>OY728138.1:1280315998-1282815998 GCA_963277665.1 Viscum album | reverse complement strand
AAACTTCCGAGAAACCACAATTGCATATGGAAATCATGTATCAGTCAAAAATCAAAGATGAGAATCCAAAGATCAATCACTAATCAAAGAATCCCAAGGTGGCTGGAGGGAGATCTGCTGGGTCATCTGGAAATGAGTCGGAGCACCAAAAGCCTTAGGGTTTGGAGAAAACCAAAGCATTGTAGCTTTTAATAAATGTGTTTCATTGGGAATTTATATGGAGTGTAACCTTTATACATCGTGAAAATGTTGGGTTTCATGTCCCTCTAAAAATCATATCTCCACAACCATTTAAATCCTAAAATTAATACACATCATGTAACACCCTACGAACCATCCATCACAATACATGAACCTTTATTTCACATTGTGTAAACATTACACGATGTGTATTCCTCCTACCTATATTATTTTAACATCCAACACCTCCAAACTCACTATAGGCCTCATCTGAGCTGCAAAAACCCTCATTAAGACTCCCCTAAAACAACTCGAACACCTGAATCTAGCCAAGTAATGGACTGGGATGAAACTAACTATTATAATTGTTTTTGAAAAAAATATGAAAATATACCTATCTAATGGTTAGCACATGGTTAGTGATAACCATGAAATAATTTTGTGGTAGGGGACTGAACAATTATAGATCCATTTTAAAAATTGGTGCATGGTTTTTCCAACCGTGTGTATAAAATGTACATGTGTCTAGGTGTATCTAGTAGGGTTGCATAATTGGAACACGGTTTTTTCTACTATATGGGTAAACTATGGGATTCTCCCAGACTTAATTTTTTTTATAATTTATATGTTTCCCTCCTACCTCTTTAAAAAATAAACACCCCCCAACTCTCATATCCCCCTCTTATAAAACACCTATCCCAGAGGGCCCCTTCACAAGAACCCTACATATCCTCATCTAACATTAGGTGTTTCTCTTGGGATTTCAATCTGAATTAACTATGTTGTGGCTTCTCCTCCCCTTTCACTTCCCTTAACTCTTCTACCTTCTTTCTTCGTCTTTCCCCTCACTGCATCACACCCTAGTATGAACCTTAGGTGGTTTTAGGTTATATTTTTTTGTTTATTAGGATTGTTGGGTGTGTTATATTCACTTGGGACCTTTATCTCTCCATCTTTGAAGGTTATACATCATTTTTTGCTTGACCTAGGATAGTTTCTCCATGATTTTTATTTCCAATGACATCCAATGGATACTTGGGTGATATAAATTATTTATTTTAAATTCATACATAAATTATGAGTTCAAATGGATTTTTATATGTGTATTAATCAAGATTTTCAAGTGACCATGATTGAGTTATAAATGGTTTTTATTTATTTTCCTATATTTAGGTTTATACTTAAATAATAATATTTTTCACTTATGGAAAACATATAGTAGTTTTTGTTTAAAATTTGAATTTTTAGTGTCTTTTAAAATTTTTCATATAACATTATTGGTTTTAAAATGTTCTAAAAATGGATTATTTCACTGAGATTTATTTATTATGTAATTTTATAAAGTTTTATTTCATTAAACTCATGTTATTCGTATTTGGTTGTTATACACATATTCACATGATAACATGTGAATTTGTGAATGTATAGTTATATAAATATGTGCAAATGTATATGAGTATAACGATATAGGAACATTTTAGGAATTTGATTTACACACTCAAATTCAAATTTTAAACAAGTTTTTAAGTGGATTATAAAATTATTTTTAAGGGCTTGGTTGGAATTTTCCAAATGGTTTTATTATTTTTAATTAAATTGAAGTGGATGGAAAGTGGTATGTTTTACTTATGAAATGAATGGAAAGTGGAAGCTGAATTGATTAAAAAGGTGATAGCAGAAGGGAACTTTGGGTAAATTGGTTGGATGACTTGGCCAAGTATGCTAGGAATAGGTTTTACCTCCCTATCCTTTGAAAAATGCAACAACACTAACTAAAAATGTAGTGCCCCTACCCCAGAAATATCAGAGTCAATACATTATTTTATTACATTGGCATGATTGCAAGAAATCATATCCTGAAGTACCAAATAGTTTAGTAGTTTTCAAATACTAGATTACATACATGATAAACATTTTACATTGAGAGAAGAACATAATACATAAAAAATACAAGTAAACTAAAAGCATAAAAATAATTACAAGAAATCATCGTCATATCATGGGGAAAGGAAACAAAATAATGTTAATCTCAAATGCTCTGTAAGGGTAAGTATAAATAAGAAGTAATCATGAATCAATAAGAATAAAGAATATGGGAGGGTAAATAATTGAACCCAATTTCCATTTAAATAAATGGATAAATAATAATCTATATGTAAAGTTAAAGTACTAAAAATTCATTCCATTTAATCAATAAACTGAGAATGAAATGCATCAACTTATTTTTTCACTGTGAAAATCCTCTAGATAATAATAATTAAAAAGAAGAAAATGATTAATTATTAGACCTCATGTATCTAACACATAAACCACCACCATAATGAAAATTCACAAGATGGTTTAATTTTGAGGGTAGAAACCGTTCTATTCTCTTTATAAAAAAACTCATAGTGTTTTTTCCAAACTTATTTCATGTCATGAGACTATCGATGCATCTAGGGCCTTCATTAAACGGTCTCCAGCCTGTGTCTTGCACGTCCAAAGTATTCCTCATATATCAAATAATCGATTTAATTAATAAAAATGTTCCTTATCATAAAATATCCATATTTAATAAATAATATATATTCATCAATAATTCCTTAGTGTAGGATAAGTAACAACAAGGGTTATTGATGTTGATGAATGAAAAAAAAACATTCTTGATAAAAATAATAATTAAATATTCCAGTGTCCCATACCACTTGGAAATTTTATAATAATAATCCCCATGAAGTAATAATATTAAATGAAACTTATAATATCATTATAATAAGGATATTTAGGATATAACATGTCAAAGGGATGTATATACACCCTATAAAATAAATAAGTGGTGAAAATCTTGTATTCCGCACAAAAAGAAAAGTGAGACAAGAATCACTTACCTTGAGCCTGACTTGTCACATGTGTCTTTAAATCAATGAATAATGAAATTATGACAATTATTTACTTGGTTCGTAAACTTTTTAAATTTTATTACTACTTTTACTTTACTTATTACAATATTGTATACAACTACTTAAAAAATTAGGTTTACGTCGGGTGTTTTGACCAAATTTGGTTCATGTGTTAAAAATGAATTTGGCAGGTAAACTATGGTAAAAGGGGTCATTATATAAAAATATAAAGAAAAATAGTCATGAAATAATTATCATATTTATACATCAATTATACTTTTGAAACTAATCATGAAATATGGTTATGAAAAATGAACCAATTTTACAATCATGGAGACAGTAGGCCATACATACGCATGAGTAACATTCCCATTTTTCAATAATAATTATGAAAATAAGGTATGTAAAATTTTATATTTTCAAAATAATAATTATATCATAGATACAATTTTATTTAATCATATATACTTATATATAGAAAACCTATTATGCGAATCACATCACGTTGAGGAGGAGGTAGTATGCACGTCCACTGATGACGTTATCACATTTTAGTTTGTGTAAAGGGTAATATGGAAAATGTTAGATTAAATTTACATAATTCTAATTATGGAATGAATATAAAAAATATTTCATTTATTTCACATATTTTTAATTAAAACCATCTTTAATAGATTCCTTGTAATGTGTTAACGTATCACATTGCTTTGAGGAGGCGGTAGTCGACAAGTCAACAAACAAAGTTATCATATTTACACCAAATGGAAAGAATAATGGTATGTGTTATATAAAAATTATAAAATCATAAAGACATAATAAATATAATATATTTCATATTTAAACTATGTGTCAATTATAATTATCCAAAATGAAAGGTAATAAAGGAAATATGAGTGAAATAGTTTTGTGAGGCGGTAGTTCATAGTACATGGATGGTAACACTACTAGAAAAGGGGGCTTTAGAGCCCTCCTGGCACTGGTGAACGCCATTTGTGGTCACTATTGGTACCCAACAGTGACCGCCAATGGCGGTAGCTAATCTTTAAAAAAACGCTTCACCCCTACCCCTCGTTCTCAAACCCCCTCACACACCCCCTCGCGCTTCCAGGACCGTACCCTGCAGTGCCGACCGCTGTTGCCCACTGTGTCGACTGCCCCCACCCTCACACCGACCACTGTAGTCCTTGCACCCATCCTTCATTGCCACACTGCTAACGTCATCTTCCTCCTCCCTCCCCCACACTCGAAATCGAACCCCCCTCACGCATGAACCCTACCCCAAGAGCCTGTTCTCCCTCGCCACACCACCACCACCTGTCACTGGTCACCACCTCAGACTCTGGATCCCCTATGCTTCACATACTCTCTCTTCCAACACCAACTTCGACTCCCCTCCCTTCCAGATTTGTAGCGCTATCATGTATGCCCTACCTTCCTTTTATGAGTTTTGATTTTGGGAATTTTACAACACAAAGTTGCCATGCATGAAGATTATATGAATATTGTGTGTGAATAAAATTTTGGAAATTGATGTTCATCTGTATACGAGCATGTGTGCATGAAGAATTAGGAAATAATGTGTGTTAACAGTGTTTGTATAAGAAGACATCACACTTTGAGATTGGAAGTTACATACAATGTACAGTCCATGTAGATGTTGACTAGATTAATGTTAAGTTGTGTTGTTATTTGATTTATATCATTCTTGAGTCTGTGTGTGTTTCCCATAAGAAAATGTTTGAGGCTTGACCACATTTGTGTAAATGTTTGATATAAAGATATTATTTTGGATAAGTGTTTGATTGATCTTCCAAATAGAATTTCTAGATAATATTTCTAAGGCATTATGCAGTTTATTGAGTTCAATGGAAGATAAAAAAGTGAATATATTAGTTCTGTGTGTAGAAAATGTGCAAATAAATATCAATTCACACGAGATACCGTGAGGGAGAACTTATACTTGAACAAATTTATGGAAAATTATAAGAGTTAGAATCATCATGAAGAATAATATATTCATTGTCAAAATACAAACACAGTTCAGATGGATGTTGATATGAGGATGAATGATCCAATGCATGAAATTCTTACTGAAATGGTATGTGGGTTGGCTTCTGAAGGCATTGACATCCAGAACGTTGAGACTAGTGAAATAAATTTGCGCTCTACTACTGATTTTGATTCGAGAAGGTTTTATGAAGTACTTGAGGATGTGAAAATGGAATTTTATCGCGAATGTACTACATACAATAAATTTTCATTTATCATGGAGTTGTTGCATTTGAAGACATTGAATCAATGGCCAGAAACATCGTTTGACATGCAGTTGGCGTTATTGAAAAAGGTTATTCTTGTCGACGCTAAGATTTCTGAGTCGTATTACCATTCTCAAATGTTGATAGAGAACATAGATTTTACATATGATACCATAGATTCATGTGAAAACAATTTTATGTTTTTATAAAGGAAACTTCCCCTTTGGATATTTGTACAGTCTATGGCACTTCTAGGTAGAAATAGTACATGAGAAATTAGACTCATCAAAGCCATACTGTGAAATAGGGAAAACCAATTTCCGTAAAGAAAATGCATTACTTTCCCCTAAATCTGGGGTTTAAAAGATTTTTTATGTAATCTAAAGATTCTAATATATTGAGATGGAATTTGGAATGGAATCATGAAAGTGATATGTTAGCCCACCCTACAGACTCTCATGCATGGAAGTATTTCGATAAAATACACCTGACATTGCTAAAGTTGATTGTATTGTCTGATTAGGGTTGAAAATAGATGGTTACAATCCATTCAAGCCTATGGTTGGTGAAAATCATAGCACATGGCTCTGTGGTGTTGGATTCGTATAATCTTTTTCATTGGCTTTGTATGAAGAAATAATTTATATTACCTTCCACTCTTATTGATGGACCTAGAAGTCTAGGGAATACGATTGATGTTTACCTTCAACCATTGATTGATGAGTTAAATGAATATTCAGGAGAGGGTGTGATGACTTAGGACTGTGAAATTTATGAAATGTTCAAATTGAAATCTGCTTTATTGTGGACAATCAATGATTTCCTATTTTATTAAAATTTATCAAGTTGGAGTACGAATGGAGAATTTTCATTCCCTTGTTGCAATAAAATTAAAAAATCTACATGGTTTAAACATTCCAAAACATAGGAATACATGGGTCATAGACGTTTTCTCCCCCCTCACCATAGGTTCATAAAGGACAGAGTGACATTTTATGGTTCTAGCGAGTTCATCCCAACACCAAAGATCATTACAGGAGTCAAAATGTTATTTAAAATTGAGGAGGAAAAAATTCGCACAGTATATGAATTTTAGGATTTAGTAGATCATCCATTATGTAATATTACTGGTGTAGGTTGAAATCATAGTCACAATTGGAAAGAGAAAATTATTTTTTATAATCACCACTATTGGAAAACTAACATGCTAAGGCTAAATTTGGATTTCATGCACATTGAAAAAATGGTTGTGACAATATATTGTGGAACATTTTAGTTGTCCGTGGATAATCAAAGGACCATGTTAATTCATGTCATGATTTTTTAGAAATAGGTTGAAAGAAACAGTTGCATTTACAGTTATCTGAGGGAAACAAGGTATATATGCCTGCTGCACAGTATACGAAGACAACAAAGGAGAAAGAGACATTTATTTCCATTTTGAAGATTCTCAAGGTGCATGAGGGTTACTCTTCTAATATTTCAAAGTGTGTGAATTTGATGAGAAAGAAACATCAAGGGTTGAAAATTCATGACAATCATATACTACTTCATCGTTTGATTCCAATCACAATTTGTGACCGTTTATCCTCCAATGTTGTTCAACTATTGATTGAGATGAGTAAATTTTTTCGGCAACTTTATTTAAGAAATCAACGAATGAGTGATTTAAAAATTTTTCAGGATCGAATTGTACTTACACTTTGTAACTTTGAAAAACTATTTCCCCCCTCATTTTTCGATGTTATGGTTTACTTGACAGTGAACCTAACTGATGAAGTAATGGTTGTTGATATAGTGTAATTCAGGTGGATGTATCCTATTGAGCGGTATCTGAATACATTGAAATGATTTGTATGAAACAGAGATCATCTGGAGACATCAATAGCCAATGGTGATTTGATGGATGAGTGTACTACATTGTGTGCAGAATATCTCATGGATTTTGAAACAAAATTAGATAAGCCCTCTCAGATTCATGATGGTCCAATTAGAGAGGAAACCACATTTGATATGGACAACATCGAGTGGATACAAGCACATCGATACATCTTGTTCAATCTCCATCAGTTGCACCATTAATGCAGTAAGTGTCTTATGAATTTTATTATTTAACTTTTACATGTATTTTCTGCATAATTTTTTTATTTAAACATCAAGATTCTTTATTTTCAGTAAACACATTAATGAGAAAAAAGAAGAGATGTATTGTGTGACTGATTATCAAATTCAAAAATCTCATTATGCGTCATTTCATGATTGGCTCTAGGATTTTGTACGTATAAATTGATTTTCATTATGAGTAAAGTATTATAATAATTTATTTCTATAGAAATAATTATTGAATTATATGAATTATGAAGGTTAATAAGCTGGGGGAGATAGGTGACCCCACACTAATAGAAGAATTTATCCAACTAGGTGAGGTTCCATCTGTAACGGCTCATCATTATAAATATATAGATTGTAATGGATTTAAATTTCACATTAAAGATTTTAACGAAAAATGAGAAACAAAAAATAGTGGCATCGAGTTTCCATTCGTTGATTCTAGTTATTACTATGGTCAATTGAAAGATATCGTTGACCTTTTATACTCACACGGGTTGAAGTACAAATTGTTAAAGTGTAATTGGGTTGATCTAGTGCGTGGAAGTGAAGTCAATCAATATCAGTATACAATTGTGAATTTTAACTATATGTTATACAGAAATGAATGATTTGATAATGAACGTTTAATTTTGACATCACAAGCAGAACATGTATTCTTTGTTACTTTGCCTTCGGATCCTAGTTGGAAACTTGTTGTGAAAATGTCCTGGTGAGGAGTGTTTTCATTTGAACAAGATGGACATGAGACTTATCCTTTTGTTTCCCAACAACTTGATCAATATACCGTAGTTTAATGTAAAGAAATATATTTATTGGGTTAGAGTGGCTGTTGAAGGAGTGTTTCTATTTGAAGTCATGATGATGTCGTTCGGTATGCATTTGACCGTTAAATGCATGTTTTTTTCCATTTAAGATACGTGGAGTTGGTTTTCGATCACCGCGGTCACATGACACCTCGGATTGACGTGTTGTTTGCTCGACCACTTCACAATTCACCGACCCTTTTTTGTTGTCTGTTTTCATGGCATTCCAAGATCGTTTGGTCGGTTTTGACCACCCCACGCATGCTTTTCAAGTACACCAGACACCTAAAAAACACATATTCAGTCGTGCCACACAAACCACACATCCGAATGATGTTAAATATCCTCATACACCTCACCAATAACAATTAGGGTGTTTTCCGGTGATTCCAATTCATGTCGATGTCGTTCGTTATGAATTTGACAGTTAAACGCATGTTTTGGACATTTACACCACACAAAGTGCATTTTTGGTCCGTGGTAACATCACACCTCTCATTGAAGTTCCATCTACCTGACCATTTTACAATTCACCCACGCTTTTTTGTCATCCTATTTAATGGAAATTTGAGGTCGTTCGTCCGGTTTTGACCATCCCACGCACGCTTTTCAAGCGCGCCAAACACCAAAAAAACACATATTCACCCGTGCTGTGAAACATGCATGTCCAATTGACGTTATGAATACTTTTATACTTTACCAATAATAATTAGGGTGTTCCTGTGTGATTTCAATTCATGTCGATGTCATCCAGTATGCATTTGACTGTTAAACGCATGTTTTGGCCATTTACGGCACACAGTGTGCGTTTTCGATCACCACGGTCCCACGACACCTCCAATTGATGTGTCTTCTACCCTACCATTTCAAAATTCACCCAAACTTTTTTTTAGTCCAATTTCATGGCATTCCGAAGTCGTTCGTCCGGTTTGGACCACCCCATGCACGATTTTCAAGCACGCTAAACACATAAAAAACATATATTCAGTTGTTCCACGCAAAATGTGCATCTGAATGATGTGTAGTCTATTAATACACCTCAATAATAATAATTAGGGTGTTCTTGTGTGATTTCAATTCATTACGATGTCGTTCAATATGCATTTGACCATTAAATGCATGTTTAGGCCATTTACGACACGCGGAGTGCGTTTTCGGTAACCGCAATCAGATGGCCCCTCCGATTGACGTGTTGTCTACCCTACCATTTCAAAATTCACCTACCCATTGTTTTCATCCGATTTCATGGAATTATTAGGTCTTTCGGCCAGTTTTGACCACCCCACGCACGCTTTTCAAGCGCGCCAAACACCTAAAAAACACATATTCAGCCGTGCTGCACAAACCGCACGTCCGAATGATGTGTCGTCCCCTTGTACGACTTACCAATACTAATGAGGGTGTTTTGACATGATTTCAAGTCATGAATATGTTGTTCAGTATGAATTTGACTATTAAATGCATTTATTTGGCCATTTACGACACGCGAAGTGCATTTTTAGTCATTGCGGTCACATGACACCTCTGATTGAAGTGTCGTCTACCCGACCATTTCACAATTCACCCACCCTTTGTTGTAGTGAAATTTTATGGAATTATGAGGTCGTCAATCTAGTTTGTCCACCCCACGCATGCTTTTAAAGCATGAAAAACACCTAAAAAACTCATATTCAGCCGCGTCGAGCAAACCATGAATCCGAATGAGGTGCCATATTCTCCTGGGGGCTATTAGTGGGGTGGGGGGATATCCGGGGGTGGGCGGTTGTCCGAGGGTGAGGGGGTCTCTGGGGATGAGTGGGGATGTCCGGTATGAGGGGGGTGTTTGGGGGTGGGGCGGTCCATGGGGTGGGGGTGGATAACGCGCTAACACCGCCCTAACGCCCTAATCGCATATTAGTGTAACACTGAAATGACCAAACGGCCTAATTGAATATTATCCTATTGACCTAATGGACAATTGACCAAATTCCCAAATACCATAATGGCCCAATTTAATTTATACATATATAATAACTTAATAAATATGTCCAATTTTCATTTGTTTTGTTTAGTTGTTTCTTTTTATCTTATTGAAGGTTTATTGAAGCATAGCATTGGAATGCATTAGAGATTTCTATATCATTGTATGTGAATAAGTGTGTCTGTAATTTATTGTTTTTGAGGAACCTGATGTTTATTCTATTTGGAATTTTTTTTCTTTGTCATTTGAGCAGTGTTTCTTCTGTTCGGCAATAGTTTTTCTGATTGCTCGAAATTTGATTTATAAATGATTTTTTAGAAAGAAATTTCCAGGTTTACGTCCGCCATTTGCGGTCTCTATAGGCCCACCAAAAAATGACTTCCATAGGGTTGTGTTGGACCGAATTTCTGGTCACCTATAGTGACCCCCAATGGCAGTCTCTATAGCCCTACAACGACAGGCCAAATGCGACCGCCAGTGGTGGTCGCTATAGGCCCAGTTTCTAGTAGTGTCATTACCCATTTCATGGAAGTGTGTATAGTTTTAGGTAGAAACCTTAACATAAAAAAATACAGTATATTGGGGATACTTAATTTTTTATATAATAATTCAATAAGAAAATTTGAATGGTTAGAGAAATAAAAAAACAAAATTGATCATTGAAGAATGTTACCTCTTTTTCTGTTAAATTCTTTTTGTTTTATATCAAGTTTATTTATTGGTTTTCTTTATTAAATATTTCATGCTTCTATTTTGAGTTTAGAGGTGTTTTAATAATATTTGGGCAGATTTTGTAAGAGACAAAGTGGTTTGAGAGGTGTCAGGAAGGGGAAGAGTGAATGCCTTTTTATAATAGAGGGGGAGTGGAATTCATGTAAATATCAAAAGGTATACACTATTGGGAGGTCTCACTTACCTCATGAATCTTAAAAAGGGAAAAATAATGTATTAAATATCAAAATATGTTCATTTTTATAATTTCTCCCTTTACTTCTATGTTTCCCCAATTTTATCATTTTGGTTTTTATTAAAGTAACTAGTTTTATAAGGAAATTAATTTAACCATAAAGAATAAAATAAAGTAATATTTATTATAAAATAAATAAATAAATTATGATAAATATGATATCTAATTTTGAAAATATTAATTTTATATTTTTTGGAAATTAATTTCAAAACAAGCACATGTAACGCGCAAAAACACAGCTTTAACCCAGATCATGCTAACAATGTTTTTACTATCTATGGGTCAATATGTAAATTATAAAAGACAAATTGGTCCATTAATATACCTTATTAAATATTTATTAACACTTAAAATTTAATTTTCATAATATAGGGTTTTTATTAATTTTAAATCATTTAATAAAATAACATTTATTGTAAAAATACATTAATGTCAATTTTGATATTATTTATTTAATTTAAATTGAAATATAAAAAAAAATTGGAATTAAAATATATTAATTTAAAATCTTTGTAACATGATATATTTATCTATTAAAATAATGGAACACAATAATTCATTAAATTCTCTGTCCTTTTAATGTTTTTAGCATTATTTATCTTATTTAGTTATTAACTAAATAATAAATGTGTTAGCATATATTAATAATTTAATGTAATTGTATCATCACTAAAAATTAAATTTTAAATTAACTTGATAAAAAACTCATTTTTCTTTCAAAATAATGTTTATAACTAAAATTATGTAGCTTCTTCCATACTCTAAACCTTCATAAATGTTAACGGTAAGGAATGTTCCTTTTTTTCTTTTTCCTTACTTAACTTATTATATGGTTCACTTTCATGAAACTTCTAACCAATAACTCATAAAATTTTAGCCAATAAACTATATTTTTTAAATATGGGCATAAAATGGATTTTGGACAAGTATCTAGGTCATTTTGGACCTTATGTTTAAGGTTTAGTCCCATGTTTAAGCCTAAATTTACTTTAATCACTATATTTTATTTTAATTACTTTTAATATTTTTTTTAAAAAAACTAAGATTATATTATTAGAATATAAATTTTATACTTATTATATACTTTTTTTGTTTTTCCAAATTCTATGTACATAAGTGTAAAAATTAAGTTTAAATCTAATCCCACAAATGTGGTAAGAAATCGGGTTTATAAAGGGAAAATTTTCAAAGGTTCATTAAGTTTTTATATCAAAATTAAATATAAAAAATATTATAACGACTTAAATTGGACTAATATATATATATATAATTGATAGATTTTTTACATTAAAATAAATTTTAAATATAATTTAACTTTAATAATTATTTAGACAAAAATACAGTTTTCAACTAAAACGCTGTATTTTCACTTTACATCAAAAAATCAAACTTCTTAGAAAAATACCAATAAATCACCCTAGTATAATTTTTACATTCTGAATTCAAAAATGATGTTTATTTTGAAAAAATAAATTCCTAAAAGTGTTAAAATTTATTTTAAAAATGGTGTGTCTTTAAAAATATTAAAACTCAATCTTTCTTGTAACGCAAGCTAACTCCGTGTTTTGTGTAGATTAAGCTTAACATGGTGTTTCTTATAAATAAATATAGCAAAAAAATAAAATTTATTCTGAAATGAAAATATTTTAAAGTCTTGGGGAATTACCAGAAATCATGTAAGAAGGATTTTTTTTACCACTAAGACTATGGCATGGTCCTCCCTAAAGGATTGTGTATGGGAATGATATCATATGGTTTGATCACTAAGAGTACATTGTTGCTTGAATGATACCCATATTTATTCACCCTAGTAATACCCATGGTTCTTGGTTTTTTCTTTCTTACTTTTGGTTCTTTCTTAATTTATTTAAATTCTCAAATTCTTATTTTTTTTAATTTTTTAAAATTAGCATATTAAAGTATTTTTCTTACCTATTGAATTTAAAATTTAAAAACATACTTTAATGATTTACTTTAAAACTCAAATCAATGTAATATTTTTAGAAAGGAAATGCATGGAATCGATGGTGAAACCCTACTGAGCCATTTTTTATTTTTCCCTAATCACACCACGTGATGTCTATAGAATGATTTTCCTTTGTATGTTTAATATCATTTTTAGTACAGTGATAATTTATGGAATCTTTTCTCCTAATAACTTGGGGAGAGTGTTTCTGAGATGTTCGATGGAGAGTGACATTGGGTCACACCACGTATTTCATTATTTATTTTTAGTTTTTATTTCTTTATATCACCAACCAAATGGAACTTTCATGTTTAACTTTTCTTTAATCAGTGGTTCATTAAATACATGTAAATTCCATTTTTATCGAGGTAATTATAGGTGAGATTAGGGAATTTTTGTTAACATTATATATTTGATTTTCTGATTTTATTGTTTAAAGTTTTTATTGTTCGGTTTTGATTTTTTGTATGGAAGTCTATTGTATATAAAGTCCATAATATAAGTTTTTTATAAATTCTTATACTTATTAAATCTTATTTATTGAGAAATATCATCCCCAGTGATTACCTGTGATGCATTCGACACATGTCGTTTGCCTGTGGAAATTAGGGACACCCCTTGAGTATGTTTCATGCTATATTGGGTTCCTAATTAATATTTCATGTATTTAATTCAAAATAGTAAGAGTAACTTCTTAATTCATAAAAGTACCTAAATTTTTAGGGAAAAATATGTTTGGATGTGTTAAGAAGGGTTATAAGATTTATAGAATATTTTGGGTTTTATTCATAAGGTGTGAATGGAATAAGTCATAGGCCATGGATGATTTTTGAGTGGTAATGATTTTATTGTAATTTGAAAAAATATTTTATGTAAGAGTAATTTTATAATGAAAAATAGTCATCATGTGTAAACATCTTGGTGTTTGGAAAATCTGGCTAAGTATCATACGTAACAGTCACCCTAAGAAGGGTTGGGAAAGAATAGTTAAGCCCTGGAAACACCCTATGTGAAAGTTACTCTTACATATGGGCATCTTATACATAATATTACCTTCTTGATTTAACATTTCTAAGTGTTTGATTCCCAATAATATGTAATAGTAACTCTCTAATATGTAAGAGTCATTATAGAGTTTCCCTATATACATCAAAGAAATTTTTCCACAAAGACAATGCATAAGTGTAAACTACCTTGATACAAAACATTCTCATATATAAGGTTCAATACTTACCATGTAATATGTAATGGTCCTAGTGTTTGTGAATTTTTTTGGGTGGTATTTATTGTTCCTTAGTCAGTAAAATTTGGAAAATTGTTGGTACTCCACTGTGATACATAATGGTCATTCCCTGACACATAAGGTCCACTACTATGATGAAGGGTGATACATATGGGTTATTTCCCCAGTATGTTAGATTCATACACTTTTCAATAAAATTGAAGTCCCCCATGGATTGAATCATATTTTATGATTGATATCCGAATTATCAATCAAAAAATACAATTTATAAGAAAGATGTTTTTTTCTTAAATAGGATTATGAATTTTATAATATGATTAATAATTTTTTTATAATTATAATAAAATTTGTTTTGAGATATTTATTAAATTATAAAAAATTTAGAGAAGTAACCAAACCTTGAGTATGAGTTTGTCCAAGGGAGGTTACTTAAGAGGAAATGACCTTGGGATGATCCAATTTTCTGGTTGTGCCATGAAAAATTAGGCTACACCATAATGACTTAAGGACCGTGAAATATTGTTTCTTCCTAGGAGGGAGTTTCCATGTCATGACCTATATATTAATGTTATGATGATTTATATGGAGTTTTAGGATATTAAAAATTCCCTTATTTCTTCTTGTTTGAAAAAAAAATACTTAGTGTCTATTTTTCCTCCCATTCGACTTCCAACGACTAGAGTATCATCCCTCTCATTTTCACAATCCTCTTGGCCCTTCCATGGATTTTACTAATAAGTTCATAGATACTTAATTTTGGTGATTAGTGATTCTAATTGGGGGTTTTTTAATTTTAAGGTTCATAATACCCCTTTAATGTATTCTCTTACCTTTTCGTGGTGGAATAACACACTCACTTGTGAGTTTAATGTATTAAAGTAGTGTTATCAATGCATAGAATTTAAAATTTAAATATATATATTTCCTACTAATTTTTATATAATTTTTTAACTCTTTATAAATTATATTATGTGTATATATTAGTCCTCAACAAATAAATCTATTTTTTTCTATCGGTTTCAATTCAGCATAATGGTGAATTCTCATGTTTCAATACTAAAAATCTATTTTCATATAAATCATGTATATTAAGGGTTTTAAAAAATTCATTATAGGCTCTTACAAAATAATTTTGATGATTAAAGGTATTTTTTGATACTCAAATGTTTTTTAAAGAAAACTCATGTTTTTGGAACAATTACTCAGAATTAAAGGACTATTTGGATTCCTTTATGATTTTTCTGTATAATTTTTAAATATTTGCAATATTTTTATGATATTACCTTGATTTGGATTCCAAAGAATATTTTTTAACTTGTTTTCTTTAAATAGGATGTGATGTTCTGGTTCGAACTTGATAGAAATGGATTTATTATTGTAAGTATACCCAAGAAGTGAGACCTTTCCTGCTATTTTATAAAAATGGGGAGTGATTTTATGTGATATGAGGGATAATTTTATATTTTATGGAGATTTTATGTACTTTATTTCATAATTTATATTTATCACCTCAATTTGATTGATCATGGGAACCCAAATCACTTAGGTAGGACCTAGTATTAGTACCTAATAGGCATTGATGACACTCTCCGTAGCCTTGTATGACAATGATTTTTGTGATAATAATATGACTGGTATGTGAATTTAACCAGTAAACATTAATGTTGATCTCCCAAGTGATCTACGTACAATTAGTAAAGAAGTATATATAAATTTTCCTACTAGGCACTGATTATTCATTTCCTAGTAGTATGAATTTTTTTAATATAATTAGTTTTTAATATAATATAATATAAGAATCTAAGTTTGTCTTGAAATTAGATCCCTAAGTTTGATCTTATGATTTTGGTTTATCTTTCCTATTCTTTATTGGATTCTATTTGTGTTTAAATTTCTTTTCATGTAGTGGTTTATCACTACTTGTGTATATTTTGATGCAGGTTGATTTATGGTTACAATGTTAGTATTAAATATCTTTGAGGATTTCCTCTTTTTTAAAAGTATAAATTTATTTCTATGGGGTATTCTTCACGTGATTTGAAATGGATATTAAAGATATGGTTTTTTTATTTACATATATAATGAGAGTATTTATAAAGTATGGTTTCTAAAATTGTTTCTTTTACTTTAAATTCCATTCCTTCTTAAAATTTTTCAAAGATTGATTATGTTTAAATGGGTGATATGAATAACTTTGATAATATGAATTTAAGTGATGTCTTCAAGTGATTTTTATAACTTAAAATTAAAATCTTTATGTCATAGTTTTATTTTCAAAATATCATTAAAAGGATTAAATTTTAAAGGTTATGTAGGGGTTGTGGGGAGGTTACCTAGTGGGCATTGCTTCTTATGCCTATATAAATTTATTATTTTTGTAGTGGTTCACCTTGTATGTAGTGGTTAGTGTTTGGATTCTAGTTTGATTATTGTGCTGGTTTCAAGAAAATGAGATGTTTTCATAACATGGGAATATGGGTGGTAGTAGTCCCTATTTAATTTTGGTATCTCGTTTTTATTATCTATTATGCCACATTGATATTCATGTTTTGGTTTATCGTGGTTTATGGTTTTCCTTGTATTGAAATTTTACTTTGGTATATATTGAGATACTTTTTTATAATTTTCAATTTCTATTTATGGATGATAAGACATGTGATATGTTTATGCCTCATTTTGGTTTTACTTATATTTGGAAATTCATGTTTTTTATGTGTGATCATCCAACTTATAGAGTGGTCTTTCCAAACATTTATGGGGATGTTCCATGTAATTCTTATTTAATTTGGATAAATCATTCCCACATATATATATTTGATTCCCAAACATGAGTTTTCAGCCTGTGGGTGTTGGTAATTCCCTTTGGGACATGCCATATGCTAAATTGGGTACTCAGATTAGGGGTAGCCTGGTTTGGTTCATAAAAAAATAATATCAAATATCAGTTTTATTTTATGATCCTTGGAAAGCTATGGTACATAAGAAATAGTAACGTTAGAACTAAATATTTTGTCATAAAGAATTGTTTATACAACACATGGTACCGAACATTGAGTTTCTGGTGATGTAAGGAATTTTTAATTTTAGTTTTGGGCTTGATTTCTCCTTATATATTGGTGGAATTATTTCTTTGAAGAAAGTTAAAAGGGAATCTAGTGAGATGTACATGATGGGTGCATAGGTAGTATACTGTGTACACAATCCATGAATTTTAGAAGGGTGTGGTTTTGATTCCATTTCCTTTCTTAAAGATTCTTAATGTTTTATATTGATCTCATATATTGATTAAGATTGATATTCATAATATATATGTGATCTCAAATTTCTTTTACCTGGGATTATTTGGAATTTGAGAAGAATATAGATTTTTTTCTTAAGGTATAGTTATTAGTTTATTATGTTTGGTCTCAACCCTTATATTGTGGCCTTTAGATTACACATTTTCAGTAACTAAATTTATTGATCATAAGGGAATTTATAAATTTTCCTTGAATTTCAATGACCCCTATAGATTATTTTTATCGGTTTGAACTAGTAAAAGGTATTTTTACGGTATTTTTGTTAATTATACAAAGGTTTTAATATAATAATTTAGTGGTAAGATTAAAAAGTTTTAAGACTAATAATTTGAATTGGTGTGATGGTAATGTTTTGGAATTTAAAACGTTTTAAAGTGTTGTAAAACATTTATATCAACCTGGAGGATTCTTGATGTGTATATATTTACTTTATTAAAGTTTTTTAAAACAAAAATGTTATTATACTAGATGAAATTCCTTATATGAGTGATATTTTTTATTGTGGGATTCTATAAAATGAAACAAGATTTACGGTAATTTAATCATTACTAAATAAGTTTCATATATTCGAATAAATAACTTATTTTAGTTGAAAACAAATTGGTATGGGTTATTGTTTAATTTTATGGACAAGTGTTCTTTAAATCATGGATGTATATTTCTTATATATTCCATGTGTTTTGACCTATTTAGTTATATTTTTTTCCATCTTTGTTGTTTCTTGAAATAAATAAAAATATCTATGTATTCAGTTATATAATTGGACTTTTCAAAAGTATAATTTTAGTGAATTTCTCTCTATTTATGTTGGTAATAAATAACCATGTGGGTAAGAATTTTCTCATTTAGTTTAAATTTTTAAATAAAATATATCTTGATTATTTAAATGGGGTTTTAATTCCATCATTGTAGATATTGATTTAAAATATGTAAGGCGGATACTTAATATTTCTATTTCATGTAGTGTACAAGGATTATGGCATTTTTGGTTTTGTAATGATTAAACCTTTGGTTACAAAGTAATATGATTTATATTTTATGATTTTATAGTTCTTATTTACATTGGGAAAATTTTATATGTTAAAAATGATTTAAATTTTCAAGATTATGAAACTTCATATGATATATCTGTCTTAAGAGAATTTGGTTATTTAAATTTATTTCATTATGATTCAATTTTTGTTTGTCATTGAGTTTCCATTTTTTTTGTTATAATTTTCATGATATTTTGTTTTTGGGAGTAAGGGAATTTTTTTAGAGTGAGGAGAAACTCACCTATGTATAAGGATTTAATTTGATGTTTTATGATGTTTGATGTGAAGCTTTTAGGTTTATTAAATTATCCCTTATTGTGTAAGTGGTCGCCACTAAAGGAAGTCCACATGACTATCATAGGATAAAAACTTTTTTATTATGGGAGAATTTTCACACACCAATATTACCTTTCCTTATTAATATATCAATATATTTAATTTTTATTTTATTTATTGGTGTAGGTTATTATGGGTGTTTTTATTATTATTTGGGGCTTTTCAGATTTGGGTTGGTTGTAGGCCAATTCATAGACAATGGGGCATCACATCATGGTGGACTAGAGGTGAATTTTTTAGTTTGGGATGATTGATGATCATGTTATAGCCAAGAGGTATCATGACATGATGGGTGTTGGGATGTTAGAAGATGATAAAGTCCTGAATATAAGAGTGGCTTATTAAAAAATAATTTTCCCTAATTTCATGAAAAAATAGGTTTGGATATATTCATAGGGGTCCTAGGATTTCTGACTGATTTTTGTTTTTAGTCATAAGGTACGACTAGGGTAAGTAATTAGCTATGACTAATTTGCGAGTTGTAATTTTTTTTCAAGGTTTTAAAACTCTCATAATTAAGAGGCATATTATAATGTCTAAGAATCACTATAAATAAAGTTCTTGGTGTTTAGAAAATTTGGTTGAGTCTCATAGATAAGAGTCATCATATGAACGGTTGGGGAAAATAACTGGAAACAACCTCTATAAAAGTTACTAATACATTTGGGTACCAAATAAATAATATATATCTTCTTGTATGAAAATAAATAAGTATTTTAATCCTTATAATACATAAGAGTAACTCTTTAATACATAATATTCAATTTATTGTACCATGATTCACTATTTTATTTCACCCTTACACCATTATGTGAAACAAGTTTTGTATTCAAAATTAAAAAAATAACAAATTTCAATCCATATTTGATTCAGTTATTTAATATTTATCATTATTAAAATGGTAAATTTTACTTGTTTTGATAATTTCATTGTAGTAGGAGGTGATTTGGGGGATCCAGAATGAATTTGAAGCAAAATGGGCCAAGCTGCATTAAAGTCCATGAACACTTGTCCACTATTTTGCATGTTCCAGGAAATAAGTTAATCTAAATAGGAAGAAATTTTATAATATGATAAAAAACATAGTGGGATAAAATTTAAATCAATACACCCAATCACAGTTCGTATATCTGGTGTCCCAACTGAACAGACCTATCTAGGGAACCAAATTTTCATGAAGTCAAAAGATTGATTCTGTATTTAATCTATATCTCGAGATGTAGTTTTCAAAATGATGAAAAACTTTCGATGGAGATATTAAATTGGTGGGTAAAAATTTTGTATTTTCTTAAAAAGTTATATAATACTATCTACCCACCCAAAACCAAGTTCCAATTGGTTTCTTGAAATATGGATTCCCAAAACCACCTTCTACATTTCCTGTAAAATTATACCTTGGGAACTCCATATTGGAGTTCAACCAAGAGAGTGAATTTCTAAAAATTTAGAGTCCTAGAGGATTCCTATCATCCCCTTGGTGATTTTGTATCTCCCTATCCTGAAATGAAGAAGAGTATCCACTGGAGCTTCCTCCTCCTCTCGATTGTAGGCTAAATGGTGGGAATTCATTGTGAGGGAGCTACACACATTTTACAGGGAGTTTCGGAACATGTAATTCTAATGGTATGATGTATTTTGGGTTTGAAAACATTTCATTCATAATTATCTTACTTTGATTCGTGTTTTAATGATTTGTATGACTAATCCAAATGGAATTCTCATTACTTTTAATTGATTGGTGTGAAGTTTGGAGTGTGTGGCTTTTGTTGTTCTAATTGGATAACACAAGAATCCTTTTCTTCCCCACTTATTGTATATTTAATTTTTATTTTGGAAGTTTTTATACCATGCATAATAGATAAACCTTGGATATACGATTATTATGTAAAGGTTTGGTTCAACATGGATTGATATAAAATTTTGCAAAGTAATTAGGATTCCAATTAATCTCAACCAAATACTTATATAAAAAATTAACTAATATCTATGAAAGATGACCTTTACATGTGTGTAGTGAGCTCAAAATGAACATTTTTTCTGATATTTTTTAAAATCTACAAGTTTTTCAACTGTTAAACTCTTTAAGTTGAGTAATTTTATTTTTAAAAAAAATTTCAAAACCACTTCATTTTTAGATATTTTTATTGAAAATACATACTTTAAACAACCAACTCCACTTAAGATATTATCTAGGGTCTTTCATATGCTATAATTCATAGTTAAAATCCTAATAAATTTGACTTCTCATGACAACATGGTCAATTTTTGGCATCATTGTGGGGGAGAGATTTGGTTTTTAGTGTGCATTTTTTATAAAAACATTGAGTATTTTGTAAATATTTGTGTTCTTATTTAATTATTTAATATTTTTAATGTTGATTAAAAAAATTTCCTTTTTTAGGCCTTTTGTATGATACTATATTCTATAAGAAAAAATAATTCCTTTCAAACATTAACTGGAGTGTATTTTGTGTCATCGACGCCAAGAAGCACTGAACGATCCCTTGAAGGAGGACACCCAAAACATCGAAACTCTTCTCGATCCTTGTTCTTCTTCTCCTAAAACCAAAAATCAAGACTGAAGTAAATTTTCATAATATGGATTAAAATAACCAGTCATTAAAATAACTAACATCTCATGATTTACAGATTCATGCCTCAAAATACATGGCAAGGCACCCAATTTTGAACTTAAATCCAGTTTATTTCACTTATTACCAAGATTCCAGGGAATCACGGGAGAAAACCCACATAATAAATTAAAATAATTTCACACTGTGTATTCAACATTAAAACCTAAGAATTTGGATGAATAATAAGTAAAGCTTAGGGAACTACCTTTCTCATTAGAAGAAACTAAAAAATTTTGGTTATATTATGTTAATTCCCCAATTAGAGGTTGGGAGTACATGAAATACCTTTTTCTTGAAAAATATTTCCCAGCGTCTCAAACTAAAATATTAAGGAAATAAATTTGTGGGATAATACAATCATAAGTGGAAACACTTTATGAATATTATGAAATATATAAAAGGCTTCGTTCAAGTTTCCCCCACCACTAAATAAGTGATCAAATTTTAATACAACACATTTATGAAGGTTAAATTACAATTGATCATAACATGATTTATGCTATTGTAGGTGGTGTTATAGTTGAAAAAGAAACAATTTCTATATTGAGACTCATTGAAAACATGGTCTAGAATAATCAATAATTCATTTCACGGTCCATTGTACCCATTTGAGGTTTCCATGAGGTGAAAAGTTATTAATTCAAGAAGAAGGTGTACATGAAGTTTGAAGTGGTAAGTACCCTACTCATACATATTTCTCTTTCCCAAGGGAAATCCTAATCTCCTCCTTCCATCCATTGTGGCATCTGTTCTGCTGACACCCACTATTCTGAACAATTCCCTTAACTAAGAGAAATTTCAAAGAGTTGTGAGGTAATCTTTATAGGCCACCCCTATAACCAACATAGTAAGAAAGAACCATAATTTCCATAAAACCCTAGGTGGAAATACAACCAATACTATAGGCAAGGGAGTTATTCAAACGAACTTCAATAACCATGGAACCAATCAAGGCAGAGTATTCATCCACCACCAACACCCAGAAATCCTCAACCACAAAAAAGGTCTTTCTAGAAATCCCCTCCAAAACTAGAACCTATACTATTTAAAATGATGAAAAAATGGATTAAAAAAATCTCTAGTTTCAAAAAACCACCAAAAAATCCATACAAGACATAAAAATGAAATTATGCCAACTACTCAACTCGACAGGGGAAATCTAAAGTCATGGGTGGGGTAAACTACCTTTTTAACCACTAGTAAACCCTAGGTATACGGTAAATATCAGTTTCATCACCCTTAAGAGTGGAACACAACTTAAAACACAAATGATTCCTCCATTTTATTCATCCCCTCCCGAGGAAACCACCATCCCAACCACTAAAAATGGTCCAAATAAGGAAAAACCTTATCCTGAGAGAAGACTGTACATGGGAAGAGAGTTTCATTTGATGAAACACCAAGACAAAACATTCGTATTCCATTTCCCTAATGTTCCACCCAACCAAAGAAACAAAAATAAATTGAACTTGATAACTAAATCTTGGAATCCTTCGAAAAGGTACAGGTTAATATCCACTTGATTGATGTTGTGAAACAAATTCCATGATACACTAAGTTCCTAAAGGAGATGTGTACACATCAAATATGACTTCGAGGAGATGAGAAGGTGATCTTGAGGAGGAATTTATTAGAATAGATAGAGCCATTGCCTCCGATAAAATGAAATGATCCTATAACATTCTCGATTCTATGCACAATTGGGGATTATTTATTTTCTGATCTTATGATTGATTTGGGTGATTATATAAATATGATGTCTCACTCCATTTTATTGTAATTAGTGGTTAGGGAAATGAATCCCACTAGAATTTTTTTTTCAGCTACAAAACCACAGTACAACACACCGGCTAGGGTGTTAAAGTATCTTCTTATGAGGCTGAAAATATTAATTTTTCCTATTGATATTTTATGCATAAAATTTAAGATGATATTACGGATGGACATGCCCTGATTATATTGGGAGAATTTTTTTGAAAACAAACCAAACAATAATTAATTTCCACAGTGGTACATTGTCTATGGAGTTTGGTGGTAATATTTTATACTACAATTTCTTTGATTCCATGAAGCACCCCTCAGAAGATCATTCCCCACTTTCTGTTAATTCTATTTCTGTAATCCCTTACCCTAGAAAAATTATTTTATTTCCTCTGATCCCATTTTTGAGTGTTCATCCTTGATAGAAATTCTTGGTAATTAATCTTGCATTTAATGTTTTAGTGGTCTAGAAACTTATAATTCATGTTTGTTAATTGATGATTTCTTGAGCAGTGATCGATGATAGTACTAAGATTGTAAAAGATTATTCCTCATCTTTGTATGTTTCCATTAAGAGGTTAGATGAGATAACTTAAAACTCACTTTCAAATTCACTCGCATCAATCCAAAATCCCCATAAATTGAAACTTAAACCGTTGCCTTAAAATTTGAAATATTTGTATCTTGTGAATGGAAATAGTCTTCCTATTATAATTATATTTTCACTCTCTACATAGTATTAATTTTGAATACTTCAATTTTTGAGGGAGTATAAATAATAAGTTGGATGGACACTTGCTGAAATTCCAAGAATTAGCCCAGAAATTTACACACATCATATATTGTTAAATGAGGAGGCTAAACCATTGAGGCATGCACAATTTTGACTTAACCCCATCCACCAAGATGTTGTTAAATTGGAGGTAACAAAATTATTGGATATTGGAATCATTTACCGCATATATGACATTGAATGGGTTAGTCTAATGAAATTAGTTCCTAAAAAACCAGTCTTACATTAACTAAAAATAAAAAACAATGAGGTGGTTACAACTCTTGTATATAATAGATGGTGTGTCTATATAGAATATCACTGACTAATCCAACACACTCGGGAAGGACTATTTCCTATTTATGTTCATTGACCAGATGCTAGAGAGGCTAGTGGGGAAGTCCCATTACTAGTTACTTGATGAGTATTCAATATAATTTCACATACATACCACTCATAAGAATTAGTAAAATATAACCTTCACTTTTCCCTTCGAAATATTTTCATATAGGAGGATTCCATTTAGTATATTCAATGCACCAGGTAATTTCTAGAAATGCTTAATTAGTATTTTTTCAAATTTCCTAGAGAATTTTATGGAAGTATTCATTGATGATTTCACTGTATATAGATCCTATTTCTATAAATGTATAAGTAGTCTTGGTTCTTTCCTATGATGATTTACTGAAAATAATCTTGTATTAAAATGTGATTAATTTCATTTTAGGGTGAGGACATGTATAGTACTTGGACATGTCATTTCTATATATGGTGTCAAAGTAGATAAACCAAAATTGATGTCATTTATTCCCTACCATTCCCAAAAATGTGGTGGATGCGTGGTTTTTATTAGGTTATTCTTGATTTTGTCATTATTTAATATATGACATTATTAATATTTCACCCCTCTCCCAAATACTCAAAAAAGAAAAAGAATATGTGTTTGACAAAAATTTTGAGGATGTTTTTAACAAACTGAAATAGAGTCTCACATCACCCCTGGTAATCCAACAACATTGGTGGGATTTACCATTTTATCTCATTTTTTAGTAATATAACTATAAATTTGGGGTAGTATTATCAGAACGAGTCAATAGAAATCTACATGTTATAACCCATTCCTTACACACACTAGACCCTGCCCAAGAAAACTACACCACAACTAAAAAATAATTCATTACTAATGTTTTTTACTTGGATAAATTCAGGTATTACCTTTTAGGGTCCATAATCATTGTGTTCTCAAAACTTTTGTCTCTCTTGCATCTCATTAAGAAACTAAAAGCCAAAACACTTGTCATTCACTAGATTCTCATCCATTAGGAATGGAATATTTAAATTAGAGATAAAAAGGAGCATAGAATTTAGTGGATAACTATATCAGTAGGATCCTCCCATCCTTAGACATTGACTCATCCCCCTGTATTCTGATAAATAACATTTTCACTAATGATAAATTGTACTGCATGAAATACTATATTTTTTAGTATGTAGAAATTATAAATTACTTGGTAGAATCATGCATTCAAACTGATTTCAACAAAAATGAATCTGATCATCTAAAGGAGGGGTATCATTGGTATATTTAGGATGAACCCAACATTTGGAGAACATGTAGTGATCAAGTACCCAAGATTTGTGTTCCTGGTAGTGAGTTTCAGTCTATCCTTAGTTTTTTCCACACTCTTGCTTGTGGGGTCAACATTGGCACCCAATAAACTTCTCAAAAGGTCCTCAATTCTGGTCTCTTTTGGCCAACACTATTTTGGGATGCCGATGATTTTTATAAATCTTGTCCTCATTATCAAAAAAGGGTAATGTCTCCAAAAGGAATAAAATTCCACAACCCCTACTCTTTCATTACATTTTAGATGTTTGGGGTATTAAATTTATGGGACCATCCCCCAATTCATTTGTGAACTTGTACATTATTATAGTAGTTGACTATGTGTCAAAACGGGTATAGGCATGATCCATAATGACTGATAATTCCAAGATAGTTGTGTAATTTTTGAGAACTAAATTTTTTTATAGGTTTGGATTACCTAGGATCATTATCAGTGTCCAGAGTTCTCACTTTTACAATCAAACAATGCAACAACATTTGCATTGGTGTGGGGTCGGGCATCGAGTGTCTACTACATATCACCCAAAAACTATTGGTCAATCTGAGGTTTCAAATAGATAGGTAAAAAAATTCTTGAAAAAATGGTTCGACCCAATAGAAAATATTATAGTCTTAGAATCATTGATTCATTATGGGTTTACCGTACTACTTCAAAACTCCCATTGGAATGTCACCCTATCATCTTGTATTTTGGAAAGACTTTTCACCTCTCTATTGTGATAGATCACCACGCCTACTGTTAAATTAAACAATGAAATTATATTATTTTTGGTGTATATTCTCAACGAAATTAACATATTAAGGAGATGGAGAAAATTTGTAGAGATTAATATGAGAACTCTTTGATTTATAAGGAGAAAACCAAGGATTACCACAATTGCCTCATCCTTCATCATCAATTCCACATTGGGAAGAAGTTCCTCCTTTTCAACGAGAGGCTGAAGTTGCATCTAAGAAATCTTAGTTCCCACTGGTTTGACCCATACACTATTACTAATGTTTATTCATTTGGTGTTGTTCACATTAAAAATCAAGAAACAAATCAAACCTTCACTTTCAATGGGTAACAGTTGAAGGAATTTTACAAATCCATTCTGTAGTACTCGATGGGGGGAACTCTATGTTTACAAAGAAATATACCAATGAAACTGAATAGTTTTTATCCTTACATACCATATTATCTTTTATTATAGTTAGGAAACTACACACTCTAGATATGAGGGGATAGTTATATTATTATGTTAGTTAGTAATTTTCATCATCTTTCATCATTTTATATTTTTTTCTTACTAAATAGTATAGTTACATCCCTCACCCCCCACACACACCTCCCCCCTCACTTTTTGTTCTAAACATTTATTTTTGATGACCAATTAATCAAGGAATTTATTGAATATGCATGATGAATTTCCCTATTTCAAGTAGTTTTAACAATAAAAAATCACTAATGAAATGTGCGTTTTAGCATGTATTCAACATTAACACTTTACTTTCAATAAATTCGGTTGTTTAAGATGATATAAATGGTTGTATCAATTTGAAACCATTGATAAGATCGATACCTTTTGTGTGAGTTATTTATGGGAAAATTTTGTCACTTAATATCTCTATAAATATTTTCACCCAACCATGAAGTGTGGTTTTTTATTATTTAATAAAAGGTCAATATAAGTTAGGTTAATATTTATCATCTACCCAAAATGATTTTTACATATGTTCATTCCTTTTCTAATCTTTTTCATTACTATACTGAATTGAACTATGTGCGTGCACCTGTTATCCAACTATTTTACACCCTAAAAAAATAGAAAAACAAAAAAACATAAAAATAGGGTTTTGTCATAGTAAGTTTAAAAACCACTATTCCTTAACCTTTGATCTTGTAATAACTATTATAATTAGTGTCGTGAAGAGATCAAAACAGGGATAAGAAAGATTGTGATATTTATTCCAAGTGAAAATTTTGGAAAAATAATAATAATAATAAATGAGGGGAGTGAAAATATATGGGGGTATATAGGTCATGAGCTTATGTTTTTACTTCATTGAATGCTTAAGGGATTGGGTCTTGAAATATCATTACAAAGGATGTAGGATAGGATTGTTGGATAGAATCATTTAAGCATAATTTTTTTTAAATAACCTATATTTACTAGATAGAAAGTTGAATGAATAGAATGAGATTATTTTCACAGACACACATTTTTAGAGTAGTGACATGGTTAAATTTTGAATTATTTCATCATATTGGTGTCATGTATCTATTAGAATTTAAATCTGATAAAATTTATGAGACGGCTTTTTCCATGAACTCTTAGAATAACTCCTTGGTGTGGTTTTGGATTTGATCACATTGATATCATGAATTAAATTCTATTTTAATGTTAAATATTAATGAAGTTGGTGATATCTCTAGGAATTATTCTTTTTGGAAAAGTGAATTTTCTTAGGACATAAAATTTTTAGGTGTGGGGGTGTGATGACACCACGATTCACTATTTTATTTCACCCTTACCCCGCTATGTTAAACTAGTTTTGTATTTAAAAGTAAAAAAAATTCACTCCAAATTTGATTCAATTATTTAATTATTATGACTATTAAAATGGGAAATTTTAATTATCTTTATAATTTCATTGTAGGAAGAGGTGATTTGGAGGATCCAGAATGCAGTTGAAGAAAAATGGGCCAACTGCATGGAATCTCATGAAGACTTGTCCACTATTTTTATTGTTTCCTGAAATTTTCACATCCAAATGGGTTTAAATTTTCTAATCATAACCAAAAATCATTGGTATAAAATTAATATCAAGACACAAAATACCAATTAATACATCTGATGTCACAAGAGAACTTATCTTTCCAGGGAATTGAATCTGCATGATGTCAAAAGTTTGATTCTATATTTAATCCATATATCGGGTTATAGTTTTCCAAATGATTCCAAATTGTTTGTGGTGATATTCAAGAGTTAGGTAAAAAATATTTTTTTTAAAAGTGATATAAGACTTTATAGCCACCCAAATCGATGGTCTCAATGGTTTCTCAAAATATGGGTTCCTAGAACTACCTTCTATGTTTCCTATAAAGTGTAACCTTGGGAATACCATTTGGGATATTGAACAAGAGATATAATTTATGCCTATTAGGAGTTATATAGTATTCCTCTCATCCACTTATAGGTTCTGGAACTCTCTATCCTCATAGTAAGAGCTTAAATTAAGAAGATGATTCATCAGACCTTCCTTCTCCTCTAAATGGTGGGATAAACGGTGGGTGTTAATTGTGAGGGAGATACACATATTGTAAAGGGAGGTACATAAATTGTAATAATACTAGTTTTATGTATTTTGGGGTTTAAAACATTTAATTCCGAATTATCTTACTTTGATTTATGTTTGACTTCTTTGTTTGATTAAACTAAATGGAATGCTCTTTACTTTTAACTGATCGGTGTGATGTTTTGAGTGCGTGACTTGGGTTGTTCTGATTTGAAATCAAAATAATCATTTTTCCCCAATTATTTGAGATTTACATTTTATTTTCAGGTTATTATACCATGAAAAATATCTATACCTTGTCTATATGATTTTTATGTCAAGGTTTGGTTCAACATGCATTGATATAAAAGCTTGTAAGTAATTGGATTCTGATTAATTTCAAACAAAAATGTACTTTAAATCTTAATTAATCTGTAAGAATGATGAACTTTAGATGTGTGTAATAAACTCAAAACAAACCCTTTTTCCTCATATTTTTCAAAATAAACATGTTTCCCACTATTAAACTCTTTAAATTAAGTTGTTTTATTTTTTAAAAAGTTTTCTAAACCACCCCTATTTTAATCATTTTTATTAATAAAACATAATTTAATCCTCCAAAACTATTTGAGGGAAAACCTAGGGTATTCTCTATGCTATAAATAACCTTTAAAAAATAGTAAATTTGATGTGTCAAGGAAACATGGATATTAATATAGAGTTTAACTATACACATAGAATTAAGTTTGCGATAAAGGAAATATATCAGATTAAATTCCCATGATACATATGATTCCTATATGTAAGGGTCAATAATTACCGTATAATACATAATATTCCCATTGATTGTGACTTGTTTTGTGTGATACATAAGTTTCCTTGAGAAGTGGAATTTGATAAAGTGTTGTGATTCACCAGTGATATGTAAAGGTCATTCCTTGATATGTAAATCTCAATCCCATGAAAAAGGGTGATATAAAGGGTTGTTTATCTAGTAAATAAGATATATTCCATTTTGCTCCAAATAAAAGTATTCCCCTCTAGTCTGAATTTTATTTTTCGATTTATAAGGTCTTTATCAGTCATAAAATATGATTGATAGGAAAAAAATTTATAAATATGAATATTAATTGAATTATTTAAATTATAAATAGTTTATAATTATAATAAAATTATTTTTAAGATATTAATAAAATTATAAAAGAGTAGGAGAAGGAACCAATTCATGAGGATGAGGATTCACTTTGGAGGGTCCTCAAATGGTGATGACTTTGGGCTATTCTAGGAGGATAGTAACACTATAAAATGAAAGGTCACATAATGATTTCCTAAGGTGCATAAAATATTGGTTAGGACTAAGAGAGGTTGTTCATGTCCTGACATGAATGGCCATTTCATAATGACATATATCTTATTTTAGAATTTTCAAAATTCTTGTATTGCCCCATGTTCGAATTAAAACCCATTAGGGTCCCTTTTCCCTCCCATTTGACTTACAAAAACTTAGGCATCATCCATGTCATTCTTTTATTCTTCTTGTCCCTTCCCTGGGTTCTATTCTTCTATTGAGGATGATTCCTTTAGCTTAAGTGTTCTAAACCTCAACATATCTTCTTATTCATCTGTTTCCTCTTTTTTTTCACAACTTAATATGGTCATGGAAACCTAGGGTTGGGGTTTCTTGATTTTAATTTGGGATTTTCTAATTTTATGGTTCCTAATCATCCTTTAAGGGATGATTTTTCCTTTTAGTGGTTGAATAACAGTCTATCTTGTGAATTTAGTGGATTTATTTATGTTTATATACTCATATACTTTTAAATTTAAATATATGGTTTTCTTACCTTTTTCAACCTCATGCTTATAGTTCTTAGAAATAATATTAAGTGCATCGATTAATCCATAATAAAGAAAGATATATTTCCTCTTTGATTCTATTAGATAGAAAGGGTAATTTTCAGGTATATATACTCCAAATATATTTTCATATAATTAATTTAGATAAAGTGTTTCTTAAAATAACTTAGAGGATCTTCCCAAAGAAATATGGTGATTAAAGGGGTGTTTTTATTTTCAAATAATTTCTAAGGAATGAAACTCATTTTTTTAGAAAATATACTCAAATTTAAGGGTATGTTTAGATTCCTTTATTAATTTTCCTTTTTTATTTAATTATTTGAGATGGTTTGATGATGATTCCTTGATTTTGGTTTCAAAGAATATTTTATAACTTGGTTTCTTTAAATAGATTTTGAAGACCCAATTAGCACTTGATAAAAAAGGATTCTGTGGTTTAAGTATACCCATTAAGTGACACCCATCAAGTTTTTGTAGAAAAACTCTAGTGATATTCATATTATATTATTGTTCTTGATAAAAATGAACATTATTTTATTTTATTTTGGGGATATATTTACATTTTATTAATATTTTATGTGCATGATTTTATAATTGATGTTTTTATCACTGTTTGATTGATCATGAGAACCTCAGGAACTTAGTTAAGACCAAGGATAAGTACCTACTAAGAATTTATGACACTCTACCTATCCATGGATTACAAATTAATTCTTAATTCTACATATATAAGGATTTTATTTACCCACTATGAATTATTAATGTTATCCCTTGTGAAATATATGCCTTTATCACTTAGAATTGATAATTCTATCCCTAGCAGCCAATGCAGTGATAGGTATGTTAGTGATATCAATTTATCTGCTAATAATTGATGTTTATATCCCAATATATATTATTTTTAGTTATATATGATTGGTTTTTTACATAATACAGTATAAGGATCCTAGTGTGTAATGAACTTAGTTCCCTATGGTTTCTCCCATGATGTTAGATTATTTTTTCTTTAATTGATTAAATTCTATTGTTGTTTATATTTATTTTCATGTAGTAATTTATCCATACATGTTTATATTTTTATGCTAGTTATTTTTCATTTACTATGTTAGTGTTTATTATCTTTAGGGATTTACTTTATTTTAGAATTATTAATTTATCTCTCCGGTGCATTGTTTATGTGATTTAAACGTTATACTAATGAGTGGGTTGTTTTTCTTTACTTATATAATTTGTGTATTTCAAATGTATGTTTTTGAAATTGTTTCTTTTAATTTAAATACTATACCTTTATAAATTTTTTTAATGATTTATTATGTTTAAATGGGTGAGATTCTAATCTTTTATAAAATGAAATTAATTGAGGGCCTCATGTCACTTGTTTTACTTAAAATTAAAATATTACTTTCATATTTTTATTTTCAAAGTAACATCAAAAGTATTAAATATTAAATATTATTCATAATATGTGGGGATGTTATGTATTAGGAGTTATTTCTCACACCTATATAAATTTCAGGTTTAGTATAAGCAACACTTGTATATATTAGTTGGTCTTTGGATTATGATTCATGTATGGTGGTAGTGAAAAGAAAAGATGAATTTTTATTGACACATGGGGATGTATGGTTATAGTCCTTGTTTTATTTAAATATTGAATTATTCTTATGTATTATACCACATCATTTTTCATATTTTTATTCTATTGGTTTATGTTTTTCCGTGTATTAAGATTTGACATTGTTATATATTAAGATACATTTTTATTCTTGTTGAATTTTATTTATGGTTAATGAGTCATGATATATGTTTATGACACGTTTTGTTTTGATTATAGTTGGAATTTATTACTTTATATATGAAATAATCTAACTTAAAAAGTGGCCAGGTCAGACATCCATGGGAATGTTCTATGTAATTCTTATTTCATCATGAAAAATCATTCACATATGCATATATTTGATGCCCATGCAGTAGTTTCCAGCCTAAGAGGGCCAAGAATTTCCTTTAATCCACACCATCGGCTAGCAATGGTACTTAGATCAGGTTTATCCTATGTTGGTTTGTGGAATGGACCCATATGCCCTGAGGATAAAATAAATGTTTTTCTATAATGATTAATTGATGAGATGAATTAGTTTTAGGTCAAATGTTTTATGAATGTTGACTCAAATTTTATGGCATGTTTAGTCTGGATGGAATTATTATGGATGAAAAATGGATTTCCTACATATGTAAATTTATTATATTATAATAAATAATGAGTATTTTATTTTCCTTGTTACAATAAAGTTAAAAAATAAATATAGTTTAAGAACTATAAAGAGTGCACATACATCAATCACATATGTTTTTTTTCATCTACTGAGAGGAAAGTGCATGCGATTGTTTAAGTTAATGCAACCCAAAACCACAAATAATTATAAGGTTATAAATTTTAGTTTATATTGAGAAAGATAAAATTCAAGTGGTATAATTTTTTATGATTTTTATCTCCTCTACTATCTTTTATTCCTATTGTGAATAAGTAATGTATTCATAATTAGATGAATAAAAATATATTATTTGTTTCATAACATAAGAGACATAACATATTAAGGAATAATATGGAACATACACATTGAAAGGACATGTGAAATAATATATTGTCTTTAATTTTTGTATAAAGTTAAAATTAAATTATAGTGTTGTTGTTCAATGTTCTTGGAAAGAAATAGTTTTAGAATTTCACTTAAAATTAGGTAAATATAACAAAACATACATATCTAATACACATTAAAAAATTTATAACAATGAGAAAGAGTTATTCCTTTCCACTTTAAAGGAACTCAAGGTTATTTATAGTTAGTATTATAATATTTAATTGTATGTTAATATGACGAACAAGGAATTACAATATTTGGATTGTCGTGAAAATAAAATTCCACATTAAAAATTAAATCTAATTTAAATTATTTATTATTTACCTCTAAATTTTATTAATCCATTGAATGATATTAGTACCTTCTCAATAAAATAATGTTTTTTATTCTAATTGGGAAGTTATAAATCATTAGATTAAATGGGAAACATAGTAATAAAGATATGTTGGGAAGTGTTGGGTTTTTTAAACTAAATAAGTATGTGTAGAAGTTTAAAAATATTTTCTCTTCGAGAAGAACAGTTATTCCAAATTTTTTTATATTCTACAAGTTACAAGGAATCTAATATTTTAGAAGTTTTCATGGAAGAAAAATTGTTTCATAATTTGTTTTAGAATAATATATAGTGATGTTTTATAAATAAATAATGTTATATAAGTATAGAAATATAATTTTATATGTGGTTAAGGATAGGTATTTTGGAATTAAAGAAGTTGAATTCTTCTTATATATTGTTGTACAAGGTTTCAGAGTTTGTAGGAACAAAACTATAGGGTGAGCACAAAGACCATACCATGAGTGAATTTCATAGAAAAATAAGAAATTAATGAGGTTCCATGGATATATAAAATCTTTGAAGTTATACATTATATATATCAGGAAAGTTGTAGGAATATACCATGTCTCGATCATAAGGATAACCCCATGTCTTAATTTTACAAAAACAATGACAGAGGCATGAAGCTCACTATATATATATATATATATATGATATTCTAGAAAGAGGTTGAATTGTAAAAATTCCAAGAGCTTCATGGAGATACATAATATATTTGATCTAATATGTTATATATTTGGATGATATTTAGTATCTTCTAGAGCATGGAAATTTGGCAGAGGAAAAACACCCATTAGAATATGTAAGAGTAATTGGGATGAAAAAGATGATACATAAGGTTTACTTGATTTTCCATTATTAATCATAAAATGGGATTGATAATGTATCCAATTGTGAATATAGTCAATTAATGGGAATAATGTCTGTTCCATGAATAGAATATATAATGTTTCTTAAGTGTGGATATGTAACTATTTCCTTAATTGAAACCTTGATACAAAAGGGTATTTCCTTTTCCACTATGACACATCATATTGGTAACATGATGGGAAGTATTTATACTTTATGAATAGGCATAGTAAATGTATTCTACTTGATTTCATGGATCTGGTTGTTTAATTGGATCATACTATGATGAAGGATGTCTCACTGTGGAGGTGTCTATAGTGGCAGGAGTTCTTGTTTGAGGTTTCTAAATGGAATGAGAATCATTTCATGATAGTGATTCTCACATCATGATTAAGTCGTGTCAAAATATTTTCATAATAAAATATTTTATATTTCAAGAGGAAAATTTGATAATTAAATGGATGTTTTCACTCATATTGAAGGATATTATTACACATATTTTCCCATCACACTTATGGATTATTGAATATCATTAATTAGGAAAACATGGATAGTTTCTCTATGAGTGTGTTTGTCCATGATGAACAAAAATGTTGCTTATAACCCAATTCTATGCCATAATAGTGGTTCCCTGTTGAGTGATAAAACTTAAAAAAGCATTATTTAAGATGTTTTATTTGTACTTATCCTTTCTTGGATTGGGACCCACTGCCTTTGTGAGACTAATCTCACATATACATATGTTTTCCTTCGATGTATTATTGATGCATCCTTCATAATGATTTTTCCATCCCATGAGGGTCAAGCACTAGTATTCATTTCATTACTTGTCATGGTGTTTATGAGATCACTTTGGTATGATTCATGTTAGTCCTCCTCAATAGCCATAAGGTCTACCTTGTTCATTTTTATCCATTAAGGGAATTTATTTATATACTCACCCATCATACTCATAGATAGTTGAATATATTTAATAAGGGATACATGGATAATTTCTCTAGGAATAATGAAAATGGAATTATGGAATTATGGAATTATATGTATATATTCATAAATAATGGTTATTTTTTATATAAAAAATTAGAATAAGAAATATAGTTAGAGAGTGGTTCATTGATATATCATATATTGAGAGAAAGGTATTCCAAAAATAATAAAGGAGAGAAGATTGAAGGATGCATTGACACTATTTAAAGATCTTTCTAAAGAAGGAAGATTGAGTTTCCACGATGAATCATAGAAGGTTATTATGATGTTATAATGATGTTCACATTAGTTATTTAGGGACAATCAGGTTCATAACATGGATCACCTATCTAAAAATGGTGCATCAACAACTATAGTGATATTATTTTATGTTGATTTTCATGCTATGTTTTTGCCCCTACATGAGTAGTAAGTGAAGAAGATGAGCTATGGAGTGACCCTTGGGAGGTAGTTCAATTTTCTAAAAACAAGTTAATGAGGATTTACCAAAGTATTTTATTGAAATATCCTAAAACAAACACCAAATAGTGAGTTTATTGGAATCTGGTACATCAACACATTATCATTTTATGCTCCTTGGATTAGCCTAGTACATTTGAATCAAGTAAGATTCTTATGACCTGTATTCAATCTTAACATACATTACAATATAAATAAATGTGTGATAATGGGTTGATAAATCCTTTATAAAATATAGTTATGGTAAGGATAAGTGAAATATACATCAGGCCATTATTGAAATAGGAACATAAGAGTAACCCTACTAACTATGAGGTTAAGATCAGTTATGGTGGTGAGAGATTAAGGATTATTTTTGTTAAATTGAAACAAGTTTCATACACTAATCCCCCTATAATCGTATCTCTCACTAAATACCCTTGTGGTCCTGTTAAGTGATATAATATTATAGTTTTTTCTTATTTGATTCATTTTATTTTAAACTGATATAAATGATTATTCAATATAAGTTTTACATTGTCCTTATAATATTTTAGTCACATGGATCCAATTATTAATCCTCTTATTTTCAGTGGTACTATCCTTTATGGATAGAAAAAAGGAGACATGCTAATTTTTATAGACATTTGGCGATTTCACAAACTCGCATCTATAATCATGTGAAACATTATCTTTTACTTCCTTGATTTTTTTTTCTCATGGAATATATCTAATGAGATATTGATTTGAGAAATCATGGGGAATGAGTTCATGATGAAGAGGCACGAAAAATCTTGAATAGGGTTATATCTAATAAATTATACATGAAAACTATTCATTATGTTTGGGGTTTTCTAGTTGGGTTATTTTGGAAAATATATATGTAATATCAGTGAAAAATATAATATTTTAGGGTCTACCATGAGAGATTAATTTACATATAATTGTGATGAGAATCCATCAAAAAAGTTAGGAGAAAGATGTCTTATGTCAACAAAAAGGAGGAATATAAAATAAGACACTTGAAAATAAGAACATGCATGTCGAGGTAAGTGAGTTTGATATTAGTGTTCAATATGTGACTAATTTTTTTTTGAAATACACTTGAATGTCTATAAATTCATATTTCACTATGAATAATTACATGGACGGTGATTCAATAGATGAATTATCCATGATATCGTGTCATTGATCCATGGAATGTTCATATAGTGATCAATACAAGAACAAACCCCTATACGATAATATTTATAAACAAAAAACCATTCATCAAGTGTATTATATATTCATATAAGTTCAATCCATGTAGAATAAAAGTTTAAATAAATTTAAGCTGAACATGGATAAATAACATATGAAATTGGGTACAAAAATGAAGGGATAAAGTGACATACTTGAATAACATTCATATGAAGAGGGTAAGAAAATTGAAAAGTGGAAGGAGATGAATGTAATAATTTTCCCTCTCAAAACACAACTTGAAGAGAGGCAAAAATATGATAAGGAAACTAACTCTTGTTTAGAAGGAATGGTTGTACAGTTAAAATATAATCATGATAAGATCATGGAGATCTATGAGTGGTTGAAAACCATGAATGAAAATAAGAATATATTTCCCAAAATTGTGTCAATAATTAGATTCCATAATTTTATAAATGTGGAGATAATGAGTAAGCATGATTTTCTCATTAAATCTGGAAATAAATTCCATCAAAGGAAGGTAGCTTCAAAGTGATATTATTTTGGAATCATAGGTCATAAAATGAGTGTGTTTAGAATCCCAAGGTATTAAATGAGAAATAAAATATGTTTCCATAATATCTCAACTAAGGAAATACTATATGAGGTATGTTTTCAATAGGATATATTTATCTATGCTCACCATGATCATATGGCTAGAAATTATATAAATAAAAGAGGTAAAGGTTTCAAAAGGATATTCCCTATTCTTAAAATATGAGAAGAAATTTTACATCGATAGAAACCGTATTGTACTGGAAAATAATTTTACCACTTTAGAGAAAATAGTGGATCTTGATGAAGGGTGAACTAAGAACCAATAATGGTTTACTCATAGCTTCCCTAATGAAGGGAGCTAAAATAGATTTGGAAGAAAAATAAGAAATATTCTTCAACTATGAGAAATATGGGCAATCATGTAAAGAAAGACCTGTTAAGGAAAAAAATTAACAAGGTGGATATCATAGCTATCGAGGATGATTTACATGAATCAAACCTAAGTGATCTCACAAATACCACTATTTGTCAAGATATTAACACAAGTTGTTGATCCCTTCTATGGTGGAGGAAGTATGATAAAGGATGCATAAAAAATACATGGATGGAAAAAATATGTATAAGTGAGATTAGTCTCACAAAGAAAGTGGGTCCCAATCCAAGAAAGTAGAAGTACTAATAAAAAATCTTAAATGATGTTTTTGAAAGTTTTATCACTCGACGTAGAACCACTATCAAGGCTGAAAAGTGGGTTGGAATAAATTTTTTGGCTCAAAATGGTAAACCACATTCCTCTACATGAGAAAATCAGAAGTTCCCCTCTCCCTATGTAATTAAATAATATATTTTCTGTTGATTTTTATCTGGTATCAGGAGAGACACAATCTTTGGGGATACTGTATACAAATATTCAAGTGATATTGTAACATGATATGAAGTATCAGTTGATGTTGGAGAAGTGAAAGTGGTATATTATTGAATCTAAAATTAAAATAATGTGAATACATAAACATATTTCAAGGAAATAATAATTGGTATCATAGTTGATATCATGGTCGAATTGATGTTTTGGTGTTTAGGTAACATAATAATACATTTTCATAATAACTTGAAGATGAAGGAAGATATCTTGATGGAGAACCAAAAAAATAGTTTTCATGGATTATTTATTTAAATCTAACATGTGATATAATTTGATTGATTTCATGATAAAAAAGTTGTTATAAATGGATTAATCTCTTGTTTAATTTGAATTCTTCCTTTGGTAATGAAGCTGAGAATGTTGGTGGGGTTTAATATGATTATGTGGAAGGTGTTATCCCCATCAACCAAGGAAAGACATATAGTGGAAAACTGAAAAATATATTATTTATTTATTATATAGAGATAATATTTAAAGAAGAAATTTGGTATGAATCAGAAACTTTTTGATTCATGATTTATTAATTAATGGTTTTACGAAAGTGTGATTGATATCATAAGTGATAGTTCCTATGTATATTCTTAATGTGGTGTCTAATTTAAACTTAGGGAATTATGTGAGTACAATATACAATAGTAGTATTATTGTCTTAATTTACTATTTCCTACACTGAGTTATGACTTGGTAGGATTGGAAGTTTTTTTATATCTCATTGATAAGTGGTAAGATTTGTTACTAAAAATATTGGAGAATGCATCCATAGTTGAAGGAGTTTCGGGATCTTGAAATTGAAATATGAAATTGTGATGATCATGGGAATAATGTTCTAGAAATTCTATGTTCCTTATACTGTATTGAAAAATGGTCGATATTGGTCTCTATTAATTGATTCAATGACTTTATTTATAAAGGGATAAAAGGTTCATTAATATCCATATTCTATTCAATGACAGTGGATAATACTTCTGTGAAAATAGTAGTATTAAACTCTATTAGAAATTCCTAGAATAATAAGAATGATTGGTTTAATTTTTTGAATTTAGAATCCTAAAAAGTGGTATAGATATCAAAGTATTGGATATTTTATTATTTTAAATTAATATTACAATGGGTGAATTGTATTGAATTTGAATGGTATGGTGTTTGTCTCTCAATTAAAATGTTTTACAAAGATTATACTTTTGTTGCTTTTTATGAAATTTTTTTTTATTTGATGTCATTAGGGTAGAGGATAGAAATATGAATCAAAAGTATTTAAAAGTGGAAACAACATGGATCTTATAAATTTTTGGATTTATTAGAAATCAAGGTAATTAATTTATTTTAGACTGTGTCATATTTTTTTATTAAATAATTATGTGTTGAATTTAAGGTTTATTTACATTCTAGAAGTGGATTTCTTTCATAATTTATGTTGTTTCAAAAGTTTTGAGGAATATATTATTATAAATGCTATTATGTATGAGTAGTTGTTCCATAATTTATTCCAAAAGAAATGTTCTTGAAATAAAGTATTCTTCTTGATTCCAAAAGTAATATTCCAAATGTGGTTATAGATAGATGTTACAAAATCAAATAAAGTGAATTATCTATGTAGAATAATAGAAATGGTTTCAGAAGATGCAGGAACAAACCCCAATGTGAACACAAGGACTACATTGTGAGTAAATCTTTAAAAATATAGAAAATTAAATGAAGTTCCATGGATACATAAGACCCTCAAAGTGATATATGATATTTGTTAGAGAAGTTTCAGGAAAAAACCATAAAAACACAAGGATCACAACATGATTAAATTTCAAAAAAATATATATAAATAAATGTAGATCCCTCTATAAATAAGATATTATAGAGAGAAGTATAATTGGAAAATTCCTAAAATGTCACTATGATATGTAATATATTTCAGATGATATGAAATACATTTTTATGATATGTAATATCCTCTAAATTGTAGAAATATAGAAAATGAAAAACACCCACTAGAATAAGTGAGAGTAATTGGTTTAGAAAATATGATATGTAAAGATTACTTAATTTTCCATAATCAATCATAATATATAATTGATAATTTGGTCAGCTATGTATATTGTCACAGCGTGAGAAGAATAGTTATTTCATGAAGAGAATATGTAAGGGTTATTGGGCGAGGATACATAAGGGTTTTCTTATTTGAAACCTTGATATGTAAAGGTATTTCATTTACCTCTATTTTGGGTCATAGTTGTCTCGTATTGGGATGTATGGCCACACCATGATGAAGTAGATCAAATTATAAAGAGTTTGGAGATTGAAAAGATATATAGTATCACACCATAATCTTCAAGGAAATTTAAATTGGATATTTTACTATATTTCATAGATTTGGTTGTTAAACTAGATCACACCATGATGGAGGAAGTCATGCAACTAAGGTACCCATGGAGGTAGGAGTTCATGACTGAGGATTTAAAATTTATTGATAATAATGTAATTTTAAGAACTCAGATCTTATTTTTAGGTATGCTTTTCTTTTCTGTTGTTTTTTAGAAAAAGAGGAGTTTCTGGAAATTTCAGGAGTACATGTAGTTTACTTATAAGTACATGATGTGTACTCGGTTTCGGCAGGTATCTGTGTTCTAGCCATGTAACGGCCGAACACATGGTCATCTGAGGTGACCTGGAGACTGCCTAATGTGGGACCTAGTCAAAGCAACTACACGTCATGGACCCTTAAAGAACACACCATGTACATTCTTTTTATTTCATTAAACGGACAAGGGTCATGTCTTATCCAAAAAAATACCTTCTTATAGGTCTTTCTTGTCTAGGAGAAAACGAGACTGCTGATTCTTCTTTGATCCCCCAAATCGCCATTCATTCTCAGAATGGAACTCTGTCGGTTGCGTTGGAATAACATCGGTGATTTCTTCCTTCTTCTAGAGCCTCATTCATTTTTTTGACATCTCCCATGAGATATCCTTGGTTGAAAGGTTTATACGTTTTTGTAGATATACAGAGTTATAGGGTGATTCAAGGTATGAGGTTCACGTATATCATTCGTAAAACTACAAGTTTGGTGGTTTGTGTCTTTATATATTTAGTCTTTGAGGTATATGTGTAAAAGTTCCCAATACCCTTGTTTGGGGTATTTCATGTTTATGGTTTTTAGCCCCGTTATTGTCTGCTATGAATTATGTGCCTGAGTAGAGGATTTATGATTGTAAATAGAGTTATTTACCTTGCAATGGATGTGTTTCCCATGTTTACTTGTCATTGACCGTTTGGTCTAGCTGTTCCTATTAGGCTACTTTGTTTTCCATACCTGGTGTTGTTAGGATGGAGTGAATTTATCTGACATTCTGTGGAATACTATAGAATATTTAGCCAAGTAGTTCTTGAGGTTTACTTTCGCTGCCATATACCGTTTGTGCACGATTGACTTACATAGGGCTGTGGGAACCTAGTGTAGTAGACCATAGGTGTAATGGATGCTAAGGGCTTCCCCAGGGTGTTTTTTTTACTTTTATGTTGAGAGACCATAGGGGGGTGGACTTTGTGCTCCCTCAAAGTGTTTGTAGTTCCTTGTTGTGAGACAATAGGGTGGAATTGGACTTTTCATGCTTCCTCAGAGTATCTATAGTTACTGATACGAGACCACATGGGGAATTGATGGAGACTCCTTCCCCAGAGAGTTTGTGCTAATGTTGAACCAGATGGGTTAGACTGTGAGTACATCCTAGAGGGTTTCTTGTCTTATATTAGTTGAACTAGAGTGGTTAGTTTGTGAGTAATTATCAGAGGGTTACTTTTTTTGAATAGGTTCTTACATGATATATAAAAAATGGATGTAATTGGAACTGTAGAAATATTTACCTTTGAGTGTGTCCTTGTTTATTGCTTCATTTTACATATTTCATGTCATATATATTCACTGACTATGAGGCACAAATATTTGGGTGGTAGCCTACTGGGATTCACCTCACACCCTGTTTGGGTCATACTTTTGGTCCCAAATAGATTATATTATTACAGTTCTAGATAAGGGTAAGCGCCCTTCTACTTCAAGTACTTGATTGTTGTAGAGCTCGAGAGCAAGGGACCAAGCTGAGGCTTGCGATGCTATTGGAGATTATTTGTTTCTTTCGTAATTTGGTTTAGTATTGTATTCTATCATCGTGACTTGTTTGGATGTTTTACTAGACATATGTATCATGCATAATTTATATATATCTGTGCTCCAGTTATTTATTACTTTCAGTATTCCATTGTTTACTTATTGCATGTTATTACTGCTTCTGCTATTGTTATCAATTTATTTCCATTGTGTTACTCTGCCAATGAGGGAATAGTTTCCCCATTATCACACCCAAGACCCTCTCTACTAGTCAGCTACCTCTGGCATTTGGGAAAATGTGCTTGAGGCCATGTGACCAACTGGGTATGGGCACATCTAGGAGGCTTCAGAAATTGGGACGTTACAAAGTGGTATCAGAGGGAATTATTTTCTTCTTAACTTACTATTTGGAGCCCATAGCTAGTGATGGGAAGGAATAGGTACTTGGTAATAAGTTATTACTAGGAGTAGCTAACTTGCGTATAGGGAAAACCCAATTTACATAGTGTGTCATGATTTTTCATGTTTTGGAAGTATTACTATTGATTTGATTTCACCATTGGGTGATTCACATGATTTTTGTTGGTATAATTGATATTATAGAGGCTCTATTTCTGTTTCAACCTGATGAGATGAGGGTCTGTCATATCATGCTTCATATAAGAACTTTCTAGAGACTTCATGTCATGCATTCTTTCCATGCCATTTAGGGTGCATTATTGATTGTATGTTGTTGTGATAGATGTTGTGCTAAATATGCATGCTGTTGTGATAGTTTCCTTGATAGAGTACCTGCTATTTGATAAGATATTGAATTATTTAAGGTTTCATTATAATGAATTCCAAAATTTTGTTATTGAGGTGTTATGGGCCCTAATGGACCATAATTTGGTGGATCATTTCTCTCTTATGTTGTATATGACATGTAGAAGATGCCACGATTTGATTCTTGGGGGAATATGGGCCCTCACAGACTAGAATATGGCACTTTAATGTTTGTTTTAGTGTTTTTATGTGTTTCCTAGACATTTCCAAGGCTTACTGTCTGGAATAACCCAGAATACATGATGTGTAATGTTAAATACATTCCATGTATTCTTGTATTTAGGAGGGAACTGTTTTTCTTAAGTACATGTCGTGTACTGTATGTACACACAATCTAGTCCCTAACTGTGTTACTGTATGTGTGGGATGATACATAGGGTTGAGAATTCTTTAGTGGAACACACCATGTATTTAAACTACATTCCATTTGTATAGACCAAGGGTCTAGACATGTGACTAATGACACAAGGTGGATTATGGCTAGTTAGTACACGCCATGTCTAGCACAAACACGCTATATAGAGTCAGCTGTGTAACCGGTCGTGTGACTAAAAACACGGGTTGGTGATGTTCATCTAGTACACATCGTGTCTAGCACAAACATGCCATGTAGTATTGCTCTAGGAGAACTGTGTGGGTTAGTCGTGTATAAGAACCCGCGTTGGGGAACACAATGTAAGTACACACTGTGTCTTGTAGGAACATGCCCTGTGTATGGGGTGTTACACGATCAGAGTTGGTAGGAGTACACGCCCATGCGAAGTCTTAATGAAACATGCTATGTAGGGGTTATACATGTCGTGTATCTTTGTTTTAAAAATCTTGAATAGTTTTCTTATCCTGTTCCCTTATTACACATATAAGTTTTAGACCTTGATAGTCTTGAACATTGGGGTGTGCTTGACCTTGCAGAGTCATGCCACCAAGACGTCCTCTGGTTGTACGCCAGTTACATGGTAGTGATTAGACATCAGACATGGCTGAACAAGAACTTCCAGTAGATCCTCCTGTACTTCCAGTCTTGGCACCAACTATTATTCCATATATAGGTGATGATGCACAGTTTTGAGAGGGCTTCATGAGGTTCATACATACCTTCAATGGAGTACCACATCCTCCCCATCTATGGCTGATTTGACACAGGTCATTTAGCAGTAACATCCTCCAACTTTTTTAGGGGATGGAGGACCTCAGGCTGCAGAGTCATGGTTAGAGGCCATGCATTCAATCTTTGAGCATCTAGAGATGCCTCTAGAGAGGAGGGTGAATCTCACTGCATATATGCTTTGGGACTCTTCCAATAGATGGTGGGATGTGATCTCATAGGTAGGATGCCAGTAGGTCATGGCTTGGGATGAGTTCAAGCATGCCTTCTATGAATATTTATACCCAGAGATTTTGATGGCCGATCAAGCCCGAGATTTCATGATTCTGGAAGATGGTACACTTTTTGTCATGGAGTGTTCTTCTCACTTAACAGAGCTGCAATGCTTCACACCCATTCCGGGAGGTTATGAGTTATTCATGGAGAGGAAGTTTAACGATGGTCTCAGGAACAACATCTGATCTTAGATGAACATCTTCAGGTTTACTTCCATCACCTCTATAGTCAACCAGGCGCTGATCATAGAGCACAATATAATATATTCTAGAGGTATGATCTAGGGCGGTTCGGCATCCAGGGTTGGTACCCCTCAGACTGACAGCCGGAATAATATTAGGGAGTCTACACGCAAAGATCTGAGGAGATTGGATACTTCTTCTGGTTGTGAAGTGGTGTGCTACCAGTGCGGGAAGAGTGGGAATACGACACCACATTTCCCAAGAGACCCAATGGAGTGCTGATCTAGCAGCAAGATGGGCCATATTCAGCGGTTCTGTCAGTTTTTCTCACCAATAGTTAATGACTGAGGTTCTTTTATGACTCCACATTCAGGAGAAGGACAACCAGTTTTTCATTAGTCTGGGAATTGGAGTTCGTCCGACCATTTAGGTTGAGGTATAAGTCTTGGATATGGTAGCTAGTCGGCAGGCTTTCAGTGAAAACATGGTGGATCAGCTCAGGTTGGTCGGGCAGGGTCACAGGGCTGCGGTGTAGTCCAAAATTTTGCAATGGAGCAGACCCAGCAGGAGTAGGATTTGGAACCCTCTATAGTATGAGGTACAATTATAGTTTCTTCAGTTCTAGCTTATACACTCTTCGATAAAGAGGATTCCTATAGATTCAATATATGTTGTTTTTTGGAGATCCTTGGTCTTTTAATCTTTACTATTTTCGATGTCTTGACTCTAAACACTTCGTTGGGGACAAAGATGGATAGTGTACGTCAGTGCAAGGAGTTCTCTCTTGAGGTTGGTGGGTGTCACTTCTTATGCGACCTTTATATCATAGAGATGACAGGCTATGATGTCATTCTTAGAATGGACTGGTTAGTTCCCTTCCATGATGTTGTTTATTACTATCATCTTAGGGTGAGTTGTACATCACCAGAGGGTGGATCCTTTTTACTTAAGGGAGAATGAGATGTCCATGTGGGCAGAGTGGGACCTGATCATCATGGGTTTAGTCAATATCTAGACGACCAGGGGAATTAAAAGATGTAATTTCCACCAATGGTAGAATGTTTCAGAGATTTTGTTCTAGAAGATTTTTTAGGTTTTCCTCCAGAGTGAGAGGTAGACTTTTCTATTGAGCTCATGCCAGGAGTGGCACCGATTTCCATTCCTCCATATAAGATGGCTACACCATAGTTACAGGAGCTCAATAAAAATTTGGAGGAGTGGCAGGAAAAGGGTTTCATTTAACCCAATACATCTCCTTGGGGTTCATATATCTTTTTTTTAAAGTAAGATTGTTCCCTAATACTTTGTGTGGATTATCCGAAGCTGAACCAGTTGACAGTCAAGAACTGATATCCCTTTTCAAGGATTGATGATTTATTTGATCAGCTTCGAAGATCCCAGGATTTCTCGAATATTGACTTGAGATCTGATTATCATCAGTTGCATGTTAGACCATCTGATATACCTTTTATATCCTTTTGGAGTAGGTATGGTCTATACGAGTGCATGGTTATGTCGTTCGGTCTCACGAATGCGCATGCGGTTTTCATGGCACTAATGAACCGAGTGTTCCATCCATATTTGGGTTCTTTTGTGAAAGTCTTCATAGATGATATCTTGGTTTACTATCACACTCGACACTACCATACCACACATATAGAGATAATTTTGAGTACACTGAGAGAGCAACAGTTATATGCTATGCTTTTAAAATTCCACTCACTACTACACCCTAGCCCTTTATCAGCGCTAAAAACCAGCATTAACAGCGCTAGAAATGCGTTGTTAATGCCGGCGTAGATAAAGTGGGGGGGGGGGGGTCCCCATTATCAGTGCTCTGAGAAGCGCTGATATAGGAGACCTTTATCAGCGCTAAAAAAAGCGCTGATAATGGACCGCCTTTATCAGCGCTTCTCTTAGAGATGATAAAGGTCTCCAATATCAGCACTTCTCGGAGCGCTGATAAAGGCCCCATCGCCTGCACCTACAAAACAGTACCTGCACACCTGCACACCAGAATACCTGCACAAAGTAGCACATGCACACCTGTACACCATATCACCTGCACACAATATTTTGACCAACAATGGTATATACATTTACTTAACATCATGAATACAAAAAAAACACATTGCTATATACATTTCAAACATTGTTTTACATGGTTAAATTTAAAATTATTCAACAATAGTTATAAAAATTCATGTTTCATCCTTTGATATCCGTGATCCGCTCTCGACGGTATTTGTTGCCGAACAAAGTATCCGAACTCAAGGAAAAAAATTCAACTATATAAGAAAACAAATATTATGTTAGTAATTCAATAATGAAAGAAATTAAAACAGTAATATGAAAGAATACATTAATATGGAAATGTGAATCTAAAATATGAAATTTTAAACTCAAAAGTTTTCATTTTCATAACAATGAAAGGGAATAATGTAAAATCAATATATTTTTGATTGATTTATCTCATTTAATAAAAACTGATTCTTTATCTAATGAAAAGATTTACCGGTCACACCATGCGTCAGTCAGATTGAGGTGCGGTCGATTCGTACACGTCACAAATGACTCGTGGATCGTTTTCCTAAAGTATCAAAACTATCTGAACATGTTTGCTCGGTTTGGTGTATGTCATTGGTGTTGTTTTCCAATGTTTATCTCAATTTGAAACTGATATCAGATACTTTTAGCCATACCAGTCACACCGTGCGTCAGATTGAGGTGCGGTCGATTCATACACGTCACAAATGACTCGTGGATCATTTTACTAAAGTATCAAAACAGTCCGAACGCGTTGCTCGGTTTGGTGTATGTCATTGGTGTTGTTTTACAATGTTTATCTAAATTTGAAACTGATATCAGACAATTTTAGCCGTACCGGTCACATCGTGCGTCAGATTAAGGTACGATGGATTCATAAATGTCACAAATGACTCGTGGATCATTTTCCTAAAGTATCAAAACAATACGAATGCGTTTACTTGGTTTGTCGTATGTCATTGGTGTTGTTTTCCAGAGTTTATCTCAATTTGAAACTGATATCAGACACTTTTATCCATACTGGTCACACCGTGTGTCGGATTGAGGTGCGGTCGATTCGTACACGTCACAAATGACTCATGGATCGTTGTCCTAAAGTATAAAACAATCCGAATGCATTTTCTCGGTTTGGAATATGTCATTGGTGTTGTTTTCCAATGTTTATCTCAATTTGAAACTGATATCAGACACTTTTAGACACACCGGTCATACCATGCAATCGATTGAGGTGCGGTCGATTCGTACACATCACAAATGACTCGTGGATAGTTTTCCTAAAGTATAAAAATAATCCGAATGCGTTTTCTAAGTTTGGCGTATGTCATTGGTGTTGTTTTCCAAAGTTTATCTCAATTTGAAACTGATATCAGACACTTTTAGCCATACCGTTCACACCGTGCGTCGGATTGAGGTGCGGTCAATTCGTACACGTCACAAATGAATCGTGGATCGTTCTCCTAAAGTATCAAAACAATCCGAATGCATTTTCTCGGTTTGGCATATGTCATTGGTGTTGTTTTCCAAAGTTTATCTCAATTTGAAACTGATATCAGACACTTTTAGCAATACCGGTCACACAGTGCGTCGTATTGAGGTGCGGTCAATTCTTACACGTTACAAATGACTCGTGGATCATTTTCCTAATGTATCAATACAATCCGAATGCATTTGCTCAGTTTTCCATATGTCATTGGTGTTGTTTTCCAAAGTTTATCTCAATTTGAAACAGATATCAGACACTTTTATCCATACCGGTCACACGGTGCATCGGATTGAGGTACGATCGATTTTTACACGTCACAAATGATTCGTGGATTGTTGTCCTAAAGTATCAAAACAATCTGAACGCGTTTTCTTGGTTTGGCGTATGTCATTGGTGTTGTTTTCCAAAGTATATCTCAATTTGAAACTGATATCAGACACTTTTATCCATACCGGTCCCACCGTGCATCGGATTGAGGTGAGGTTGATTCGTACACATCAAAAATGACTCCTGGATCATTTTACTAAAGTATCAAAACAATCCGAATGCGTTTGCTCGGTTTGGCGTATGTCATTGGTGTTGTTTTCCAAAGTTTATCTCAATTTGCAACTGATATCAGAGACTTTTAGCCATACCGGTCACACGGTGCATCGGATTGAGGTGCGGTCAATTCATACACATCACAAATGACACGTGGATAGTTTTCTTAATGTATAAAAACAATATGAACGTGTTTTCTTGGTTTTCTATATGTCATCAGTGTTGTTTTCCAAAGTTTATCTGAATTTGAAACTGATATCAGAAACTTTTAGCAATACCGGTCACACCGTGCGGTCGATTGAGGTGTGGTCAATTCGTACACGTCACAAATGACTTGTGGATCATTGTACTCAAGTATCAAAACAATCCGAACGCGTTTGCTCGGTTTGGCGTATGTCATTGGTGTTGTTTTCCAAAGTTTATCTCAATTTGAAACTGATATCAGACACTTTTTTCCATACCGGTCACACCGTGCGTCGGATTGAGGTGCGGTCGATTCGTACACGTCACAAATTACTCGTGGATCATTTTCCAAATGTATCAAAACAATCCAAATGTGTTTTCTCTGTTTGGCATATGTCATTGGTGTTGTTTTCCAAAGTTTATCTCAATTTGAAACTGATATCAGACACTTTTAGCCATACCTGTCACACTGTGCGTCGGATTGAGGTGTGGTCAATTCATACACATCAAAAATGACTCGTGGATCATTGTACTAATGTATCAAAATAATCGGAACGTGTTTGCTCGGTTTTCTTTATGTCATTGGTGTTGTTTTCTAAAGTTTATGTCATTTTCGAACTTAGTAGGAATTCACTAATCTAAGGATATGAAACATAAGAAAGGGAGATCATAGATTCTCAATAAGTGTAAAGGGAGATATCAATGACCATATAAAGATAACATGAGTATTCGGAATTCACCTTCATTTTCCTATTTGTTTACATTCTTCCATCAGTTATGATGCCCATTCGTTTCTAAAGACATTTATATCATCTTCTGAATAGGAGTTTTTGAGACAGTCATAGTAGTAATGAAAAAATATAAATACACAAAGGATTAATAATTATTTAAAATAAATTAGTAATTATTTTCAAAAATTCCTCTTCAGGGATGCTAGTTTGTTCATGAAATGTGATCTCTTTCATAAATTTACAAACATAATAACTGCAGTCCTTGTCATTTGTTTGTTTCGGACACTGCAGAAACATCGAGAAAAATAAGTAATTTGTTTTGATATGTATTTGGATAGTGAAATATAATTATATATACTCAGATACTTCTCCATTTGTAGATCTTGTGGACATTTTCATCCTTATAACCTGGATTCATTCCAGCCTTTAGACGATATTCATACACCGCCCTATCATAACAAAATCCTCATTAAAAGATAATATAAATTATATAACTAGATATTTAGTTCTAAAATGTTGGATCTAGTGTATTAAAAATTGACAATCGCCATCATGTGTGGTCGGTTAGTTGGATATCCATGCAGTGAATCCAGAAAATAAATCTTTGGAGTATCCAAATTGACTGCAATAAACATCCAATGTTCCCTAAAAACACAAAAATAAATAAGTACTGATAGAAATGAAAATATAATTGATATGATTAAAATGTATAGTTTTACCCTTGCATATTTGGTATTAAAAAGATCCTGTCAGTCGTAATTATTCTTTGAAACGTTCTGAGCAGATTTGACATCAATTCAGCCTGAAAATTAGAATCTATTTCTGTTTGTTGTGTAGAAATGTTGTGAGGACTAACGAGTCCAAATTTGTATTCATGGGAGAATCCCTTCAATTGTTTTTCATATATATGCCTGTGAAAAATATGATATGTATTTATCAATAAATATCAAAGTATATCAGCTTCTGTAAAATCAAATCATGAAAACATACCTCATGTATACATTTATAACTGAGGCGCCTAGCTAGTCGTATGTGATGATCCCAGAAACAACGTCTGCACTAACGAAATCTATTGTTTCCTCTTTGTACATATCTTTTTCACAAACAATTGTGTGACTCTTTCCGTCTTTCATTTTCATATCCACATGAGCTTGTAATGATATTAAATGTGGACATCGAACGGGCGAGGTGAACGTGCTCTCAGTTGATCGTTTTGATCGGTTGGTTGATTCAATTTTGGAGCCGCTCTTTCATTTTAGCTTCTCCATTTTATCCTTCTGTAATAACATTCACCAGTTCAGCCATTTTGTAATTTAATGTTAAAGGTTGTACTTGAAAAATGAACTGGAAATGAATACCTCCTGCTAGACCTGTTTTTTTACAAGATTCGACGGCCATGAAACGAATGTTCAGGTAGCTTTTTCCACCGTATGAATGTCGTCATCGTCATTTGGAACGGGTAGCTCAGCGCTCGGCTCATGAGCTATGTTAATCGACACTTTGACATGATCGGTTGGAAGTGGTCTGGAGTGTAGCGTGTCATTCTGCATATTGAACATCGTAGCCCTCGCTACAAGGCGATGGGTGAGAGTTGACAGATATAAATCACAGTCATTTTCACCCTGCAAAATATCATTACATGAAAGGTATTAGTGTCTATGTCATTCAAATCTCACAAAAACTAATATTATAACATTGATTACCTCGGTTAAGTCAGGTATTTGAGGGGAATGGTGTAGAGACCCTAAGCTTATCGTACATGGACATTACATTACTTTTGCGGAATACTTAGTACATAACAAAAACACACACACAAGGATCGTAATAGTTTAGTGTCTTTGGAAACATGGAATGTAATATTCTAATCGTGGTGAAAGATCTTCAATATCTCCCATAAAGATCTTCCTTTTTTTTACCTAAAAACCTTTCTTTATATCCTGGGGAAAAGAAAACATAAAAAGGTGAGCTCAAATGCTCAGTAAGGGTAAACAAAAGAAATATCAATCACATCATATACATAAGAACATAGCCTTTGGAAATCTTAACCTGCAAAAGAGCTCATAATATCATAACATGGGATAAATCATAGAAGTGAAAATGAGATCCCCATAATCATAACATAAAACTTGAAACTTTGTGGCATGCACACATAATCATGTAAAATCATTTCTTGTTAGTCAAGACTCATTTCCAAGACTATCTTAGTGGATAAAGTCCCTTTCTGAATCGAGTAACCCTCGTTTCAGTCCTGTTTCACTGAACCGGTATAACCTACCGTTCCAGCCCTGTCTATCTCATGAGATATAAAATCTTTACCCAATGCATTGGAGGGAGATATAGGTCCCACCCATCTTATAATGAATCCTTTCTTATGTGTGCCACATAATCATAAATCATACATCATCGAGTAACCCATGTAATAAAAATGGGATTCTTAAACAACATGACATCATAAAACAATTCATATAAGATAAAGGAATTCATAAAAATGTTTCCATCCCAACATAATCAAATCCATGTAATAATAGGGATAAAAACAGAACCCTTTTATTATCTTAGATGGAAAATAATTTTGATAAAATACTTGAACTCCATTCTTGAGGAAAATATCCTTTCTACTTTGAAAACACTTTTCCTTTCTTAACATGTCATACAATTTTAAAATAAAATAAGTTGATTAAAAATAAACTTGAATACGTGTAAAGGAATCTTCTTGGAAATAATTTTTTTAGAAATCCATTCATGCCGTATAAGTTAAAAAAAACATTCTTCGTACTTTTGTCGGAAAAGTCAAAAAGTACCTCGTACGAAAAACGACAAAAGATTCCTTTCGTACATATTACTAAAAACTCACCGAAGGGTAAAAATGGATTTAAAAAATTGTAGGTGGATGGAAATAATATTACATATTGATGAAACATGGATGTGGATGATAAAATACACCCCAGTAAATACTTACGAATAAACAATCTCGGATAAAAATGAGATTGTGATATTTCCCTTACCTTAGGTCCGATTTTCTTTGTTCGTGTCCGAAGCTCCTGTATAATGGTTTAAATAATGTTATTGACTTATTCCAGAATCATACATATTGATATGAGATCATATATGGTCATATTATTAGCTTCTTGTTAGTAATATTTCATTGTTACCTGTTACTCGGGTCTTTATAACTTTTTGTTCTTATGCGTGTTTTGTCGAATAAATTCTTATTCTTATCTTTAGGTTATAGATAATTTATTTCCAGAATTTTATTAGTGTAGTATATACCATATTCATTCATTCAATTCATTTATATAATCATTATGAAATGAAGATCATGTAGAATGAGTCGCATCACATCGTGGAGACGGTATTCCGTACGTACGCACGAGTGATGATATCGTTCCTATGATCGTGGAATTGTATTGGAGTATATATATATTATTTAAGTATCAATATTACTTCATAATAATCATATATAGTTACTCATTACACCATTATACCCATCCTTGTAAGGTGATGGTGGAAAATAGATTACACCACGGCGTGGAGACGGTATTCCGTACGTACGCACGCGCGGTGATTTCATTTTTCCATAGGATGGATAGAAGGTGAATTAGGGTTGTTTCATATTTATAATAACATATCAGTATTTAAGTAATACTGATGTTATTACTTTATCATGAAACAACTAATGAATAAGAAGTTGAAGAAGAAAGAAATTGAAAAGATCGGTAATGGATATTACCTCTTCTTTTGGAACGCCTCTTTGAATCCTCCACTTAAGGAACTAAGATTGGTCTTTGGAGAAGACCAGGACCTCTAGGAATATTCTAGGGAAGTGGAGAGGAGAAAATGTCAGGGGTTGTCCGAGCTTAAGTGCTCAAAGTGGTGTGAGGAGGAGGGGGAGGAGGTGCCCTTTTATAAGGGAGGAGAGGGGCACCTTAGGAATATCTCAAAATATTATTTTATATTAAAGTCAAAATCGGTTTATAATGGTTCCAAAGGGTCTTATTTCGAAGATAAGGTGGGGATGGGTCGAAATCCTATCAACCAATAGGATTTAGACAAGTTTAGGGTATTATTTTAACCTTATCAATTAGATTTAACTCTAAGTTAATTAATTTAACTTTTACCGTGTCTTTTTGTTTTCTTTCACTATATGGTTAATACACTTACTATAACATGATAAACGAACCCCAAATTGTTTATTATTAATATATATATCCTTATCCAAGTCATTTGGACGAACCTTAGATTTTTAGGAGTAAAATAACAATTAATAATATAATATTTGATTTAAAAACTATTTTGTGTCAATTTTGACACTATTTGATATATGATTTTTTTGAAAGTCATAACAGAATTATATGTTCGAAACAAGTTGATTAAATCAACACTAATATATCATAGTAACCTAGAAAATTAGTGGAATTCATAAAAAGTCTTAAATTACATTTATTTTGGTATTTATATTATCAATTATGTCAATATTTCCTTAATAAGATAATTACTGCATCATCTTTATGTCATAAATAAATTATATTATTTGATGTCTAAAAATTACAAATAAAATACCATAATGTAGGAAATCATTTTAGCTTTCTAATTAATATTTACAATCGAATTTATCTTATGTATAACCTCATATTAAAAATGATTTACTTATTAAACTTTGATTTTAACTATTTTAACCCTTCTTTAAATAAATTAATAATAAATGTCCTAATCTAATCCAAGTGGGCCTAAATGGTCATATTTTATTCCTAAGTTTGTTTTTGGTCGAATTACACTTGTCCAATATAATTAGGACATTTGTTAGGGTAATATTAATATCATATTTACCCTTAGTTACCCTATTTACTATTAACCGCGGTAAAAAAAAGTAAAAAGTTACTATTCACCAAAAATTATTTTCATCTCATTGAACCACATTTTACTTACTGACATCAACCGTGTCTCTCGGATTTTTGAAATTCCATTCACAGAAGCGGTAAAATTAAGTTTTATGAAAAATTCAGTTTTTTAACTACCACTTAGTAGCTTCACTATTCATCAAAAATTGATGTTTTTCAGAACAGTGCCAAAATTTTATCCCAAGCTATATTTCATATTCCGAATTCAATAATGAAGTCTATTTTACCAAATTCATTACATAAAAGTTTCATTAATTAATTTTATAATTAAATCCCGCTGTTAAAACAAATAGCGTGTTTTTAAGAAACAATATCTATCAAAAGATTGGCACTTGTTTATGTCTAGTTTAAATGTGAAATTACATCCAATGACCAACATTGTATTAAATTGTAAAAATATATTCTAAATATACTTTAAAACCACTCAAATTAATTATTTATCACTATTAATTATTTCGATTAAAAAAGTTGTTTTTAATTATAATTTAATAATTTTCACTATTCATCAGAATATGAAAGTTATCCGAAAAGTACCAAAATTTCACCTTAGGCTAAATTCGATACTCCGAATCCAAAAATGAAGTCCATTTTAAAATTTCTAAAATTTAAAAAGTGGTTATTACTATTCATAACGACTAGTTTTAATAATATTTTAATAGCATATCATTGTTTCGTGAAACTCAGTATTACGTACCACACACGCTATCGAGGAAGGTTGCGATTGCGTGTAATGCAAGGCAAGTCAAGGATGCGTGTTGTGCAAGCTCCTTTTGGTGTAGCGTACAACACAAGACATTAGTGAAATAAAAAAGAATATTTTTCATAAAATCTCGGGCTGTTACATTCTACCCCCCTTAAAATGAATTTCGCCCTCGAAATTCGTCGGGGTTATAAATGGTTTACTATTCGAAAGTTTCTTTAATAGAAACCCACATCGTAAAAAGGAATACCAAAACTTGGCTTTAAAAACTAAAGTATGAAATGTAACGATTACCAAAATAAACTAATCACTGGGTTTCCACATAGGTGAAAATATGGATATGGAAGAGAAATCTAACCATTATGTTCTGATAGAGAGTGGTAGAGAACATGGCTATGGAAAAGCCAGTAATCACAAATCCATAAATTTGTGACGATCTAAGGTACCATCTGATTCATCAGGTATAAGAGAACTAGGACAACATTTTTGGTTTTCAAGATCATTTCCCTAAAGTTAAAGAATTTGAATTAGAATAAATACTTACTTTATTTTGGTACAATCTCACTATTGTTCGTGCCTTTAACAATTTCCACTTCATCTCTTAAATAAATGAAGTTGAATTTGTTATTCGTGAAGTGTTAGCAGATCATGTGATAGAATGACGGGTCATTCCATCTGTCTCAAAAGGTTAGCAAAATTTATATACATAAGTCGATCTATAGTGGGATTAATCATATATAGTTCCTAAAATGGGCTTATACTTCATATATCATACTGCTTAATATAATAACACTAGTTTCTACTAAACAGGGACTTCCTGTAGGTCAGTGGTAGACGATAAAGGCCAGTCGCACTTCGGTTGTGGGTTCGATTCCTACAGCCTTGTCCGAAGCGATGGGCTGTCGCCCGTCCTGCAGGTTGTCCTTTTTCTAAAACTACGTTACTATAACATCCCATCAATAATATCGAAAATCTTCTATCCTTAAACAATACTAACTTATGTCCAACATAATCCAGTCTAATCTTTAGGCTTATACATAATACTGCAATCCACTCTCATAATATAGTGACAACGATTACCAGAGATTTAATACTGTCGTTGATCCCCACATATCATAAGATATGTCTTGTTGGTCACATTCCAAACATTCAAAGTCCTTAATCGTGTATTCTCTTGAATACCTTAGTGAAAACATGAGTGCAGTTAAAAGTTAACACTTTCCACATACCAAAATCCTCAAAATTCTATATACTCAAACCATGATATCACTTAGTCCTTATATCCATCATGAGCTCATGAATACTATCAAACATTTCATTTTCTCGTCTTCATTATGCGCATATCATCTTATTTCCAAAAAATATCTCAATCACTTTGAATACCACATCAATAAATATTGCAATACTCAATGATACAACATCAGTTTGGAATCCCATTACATAAACACTTAATCATTCCACCACATCGTTGTCATATTCAATATTGCCAATAGTGATCGCATGTGATTTCCCATTGTCCTTTGCCTTCAGTGGTTGCTCATGTTGATCATCACTAACCCTTGGATTAGGGCAATTATTAGCATAATGCCCCATTTCCTTGCACTTGAAGCATTGAAGTGTTGGCGGTGCGTTCTCTGCAGTGTTTGCTTTATTCACATCATTAGAAACCATTTTTCCATTACTTCGACACTCAGCTGCTCGATGACCTTCTTTTCCACACTTAAAACATTTTCTAGTCCCTTTAAGACAATCTCCACCATGCTTCTTTCCACACTTTGTGCATAAGGAAACATTCATCTTCTTTTCACCATTATTCTGAGATTTCTCCTTGAACTCCATCTTTCGTTTCTTGTCAATACCATGAGATGGATATGTAACACCAACTTCCATTTCTACCTTGATAGCACAACGCACAATTTCTTCATAGCTACTGAAGTCTCTTATAGCTAATGCCCTTAGAAGACTTGGTTTTAAGCCACTGAAAAATCGATCAACTTTACTTTCAGGTTGGATGATAATTCCAGAAGCATACCTTGCAAGTCTTGTAAAATTTGCTTCATAGGTACCAACAAATTCATCGTCCCTTTGCTTCAGTTCAAGAAACTCTTTCTCCATCTTTGTTCGAAGAATACGAGGGAAGTACTTACTGAAAAACAAGTTCTTGAACTCGTCCCATTCCATGGACTCAATTTCATCTCTTGGCCTCGTATTCTTGATAAGATTCCACCATTGATCAGCTTCACCTTCAAACGATATACTGCTAAGATGACTTTATCATGTTCAGAACATTGAAGAACTGAAAATATCTTTTCAGTAGTACTGATCCATTGTTCAGCCACAAGTGGATCAGAAGACCCACTGAAAGAAGGTGGACGTTGCCTCATGAAGGACTCAATAGAATATTGTTCCCTTCTCTGCTCATTTGGAAGTCCAGAATGATTCATAGCTTGTGTAAGTATAGCAATAAGATTTTTCACTCCATCTCCCATAACATTTGTTTGTTCAGGAGGGAAATCATTGCATTGTCCATTGCATTGATCAACACGGTTCCTTCGGGTTCCAGCCATCGTCTAAAACCCAAAAAGAATAGTGTGAGAGGCAAAAATCATGCTAGGGAAAACAACATAATAAAGGGGGACTACCTTCAATATCCAACATCTTAGGTTTAATTCTATGATCGTTAGCGTAATTCTATTACTATAACCTATAAGTATACTTATCCCTAGGGACATCCCTAGACATACCTTAGAAATATCTCTAGGGATCTCACTAACGTTTTCGCATCCTAGTTTCCAAAGGTTGACTAAACCTTTCCTCTGATACCAACTGTAGAGACCCTAAGCTTATCGTACATGGACATTACATTACTTTTGCGGAATACTTAGTACATAACAAAAACACACACACAAGGATCGTAATAGTTTAGTGTCTTTGGAAACTCGGAACGTAATCTTCTAATCGTGGTGAAAGATCGTCAATATCTCCCTTAAAGGTCTTCCTTTTTTTTACCTAAAAACCTTTCTTTATATCCTGGGGAAAAGAAAACATAAAAGGGTGAGCTCAAATGCTCAGTAAGGGTAAAGAAAAGAAATATCAATCACATCATATACATAAGAACATAGCCTTTGGAAATCTTAACCTGCAAAAGAGCTCATAATATCATAACATGGGATAAATCATAGAAGTGAAAATGAGATCCCCATAATCATAACATAAAACTTGAAACTTTGTGGCATGCACACATAATCATGGAAAATCATTTCTTGTTAGTCAAGACTCATTTCCAAGACTATCTTAGTGGACAAAGTCCCTTTCTGAATCGAGTAACCCTCGTTTCAGTCCTGTTTCACTGAACCGGTATAACCTACCGTTCCAGCCCTGTCTATCTCATGAGATATAAAATCTTTACCCAATTCATTGGAGGGAGATATAGGTCCCACCCATCTTATAATGAATCCTTTCTTATGTGTGCCACATAATCATAAATCATACATCATCGAGTAACCCATGTAATAAAAATTGGATTCTTAAACAACATGACATCATAAAACAATTTATATTAGATAAAGGAATTCATAAAAATGTTTCCATCCCAACATAATCAAATCCATGTAATAATAGGGATAAAAACAGAACCCTTTTATTATCTTAGATGGAAAATAATTTTGATAAAATACTTGAACTCCATTCTTGAGGAAAATATCCTTTCTACTTTGAAAACACTTTTCCTTTCTTAACATGTCATACAATTTTAAAATAAAAGAAGTTGATTAAAAATAAACTTGAATACTTGTAAAGGAATCTTCTTGGAAATAATTTTTTTAGAAATCCATTCATGCCGTATAAGTTAAAAAAAACATTCTTCGTACTTTTGTCGGAAAAGTCAAAAAGTACCTCGTACGAAAAACGACAAAAGATTCCTTTCGTACATATTACTAAAAACTCACCGAAGGGTAAAAATGGATTTAAACAATTGTAGGTGGATGGAAATAATATTACATATTGATGAAACATGGATTTGGATGATAAAATACACCCCAGTAAATACTTACGAATAAACAATCTCGGATAAAAATGAGATTGTGATATTTCCCTTACCTTAGGTCCGATTTGCTTTGTTCGTGTCCGAAGCTCCTGTATAATGGGTTAAATAATGTTATTGACTTATTCCAGAATCATACATATTGATATGAGATCATATATGGTCATATTATTAGCATCTTGTTAGTAATATTTCATTGTTACCTGTTACTCGGGTCTTTATAACTTTTTGTTCTTATGCGTGTTTTGTCGAATAAATTCTTATTCTTATCTTTAGGTTATAGATAATTCATTTCCAGAATGGTATTAGTGTAGTATATACCATATTCATTCATTCAATTCATTTATATAATCATTATGAAATGAAGATCATGTAGAACGATTCGCATCACATCGTGGAGACGGTATTCCGTACGTACACACGAGTGATGATATCGTTCCTATGATCGTGGAATTGTATTGGAGTATATATATATTATTTCAGTATCAATATTAATTCATAATAATAATATATAGTTACTCATTACACCATTATACCCATCCTTGTAAGGTGATGGTGGAAAATAGATTACACCACGGCGTGGAGACGGTATTCCGTACGTACGCACGCGCGGTGATTTCATTTTTCCGTAGGATGGATAGAAGGTGAATTAGGGTTGTTTCATATTTATAATAACATATCAGTATGTAAGTAATACTTATGTTATTACTTTATCATGAACCAACTAACGAATAAGAAGTTGAAGAAGAAAGAAATTGAAAAGATCGGTAATGGATATTACCTCTTCTTTTGGAACGCCTCTTTGAATCCTCCACTTAAGGAACTAAGATTGGTCTTTGGAGAAGACCAGGACCTCTAGGATTATTCTAGGGAAGTGGAGAGGAAAATATGGCAGGGGTTGTCCGAGCTTAAGTGCTCAAATTGGTGTGAGGAGGAGGGGGAGGAGCTGCCCTTTTATAAGGGAGGAGAGGGGCACCTTAGGAATATCTCAAAATATTATTTTATATTAAAGTAAAAATCGGTTTATAATGGTTCCAAAGGGTCTTATTTCGAAGATAAGGTGGGGATGGGTCGAAATCCTATCAACCAATAGGATTTAGACAAGTTTAGGGTATTATTTTAACCTTATCAATTAGATTTAACTCTAAGTTAATTAATTTAACTTTTACCGTGTCTTTTTGTTTTCTTTCACTATATGGTTAATACACTTACTATAACATGCCAAAAGAACCCCAAATTGTTTATTATTAATATATATATCCTTATCCAAGTCATTTGGCCGATCCTTAGATTTTTAGGAATAAAATAACAATTAATAATATAATATTTGATTTAAAAACTATTTTGTGTCAATTTTGACACTATTTGATATATGATTTTTGTGAAAGTAATAACAGAATTATATGTTCGAAACAAGTTGATTAAATCAACAATAATATATCATAGTAACATAGAAAATTAGTGGAATTCATAAAAAGTCTTAAATTACATTTATTTTGGTATTTATATTATCAATTATGTCAATATTTCATTAATAAGATAATTACTGCATCATCTTTGTGTCATAAATAAATTATATTATTTGATGTCTAAAAATTACAAATAAAATACCATCATGTAGTAAATCGTTTTAGCTTTCTAATGAATATTTACAATCGAATTTATCTTATGTATAACCCCATATTAAAAATGATTTACTTATTAAACTTTGATTTTAACTATTTTAACCTTTCTTTAAATAAATTAATAATAAATGTCCTAATCTAATCCAAGTGGGCCTAAATGGTCATATTTTATTCCTAAGTTTGTTTTTGGTCGAATTACACTTGTCCAATAGAATTAGGACATGTGTTAGGGTAATATTAATATCATATTTACCCTTAGTTACCCTATTTACTATTAACCGCGGTAAAAAAAAGTAAAAAGTTACTATTCACCAAAAATTATTTTCATCTCATTGAACCACATTTTACTTACTGACATCAACCGTGTCTCTCGGATTTTTGAAATTCCATTCACAGAAGCGGTAAAATTAAGTTTTATGAAAAATTTAGTTTTTTAACTACCACTTAGTAGCTTCACTATTCATCAAAAATTGATGTTTTTCAGAACAGTGCCAAAATTTCATCCCAAGCTATATTTCATATTCCGAATTCAAAAATGAAGTCTATTTTACCAAATTCATTACATAAAAGTTGCATTAAATAATTTTATAATTAAATCACGCTGTTAAAACAAATAGCGTGTTTTTAAGAAACAATATCTATCAAAAGATTGACACTTGTTTATGTCTAGTTTAAATGTGAAATTACATCCAATGACCAACATTGTATTAAATTGTAAAAATATATTCCAAATATACTTAAAAACCACTCAAATTAATGATTTATCACTATTAATTATTTCGATTAAAAAAGTTGTTTTTAATTATAATTTAGTAATTTTCACTATTCATCAGAATATGAAAGTTATCCGAAAAGTACCAAAATTTCACCTTAGGCTAAATTCGATACTCCGAATCCAAAAATGAAGTCCATTTTAAAATTTCTAAAATTTAAAAAGTGGTTATTACTATTCATAACGGCTAGTTTTAATAATATTTTAATAGCATATCATTGTTTCGTGAAACTCAATATTACGTACCACACACGCTATCGAGGAAGGTTGCGATTGCGTGTAATGCAAGGAAAGTCAAGGATGCATGTTGTGCAAGCTCCTTTTGGTGTAGCGTACAACACAAGACATTAGTGAAATAAAAAAGAATATTTTTCATAAAATCTCGGGCTGTTACATTCTACCCCCCTTAAAATGAATTTCGCCCTCGAAATTCGTCGGGGTTATAAATGGTTTACTATTCGAAAGTTTCTTTAATAGAAACCCACATCGTAAAAAGGAATACCAAAACTTGGCTTTAAAAACTAAAGTATGAAATGTAACGATTACCCAAATAAACTAATCACTGAGTTTCCACATAGGTGAAAATATGGATATGGAAGAGAAATCTAACCATCATGTTCTGATAGAGAGTGGTAGAGAACATGGATATAGAAAAGCCAGTAATCACAAATCCATAAATTTGTGACGATCTAAGGTACTATCTGATTCATCAGGTATAAGATAACTAGGACAACATTTTTGGTTTTCAAGATCATTTCCCTACAGTTAAAGAATTTGAATTAGAATAAATACTTACTTTATTTTGGTACAATCTCACTGTTGTTCGTGCCTTTAACAATTTCCACTTCATCTCTTAAATAAATGAAGTTGAATTTGTTATTCGTGAAGTGTTAGCAGATCATGTGATAGAATGACGGGTCATTCCATCTGTCTCAAAAGGTTAGCAAAATTTATATACATAAGTCGATCTATAGTGGGATTAATCATATATGGTTCCTAAAATGGGCTTATACTTCATATATCATACTGCTTAATATAATAACACTAGTTTCTACTAAACAGGGACTTCCTGTAGGTCAGTGGTAGGCGATAAAGGCCAGTCGCACTTCGGTTGTGGGTTCGATTCCTACAGCCTTGTCCGAAGCGATGGGCTGTCGCCCGTCCTGCAGGTTGTCCTTTTTCTAAAACTACGTTACTATAACATCCCATCAATAATATCGAAAATCTTCTATCCTTAAACAATACTAACTTATGTCCAACATAATCCAGTCTAATCTTTAGGCTTATACATAATACTGCAATCCACTCTCATAATATAGTGACAACGATTACCAGAGATTTAATACTGTCGTTGATCCCCACATATCATAAGATATGTCTTGTTGGTCACATTCCAAACATTCAAAGTCCTTAATCGTGTATTCTCTTGAATACCTTAGTGAAAACATGAGTGCAGTTAAAAGTTAACACTTTCCACATACCAAAATCCTGAAAATTCTACATACTCAAACCATGATATCACTTAGTCCTTATATCAATCATGAGCTCATGAATACTATTAAACATTTCATTTTCTCGTCTTCATTATGCGCATATCATCTTATTTCCAAAAAATATCTCAATCACTTTGAATACCACATCAATAAATATTGCAATACTCAATGATACAACATTATTTTGGAATCCCATTACATAAACACTTAATCATTCCACCACATCGTTGTCATATTCAATATTGCCAATAGTGATCGCATGTGATTTCCCTTTGTCCTTTGCCTTCAGTGGTTGCTCATGTTGATCATCACTAACCCTTGGATTAGGGAAATTATTAGCATAATGCCCCATTTCCTTGCACTTGAAGCATTGAAGTGTTGGCGGTGCGTTCTCTGCAGTGTTTTCTTTATTCACATCATTAGAAACCCTTTTTCCATTACTTCGGCACTCAGCTGCTCGATGACCTTCTTTTCCACACTTAAAACATTTTCTAGTCCCTTTAAGACAATCTCCACCATGCTTCTTTCCACACATTGTGCATAAGGAAACATTCATCTTCTTTTAACCATTATTCTGAGATTTCTCCTTGAACTCCATCTTTCGTTTCATGTCAAAACCATGAGATGGATATGTAACACCAACTTCCATTTCTACCTTGATAGCACAACGCACAATTTCTTCATAGCTACTGAAGTCTCTTATAGCTAATGCCCTTCGAAGACTTGGTTTTAAGCCACTGAAAAATCGATCAACTTTACGTTCAGGTTGGATGATAATTCCAGAAGCATACCTTGCAAGTCTTGTAAAATTTGCTTCATAGGTACCAACAAATTCATCGTCCCTTTGCTTCAGTTCAAGAAACTCTTTCTCCATCTTTGTTCGAAGAATACGAGGGAAGTACTTACTGAAAAACAAGTTCTTGAACTCGTCCCATTCCATGGACTCAATTTCATCTCTTGGCCTCGTATTCTTGATAAGATTCCACCATTGATCAGCTTCACCTTCCAAACGATATACTGCTAAGATGACTTTATCATGTTCAGAACATTGAAGAACTGAAAATATCTTTTCAGTAGTACTGATCCATTGTTCAGCCACAAGTGGATCAGAAGACCCACTGAAAGAAGGTGGACGTTTCCTCATGAAGGACTCAATAGAATATTGTTCCCTTCTCTGCTCATTTGGAAGTCCAGAATGATTCATAGCTTGTGTAAGTATAGCAATAAGATTTTTCACTCCATCTCCCATAACATTTGTTTGTTCCGGAGGGCAATCATTGCATTGTCCATTGCATTGATCAACACGGTTCCTTCGGGTTCCAGCCATCGTCTAAAACCCAAAAAGAATAGTGTGAGAGGCAAAAATCATGCTAGGGAAAACAACATAATAAAGGGGGAGTACCTTCAATATCCAACATCTTAGGTTTAATTCTATGATCGTTAGCATAATTCTATTACTATAACCTATACGTATACTTATCCCTAGGGACATCCCTAGACATACCTTAGAAATATCTCTAGGGATCTCACTAACGTTTTCGCATCCTAGTTTCCAAAGGTTGACTAAACCTTTCCTCTGATACCAACTGTAGAGACCCTAAGCTTATCGTACATGGACATTACATTACTTTTGCGGAATACTTAGTACATAACAAAAACACACACACAAGGATCGTAATAGTTTAGTGTCTTTGGAAACTCGGAACGTAATCTTCTAATCGTGGTGAAAGATCTTCAATATCTCCCATAAAGATCTTCCTTTTTTTTACCTAAAAACCTTTCTTTATATCCTGGGGAAAAGAAAACATAAAAGTGTGAGCTCAAATGCTCAGTAAGGGTAAACAAAAGAAATATCAATCACATCATATACATAAGAACATAGCCTTTGGAAATCTTAACCTGCAAAAGAGCTCATAATATCATAACATGGGATAAATCATAGAAGTGAAAATGAGATCCCCATAATCATAACATAAAACTTGAAACTTTGTGGCATGCACACATAATCATGGAAAATCATTTCTTGTTAGTCAAGACTCATTGCCAAGACTATCTTAGTGGACAAAGTCCCTTTCTGAATCGAGTAACCCTTGTTTCAGTCCTGTTTCACTGAACCGGTATAACCTACCGTTCCAGCCCTATCTATCTCATGAGATATAAAATCTTTACCCAATGCATTGGAGGGAGATATAGGTCCCACCCATCTTATAATGAATCCTTTCTTATGTGTGCCACATAATCATAAATCATACATCATCGAGTAACCCATGTAATAAAAATGGGATTCTTAAACAACATGACATCATAAAACAATTCATATAAGATAAAGGAATTCATAAAAATGTTTCCATCCCAACATAATCAAATCCATGTAATAATAGGGATAAAAACAAAACCCTTTTATTATCTTAGATGGAAAATAATTTTGATAAAATACTTGAACTCCATTCTTGAGGAAAATATCCTTTCTACTTTGAAAACACTTTTCCTTTCTTAACATGTCATACAATTTTAAAATAAAAGAAGTTGATTAAAAATAAACTTGAATACTTGTAAAGGAATCTTCTTGGAAATAATTTTTTTAGAAATCCATTCATGCCGTATAAGTTAAAAAAAAACATTCTTCGTACTTTTGTCGAAAAAGTCAAAAAGTACCTCGTACGAAAAACGACAAAAGATTCCTTTTGTACATATTACTAAAAACTCACCGAAGGGTAAAAATGGATTTAAACAATTGTAGGTGGATGGAAATAATATTACATATTGATGAAACATGGATGTAGATGATAAAATACACCCCAGTAAATACTTACGAATAAACAATCTCGGATAAAAATGAGATTGTGATATTTCCCTTACCTTAGGTCCGATTTGCTTTGTTCATGTCCGAAGCTCCTGTATAATAGTTTAAATAATGTTATTGACTTATTCCAGAATCATAAATATTGATATGAGATCATATATGGTCATATTATTAGCTTCTTGTTAGTAATATTTCATTGTTACCTGTTACTCGGGTCTTTATAACTTTTTGTTCTTATGCGTGTTTTGTCGAATAAATTCTTATTCGTATCTTTAGGTTATAGATAATTCATTTCCAGAATGGTATTAGTGTAGTATATACCATATTAATTCATTCAATTCATTTATATAATCCTTATGAAATGAAGATCATGTAGAACGAGTCGCATCACATCGTGGAGACGGTATTCCGTACGTACGCACGAGTGATGATATCGTTCCTATGATCGTGGAATTGTATTGGAGTATATATATATTATTTCAGTATCAATATTACTTCATAATAATCATATATAGTTACTCATTAAACCATTATACCCATCCTTGTAAGGTGATGGTGGAAAATAGATTACACCACGGCGTGGAGACGGTATTCCGTACGTACGCACGCGCGGTGATTTCATTTTTCCGTAGGATGGATAGAAGGTGAATTAGGGTTGTTTCATATTTATAATAACATATCAGTATGTAAGTAATACTGATGTTATTACTTTATCATGAAACAACTAATGAATAAGAAGTTGAAGAAGAAAGAAATTGAAAAGATCGGTAATGGATATTACCTCTTCTTTTGGAACGCCTCTTTGAATCCTCCACTTAAGGAACTAAGATTGGTCGTTGGAGAAGACCAGGACCACTAGGATTATTATAGGGAAGTGGAGAGGAGAAAATGGCAGGGGTTGGCCGAGCTTAAGTGCTCAAATTGGTGTGAGGAGGGGGAGGAGGTGCCCTTTTATAAGGGAGGAGAGGGGCACCTTAGGAATATCTCAAAATATTATTTTATATTAAAGTCAAAATCGGGTTATAATGGTTCCAAAGGGTCTTATTTCGAAGATAAGGTGGGGATGGGTCGAAATCCTATCTACCAATAGGATTTAGACAAGTTTAGGGTATTATTTTAACCTTATCAATAAGATTTAACTCTAAGTTAATTAATTTAACTTTTACCGTGTCTTTTTGTTTTCTTTCACTATATGGTTAATACACTTACTATAACATGCCAAACGAACCCCAAATTGTTTATTATTAATATATATATCCTTATCCAAGTCATTTGGCCAAACCTTAGATTTTTAGGAATAAAATAACAATTAATAATATAATATTTGATTTAAAAACTATTTTGTGTCAATTTTGACACTATTTGATATATGATTTTTGTGAAAGTCATAACAGAATTATATGTTCGAACCAAGTTGATTAAATAAACACTAATATATCATAGTAACCTAGAAAATTAGTTTAATTCATAAAAAGGCTTAAATTACATTTATTTTGGTATTTATATTATCAATTATGTCAATATTTCATTAATAAGATAATTACTGCATCATCTTTGTGTCATAAATAAATTATATTATTTGATGTCTAAAAATTACAAATAAAATACCATCATGTAGGAAATCTTTTTAGATTTCTAATGAATATTTACAATCGAATTTATCTAATGTATAACCCAATATTAAAAATGATTTACTTATTAAACTTTGATTTTAACTATTTTAACCCTTCTTTAAATAAATTAATAATAAATGTCCTAATCTAATCCAAGTGGGCCTAAATGGTCATATTTTATTCCTAAGTTTGTTTTTGGTCTAATTACACTTGTCCAATAGAATTAGGAAATGTGTTAGTGTAATATTAATATCATATTTACCCTTAGTTACCCTATTTACTATTAACCGCGGTAAAAAAAAGTAAAAAGTTACTATTCACCAAAAATTATTTTCATCTCATTGAACCACATTTTACTTACTGACATCAACCGTGTCTCTCGGATTTTTGAAATTCCATTCACATAAGCGGTAAAATTAAGTTTTATGAAAAATTCTGTTTTTTAACTACCACTTAGTAGCTTCACTATTCATCAAAAATTGATGTTTTTCAGAACAGTGCCAAAATTTCATCCCAAGCTATATTTCATATTCCGAATTAAAAAATGAAGTCTATTTTACCAAATTCATTACATAAAAGTTGCATTAATTAATTTTATAATTAAATCCCGCTGTTAAAACAAATAGCGTGTTTTTAAGAAACAATATCTATCAAAAGATTGACACTTGTTTATGTCTAGTTTAAATGTGAAATTACATCCAATGACCAACATTGTATTAAATTGTAAAAATATATTCTAAATATAATTTAAAACCACTCAAATTAATGATTTATCACTATTAATTATTTCGATTAAAAAAGTTGTTTTTAATTATAATTTAGTAATTTTCACTATTCATCAGAATATGAAAGTTATCCGAAAAGTACCAAAATTTCACCTTAGGCTAAATTCGATACTCCGAATCCAAAAATGAAGTCCATTTTAAAATTTCTAAAATTTAAAAAGTGGTTATTACTATTCATAACAGCTAGTTTTAATAATATTTTAATAGCATATCATTGTTTCGTGAAACTCAGTATTACGTACCACACACGCTATCGAGGAAGGTTGCGATTGTGTGTAATGCAAGGCAAGTCAAGGATGCGTGTTGTGCAAGCTCCTTTTGGTGTAGCGTACAACACAAGACATTAGTGAAATAAAAAAGAATATTTTTCATAAAATCTCGGGCTGTTACAAATGGCTCGCCTCAAAGCTGCTGAGGGGTGGATCCTCTCGCGGGGGTTGTTCTTGAGTTGTTTGTTCTCTTCGCCTCTCCTCCATCAAACTCTTTAGCATCTCTCCCTGAGTTTGGATTAGTTCTTCAAGGGTAGCTACTCTATCTCTCATTACATGCAATTCTTTTGTTTTTTCATCCTCTTGTTTTTTTTTCTGAAAATATGTCCGGGGTGACACCCCAAAACCCACACCTCTGACGCGGCCATACTGTTCTGGCTATTTCACGGCCGTTGAAAGTATGTCTGCATCCGGTGCGGGTGTTGTTGATTGTTGTGACTATGTCAAATAGAAAATATGAAAAAATAAGTAAGCATTGTTATGTAATAGTGATTTAAAGAAAAACAAGTTTATATTATGTCATACTTAAACATGTTTCCCACACTTTTTGTGTGTTTTCATCTATCAGTTTCCCCTATTTATTAACATGAGCCTCCTACCATAGAACATGGCATGGAATGGAAGTGACTTGAGATTTTTCTTCATCAATCTGATATAAATAGAGATACATGGTTACAGTGTTGTTTTATGTCACATAAAATTATTACAGTACTTTTAAAATACATACCAATTGTATTTCAATTGAAGCGTACCCCAACCTTGCTTTACGGTAGGGGTACGGTGGTTTTGCTGCCCGTTCTTTATTTTCAGCACTCAGTTGCTGTTTCATTAATAAAAACCTATCAATCAACATGATGAATACAATCAACGTTACACAATGTGTAACCAAACACAATGTACCTGAAAATTCTGTTCCGCACGACGGTTGCAAAACGCATCCCACGTTCCTTGGGATATCAAGTGTGCATAAGGAGGAGGCGGGTGTAGCTTGATTTTCCCTTCAGCATCTTTCAGATGATGTTTCGTTAAAATAGTGCGAAAGCATCTATGAATCCTTCCTGACAGTCTGAAAACATATTATTTGTGCGAAACATCTACTATAAATGCAGTCTGTAGGAGATGATGAAGGTTTAGTCAATATTTCAATATTTTATTTTATTTTAATAAAATAAATAGATGATATCGTAATGTTACCATAATCTCTTCCCACATTAATGTTTTCAACCCGCTGACAACATTGTTCCACGACTCTACGTCAATCGGCACGCGTTGTCGAGTGACGATTCCAATGTAGATACTAAACATGGATTTGTTGGGGTTTACTTGCTGGCTTAGCTTATTCCATACCACCTCATATTTGATGCCTTTTGCTTTTGACTTAAAGATTTTTGCTAAAACTGTCAAAGTACGGTGCAACTGTTTTTTTGTGTCGCGGGGGTTTCATCGCCTAACGTTTCCTCAGTTTCTGCATCATCATTATGTTTCTCCGAAGCGCTAGCATAGGCACTGACACCATCTGCAATAGGTTGAGAGACCTGTTGTACGTCAGAAGTGGGACCAGCTGCAACAGGTTGAGAGACGTGTTGTGTTTCGGGATTGGGTGCATCAGCAGGTGAAGAAGTCGTTATTTGCAGAACTGGTTTAAAATTTAATTTAGATCACATAAAAGCAGTAGCGAACAGATAATAACATAATGTAACACAATCTATATTACAATAAAAATCAACAACCTGATTATTGAACTCCCTTTTTTTAAAAGGCTGAAGGGATTTGACCCCTCTATCAAATATCAATATCCCTTCATTGTGCTCTCCTCTGACATACAAAAATCCGTCTACATTGGGACCACTACGAAATGATTGCGAAGTCCCAATGAAAGGGTCATCTTCCATTGAATCTTCATCTGACCCTTCAGCTGTTTTGGTCGAAAACAGAACAGTTGACCAGTTTCGGTTTGCGGGATCAGGAACATAAAATACTTGAACTGCATGTGATGCCATTATAAATGGTTCGTCTTTCTCCCCTTCCTTACTGAAATCAACATTCACGAATCCCAAATCTTCTATTTTAACAGCACTCCTGTTATCAACCCACTTGCATTGAAATATCGGAAATTCCGTATAATCCAACTCCCATATTTGTTTGATGATGCCAAAGTATGATATATTTTCATAAATTGGATTTCTGTCCTTAGCACAGGAAACATGCATCGCTTCAGCCACATGTGTAACCCCACTATTCTGCATGGTACCGTATTCATCATGTTCATTAGTATAAAATGTATAACCATTAACTACATATGCATTGTAAGATAATGCATACACACTTGGTCCTCCGGCTAGCCATCGAAGTCATTCCGAAATTGAATTTTGATTTTCATCTGACTTCTTAAAAATATCATCTCGAAACCATCCCATAAACTGTCGATTATGTGTATCTGATATCCATTTTTCAGCCCTTAATGGATTCAAATGCCTAAGAATTTCTTTGTGGATTTCAACATATGGGTCAACGTCGAACCTGTTATGCAAAACATAAAGGTGGGCCTGCTCCTGATCTGTAATATTGATTGTGACAACCTTTTTTCCAGAAATTCTTTCACCCTCAATCCGCCCAGTGTGACGAGATTTTGGTAAGCCAATGCTTTACACACCAGAAAAGTATTCGGTACAGAATTCAACGGCTTCCTCAAAAATACATCGCTCTTCAATACAACCCTCTGGCCGACTTCGATTTTTGACATACCCTTTCAAAATCTTCATATACCGTTCAATGGGGTACATCCATCGGTAATGTACAGGACCACATAGTCGAATCTCTCTCACCAAGTGGACCATCAAATGAACCATCATATCAAAAAATGAAGGCAGGAAGAACATTTCTAATTCACATAATATGACGGCAATTTCTTTTTCCATAGACGAAAATTTTGCCGGGTCTATAACTTTGCTGCATATAGCTTTGAAGAAGAAACACAGTTTCGTTAATTTATGGCGGAAATTCTTGGGAAAAATGCAATGTAAAGCAATTGGAATGAGATTTTACATCACAACATGACAGTCATGTGATTTCAGACCTTTTAACTTCAAGTCGCTCATTGACACAATGTTACTAATATTTGACGAATACCCCTCTGGAACCTTTACGTCATTCAAGAAGTTTCAAAACTAATATCTCTCCTACTTGGAAAGAGTGTAAGTAGCAGGAGAAAGAAATGTTCATTTTTCACCATTTACTAGTGCCAACTCTTCTCGTATTCCCATCTCAACCATGTCCAACTTAGCCTTAATTCCATCTTTTGTTTTGCCAGATGTATTTAGCAACATGCCGATAACACTGTCAAATACATTTTTTTCTACATGCATAACATCAATAAAATGTCTTACATATAGACAATTCCAGTATTGTAATTCAAAAAAAATTGATCTCTTTTTCCAACCGATTTTCGTTAGGTTTTTCGAAGCCGGTTTACCAAATGTAGTGTCCACTTTTTTAACTTTCTCAAACAATTGATCGCCTGTTAGTGGAGACGGTGTTGTATGTTCGTCTGAACATCCATTGAATGATGTCTTCCAAGAACGATACTTATGTCATCATGGTATAAATATGCGATATCCTAGAAACACTGTTTTCGATGAATGTTTCAACCTAATGGATTGTATACCTCTTCGCAAACAGGATAGCCTTGAGTTCCTTTAATGATAAATCCTGAAAAATTTCCATAAGCAGGGAATTCATTTATCGTCCCATACAACATTACTCTAAAAGTGAAATCTTACTTTCTATAAGCATCATACAATTTAACACCTCAATCCCACAATAATTTCAAATCATCGATCAATGGAGCTAAATAAACATCAATATCATTACCTGGTTGTTTTGGTCCTGATATAAGCATAGATAAAATTATGTATTTTCGTTTCATGCATAACCACAGTGGTAATTTATAATTTATCAACATAACCGGCCATGTACTGTGACTGTTGCTTTGAAAAACAAAAGGATTCACTCCATCTATAGATAACGCAAGACGAAGGTTTCTCGACTCGTTTCCAAATTCAGGATACTCATGATCAATTCTCTTCCACTGAGGAGAGTCTGCCGAGTGACGTAGTATCCCATCTTTAATTCTTGTATATGCATGCCATGTTAATTATTATAAAGTCTCCTCACTTCCATATAGGCGTCGAAACCTTGGAATGATTGGAAAGTACCATACAACTTTAGTATGGCTGGATTCATCTTTCTTGTATCAAGAAGCACCACACTTTAGGCATTCTTTAAGTGATTTTTGGTCCTTGAGAAATAGTATACAGTCATTCAGGCAGGCGTGTATTCTTTCAGAGATCATACCCATAGAGCGTAGCATTCGTTTGGCATCGTATGTTCGGCTCGAGAGCTCATTGTCTTCTGGGAGCATGTCATTAAAGAGGGAAAGTAGTTTTGTAAAACTATCGTAACTCCACCCGTTATCTGCTTTCAAATTATATATCTTCAGTATAGCTGACAATGCTGTATATTTAGTGCAACCAGCATACAATGGCGTCTTTGCACAACCTTTTAACTTCTCAAACAATTTTGGGCAATCACGAAGTTCATATTCTATGGTCCTTGTCATTTTCTCAATACGATCTTCATCATCATTCACATCTGTAATCACATCCTCCATATGGTCATCTTCATTATTCATGTTTGTAATCATATCAGATGATACATAAAACGCAGTGTCACTCAAGTCACTACATACATTCGTTGTTTCCCCATGTTTATTCCAACATGTATAACTTTGATCTATTCCGTGATAGATCAAGTGTACTTCCAACTCATCTGGACTAATTTGTTTTGAATAACAATAGTGTAAACACAGAAAAAGGATTTGAGAAGAGTCACATGCATGATCTTTTGCAAACTTGATAAATTCTTTCACGCCTTCTTCGTACTCTTTTGTCAACCGATTGGCATTCATCCATTCTTTATTTATATTCATCCTATTTGAAATCCATAGGATGAGTATATAGGTTAGAGGAGAAGGAATATGAGTGTAATTTAGATAAAAAAACAAGACACTTCAAGGAAATAATGTGTCCATGAAATGACTAAGTCTATAATGTTGTGGATCTTGAATACATTCTTTGACTGATTTGGATAAATGACTTCTCGATCCTTTTCTGGATAACCTAGAACTCCTTCCAAGGAAATAATGTGACCATGAAGTATTCTAAAAAAACGAAAATGGAGGTGTCTAGAAAGATATTAAATATCTAGTTCATCAGTTCCATGAAATAGATAGAGCATTGGTGATCCCAAATGGAATTCATAAATACTTTAAATTTCCATATCGACTTTAAAAATCTATCTTTTGAGCATCCTCTTCCCAAACCCTCAACTATTGGTACCCTGATCTCTATAAAATTTTCAAAAACCAATATAACCTTATAAGATGGTTAAACAAATCATCAATTATAGGCAATATGTAATTATTCATTACTGTCACCTAGCTATGACTACGGTAGACTATTAAAATTAATAGGTTATGATATGACTTCATTGAAAACAGAATTGGAAAATCCCATAGTGACATGATCATATAGATAGAACCATTTCCCTAAAGATCTTCTAGCTGATCTTTTAGCTCCTCTAAATCGTCCAGAGCCTTATGCTGTGATGGAATGGAAAATGGGATCGTCCTGTGAAGAAAATAGACTGAAAACGCAAACACTCATTGGAGAGGTTATCCCATGAAGTCCTCTAGAAATGATTTTGTGTACTTTTACATGACCACTGGAATTTCACATGAAGAACACTTCTCAACAACCCCAAGGAAAACCTTGGAAAAATGACATGATATGAACCATAACATAGAAGCAACTTGTCATACCCTCCATGGTTATAGATCACAATCTCTATAAAAGACATGGAATCTCTTGTTAAGAGTAAGTAACTGAACCCAATGGTGATAATAGTCATCTAGTGCACTAAATCCAATAAAACAATCCAAGATGATAATGAGGTCGGAAAAGACCAGGTCCAAAACATGGAATTCCGAAATGTCCTCCATGCCATGTACCACAACACAACTCTCAAAGAACATGAAACCATGACCATTTTTCCAACCCAAAAGGGTTAGGCAATACATGAAATAATTCATAAACACTGCCATCATACCCAAGTAATAAAAAAATATGTGAAATTAATGACTAGGATTCACTATTTTGAAATGAAACCAATACTATAGAAGAATTAAAAAAAATTCACCTTGAATTGTGGTTGGCCAAGATTATGAGTCATCATGAATGACCTCTACTGCATTGATTTTTTCTGGATTAGACACGTCTATGTATTATTTCCCTATTAAGAATCCCCCTTTCTTTTAGGATGTGATCCACCACCATTTGGAGCCTCTTATTTTAACTAAGAGCCCTTAAAAAAGTGGAGCCTACACCACTCCCATTAGGAGCCAATTGAAAAATTCACAAGTTATTTTCTGGCTACCCAAATAGGTGGAACGCCCTTAGAGTCTCTTGTAAAATCATCCAGATGTTTCCCACATTTCTAATCTGATAAAAAAATAGGTTCATTGTCCATAGAATCCACAAAATCTGCTCATAAAGACTACTCAAATCCCTTTCCACTACTTCTCTAAGACTCATCGTGCTTTATATTTTATCCTCAAAAATAAATATGGATACCACCCATTAATGGAACACCATTGAGACCAATATTTCAATTAAAATATATCTCTCACATCAATACCTTGGGAAACACCTAAAAATAGGTTGGTAGACTTAGAACAAAAAGAATAAATCTGATATATTTCCTCAAACCCATCTCAAAATTAATAGCCATAAGATAATCGTTCGTGGGGAGATAAAGAGATACATGAACCAAATTACGGAATCTAGTGGCATAATCCATGACTAAATGGCCACCATACTCTAGCTTTAAAAACACATAGTCATTCATCAATCTCTAGGTATCTGGGTAGAACCTCTGAAGAAATACCACTTGGAAAGTGGTAAAAGTGAGATCCTCTCTATTCCTCGAAATAATCATTGAATCGCACCACATTCAAATAAATTCTATTAAAAAGGAACCAAAAAATAACACTTTATATGTCTTAGGGGTTTTCAAAAACTCTAAGATCTACTTGATACATTCCAACTACTCCTTAAATTACTTGGTTTTCTTTTCAGTATGGAAAAACTCTGAATTATTCTTTGAAAATTCTTGAGTGTGGTCCATAGTTCATGTATTATCATAGATACTAATTTAACCCACTCTTTTGAAATTATAAATCATTGAATGCAAAAAAAATTGTATCAATGGGATGGTTCCTCTTTGGGGTACTCTGGTTCACACTCTCTATGCTTCTACATGGTCCTTCTAGGAGGTATTGTCTACAAGAAACATGAACAACCTCCATCAAAGAAACACCCAACATCAAATAACAAAAAAAGAACTAAATGAAAACACCAAAACATAAGAATAACTAAATAAATCTAATGAAGTAGTGGGAAATCCTAAAAACAATCCATAGTCAGGATCAAAACATAACCACAATCTGAAACCACACATGGAAACTGAAGATTCAACACGAAGAATAGTTGTCCCAAACACTTACCCATTCCAAACATAATTAATTCATGAAAAGTAAATTTGAATCACCTTAAGGAGGAGGACCCGGTGGCGGAGGAGAAGGAGGTGTCGACAGCGGAGGCACCAGAGGCAACAGAGGCAACGTGGAGGCAGGGCGGAGGCAGGGCGGAGGCAGCAGAGGCAGCAGAGGAGGAGGAGGAGGAGGAGGCCACGGTGGAGGAGGAGGGAGAAGAGTAGGAAGAGGAGGAGGAGGAGGAGGAGCTGCCAGTGGAGGAGGAGGAGGATGAGGCCGCGGACTAGGAGGAGGAGGTGGAAGCGCCGGTGGAGGAGGAGGAGGACGAGGCCGCGGTGGAGGAGGAGGAGGAGGAGGAGGAGCAGAGGAGGAGGGGGAGGCGGCGGCCGGAGGAGGAGGATGCAGCGGCAACGGCACAGAGGAGGGCTTCTACGAGAGCCTGACCGGGTGCATGGAGGAGGAAGAGGACCCGCGGGTTTTTAACAAATCCGCGTGAGCCTTTATCAGCGCTAGTAAAAAGCGCTGATAAAGGGTGTATTTATCAGCGCTAAAATGAAAAGCGCTGATAAATACAACCTTTAGCAGCACTTTTTTAGCGCTGATAAATAAGCACTTTATTAGCGCTAAAAAAAGAGATGATAAAGGGTACACCTTTATCAACGCTTTTGTTAGCTCTGATAAAGGCCCGGCCCTTTATCAGCGCTTTACCATTAGCAGTGATAAAGGCAGGTGCATTCCTTGCCCAGTTTTGTGGTAGTGACTTTTGGATAGACCAGATTTACTTCTTGGGTCATGTTATTTTAGATAAAAGAGTGTCAGTGGACCCAAATAATGTGAGAACAGTAGTTTCCTAGGAGTATCCGAATAACGTCTTTGAGGTACAAAGTTTTATAGGAATGGATGTATACTACATGCATTTCATATAGGACTTTTCACGCTTAGAAGCACAACAGGAGGGGTGACTAACAGGGGTACGAAGTACCTGTGGACAGATTCTTGTGAGACAGCCTTTCAAGAGCTGAAGGGGAGGTTGACTTCAGCATCGATACAAGTATTTCTAGAGCCGGGCTTGAACTACATCAAAAACGGCCTATATCAGTGCTCAAAACAGGCTTTAACAATGCTAAAAAAGTACTATAAATCTCAGCGCTAATATAGGGGGTCCCTTTTATCAGCGCTCTGAAAAGCGTTGATAAATTCCACTTATATCAGCTTTAAAAAAGTACTGATAAAAGTACCCTTTATCAGTGTTTTTTTAGCGCTGATAAAAGGGACATTTATTAACAATTTTTAAAAATCATAGATAAAGGTAAAAAAATTAAATAATGCACGAGGAGAGATTTTATCAGTGGTTGACCACCCATTTATTAGCGCTAGGTGGTCTCCCACGCACTGCCCCTCCCACGCATCCTCACACATAGGCACCACCATTGCCTCCACCCAAACTCGAACTCGTAACCTCCCCCTTTCACAGATGCACTTTTACCTCTAAACTATTTCATTATTTTCTCTATTTAATGATATATCTCTTTATATTTATATATATTTATAGTAATATATATTCTTTTATTGATGTAGATTCATATTAATATAAATATATTTATTCATATATTTGTATAAATATATATTCATTCTTATATTAATATATATTTATATATATTTATTTTTATATATATATTTTTAGTTATAATTTTTTATTTGTATATTTTTTTGTATATTAATATATTCTTATAATATTAGTTTTAAATAAAGTTATGAAATATGTTTTTAGGTGTGTTTATAATTAAATAAATAAATACATACATAAATATATACAACACACACAGACATAAATACAAACACACACACATATATATTTACGAGTAAATACATATATATGATTATTTGAAAATCCATAGGATGTTAAAATGACCATAACTTATAATCCAGAAGCCTGTTTCAACTCTAAAACTAGTAAAATCGAATAAAATGAAACAATATTCAATATTATATGTTGTTCAGGCTTAATAGACATCCAGATCAGAAGTTATACCTATTTGAATGTTAACAAATTGGGGTATCCCAACTAAAAACTCTGTTTTGGATGCCATCTTGGCCTTTTTGGCCTTGAAAAATGTGAAAGAGGCTTTCCCTTAGTCACCAACATGTAGATCTCATCGCAGGCTTCGATTTGATATGCTGTAGAGCTTAGACAGACATCCATATCAAAAGTTATGGCTGTTAGAAGTTAGAGTTACATTTTCAACTTATTTTAGATCTTTTATTAATTGTTTTGATTTTTTGTGTCTTTAAATTTTTATTAAATGATTTTTAATTGATAATAATTAGGAAATTATTAATTAATAATATTTTTTAAAATATTTTAAAGCTATTTACACTAAAGTTTTTATATATTAAATGTAATAGTCAATTTATACGTATATAAAACATATTTTAAAAATATATATTATATTTATATAAAAATAAATATACTTATATAACAATAATTTTTTTTCCATGATTTTTTTTCAAATATAATTTTTTTCAACGCTGATAAATCCCCCTTTATCAGTGCTACTAAAAGAAGCGATGATAAAGGGGACCCCTTTATCAGCAATAAAAAAATCACTGATAAAGACCCCCTTTATCATCGCTTTTTTTAGTGCTGATAAATGGGTAGCACTTCCCTGTCCCATTTTTGTAGTAGTGAAGATATATACTATTTACTATGATGCATCAGGTATCAGGATGGGATTAGTACTTATGTAGGTAGAAGGAGTCGTTGCATATGGGTCTCAGCAATTGAGGCCACTTGAGAGGAATTACCCAATGCACGATCTCGAGTTGGCTGCAAGTGTTCATGCTCTGTGTTATTGGAGACATTATCATATGGTAGAGAATTTTGTGGTTTTCACCAATAACAAATGTTTGAAGTATATCTTCACTCAACGCGATCTGAATTTGAGGCAGCGAAGGTGGGTTGAGTTACTTCAGTCCTTTGATTTTGAGCTTTCCTATATGCATGGGAAAGGAAATTCAGTAACTGATGCATTGAGAAGGAGGATGTAGATATAGTCGGTTTAAAAGGCTAGTAGTGAGTGGAATATTAAGGCTTTGTTTTCAGAGATTCATTTCAAGGTTCATGACAGACAGGGGAAGAAGCTCCTTTCTTTTACAGTTGTTACCTCTACTCTGCTCGATCGAGTGTGAATGAGGCAGTTATTAGATTCAGAAGTCCTAGTCATATGTGAACGTGTGTCAGGAGAGGACCCTATTCCTTGATGGGCCATAGGTGATGATGATATCTTACATTTCTAGGGGTGCATATGAGTGTCAACAGACATACGCAAGGAGATGATGTGGGAATTTCATTCCTCAGTTTGGGAAATTCATCCTGATTTCACCAAGATGTATCGAGATCAGGACCGTCTGTATTGGTGGTCAGGTATGAAGTGAAATGTTGCTGGTTTTTTGATGAGGTGTTCCACCTATCAGCAGGTTAAGGTGGAGCATCAACGACCAGTAGGGATTTTGCAGCAGTTACCCATTCCCGATTGTAAGTGTAATGATGTCACGATGGACTTTGTGATAGGATTACCAAGGTTTCCTTGAGGGAATGATGCATTTTGGGTTGTCATTGACAGAATCATGATGGTTGATCACTTATTTCTGATCCAGGATACCTTCAGTGTAGATGATCTGGGATGGTTGTACTTCCAAGAAATTGTACATCTACATGGGGTTACAAATTGTATTGTTTCAGACGGGGATTCTCATATTACTTCTAGGGTCTGGTAGAGACTAGAAAAGGCTCTGGGTACACAGGTAGTTTTGAGTACAACATACCACTTCCAGACAGAGGGCCAGTCCAAGCGTACGATTCATGTGCTGGAGGACATGCTGAGAGCATGCATCGTCAATTTTGGAGGTTCTTTGGAGAAGAACATACTTCTTCTGGAGTTTTCCTACAATAATAATTTTCAAAAAACTATTCATATGGAACTTTATGAGGCATTTTACGGTAGGCCATGTCGATCACCCTTATGTTGGCTGGAAGCGGGAGAGGTGGCTATAATGGGACCTCGTCTTGTTCGAGAGACCACAGAGTACATAGAGTTGATTCAGAAGAGGATGGCTACTGCAAAGTCAAGACATAAGTCTTATTCTGATCGACAAAGATGACCTATAAAGATAGAGGTTGGAGATTTGATTTTACTACGTTTCACACCAAGGTTGGTAAATATGAGGATTATAAGATAGGGAAATCTTTCGCCGAGATATGTTGGACTATTTGATGTTTTGGAGAGAGTCAGGTTGGTTTCTTATCAGTTGTAGTTACCTCAGAGGTACCGAGCTATGCATGACGTTTTCCATGATTCTTAGGTACAACGTTACATCTCATACTTGTATCATGTATTTAAACCTAAGGAGGTTGAGTATTAGGTGGATGCATCATTCGAGGATCATCCCATCTGGATTGTTGATTGCAACGTCAAGGTTCTCTGTCATCGGTCTATTCCTTTGGTATGGGTGCTATGGAATCACATGCGGGTATAGGACGAGACTTTGGAGAGGGAGTCCGATGTATGATCGTAGTGGCTGGAGTTGTTCGAGGATTATTCTTCTATGCTGCATTTAAAGGGAAATCCAGAGACACATTTATTTAAGGGGGGACGTTTGCAAGAACCTGGATCTTCTTTTCAGGTATGTTTTTATTTTTTGGTGTTTTTCAGAAAAAAAGAGTATTTTCTAAAAATTTCATGAGTACATGTCATGTACTTATAAGTACACGCCATATACTCGGTTGTCACGGGTTGTCCTGTGCTGGCCATGTAACGGCCGAACACATGGTCGTGCAGGGTGACCTGGAGGCCTCCTAAAGCGGGGGCTGATTAAAGCAAGTATAGACCGTGAACCCTTGAAGAAGACACCATGTAATTTTTTTTATTTCATTAAATGGACCAGGGTTGCATCTTGTTCACAAAAATGACCTTCTTCTAAGTCTGTCTTGTCTAGGAGTGAACAAGACCACTGATTCTTCTCTAAGCCCCCAATTCGCCATCTGTTCTCTGAATTGAACACTATTAGTTGCATTGGAATCTCATCGGTGAGTTCGTTGTTTTTCTAGAGGCTCGTTCGTTATTTTATCTTTATTGAGATATATCCTTAGTTGAATGTTTTAGACATTTTTTTAGATCTATGGAATTCTAGGGTGATTCTTGGAATGAGGTTCACGTATATCATTCGTACAATGCTGAGGTAGGTGGTTTGTGACATTCCATATTTACTATTTGAGTTATTTGTGAAAAAGTGCCCAATACCCTTGTTCGAGGTATTGCGTGTTTATGGTTTTTAGCCCTGTTATTGTATGTTATTTCTTATGTTCTTTAGTAGAGAATTTATGATTGTAAATAGGATTATTTACCTTCCTATAGATGTGTTGCTCATGTGTTATTGATATTGACCGTATTTTCTATCTTTGTACGTTGGGCTTCTTTGTTTTCCATGACTACTGTTGATAGGATGGTGTGAATTTATCTACCATGTTGTGGAATATTGTAGACTATTTAGACAAGTAGTTTTTGAGGTTTAATTTGGCTTCTATATACTGTTTGTGCACTATTGACTTACATAGGGCTGTGGGAACCTGGTGTAGTAGACCATAGAGGGAATGGAACCTAAGGGCTTCCCTAGAGTGTCTGTTTACTTTTATGTTGTGAGACCATAGGGGGGGGTGGACTTTGTGATCCCTCATAGTGTCTATAGTTCATCATTGCAAGACCACAGGGGGAAGTTGATGTTGAGTGATTCCTCATAGTGTCTATAGTTACCAATACGAGACCAAAGGGGAATTGACGGTGAGTGCTTCCTTAGATAATGTGTGATAAATTTGAACCAGAGGGTTTAAACTGTGAGTACTTCCAAGAGGGTTTCTAGTGTTTGATTGGTTGAACCAGAGGGGTTAGGCTATGGGTAATTTTCCAGAGGGTTACATATTTTGATTAGCTTCTTACTTGATATATGAAAAATGGATGTAATTGGAACTGTATAATTGTTTACCTTTGAGTACTTCCTTGTTTATTGCTTTATTTTTCTTATTGTGTGTCATATATATTCACTGACTATTAGGCATAGATATTTGGGTAGTTTCCTACTGGAATTCGTATCACACCCTATTTGGGTCATGATTTTAGGCCCAAACAGTTTATATTGTTGCATTTCTAGATAAGGGAAAGCACCCTTTGACATGAGGTACATGATTTTTGTGGATATGGGGAGCATGGGACGAAGCTGAGTCTTGTGAGGCTATTGGATTTTATTTGTTTCCTTTGTACTTTGGTTTAGTAATGTATTCCAACATTGTGATTTGTTTGGTTGTTTTCCTAGACATATGTATCATTCATCATTTATATATATGTGTTATCCAGTTATTTATTACTTCCAATCTCCTGTTGTTTACTTATTTCATGTTATTACTGCTTCCCCTATGGGTATCTATTTATTTCCGTTGTGTTACTCTGCTAATGAAGACATAGTTTCCCCACTATTACACCCAAGGCCCTCGCTACTAGTCGGCAACCTCTGGCATTTGGGGAAATGTGCTTGAGGCCATTTGACCAACTAGGTATGGGGCACCTCTGGGCAGCTTCAAGAACACGGACGTTATAGTCATGATTGTGATTCAAACATCATGAATATGTCGAGTTAGTAGATTTTAATATTCAAATATCTTATCATTTAGGAGGGAAATTTAATAATTAAATGGATGGATTTGACTCACAATTGAAGGATTTTATTGGAATTATTTACCATCATACTCATGTATAATTGATGAAAATTAATGATTGAAACATAGAGAATTTATATGGGAATATAAAAAAGGTAATTTTGGATGTCTGTAATTATGGAGATATTTATCTTCATAAATAATGGTGATAGCCATTGTGAAAAATTAGAAGAATAAAAATAAAGAGATAGAATCATTGATATATTTGATGCCTATGGAGAGGAATTCTAGATAGAATAAAGGTAATAATATTAGATTAATCATTGCCACTCTTTTAACATCTTTCCAAAAAGAAGTTAGAGTTTCTATAATGACTTCTGGATGGTGATGTTGTTGTTATGGTGATTTTAATGGTAGTTATTTGAAGTAACATCACATATATATCAAGGAAACCCTCTCTACACATTATGCATTGACCAAAATAGATATATCTTTTTGTGTTGTATTTCATTACAAGGTGTTTTATCTTTGAGAACAGTGAGAAAAATAGACTAATTAGGAAGTGATCCTTTGGAGGTGGTGCACAATCCCTAAACATTATAAACAGACATTGAGTTTAGTGAATTACTATACATTAGTGCATTTTCATTATATTATCCTTAGATTAGCATTGTATGGGTAAAAGAAGTAAAATAAATTTTCCTTGTTTGAATGATTTTCTTACCTTCTACAAGATATAAATTAGTGATCCACTATAATGAAAACAATGTTTTTTTAAAATTATATGGTTGTTTAAACTACTATGAATTAATACATGGTATTTTCTCAAACTAAAATTTTGTACTGATTTAGATATTAATTATCAGCGTACTTGTGGAAATGTTGTGAATCCATAATTGGTGGTGGTTTTGAAATCTCTATTATAAGGAATGTGGAAATTTAGCATTTTTTATTATTAAAATATTTATCAACAATTATAACATCCATGAAATATTTCATAGATATTAGTTCAGTTAAATATTTTTTGTTAAATTAGTTGTGATTACAACCAATAAGAATTATTTATCATTTGTTTAGTTGTGTGTACCATTTCTTACTGGTGGTTTAGAAATATAAAGTGGTGATTAAAACCTCCATTAAGTAACTATTAGTCATTTTTTAATTTAGTGGAAATTTAAACCACTGTTAAACAGTATAAAAAATAAAAATAAATAAGTGAATCTAAATAAAAAACTGCCTAAAATTTAAAATAAAGATATAGAGAGAACATACTGAATTTAGTAATTTCAACAGTCAGAAATAATATATATATACAAAAATAATAAACAATATATCACAAAAAATTTTAAATGCAAAAATATGTTTGTTTCAATTAGATGTTACAAAGGAAGCATATATTTTGAAAAATTATCATACTAATATAATAATAAAAAAAATTGTAATAGGTTCAATGTCACTTGTATCAAGAATGAAATGTATTGAAGAATTATCTTTTTCATGCCCTGAAATAGAGTAGTTATCGCACTCCTTGTAACTATAAACTACTCATCTTGAGCTATCCATCATGACTATTTCTCTTGAGTTCTATTCTCAAGCATCTTAGTTTTATTTGTGATTATAATTTCTTGAGACCAATAACATTACTCATACATTTTAGAGGAGGTTTCATGGTAAATGAATATGAGATCCTTCTAAAGACTCATGGTGGGATTCTCCAATAGCCAACCCTCTAACGTGACTGACATGCATCTTTCCTAAAACATGGGCAGTAGAATCACTATAGGAGACTGGTAATGACAGTGAAGGATTTTAATCCCATTTTTATTTAATTTGTTTTCTAAAAGTAGAAAAAAATAATCAAATAAATAAAACCAATAATAAAATATTACGAAGCTCATAGATTTCATGTAACTCATATTATATATAATAATTTTTATAATAATAAATTCAATGAAACTATTAAAATAACTCATGAATGTGAATCTGAAAAATTAAAAATTAATTCAGTGTATCATTATTACTCTTATACTTTTTTATTTACTGTACATGTCCAATATAAAGATGAATGAAAAATGATTACATCAATGAAAGGTACCAACAAAGTGAAACATACATGTAATATTAATATCAAGGTCACTCAAGAAAGATAGAATATCCCATAATTTTAATTTTTCCCTATTTATGAATATATATCATTTTGAGTTAAATATTAAAATAATTATGACATGAAAATATATAATTATAACATCAAATATAGTAATTCAACACATTCATAAGGTGATTGAAAATTTTATAAAATAATGAAATTTATCATTTAAATCCAAATAATCATTCGGTAAACTAGCAATGCAACTATTGTTAAATATATGATTAATAATTCATCCAAAATAATCAGTTATAATATAATTACATATTTTATTCACTTGTTTTACATAATCAAAGTATCCTTTAATATATAAAAATTAAAATATTTACTATGTTATAAATCATAATTTTTTAAGTCAAATCAACAAATAAAAAATAACAATAAGAAAAAAATATTAATAGATGACTTTATATACCAATTATATACAATTATTTTTTAATTCATACCATTACACTTCATCAAAATTTAATTGTAATTTAGATTTTTTACCCCAATGTTTACATAATGTTCATTTACATAACTCTCATTATCTTTCTTGTGAACATCAAACCACAACTCAGTTCGGCTGGCCTCATGACCAACTTCTTTTTACTATATCATAAATGTACGAAATTTTATAACTATAAAAAATAATGTAATTAAAATGAAACAAAATTATATTTAATCATAGATATCTGATTTCTATGTTTGAGATTAATTTTCTCAAGGCAGTTGGAATACTATGTGGGGGGTCAAACAATTGTATTCATTTATTAATCATTGTTGTTGAACTCAAACTCTTGGACATTATATGGTCTCAATCCACCCACTATAATCTCATAGTATCACCTTGTGTGGAGTAGTAATATGAAAATTAATAGAAAATTTTCTTTATAATTTTTTACTAGAAACACATGCTCCTTATAATGTTTATTAGACTCCTTAACACAAACTCTTATCTATATATATAAGTAATTATAATAATAGTTAGTTAGACAACCCAATTACAATCCTCCAGAAACTAGTTACACCCCCCTCTCAACCATTCACAATTGTCTTCTTCAACAATTAGTTGTACACCCCAATTGAAAACGACTCCAATATTGATATTTCAATAGAAAGATCAATTTTTTCTTTAGGAATTATTACGTGACTCCTTGATATTATCTTCTTCCATGATACTAAAATAGGAGGTTTGATAATGTTCAAATTGTTTAGGATTTTAAACATCCACTTGAAATAGTTATGCTATCCTTGAATCTCCCTCTAGATCATAAGTGATCTGGTTCTTCACATCAAATCAATTACTTGAGAACTTTCATGTTCTTCTCTTCCAAAGTATCTTGGATTCAAACTCTTTATCTATATTATATGTTACATAGTATCGAGTATTTTGAAAATCTTCTTCAAGAATAATAGTGTAAAACCACACAATTTTTTTCTTTTTTCTATAAAATTTATATTTATTAAAAATCATATGAATATTTAATTTCAATTCAAAATTGGAAACTTCCACAACATTATGCTAGCACAATGTTCTCATTCAAATATTTTTCTTGATATCAAATTTTGTTCTCATTCTATATTAATTGAATCTCAATTTATTTTCTTTATTTAAATCACCTAAATTTTAAAATTATTTGACTCATATTAATCTCTGTGAAATCAACTACTTTAAATCATTCAAAATCTCTAGAAGCATGGAATTGTGATGCCGCACCTACTTCTACAACATAGAACTAATATTAGAAATAATAAATTCCCTTAAAATGGTTCCCCCTTTATATATTCTTGAATCATGATTCTTGTGTGATTTTGATATTTAATCCATGAAGATTAGTTAAATTTCATCATCTGATTTATTACCATTTATTTGGAATATGTAACATAAATTTTCTCTATTATTTAATCTTTGTTTTGTCATGAAATCACTAGAATAATAATTATATAAACCCAAATTTTTATCCATTATACTTCCAAAAATTTCACCAACTCTAGAATTCATGCAAAATCTAGAAGTCGTATGCAGTCTTCTCACCTATTTAAAATTTTGACAAACTTTAATCACTTAAGGCTTTTGAACCCTTATAAAAATACAAAATTATTAAAAAATATCTCCCAAATCATTATAATTTCATTAAGTCATATAAATATACTTAAAAAGTATTATTAAACTCATAAATTCATATAAAATCACTAAATACAAACAAAATTTTTAGTACTTTTCTATTTTTAGCACCCAACATATAATGACCCTTACGCAGGTAGTGCACTTCATAATATACCATTACATACTCAGTATACTTTCGTGGTCACCTTTATACATAATACAAAAATACGAAGTAACCTTTACACATGTAACTATTTAAACTTAAAAAACATTTCATGATTTTATTAATTAAATCATAGTCCTTCCAACTTCCATCAAATGTTATTGACTATACTCTATATCAGTGTATTCCATTATCTTGAAGATAACTACTTCAATATTCACAATTAAATATTTAGTTTTTAATCCATTATAATCCTATAAGAATAACTATCCCAATATTTAATCAAAAAAATATTTACTCCTTGATAATAAATACAATTCTTACGTCAATTTTTACTTGGGAACACGATTTTCCCCCTCTGAATTTGTTTTCAATACCAACAATAACTAATGTAAATATGTGTGACTCTTTGGATAATTTCTTATCATACTTGTTGAAAATAAGTTCAAAGTAAAATATATGGGTCTTATCATTCCACTTTAATCATTGAAAAATTTCAAAAATAACTTTCTCTTCTCATATTTTTAAATTTGGATAAAAACCATTATCCACATGAGGAAAGAATGATACCACCTGATTCACTAAGCAAAGAGACTTTAATTAATTTGATCTAAATCTATTTGGGAAAACAAAATATATAAAATAAGATATATATAACTAAGATCCTATATGTTGTTTATCAAATACCATAAAAATGATATCATGATCAATATATTCTCATTTCTCAAATTAGGTGTTGTATAGAAAAATTCAAGTAACATTTAATGGTGCACATTTTGACAATCATATAAAAATTTCAAGTGAAATATATGTGACTACCCCGTTTTTATTATCCTTTAACCAACCAAAACATCCCCTTAATATGTATATTTAATACAATTATTAAAAGAGTTATAAGTGTGACTTTAAAACCCCATTTCCCCAGTTTTACATGCTATCCAAAAAATATAGATTTACTATATATAATAAAATGGTATATTATATTAATGGTTGAACCCCATAAAAATATGGTATTTATTCCTCATCATAATAGAAGTTAATAAACTTCATCAAGATATCAAAAATAAGGGAATAATGAGGGATTGCTTTGTTCTTTTTAGAAGAAAAATTCAAACTAAGATTTCCCCCTCAACCTTGACTTTATATTAATTCTGTTAACATCAATTTACCTCATTTCAATAGCCTCAGTAGGTTGTTTAGTCAATATATTTTCTCAAAATTCTTTCTTATGTAAAGCAGTTTTCTTTTCCACCACATTTGTGAAGGAAACTTTACTACCTTGTACTTGTATAGATAGATTCATAAATTCTTCATGAGTGGGAATAATAGTAAAACAATTATTCATTTCATGTCTAACTTTCTCACATATTCTTTTATATTTTTAAGTCACCCCTTATAAATGACTCCTCAAGTACTTCAGTATTTTCTTATATCACCACTTTATTTCATTTATCCTTAGCACTTGTTCTTTATTTATTTTCATGGGCTTATCAAATTGGTTTTGACATATTTACAAGTACTCCTTGAAATTCTCATATTCTTTGGACATCTCACATGGATTCTTTAAATACATAATATTTCATAACACATATTCTTTATATTTATGAATTTTCTTCCATTTCACATAATTGGGAATATTTCTTGGTAATTTGGCCATGCACGACTTATATTTGTGATATTATTTCCAAAACCTACCATGGACTTCTTATAAATAACCAAATATATTTTCGTCGGATGGATTTTGTGTATATCTAGTCATAGATTTCTTTCTTGGAGTTTTTAATCTCATTTTCTAACAAAAACTACCCCTTTTTTCATGATTCTTTCCTAGAAAAGAAATATTACACAAGAAAGTGGACTATGTTTGACTGCACCTTCCACAACACTTGAAAAATCATAGAAAATGTGATCATTCACAGTAACTCTAGATCTGTATAGACTTACATTGTTGTTTTTTAGATAAAATATGAGCCTTCTTTTTCATTAGGGAAAGTTGATTCCTTGGAATATTTTTTCCTACTAATGATAGACAAGATTTACTCTCAATTTTCTTGTTAAAAACTTCCTTATATTTTATTTTAAAAATATATTATAAGAAATAATTTTTTGTAAACTAATTCTTTATGGATAGTTTTCCCTTGAAACTTTTATCTCACTAGTTTGAGAAGACTCAACTTTAACCTCAACCGTCCTATTAAAGTCTTATATTAACTTATTAAACTAATTTTGAATAGAAATACACATAGATTATGTCTTGAAAAACTCATTTTCTTTATTATCTAACTTTTCTTCAAGATCTCTTTCCATATTCTCATGCTTAATTGCCCTCAATTTTTGTTTCTTGATCTAGTTAATAAATGAGTATTCTCTCTTAAAATTATACTTTTATCTATATAAACCTTGTAGTTTTCTTTCTCAAAATTCCACTTATATTTATTGAGTCATGAATTCTTCTAAATACCAGCTATGAAATATTCATTAATCATAAAATCCATTTTAGTTCTTTCCTCGCCATTATCATCACTGGTTGATAAATCAAACCAATTTTCAAATTTGGAAATGAATGTAACCACAAATTTTATATACCTATTTGCGTTTGAATCTATTTTATCAATATTTCTCAAAAAATTCCACTTCCTACTACTAAACATATTATTATTCTTCTTATCCTTATTCTATTTTGGGGTCTTTTACCTTTCACATCAAATTTAGATTCAATCACCTTCTTCTTTGAATAGTTAATGAAAAATTTTACTTTTCTATTATAATACAAGAACATTAGTTATTATTAGTATCTTCTTTAAACTTTCCCCTTTTGATATAAGAGAAATAATATCATTAAGATATTCATCATACTCAATATATAAATTAATTAATTACACAACCTAATCCTTTTAAATTTTAATTTTATCATATATTCAAAAACCTTCTCATTTTTTTCTTTCTTTATGAAATAAAGTTCCTTTATCATCTCATATGTTATAAGAACATTTTGATGTTTTTATATGAACAAATATCACTTATCCTAGAAAGATAAAATCTTGCGATCAAATATATATAGTAAATATTTCATATGCTTCTGTACTATGGTAAATACTTTAACTTCTCACCAAATCCTCGAATGTTGATGACTATCTGATTCACCTGAGTGATATAATCATTTATATTCTCATGATCATCCATTTTAATATATTCAAATATTCTCCTCTAGAATTGTATATTTAATTCCTTATCATTGATGTTTCCTTCATAGAATATCCTCAGCTTATCCTAAATTTCATCGAATGTTTGAAGACCTATAACATTAATGTATACCATTTATGATAGAGATATAAAAATATAATTTTTTCCTTTAAACCCATCTAAATATTTCTATTTTCATCACGGTTCATAGGATAACCATTATAGATACGTGGAAAACATATTATGTCATCATATCTAACTTCTCGACTGAGTGAAAGGAGGTATGGAAATATTATATTCCTAAAAATATTTTAGCTCATGCATTCAAAGGTAGGTACTCTTCACATATTTATAGAATTTAATCATTCAATTCTCAATTTCATTTTTGGATCTTTAGGAATGGGAACCTGTTTTAAGATACCATTTTAAGTTCCTAGGCCATTTTGACCACTACGAGGATAGGTGACACATTTTTCAAATTTTACAAATCATTATTCTTAAACTCAATCTATTGGTCTTGTTAAAATCCTAATACACTCAATATAATCTAATAGTCTCACCTCATGTTCAATGGTAATATAAAAGATAGAAACACATTGTATGTACATGGTTTGACCAAAAAATACCTACTCTTTTTTATGTTAGTTAGAAACCCTGGCATAGATTATCCGCTATATGAATAAGTAGTTAAAATAGTCACTTGTTATATGCCCGAAATATAATCCTCTAGCAACATGTTATACATCCCAAGCACAAATATCCTATTTGGAAATTGGTTATGCAACCTAATTAAAAAACTCTTCCAATTTTGATTTAGCAATATGAAGATATACTTCCTCTACATGGGTAATTTTATTCCTCCTTGATATTTTCTTCCTATATAAGCTTATAGTATTAGATTTTATCATGTATATATTCTTCAAGATAATCAACAACATCTTGTAATGGTTGTATTTATCTCAAAACTCCTTTCATATCTTTATAGGTAAAGTTATTCTCAGTACAACAAATACTCGATCACACATGCATGATTTTATTCCAAAGGTTCCTAGATAAAAATTCTTTCTCTCTATTCTATATTGCATAGTATCAAGAATCTCATAATTCTTGTTAAATAATAACTATTTTTAACCACAACATTTCTACTTTTTTTCCTAGAAAACTTATATTGATATAAAATCATGTGAATATTTAGTTTCCATTCAAATTTGGAAACATCCATAGTCTCTGACAGGTGTGGTATTATAATTAAAATTGTTCAATAGATATATAAATTATTTATCATTCAAGATTAATTGAATCTCAATCAAGTCTCCTCATTTAAATTACCTAAAGTTCTTAGGTATTTCTCACATTTTAATCTATATGAACTCTATTACATTAAATCATTCTAAATCACCATGTTCATGGAATAAAGATGCATCACCTACTTCTTCTTAATGGTACTCATCTTAAAACACCGACTTCTCTCAAAGTAGTTATCCCTTCATATCTACATGAATCATGATATATGTGGCATCATGATATTTAATCCAGGATAATCAGTGAAATTTAATCGTCTGATATATTCCAATTTATTAAGAATATGTAATCAAAATTTTATACATAATTTCATTAGATTTATATCTTTTAATTATTATAATATTGAATCTATAAACTCAAATTTTAATCCAAAAGTATTCCTGAAATTTCATTATGTCCATAAGTCATATGAAATTCTCCTGACTTTTCCAAATTTCCTAAAACTATAATCTTATTAGTCTTTTAAACCCTTATGAAAATATCAATGTCATAAAAAATATTTCTCAAACCCTTAAAATTTTATAAATTCATACAAATACAATTCATAAGTCTTACTAACCTCATGAAAGTGTATGAAATCCTTGAATCGGTGTAAAAAGTTTAGAACATTTCTATTTTCATCTCCCATCACAGAATGAACCTTATGTAGGTAGTGAACTTGTTAATATAATCTTATATACTCAACAAAATTATAGGGTTACCTTTACGCATCATTCATAAATATGTATTTACCTTTAAATATGTAAATATTTCAACTCCAAAACATATTAGGCCTTTATTAATCGATCCCAAGTTATTCAAAATTCAATTAAATATTGTTTATATCACTCTTTATAAATACATTCCTTTATCTTGAATATCAATTATTCTATAATCACATTTACAACTAAAGGATATAATTCTTAATAATCGTATAAAAATCAGATTCTTTCACCAAACACATATCTAATAATTATGAAAAAATGAAATTATTACTTCAATTATTACCATGACACTTCAATCTCCACTTTTTAATTAGTTTTCAATGCCAATAATCACTAATTTCAATATGTGTAACTCCATGGATTCTGTTTTCTCCCCCTTGTTTAAAATAAATTCAATGGACAATATAAGGATGTTCTTATTAAACTTTATTCCATTAAAACTCTAAAAATAACTTTATCATATTCCATTTCTAGATCTAGATAACAGCCTTTATACTATTTATAAAATAATGATAGCACATGATTCTCTTAGTAAAGAGCCTTTAGCTAATCTAATCAATGTATACATGGGAAAACCTGATGTATAAAATAAGAGATATATAAACAAGATCATATATGCTTTCCATTAAATTCCAAACATGTGATACCATTCTTAGAGATTTCTAATTTCTCAATGTAAGGACTATATAAAAATAGTTTTTTCCTGAAACATTTAATACTACACATATTAACAAACATATCAAAAAAAACAACTAAAATATATGTGACTCCCATTTTTACCATATTTTGATCAACCAAAACACCCCCTTCATAAGTATATTTAATATAATAATTAAAAAGGGTTGTAAGTTTTATTTTCAAAACTCATTACTCCAGATTTCCAAGCTATCTAAAAAATTATAGATTTACTATAAGAGACAAAATAGAGTCTTATCCCCATGGATTATCCCCCTAAAAGGGGTTATTTGTCTTCCTCTTCATCATGGAAGTTAATAGTCTCCATGAAGGGTCATATACTTATTGTATAGTGTGTTCAACCCTGATACATATCCTTGAATTACCTAGATTTTAGAGAAATATATACAAAAATAATGAAATAAGGAGGGAATGATTTGTTCATTTTAGAAGAAGAATTCTGGATTAGAGTTCTCTATTGAACTATACTTATCAATCCTTCCATTCTCATTACTTTCCCTTATATCAATAGAATGAGCAGGTTGTTTACTCAATTTATTTTAATGAACTAATAACATGTGTAAGCAAGTTATTTTTTTACACCTTATAAGTAAATGAAATATCATTGATTTATGCTTGCATGGATAGCTTCATATATTATTCTTGGGTGGGAAGTATAGTCACATAATTCTCCCTTTCTTGTCCAAACTTTTTATATCTTCCACACATATTCTCTTTAATTTTTAAATCACCATGTGTGTAGATGTTTCATCAAGTAATTAATTATTTTATTATATCACCACTTTCTTCCATTTATCCTTGGTTTTTAATTTTTCTTTATATATTTACTTGGACATCTCTAATTGGTATCTCTATATTTTTAATCACTTCTTCTTAGAATGATTAAATTCTTTGGACTTCTCAAATGTCTTCTTGGAAGACTTAATAGTAGATTAATCCTCATATTTATATTTTTAAATTTTTTTCCCTTTCATAGTATAGGGAATATATCCAAGAATTATATCCATGAACTCCTTTTATTTTTGACCATATTTTCCATATATTCCATATTCTTCTAATAAACATCCAAATATGTTTTGGTTGGCTAGATTTTGTGTGAATATGTTCACAATTTTCATCCTTGGGTTTGTTTCTCTAATTTTCTCACCAAAACTCTCCTTTGGATATTGAAACTTCCTTGAAATTAAATCTTATAGGTTGACTCTAAATTTATCTAGAATTATATTGATATTGTTCTGCTGAAATATGAACCTTATTTTTCCTTAAAGAAAGTGGTTTCCTTAGCATTTTTTTAAATTCCTTTATTTTGGAATATTAAATATCATTTTTATCTGTTTAAACCTCTTTATATTTCTTATAACACCTACAATTTTAGAAAAAACAATTTTGTTTTAGAACTTATTAGGTATGGATTTACCTTGTTCCCTTGAACCATTCATATCACTAGCTTGAGAAAACTAAACATTAACATAAAATGGAATATTTAAGTCTTCTATCAACTTATTCAAATCATTCTGAAATAAAGTAAATATGAAGATTGATTAGTAAAACTCTTATTCTTTAGCATAAATATTCCCCCCCAAGATCACTTACCATCTTCTTACGCTTAGCTGCACTTAGTTTATATTTCTTAATCCCCTCAATAAAAGTTACTTATCTCTGGACATAATCCTCTTTATCATCAACAACCTTCTTTTTTTCATTCTTAATATTCTTCTTATATTTCTTGATCTATATATTTTACTAAATAGTAGCCTCCAAATTTTATTTAAGCTTCCATTATAGTTTTGTTTTTTTTTTCTCATCATTATCATTACTAATTGATGAATAAATACCCTTTTTAACTTTGTAAAAGATATTAGCATCATCTTCTAAAGATCTACTTGATGATGAATATTATTTCTCATGATTGATCATAAAATTACACTTCCTAATACTAAAATTCTTCTTCATCTTATCCTTTTTCTATTTTTGGGGTCTTTCATCTTTCTCAATTGATTTATATTTGATCTATTTCTTTTTTAATAAGTGAATGGAATAATTTAGAGTGCTATTATAATTACACAACATCATTTATTTTTTTCATCTTCATTTTCACTTTACCTTTTTGGAAACATTTGGAATAAGAGAAGTGATCTAATTAAAATCTCCATCATCCTCTACATTAGAATCACTAGATCCTACAACCACTTCCTTTTAAAATTTTAATTTTATTATGGATTCAAAATCTATATAATATTTTTATTTCTTCTTGAAAGATAGTGTATTTCCCATTTCATATAAAATTATAATATTATGATATTTTTAGGGACAAATCTCTTTTATCCTACAAATCTGAACCCTTAGGATCAAATTTATCTAAGAAATTTATCATAATCTTCTCTACTATGGTAAAATCCTCTATATTATCACTAAATACTTGAATGTTTTTGGTTATCCTCTTCAAAATAGTGAAATAATCATCTATATTCGCATAAAATTCCATATTAATGTCTTATAATCTAATCCTCCAAAATCGAAACATAGCTTCCTTGACTTTGATATTTTCTCCATACCAGGTCCTTAGTTTATCCCATATTTCTTTGGTAGTTTCATAAACCATAACCGTGGTGTATACCTTTTCCTATGGAGATATTAACATATCATTTTTTTCCTTTTCATACATTTATATATTCCACTTTTCATTATGGGTTATAGGATCACCTTTAGCAATAGGTGGAAAACCTATTGTGGTAGGATCAGTAACTTCTAGGATAGGTAAAAGGAGATATAGAAGCATCATATTCCTCTAACTGTGGTATTTCATTCCATCAAAGTTAGGTACTTCCATTTGTTCAAGGAATTTTATCTCACCATTGTCAGTTTCTAATTTATATATTTAAGAGGGAGCACGTGTTTAGATACCACTTGATGTTCCCAGAAAAGCAGGAACACTATGGAGGGGTGAAATAATGGTTTTATTTAATGAATCATTCTTATTGAACTCAACCCATTGGACTTGTTAGGGTCTCTATATCCCCAATATAATATCATTTTCTCACCTCATGTGTAGTGGTAATATGAAATAGATCACTACACAATATTTTTATGGTTCAAACAGAAACACCTACTCCTTTCCAAGTTGGTTAGACATCCCAACACATATTCTTTAATATATACACAAGTGGTTACAAAATCAGTGGGTTAGACACCCCATCTACAATCCTCCAACAACTAGTTATACACCCCAAACACAAATCTACCCTATATAAATTGTTCATATCCCTCGATTATATGCTCCTCTAATTTTGATCTAGAAATAGAAGGATTCCATTCCTCTTTCGGGATACTTATGTAACTATTTGAGATGATCTTATTCCAAGATCCTACAAGATTATATTTTCTCATATAACTATTATTAAATATATTTAATAGTCACTTGAATAGTTATTTTGGTCTCAAGACTCCCTCTAGATATTGTGTGATTTTGTGCTTCTAAAATACTCAGTCACATAGGTATTCTTCTCCTCCAAAGGATCTTGGATTTAAAATATTTCTCTCCCTTTGAGTTCTTGTCACATAGAATCCGTCAAAATTATTCTTCAATAATAATAGTTCCAAACAAAACCATTTTTTTCATTTTTATTACATAATTCCTATTCATAAAAAATCATGTGAATATTTAGTTTTTATATGAACATAGAAACTTCCTCAATCTACGGTAGGTGTGATATTCTTATTAAAACTGGTCTATAGATATCTAATTTATTTATTATTCAATACAAAATTAATCTTGTTCAAGCCTCATAATTTATATCCCTTAATGTTATCAGGTATTTCCATTCTTTTAATCTCTAGGGAATCTACTCTTTTAAATCATTTGAAATATCCACATGCATGGAATTATGATATGGAACCTACTTATGTAGTGTGGAACTCATCTTAGCAACACCAGTTTCTCCTAAAATGGTTCTCCCTTAATCAATTATTAAATCATGACCCATGCATTATCATGATATTTAATCAATGAAGATCAGTATAATTGCATCGTCAAATTTATTCCCATTTATTCATAATATTTATTCCAAAATTTCTCTAAAATTTCATTAGATGTTTATCATAAAAATATAAGAATATTAATTATAGGAACTAAAACTTTTATCCAATAGAATTACTAAAACTTCACTTTGTCTATAAGTCATATAAAATTAATAATTCATACAAAATCCTCTTGAGTTTTCCAAATTTCAAATAACTGTAATCTTATAAGGCTTCTGAAGCCTTCTAAAAATATAAAATTCATAAGAAGTCTATCTCAAACACTTATGATTTTATGAAATAATACAAATATCATTTGTTAGACTTACGAAATGCATGAAGTCAAAAGAAATCACTAAATCCATACAGAAACTTTAGGACATTGATATGTTTGGCACCCAACACTGAATGACCCTTACATAGGTAGTGCACTTCATGATATACCCTTACATGGTTAGTATAATTCTAGGGTTACCTTTATGCATCATCCATAAATATAGATCTACCTTTACAAAAGTAATTATTTAAACTCAAAAACAACTTAGTCCCATTTTAATCAATTTTGACGCCTTCCAACTTCTATTAAATGATGTTAACGGTTCCCTCCATCAGCACATACCTTTATCTTGAAGATAAAAATTTCAATCGTCACAATTAAATATTGACGATGTAATCTATAACAATTCTTAAATAATTATAATTACAATCCATCCCCAAAAACCTATTGAATCAATGGAAACAAATTAAATTCTAACTTTAATTCATACATGGTCACTTTATATATTCTCCTTGAAAAACATTTGGAACCAACCAGGTGTAAGATGACTTGATCTTATCTTCTTGATTAGTTATTTTATAATATTCTTGAAAAAAGGTTAATGTAAATAAAAAATTTATTTTTTTAAATAAATTAATATTAATATACTAATACAGTATCAAATTCCTTATATGAATCATAATGACACATATATATAAAGGATATACATTGATCTCATAGTATCCCATCAGATGACTTTTCGTTCATCTAATAGAGACTCAAAGAGGTTTCATTAAAATCACACTAAAACATATTCTTATTTTATTCCACTTTTACTTAAACATTTCAATTTGTATTAACACACAACCAAATCATGAACCTCAAATTGAAGAAGCATCTGCATATTAGATATGAAAATACAATTAGAGTTATATCTGATAGAAATAACAAATAAAATAAGTTGAAATATTTATTTTGGTCTTATTTTACATTTTTACTGAAAATATAATTCTTCCAAGTGATGGGAATGTTCCCCCAATCATGTTATATGCTGAGAAGGGACGTCATCTCACATGCTAAATGCCTAATGATCTACATGTATAAGCCTCTAACATCATCTGTAGGCACATCATACATGTCAAATGTCACAAATATTTAAATTATTTAATCTTCCAAATATTTAATGTATTTATGTTTATTTTGTTTCCTATTATTATATAAATATATTCAATATATATATTAAAAATAGTATATAAATGGAATAAATTATTTTTTCACATGAACAATTACATACTAATCACGGTTACCCTCAAATACCATCATTGTGATAATTATGAGACTATATATTCAATTTATGATTTCTCTTTAGCTACTCTATATAATCTCCCCAAAGTAATTGAAGCAATATAAGATCTAATAAAATTAGTTAGCATATCTAGTGAATATGGTATCAAATCATATGGAATCAAATGGACGAATGGGGGAATATCTAAAGTAAGGAGCATGACTGATGAAAGTGGGGGCACATTAGATGAATATAATGATATAGGAGTTGTGGAAGGAATACACATATATTTAAATCATTTTATTATTAGCATTCCTATATCCAAAAAGAATATAAAACATGTCAGAACATGATATATGATAAAAAAATATTATTTTTTTGAAAATGATATACATAGATTAATTGAATTCATACATTTTCATTAAATAAATAATATAAAAGTTAAATGAGGATGATCATATAATCAATTAATTCATAATTGACCATATTATTGTAATTCCCCACCATTAACATGATTTCATCATCTTTACCCTCCATTGCAAGATAAACTGTTTCGATATCATCATAAAAAAATAGGCCAATATCCTATTGTTAATGATATTTATTATAAGAAAAAAATTATTCAATATCAACAACCAAATAATAAAATTATCTTAGCTCTATAGGGACTACAATAGTCCACCCTTAATCGACTCCACCATATACATAATAAACAGTTTTTTCTTCTAAATTTAAATTATATGGATCATGTTCTTCACACTCACCAATATAAATCAAATTTTATTGGTTAACATAAGTAAATTATAGTGAATCTTTCCATATGACCTTGAAAATATCAACCCACTTACATTTGAATAACACAAATAAAAATTTTCCATCATAATTTAATTATATAATTACAATCAACTTTTACATTATCATCAATCTATAAATTTTTTGAAGATACAACTATTTTGTGTTTTAAAAACTCTTTTATGCAAAACTATATGAAACTCGAATCCATTAATATTATAATCATAAAATCTTCCAAAGTTATTTAAAGGTCCTAAAGATAAATATTTTAAGTCATGAATATTAATACCATGTATCTTATGATTATTAAAGTCAATTCATCTTGAAATGATACTTGAATATCCATCGAGTACTTTCAAAATTTTCAGTCCTCAAAGTAATTTTTTTTAATTTTTTTAATGGAAAAAATCTTGTATTATAATTTTTATTATAAATTTCCCATATATTATGCTTTATATTCATTTATTTTTTTGTCTTTATGAGAATTATAATGATCTTTTGATTTTCCATTCTCATTCGATATTGTAAAAACCAAATTATTGCATATATTATTTTCAATATACATAACATCAAGATTAAGAGGTAACAACTCAAATTCTAAATAAGTTAATTTAAAAAATAACTATATTTAATCCATTATTTTTTACCAGCTATATTTAATGATATTTGAACTATTTTTCCCAGAAATATTTAAATAATAATCTTTACCAAATTATGTAGCAACAAATGATAACTATGACATGTTTTATAAATTTGATAATAATTTTGGTGGTGGGATCAAATTAATTTCATCCAATAAATCAGGACATAATAAACCAACATCTATGAGATGCATCTAAAAATCAATAAGAACACAAGAGACATCATTTTCTTTAATATGGTAGTCTTCTAGGATCAAAGTAGATGTTATAGAATTGACATGCATGGCCAGTGTGGGTGTTATAATGAGAAACATTTCCTAATCTAGGTAAATCAATAATTATAAAAAATAATGATAAAAATATTATGAATATTTCTATTGTCAATTCATCAAATATATCTACCCCATTTTTCCATAAAAGTTTCAATTATTTTAAAAAATGTTGAAGGTATACAATGATGTTATTTCTAGTTTTTATATATAATGATCATAGAAATAACAAACGATTTTTTTTGTTATATATCTCTATTGTAAGATTTTAATTGATCAACATAACATACCATTTGATATAAGTTCTACTTAGAGTTCTAAATAGATTAAATCCATTAGTGTTTAGTCTCAAATTCATATTCCTAGGGTATAAAGATAAATTTGGATATAAATAGTTAAAATATTTCCATGTTATTGAATCTATTGGATGTTATATAAACATGTTGTTATTGTTTCCCATGTCATACGATTTCATTTTCTATTCCATTTTAGAATACATGTATAATTTTTTCAATTTTAGTTTTAATGTTAAATAATGTAAAACCTTTATTTTAGTTTTTTTAATATTATTATTCATAGACAATTCCTTCAAATATTAATCATGATTGACTAGTTTCCATATTGAAGTATGATATCTTTTATACTCTTCCCTTTTTTAATCTTCTCTGTAGTACAACATGAAGTCATTGGGACGTGAATGTATCATTGTATAATTGAGACCAAGATTGTTAAAAATTATAATTATCTTATAAAATGATTCCAGAATATTATATTAAGAAAATTAATCATCCATAAACTCTAATATCATTGAAATGAATTTTTATTTAATTCCACGAAGCACTAGATATGGTACAACTTCAGTAGAAAGAAAATTTTCTATATTTGTTACATACTTCATACAACTCCATATTTTTTTCATTAATTTATAAAACTCATTTGATTGCTCAGTTAGATTATATATTATATTAATATATCTAAAAATATAAATCAACTCCATTGATATATTAATCCCTCTTTATTCTATGTTGTAGTGCCAAAATTTTTATAAATAACGATCTAAATTTCATTCTTCACAAGTGGGCCAGTAGGTTGTACATTTTTCTGATGGTCACATGTCAAACTTTCTATAATCTGTAATTTCCCATACCAAATCCATTTCACATGTCTAAAGGGAAATTTTTTCAAAATTTAATTCTCACAAATTTCATGTCTTTCCAACATTCATTTAAAATTATAATCAGAACATGTAATTTTTTTTTTAAATTTATGAATCGATTTACAATTGTGAAATCAGATAATTCCTCAAAACCCTTGACATATTGTGGTATATTCTATAATTAAATAACCTAACATTAATTTATTTTTCCCCAATTAATAAATTTCTATATAAAAATATATCACACATTTATTAAATAAAATTATATTAAAAATAATAAAAAATAGTATGAACCATGGATTTGAAACACCAAACCCATGGATCTAAAAAATTTATTAAAATACACACAGAGATATGTATAAGTAGATTAAGAAAAAAATCCACAATTACCAAAAACAAATAAATTTGGTGAAACTATTACCATATATCGCAAAACAAGTAGTATGTAGAGTAAACAATATCAACTCCAATTCATTATGAGATAAATACACCACATCAACCACATCATGTTTGTACATAATGTATGAAAAACACCAGGATCCATAGAATAATTATCTTATCCTAGAAATTCAACATCCATTATGAATGCTTATAAAATATCAAGCAAGTCATACCATGAAAGTCATATTCACGTTTAAGATGATAAAAAACTTACACCAAAATTCACAAGTCCAGGTATCATATCATAGTCAATCTCTCTCTATGATCTACCCCATTTTATTGAATCCCCACACGAAACACATCACCACTATGTTAGTGTGAAGTAAAAAACGTATTCTCACAATTGCAAAAAAAAAACTATCACATTGCCAAAAAAATTATACTAGTAACACATGAAAAGAACCATCTTCTATATAGCCCAGTATTAGTGAGACAACTACAAAAATCATGCAATAATATAATGGAAAGAACATAATAATTGTATCACTACACATGCAACAAGTAATCCTCGGTACGATCCATATAATCTTTCTTAGGATTTCATTTAGCATAATTATAAATTCTTGAAACAATATATCCATAATCAAAAGTAAATGATCAATTCTAATCAATACATACTCAAACTTCTAATATATAAATTTTTTTCTCCTTAATCCATTCATAGAAATAATCACTAATTTACACAAAAACCTTCATAGATTGCTTCATATTTTTGTCAATATCATTCATATGATGACATTATAGGCCCTAAACCTGAGGATAATTTTAATTTTCTCAAAAACATCAATATTGGGATGAATTCTAGGACCCTACCCAAATATCATATAACCATTGTTTTTTTAAGATTCCATTTTTCATTCTGAGGTATAGATTTATTAGGTTGTAAAGAGTAATGTTCCTCTGAATCAAGAACATGATATTTTCTTTCAGGGTAAATTTATAGGTAATACATTTACTTGTATAATTATAGTTAGATTTATTTGATTTTGACTCACCATTAGAGGAATTAATCACATCATCATTCTCAGTAACATAAATGAAATCCTTACATCCAGAACCCTCTCCTAGAGGGATTTCACGATCCTATTAATTTAAGTTCTCTAATTCATTTTATCCATAAATAAAATCTATTTGATCCCTTAATTTTCTCCCACATTAAAATTTTGATCAGGTTTATTATTCTCCCGAGCCTCCTTTAACGGTGTTATATCCGAAGATACAACATTAGAATGGGATCTAGGGGTTTTCCTTATTAATTATGAATATATAACTATAGAGAAGTAATTGAAGGAGCATGAATATGAGAATTAATATAATTGGAATAACCAATTTCATTATTTAAATAATCGTGAATCACTTATTTTCTATTGGTATCAATTCAATGAAAAAACTTCTTATCTTTCTTCCTTCACATACTAATTTTATTCTTATAGTCAAGTTCTTCATGACCATATAAATTCTAGAATAACAAAAATATTTTTTATCATTATTATATATGAATTAATATAATGTCTAATTATTTTATATTCCATGAAAAATATAAGAAGATATTAATATTCAAATTTTAAATTGCTATTATCATTTATAGTATACAAAAGAACATAGATTAACATGGTTTATAATAGATCAACTTGAACTAAAAACCTCAGAAAGTTCCCATATCAAGAACTTTTATTCTCTCTATCAATTTTTATTAAAACTCAAATATATGAGGGAAAATAACTCATAATATGTTGATTCTACAGAATCCAGCTACAATAAAAAAATTAATACAAACTTGAGTGAGAGAATTATGAGCATCATAATTATTAAACTATGAACCCCATTCCTGAATAAGGAGAGCACCCGATTTAAGAAACGGTGAACTAAAGAACCAAGATCACGAATTTAAATCATTATTTGGGAAGATTATATGGAATCATAAACCATCCATTGAGGCCATCTTTCAGTTAGTAAAGTATCAGCCTGAAACAATCTTCCTAGTTAAATCATCAAAATTACAAGTCTCTATATATTTTGGTAAAAAACATGAGAAACGATTGAGTTCATAAAAGACTCGATTCATTGCATAATAGATTCTTTATTTGAAACAAAATTCAGTATGATACCTTTATTTCTGATATTATGTACAACAACATCTCTAATATATGTTAATGGCCAATCAATGCTCAAATTATATCATGTTCTCGGCCTAAGAAACTTCCAAGTTCTTTAATAAGTTGAGAAAATTTCATGGTGACTAATAGCTTAATAATCAATTATTATCAAAGTATTGAGAATACTAGGGAATAAATTACACCTATGATCTCTATTTATGACATCTTTCAAACAATTGTATTGATAAAAAAATCACCAAATACAATATAATTACAATCAAATGACATTATGATTTCAGATTTTATGATATAATACATATCATGTAACCTATTGAAAAATAAAAATAAAACAATAACAGAATGATTAATCTAAAATGTATTAAAAAATAAATTATGAAAATTAAAAAATACATTATTAATTAATTCATTAAAACACGAGATTTAAAAAAAAAGGAAAACCAACCAAAAATAATATCCTAAGAAAAAACTAAAAAATAAATACATATCATAAAATTTGTGAATTTAATAATGAATTCAAACATAATATCATTACTAGATCATTAGAGTTGTATTATATGGGACGGAGAGAGAATTAAAGGGTAGAAATTGAACTTTATGCCTCTATAAATATATTAATAAGTCATTTTTATATGATGATCCAATAACATGACAAAACCAAATTTTTTTAGCTTAGTATTAAAAGTAACTAATTCCCATATTTGAAATCCAAATGAAAATACGATGAAGGTATTTGAAATAAAATAATAATAAAGATAAGATAATATTATAGATTTATTGAAATTACCTTATACCCGAAAGCAACAGACAGAAAAGGGGAATAGGTTTACTGGACTGATAATGAAGAATGAGATCAAGAATGAGAAATAGAAGCCACTTTTAATAAGGGAAAGGGGGTTGGGAAAAAGAATATGAGGTCTTTTTGATGGAGGAATAAAAAGGGTAGGGGAGGTTCTCATGAAGTATCAAGTTGGAGAATGGGACGGTGTATAGAGGAAGAAGAAGAAGGGGATGAGATGTTTTCACGATGGAATAAGGAGGAAAGGGGAAGTCGCAATAAAAATGGGGTTTAAAATATAGTATTTTTCATAATGGATTCTAATAAGAATATTAGTTATAGTTTCTTAAATAACCACCACTAATATTTCATTTTGAAATGATTATATTTAATCACTACTAATAAAGTGGTCTTAATTAGTAAGAGATTCATGTTTTTTAATTAGTGACCATTTATTGATATCATCATTAATAAATAACTATATGGTATTATTTTTCTTATAATGATCATAGGTTAAGAAAACAATGATAAAGTGTGGTTAAGGAAAGGGTAAGTGAAATAACCATTGAATCATAATTGAAATGGGAACATAAGAGTCACCTTACTAACTATTAGGTCAAGGTCATTTAGGGTGGTGAGAGTTTCTGGACTAATTTAGTTAAGTTATAATGAGTTTCCTACCATGATTAACCCCCACCTCCTATGTTTATCTCTCATTAAATACCCATGTATGCCTAAAAATTTACAATAAATTAATGTACAAGTGATTTTAAAGGTCTACAAGATATAATTTTACTGAAACTATGTCTTCAAATGAAAATATTTCTATATTTATTTTTTGATTTAATGGTCTACTTGGTCATATAGTAAAATGGTGATGTTATGGTTGGATTACTTTATATGGATGTAACATATTGAGTGGACATAAATAGTTTGAAATGGTATATGTGTAATAGATAATTTTTATAAGCAATAATAGCTAAAGGATATTTAATGGATTAGTACGCTAATTAGTTCATTATATATCATAGTGATATTGAAATGAAATTACATAATCTATATTGGATTAATGATAAATTAATTAGAGAGAGAATACCCTTTTATATAAATAATTTTTAGTGGGTTCGAGCTCAAGAATAATTGTGACCTAATTGGAGAGAGAGAGAGAACTATTTGATATGGTGAATGGTAATTGGGTTCGAGATCATTGTAAGGTCCTGAGTATTTTAGAATAATGATTTGAGTCAGATCCTAGAATGAAGATTTTTTGGACCATGTAGAGATGTCATTGGTGTCGGGATAGCTTAGGGAACAAGTCTTAGGAGTTGTCCTGGGATCAATGGTCTAATTTTTAATTAATACTAAACCTGGTGATATTTTAAATGAGGTCAATAAGTTTTTGTTTTTTAGAATAATTTTTTTATAATTATAAGTCTTGATGATTTTTTGATGAATCTTTTTGATGTTTCAATAGTTTTCTAAAATTTTGGAAAAGTTAGGTACAAATGATTTTTTTTTTGATATGTAATAGTTATTTACAAAAAGTTATTGGTGTTTAGAAATTTTGGATAATTCTAGAATATGTATGTGCCACCCTATGTGAAGGGTTGAAAATGGATAAGTGTGGGAAGCACCATGTATACAAAAAAGTAAAACTTCTATGTAATGATGAAAATTTTTAATACGTAAAATTAACTCTGTAAATAGTTAGGAAAATAGATGAGTCATGCATAAGGCTAACTATGGATTCACCCTGTATAAGTAAGAGAAAATAAATCGAAAAGGGGATACTTAAGAGCAAACTCCTTCATATATAAAGGTAATTCTCTGGTATGTAAGAGTCAAAAAATGGATAAGTTTTGGAATGTGAGAGTAAATATTTTTCATGAAAAAGTTATTTCTAGAGTTGGTATTGAAAAATGGTAAAGTATGAAAGTATCCCACCGATACATTAGGATAACTTTTTAATACATAAGGGTTATGGACTTATAAAAATTTTAAGTTTAATACATAATAGTAACATTTTGGTGCGTAAGTGAATTCCATATGTAAGGGTATAATTGTTTTTTAAAAATTAAAATATGAATAAATTTTTAAATTTTTTAATAAAATAATTGAAATGAAATAAATAATTGGTAATTCAACTATAAAATGGGGTTTAGGGATTTTCTAAACCAAAACTCATGGATAATTCATGTAATTGATCTCATATTATTATATTATTCTCTAAGTGAGATTCTAGTTAAAGTTATCGGTTACTTAAGAAATCTAAATAAAAAAGTAACCATAGGTAAGGTTAATAGTTCTAGTGAATATGTTGTCTAAATTTCTCACTATTATCTCATATTTTGTGGATAAAGCCTTAGTTTTAGGGATTATTTTAGATTTTTGTGAATCTTCTGATTGAATATGAACTATGCATAGGCTCGTGGAAAGTGGATACCTATATACTCTATATAATTGGTTCCTAGATATTTTATTTTTTATATGTGTGATATGTGATGTGCAATAAATAGGCATGGTAGGGTTGTATATGTGAGTGAGGCACTCTAGACCCAAAATCCTAGGTCTGATGCTAAAAATGTCTACTTTTACAAATTAGATTTAATATAATGTTATATTATCTAATCTATATCTAAAAAAATTTCACATTAGTATTAAATATTACAATAATCTCACTTTACTCAGATAAACTTTTGGTATAGAGTCTTTGAGCACTAGTTACATAGATAACTTATTTTATAAAACTTTTAATCAGTTATCTATATTTAAACCAAACTATAAACACTTATAGACTTCTCATATGTCTCACTCATCTTCATAACCTGTGGAAATGGAAACAAAGAAATGGGTGAGCTTAGATATTTAGTAAGGGGAAAAAATAAACATATCAAATTTTTATCAACGGTGAGATCATAAGAATATGAGTTAACATAAACATTGAATAAATACCATATTAACATGAATGATAATCATGAGACATCTGAGAGTATAATATGATCATATGGGTATAATCAGGATACATAAGAAAGTTATACCCAACAAATCATATATCACAAATCACGACATAAGGAAAAAATCACGAATCAAAAGAGTGTGGAAACATTATTAAATAAACGTGATCCAAAACTGCGCAACATCATGATACTTTAGAAATTTTTCACAATTTTATTATAGGGAACATTAATTTAATGTTTCCAATCATCATTTACCATGTTTATGAGTATTCATAAACACTTATCTCGTGAGATATAAAATTTTAAACAGTGCCTTGGAAAGATATATAGGACCCCACCTATCATTTATCCATACTTATCGCCCGAACTTCCCGAAGGCCTTATTTATTATTTTATTATAGATAATCCCCCTTTTAAAGGATTAAGGGGAACCCATACATGACCTGTAGGCCCAAGGCACAAGGCCCGACATGACTCGCAATACATGACCCGAAGGCCCAGAGGCATACTATGCCCAATACATGACCTGTAGGCCCAACCGAAAGGAACTGCCCCTCCCCTATCTTCTATGTAATTTATAACCTAGTTCCCCACCTTGAATTGATGATTGACAAGCATTGCCTCATACAAAGCTTCACGGTGCCTGGTCATAATGGCAGTTTCCATACCCTCTCATTCTTCTAATCTCATAGCTCTACTTCTGGTGACTGCTAGTCTTATTGCGCTGATCATATTCTAGGGCCTGCTCTATGTGAACTGGGCTACTCCATGGTCTTTGTGTCCCTAAGTCCCTGAGGCCCAAATACCTTTGATGACTTGAAGTCCCTAGAGAACTATAGGCCCAAACCAGTGGCTCGAAGGCCCAAATTGGGTGAATAGTTCTAGCTGCTATAGTACTGAATAGTGTCTGCTAGAACAATGATACAGTACTCAAAAATTCACCTCCACTCAGTTTTGAACCTGGGTCTCTTGGATTCCAAGTAGGATCCCTTACCACTATGGTACAGGATCGTTGGCATCATTTATCTATACTTACATATTCCACATGAAATCAATCTTTTTTCATTTCACAAATAACCCTTGGAAATAAAATTTATTTCATTCATCACATCATAAGGAATCCATGGAAATGAAATGAATTTCATGTCATTTTCATATATATTTCACAAAAGGAAATCATTTATAATTCAATCAATAATCGTAACATGATATACATGTGGAAAAGAAATGGGTATCCAAATATTTTCAATAACTTTCTATGTAAGTACCCTTAAATCAAGATAATATAACATATGGTATTTACATTGTATAGATAAGGGGTATACAGTCAAGTAAATAATTTCTCAAATAAATTGATGTATGAAATCAAAATGAACACTCTTTAATCAAAGTAAGGAAATATAGAGTGATCTCAAAGGAAAAGCAGTTGAATAAAACTCATATTTATACACAGAGAATGATAATGCAATATAATGTTAGTGATGCATAATCTTATAAAAGAGAAATACATTTAATAATGAATCCAAATAAATAATTAGTATGGTATCATTAAAATAATATTCTCAATCAAGCATAAGATACGTTAAAATATAATAAGCTAAATAAAAAACACTTTTTAAAAGTTTTATAAAAAACACTTTATAAATAAGAAATATCATTGATATATTGAAATAATTTTGAAATAAATATTTAATATAATTAGGAGAAAATAATTTCTTATAGAACCCATGAAAATTTAGATAGAGAGTTTCATATAAAACAATAAAGTTGGAAAAAACGTATGTTCACATGAAAACACTAAAAGAGATTATTTTTTCAAAAATAACTCATATGAAATACAGTAAATTGGTTTTCTTTTAAAAAAATCTCAAATAAAGTGAGATAATTAAAAATTAAATTTTCTAATTTTCAAAAAATAGGTATATCATCAAAATTTTTAGTTAAATATAAAATATTTCTGAAAAATAATTTCCTTTTTATTGTATTAAAAATACCATTGTTTAAAACTATATCGTATAAAAATTTTATAGAACATCTAATTTAAAACAAGATAAAGAGGAAACAAATATCTCTAAGGATAAATAGAGAGGAAGAAAATAATTCTGATTTTTTAAAATAAATACCATACAGATTCCCCATATGGGTATCACATTTGATAGATCTCAATTTTAAAATGAGGTTTTGAAAATAAACCTTACAACTTAAGTATCATCTAAATCTAAAAAATGATTGATAAAGAGATTGAAAATAAACTAAAAATATCATGGATTAAAAATAATTCATGATATAATAAAAACAATATGCAGTATATACATCATATAAACGTAAATTGGTGCATAATAAGAAGTATGTCTCATGAAATAGGAATTCAAACCAAGATACCCTTTTATGTAGCATAATCATTGAGGTAAGAATAATTTGACAATGATGTTTTAAGGAATAATTGTAGAACCCCATAATATAAAGATGAAATAAAATAAAAAGTATATATTAGGTATTATAAGTCATTCTGGGAACAATAGAGTTCAATAAGAATGTTTGCAACTCAATAGAAGAAAATTGAGTTAGCACAAACTCTTAAGAATTTAGAAACATTTGAATCAAAACCCATTGAAGGATGTGATTTAAAATTGAGACACTAGATACTGTGAATAATTATGTAATAGTTATGCAAAATGTTAAAGGTTCAATAGTTAAATTATTCTCGAAACACATGGTGTATAATAAGAAGTATGCCTCAAAGGATTGAAATTTAAGAAATCAAATCCTTACCATGATTCAGATTCATTCTATGAATACACCTAAATTCATGAATAATAAAATTATGTTTATTAGATTCCATATTAGTAAAACTATTTTTCTATATATTTTTTTAATTTTTACCTTTTATTATAATTCCTTGTGGATAGATGCATGATTTAGAATTCAAGGAAATTGATATTTTTTATTACAAGACAAGAAAAATTTTGATATGATATTTGAAATGTAATTTCAAGAGTTGAGATGTCTTAAAATGATTTTTTAGATGTTTAATTTGGATTTGAAGGTATATTAGGTTCTTGGGACAGTCTTGGGAGATTTGGGTTAAATTTCAATAAATTTATAGGTTTCTGACTAGAATGCATGGTTTTGTGTATGTGATTAAGATAAACCATGTGACTCCTTGAGTGATAGGATTTTTATATCTCAATTTATATAAATAAAAGTTTTATGTAATTCTTACCACATCATTTGGAGGAAAACATGTGAATATCATAGGAAACTATCCATCTTGGTTTTGGTCTAGAGGATTGACGCACAATTTATACACAATTGTAGACAAACTGTGTGAAATGTTACTGACTGAAGTAGTTCAAATTAACACGGTTGGAACATGGTTTGGAAAACAATGAATATTATCCATTTGATTTGGGTGTGCATATATAGGGTCTACCACATGTTTGGTGAATAGTTTGAAAAAACCATGTGGCCAAATCATGCGGCTCACTAAAAATGGATTTATATAAATTTCTCCCCATGAGTTTTAAGAGGGGATCCCCCTATGTTCTTCATACATCTCATACACATGGCCCAACCACCGTCCCCCGACTCCCACCGTGATCACCCTTGTTTTGGGAGGTATTTTGAGTAATTTTTTGTAATTCAAGTAAATTCACTTCTTCTATTGGCCTCTATTGGTATTCTCTTACCTCTAGCACTGACTCCTATTTTTATAGTAAGGGTTTCTGATTCTGATTCCATTGGAACTTGGTGGACTAAAACATCATTGATGGGGATACTATTATTCCTAGAAAGAGGGGATCTCAATATTACAACTACATTTGGTTGCTCAATATTTTGAAAAGGTATATCACCATTTCAATTAATCATAGTTTTTTTCCCAATTTCAATTAATGTTTTATGTAATTTTGTATAATTGGTTCGGTTTTTGGATCAGTGTAGGTTTAGGGGTGTTTTAAGGATTGTTGTCACCCCATGGATTAAGGTTTTAATATATAGATAAGGATATGTGAGTTATATGTCTTTATAATAAGTTGGGTTTTCCATAATTAATTAATTATAAATGCAATAATTAATTATTTTGGGTTTTATAGTTTGAGATACTATCCTAAGTGGTCGGTGTGGGTTCAGATGAGCTTGAAAGAGCTAAAAGGGCCTTATCAAAGATAATATCCCTTGATGATAAATTTGTAAAGTGTCATAAATAAGGCAGGTAATCCCTATACTTGACCCATAGTCTTTTCTGTTTCCAAGTACATGTGATGTGAACTAATTTTGGCCTCACTAAGCATTATCCTATTTTAAATTAAATGCTTTGGAATAAATTTTACACCTTATTTAAACCCCCTTCGACTTTATTAACCCTAGAATTGGAAAAATAATGGTATGGTATGTTTTATGAAATTAATAGGATAATGTTAAAATGTATTGGATTTTGAAATGGGTTTTAAGAAGATTAAAAAAATTTCAAAGGGGTTTTGGTTGGTAAATGGGTTTTTTCCTCGAAATGGAAAATATGGGATTAGAAATGGTAAATGGTTCCTAAAATGTAATTTTTAAATTCTCTTGAATATTATATTTTGAAATGGGTAATTAGTTTTGGAATAAAATGGGAGTGTGAAATGGTAGTGATGGTGTGTGTGGGAATTTTTTAAAAAGGGGTATGTGAAAGAGGTATTATGAAATGTTATTCAATATGGTTGGAAATGGTTAATATCTAGGAAATAATTTTTTTTTGGAATGTCCTTGACTAATGGAAATTGGGATTTTTTAAATGGATATGTTAGATGATCCTTATATATTATCCTAATTTTTTGTTTTGTTTTCATAATTCAAGTCGGGTCGGGTGCCATGTTAGATGGAGACATTTCTTGGTTTATAATAAAATGGTATCAGAGGAGGTCATCTCTTTTAGGTCATGTTCTTTAAGGATGTGTCAGGGTAGACCAGAGTTAAGGATGTCGGGACACGATGTTCTAAATAAGAGTAAGGTGTATGACCTCACACCTCATGGTGAGACTTGATTTACCAAGGGAAATCAGGTTTTATCTGATTCATTTGGTCTTTATAGTCATTTTTGTTTGGGGAAATGAAATGCAAGCTAGTTAAATGGTCTTGGTGAGCTCACGGGGCATGGAAAGCCATGTGTAGTCCGAGAAATTTCCCTAGAACACTCTTGGTAATGGTAAAGTGATTAGAATATCGCCTCTAACCATATTTCCATGTCACTTGCCGACACTAATTTCCTATGGCATTGTCTTATGTCATTTTGGATTTTGGAAATAATTTTGAAAAAACATGTTTAAAATGTATGAAATTTAGATTTTAGAATGGGGATGTTTTGATTTTAATAGGGGTGGAACATGGGTTTTCAAAAATACTTTAAATGGGATGAAATGTTTTGAAATGAATGTGTAAGGGTTGAAAATGAATTTTTTTTTGGAATATTAGTGGTTTTCAAAAAAAAATAGAGATTCAGAATGTGTTTTATTTTAAGGGTTGATGCATTTTGGGGGCGGTTTTTGTGAAAATTAAAATTCATTTAACTTTGGACTAGTGGTTTTGAAAAGAGGAGGTGTGAGTTAGTTGTTGTTTTATAAAATGGAAAGCATTTTGTTCTAAAATTTGGTTATTTCATGTGTAACCATATGCATGGGTTATGTAGAGGGTGAATTGGTGCCCTGTTGGCACAAGAACATGGATGTGTAAGGCCCATGAGGTACTACTACTGAATGTGTAGCCCACCCTTCTGGTTTTATTTTTAAATGTGTTTATAAAGAAAGTATGGAGTGTTTTATGATCTATTGTTTTGTGTGTGTCTCTTTTCTTTTTTGGGAATCTTTTATTGGGGTGTTTTGAGTTTTTAAAACCATTATTTTTTGTACGATGTTCCATGTTTGTGTCTCGTTGGTTATTTGGCTTGAATTGTTTTTTAGTGTTCTTCTTCGAGTAGTGTTTCGAGGAAATATTGTGGTGGTTTCCTTTGTGAGTTCGGTGTTTGATCATGGTATGTTTGGCCAATAGTATGATTTAATTTGGGTCTTTGGTTTTCCTCCATGGCTATTTTATTCCGCCATATAGAGTTAATGCCTGATTGAAGTGGGATCATATGCAATTTGCTGTTGGATGGCCCTCCAGTTGATTAAAGTAAGGAATTTTCTTTTTGAGTGTTGGTTTCATGTTTATCTATTTTTCTTTCTCAGTTAAGAGAATCCTCTCACAATAGAAGAGTTTATGTGAGAGGGTGAAAGAAAATTTTGGTTTCCTTGATTCATTTGATGGTAAAAGGTTATGTTTGACATCATAAAGTTGAGGGTACTATTTGAAATCACTTTGGAGTTGTCGGTGAAAGATACTGATTTAAATGGCATTTGGATCATTTTTTGGTTTTGACTAAGTAAGGGGTCCTATGTGTCATTTCTTTATATTTTTCTCATTAAGAGTTATAAGGGGTGATGCACATGCATCGTCTAAGATCCTGGTTGGTGAATTTTTTATGTAGAAGTAAGTGGGTGTCAGGGTTTGTTATGATTATTGATGTTGTGTCGGTTGTAGTATGGTTGCTACTGGAACCAAGAAAAGAAGTTTCGTTTGGAGGTTCTAACACCTGACTATGAGGAAGGATATTCTTCAACCAATAGAGCTCTAGTCGTAGGTCTTGAAGTGAAGCCAGTGCATGGTCAGTGGGAAACCAGAGTCATAAAAGGCCAGGTTTCAATTCATATTCATAGTGTGGAAGAGGGGGATAGTTTAAACATTCGACGTTGATGTCCTGTTTCAGTGTTTCCATTTCTATGGAAAGTGGTGGAAGGACCTCATTTCCATGTTGTGTATTTTTAGAGTGAAAGGGGTTAACCCTTGGTTGTATGTAGTCCAAATCATAATGCATTCTTGGACCCTTGTGGTTGTGGCTCACCAGGTGTAGGCCTCTATTTAACGGCCCTTATGGGGTCCGTTTGGGTAAACAGGTCTCATTTCTGTTTTAGTCATTATCTAGGGGTGTGAAGTTGTTGGTTTGTCTTAATTTGTAGTTTTGACGCCCTGATAGTTGGGTCCTTCCCTCTATGCCCCTTATGGTGAGGGTTTATAGTCAATGTCGTAAAGTTTCCATGTTCACGGTTTTTTGTTAGTTCTATTTTTTGGGAGAACCACCGTGGGTATTGTTGAAAATTCAATAGGAATAATTCGAATTTAGTTCATTCCTAATGGTGGATAGTCCTTTTGGGCCTCCTCATGTCATTTTTTCAGTCTTCTATTGGGTGTTGGATGGTTTCAAATGGCGGGGATCCCATTTGGGCCTCCCCATGTTGGTTATTTGGTTCTGTTCCTAAGGGTGGTTTGGTGATAGGTTTGGTAGTGTTTTTTGGGTGTGGTTTGACCTTGTTTTTTCTTTCAGATAGGAGATGCGGTTTTCATTTAAAATTGTTTGAGGTGTTTCTGTTGGTTGGGTTGGATTACATGGGTTTGAAAGTTCTTATCATTAATTGATCAATTGGGTGTGTTTTCAATTTTGGGGGCAGATGACACCTTGTGAAAAGTCTCTTTTTTGGGTTTCTTGAGTGTATCATACAAGTATCCCTCTCTGAGTGTACTGGTCTTGCCTCTTATCACTTGTCTTTTGTTTTTAACCTCCGTGATCTATGAATAAGTATTGTTTTGTTTTTGGTATAAGTCTTGTTATGGATTTATATGGGCATAAAGCATTATGGTGGGGGAGAATTTTCACACCCAGGATTTTAATTTTCTCTTATTCTGATTTGGGTTGGGTTTTCAGCCATTTTTTCTCCAAAACTAGGTGTGGTGGGTTTGGATTTTTTGTGTCTTATTTCCTATTATTATTAGCCTATATTCTCCCCTTGGGTCCCTCTTTAGTTTTTTGAGAAAAATGTATGTTTTTTGGTTTTCCAAACTGGGCACACGGTTTGTGCATGGTTAGTAGTAACAATGCTCCAGCCTAGGAGAGTGTGCGGTAAGAGACAATGTCTACCGCATAGCCTCTGAACGGCTGTGCACCTCAGACCAGGTAACCATGCACTACTATCTACTTGGAAAGAACGTCTGACACAGTTACCACATGGTTTCCCAAACTGTCCGAGCTAATCGTGTGTAGCATCCAGGCCATTTAAAATTTAGGGAATTTCTCTCTCCTCTCAGGTTAAACCCCCCCCCCCCCCCACCGTCATTTCCCTCCTCCCCCAGCCTCCCATTACCTAGGCGTTCTTCCCTACTTATCCTCCCTCCACTGAGATTCTATTTTTATGTGTTTTTCGTCCAGATTTTTCAAGGAACCCGCATGTAAGTCTCTTCTCCCTTGTTTTCTTCCATAAATCTAGGATTTTTCTCCCACTTCATTGGGGTTTCTCTTATCCAGTGTGTTGGAATTCAATTTAGGGTTTTAATCTTGTGTCTTTGGGTTTGATAATCTTGATCAGGGTTTCTTCTTGCCTTCTTATGGTGCGATTGTGTTGCGGATGCGATTTCACACCACTTTTCCGAAGGTTCTTCACATGACGTAACTGGTTCCCTAACCTAACATAATTAGATGAATTTAATATTTTTTTAATTTTTTAAATGTTTTATTTGATTTGAATATATGGTGTGTATGGTGTTTTTGAATTGGCTGGTGTTTTTATAAGTTAGATATTGATTTTTTTACAAAGGTAATGCTTATGTTTTCTGTGTGCTTTGATGTAATGTTTCTAAAGTAGTGTTTAGGGGATTCTTGGAAGGTGAGAAATATATTTTTATAGGAATTTGAGGTGTAAATGTTAAAAGTGGGAATTATAATTGGAAAATGAGTGATTTTGGGTATGTTATTATTGTTGTGAATTTTGAGTATAATTTGTGAAATGTTTGATTTGTGGAAAGCTTGTTTTTAAAATGGTTTTAAAGTATGAGCGATTTTATGAAGGGGGATTGGCCCATTATCTTGGTTTTTCATTAATGGGTGTTTTTCTTGTGTTACGAAAAGGTAATTTTGTTGTTTTGTAAGTGATGGAAAAATTATTTGAAAGGGGTCTTTCTATGGTGTGGGTAAAACAAAAAAAGGGTTTTTTTTGTAAAGAAGAGTGATTTCATTGATTTTTTTGGATTTTTTTGTGAAATTAATTGTATGTGTGGAATGTAAGGATTAATTTGAGCACAAGGTAAACCATGGCTATCTAGGTGGGAAGACTAGAACTAGTGCACTAGTGAGTCAAAAGTGGCATGTCCCGATTTCACCTAGTTGGATTGACACTTAGAACACTAACTAAACTATTGTGATGATTTATCGCCACTAGAACTTTGGATGTTTCTATTATATAGTGGATCATGCATGAGGGAACTGATGGTTGTGGTTTCTATACCACCTTTTCATAGAGGTACGAGGTTCTAGGGTCCCACTCAAGCTATATGAACCCTAGAGGATTTACCCATTGTTCACTACAATATAGGTTGTGCTGCCATCTGTCAACATATAGAGGACCACTTGAGTGTGTGTGCTATTTATAGATTTCCTTTCTCATCAAAGATAGTGTATTTGAAATGTTCTTCCTTTGAAGAGATCCTTTTTAATTTCTCACCTAATAAACACATTTCTTAAAAATGTTTTCAAAAACTTGAATTTGAATGAGTAGTTAGATCATATTTTTAATGGTATAGTATGGAATATTTTTATTTGGGTGGAATCATACTGGGATTTGGATCACACACTACATACACCTTTGGGTGTATGTATAACTTGATATGTGTTTATCTCGGGTAATGGTTTGACATATCGGGGCGACAATTTTTATTCTCTAGTGGAATTATTTATGGATATTGGTGGTGGTGTAATGAGCATGTTGATCCTCTCATTATATAGGTGTTTGGGATGAATTTTTAGTTTCATTTTTTGATATTCCTTTGGGGATTGTTGTCAAATTTGTAAACATTAATTTTGAAAATTGTTAAAGGCTTGTTTGCTTATAAATTTTTAGGTTCTGTTTATTTGAGTGGTTGATTGTTTTATATATGTATGTGTGGAAAAAAACATTCCCAAGTGTCTATATTGATGCCTAGGTACTTGTGTCAGACTGTGGGGATTGGGAAAACCCTTCCAGATTTTTCGTAGACCGGGTCAGGCTTCGGGTTGGATGATGACCTTACTTGGTTTGTGATAGTTATGGTAGTGATGTTTGTTTTGTTCCCTATACATGTGATGGTTAACCTGGGGTGAACATGACCCCAGGGGATGCATGGTTTGGGTGGTTAACTTGCAGTGAACATGGCCCCTAGGGAATGTAAGGAATTATGGTTAACTAGAAGTGAACATGACCCACAAGGGATGAAACCACTATAAACAAAAGGCATTACCGGCAGTTTTTTCTTTAATCAGTGACAGTTTAAACCTTTTCCTAATCTTTTAGTTGTGATTATTAAAATTTCCATGTATTTCATTATTTCTTGTCATTTAATTACCGTTTTTTCATTTAGTGGTGATTTATGTATGTTTCAGTTTTTGAATATTTAGTGGAGGTTTCAGTATTATTTAGAAGTGGATTTTTTAAAAAACAACCTGAAAAAAAATAGATAAGATAAACCTAAACATTCTTAATAAATTTAGTTGTGGTTTATTTAGCTGCGGTTACTAGTAAACCCCACTAATAAGTATTTTCATTAATTTTTTTTTGAAATGGTATTTAGAAACAGCTACTAAATTTTTCCTTCAAATTTTATTTTTTAAAAATATTTAATCAAAAAATTTGAATATAAAAAATCTTACATGTAATAAACTAAAACATAAATTCACGATAAACCCTTCAGAAATACATTGTACATCCATAGTAATATATATATAAAACCAGAGCCAGCATAACCTCAAAAACCATATCCTTAGTCAAAGCATACAACAATCATCAATATATACATTTAAAATATGTCCAACTATATCCCATGCCCAATATATATCCACCCCATGATCTCCACTACCTCTGTTTGACTCCACATCATCTCATAAACTGAAAAAGACCACATCATCTCATCAATTGTAATAAAAAAACACGATAAAAATTAAAACTAAACATAATAAATCCAAATTACAATAGAATCATTTGTAAAATTTAAACATAACATAGAAACTAAGAACCATCATAACCACCTTCTAAATAATTACATAGATCAGAACAGTCAACCTCTTGGGTAATGTTTTCATCTATCACCTAAAAGAAAAACCAAAACATTTATGATAGGAAATGAAAATGAAAAAAGAAACAGAATATATTGAGAATTTTTATATGAAATTTTTTATTTTTAATAAAAAATAATATATTTTAACCTTAAAAAATAATATATCATGAAAAACACTTTGAAAACATAAAATTACCTAATTAAGATATGATTCAAAATTTGAAATTGAAAAGTAACAATTATATAACATTCGAATTAATTGATAAATCAATGTGCGGTGTGATTTAAATTTACTTAATACATAGATTTTAAAGGATATAATATTATAGAGTGTCATTTATTTTTAAAATAACACAATTGTAGTTTTCTCATGATTTCAAGTCAATATAAGGTCATTTTATATGATTTTCACCATTACATGAATGTTTTAGTGTTTTAAAACACTAAAAAGGTATTTATGGGAATACTAGGAAAACTGTAACTCATAATGATGTTATGTTAGTCCCTACATTTCAAAAATCAATCTACAGTCATTTTCATCTGATTTCATGTCAATCAAATAACATTTATCTATTTTTGACCCCACAACGCATGTTTTTAAAAGCCTTTACACCTTTAAATTCTTTTTACAACGTCATTTAGACAACACCACAAGTTTTATTGATGTCTTTTATTCACATACATATCAAAAATAACACAATGGTGTTTTTACAATGATTTCATGTCAATATGATGTCGTATTCTATGGTTTGGAGCATTATACACATATTTATGTGTTGTAAAACACTAAAATATGTTTAAAGGCATCCTGAGAAAACTGTAACTTGCAATGATGTGGAATGAGTCCCAACATTTAAAAAAATAAATGGTCATTGTCCTATGATTTCATTCCAATCCAACATATTTTTCCTAGTTTTGAACCCCCCCCCCCCCCCCCGAGCATGTTTTAATGGATTTGATACCTTTAAAAATTGTTTACCAAGTCTTGCTAACCACTCTGGACATCCGATTGACATTTTTTCAATGCATAAACAAAAATATTAAATCAAAAATGGTTATACCATGATATCACATCAATATGATGTTTTTCTAAGGTTTTGACCAATACATGCATGTTCTAGTGTTTTAAAACACTAAAAACTAGTTTATGGGTATCATGGGAAAATTGTAACATGAAATGAAATTCTGTTAGCTTTTATATTTCAAAACTAAATCGAAAGTCATTTTCCTTTGATTTCATTTCAATCCAACAAAATTTACCATGTTTTGAACCCCGGACACACATTTTTAAATGCTTCGATACCTTTAAAAACTATTTATAAAGTCATTATGACCACACTACATGTCATATTTATGTGTTTTCTATGTGTACAAATAAATAATGACTTAGTGGTCATTGTACTATGATTTCACATCTATCTAATATTGTTTTCAATGTTTTGTACCATTACACTCACGTTATTGTGTTTTAAAACACTAAAAACACGTTGATGGGTATCTTGGGAAAATTGAAACTTGGAATGGAATTTTTTCAGTTCATACATTTCAAAAATAAATTGGAAATTATTTTCCTCTGATTTCATGGAAATATTATTTCTTTTTCTTAGTTTTGACCCCCCCACCCCAACTAAATTTTTAAAGGCTTTCGTATCTTTAAAAATTATTTACTAAGTCATTATGACCACGTCGCATGTCGGATTAATGTGTTGTTTATACATACACATCAAAAATAGCTCATCAGAGGTTTTCTCATGATTTCATGTCAATATAAGGTATTTTTTATGGTCTTGATCATTACACTCATGTTTATGTGTTTTAAAATACTAAAAACACATTTATAGGAATCCTGGGAAAACCAAAACTTGGAATAACACGATGTTTGTTCCTAAATTTCACAAATCAATTAATGGTAATTTTAATCCAAATTCATGTTAATCTAACATCATTTTCCTAGTTTTGACCCCATGAAAAAAGATTTAAAGGATTTGGTTCCTTTAAAAACTATTTACCGAGTCATTTCATCCACACCACACATCGGATTGACAGTTTTTATGTGCATACACTTCAAAAATAAATCAACGATAGTTATCATAGGATTTCATATCAATCTGAGGTTATTTTCTATGGTTTTAAATGTTACACGCACATTTTTGGGTATTAAAATAATAAAACATATTTACAGGCATTCATAGAAAACTGTAACTCTGAATGACACGTTGTTGGTTCCTTCATTTCAAAAATCAATTGATGGTATTTTTTCTCTAATTTTATGGCAATCTAATGTCATTTTCTTGGTTTTGACCCCCCTAAACAAGTTTTTAAAGACATCAACACCTTTAAAAATTATTTACTATGTCATTATGACAACAAAACACATCAGATTGATGTGTTGTTTATGATTACACATCTAAAATAACTCAATGGTGTTTTATCATGATTTCAAGTAGATTTGAGGTTTTTTACGATTTGGACCGTTACACGCACATTTATGTTTTTTTAAAACACTAAAAATGTGTTTACAAGCATCCCAAGAAAACCACAACTCAGAATAACATGTCGCTGGTTTATAAATTTTAAAAATCAATCTATAGTCTCTTAAATATAATTTCATGAAAATACTAAGTCATTTTACTTGTATTTACCCCCCGAAACACGTTTTTAAAAGGCTTCAATAACTTTAAAAATTGTTTATCGAGTCATTCCTTCCATGCTGCATGTTGAATTGACATATTTTCTACACATAAACATAAAAAATAACTCAACTGTATTTTTTCCATTATTTCACATCAATATGAGGGCGTTTAATATGGTTTTGACTCGAACATGGACTTTTTAGTGTTTTAAAACACTAAAACTGGGATTATGGGCATCTCAAGAAAACCGTAACTCAAAATAAAATTTCCCTGATTCATACATTGATAAAAACAATCAAAGGTCATTTTCATTTGATTATATGTTTATATGACATCATTTTCTTGATTTTGATCCCACAACATACATTTTTAAAGGCTTCAGTGCCATTAAAAATTATTTATAGAGTCATTCTGGCCACATCACATGTCAAATTGATGGTTTTTCTATGAATACACTTCCCAAATAACTAAATGGTGTTTGTACCATGATTTTATGTCAATATGAAATCATTTTCCATGGTTTTGATAGTTACACTCTTGTTTTAATGTTTTAAAACACTAAAAACATGTTTGCGGGCATCTTAAGAAAATCGTAACTCAGAATATTGTGTCATTAGTTCCTAAATTTCAAAAATAAATCAGAGGTTGTTTTAATATAATTTTATGAAAACGAGATGTCATTTTGTTGGGTTTGACCCTCCAATACACCTTTTTAAAGGCTTTGGAACCTTTAATAAATAATTATTGAGTCAAAACTGAGAAAACAATCTAAAATTGTTTTCTAACTTAAGGATAATGATATAAAATTCATTTTTTACCTATTGGAATCAATCACACATAAATTTGAGACATGATTTTGTCATTATAACTCGAAGTGCGTGTTCTCAATATAAAATTGTCATTTTAGTTTTATTTATGGAAGTTGTATGTGTTCTTTTTCAAATGTGTAAATGATCTGTGAGGGGACGTGCCTGTACCTGAGTGGTAAGGGATCCTACATGGAATCCAAGAGACCCATATTCAAAACTGGGGGGAGGTGAATTTCAGGGATACTATATTAATACAGTATCAGACACTATAGCTCGAACTGTTCAGTACTATAGCATTCAGAACTATTCATCTGATTTGGGCCTTCGGGCCACCGGTTTGGGCCTACGGGTCTCAGGGGATTCGGGACATCAAAGACCTTCAAGCATCAGGGCCTTAAGGATACATACACCATGGAGTAGCCTAGTTCACATAGAGTAGTCCCAAAAAGAGGATCAGAGCAAAGAGTAGCAGTCACCAGAAGCATAGATAACTGGATTGGAAGAATGAGAGGTTTTGGAAACCACCATCAGGACCAGGCACAATGCATCTTTGTACCGGTAAATTCTAGTCTATCTGCAATACATTGTGGGGATCTAGGAGATCAATGATGTAGAATCTGGGAAGGGGTAGTTCTGTGGGTTGGGAATATGGGTTATATAATGGGACTAGTATGCAACTGGGCCTTCGGGTATTGTATTGGCCTTCGGATTGTGTGAAGCCTTGTGTCTTGTGCCTACGGGTCATGTAAGAGTTACCCTTTAACCCTTAAAAGGGGGATTATCCATAATAAAATAAAAAATAATGCCATTGGTCCATTTGGGGGTAAATGATCTATGTAATTTATAATTTACATAGAGGGATGAGCTATAAGGCAAGATATTTTCTGAAGGACCATTCCGGTTATCCACTAAAATACAAAAACTAAATCATTCTCCATTATCGTCCCCCACTTCTCTTGTGTTTTCTTATAATATTCATATTCTTTCACTCCTTCTTTCAATCTTGCAATTTCTATTTGAGATTCTCGATCAATAAAACTAATCGAACCCCCACTAGGTGTATCATTAACTGATGGAGATTTCATACCAAAGACAATTGATGGATTAATCCCATAACCCATCCTCATACACATTATAAGATGCTCCTTCCCTAAAATACTACAAATGTATCATTTTATGAAACAGATGATGATTGTGAAAGGTTCGCATCCTAAAATTCTTGAATTTTAACATTTTAATAATAGAATATTAACAATTATTTTTAAAATATCTGAACATCATAGTATTATCTAATTAATAAAATTTTCCTTACTATCTAGTGTTATTTCATTACTATAAAAACATAATATTCAAAAATATATTATAACAACAAAAAATCATTATAACACTATTAAAGGTGGTCAACTGGATGTATCAAACACCACCAAATTGAAAATATTTGATCCATGTAGTTGGCCCCATTTAATTGGGTTTAAGGATTGTTTGTCGTTATAATATATTTTTAATTATTATGTTTTTATAATAATGAAATAACATGAAATTGTAATGAAAAGAACTTACTCCAACGTCTTTGGTAGGTTCATTTACTAAACTAACATCAAGTTTCCTATGCACTTTAAAACACATCTCTATTCATCCAATAGAGTTACCTAATTCATTATCCTTTATAAAAATAAACAAGTTATAAAAAACATTGACTTATAAAAAACGATTTAAGTAATAATGAATAAAATTAAAACTAGAATTTTTATTTTTCTAGAAAACACGGAGACCTAGCGATTTGAGGAATGACTTGTTTCGCACGATTCACAATATTTTTTAGATAATACATAAAAAAATAGTATCTTTAATAAAAATTATAATATTATTGCTGTTTATTTTATTAAGATACTGTAAAATATGCAATTACCTTTTGGGATGAATCTATGTTAATATCGATAAACAACTTCCATTTCTCATGATAAATTTCATTAGAAACATTGTAATACATCTGTCATGAGCTCAGATATTTTTCTAAACTCATTCCATAATATCTAGTTAAAATGTCTCTATTTCATGTCCAAATTTTTTAGATTTCATGGGTGTGAAGCGGAGTCAGGGACATCAAAATGAAAAAACATCTATAAATAAAAAACATAACAATTTATAAGTATATTATAAAATTAAATTCATGTATTTTAAATTATTTATTAAAGAATAATAATGTAATATTACATTTACTTGACTATAAAATGCCTCACTTTTCTAATATTTCGAAATATGCCTCCAATATTTATAATTAATGGGAAATCTCATCGTATCCTAAGAAATATGCCGAAGAATATGTCCATGGACTCTAGAAGCATCACTGGTGGTCACCCTGAACTCATAAAATGGAATGATAACTTGAATTATTTTAGGTATCATACATATTTCATGTTCATATTTATATATCTTCTATTGTTATCTTTATCTGTTCGAAAAATGCATTAAAAAATTAATAAAATATATTGGTTTTTGTACAATGATATACATACCAGTAACGGTAACATTCCAATATCACCTAGATGGAGGGGTAACCAACTTCTCTATCACTAGAGGTGAATGGTATGGCAAGAATCTAATTGTATCTGGGAAAATGGAATTCTCACTAGTAGTATTAGGTAAAACAGAATCACTAGGATCCACTAAAGCTGATAGTAGTGGTGGTGTGCTCTGAGATTTTGACTATATAAGATCTGAAATTTATTTTTTCTTGTCATTCCTACAAATCACACGGTTTAGATATATTAAATGCATTAAAAATGAAAAACTAATTATAATTTACAAAAAAAAAGGAAAACTAGGAAAATGTATATTTATATTAAGCACTTATCAATGAGAAATTTAAATATTTTTTTATTACCAATTTATACATTTAATTATCTTCATCATCATTGTATTCATTATTATCATCCTCCCTTACTAAAAGTTCTTCATTTTCAATCTCTTTTACAGGTTCTACTATTTCGATATTGGTAGGAAAAAACTATTCAATGTTTTATCGTTGATGAGCTTCACTGTCATAAAGTACCAATTGATATTCATTTCCCATATCATATAAGTCTCTATACATTAAGTGTAAAAAAACACTCCAACCATAATGTATTTTACTATCCATATAATAAACCACATTCTCTTGTATAGCTAAGATAAATGGATCATGCTATGCACGCTCTCTAGTATGGGTCAAGTGGGAGAACTTGATAGATGTAAAATATAATGAATCTTTCATTATACCCCTATCAATATTAACTAACCCTTATTTGAATAAGAAAACTAAAAAGTGACCATGATAGATTAATTCAATTATATCATTCATTATTCCATAGTATCCCACCTCTATAATTGTAAATACACCACTATTCTAGGTTTTCAATTCCTCTTCATGATAAATTGTATGAAACCTGAATCCATGAATATTATACGCATCGAATATCCTAGCCTTCCTTAGAGGTCCTCGATCCAAAAACTTCAAATCATTTAATATTTCAGCTCGATTTTCAACATTAATTATCTAGAAAAAAAAAGATATAATGTGTTACTTTAAATATATACAAAATATCTATATGTTAATAATATGAATATGAGTATATACTTACATAATGGGAAAACCATTTGACAATATCCTTATTAATTTTTTTTTGTAATTTCAACTCATTTCAAGCAAGAAACCTTAATTTCATATTTTCTTATAATTTAAATTCATTAATAAATGGATTTGTAATAATACTATTTAGTAACACCTATCGATGTCATTGCATCCACTCCAATTCAGTCAGTGTAAAATTTGACCCCTTTTTAATTGTCCATCTAGTACTTGTAAGTAGAAATGATTGGTTTTCAGAACAATAATTAGTGGAGATATCATTAATATATCCAACATGATTTAATATAGTCCGAATCCCATCCAAATATCTAGAACAGAATTTCAAACACTCTTTAGCTATGTAACCTTTAGCAATAGAGCCTTCTGGTTGAACATTATTCATTATATATGATTTCAAATGACATATGTACCTGATGAAAAAAATAATAATCCTATTAAAACAATCAAACAACGATTTGATAAAATAGAATTCAACAATGAAAATAAAAACATTATAATCTTAACTCTCAATTGGATACATCCATCGATAGTGTACTAGTTCACCATGTTTAGCTTATTCAACCAAATAAATAGTCAAATGGGTCATGACTATAAATAATAAAAAGTCAAAAATATCTTCAAATGAAAAAGTGTCAAAAAAATATTTCTTGAAGTTTATCAAGCTCAATTAGATTTAGTGTTTCTCCATGAAGCTCTCTGAAAAAGGTACAAAAATAAACAAGAACTGATGTTACTTTTTCAGATAACGTGTTACATAATTCTAATGGGTACAACTACTCCATCAGAATATGTGACTCTTGAATTTTGGATCCATGTAACTTTCAAGGTTTTAATTCAATACACATTTATATGTTACTTGAATATCCATATGTAAATTTTAAATTCTATAACGTTCTAAAGAATATGACCTTCCCATGATTTTTCATTCTATAAATAGCTGAAGGATACTTCACATTCTCATTTTCCCACAAACCTTGCTTTATATTTGTTGACTCAAAATCCTTATGAGCATTAAGGTGATCCTTTAGTTTACCATTTTCATTGATAAATTTAATAATTACATTCTCATATATGTTCTTCTCAATATATATTACATCATTATTATGATGTATCAAATTAAACTCCCAATAATAATGTTTAAAAAATATAATCTTTTTCTTACATTGTTGTATTATAGCTAATTTGGATATTGTACCTTACACCCTTTCCACCCATCTATAAATGGATTACATTTTACAAATTCTTCGGTGACATTTATTAAATTTTCAAAGATTTTTGAACCAAATAACACATTCAGTGGCTTTCTCAATTCAATATCTCTATTAAATTGTGTCGTTTTAAACCTGAATTTATGTGAAGCATCAAGAAATTAATGATGAAACATATAACACCATTTTCATCTATGACATAATCATTGAGATTCAAAATCAAAATAAAAAACAGGAAAATCCAAAACAATATGTGTTTTCCAACCTGATAAATTCTCTAGTCCAGTAGAGTCTCTAATTGTCCAAATTAAAGCAGCATGAATTTTGAATAGTTTTATCATTTAAGAATCAAATGTTTCCACGCAATCATCCCATTATTCTCAAAATTCATTTATTAGAGGTTGAAGGTATAAATAAATCTCATTTCCAAGTATTTTCTTTCTAGGAATAAACATCAAAATAATGAAAGAAGTATTATTTATACACATCCATGGAGGTAAATTATAGGGGATAAAAACAATTGGCTAAATGCTAAAATTAGTAATTAAAGTACCAAAAGGGTTAAAACCACCAGGAGACAATCCCAAACAAACATTATTAAGATCTAAAGAAAAATATTGATATAATGAATCAAACATCTTCCAGGATGTTGAATATTTTGGATGTCTCATCAAGCCATAATTTCTATCATGATCATTCCACTTCATGTCGCATGCAGTCTTAGAGGACATAAATAATATTTGTAAGCATGGTTTCAAAATAAAGTAACACAATACATTTTCAGGAGTTTTCTTATTTTGTTTCTTCATATGATTTTATTTATTTATACTCTCATTGTTGTCCATTGAATTTTATCTACTTGTATGATATATCATTCATTATTATTTATCAGACTCTTTTCCCTAGTAGAGTATGCACTCAATGGGGAAAGCATGTATCTTTGTATAATTAATTCCATGTTTGTTGATGAATTTCTTCATCTCATAAAATGATGCATGGATCTTAGCATCACTAAATGAATCATGAAGAAACACTAAAATAATGAAAATTTATTTTTCAGTAATTCAACAAAGACACTTTATATGATATAACATATGTAGAAAAGAAAACTTTGAATACTTGGCAGACCCTTCATAAAATTATTTTTTCCTATCTTCAAATAATTCATAAAAATCATTTTTTGGTCATTGAAATTTTTAGGAAGATTAACATGATCATGATCAACTTAAGGTTCTGTTGATCTATTAAATTATTGGACATTGTATCGTACAAATCCAAATGCATCATTTATCAAATTTCTAACTGAATTCTCATATAGAGGGTCACTTTGTCTTTTTATGGTATTTTCATTCTTTTTAATTTCAATGAAATTCTATTTACCATGACAAATCCAACATACATATCAATATGGAAACTATTTCAATATCAAATGATCATTATTTCATTTCTATTCCACCATCTATTGAATTTTCAATCCGGACACATAAATTTTATTCTACCATCCACTAATTGGTTTGCAATTACATAATCTAATTTTTTTTCCAAACCCTTGGAATACTATGGTGTGTTTTGAGATAAATTAATCCAACTTTTATCCATAAGTATTATATTGTTACTATTATTCCTCTACATTAAATATAAAGATATAAATGGTTAATCAAACAAGTACAATCAAAATTAAACATCACCCAACATCGTCTAGCTTGACCACTAACTCTATCCTATAATTTTATAAAAATAGTATATAAATTCATGTTGAACATATATGTATACAATATCAGATCATGCATAACATGTATTTCATCATCTTTTTAATATTAAGTATTTTAAAAATATATATTTTAAATATTTAGAAAATAAATAATAATGTATCACTTCAAATGAATATAAATACATCTTAAAAAAAAGCAATCCAAAATTATAAATAAAATCATGATTATAAATTAGATAAATAAAATACTCAAACATAAAATATTAAAAGAAGAAAAAATAAATCCAAATACATTACATAATCATCATAGAAAAATTATTAGATCACGCGAAACATATGTTTAATGTTAAATATATATTATATATACCTCTAATTTTGATATTGGAAAAAAATATAAATCATAATCATAATTAAAATTAGATAAAAAAATTGAAAATTTTGAAACTTCCATTAATAGTTTGATTAAAATGAATTTATCTATAAATTTTTGTTTTTTTAATATTAAATAAATATTTATTTTGAAAAACCAAAGAATATCACGAGTTAAGAAGAAATTAATAATTTATAATAATCATATTATTTGGAGAGAAACATCCTTCCCTTCATGTGTCAATAATTAAAACTCTACTACAAATTTGAATTGATTTTGTGAACATGGTGACCCAATTAAAAATGTACTCTACAATGATATCCAAATCAATCATACAATATTACAAAATTGAAACTTATGATTGGGGATCACACTCACTTGTAAAAGGGGAAGATGGGTCGTCATTGAGGATCAGCATCAAAGAGAAGGGGTTTATTTGGGGGCTCTTCATCTAGGATTAGGTGAGGTTAGGGTCACAAGGATTAAAGGTGAGGGTGGGGAAAGGGGAAATCATCGTTAAGGATAAGGGGCAAGCCATATGGGAGAAGGAGGATTAGGGGAGGGGAGAGGTATCAGATAGAAGGGGGATCACCATCGAGGAGAGGCAGGGCCGAGGGGGATGGGTGGTCACTTGCATCGGGGAGAGGCACAGCTGAGAAGGAGAGGTGTTCATCAACATCAGGGAGAGGCACATCTAAGAGGCGGAGGGGTGGTAGCCAGAATTAGGGAAAGGGGTAAGGGCGGTCTTCATCATCTGGGAGATGTGCGGATGAGGGGGAGAGGCATTTTCCGGCCTTCTAGAGAGGTAGGGCCAAGGGGAAATCATTTAGGGATCAGGGGGTTGAGGGGGAAGGGCTGGGGCATTGGGTGGGGGATATATATGTGTTAATTTTTATATATTAATGGCAGGTTAAAAAATTAAGAAACACAATTAACAGTGGTTTTTTTTAATCCCCATAAATTATAAATCATATTTAATAGGATTTGTTAAGTGAAGGTTATTATAAGCGCCACTAATAAACTACCCCCAAGACCACTTTTTTGAAATGAGAGATTTATGGTTAAATCATGGTAAAGATACACCTAGGAGAAGTGGGGACTTATGGTTATGTATGGGCTGAGAATAATCCTCATGTGGATGTTGAGGCTCCAAGGATGGGTATATTATGCCAAGGAGTAAATTTTTTTAGAATAGAGATAGTTATATTACCCTTGGTTAGGAAATGGTTGGCATGATCATCTTGACATGCTCGGAGATTTCCCAGTGCTGGTCATAGCAGGTACGTACCATTACTTGGGTAAACCCGTCCCCAGAGTTTGGTGGTTGATTTATTATAGTTTTAAATATTTTAAATTGGGTTTTTGGGTTTTTTTCTAGAGAACTACTGCATTCACATAAAAAAACTGGTTATATTTTAGGGAAACTATTGTTGTTGGCCTCTTATGTCATCCTAGAACCCTACCAGGGCTTCCATTTTACTTGGGTACCTGATAAGATTCTACATGTTATTATAAGAATAGGTTTAGGGATAAGTCTTGGGTTTAGGCTTTTCATAGATGAGTGGGATAGCTCAGGAGGTACCAATATTTTAGGTTGATATTTGGATTAGAGTTGTATAAAATACTCAATGTATTTTATTTGTTTTGATTTTGTATTTAGCTATGTGATCGACTCAGTAGAAATTATGTTTTTATGTCACAAGTCATCATTTTATTTTGTATATCATGTTTTGATTTTCTTAATTTTCTATATAATTTTATGTGACAGTCATGTATGAGATTTTTTATTTATTTTTTCTATTATTGTGAACTCTGACATAGGGGTTATAGTTTCCACATGATACCATCTTATACCCCCGCAACTAGTTAGAAGCCTTTGGAATACGTGGAGGCATGTCTGAGGTACAATAACGACCTGTGTTCCAATTATTGTTTAGTGGTCCAAGGAGGTGTTATTTAATAATGGGGTATTACAACTGGTTTTATTTTATATTACTATTTTTGGGAGTTTGTAGATATGATACATAGGGATGATTCAAGGCTGGTGATGAAACTCAGACAAGTGTATAGTGAATACATTTTCCGTTATAAGTCTAGGATCCCATGGGTATTGGATTGATGTTATGGGAATGAGTTGTTAAGGTTATTATGATTTTCACCTCATGTAACGCACATGATGTTTGAGATTTATGGCTAATGAGTTTCAGGTTTTCATCTCTTAGATTGTTGGCAAGAGGCCCGGTATGGATTTTGACTCTTTTTCTGTAGAGTCAAGAGGCATATCATGCATCATATTAGACTTGTAGTATCTACATGATATAGGCCCAATAGTGTTAATGTTTTCATTGATGAGTTAGTATCATCTATTTAATGTTTCAAAAAGTACACATACAATTTTTTTTCTATAAAATTACTTTGCGTCATTCTACTCAATTGGTTTGACTTGTACATATGTTTTATTATGGTGGAATATCTTATGAATATTACGGAAACAATGATGGTGTGGTCCCTTAAGTAAGTGATGGACAGATACCATAAGAGTTTAGTAATGGGGTTCAATTTCTTAGAGAAAAACTCTCGGGGGTGAGTTGGGTGAAGGTTCTGCAATTTAAAGTACCAATAACAACTTATGTGGTGTTTTCCCATATACCTTGAAAGTAAATTCTATCTAAATGAAACTTATTTGTTTTTTCCCTTGGTATGGATCATCTAGGGCTATACTATTATAATTTTGTGACCTTGTGTGAGTGGTTATTATCAAGGGAGCATCCCTATAGGAGGGTGTTCGATGAAAATTAATGTCTTATGGGTAGATGGTTTGTCTTGAGATGCTTAGTGTTTTGTTCCGAGACTTGTGAGTGCTAAAGAATGTTGTTACTAAGGTTTAAGATGGAAGAATGGATGAAATTCCATGACATGATGCCTTTTGTGAGTTTTGGTGTAGTGAGGGGTGGTCGAACCTAGTGACCCTGATGTTACACCTAGCCCTTGGACTAGGTGGGATACCTAGATATCTTAGACTTGACATAGACCTTAGTGGGTTGGTTTTTTGGTTTTCTGATGAAGGAAACGTGTTAGAGGGGTTGGATCAGAGTTATGTTTTCTTTAGTGATGGGAAGTACATGTATGTTCTTTGGCGTACGATACTAGTGCACATGAGGTGATATTAGGTATGTGATATAGGTATAGTGATGATTTGATGGTTTTTTAATGTGGAAGCACCTTGAGTGCTAGTATCGTGGTATAGAATCTTTCTTGGATGGATATATAGGATAATTTGGGTTTCTGACTAGTTTTTTATCGGTGAATTTAGTACATAGTGAGATAATGGGTAGACACTTTTGGTTTTGGTGTGGTGTTGAGTTATGTCTAAGAATGTATTGGATATTTAGCTTCTTTGGGTCATTGATGGAACCCCATGGTGTTAGAATGACATTGTGTTCCATGTGATCATGGGGAAAATTATGGCATGTGTGAAGTGCCCATTTTTTTAAAAGGGGTTCCTTGAATGATGCAATTTGGGTGGAGATGACACATGGTAGGTGAAATTTTCAGTGGTCTTGGATGGTGAACCATGACATAGGTGATATGTGAGACTCCTTGTTGGGTAAGAGAATTTGTGGTGGCTTGGGTTACATGGAACCAATATATAGGGTAATGGTCATATATTGAATTAGTCTTGTGAGTCTAGTTGAGTTGTGAAGTGAATTGTGGGTTCATGAGTAAGGTTCCATGGACCGAGTGGTATGGAAGAATACACCTATAGCCTTTGGAAGGAAATTAAGGTAGCACACATAGTTCGCGTATGAAACTTATGGAGTTTTGAAATAGGGATGGTCATGAGTGGGTTGAGGATCAATGGAAATTTATGATGAGATTATTTCTTGAATGGGGACCCATAGATTCAGCTAAAATAAAGTAAGCTCCCTTATTAAGAGTATTGTTATTAAATGGATTAGGCACAGTTGACCCGGAAAGGGGAAAATGCAAGTGTTTCCTAGAGCGATGTGAGAATGGTGGAGGAGGAGAAGAATGTGGGTAATGAACCCTCAAGGTGGAACATAATAAGAGACTTAGTTAAATACTTGTGGTTGTGAGTGAAATAGTGGTCGATTAAGGGTGGTGACCCTCATTATGAATCTGGTTTTGATGGTGAACCTAGGTCATTTCCCTATGGGTTGGGAGTAGTTTATGTGTTTCATTTTAGTTTTACACTTAGAAATGCATGGTTCTGTCACATCTAGTCATCATGTGTGGAAATAGATGTATCATGGTCCATTATTGTTGATATATTTTCTATTTTAGGTGACAATAAGGGAACTCCTTTAGTGAGGAGCATAGTGTTAGTCATGGAAATATGACCCTCTCATTGGGGGGAATCGTAGATGTGTGGAACTAGCCATTAGGTGGTCAATATGGATTGAAACACCAGTTATATAATAGATCTAATTTTATCTAGATTCATTAGGGAATGTTGGGTGTGAATTAGGGTAACATGAAATAGCAGATATATTGTATTGGGTTGCGTCAAAGTGGGAAACAAGTCTCGGTGGTGGTTTTGTTTGGTGGGGGATCTAATTGAGGAATCCTACTAGTAATCAGGTACATAATTTGATGATCAAGTGATAATGATCAATAGGTGTCTCCTAGAATCAGTGAACTAGGATCAATTTATTTATAAGTGTTTCAATGGTTGGATTCTGATCATGGGTGTCACAATCGAGTTGATATAGGAATGGTCTAAGATTGCTTCAAAAAAACACATTGGTACTCATGGAAAACACCATATTGGTTTAGTAAAACTATGATGTGATAAAACATATCACACTAGGAGTTGGGTGTGAGTTTCGGTGAGCATACTTGGGTAATCATAGGATCCATCCAAGCTTAGTGGTGTCATGATTGGGTGGTTAAAAAATGTCATCAGTAGGGCCAAGCATTTTTATAACGGGTCAGCTCAAAGAGGTCCAACCTAAGGTTTTTCATGAATTTGGATGCGGTGATCATGAAACAATATCGACCAAATCATATTTGTTATGATGATTTACATTAGGTTTTAGCTAAGGCTTACAAGTAAAAGTTATCATGTTAGGGATTTTGAATGGATGGAGGTTGCATGTCCACTTTGACTCAGAATCAGTAATAGTGGGATATACCTTCATTAGGTCAGTATTATCATTTATTATGATTGGGAATTGAATGTTAGTAACAGCACCATTTGTGTCATTGTAACATGGGTATAGGGTTCCAATAGGTAATTCCAAGGGATAAAGCACCAAGGCTTAGAATTTAGTTGTTACAACCTAATTCATATGGTGGGGATCACCATAGGCTAAGTAATATTTGGGATGAATAATTGAATGTGTATTGGGATGAATGTGATTAGGAAAGATTCTTCCTAATGTATTTAGAATATTTATGGTTGTTGACTTGTGGTTTGGTGTCCTAATCATCATAATTTTTGAGGCTGCTCTTTAGAAGTGTGGTTGGAATTTGTAGTTGGAACACAGTAATTTATACTAGAATTGATGAATGAGGTAGACCAAGATGTATAAACGAGAGACCATTGAGACATATCGAGGATTATTAGGGTTTTGTAGGGAATTTTTTAATTCCTTATTGTTGGATGCACAACTTGAAATTCAAGGAAATTTGAATTTTCAATTACTAGATGGGTCAAATTTTGATTAGGTATTTTGAATATAATTACAAGATTTGGGACCTATTAAAATGATATTTTTTCGATGGAATGAGTATCAGAAGGTATCTCTGGTTCTTGGGTGATTCTAAGGAGTTTTATGTTAAATTTTGGGATTTTTGGCAGTTTCTAGGAAGAATGAATAGTTTTAAATGCATGGTTTAGGGGAAAATATTCAACTCCCTGACTGAGAGGAGGTTTCTAGTTTAATTTATATAGATCATAGTTGACTATCATGGTTTGCTCATTATTTGGAGGAAATCATGAAAATATCAAAGGAAACTACGTGTATTGGGTTATTGGAGGAGGATTTGAGCATAATTTGAGCACTGTTGTAGACAACCCGTATAAAATATTAAAAACTAAGGTAGTGCTTGTTCACATGGTTGGTGAATGATTTAGAAAACCATGTGCATTAACCATTTAATATGGGTGTGTATAGATAGTTCCTAATGTAAGATTGGTTCATGGTTTGGGAAACTATGCATCCAAACATTTTGGGTCATTACGATTGGGGTTTTCTGGTTTTCCCCTATGTGTTTTATGAGGGGATCCCCCTAGTTTCTTCAACCCACTCATGTGTGTGAGCCAAACTACCTCCCACCTCTCCCACCATGATCTTCATTATTTTGGGAGGGGTTTTGAATAATTTCTAGGTGATTATAAGTAATTATATCATTTTTTCCTCGATTTATCTTCTCCTCCCCCCCACACTAATTTATCTTTTTTCACATAGGGTTTTTTATTCTAATTCCACCAGATCATAGTGGAATCAAACATTAGTGATTGGAATTTCACTCTTCCTAGAAATATAAAATCTCAAGATACCATCTACTTTTGGTTTCTAGTTGTTTTGAGAAGTTATATAATTGATATGCTTTTTATAATGTTTTTTTCCAAATTTGAATTAAATTTTTATGTAATTTAGTGTCATTGGTTTGAGATTTGGCTTACTATAGGTTCAAGTCTATGCTGGGGGTGGTCAGCAGCCCATAGATTGAGGTTTTGATGAACATATAAGGTTTATTTAGTTATCAAAATTTATTTCAAGTTGCTTTTGGTTTAATTAATTAATTATAAATGTTTTAATTAATTAATTTGGATGTTATGGTTTGATAGAGGAGCATGGGTGGTCAGTGAGGGCTCATATGATCTTGGACGGGCTCAGCGGGCCCTGTAAAATCTTATGGCTCATAGAGATAAATTTGTAAAGTTTCATCAATTAATTAGATGGTCTCTAGAATTGAACCATATTCTTTTAACTTTTTAAGTCAGTATGACAAGTGGTCATTCCAGACTCACTAAGCATTGGCTTATTTTAAATTAAATGAATTATAATTCTTTTTCCACTATGGTTAAACTCCCCTTTGACTTGATTAACCATCAAATATGGAAAATAATGGTAGGATAAGTTTTATAAAATTAATCATGTAATATTAAAATAGATTATCTTTTGAATTTTTTTTAATAAGTGTAAAGTAAATTAAAATGTGGGTTTTGTTAGGTAAATGGGAATGTTTCCTCAAAATGAAAAATGGCATACTGTAAATGGTAAATAGTTCTTGAAATGTCATTTAGAAATTATCTTTTACATGGAATTTTGAAAACGTTAATTTATTTGGTTTTAAAAACGGACTGTGAAATGGTAGTGATAGAATGTGTAGGGAATTTCTAGAAAATGGGAATTTAAAAAGGTTATTTTAAAATGTTATTTAGAATGTTATTTTGGTAATGGGTTGGAAATGGTACTTACCCTCAAAATAAAAATGGTTTTTGGAATGGATTGGTGTAATGGAAATTGTTCTTCTTTTTAAAATTGATATGTCAGATAATATTTATGACTTAAGCTTTTTTTGATATGGTAATGACACATGTATTGTTCTCTATTCATGTAATGGTTAAATAGAGGTGAACATGAACCCCGAGGAACGATTGGTTTTAATGGATTACCTGAGGTGAACATGACCCCTAGAGGATGTATGTATTTATTGATAAATCATGTTGAAAACATCCCTCAGGGGATGTGAAGACTTATAGTTAAGACCAAGTTAAATAGGGCCCATGAGTGGACATTGGGCCTTCGAGGATGGAAGTATTACCCCCATATTTCACTTTTTTAGACCATGTAATGGTACATTAATCCTGGACAAGAGATGGATGGAACAGTCATCAAGATATGCTTGGAGACACCCCCACCATTGGATGAAGTAGATATGTATCGTTTCCAAGGTAAACCCATCCCTCTGGTTCAGTGGTTGTTTTATTATAGTTTAAAATATTTTAAATCAATATTTTTTATTTTTTTATTTGGAGAACTAATACATGAACTTTTCATAGATTGTATATATTTCATTGATGTTATTTTTGGTGGCCTACTGAGTTGTACTCACACACTACTAAATATGTTATTACACTTGGGTACTTAAAAGCTTCTACATGTTATTATAGGAATAGGTTTGCGTTAAGGCTTGGGTTCATGTTTTGTATGGATGAACAAGACAGCTCAGGCAGTACAAGTATTTCAGTTTAGGACATGGCTCAGAGAAGTAGTATAAACTCAATGTACTTTTTTCTATTTTTTATTTTTTATGTGATCAGCCTAGTTGGTGGTACGTTTGTATGATATATGTCATAATATATATTTTTTATAGAATGTTTTAGTTTATTTTTTTTCACTCTAATGTTATTGGATTATATAATATTTGTGTCATGTACTAACATGATTAACTCTATAAATAGTAACTAGACCAGCTGGTGAATATGCCTTAAGAATGTCTCCCCATATGCCAGAGGATTCTGACTAGAAATGTGGTCCTATGGTGTTTTTTATTGTGAGACTATTCATTCATATAATAGTAATAAAATTATGGAAATAAAAAAACATCATCTTTATTGGTAAATAACAGAGTACAAAAGCAATGAATATAAAAAAGGTTGTAATAAATTAAATGTAGTAAAATCCTAAACAACCATGTCACACATGAAACACTGGTTACCCACTGGGCTGATCACAAATATAAGAGTAACTAAAACGAATATAAATAAATGTACAAGGCTCTACTTCGAATTGTAATATAAACCACACACCCGATCTCCCAATACATATCTGATCCATCCTGCACAATCAGTCCTGAGTCTCAGCCCATCCTAGTCCTACAACCAAGTGGAAGTCTACACGGGTACCCCAATGTAATGGTGGCCCAAGCAGGGTGTGAGTAAAAACATAGTAGGGTGCCACCAACAAGGTGCTATACATATCCAGTAAATTCAATATAGGTATATATGGGATACTAATCAGGATAACAATAACTAGCTATAGAAATAAACTAAATAATATATTTCATACAAATGCCTACTACCACAAGTGCTTACTTAAGAAAAGTGCTCAACATAGCTGAGACATAAATGGGAGTAAAAGAGTAAAATAAATCCACAGTCAATCCATGGTACCATGATCCTGATCAACATGATATACTATGAATAAGTCATTAAGAAAGATTTCATACCACTCAAGCCATGTGTAACCAGGTCGATAGTTGGGTCTGTAATCCTAATCGACCATACCTGCTTTAGCCAACATCAAAAATTTCATTGATAAATCTATGTCATCGCAGGGGGAATAAATTTCATAACCCTAGAATCACCCACACTCACCTATAATATATATATAATGAAGAATTTCCTTTTATCAACTTGACATCCTGTAAATACATAACTGAGTTGGATGTCATACAACTCATTCCTTGTGTAAATCCAATTTATGTATGAGTTATACGTCCTAGTATGTGGGAAAATGAAATTATGACCCAGATAATCCCTAAATAGGATTACCCTTAGGAAATTTGGAAGTAAATATATCTAGAACAAGGTAATGTCTTAGTATTAATTCAATAAATGGATCAACATTCCACTCCTATACAAGTACAGTGAGTACAGTAATGGTGTGTCCACCCAATCCTAGGGAGAATCATAAGTATCACTCGAGGAGATCATTGTCAATCCCTAATAGTATCTCAAAAAGGGATTCTGAAACATCCTTAGAAACCTCCTATATAATTTCATAGTATTGATGAATACTAGTGACAAATGAAACTTCCTATAATGGTAACATATGATCGTGTAAGACTCAAAATCTAGATCCCAAGAAGTACGCCTAGACATCCCTAAATGTAAAATTGAAATAATAGACTTAGAATATGGATCCCGGGATGTAAATTTGGGTATCCTTATATGGTGAATGTTAAACAAAAATTCATAAAGGATAGATCGCATTAAGTAAATATGGGTATCTTGATCAGATTATAAGATCACATTATTCCTTATGGACTGAGTTCTAGGAAGCATGAATGGAATCATAGATGTATCAATAGTAATCAATTGAATTCGTAAATAAAAGAGTGAGGTAATCCAAACACCTAAACCCCACCACTACCGCCATATCCCCCTGGGCATAAAATTTTGTCTGGGTTCTAAGATGAAACTTACTACTATCTCTACTGTAAACCTACAAATCATTGGGTCGAGGTTGGTCAACTATCAAGGAACCCACTGGGGTCCCATATATCAATACACCATAGAGACATCCTACTCAAGATTCTCAAGGTACATACATAAATAAGTCCATCCATGTAACATTCCGGATTAGAGTGCCACACAATGGGTGCCCCGAACTCGGTTTGTCACATGACCTCAAGCGCATTTTCCCAAACGCCAGAGGCTGCCATCTAGTAGCGAGGGACTAGGTCTGATAGTGGGGAAACTATTCCCTCATTTGTCAAATGTAACACAGCAGAAAAATATAAACATAGCCCAATGCTGATGTAGTAACAATATATAACTAAAATAGAAAATGGAACTGCAGTAATAGATAATCAACAGTCATATATATAATGATGAAACATGCCCCTAATATAAGAAATAATCCCAAAAAGGATACATTGTAATCTAATGTAATACAAAACAAGGTAAAAAGTATATAAAAATAAGAGAAATTAGTGCAACAAGAACTCAGTAGCATCGCAAGCCTAAGCTTGGTCACATGCTCTCCTACTCCTCTACAACAATCAAGTACATGTATAGGGACTCTTTCCCTTATCAACACTTGCACCAATATATTCTGTTTGGCACCAAGAAATCACCCAAACATGGTGTGAGAAAAAACTCCCAGTAGGGAACCATGAAAGTCCCGTTCCCTACTATCAGTGAAAATGTTCAACAATAGTGTGCAGTAATGAAATACAGTAAAATAAGAAGTAATCAAAAGTAAACATTCCTACCAGTTATATTTCGATTTTAATTATAATTTAACAATTCAATATAATTGAATTATAAGTTTCCGAGACTCATCCTCAGCCAAAAATCTCTTATACAGTGTCACACCAAAAAACACAACAAGCTATCTAACAAATAGACAGTAATAACAATACCAAGCATATGCTTTAGCGTGGTAGGTATAACATAAGAAATCATCACTATGAGTATTCAAATCAATAATTATCCTCAGATATGAAAATCCTTTCACTTAGGTAATCTAAATCGAAACCCTCATGTGATTTCCCTCTGTCATAATGAATATTTCCTTCAGGCATACGAGATATTTCCCTCAGGCATGGAAGCTACTACCAACAGGCATAAGAAATGTTTCCCTCATTCTAAACAAAATGCTGCCCCCATGATAGGTAAAACAATTCCCTCAGGATAAGAAAGTAACCGGGCCAATCCCAACACATAAAAAATCAATTTATATACATTTCCTCTCAATAAAACTCAATTCATTCTTATAATCATGGAATACCCACGGGTATACTGGCCAAACGGCTAAACAAGGGAAGCGCACCCACGGGGTGGCCCTGGATCAAGGCAACGATCCCAAACAGCAGTTTATACTTGTTCATTAAATTACATGTGCAATTCTCGATATATTAATAGTCAAGACCTCAAGCATACAACACCCCAAAAAATGGCACGTAGCACAACAGTACACAAAATTAACTCAACAGTTGGAAATAAAAACTAATCCACCTACATTGATCTCCTCTGATTGATATGAGTGAACGATGCCTCCCGAAACAACCGAGAATGATGTAGATATGGGATAAAAATTTATGCATTCAAACCCAAATAAATTTCCTTATGGAAATAATTGGAAGGATAGGTTCAAGAAGATAAAATAACTCACCCAGGCGGTTCAAACGAGATCAACGGTGAAGGAATCGGAGTCCCGATGTGCGGTCGGGAGCACATCCAAGATATTGCCTTCTTTCCCGCGGCTCTCAGGCATTATAATATTCCTCTGTCGAAAGAGGAGGCTACTGCCTGTTTAAAAAAAACATAAATACACAAAATGTACTCTCTAGTATATGGCATGTAATTTCGAATTTTTTAACTATTTCTCTGGCGGCTACATTCCACCGCCTCACTGCTCAACTGCTTACTTGGTTAGATGGTGTGTATTTCTGAGTACATGGCGTGTACTACCATTCCGCTGGCAGCTACTCCCACCACCTTACTGGTCATCTTCTGACTGATTACATAGCGTCCATATACTAAGTACAATGCGTTTTTCCAATTTTTACACCCTTAATCACCAAATGTCCTACACACCCTGTATACTCATCCCACACGGACAAAATACATGGCATGTACCCACAAATTTTTGGTTTTTTCACATTTTTCCTTATTTTCTCAAAACCCTTAACTGAAAAGGAAAATAAGTAACCCATACCTTAAGAATAAGAAACAGGTTTTTACAATCTATCATGGATCCCCTAGTCACATTCATAATATCGTATCAACACCAGATGAGACAAGACATCATGTCCCCTAGCATTGAAGAAGAGATAGTGGAACCTTGATGTTTACATGGGTTACTTCCATAATTTCAATAATCATGATGTAGGTTTCAGGTGTAGTGGAAGAGCAGGAGGGACGGTGACTAAATTTTTTTTGTTATTGATAATCAATCCAAGGTCTATTCTGAAAAATAACACTACGTCCAATAGATTCAAATCAAAGAAAGAGAAAGGGGTAGAAAATTTATAACCAAGAATGATTATATCAACACATGTTATTTACAATTAATTTAATTAAAAAAGAATTACCTCCAAGGTTATTCTTTCTTCATTGAAGCGTCCAGTCACAAATCTGTATTGCACTGCTATTACATTGTAGAATCCAAGCATAGGATACCTCTAGTGGTGATCCACACATGTTTCAAATATCTTTAGATTTCACCAAAAGAGTCTCTGGGTGCAAGCATTGAAGATCCTTTCACATTCAATTTCCAGCTTCGACCACCTTGAGAACCGCTTCCAAAGCATTCTCCTTGATCCGGTGGAGGAGGATCACTCTCATTATTGAGAGCGTTCTTAGAGAGGGAAGAACTCTCTAGGCTCAAGAGGTTTTCCCCAAATGTTGTTCACTACACTAAATAGCGTCATTTGGCTTGTCGTTGGCTAAAGAGAGAATCATATAACTGGTCATTTATTTAACTAGGGTAATAATAAATAATTTTCACAAGTACTTTTAACTATTTTATTAATTCTAGAGAAACCCCCATGTCAAATAATAATAGTAATATTATTATTTCCTGACATTTTCTTAACTTGTGATTTATAAATAAATATTATTTTATCAAATAATATACAATATTATTATTTCTCACTAGACCCATAAACTCGGTCTGCCAATCCTCTACAATATTTATCACACCTTGAATAATGACTATTTATTTATCAAATAAATATCACTGATTTATTCAACGATAAATAAATAAAAATTATATTCACCAAATAGAAAATAAATATTTATTAATTATTCCACCCACAATATATTATCTCAAATAACTAGTGTTGAAATAAATGTGATTATGCATCCATGAATAATTATTAAACCAAAACTGGGAATAATATTAATTCAAATTTCAAAATTATAAAAAATAATATATTATTTAACCGAGATACTGGATACACTTATTGTGTGACCCTATAGGCCTCTTTCTCAGTAGAATTAGGTGGACAGCCTAAAGTCCATGGTTAGAATCTAGCAACATGCCAAGGCACCCATAAAGAAATAAGTTAGTGTTGCAATGGAATGTCACCTAATACAAATGTTTACTATGTAATATAATCCCTTTATCACAATATCTCTAATCGATCAGATTTTATGTCTGGGCCATTAACCTATATGCTCCATATCTCTTTCTTTGACTTTCCAAAAATAGAGTGTTCTTATTCATTACCATGTCAATGGATTTATTTATGCTATATTATTTCCATCAAAGGGCCTAAGATATTATCTTCTATTAAAGAACACAAGGGAAAAATCCTTTCTCACATTATTCATTAATGCAATATTACTCGTGATACACCCAACATATCCTACCTCCCTAAAAAATCAGTCAATATGGTTTTAATCAATACATATAAGTGTGAGACTCGTAATAATCATTAATAATAATCTTAATGTATACGAATAAATACACACATCCATATATAGGAACATCTAATGACACATAGAAATGTGGATTTTCTACTGGTGGGTCTTGTTCATATAATATTCTCCAAGACATTACCAAGGGTGTACTCCATGAGAAGGTGCCTCAAAGTCCTGTGAGCCTCTACCCCTGAGAGCATGTATCATTTGTGTCCCTCAAATGATATCATCCAGATATAGAATATATATTCAGGAATAGTTTCATAAAACATTCCGGTTCTTATCATAGTAGGAATCCTCTATGACCTTTTATTGTGACAGTTAGTCTAAGGACATCATCACATACAATGTTATGCAGAAGAACAATCAGGATGTGATAAGGAATTTATTAATATTAAAAACCGTGAATATAAGTTATCATAAAGTAAAAAAGAATTTGGTTTTACGGAACCAACTCCTACAGACTTCTTCTTTCACTAGATCTAATTTCTAATGACCTTCAGTCTGCTAGCTCTCACTTGATACCCATGCTTTTACTAAGTTATTTCTTTAGTCAAGGGGTCCACCATATTCCCTTCATTAGATACTATGCTCACTCTAACTTCACCACTTTGATAAAAATACCTCAAGTGGTGATACTTTCAGTGTATGTGCTTTGTCTTTTGATGTGACCTTGGATCTTTTCCAAGTGCCACCAGTGTAGTATTGTCACAATAAAATGTGATATGGTCTTTACAGCTAGTTACCACATCAAGATCCTAGAAAAATTTATGAATATGAATGGATTCATTGGCCACATCAGAAGCCACTATGTACTCGGAATCCACTGTATAATCATCTACAATTGGCTTCTTTGAACACTACCAGCTCACAGTTCCTCTATTCAGAGAGAAAACATATCATGATTGTGACTTCAGATCATTCTAATCTATCTAAAAATCATCATCAGCATACCCTCCGAGGACAAGATCCGCATCTCTTCCATACACTAGGAACATATCCTTAGTTACTCTCAGATACTTAAGGATAGTCTTAACAGTAATCCAATGTTGTTCTCCTAGATTTTCTTGATATCTTCCTACCATGATCAATGCATAGGCAACAAAAAGTCTAGTACATAACATGGCATACATGATTGATCCTATCACCGAAGCATATGTAATATTACTCATTCTATCTTTCTCATATTGTGTCTAGGGACACATTTTATTAGACAAATGTAAACCATGGTACACTGGAACCAATCCCCATTTTTATTATTCCATACTAAATCTATTTAGTATCTAGTCATTATATGTACTTTGTCTCATCCAAAGCAGCCACTTGGAACTATCACAAATTATCGTGATCCATAGAACATAGGCTGCTTCACCTAAGTCATTCATGGAGAATCACTTGATCAACTAGTCCTTAACATATTTTAATACTGGTATTTCATTTCCATTAAGTAATATTTCATCAACATATACTACTAGGATAAAGACCATATTCCCATTAAACCTTTTGCAAACACACATATTACACTCATTATGAATGTAACCAAATTATTTAATGGATTCATAAAATTGAACATTCTAGGACCTAGATGCTTGCTTCAATCCATAAATGGATCTCTATAACTTGAAAATACTATTGGAATCACCTGGTTTTACAAACCCTTCTGGTTTTGTCATATATACATCTTCTAGAAGGTTCTCATTAAGGAATGTAGTTTTCACACCCATCTACCAAATCTCATATACATGGTAAGTTGTTCTATAAAATATGATTCTGATGGATTTAAATATGGAAACTAGAGAAAAAAATTCATCATAGTTCATTCCTTTATGTTGTTTATACCCTTTATCTACTAGCCCGACTTTATAGGTACTTACTTTAACTTTCATATCTATTTTCCTCTTAAATATGCATTTACATCCAATAGTATTTACACCAACTGGTACATTGACTAGATCCTAAACATTGTTCTGATATATGGAATCCTTATTAGAATTCAAATATTTCAAACAGCTTGCATCTTAAGATATCTCTAATACTTCCTGTTATGAGATAGATACATTATTTACAATAATAATGAGTCACCATACTCAATGACTAGAAAATTATATCTCTCTGGTTCTCTTACCTCTCTTATATTCTTACACAATACTTGTGTTTTATGAACTACTTATTCTACGGGGACTTTTGGAACTTGATCTTGTACCAGCTCTTGTGTATATTGAGCATCAACTTCATCAAATTCAATCTTGCTCACACTATCCTTTTTTAGGATGTTCTCCCTCTCAAGAAATACGGATTGTCTTGCGACAACAACTTTTTTGTCTATGGGGTTATAAAGGTAGTATCCCTTTTTCCCTTAGGATACCCTTTAAAGATACACCTCATGACCTCGAGTGATAGTTTGTTTTCTTGATAAATCCTTAATAAACACCTCGTAAACCCATACACGTGTATGCAGCAAAAGAGGTCTCTTTCCATTCCATAACTTGAATGGAATTCCATTTTCCACTTTAGTTGGTACACATTTTAATGTGTATGTCGTAGTTTTTAATGAATATCCTCAAAAGGATAATGGAATATCTACATGACTCATCATCGACCTTACCATTTCCAATAAGGTATGGTTCCTTTTTTCACTAACACCATTCCACTGTGGTGTATAAGGTGGAGTGAGTTGAGATATAATCCCAAGCTCCCATAAAAATTCAATGAACTCTTGGATAAGATATTATCTACCTCGATCTGATCAAATCATCTTTATCTTCTTACTAAGATAATTCTCTACTTTATTCTTGAATTTATTAAATTTCTCAAAGGAATCAAACTTATACCTCATCAAGTAAATATATCCCTATCTAATGAAGTCATCAGTAAAAGTTATGAAGTAATAATATCCACATCTTCCCTCTACTGAAAATAGTTCACACACATCAGTGTGTACCAATCCTAGAAGTCATGTGGCCTTTTCACCCTATCCACCAAATAGTGGTTTGGTCATTTTTCTATGTAAACAATTGTGACATCTATAAAATATTTTTAGCTCATAAGAGTCTAAATATACTTTTTGACAGATCATTGTCAAATGTTTCTCATTTAAATGACCAAGGTGGTGATTCCATAACTGGGTGTTATATGAGTCTTGTGAACCTGATTCCTTATCAACTTCCAACATTTGTTTTTTATAATTTCATACATAGAGACTGTTATTTAAATGTTCCGTAAAATAACATATGTTTTCCTTATAAAAGAAACAAATTTATTTCCAAACATGAAAATAAACCCATCTGTATCTAAACTTGATATCAAAATTGTAATGACCCAAAGTTTCATTAATGGAAAATCCCTCTTGATCTTATTAAATGTCTATTTATATAAAATGTTTTTATAAAATGTCAACTCCATTGGTTTTATGATAAGAATTGTGACCGTTACTTTTATAGTCGTTGAACAGTGATCACATGATTAATATAAATATAGGGCTTTAACACATCTAATTTTTACTTAGACAATGAAAGAGATGGCCTCATCCAGTAGAATTTCCCCATACGAAGCCCATTTATCGGAGCTTGGAAAAGAGGTGGCATCCTTGGTCTTCGCTCGTGACCAAGCCCAACTTGAGCATCACCATGTCAAGCTGAGACAGGACCGTCTACGGGAGAAGTGGAAGTTGATAAAAATTACCACTCGAGCGATGTTATCTGAGCCACACCAAGAGTCTTTCACCATCTCACACCTTACCCATAGGTCTTATGCGGCTGTTTTAAGGGGTTATGTAACTGATTGATAGTACTATGTTCATGTTCAATATTTTTGTATATAATAATGAATATATTTTCTTGTCATTATTGATACATTGTAAATAGTTTTTAAAGTACAAATGGTTTTTTAGTTATTATTTAATTAAAAAATCTATATTATTAAATTAATGGATTTTTGAATTAAATATTATTTTAATAAAATATTATTATTATTATTAGATTAATTTTATTATATATAAATGATCATGTAATTTTATGAATGCAATTATAATTTTTATTAAGGTTTGAAATCCATTTTTGTCAAAACCCATGAATTTTTGATAAATGTCGGTTTTTATTTTAAAAGTTAAAATTAACATATTTAAAAAATTATTTAGATAAAATAAATGTTATTTTTAGAATCAGGATGTCAAAATTATCCAACGGTGAATTTTTCATAATTTTCTGTGACAGTCAAATTTTTCAGTAAAAATTAAATACCGTTTAAATATATAATGTGTTTTATGACATCATAATGACCCAATAGTGATGTAATAAAATACTATAATATTTATGTGCGGCCAATATATATTTTACCATTAAAATAATGTTATTTTGGGTTTGTTTGGCTTCCTTTTCAAAGCATTAATGGACCCCTCAAGACATATTAACACCTTGTCTTTTTAAATTAATTTCCATGGGAATGTGACTCACCTCCACATAAGCAACCCTAATATTTTAATAATTTAGGACCTTGGCCTTATAAAATATTATTTTCGTATTCCCTTTTCCAAAAACCATGGGCCAAACCCATTGTATGATTTGTGTTTTGGATTAATTTAATATAATGGGTCCCAAACCAAAATAATAAATAATTCCCTCACCTTTCCTATATAAACCCACCCAAGCTCCCACTTCCTCCTCACTCAAAGCCTTTGGAGTTCGTCCAACCTCTGATATACTCTCTCTATAATCCTTCCAAGGTGCCCCAAGCACCCAAGAAGCCTCTCACAATCCTCTCTCTAGCCTTTGGAAGCACACTTCCAAGTAAGGGTTTTTTCTTCCTTTCTCATTTTTGTCCAATTTAATTTAAGTTGTTTTGACCTTTTAATTTCAATTATGAATATTGGGGTATGGTTTCTCACCTCCCTCATACTTCCCTATTTATGTTTGAATGATGGGATACCCCTTTATCTCTCATTAAATACCTCCCATGTACACCCATTACTATGCCGAAATCCCGAAAGGAACTTCTCTCTCCTCTTTTATATTCAAGTAATACTTTTGTATCATGAATCTAAATTCCACTAAAATTGTTGGGACATGTATCTATATGAAATCTTTACTGTCCATTACATGTAAATATGACGAGGAACCCATTTCTCTCTCATCTACCATTTTTATGAATTTTTAGGTCACACCATTACGCTGTCAAAATTGCACTGATTTTCTAAGCCAATGTCATTGTGTAGTGAATACCACGCCCATTTCTCTATCAAGGGTATTCACCTTTATGAACATTTACTTATTGATTGTAAAGTTTCATGTATAAATTCCACATTCCTTTATCTTAGTATAAATGATTATGTTTTATGAATCCATGTTTTATGATCCATCTGGCAAACTTATTCATGAAATGAAATGTTTAAGAAGGGTGCACCCTTATAGCACTCCAATGCATTGGGTAAAGTATAGTATCATGATACGTCATGTGCAATGAGTGTTGAATCATTCTAATTCAAGTGCAATGAGGGTTTACTTGTGCTTTATGTGCAATGAGGATTTACTCATGCTCCATGTGCAATGGGCCTTGGCTAATGCAAATTCCATGTTAAGTGTTATTGCCAAATTTCCATGTTATGATTATCATGCTTTATCATGCCTTTATGTTCATGTTTCTCCTGTGCTCTATTGATATGCCTAATGTATAACATGTATTGTACTCCTCATGTTATTCCACGTTTATTACCATACTGGGCTTTATAGCTCACCCTTTTCTTATGCATGTCCTCAGGTTATCCCATGCAATGGTATGTACGAGGGAATGTAGTGGTCATGTAAAGGAAGTTTTCAATAAATATGATGTATTTCATGTTTTAAGTTTTTATGTAATGATCCTAATCCCCAAATACACTAAACCTCTCATCTATTTTGTTGTATCAAGTGATTTTTTATATAATAAACAGTGTTTAAGTTGTAATGAAAAGAAGGTTTGTCATAGTCGGTATCAATGGATGGGTTTGGTTATTTTTTGGATTAGGATTAGAAAACCCTAGTTAAGCCTTAGATACAAGACTAAATACAATAAAAACGTCCCCAAGTTTTGGTGAGTATTGAGTATGTGGGTTATCAAGCAAATACATCCCTGTCTGGACAAGAGCTGGTAGAGGCGGCTCTGGAACAGATGTATCCTAGGGGAAAATCCCGAAAACACCGCTTTGAGCTAGACTCAAACGAGAACTGGTGCATGATAATGGGCCTTTCTGAACTCTTGGTTACGACACTCCCGGGGGATATGCTTTGGTAAATTCACAGGCTTAGTATGAACCCTTATTAAGGGAATTAAAAAATGACCCTAAGAATATATGTTAGAAAGTAGATCATGAAAATCATAGATTAAAGTCTATAGACTCATGAGTTAAGGAAATGAAAGTTTATTTATAAGTCATCATCTTTTTTCTTTGGATTACCCTTTATGTGTTACCCCTATATTTCCTTTTATTCCAGCCAATGGATGGTAATAGGAGGACTCGGGATAACAACCGTTGTGAAGATCAGTGTGATGACTGTACTAATGAGATGCCCAATCCAATGGGAGTGGGAATCGCAAACTTTGTCACACTTATCTCTCAGCTAACTCAATCATTGAATAGAAACACAGGTCAAGAGGAACGTCCAAACCCCCCTAAGAAAGAACAAGTCGCTATCGAGAGCTTTATCAGACAAAGGCCTCCGGCTTTTAGTGGATCATCCGATCCTATGATCACTGAACAATGGATCAACTCCATTGATAAGATCTTCTCCATCCTTCAATTTTCTGAACAAGAGAAGGTTCTCCTAGCAGCTTATCATATGGTGGGTGAAGCTGATCAATGGTGGACATTGATAAAAAATACGAAGCCTGAGGATGAGATCAAGGCATTGGAATGGAAGGATTTCCGGAAGATGTTTTTCGATAAATATTTTCCACGCACTATGCAGCTTAAGATGAAAAGGGATTTCCTTTCCCTCAAGCAAGAAGACGAGGAATCTGTTGGAGCGTATGAGGCAAACTTCACAAGGCTTTCACGATACGCTTTTGGCTTTGTCGTTACCCCCGAATGCAAGTTTGACCGCTTCTTTGGTGGGATGAATCCTAGCCTGCGGAAATCATTAGCGATCCGTGACTTCGACAACTATGAGGAAATTGTCCGATGTGCCCTCAAGGTCGAAATGGAGATTGGAGAATCATAGGGGTATCATGGGGATAAGAAGCGTAAGGTGGACTTCAATGCTGGTGGGCCGATGGATAAATCCAATGGTGCCAAGATGATCCAGCACCCCACTTTCCAATTGTGTGGAAAGAAGAACCCTGGAAATTGCCTTAAGGGGATGAGGAAATGTTTCAGGTGTGGAAGAGAAGGGCACCTAGCTGTTAACTATTGGAAAGAAAGAACCGCGACTGAGACAAATGAGAGGAATGCTCCGCTCAAAACTCATCGTGTTGTTCAATGCTACAAATGAAAAGAACTGGGTCATTTTGCAAATTAGTGCCCTAATACAAGGGTTTTCGAAGACAACCAACAACCTCCAAGGCAGCAAGGAAGAGATTTTTCCATCACTTCTGTCGAAGTGAACCCCAAAAACGAAGTGGTGACAGGTACGCTTGTTATCCATTCAATAAAAGAGAACATACTTTTTGATTCAGGTTCTACGCATTCTTTTATATCTCTAATGTTTAGTAGAACAATCCCAGCACCACCAAAAATTATGTAAGTGAAGATGTCAGTGAGTACGGAAAATGGGGAAATCACTGCATCCCATTAATATAAGTCCTCCCCTATTATAATATGTGGATTGAATTTCCCTGCGAAGCTCATAATACTATCTCTGGTAGAATTTGATTCAATTCATAGCATGGATTGGATTTCCTTATATAGAGCCAACAAAAATTTTCGGGAGAGGGAAATCACACTCCATATGGAGAATCAACCCCCGATTCTTTACAAGTGTAAGGAGGAATATGAATCTCCTTTAGCTCCATCATCTCAAGCATGGATATTACTGCCCTATGAGCTCACGTATCTGGCTCAGATGATTGAGTTCAAGGAAGAAACCATCCGTGATGAAATTCCTATTGTGAGGGAATTCACTGAAGTGTTTCTCGAGGAACTGCCTGGTCTTCCTCCCAGAAGAGATGTTGAATTCTCAGTTGAACTTATACCCGGGGCTTTAACAATATCCAAGACATCATATAGAATGGCTATTGTAGATCTTGAAGAGCTGGAGAAACAACTACCAGAGAATCTGGATAAAGGGTTTATATGCCCATGTGCTTCACCATGGGGTGAACCAGTCCTCTTCGTCAACAAGAAGGATGGGTCAATGCGGCTTTGCATCGATTATCGTGAACTTAACAAAATCACGATAAAGAACAAGTATCATCTCCTAAGAATTTATGACTTGTTTGATCAGCTGCATGGAGCACAATACTTCTCCAAGGTAGATTTTAGGTCGGGATATTATCAAGTAAGGGTGAAGAAGGAAGATGTCCCCAAGACTGCTTTTCGTACAAGATACGACCACTATGAATCCACAGTAATGACTTTCGGACTCACCAATGCTCCAGCAATCTTCATGGACTTGATGAATAGAGTTTTTAGAGATTACCTAGACAAATTTTTGGTATTATTTATAGATGATATTCTAATATACTCCAAAACCAAGGAGGATCATGAGGAGTATTTAAGAACTGTACTAGAGACTTTGTGCAAGGAGAAGCTCTATCCAATGTATAAGAATGTGTGAGTTCTGGTTGAAGGAGGTCTCATTCTTGGGCCATATCATCACAAGCAATGGGATATCTATGGATCCCTCCAAAACAGATGCAATTGAGGGATGGGTGAGGCCAACATCAGTAACAGATATCCGTATATTCTTGGGGTTAACTGGATATTATCGACGATTTGTGATAAATTTCTCACAATTATCCAACCATCTTACCAAGATAACTCGAAAGGGAGTAAAGTTTTCTTGGAGTGATGAATACGAAGAAATCTTCAAGGAGTTGAAAAGGAGGCTTATAACTGCGCCCGTTCTCACTTTACCCACAATTGGGGAACTTTTTGTGGTATTCCGGGATGCTTTAAAGAAAGGCTTAGGCTGTGTGATGATGCAGAATGATAAAGTGATATCCTATGCCTCAAGGCAGTTGAAAATCCATGAGCAAAACAATCCAACTCATGATATGGAGTTGGAAACGATGATCTTTTCCTTGAAATTCTAGCGGCATTATCTCTATGGGGAGAAATGTGAGATATATACTGACCACAAGAGTCTTAAATATATATTCACACAGAAAGAGCTTTATGACAACCCTACTTTTTATTACAACTTAAACATGATTCATTACATAGAACTTCACTTGATTCAACAAAGAAGATCGAGAGGTTTAGTGTCTTTGGGGCTGAGTATTATTCCATAAAAACATAAAACATGAGATACAACATCTTTATTGAAAACTTCCTTTACATGACCACTACATTCCCTCGTACGTAGCATTGCAAGGGATAACCTGAAGACATGCATAAGAAAAGGGTGAGATATAAAGCCCTGTAAGGGAGTACACATGGAATACCATGAGGCGTACAATACATGTTAGACAATCGGCATATCAATAGAGCATAAAATAAACATGAAAATAAAGTCATGATATATCATGATAATCATAACATGGAAATGTGGCAACAACACCTAACATTGAATTAGCATGAGCCAAGGCTCATTGCACATGGAGCATGAGTAAACCCTCATTGCACATGAAGCATGAGTAAACCCTCATTTCACTTGAATTAGCATGAGTCAACACTCATTGCACCTTACGTATCATGATACTATACTTTACCCAATGCATTGGAGCGCTATAAGGGCGCACCCTTCTTAAACATTTCATTTCATGCATAAGTGTGCCACATGGATCATAAAACATAGATTCATAAAACATAATCATTTATTACACGATAAAGGAATATGGAATTAAGACATGAAACTTTATAATCAATAAGTAAATGTGCATAAAGGTGAATTACATTGATGGAGAAATAGGCATGGTATTCACTACACAATGACATTGGCTTAGAAAATCGGTCCGATTTCGGCAGCGTAACGGCGTGACACATAAATTCATAAAAACGGTTGATGAGAGAGAAAGGGGTTCCTCATCATATTTACATGTAATGGACATTAAGGATGTCATATAGATACATGTCCCATCAATTGAAATGGAATGTAGATTCATGATACAAATGTATTGCTTGAATGTAAAAGAAGAGAGAGAAGTTCCTTTCGGAATTTCGACATAGTAACAGGTGTACATGGGAGGAATTAAATGAGAGAGAAAGGGGTCTCCCATCATTAAAACATAAAGAGTGAAGTATGAGAGAGGTTATAAACCATACCCCAATATTCATAATTGAAATTAAAAGGGCAATACAACTTAAAGAAAATTGACAAAAATGAGAAAGGAAGAAAAAACCCTTACTTGGAAGTGTGCATTCAAAAGCAAGAGAGAGTCTTGTGAGAGGATTCTTGAGAGCTTGGGGAACCTTGAGAGGATTCTAGACAGAGTAGGGAAGAGGTTGGACGAAATCCAAGGGATTTTAGTGAGGAGGAAGTGGGAGTTTGAGTGGGTTTATAGAGGAAAGGTGAGAGAATTCTTTATTATTTAGGTTTGGGGCTCGTTATATTAAATTAATCCAAACCACAAACCATCCCATGGTTTTTGCCCATGGATTCTGGAAAATGAAAGAGGAAAACAATATTTTACAAGCACAAGGTACGAACATATTAAAATATTACGGTTGCTTATGTGGAGGTGAGTCACACTCCCATGGAAATTAATTTAAAAAGGCAAAGTGTTGAATAAGTCTTGAGGGGTTCATTAATTCTTTGAAAAGTAAGTCAAAAAAACCCAAAATCACTTTATTTTAATGATAAAACATATATTGGCCGAACTTAAGGATTATGGTATTTTATTACATCACAATTGGGTCATTATGATGTCATAAAACACATTATATATTTAAACGGTATTTAATTTTTACCCAAAAATTGGACTGTCTCAGAAAATTATGAAAAATTCACCGTTGGATAATTTCGACATCCTGATTCGAAAAATGAAATTTATTTTATCTAAAAAAATTTCTATATATGTTAATTTTCACTTTTAGAATAAAATCCAACATTTATAAAAAATTCACGGGTTTTGACAGAAATGGCTTTCAACCTTAATAAAAATTTTAATTGCATTCATAAAATTATAAGATCATTTATATTTAATAAAAATTAATTTAATATTAATAAAATATTATTTTAATTTAAAAATCCCTTAATTTAATAAAATTGAATTCTTAATTAAATAATAACTAAAAACACCATTTGTATTTTAAAAACTATTTAAAATGCATCAAAAAATGACTAGAAATTATATTCATTATTATATTAAAAAAATTAATGTACATGAACATAGTAACACTTATTTGTTACATAACCCCTTAAAACAGGGGCATAAGACCTAAGGGTAAGGTGTGCGATGGTGACAGGCTCTTGGGGCAGCTTGGATAACATCGCTTGAGTGGTAATCTCTATCAACTTCCAATTTACCCGTAGACGGTCACGTTCGAGCTTGACAAAAAGAAGCTCAGATTGGTCTTGGTCAAGGGCGAAGCCCAAGGATGCCACCTCTTTTCCGAGCTCCGACAAATGGGCTTCGTATGGGGCAATTCTACTGGATGAGGCCATCACTTCCATTGTCTGAGTAAAAATTAGGTTCGTTAAAGCCTTATATTTAGTCAAATCATGTGATCACTGTTCAAAGACTATAAAAGTAACGGTCACAAATCGTATCATAAAACCAAAGAGGTTGACATCTTATGAAAACATTTTTCATAAATAGGAATTTGATTGGATCAAGAGTCATTTTCCATTAATGAAACTTTGGGTCATTACAATATTCCCCCCTTAAGAAATTTCACCCTCAAAATTTTTCTTTTCCCACACTAAAACAAATGTGGGTAACTCAGCTTCATCATATCCTCTGACTCCAAAGTTGCTTCTTCAAACATGTGGTTTCTCCACAACACCTTGACGAGGGGCATTGTCTTATTTCGTAGAACTTTTTCTCTATGATCTAAGATCTTCACTGGTTTCTCCTCATAAGAAAGACCATCTTCCAATTGTACCACCTCGGAAGTGAGTACATGTGAAGGGTCCGGTATGTACTTCTTTAAGAGGGATACGTGAAAGACGTCATGCACCTTGGCCATAGTAGGTGTAAGTGCTAGTCGATAGGCCAAAACCCCAACACGATCAAAAATCTCGAAGGGGCCGATGTACCTTGGATTTAACTTCCCTTTATTTCCAAACCTCATGACCTTCTTCCACGGAGATATGCGTATAAATACCATGTCTCCAACTTTAAATTCAAGATCTCGTTGATGATTATCTGCATAACTCTTCCGTTGACTCTGGGCTACCTTGATATGCTGCTGAATGGTTTTCACCTTCTCTACCATTTCTTCAACCATTTATGGTCCAAGCAGCTTACGTTCACCGACCTCATCCCAACATGCGGGTGTTCTGCACCTTTTCCCATACATGGCTTCATATGGGGTCATTCAGATGCTCGAGTGGAAACTGTTATTATAAGAGAACTCAACCAGGGTAAGATGTTGATCCCATCCTCCTTTAAATTCCATTGAACACACTCTCAGCATATCCTAAAGTGTTTGGATAGTCCACTCGGATTGGCCATCAGTTTGAGGACGATAGGCCGTACTGAAGTTCAGTTCCATATTCAGAGCATGTTGAAGACTCTTCCAAAACATAGAGGTAAATCTTGGATCTCGTTCAGACACAATAGATAGTGGTACTCCATGCAACCTTACCACTTCCCTGATATATATCCGTGCTAGTTGATCTAATGAGAAATCCTCCCGAATAGCAATGAAGTGTGTAGTCTTTGTAAGACGATCCACAACAACCCAGATTGCATTGTTTCCATTGGATGTCCTAGGAAGTCCGGTGACAAAGTCCATGGTGATGTTCTCCCATTTCCATTCTGGTGTGGGAAATAGTTGCATCATCCTCTTAGACTTCTGCCTATTGGCCTTCACTTGCTAACACACCAGGCACTTTGATGTATATTCAGCGATCTCCTTCTTCATATTATCCCACCAAAAGTTTTCTCGGAGATCTCGATACATCTTTGTGCTCCCTGGGTGTATAGAGAAATTTGAACTATGTGCATCATCCAAAAGTTCTTTCTTCAGCTCCGGACTTGATGGAACACATAGTCTTTTCCCAAACTGCACAATTCCTTCTTCATTAACATTAAACTCCAAGGATTTCCCCTTTTTGATAGTTTCCACTTTTTCTTGAATTCCCACATCATCCTTTTGAGCATCCGTTAACCTTTCCAAAAGAGATGGTTGGGAAATCATTTGGGAAAGGATTAATGAAGTTCCATTATTTATGATTCCCACATCCATCTTCATCAAGTCTAAGAAGATTGGATCATTCTCAATTCTCATCATTGATAGAATCGCTGGATCCTTTCTACTTAGGGCATCCACCACCTTGTTCGTTTTCTCAGGGTGGTAATGTATTGAACAGTCATAATCCTTTATGAGCACTATCCATCTTCTCTGGCGCATATTAAGCTCCTTATGTGTGAATATATATTTAAGACTCTTGTGGTCAGTATATATCTCAAATTTCTCTCCATAGAGATAATGCCACCAGATTTTCAGGGCATAGATCACAACCACCAACTCTAGATCATGCGTTGGATAGTTTAGCTCATGGGTTTTCAACTGCCTTGAGGAATAGGATATCACTTTATCATTCTGCATCAGCACATATCCTAATCCCTTTTTCAAAGCATCACTGAATACCACAAAAAACTCCCCACTTGTGGGTAAAGTGAGCACGGGTGCAGTGATAAGCCTCCTTTTCAACTCCTTGAAGCTTTTTTCACATTCATCACTCCAAGAAAACTTTACTCCCTTTCGAGATAGCTTGGTAAGAGGGTTGGACAATCGTGTGAAATTTCTCACAAATCGTCGATAATATCCAGCTAACCCCAAGAAGCAACGGATATCTGTTACCAATGTTGGCCTTGGCCATCCCTCAATTGAATATTTTTTGGAGGGGTCCACGGATATCCCATTGCTTGTGATGATATGGCCCATGAATGAGACCTCCTTCAACCAGAACTCACACTTTCTGTATATTGCATAGAGATTCTCCTTGCGCAAAGTCTCTAGTACAGTTCTTAAATGCTCCTCTTGGTCCTCCTTTGTTTTGGAGTATATTAGAAGATCATCTATAAAGACTACCAAAAATTTGTCAAGGTAATCTATAAAGACTATATTCATCAAGTCCATGAATATTTCTAGAGCATTGGTGAGTCCGAAAGGCATTACTATGAATTCATAGTGCCTCTATCTTGTACGAAAAGCAGTCTTGGGAATATCTTCTTTCTTCACCCTTACTTGATAATATCCCGACCACAAGTCCACCTTGGAGAAGCATTGTGCTCCACGCAACTGGTCGAAAAATTCATCAATTCTTGGGAGTGGATACTTGTTCTTTATTTCGATTTTTTAATGTTCATGATAATCGATGCTGAGCCGCATTGACCCATCCTTCTTCTTGACGAAGAGGACTGGTGCACCGCTTGGTGAAGCACGTGGGCTTATAAACCCTTTATCCAGATTCTCCTGTAGTTTTTTCTTTATCTCTTCAAGCTCAACAGAAACCATTCTATATGGAGTCTTGGATATTGGTAGCGCCCCAGGTATAAGTTCAGTTGAGAAATCAACATCTCTTATTGGAGGAAGACCAGGCTGTTCCTTGGGAAACACTTCCGCGAATTCCCTCACAATAGACATTTCTTCAAGGATGGATTCTTATTTGGACTCAATCATCTGAGCCAGATACGTGTGCTCATAGGGCAGTAATATCAATGCTTGAGATGATGGAGCTAAAGGAGATTCATCTTCCTCCTGACACTTTTAAAGAATCGGGGGTCGATTCTCCATATGGAGTGTGATTTCCCTCTCCCGACAATTTATGTTGGCTCTATATAAGGAAAGCCAATCCATGTCAAGAATTGCATCAAATTCCACCAAAGGGAGTATGACGAGGTTCGCCAGGAAATTCAATCCACAGATTATAACAGGGGATGACTTATATTCATGGGATGCAATGATTTCCTCATTTGCCGTACTCACGGACATCTTTACTTCCATGATTTGTGGTGGTTCTGAGATTGTTCTACTAAACTTTAGAGATATAAAAGAATGCGTAGAACCTGAATCAAAAAGTACATTCGCTATTATTGAATGAATATCTAGCGTACCTATCACCACTTCGTTGTCAGGGTTCACTTCAGCAGAAGTGATGGAAAAAGATCTTCCTTGCTGTCTTGGAGGTTGTTGGTTGCCTCCGATAACCCTTAGATTAGGGCACTGATTTGCAAAATGACCTGGTTATTTGCATTTATAGCATTGAACAACGCGTTGAGGTTCGAACGGAGCATTCCTCTCCTCTGTCGCAGCGGCGGGTCCTTCTTGCCGACAGTTAATAGCTAGGTGCCCTTCTCTTCCACACCTGAAGCATTTTCTCGTCCCCTTAAGGATATTTCCAGGGTGCTTCTTTCCACACTTTTGGAAAGTGGGGTGCTCGAAATTCATAGCTCCATCAGATTTATCCATCGGACCACCAGCATTGAAGTCTACCTTACGCTTCTTGTCCCCATGATACCCCTGTGATTCTCCGATCTCTATTTCGACCTTGAGGGCAAATCAGACAATTTCCTCATAGCTGTCAAAGTCAAGGATCACTAATGCATTCCGCAAGCTAGGCTTCAACCCACTAAAGAAGCAGTCAACCATGCATTCGGGGGTAACGACGAAGTCGAAAGCGTATCGTGCAAGAGTTGTGAAGTATGGCTCGTACGCTCCCACAGATTCTTCATCTTTTTTCTCGAGCGAAAGGAAGTCCCTTTCCATCTTAAGAAGGAGGGTGCACGGAAAATATTTATCGAAAAACATCTTCTGATATTCCTTCCATTCCAAAGCATCGATCTCCTCCTCAGGCTTCGTATTTTTGATCAACGTCCACCATTGATCAACTTCACCCTCCATACGATAAGCCGCCAGCAGAACCTTATCTTGTTCATAACATTGAAGGATGGAGAAGATCTTTTCAATGGAGTTGATCTATTGTTCAGCGATCGTGGGATCAGATGATCCACTAAAAGTAGGAGGCCTTTGTCTCATGAAGCTCTCGATAGCAACTTGTTCTTTCTTAGGGGGGTTGAACGTTCCTCATGACCCATGTTTATGTTCAAAACTTGAGTTAGCTGACAGAGAAGCGTGACAAAGTTCGTGATTCCCGCTCCCATTGGATTGGGCATCTCATTAGTACAATCATCACACTGATCTTCACAATGGTTGTTAGCCCGAGTCCTCCTATTACCGGCCATTGGCTGGAAAAAGGAAAGTTAGGGGTAACACATAAAGGGTAATCCAAAGACAAAAGTTGATGACTTATAAATAAACATTAATTTCTTTAACTCATGAGTCTATAGGATTTGATCTAGGCCTTTCATGATCTACTTTATAACATATATTCTTAGGGGAATTATTCCATTAATAAGGGTTCATACCAAGATTGTGAATTTATCAAAACATATCCCCCGGGAGTGTCGTAACCAAGAGTGCAGCAAGGCCCGTTGTCGTGCACTAGTTCATGTTCGAGTCTAGCTCAAAGTGGTGTTTTTGGGATTTACTCCTAGGATACATCTGTGCCAGAGCCGCCTCTACCTGCTCGTATCAAGACAGGGATGTATTTGTTTGATAAACCACTTACTTAGTATTTACCAAAACTTATGGATGTTTTTATTATACTTAGTCTTGTATAGGAGGCTTTACTACGGTTTCCTAATCCCAAAAATAACTAAAACTATCCTCTGATACCAACTATGACAACCCTGCTTTTTATTACAACTTAAACATGATTCATTAGATAGAACATCACTTGATACAACAAAGAAGATCGAGAGTTTTAGTGTCTTTGGGTCTTAGGATCATTACATAAAAACTTAAAACATGAGATACAACATCTTTATTGAAAACTTCCTTTACATGACCACTACATTCCCTCGTACTTAGCATTGCATGGGATAACATGAGGACATGCATAAGAAAAGGGTGAGCTATAAAGCCCAGTAAGGGAGTACACATGGAATAACATGAGGAGTACAATACATGTTACACAATAGGCATAGAAATAGATCATAAAACAAACATTAACATAAAGGAGTGATAAATAATGATAACCATAACATGGAAATGTGGCAACAACACTTAACATTGGATTAGCCTAAGCCAAGGCTCATTGCAGATGGAGCATGAGTAAAACCTCATTGCACATGAAGCACGAGTAAACCCTCGTTGCACTTGAATTAGCATGAGTCAACACTCATTGCAGTTGATGTATCATGATACTATACTTTACCCAATGTATTGGAGCGCTATTAGGGCGCACCATTCTTAAACATTTCATTTCATGCATAAGTGTGCCACATGGATCATAAAAAATGGATTCATAAAACATAATCATTTCTTCCACGATAAAGGAATGTGGAATTCATAAACGAAACTTTATAATAAATAAGTAAATGTGCATAAATGTGAATACCCTTGATGGAGAAATAGGCATGGTATTCACTACACAATGACATTGGCTTAGAAAATCGGAGCGATTTCGGCAGCGTAACGGCGTGACACATAAATTCATAAAAATGGTTGATGAGAGAGAAAGGGGTTCCTCATCATATTTACATATAATGGAAAGTAAGGACTTCATATAGATACATGTCCCAACAATTGAAATGGAATTTAGATTCATGATACAATAGTATTGCTTGAATGTAAAAGAAGAGAGAGAAGTTCCTTTCGGAATTTCGGCATAGTAATGGGTGTACATGGGAGGCATTAAATGAGAGATAAAGGGGTCTCCCATCATTAAAACATAAAGATGGCAGTATAAGGGAGGTGCGGAACCATACCCCAATATTCATAATTGAAATTAAAAGGGCAATACAACTTAAATAAAATTGACAAAAATGAGAAAGGAAGAAAAAACCATTACTTGGAAGTGTGCTTCCAAAGGCAAGAGAGAGGCTTCTTGGGATTTTGGGGAACCTTGGGAAGATTCTAGAGAGAGTAGGGCAGAGGTTGGATGAACTCCAAGGGATTTTAGTGAGGAGGAAGTGGGAGCTTGAGTGGGTTTATATAGGAAAGGTGAGAGAATTCTTTATTATTTAGGTTTGGGACCCCTTATATTAAATTAATCCAAACCACAAACCATCCCATGGTTTTTGCCCACGGATTCTGGAAAAGGAAAGAGGAAAACAATATTTTACAATCCCAAGGTCCGAACTTATTAAAATATTTGGGTTTCTTATGTGGAGGTGTGTCACACTCCCATGGAAATTAATTTAAAAAGGCAAAGTGTTGAATAAGTCTGGAGGGGTTCATTAATACTTTGAAAAGTAAGTCAAACAAACCCAAAATAACTTTATTTTAATGGTAAAACATATATTTTCCGAACTTAAGGATTGTGGTATTTTATTACATCACCATTGGGTCATTATGATGTCATAAAACACATTATATATTTAAACGGTATTTAATTTTTACCCAAAAATTTGACTGTCTCAGAAAATTATGAAAAATTCACAGTTGGATAATTTCGACGTCCTGATTCCAGAAATGACATTTATTTTATCTTAAAAAATTTCTAAATATGTTAATTTTAACTTTTAAAATAAAATCCAACATTTATCGAAAATTTACGGGTTTGACAGAAATGGCTTTCAACCTTAATAAAAATTTTAATTGCATTCATAAAATTATAAGATCATTTATATTTAATAAGAATTAATTTTATATTAATATAATATTTTTTTATTCAAAAATATCTTAATTTAATAAAATTGAATTCTTAATTAAATGATAACTAAAAACACCATTTGTATTTTAAAAACTATTTACAATTCATCAAAAATGACTAGAAGTTATATTCATTATTATATACAAAAAAATAATGTACATGAACATATTACTAATTATTTGTTACATAACCTCTTAAAACAGCGGCATAAGACCTAAGGGTAAGGTGTGCGATGGTGACAGACTCTTGGGGAGGCTTGGATAATATCGCTCGAGTGGTAATCTTTATCAACATCCACTTTTCCCGTAGACGGTCACGTTCGAGCCTGACATAAAGAATCTCAGCTTGGGCTTGGTCAAGGGCGAAGCCCAAGGATGCCACCTCTTTTCCGAGCTCCAACAAATGGGCTTCGTATAGGGAAATTCTACTGGATGAGGGCATCGATTCCTTTGTCTGAGTAAAAATTGGGTTCGTTAAAGCCTTATATTTATACTAATCATGTGATCACAGTTCAACGACTATAAATGTAACGGTCACAACTATTATAATAAAACCAAAGAGGTTGACATCTTATAAAAACATTTTTCATAAAGAGAAATTTAATTGGATCAAGAGGCATTTTCCATTAATGAATCTTTGGGTCGTTACAAGCTTAATATGTGCCAGAGAAGATGGATAGAGCTAATCAAGGATTATGACTATTCAATACATTACCACCTTTGAAAAGCGAACAAGGTGGAAGATGCCCTAAGTAGAAAGGATCCAGCGATTCTATCAATGATGATAATTTATAAGGATCCAATCTTCTTAGACTTGATGAAAATGGACATGGGAATCATAGAGAAGGGCACATCATCAATCCTTTCACAAATGATTGCTCAACCGTCTCTTTTGGAATGGTTAAAGGATGCTCAAAAGGATGATGTTGGAATTCAAGAAAAAGTGGAAGCTATTGAAAAATGGAAATCCTAAAAGATTAATGTTAATGAAGAAGGAATTTTGTGATTTAGGAAAAGAATATGTGTTCCATCAAGTCCGGAGGTGAAGAAGGAACTTTTGGAGGATGCACATATTTCAAATTTCTTTATTCACCCAGGGAGCACAAAGATGTATTGAGATCTCTGAGAATACTTTTTGTGGGATAATATGAAGAGGGAGATCGCTGAATATACTTCAAAGTGCCTGGTTTGTCAGCAAGTGAAGGCAGAGAGGTAGAAGACTAAGGGGATGATGCAACCATTGCCCATACCAGAATGGAAATGGGAGAACATCTGCATGGACTTTGTCACCGGAATTCCAAGGACATCCAAAGGCAACAATGCAATCTAGGTTGTTGTGGACCGTTTTACAAAGACTGCACACTTCATTACTATTCGGGAGGATTTCTCATTGGATCAACTGGCACATATATATATTAGGGAAGTGGTAAGGTTTCATGGAGTGACACTATCTATTGTGTCTAACCAAGATCCAAGATTCTCCTCTATGTTTTGGAAGAGTCTTCAACATGCTCTGGATACTGAACTGAACTTCAATACGGCCTATCATCCTCAAACTGATGGCCAATCCGAGCGGACTATCCAAACACACGAGGATATGCTGAGAGCATGCTCAATGGACTTTAAAGGACAATGGGATCAACATATTCCTCTAGTTGAGTTATCTTATAATAATAGTTTCCACTAAATAATCCAAATGGAACCATAAGAATCCCTGTATGGGAAAAGGTGTCGAACACCTGCATGTTGGGATGAGGTCGGTGAACATAAGCAGCTTGGACCAGAAATGGTCGAGGAAATAGTGGAGAAGGTGAAAACCATTCAGCAGCATATCAAGGTAGCCCGGAGTTGACAGAAGAGTTATACAGATAATTGTCGAAAAGACAATGAGTTTAAAGTTGGAGACATGGTTTTTCAATGCATATCTCCGTGGAAGAAGGTCATGAGGTTTGGAAAGAAAGGGAATTTAAGTCCAAGGTACATCAGCCCCTTCGAGATTCTTGAACGTGTCGGGGATGTGGCCTATCGACTAGCACTTCCGCCTACTATGGACAAAGTACATGATGTCTTTCATGTATCCCTCTTAAGGATGTACATACCAGACCCTTCACATATACTCTCTTCTGAGGTGGTACAATTGGAAAACGATATTTCTTATGACGAGCAACCAGTGAAGATCTTAGATCATAGAGAAAAAGTTCTACAAAATAAGGCAATGCCCCTCGTCAAGGTGTTGTGGAGAAACCACAAGATTGAAGAAGCGACTTGGGAATTAGAGGAAATGATGAATCTGAGTTACCCGCATCTGTTTTAGTGTGGGAAAAATAAAATTTTGAGGGCGAAATTTCTTAAGGGGGGAATATTGTAATGACCCAAAGTTTCATTAATGGAAAATCCTTCTTGATCATACTAAATGTATCTTTTTATAAAATGTTTTTATAAAATTTCAACTCCATTGGTTTTATGATAAGAATTGTGACTGTTAATTCTGTAGTCGTTGAACAGTGATCACATGATTAGTATAAATATAGGGCTTTAACACATCCAATTTTTACTTAGACAAAGAATGAGAGGGCCTCATCCAGTATAATTTCCCCATATGAATCCCATTTATCGGAGCTCAGAAAAGAGGTAGAGTCCTTGGGCTTCTCCCTTGACCAAGACCAAGATGATCTTCACCATGTCAAGCTTGAACGGGACCATCTACAGGAGAAGTGGAAGTTGATAGAAATTACCACTCTAGGAATGTTATCCGAGCCACCCCAAGAGTCTGTCACCATCGCACACCTTACCCTTAGGTATTATGCGGCTGTTTTAAGGGGTTATGTAACTAATCGATAGTACTATGTTCATGTACATTATTTTTGTATATAATATTGAATATCATTTCTTGTCATTATTGATACATTGTAAATATTTTTTAAAGTACAAATGGTGTTTTTAGTTATTATTTAATTAAGAAATCTATTTTTTAAAATTAAGGGATTTTTTAATTAAATAATATTTTAATAAAATATTATTATTATTATTATTAGATTAATTTTATTATATATAAATGATCATGTAATTGTATGAATGCAATTATAATTTTTATTAAGGATTGAAAGCCATTTTTGTCAAAACCCGTGAATTTTTTTAAATGTCAGTTTTTATTTTAAAAGTGAAAATTAACATATTTAGAAAATTATTTAGATAAAATAAATGTTATTTTTGGAATCAGGACATCGAAATTATCCAACAATGAATTTTTCATAATTTTCTGAGATAGTCAAATTTTTGAGTAAAAATTAAATATCGTTTAAATATATAATGTGTTTCATGACATCATAATGACCCAATAGCGATGTAATAAAATACTATAATCTTTATGTTCGGCCAATATATGTTTTACCAATAAAATAATTCGATTTTGGGTTTTTTTTGCTTTCTTTTCAAAGCATTAATTGACCCCTCAAGAATTATTAAACACCCTGTCTTTTTAAATTAATTTCCATGGGAATATGACTCACCTCCACATAAGAAACCCTAATATTTTAAGAAGATAGGACCTTTACCTTATAAAATATTATTTTCCTCTTCCATTTTCCAAAAACCATGGGCAAAAACCAAGGGATGATTTGTGGTTTGGATTATTTTAATATATGGGGTCCCAAACCAAAATAATAAAGAATTCCCTCACCTTTCCTATATAAACCCATCCAAGCTCCCACTTCCTCCTCACTCAAAGCCTTTCGAGTTCATCCAACCTCTGTCCTTCTCTCTCTAGAATCCTCACAAGGTGCCTCAATCTCCCAAGAAGCCTCTCACAAGCCTCTCTCAATCCTTTGGAAGCACATTTCCAAGTAAGGGTTTTTTCTTCCTTTCTGATTTTTGTCCAATTTTCTTTAAGTTGTTTTTCCCTTTTGATTTCAATTATCAATGATGGGGTATGGTTTCTAATCTCCCTAATACTTCCCTCTTTATGATTGAATTATGGGAGACCCATTTATCTCTCATTAAATACCTCCCTTGTACACCCGTTACTATACCGAAATTCCGAAAGGAACTTCTCTCTCCTCTTTTACATTCAAGAAATAATTTTTTATAATGAATCTAAAGTCCACTACAATTGTCGTGGCATGTATCCATATGACCTCCATACTTTCCATTACATGTAAATATGATGAGTAACCCCTTTCTTTCTCATCAACCATTTTTATGAATTCTTATGTCATGCTGTTACGCTGCAGAAATCACACCAATTTTCTAAGCCAATGCCATTGTGTAGTGACGACCATGCCCATTTCTCCATAAAGGGTATTCAACTTTATGTACATTTACTTATTGATTGTAAAGTTTCATGTATGAATTCCACATTCCTTTATCATGGAATAAATGATTTTGTTTTATGAATCCATGTTTTATGATCCATGTGGCACACTTATGCCTGAAATGAAATGTTTATGAAGGGTGCGCCATTATAGTGCTCCAATGCATTGGGTAAAGTATAGTATCATGATACGTCATGTGAAATGAGTGTTAACTCATGCTAATTCATGTTCAAAGAGGGTTTACTTGTGATTTATCAGCAATGAGGATTTACTCATGCTCCATGTGCAATGGGCCTTGGCTCAGGCTAATTTCATGTTAAGTGTTGTTGTCAAATTTCCATGTTATGATTATCATGGTTTATCATGCCTTTATGTTCATGTTTCTCTTGTGATATATTGATATTCCTAATGTCTAACATGTATTGTACTCCTCATTTTATTCCATGTGTATTCCCTTACTTGTCTTTATATCTCACGCTTTTCTTATGCATGTCCTCAGGTTATCCCATGCAATGCTAAGTACGAGGGAATGTGGTGGTAATGTAAAGGAAGTTTTCAATAAAGATGATGTATATCATGTTTTATGTTTTTATGTAATGATCCTACGCACCAAACACACTAAACCTCTCGATCTTCTTTGTTGTATTAAGTAATGTTTTATGTAATAAATCATGTTTAAGTTGTAATAAAAAGCAGGGTTGTCATAAAAATTATGTTTTTGGTAATAGTTGGTACATAATTACAATCATGTAAAACCAAAATCATTTCCATCAGTAATGAAAGGTGTTCATCACCATTGGAAAGAGTATCCATCCTTGCACCATTGGCAATTCGCAGATCCACCTCTCCTCTGGAAATTTTCTGAAATATACTTGGTTCCTGCATTTGGATATAGATGTGAGCACCACAAGATGTATCTAACACCCAATGCTTATAAATTGAATTATTTCACTCGATAACAAATGTACATTTGGTGTTCCATTTCCTTTGGGAGTAGTTCCTCTTCCAGTGGCTCAACTTACCACATAAAAAACATATTTCCTCTTTGTCCTTTCCCTGCCTTTGGATCTTATTCTTCTTGGTCAAACGATGCTTGGGGTCTTTATACTTTTTATAAGTATTAGGACCCTTTTTATTATACTTACTCTTATGGTTTATCATAAGTACTATGAGTTTTTCATGCTCAATGTCCTTATATACTTGGAGAATGAGGGTCAGATGTTTTAATATACTCTTCTAATTATTACTCATATTATAATTCATAATAAAACTTGATAAGGTCTTGGGCAGTGATGAAAGTATGATATCTGTATACAAATCATCCGTAAATTTAATCCCTAATATGTCTATATGACCAATGTAGCTTATAAGCTTGACTACATGAGGCCTAGCTGGAATAGACTCTCTAAGCATAGTTGTGAACAAAGTGTTAGAAATCTCATAACTTTCTTTTCTTTCCATTCCTTCTATTCATAGAAACCCCGAAGCTGATATATCATTATATAAGCATCCATTTTCTCATGTTTCTTCATGATCTCATTGGAAAAGGATGATATCATGAAGATCTTAACATCTGAAGCATCATTTAGTTTTTTCCTGTACAGAGATTGCACTTTATCACTCACCTCATTTCCAGGTGAAACTGTTAAAGGTTCTTTTGGCACATACAATTTCCTTTCATGGAAAAGGATAACCTATAAGGGCCCTTGTCACTCCTGGAAATTAGTGACCATGATAAGGCTTTCCTTCTCAATTATGGATTGCAACGATATGTCTAATGTCATTTTTGATGTTGTTTCTACAAATAAGATATGAAAAATTGTAGTATATTATCCTATAAAATTTATACAAATAAATAAATATTATATTTATTAGTCGCGCACTATTTTATCAAAACCCAATATCCCTCACCATTGTCTTTGAAATATCCTATTGCTTAAATATTTTAGTGGGAATGATACATATTCCACTCTCATCAACCCAACTTTGGATGGTCAAGAAACTCGAATGGTTTTAGGTAGGCATTCTAAATACCAAATTCATTAACTCTTTGTTCCTTGATTAGTTGAGTGGACTCCCCATCCTAAAATCTTTAATTTGGATTTCCTCAACCTTTACCTCTTAGTTGCACGAAGTCCCTCTTTGGCAGTCTACCCTTGATGTCAACCATGTAAAGTCAACCCAAAACCTCAAATTATAATTTCCCGATAATTGAAAGAACCCTAACTTTGGTTAGTCAATCACATTGAACTATGATTCGATTCTAACTGAAGTAATGGATGGCTATACTGACTTAATATTTTATTGAGGAATTTTACCATTTATTCATAAATTACCAATTATTATCTTTTCACATGATTTTTATTATTTAATAGGATTACTTAAGTGATTAACCATGTATTTATGTAATATTTACACATAATCCAATTTATTTTAGTTCAATATAGCATGCTTGTTAATTCATTAATTCTATGATCATGCCAAAACATCTATAATGAATAACCATGCAATCTAAAATAAATATAATAAAGGGTATGATCATGATGTTGTTCTAATGGTTAGTTTATCTAGCAGTTGATATACTAATTGATGACCTAGGGGATAAAAACCATGAACCATTTAAGGTTTGTATTTATAGCTTTCCACATTTCTACCTTTGTATCTACTTTGATTTGTTTCGCCTCGGCACCTAACTTGACCCTCCTCCACTAGCATGGGAGCTCCATCCATTACATATGCTTTTAATCACACACAGGTGAGGGGTAAAGGGGGGTTTACATAAATGAAACCATGGGAACACATGCCCTACATATTAATGAGGAGATAAATAAGGCAGACCAATGATTTAATTTAATAATAAATTGAAAGGAATCCAATCACATACAAAGGTTTGGTCTATCTCATGATAATCCACATGCATGAAATGAATTACGCATTTAATAAAACTAGATTTAAATTATTTAATCATTATTATTAAAGATAAATCAGGCTCAAATTGATTAATTATTATCTTTCATTAATAAATCCATTTATATTAATCCTTTTTGGAATTTCCTTGAGAGTCTCATCCATTATAATTTAAAAAAAATAATAAATTCATTTAAAATTAACTGTGTACATAACTTGTACATTGGATGTAACTCAGTGAATACCTATCCAAAACTACCTAGCATGTATTATACATGTATAAACTTTATTCGTTGTGATATATAGTATAAAAATTTAATAATAACTATAATAAAACTCATACATGATGTGAGGCACTACCACAAAAACAGTTTTTCGCAGCGCCCCCCCTTTATCAGTGCTTGCTTAGTAGCGCTGATAAAGGGCCCCCCTTTATCAGCGCTTTCTTAGTAGCAATGATAAAGGGGGGCCTTTATCAGCACTTTTTTAGTGCTGATAAAGGGTTGACTTCAAAAAAAATTAAAAATATATTAATATATAAATATAGTTATATTGTTATATAAATATAATATATAATTTTTAAATATATTTTAGATAAGTATAAATGTACATTTACACTTATTATACTTAATATTTACGATATTTACTGAAAATGACTTCTTAAAAAATTTAAAAAATATTTTTAATTAATATTTTGATAATCATTATGGAGTAATAGTCATTTAAAAACAATTTGAGGACTAAAAAAACTAAAAAAATATAAAAAAGATCCAAAATATGTTGAAAATTCAACTCAAACTTCAAACGGCCATAACTTTTGATCCGGGTGTCCGTTTGAGCTCTACCACATATCAAATCGAAGCCTGCGATGATCTCTACGACGCTGTGACTGGGGAGAGCCCAGTCAAGCGTTTATTGAGGCCAAAAGAGGCCTAGAAGGCCTCCAAAACTGAGTTTTTTTGTCGGGGTACCATGATTTTTTAACATTTTGTGGATTTTCAAACTCGTTTAAGGGGGTATTGTTGGCTTTTCTTGGTGGGGACTAAATTTATTCCAAGGTATTACATTCATATTGATATTATCTCTCTGAAATTTCATTCTTTTTTATACTGAACTGCTATTTATAATCAAATATATAACTATATGTACATATTTTTTATATATTCGCACCTAAAAATTAAATTTTTTAAATAAATAATTAAACATATTTACATATAAAATATATTAGCTTTATCTAAATAATAAATAATATCCATTTTATTTAAAATACCAATATATGAATATTTATATACCTATATATTAATCTAACTATATATATATATTAATCTAACTATATATATATATATATTAATCTAATAACTATATATATATTAATATAACTACATATATATATATTAGTATTACTATAAATATATATATTAATATCACCATAAATATATATATTAATATCACTATATATATATATTAATATAACTATATAAATATAAATTCATATAACTAAATATATGTTAATATAACTATATATATGTTAATATAACTATATATATGTTAATATAACTATATATATGTTAATATAACTATATATATGTTAATATAACTATATATATGTTAATATAACTATATATTAGTATAAATATATATTACTATACGAATAAATATAACTATATATATATATATAGATATAGATATATATTAATACCACTATATATATATATATATTAATATTACTATATATATTATAATATAACTATATATATATTAATATAAATATATATTACTATACGAATAAATATAACTAAATATATAAATATATATATATATATAGAGATATCATGAATTGGAATGAAAATCAAAATAGAGTAGTGGTAAGGGCTTAGGCGCGCAGGGGGGAGGTCTCGAGTTCAAATCCTGGTGGAGGCAGGGGTGCGCGCGAATGGGGAATATTGGAGCAAGCGCTGTTAAAGGGTGGAGGGGGTGCGTGGGGTGCGTGGGGTGTTTTATAGGGGCCAAAAAGCACTGTAAAGGGGGGGGGGGGGGGGTTCAAGCGCTATAAAAGACCCCCCGATTGGCAGTATTTTTTAAATTTTTTAAAATTTATTAATTTTTTTTAGTTTTTTTTAAATTTTTTTTAAATTTTTAAAATTTTTTTAACTTTTATCAGCGCTTTTTTAAAAGAGCTGATAAAAGGGTCCTTTATCAGCGCTAAAACGAGAGTGCTGATAAAGGAAGCGCTGATATAGGACCCCTTTATCTGCGCTAAAACAAAGCCCTGATAAAGGGGTACTTTTATCAGTGCTTTTTTTAGCACTGATAAAAGACCCCTTTTATCAGCGCTTTTTTTAGCGCTGATAAAGGGGTCCTATATCAGCGCTTTTCGGAGTGCTGATAAAGGGGACCCCCCCCCCCCCTTATCTACGCTGGCTTTATCAGCGCCTTTCTAGCGCTGATAAAGGCCATTTTTTGCGCTGATAAAGGCCGTGTTTGTAGTAGTGAGGATCTTGAATATTACAAAGACGTTAATAATATATATATATATATATATATATAATATTATCACATGGTGTGTCCCAAATTTATTCCCACACGCAAGTACATGTATCAAGGATTACATAATATAAAAAATTCTAAATCTATGTAACTAGTAAAAGTACATGATGTGTAGATATGATCTATATAGCGTGTACATTCTTTATCGTGTATATGAAGTACACCCCTGGGGGCTCGATGTGTGAGGAGTAATTTGGAAATCTTAGAGTATAGGTCATTTCTAGTGGGCCACATGCGGTGTTGACTCAGTGTTACATGGTCACCAATTCGGTAGGCCATGTATGGAATAAACATCCCAACCCTAACATAAAGGGACTACTCTCCATTTCTGGTGGGCCACATGGTGTTTATTCTAGCCGACTATGTGCCAGTCTGTCCCAGTCAAAATGTGGTGTAATAATTAACTACACCGAATTTCATTAATGTACACAGGTTAATTAATTATCGAATTAACCCCTGGTGCATTGAACACGAGTACACAGCGTGTAGTACCGATTACACGGTGTGCACTCTTGTGTTATCTAGTCATAATCCCTCGCACCTCCAGATGAGATATTTGATTTTATTTTAATCATAATGTTATCGTTTTTATTATATCTACAAGAAATATTGAGTAATAAATATATCTCTTAATTAAAATTTAAAGAAAAATTATATTTAATTGAAAAACTAAATTATGAATGTGTAAATAATCAATGAAACTAAATAATTATAAACAAATATGTGACCCCTCTAATACCACTTCTGGTTCCGGACATATCAAAAGAACGATAGGGGAGATGCCTAACTTTTATTTTTACCATTATTGATAATCAATTTGAGGTATATTCCAATGAAGAACATGATGACCAATGTAATTGAATCAAAGAACAAGATAGGGATAGAAAAACCAAAACCAAGAGAGAGTATATCAACACAGGTTGTTTAAAATTAATTTAATTAAAAATGAATTACCTTCAAGTTTATTCTTTCATCATTGATGCATCTAGACACAGATCTACAATGCGCAGCTATTGCATTGTAGAATCCAAGTGTAGGATTCCTATAGCAATGATCCCCACATGTTCCATGTATCTTTGGATATCTCCAAAGTAGTCTCTGGGGGCTAGTATGAAAGATTCTTGATCTTTTGATGTCTGCCTTTTATTGCCTTACAAACGGCTTCCAAAGCATTCCCCATGATCCGATGGAGGAGGATCGCTCTTGTTCTTGAGATCGTTCTTGTAGAGGGAAGAAGTCCCTCGTCTTGAGAGTTTTTCTCCAAATGTTGTGCACAACACCAAATAGCCTTGCTTGGATTTCCCATGGATAAGGAGAGAATAATATAATAGGCCATTTCTTTCACTAGGATAATAATAAAAAAATTTCACAAGTGCCTTTAATTATTTCATCAATCCTAGAAAAAACCCCATTTCAAATAATAAAATAAATATTATTATTTCTTAACTTGTGCTTAACTTGAAAGTTATAAATAAATATTTTTTAATAAAATAATATTCAATGTTATTATTTCTAATAGGACCCTGAAGCTCAGTCCACCAATCCTACTCAATATTTATCACACCTTGACTAATGATTATTTATTTATTGAATAAATTTTACTGTATTATTCACTGATAAATAAATAAATATTATATTCACTAAATATCAAACAAATATTTATTAATTATTCCACCCACAAAATACTCTCTCGAATAACTAGTGTCGAAAAAAATATTATCAGGAATCCACGAATAATTACTAAACCCCAACTATGAATAATCTTTATACAACTTGTTAAATAATAAAAAATAATATATTATTTAACTAAGATACTAGATACACTTGGTGTGTGACCCTCTAGGCCTCTTTATCAGATGCATTTGGAGGAGCAGCCTAAAGTCAAAGGTTATCATCTAAAAGCACACCAAGGAACCCATAGAGAAATAATTTAATGCCTCAACAACATTTCACCTCATACAAACACTTACCATGTAATATAATCTCTTTATCACAATATCTCCCATCGAGCTGGTCACATGTTAGTTCCATCAACCTATATGCTTGAAATCTCTTTATTTGATATTATGGAAATAGAACATGCCTATTGGTCAACATGGCCATGGATTTATTTACTCTATATCATTTCCATCAAAGGGCCTAAGATATTATTTTTCTTTAAATAATGGAACGTATAAACTCTTTCTCTCATTATTCATTAGTGCAATATTACTCGTGATGCACCCAACATATCCTACCTCTCTGTGAACTTCTGTCATCATGGTTTTCATCAATACATCTAAGTGCATGTCTCGTAATACTCATTAATAATAATAATCAAGTCTAAGGACCAATACACATGTTTTCGGATTGGAACATCCAATAACGCATAGAAATGTTGATTTCCTATTAATGTTCCTTGTTCTCATAATATCCTCTTAGACATTACCAAGGGCATAAACCATGAGAAGGTGCCTAAAAGTCTAACGAGTCTCCACCCTTTATAGACTATATAATTTTTGCCCCTAAAATGATATCATCTATATATAGAACATATATTCAATAATAGTGTCATAGAACTTCTTGGTTCTCATCATAGCAGGGATCCGCTATGACATTTTAGTGTCAAATTTACTCTTAGGACATTATCACATACAATGTTACACAAAAAACTATCATGATGTGATAAGGAATTTATTAATATTAAAAACCATGAATATAATTTATCATAAAATATAAAATAATGTTGTTCTAGGAAACCAACTCCAACACATGATATGACTTATGTCCCATATCAGAGCTAAAGGTCAGTCTAATCATCCATCCTAGTCTCGGTCTACCTAAATTATGTCCACTTATTTCTGTATAAGGGATGACATGTATTACTGAGTGCAGTATCACATCCCAAGAGGTATAGAGACTACTTGGTATTGCATGGAATCTCAGTCTAGTCTATCATATCCAAGACATGAAGCTAGTGTATTGGGTTTTTTAGTAACCCCTGATGTTTATCAATTTTAATTAACTGATTTTATATATTTAAAATTTTCATTGGAATTATTTTAAAAATGGGGAATCCCCCTCATAGGTGAGCTCAAGTCCACATTACACAATAAACATGAATTATTAATAAAGGTAAGGTATAGAATACTACCAACCTTTTATGATTTTTCTATTTATTTTTCCAAGGGCTCACAACAGCAGTGAAAGAACATCTATGCTCATTGGGATTTATAGGGTCCGGTCTCACAATAAAACCACTGGTAATTGATTAATTATAATATCATTATAATTATTGATTTAATCTAAATAATATATAAATAATTAAACAACTTTATTTATAATGGAACAAATCCCAAAACCTCACTAGTTGATCATGTCGCACTGGAACAATGACCAAACACTCTTTAACAACATGAAATATATCCTTAACATCAAGTGAGCCCTAATATCTAAACAACGAAATCCATAAAATTATACAAAAACATAAATTTGGGATTTAAATATTTATAAATTCATCGTGGTGACGTAAATTAATAAAAATAACTGAAGTGAAGTTAAAACAGAATCCCGAGACATTATCTTCCTAGGAAGAGAAAAATACCCAACACTAGTGTATGATTCCACTATGCTCCAATGAAATTGGGTCCAAAATCCAAAAAACACAGAATCTCATCTTAGAGGAAGAATATGAAAAACAAAATAGAATCTAACAGAGTTGAATACTTACCTGTATTCTTCCAATGCATCTGACAGTGTTTTATTCCGACCAATAAAAAGGGAAACTCCCATGGAGGAAGGGAGGAATAGGAGGGATCATATGGAGGAGGATTCTGGGAGAATGAGGGTGGAAAATATGATGGAAATATTTATGCATCGAAGTGGTGAATTATAATTTTCCCCTTTTAATGAGGTAAACTATTAGGCCACATGCTTAGGAAAACCTTGCACTATCCAGGTAGGATTAATGGTCTAAACACCCTCACACTTACACAGTTGCATCACATGGTTTGACTAATCATGGTCCAACCATGTGGGTCCCTACAAACCACTTCACCAAACACCATGGTTTCCTCCATCCTTCCACATGGTTTTCCTAGTCTGTGCACCTATATAAACTATTGTAATAGTGGGTGCTTGGACCTAATTTGAATAGTGCTTTTGAATTACCATACCATGTATAAAGTGATTTATGCATGATGTAAACTTACCATTATAATGTTTATATTTATACATCCACTATTTAAATGGTTATGTTCATAGATTGTTCATTATATTGAAATTTTATAATAGTTTATAGGATATAATGAGAAACTCTAAATACTAAGACATTAATCTCAAACATATTTCTTATGATATAGATACATCATACGGACATGAAACTTTTGATGTTTGACTATCAGGTGTTGGGGCTTATTATCATTGAGAATTCTTCTCATGAAGTTTTCACTTGGTGATCTCTAGTAGGTGAGATCATGAGGATAGACCCTCCAATAGGAAAACCACCTATTTTAAGTGTCATTAGTTGGTAATGTCTACAAACATGTGTATTAGTATACTAACATAACATCATTATCAATGTGTACCATTTTAACATAGAAATTGATGTATGTAAAAAACCATGACATTGAATTCATGGTAGGTAGATTTTATTGGGTTCATATTTGGTGGTATGGAATTAGTTGAATAGTTAAGATAGATTTTTTCACTACTAGGTTGAGGATGTTATATCCCATGCATAGTTAATCCGGATGGTAGTAACTTCAGAAATCCATGTCTACGGTAGTCAAAGGTAATTCCATCTAGTAAGGCCGGCAAATATTAAAGAAAGTATGATGACACACGTGTGTTTCCTGATTTATAAGATATCGTAATACAGATAGATTATATTACATAGTGTGTGTTCATAGGAAGGTTTATGTTGGTGTGACTATTCCTTATCTCTTTAAGGGCCTTGATGGGTTGATAGAATCTGCTCCTGGTCTATGAATAATACTCACTACTATCGAGATATGGGCCAAAATGGTCACACACAATAGTGTATTCAAAATTCTTCCATATTCTGGTGAATTGAAATATAAGATATGGTGGGCCCACCATAGGGTCCATGATGTGTCTAGGAATATATAATCACTAAGAAATAAATAAAATAATATTATTCACATTTAGAATAATTGTAATTAAATTTACTTCTTAAATTTATTTATGAGTATTACAGTAAATTACATGGGAAAAATATTTAACGAATTAATATTATTTAATATTAATGGTTCGTTTAATATTTTCAAGAATGAAGAGTTGATTTAATGACTCTATTTAATCACATTAAATATTTATTATATTAAAAGAAATTTATTAATATATAAATGATATTTATGACTCGTTAAAGAATTCATAAGATGTCATTTATAGTGAGTAATAAATATTCAAGGATCGAGGTCCCTTTCTGAGTAATGTTGTTAACATACTATAAAAGTTAGGAAGGGGCACTCAAGACAATTAAAATTTACTACGCATGAAATGAGATTCTCTCTCTCCTCCACTGCTTCCTAGGGATAGGATATCTCGATCCAAGATACCAGAATGAGTTCTCCACCACGAATCGAAGGAACATTGACGCGGTGTTTGTCGGGATGTCAAAAGAATCATTGGATCTCTGCTCTAGCACCCATATTTCGATGATCAATGCTCTCAAAAACGTTCAAAGAGTGTTTGGATGATCTAGAAGAGTTTGACTTTGGATCCTTCAGACAATGATCACTAGAAATAAGAATATATTGAGAATACATTTAGATCAAACATAGTATTTTTTTATTTTATGTTTTGTGCTAAAAAATCATCCATAGAAGAAACTAGATCCTTTATTGGGGTTATGATTCACTAGAGATGATGTAGTTACAATGATCATGAGTGAAAATTTTTAAATCCCCCACCCATCGGCTTCCATTGCGTTCCCTGGTAAATTTAATTGGTATAAAATTGATCTTGTGATGCTTTAAGCCAATGAAAAATTAAATTCTAATTAAATTTATATATAGGGAATAACATCAGTCCCAATGCCATCGACAGTGTTTCAATAAAACTTCAAACAACCAAATTTGTGGCCATTCAAAGATTTTAATACTGTTTGAAATTGCATTTACAATGCTATTTTAAAATAATATATATATATATATATATATATGTTTCAATTTCACTTGAAGGTGTTTATCAGTCGTCTTCTGTCAAGGTGAGTAGGCTAATTTTTTTTTCCGGTGATGACCACTATTCTATCCATGGAATATGGCTAGAATAATGTTTCTCAGGAAACCCTAAATTCCACCATTTGTGTAAAATCATATAAAACTAAAATTTAATAAGGGTAAATTGGGTGTAGGGATTAGGGCTTAAAAATAAAATAATACAACTCTTTTTTCTACTGCCTAAAACTAGGTTTTAATAAAATATTCAAAATCCAAAAGGGGTGAGGCTGAGCATCTGACGACCAGACTCTCCCATAAGTGAAAATAATAATAATAATAATAATAATAATAATAATAATAATAATAATAATAATAATAATAATAATAATAATAATAATTTAGGGGCGCCCGTTAGATTTTTTTAATGAGTGTTACATATTTTTTAAAATGGGTCAGGGTTCTGATTTTTTTAAAAAATAGGACCCATTATAAATCTAGTAGAATTTATCTTCTATTTAATATCTAGTAGTACTATCATTACAACAATCTGGTTTCTGAAAAAATCCCACACCCAGGACTCCCTTTTATAAGAGGGATTTCTCTAGAAATTATTCTGCATTTTTGATGTGGGATTCATGTTCTCCCCTTCCTTTGGAAAACATTTTGTGTTTCTGATGTGGGATTCAGAAATGTTTCAAGTATGTGCCTTTGAAAGACTATAAAATATAAACTATAAGATGAATATAAATGAAACTTAAAAAGGATTAAAAATATAAGAAATAGTGGAAAATAAAAATAAATTCTTAAAAATTGTTGATGAAAAACAATTATAAACTTTCAACACCACCAACTAGAAACATAAAAATGTTTCAATTGGGTGACTTTAAAAGCCTATAAAATAGAAAATATAAAACCAATATAAATTTTAATTAAAACATAGATTAAAAATATAATAAATAGTTGAAAATAAAAAGAATTTTGTAAAAAAATGTCAATGAAAAATAATTTATAAGCTTTTAAAACACCAACATGAAACATAAAAATGTTTCAAGTATGTGACTTTGAAGTCCTATAAAATATAAATTTTAAGACCAATATAAATGAAAATTAAAACATGGATTAAAAATATATGAAATATTTTAATAATAAATAGTTATATTAATAATTAACTAATTAAATATTATATAATTAATAATTACTAATTATAATTAATAATCATACTACTGATTATAATTAATAATTATATTACTAATTAACTAACTAATTATTATATAATTAATAATTATATTACTAATTAAATGACTAATTATTATATAATTAATAATTATATTGAATAATTATAATGAATAATTATATAATTAATTAATTAATTACTATCTAATTAATAATTATATTAGTAATTAACTAATTAATTCTTATATAATAAATAGTTAATAATTATATAATAAATAGTTAATAATTATAATTAATAATTATTTTACTAATTATATCATTAATTATTATATAATAAATAATAAATACTTATAATTAATAATTATATTACCGATTAACTAATTATCAAAAGGGTTGGGGGGAATCCCCTTTATTGTATATTAGTAATGAATAACGAATAATTACTAATTACTAATTAATAATTAAATTACTAATTAACTAATTAATAATTATATTTCTAATTAACTAATTAATTATTAACTATTTTTTATATGTTTAATCAATGTTATAAGTTTCATTTATATTCGTATTGTAGTGTATATTTTATAGTCCTTCAAAGCCACATACTTGAATCATTTTAAATTTCAAGTATGTGGGTTTGAAAACTTATAAATTATTTTTCATCAATATTTTTTTCACAATTCTATTTATTTTTAACTTATTCTTATACGTTTTATAAATTTTTTCATTCCAATTTATATTGGTATTATATTTTATATTTTATAGTCTTTCAAATTCATATACATGAAACACTATTAAGTTTCAAGTCGGTGGTTTTCATAACTTATAAATTATTTTTTATCAATATTTTTTATAAAAAAATATTTTAAATAATTTGTTATACGTTTAATAAAGGTTTTATGTTTAATGTATATATGACTTATAGTTTATATTTTATATTCTTTCAAATCCATGTATTCAAATATTTCTGACTCCCACATCAGAAATGAAAAATGTGTTGTGTAGGAAAGAGAGAACCCGAATCCCACATCGGAAATACAAAATGATTTCCAGGGAAAGACATCATATAAAAGGGAGCCATGGGTGAGGGTTTCTATAGAATACATACTTATTTAATGGTGTTACTGTTGGATATTAAATAGAAGATAAATTCTACTAAAAAGTTTTATTGTATACATATATATATATACAAAAAAAACAAAAAAAAATTTAAATAAACAAAAATAGTAAAAAAACGTTAAAAAAATTCTGGAGGAGGAGTTAACCCCATTCATGAATCCTTCATCCACTTTGTGAAGGATGCATGAACAAGTTTTACACATCTCACACAGTGCCTAGGATGCGTGAACAGGGTCCACGCATCTTATGACCCATTTTTAAGAATATTTGGAACCCTATCCCAATTAAAAAAATCTAATACCCATTAAAAAATCTAACACCCATATCTCTCCCTTAGTCAGGCACCAATGTAGCCACCCCGAGCTCCAACCTTATTGTCACCTGAAGATCAGCCACCCATCTCTCATACCGAGTAGTAACCACATTCTCCCCTCTCCTTACAAATCAATTTGAACCCCCTCACACCCGCATCATGCCTTTCCACCACCAGACAGATTTAGTATTCCTACGAAATTGTCATAGTTGTTCATCTTGTTGACCTTCCTCCTCCTAGAGCAGATCACCTACCTCGATAGGATCCATATCTGGTCGCTCAAGATCTCGAGTAGCCATTACATTCAACCTCCAACGGTCCCAGTGAGCTCTCGTGAACCAGCCCTACTATTCTCGACCAGCACTATCAACTTGGACTTTCTAAGTGTCATTGAACCCCCTTACTCAGCATTCGCACCTCTACGTCGACTCTCTCTATACATCTCAACCACCCACGACCAGATTTAGGGGTTTCCAGCCTCCCAAACCCCCACCACATTAGACCCCAATATTGTCACCACGAATCCAACTACCACTACTCTATGTAAAAATTTGTTCCCCCTCACCCTCCTCTACCAATAAACACTATCTCACACCCCACATGGTGCCTTTCCTCCCTGAGTGGCCCATCCTAAAAAGGGTTGGGCAGATCCTTCCTTACCTGAAACTGTTTTGGGAGAGTTCTGACCAACCCAAAACTAACTGTAGTGGGTCCTAGACAACCCTTCTAGCGCAATTCACGTCCAGTTGAGTCTTGGTATCCATATCATGAATATTTCAGGCTCTGTAGGGACCATGAAAAAAAATGTATATATATATATATATATAATAGGTTTCAATTTTTAGTATATATATTTAATTAAAAAATATTATAACAATTTGGACTTAGTGATTTAAATCATTTAAAACACTCAACTTAAATTTATTGCAATTTAATTTACGTATTTAATATTTTGTTCCAAATAATATTGATAAGTGACTGGCTAATGTATGTTTGGGACTTTATTTATTTAATTAATTTTTTAAATAATATGATTTCGACATCATCATTTTTTCTCATTTAATATGTATAAGGGCTTAGTGACTAGATAAAAGTGATTATTTGTATTATGCACTCCCAAGACCCCCTCTCATATGTGCAAGTATTTATGTACTTTGACTTGGATGGTATAAGATAAAGATCACACCAAGACAAGGCAGTATCCCATGTGATATGTAGAAACATTCAACTATGAAGCGAACTGTGATATGAGTCCAGACCGGACTTAGGTATTATGCCCTTAGGTCATGGTTGGTCCATTTAGATTAAATTGTTCAACCAATAATAGATTATCTAGATTATTCAGGTAGTTTATTTAATATATTCAGTGTTTATCATTTTGTGCATTTTCAAGGTAGAACTATTACATAGAATAACAAACTAAAGTTCATAGATTAAATAAATTTATGAAGAGATTGATATTTTTAAATTTATTGCATAGTCAGTTGTGAGTGAGATCACATAGCACATACATATTAGAAATAAAATTTTATCATTTTCCAAAAAATAATAAAAACCATGAAATAAATATTAAGCCGCAAACCCCTTTCTTTCATTTAAATTTGAACACAACTAGATTTACGAGGTGCTCATCTGCCCTAGGTGAGGGTGTATTTTACTAATGGGGAGTTCTTATGAAAGAAGTTGGTCAACTAAACTGAGTTTGGAAACAAAGAAGTAGACTTATCCATATATTTTCAACATTATATTCATGTTTTGAGTAAATAAATTTTATGATTTTGGAATTTGAGACTTCACTCAACAAATTAAGAATCCACGAATTAATGCAGTTAGCCAATCAAACTCTTACCTTGAAACTCTATGAGTATTGGTGTAGCCAATTCTTGTAGACAATTAGGGTAGATTTCAAGGATCCTTTCCACTATAATACTCAAGAAATAGAGTGTTCTGAATCTAGTAATTAGGGATACAAGAGTTTGATAAAATAGTGGGAGATATTTTATGATTAAATTAATCGGTAATGTCTAATTACTAATCAAGATAAAACTACTAATCTACAATTTTTTTTATATAAAATGGAATGTGATACTACCAATATACATCATTTATTATTGGATAAATTCAATATCCTCATTAATATGATTTTCCAAGAGTATTACAGGCACTTGCACACAATAATACGATATAGGAAATTCAAGTGGTTGGAGTCTCCAATACCTATTGAGCCACCTCAAGAAGCAAGGGTGAGAATTATTCTTTTAGGAGACTCATGTATGATACATTTCATGTATAAAACAAAATGATACAATCAATTTCTAATGTGAGTTTTTTTATATAAAATCAGGACATAAATGATTTCATGTTTATTCTCATCTTTGAGAAGCTTGATAATAAAAATCAAATCAATATATAAATAGGGTGATGATTACAATAGATACATGTAAATATGAAATATGGATCACAATATTTCAATATAACCTATTCTTATATATTTATCAATCATTTACTCAAGTTTTGTTTAATAATGCATAATGATTTGTATTGATAAAATGCTTGACTGAATTTTGGTTAAAGGTTTACTAAGTAAATAAAACCTTAAAGAATTTATAATCCTTAGTTCTTATGGAATAAAATTTGAAAGACAAGGAACAAATTCCAATGGATAGTGTAATTCAAAAGGTACCTTCACAAAAAACTTCAAAGAAAAGAGGTTACTTATTGAACATGATGTTATTTTCTTTTCATGACATGAGTTAATTCTATGCAATGTACTAAAATAAAAAAAAGTAGTTACTTATTTTTTAGGTATATTCATCAACTTTATATAATATATATGTTTTAATTATTGGGTATTGAATACAATATGCTTATCACATTTGTGTATTGAAATATTGTAGCTATGTAAGAAAATATACATTACAAGAAGTAAGGTGTGTTCTCCAAGTGGCTGAGAAAGGGTAGTCCGTTAGTCAGCGGTGAGAAGTACACAACTTCTAATTTACATGTTTATTGATTTTAGATAACATTTTGTTAAGTATTACTAAAAATTTATCTCATGTGTTTGTTTTACATAAGTATGAATTATTGCAATTTAGGAATGAATATTTTTTGGTGTTTAATGATCAACCAATGGTATTGTAATGCTTGAATCATTTTAAATACCTAATGAATATAAAACATAAGACTTAGTTATACCCAGTTGTGGAAATATTAGTCTATGTATGGAAAAAACAAGTAGTTTTAAAGGATATACCCAGTGTGGTTTTAGACTATTTGGAGTTAAAAACCTTATGTATTATCAACAAACTTACGTACTTAGTTTTGTATAATGAAACCTTTAGATATAAAGGTATGACACAAATGATTCAGAATTAGTTCATCAAGAGAGTGTGATATATTACAAGGTAAGCTGGTGGTTTTCATACTTCACAAGATCATTTTAAGTGTTTATTAAGGAATTTTAAAATTAATTATGGTATATGCATGGTAAAAAGATGTGAGTTGCTTCAGGCCCACATGGTAAAGAATATCTTGACCAAGATTTTATCAATCATGATATTGTAGCGTGGAGTAATTCTTAAACACACATTACTTTATCAAAATAAAATATACTATTCCAATAAGGATGATATATGATGAAACATACAAACAAACATTGACCGAGAAAAATATAGCATGGAGTAATTCTTAAACACACATTTTCTTATACAACTCAAAGTCATGATGTAAGTAAAATAGAATAAATGTTGAGAAGTATATGAATTATGGAAAATTCTATTATATTTTGAGACATGCTTCGAAAATAATAGTATTGTACCATAACCACTTTCCTACTATTATAAAAAATGGATATCATATAAGTCATAGTATTATAGAAATCCATTATGTCATAATTAAATCTGTTTATATGTAAAGGTTTTGTTAAGGATATAAACAAACTTGCATCAAATGAAACACAATGTTCATCTATAGTGTTATCCTAAACATTTCTAAGGATATTACCAAAATACCAATGATTAAAATTTTTTAGTCAAGTAATAGACTATATTTATATAAAAGGGTGTGTGTCTCTAATTGAGATAGTTGAAAACAATTGAATTAGATATAGTCAATACCAGCGATGTACAAGTGGTTGGTATAGGAAAAAGCTTCACAAGACCGTGAGGAAAAGGAATGTTCTAGATACACATACAATATAGGAATGTTAAAAACATGGTATTGGTTTTATATTCACCATGTTCAGTGATACATTATACATTGATAGTAATAAATCCAACAAGTAAAAAGTATATGTAAATCAAATAAGATTAAAAAGATCAATTAAAATTTAATAGTGGATTCCATGTATCAAAGTGTATGGGATTTTTATTTTGAATAGTGTAGTGGGTATTCAAGTGAGACGATACATGTATGGTACAATGTTGGTACTAATGAGGCTCAATTGGTAATACCAAGAAATTATGCCTAAATATAATAGAATCTTACTTTTCATATCTATATACTATTATCATTCAATTGGGAATTGGATTTTAAGACCACCAATATTAGAAGGAATTTATAAAAAGAATTTGGAAAGGGTTGGTGAAATCATAGAATTCCAATAGGGATACATGTTAATGAGATCCAGTTTATGATTAATGTAAGAAAAAGGATTGTATAATATTAATTTTGAATGAACTATTTCCATATAAATACAAGAGGTTATAGGGAGAAACATAGATTTCCATGTAAATCTTTTTTTAAGAGAATATAGAAAATAGTTATTCTTATTACTATTAGTTAGGACCATAATGAAAGTTACTCTCAAGAGATTGAATTAAAGTAGTGACCTAAGTTATATGGAAATATATCGACTGAGGTAGATATAACTACTGATTTTAATGATTCAAATAGTACATATATTGACAAGGTATTTAAAAAATAACAGTTGGGAATATTTGAGAGTCAATTATTACTAATGACACATTTCATAAATATTTATAATAAGACATGTATGAGGAATAGGAGGAGATTATTGTGTTGAGTAGAACATCATATGATTTAGTGATGGATCAATCATGTATTCCATGATATGTATAAGAAATTATATTTCCAATATAAAATTTATGGTAGGAAAACATCAATTATATATAGGATAACTGCAAGGGAAGGAGTCAAAGCTATCCAATTATACCTAACCAAGTACAAAAGATATATACTTGGTATGTGGAGAAGAATGGATACTAGTTATAAGGGGACACAAAATAGTTAACCTTTGGATAAATATGATCTAAAATCAATTTCGAGATAAGGTAATGTGTAAGAGATTCATATTTAATCTAGCGGTATCTATATCTATAAATATCTAGTACATTGAAGCTTCTGATGCAGCTAATGAAGAAGTGTAAAAATATGCAATAATTTGTTCCAGTTCATGGAATCACACTTAGTAAGTAAATTTTTATCATGAAAATAATTTTTCGAATGTCCAGACAATATTATGAGTTTAGATAGAGGAACAATGGATATATACTCGAGTTTTACATCTTTGGGGAAGTCTTACTCAAGGATGTGAAGTCACAGATAGATGAATTTCCACCCAGTGTAAACATGTCAAGCCCATGAATGAAGCCATAACTCAAGATAAACATGATATTATCATATTAGAGCTAACAAGGATAGTTAGAAAGTTGGATCTAATGAAAGTGGATGTTTTATAATAGTGGGTGCCCTATACCCAACTTCAATAGTACTTTTTGATTAACATACCATGTATACAGTGAGTTGTACATGATGTTCACTTACTGTTATAGTATTGACTGTATAAATGGTAATATTCATAGATTACTCATCATATAAAAATGTTATAGCAATTCATAGGATATAATAAAAACATTTAGATATTATTCCATTAATCTAAAACATATGTACTATGGTCTAGATACATCATACTAACTAGACAGAGTTGATGTTTGAATATTAGGTGATGGGGTCTCATAAGAATTAAGACTTATGATGATAAATTTTACACTTGGTGATCTATAGTAGGTGAGATCATGAGGGTAGACCCGCCAATAGGAACACCATATATTTCAGATTTCATTGGTAGTTCCAATCTATGAACATTTTTATTTGTCTCTAGACTTGATATCTTTATCAATGTGTTCCATTTGATCATGTACTCTGATGTAATGAAAAAACCATGACATTGAATTCATGGAGAGGTATCTTTTATTGGGTGCATCTTTGGTGGTATAAAATTGGTTGAATGGTCAAGATAGAATTACCACATCTGCATTGAAGAAGTGATATCTCAGACATAGTTGATCAAGATGGTAGTACCTTTATAAATCTATGGTCATGGTAGTTGAAGATAAGTTTTTCTTGTATACTCAATGAATAATAAAGTAGTAAAAAATAATGACACAAGTGTGTGTCTTGATTTATGAGACATCACGAGAAAATAGATTATATTACATGGTGTGTGTTCGTAGGAAGGTTGTTGTTTTTATGACTACTCCTTATATATGTAGGGTCCTTGATGGGTTACTAGACACTACTAGACTGGGAATAGTATTCAATACTATTGAGATAATGTCCTAGAGGGTCTCACACAATAACAAATTCAAAAGTATTCTCTATTCTTATAAATAAGAATATATAATATTGTGGGACCCACCACAAGTTCTAAGGTGTATCCCATAATATAATATCTTCAAGAAATAGATAAAATATTATAAATCATGTTTATAATAATTTGAATTGAATTTATTTATAAAATGTATTTACATGTATTAAAGTAAACACATGGGAAAAATATTTAACAAACAAATATTAATTAGTATTCAAGATTCGTTTACTATCATTGGAAATGGAGAGTCGAGTTAATGAGTAATTTTATAATGTAATATATTTATTATATAAAAAGAAATTAATAAAAATATAAATGATATTTATGAATCAGTAAATCATTCATAAGATGTCATTTATAGTGAGTGACGAATATTTTGGGGTCGAGGACCCTTTCTAAGTAATTATATTAACTCACTATAAAAGGTATGAAGAGGCTCTCATGAAGATGACTATTCGCTATAAAAATATGAGATCATATCTCTCCTATCATGCTTCCTAGAGATATAATCTCTCGGTACATGTAACTGAACTATTTATCCTTTACAAATTGAAGGAACATCAATGTGGTGATCATCTGGACGTCGAAAGCGTCATCATATCATCACAATAGAACCCGTAATTCAATGATAGACACTCCTTCAGACTTTTGAAGTGAGTTTGGATTATATAGATTTTTTATACATTATATCTTTCAAGAAAAAATCTCTAATAATGAGAATATGTCGATCACAGCTTCGGATCAAACAAGGTATTTTTCTGTTTATGTTTCGTGCTTAAAATTCATTGTGTAAAGAACCTAGATCCTTTACTGGGGTTGTGATTTTATATAGAGGAAATGTTTTCATTAATTATCAGTGACATTTTTTAAATATACAACTCATCATCATCCATTGTTCACCCGGGTACCTTCACAAACTAGGTCGCATGGTTAGGCCACATAGTTAGGATGCACAGTTAGTGTTAATTGTGTGTCAATCGTGCACCCAATGCTTCATTTTCCCAAAACTAATATCTTAGGAATTTTACTACTAGAACACTCCCAAAACCTTAAAAAAACTATCTAATCCTTAAAAAACATCTAAAAATATTATTTATATGTATCACAACCTTCAAATTTTCATTTTTAATCACTAATCAAAATTTGACCTATCAAGAAATTTAAAATTCAATTTCCTTTTGAAAATTTCCAACATGAAAACCACGGGATCTTAAAACCTCCCTACCTTAATTATTATCATCCTTAAGAAGTCCTGGTGGGAAACAAAATGAACAACCCAACCTACTTGGTCCATGAACTTTTTTTAAATGGCTACGTTGCCATTCTAAACGCCCAATGCACATCCAAGAGCGACATTTAAACGTACGGTTTGAAACCCACCAAAACTCAAACCAATGATCTCAACCATTTATAAACTATCAAGAATATTCTTACTCAATCCCATATAACCCAATACATGATCACATAATCATATCTTTCATCAAACATCCTAGGTAATTCCTCATCATAGGATCTAACTTCTAGTAGCACGTTCTGAACCACGACACTCCCACCAAAATAATTGCTTACAAAAATGCATCCCTAGAATCCTTGCAATGATATAGAATCATTTATAAATTGGTATCACCCAATCACACTTTATTACACTTCTCTTGGTCCTTGATTTTATTTAAATGGTCAAATAAAAATCTAATAAACTCAACCTCATCACACTGAGTTTTCCTTGAAAGGCCCCAATTGACTATTAGACCACACCTGTCTTATCCAAATGGTGTGCCTAATAAGGTTCCTCACTTAATACATGAAAATAAATAATATAACACAATTAATACTACTATTATCAGACCATTATTAAAATAAGAATCTACTACCACCGATGAAAAACCAAAACCCGATCTAAATCCTTAATCCCAAGGCACGTCAAGATCATTTCGAGCACGCTCATGAAATCCCATAACCAACTTTCGATGACATATCCTGGCCAAACCATCCCTTGATTAATGGAATACTTAATATAAAATGACCATCTAATGACCAGTCTGATCTTCGCACAACCCTTCTCACATGTGGGTAAATACCAGCAATCCATTTCATTCTCCCCACCTTAGAAGAATCCTAATCATCATACCAATGAAAGAAATTCTTTATCAATATAGTTCATTCCTCATACACCTCTAGACATAATTAATAGAATGGATAAAACCCCACTCATTCCTAAGTGCTAATATGAAATCCACAAGGCATATATACTTGAATACATGGAAATGGTATCCACAACGCTCATCGAGTTTCTACACATAATGGGGTTCATCACCCATAAACAGCCAATGGAGTGTTCCCCACTATATGTCTTACCTCATACCTCTCCTAGAGTGAAACTCCTAAGGATTCCCCCCCATAAAACCAAAAAAAACTACTTATATAGCTAGGTGTATAGTCAATGTTATCTCAGTATACTCATGAAATTGTCAAGATATTAGGCATGATCATCTCTAAACAAGGAGTATACTAGGATTCCATCTATAGGAATGTATTGACATCCTCAAGCCACACTCACCATCCTATCACTACTTGGCCAGGATTTAGCTATATTGGTCATTCCCCAACACCCAATCCATTCTCATTGCCTCCTCTACCATAGAGGGGAATTCATCATTTCATTATTATTCTCAAGCATCCATTCCCACAACATTTCCTTGAAACCATAAGTACTCAGCTTACACATGTCCACCAACTGATTATTATTTAAATGGTACTATTCACAAACATCACATACTAATCCTATACTGAAAAGAACCGTGGATGTACAATCTTGTACCACCCAAATCAGGACCTGACTCAAGCTCCTATGAGTTTTCTATTCACAAGTCTAAATTACTTGTCCTAAATAGCAAGTCAATATCATTAATCCTGAAGCTCCATTTGAAATCCGCTTTAAAATCATTCATCTCACATTTTATATGATTTATTCCATGATTTACCATCATATGAAATTGTTTATAAAATTTAATCATGAACCACACAACCACTGGTCAACAAGGCTAGGCACCAGAACAGTAATGCCCATCGAAGCTAGTCACGATACCCAAGTACCCTACGTGCATAATTAGAAACCAAAGGCATCATCATGTTTGTACTAAAAACTCAAACATCTATCATGCATCGGTCTTTACACAATATTACAAATAATCTCACTACCTAAAAGTCATCTACAAACTCAGGCCAACCCCTCTTGTAGATTTCCCTTAATCAAACGAAACACTTGTCTATAAGGGTATAAGTAAAAACTAAGGGTATTTAGGTGTCCATACTAGCCCTATAAATAAATTCTCAAGATTATCACTAGTTCATACCACCTAGACCATAATTCATACCTATCATCAAGGTCACAACTCATGGGGTGTGGTCCACACACTAGTCTCAACACAAGGCATCTAACACACCTGTCAACCCACTCTAAGTGAGTTAAAGAAAAAATTGACCTATGTGGTTCAAAAACTATCAATACTAGCCTACCTATCCTTTATCCTCATTTAGAATACTCATAAGGTAATACCCCCTAGAGGTTAATGATATCACGAAAAAGGAAGATGATTAACTGATCCTCATCAAGCATCCAGATATGGTAATACCCCCTGAAGGATCCAATTCACTCCAAATGGTCAGGTACCCATAGACATCAAACTCAACAACATAACTAGATATCCATAATGATGTTTTCTTAAGTAAAATATCATAGCAATCTATATGGGAAAACTCGATCAAGGTTGTTAAGAACCTTTAGCTCACCACACCTAAAAAGGATACACCCACAACGGGCCTACCAAAAGGAATAATGTGATGAAATCCACCAATGAGGGTCAAAAAATCATACAAAATCATCTTAGTTATTGGTTCCATTCCACACACCTAGTTCAGTTAAGTAGAGTTTCATTTCTAGCTATAAGGTAAAACATTTTATAGGTTGGTACTAACACTTTGAATAACTAAACCTAAGAATCTATGCCCCATGAGGGGTCCAACACATAGGAATAATGTGCAATATTGACCCACTAGGGTCATTGCACCACCTATTCATGAGGAATACATCATTATACTCACCATCAAATGTCTCACTGTAGATCTACATGAACTTCCATCAGAAGAAATATATATATATATATATCAGTGTGTGTGTGTGTGTGTGTATTTATGTATGTATGTATGTATGTATGTATGTATGTATGTATGTATGTATGTATGTATGTATGTATGTATGTATGTATGAATGCATGTAAGTGTTCCTATTTGAGTATAATTCCACCAGGAACCTATATAGAAAAACCCACATATGTTTTTTGAAACATTAAACACTGAGCCTGCTCATTAGTTGTAAAATCACAATCAATCAGGCCTATAACAAGTGGATACAACATATAAAATATGATACATGAACAAATACCTCTTGACTATACTGGCCAAGAGTCAAAATCAATCATTGGCCTCTTTCCAATGGGCTAAGAGCCATAAATCCATACTAAATCATAAAATTCACATCAAATGTGTGTGCATCACTCAAAGTAAATATTATACCCAATGGTAACATTACAAACTAATAAAATCAATCCCATATCTATGGAAACCAAGATTTCATACAAGATAGGGTGTTCTTGATACACAAGTCTGATATCCATTGTAGTTTTTGACACATTCCTAAAACTCATGCGTATCAGATCCAAAATAGTAATACAATGGAAAAAGAAAATCCTCTAATGCCACTTTGTCACATTCTAACCTGGTTCAATCAATAAATAGAAACCATACCAGGTGATGACTAGGCCTCAAACACACCTCCCCATATTTTAGATGTTAAATACTAGTAGTGAGGACCTAGTGTGTGTCCATGGGGATATTATTCTCTCATATCAGAGTAGAAAACATGCTAAATAACCAAAAAAACATCCATAGAAGTAAATAATTATAGTTCAAAAGTAATTAATATAAACAAGGTTGTAATAAATGAAATTTAATAAAATCTCAATAGCCATTTATACATACAACATTTTTCTCCCATTGGGAATATCACATATACATAATTAACTATAAGAAACATAAATAAAATCATAAGGCTCCATCACTAACTTCGAGATAAACCACATACCTAATATCCAAATACATATCCAAGAAATTCTTTTTGATTGGTCCGAGGCCTTAGCCCATAATGTGTCTAAAACAACGTGAATGTCAGCTTGGGTACCCCCAGTGCAATGTTAGATCAAGCAGGGTGTGAGTAAAAAACATAATAAGGAACCACCAATGTGTTCCTATGAAAAGACTGTAAATGTTGTATAGGTATATGTGAGCAACTCATCAGGATAAAAATAATAATAATAAATAACAAAATAAATAAACTAAATAATATAAGTCATACCAAGGCCTATTGACATAAGTTCATGCTCAAGTAATGTGATTATCCTAGTCAAGACTTAATTGGAAGTAAAAGAGTAAAATAAGTCCACTGTCAATTTTGGGTTTGCGATCCTGATTGACGAGAAATCATATGAATAAGGAATTGAATAGAATGGCGTACCACTCAATAATTCTGTAATAAATTCAATCTTTGATTCTATAATCCTAATTGACCATAGCTTCATTGGAAAGTGTTGAAATGTTTTCTTAGCAAACTACATCACCACAAGGGAATGCGTGTACTAAACCCAAGATCATGCGTACTCACCTCCAATATATATATAATGAAGTATTATCAATATAAACTAGACATATTATAAACACAGCACTGAGATGGATGTCATAAAACTCATGACATGTGTAACTCCATTGAATGTTTAAGTCCTAGGTCCCAATATATAGGAAATCATGGAAATTAAACGTGAATAATCCCTAAGGTGGATAACCCTTAGGCGATCTATAAGGGATCATATCTATACCTAAGGTAAATAATCAACATTTATTTAATAAACAGATCAATATCACACTCCCATAAAGGTGTGATGAGTATAGTGATGGTGCATCCACTTGATCCTAGGGAGCATCCTAGGCATCACTCGAGGATATCATTATCAATTACCCAAGAGTATCTCCAACCGGGGTTCTGAAACATCATAATCAACATCATTTTAATCCCTCAATAGGGAGGAATCCTAGTGATAAATGGTAACTTTCTGTAATAGAAACATCTGATCATGTAAGGCTCAAAATCCAAATCTTAGGAAGTACATATTTTCATCACAAAATATAATAGTCAAATAATAAGCTAAGAAACTAGATCCTAGGAATTATGTCTGGGAATCCTAATCATAGTATCATATCGCATCAAGAAACATTGTCTTAATTCTAGGAAGCTTGTCTGGAATCATATATTTAATAACAGTAACCAAGTTAATGCATAAATAAAAGAATGATGGTAGCCTAATTCCTAATCCCACCCACTACAGCCACATCACCTTGCGCTTACAAGTTTGGAAAGTGTTTTAAGATGAAACCCACTACCATATCTACCGAAAAACCATAACACACTAGGTCAGGTTTGGTAAACCATTGGGGAACCCATTGGGGAAACCACTAGGGTACCCTAGATCAATACACTAGAGAGGCACCCTACTCGGGACCCTCAAGGTCCATATATAAATAGTGGATTCCCTCATGGATCTCTTAGTTATGGTCATAGTCTTTAGTCAACACCTGATGCACTAGAACTTCATGTCCCTTAGCATTGAAGAAGAACAATATGTAGCGCAATCTTTCTAGTAACATGGGGTTATTCCATAATGGTAATGGTCATGATATTGGCTCATGGACCATCTTGATTCCCAAGGTCGGTCTACTAAAACATCCCTGTCTTGGTGTACCGAAATTATATCCTCTTTGGCCTTTATAAAGAATGACATGTCTTACTGAGTTAGTATCACCTCCCAAGAGGTCTAGAGGCCACTTGGTATTCCAAATTATCTTAGTCTCATCCATTATATCCAAGACATTAATCTAGTGCACATGGGTTGTTAGTGGCCCCTTTTTTTACCCATTTTAATTAACCAATTTAATTTATTTAAAAAATCCATTAGAATTAATTTAAATAAGGTAATCTCCCTCAGGGATAAGCCCGAGTATCCACATACCACTATAAACATTCATAAATTCTAAATGGAAGGTACGATGGGCCACCACCCTTTTATGAAGATTTCCATTTATTTTTTCAAGGGATTGCAGTAGCTACCAAAGCATGTCCAAGCTCAATGGGATGTATAGTGTCATGTTTCGTAATAAAAACACTAAAAATTAATTAATTATAATTTCATTATAATTAATAAATATTAATAAGATATAACCAATTAAAAAACATTAATTACAATGGTATAATAACAAAAACCTCATTTATCGATCATGTCACATCGAAATAGATTCATAAAGCTCGCCAAAAACACAAAACACATCCTCAACCTCGAACCAAGCCTAATCCCTAAACAACAATGTCCAAAAAATTACAGAATCAATTAAATTTAGGCTTTAAATATTTATAATTTCACTAAAACAATGTACCTAAATGAAATTACATGTGTCTATTTGTAGATGATCTCTCGGGACATCCACTTCATAGGAAGAGAAAAATCCCCAACACTGGCGTCTGATTCCACCATGATTTGATGTAATTGGGAACAAATTCCCTAACCATTAAATCAAATAATATTGGAAGAAAAAACACAATGGAGGATATAGGAATTTAATAATTAACTCTAAACTTACAATGCATCAGAATGTGTTTGATTCCAACTTAAAATAAGGGATAACTCCCTTAGAGGAAGGTATGAAGAGAAGGTTGCATGCGTATGTGTTTTTTGGGTGAATGAGGATGGAAGAAAGGAAAAAAGATTTAAGGATTACTAGGGGAAATGGTAAATTTTCTACTATTAATGAGTCTTATGGTTAAGTCTTATGGTAAGGAAAACCATGTGCCAAACATGTGGGTTTCACTATATAAACACCCTCATCCTTGCATGGTTGCAGCACATGGTTTGACTAACTATGCACCAACCATGCCAGTCCCTTTGAACCTCTACACAAAACTTCATGGTTTTCCCCAGCCTTCTACATTGTATTCCCAGCCCGTGCACCTATGAAAACGGAGCCACATAGTAAGACTGTACGGTTAGTATTAACCATGCGCTAATCATGCTCCATATTCTAAGATTTCCCAAAACTCTTATTTTGGGTCATGAACCCTTAGCACACTCACAAAATTTCTAAAAAACTTTTTAATCCTCAAAACATGTATAAAAAAATTATTTATATCCATATCAACCTTCTAATTTCCATAATAAATCTCCGACCAAAATTTGACCCATCCAAAAAGTGAAAATTCAATTTCCTTCAGAAAATTATCAACCTAAAAAACATGAGATCTTATAATTTGACTATTTATTACTTCTAATACTGTGCACTCTGACATTGGGGTTATAGTCTCCCCATGATACCATCATATACCCCCACCACTAGTTAGAAGCCTTTGGTGTATGGGGAGGTTCGCCTGAGGTATAGTAGTGATAGTCATTTTGGGCATCAGTCAATGATTTGGGATGATGTGATGTTACAATTTATTATCATATTATATTTAATTAATATTTTTTTTATTTTTTCATGAAAATTAAACCAGTGTCATATTTTCTCAATAATCATAGGGATCAAAGATGATATTTTAATAATAAGTTTCATATTTAATATAACCTTCAGAGAACTAAAAACTAATAATGATTTGATTATTAACTTATTATAACATTAATATTTAATTTCCAATATTCATTCATGGTAGATTTTTATATCATTTTTCAAGTATGTGGTTAAACCAACCCCAAACAAGATCAAGTTATATCTCGATGGATGTGTATGGTTAAGGAAGTGTATAATATCATTATATCATAATAAGAAAAAAAATTACATTTTTTATGTTTTTGGTTCATATTTTAATTGGTTTGGATAAATAAAATCATGATGAAAAATGAAAAATGTTACATCATGGAGGCGGCAATCCACACAAGAATAGTTTACATTATTTTATTTTTTCTGAGTGGATGGAAAGGAATAAATCATACTTGTTCCATAAATATAATAACACTTTAGTATATAAATTTTTTTAAGGTAATTATATTACTATTTTTAGGGTAGGTTTTAATGATAAATATTAGGAAGAAATTGTAATGAGTTAGTAATACTCACTTTGGTACCTTAATCTTTCTCTTGAAAGTCTCCATAAAAATGAAGATATTAAGATAACTTATGGTGACCAAGGGACTTAGGTCGTGAAAGGTACATCTTGGATAGGTAAATTGGTTAGGTTTTAAATTAAATTTATAAGTTTATGCGTAACCTTAAGAGGGTGTAAGCGATCCCCTTTTATAAGTGAAGAAAAATGAACTTTTGTGAACACCCATTATTTTTCAATAATGAAATGATACTATTCAAGGATCAGTGGTTCTAAAAGTGATAAATAATTATATTTGGGATGATATAGGGTTGAAAAATACTACACCACACATTTACCACATGTTTTAAACATTTTTCAATCTTTTTATTTCTTTATTTTTAGTTTTTACCATTTTGGTTTTTACCATGGTAACTAGTTTTTACCCCAATAGTTTATGTTCTATTAAAAATATAAGGTAAACCTTATAAATAAATTTTAATTATATAAACCTAAATTTAGGTTTCATTTATTCTAATTCAATTTATAGATAAGATAAAATTAACTTTTAAAATAAAACATTTAATAAATATAAAAAATGATTTGTTGAAAAATGTTTCTTTCAAAATTATGTATTATTAATATCCTTTAGTATTGATTAACAATTTAATAAGTATTAATGTATTTATATATATATATTTTAAAATTATATTAGCATCATTTTTATAATATATTAATTTATTTAATTAGATAAAAATTACATAATTTTAATTAAATAATTCATTGAAAATAATAATTCCATCATTATCATGGTAACTGACTATAATCCTAGTAATCATACTTTTATGAATAAAAATTAAATTGACCTTATCACATAATATAAAATTATTGATCTAAATTATTAAATCCATTTTTTGGATTTAATTTCTATAAGTGATGAAAACTAATTTTTAAGATAACGAATAAAAACAGTTTTTAGAGAAAATAATTACTTAAGTTTCCAAAACATTAAACATTTTTTTTATAAAACAAATATTGTATTTTTAAATGATTTATTTTAATTTATAAATATATATTTTTTATATTAAAATTTTTTAAAAACATTTATGTCATAAAAATGAGGGTATTAGCAAAATCGAAAAAATTTTCACTAGTCAACTAAAAATCAATTATTATTGAAAAAATCAAAAAAATGATACCGAAGATAATTTTAAAATTATAAATTAAAAAATGAAGTTATTTTTCTAAAATTAAATTTGTAAAATTTTTATATTTAGTTTTAAAAAAAATACAATGTATAAAGGAAAATAACTTTTATTTAAAAATGTCTTTTTTGAACATAAATGTTTTTTTAATATTATTGCAAACCAATCTAAAATTTAATGAATGTTAACATATTTGTTTCATAACAATTGGAGATTAAGTAACTCAAAGCCAATTTTTTACTTTATTACAATAGAACTAGATATAAATAATCACGTCCTAAAGGACCGAATAGTTCAGTATTCTTGAAGAAGTAGATACAAACATGATTCCCATATTACATTGGAAATATAAAATATATTGTATAAAATAATTCTTTAATCCTTGATATTATTTATAATATCCTTATTCATATCATTGAGAAAATAAAACAAATAAAAGGGTGGGATTGTATTCTCAGTAAGGGTTATGTACAATGGAATCTATAATGAGTAAATAAGGCATAATCAATATAGAATGGTAAATAAATAAAAACACATGTCATTTAATCAATAACTTGAGAACAAAATTCATACATGGATAATATGAATGTAGTAATATCATGGATAATAATAATTAAATTCTCAATGAAAGAAATTTATACTATTTTACATCATTATCTTAGGCATTATGATACATTATCATCAAAACCATGTGTTAAGACAGTTTAAAACTATGGGTAGGTATACACCAATAATCCATTTAATAGTAGCTTACAAATTTGTCTCATGAGACATGTCGATGCATCAAGGGGATATATAATTCAGTCCCCCACCCATCACTGAATTTATAATGTATTCTTAATATATTAAATGATATATTTAATTCATGAATAACATTTCTTATCAACAAATATCTTTATTAAATCATAAATATTGATTTATCAAGGTTTTCCCCCAGTCAGTTGACTATATTTCAATGTAAAAAACAATATGTGCAATGGTATACATCCTAGTAAATAATAATCTCCATGATACAAAGAATTTGTATATTTAATAGAAATGTAATTTACATTGATCACAATAATGTTAATGTTTTAAGGTAATGTTAATGTCCACAAAATTAGTCATGTGATGAGAGGTCACCCTCAAAAATGTATATTCTGTAGTAAAATCAATTCATTTAAAGAATAAAAGAAAATTTAAATAAAACATTAAAATTAAGTTTTAATATATATATTTTTTTCTTTATAACCATTTAATTATTATATAATAACCTAAATGGTGTAAAATAGTTATGCTGGAGGGAAAATCCATTAATGTCGTATACATTAAAAAAAATTCCTTTTTTATTTTTTGTAAAGAATATTAAAAAAAATACCTTTAGGAAAAAATTAGAAAGATTATTTTCATAATATCTAAAAATTAAATGATAAATTAAAATATAATTTTTAAATAATTTGTGTAAATAAAAATTATTATCATAAAATAATTTTGAAAAATATCGATATGAAAGAAAAATATACCTGATCAAGAGGAGAAATAAGATTATATTTTTTTATTAAAATTCATCTTGAAAGATTAGATTGAATTTAATCATTAATAATAATTAATAAATATATATTCATGATGAATAACTCAAAAGGGTAGTATATATGCCTCATAAAAAGGAACAGGTGCATAATACTAAATATGTCTCCATAGAGTGGAAATTGAGATGAAATCCCTTTACACTTGGTATCCTTCAAGTCAAATCCCATTGAATAAAATAATATGAATTGAAATTTAAAATACAATAAATTTAGACTTATTCATCATATAACATGGAAAAGAGAGGTATATACACACTATAAAATAAATTAGTGCATATCATTAAAAATATTTCTCAACTAATGGAAATTGAGACAGAATCCCTTACCTCACATTTCCATTTAGTTGAACATGATTTAACCACCTATATAATAAATTAATATTTATTATAAGTAAATACCATAACCATATTCATGTTTCTAATATTAAATTTGAACCATTTATGACATTTTATCACCCTTTTGTTAATAATATTTTATTATTATCATTATTTTAGGTGTTAACTACTTCGTTTTTCATGTATGTTTTGATTTGGTGGTTCTGGTACTTGTAATTTTATTATGATTCCATCATATAAATATTTTTATTCATGGTATAAATATCATATATATTCAATATATGGATATTTTTATTCATCTATAAAATATAGAGATTGAAAAATGAATTACATTATTCATGGAGATGGTATGTCATACGTACGCATGAACATTGTTTTCACTTTTCAGTGGATGGGTAGAAAGAAATTTGAAAAATAATTAATATTTACATAATAATTATTATAAAATAAATTTCATATATATTCACTAAATCCATCCATATTACCATCTACATTAATCATAAATGAAAAACAGATCACATTGCTTCGTGGAGGTGGTAGTCCAAAAGTACGCACGAGTGAAGTTAACATTTTCTAACGAACTGAAAGGTAATAAATTATATATGATATTATAGTTCAATGATAATATTTATGTAATAAATATAATATATACTCATTATTTACATATTTATAATCATCCAAGTAAATTGGTGACATAAAATGAATTACACCACTTTGTGGAGATGGTAAGTCGTACGTACACACAAGCGATATTTTTATTTTTCAAAGGATGAAAAAGAAAAGAAATATTATTTTATAATAATAATAATATCATATAATGATATTTATGATATAGGATTTATTATTTTATGATTTTCACAACACATTAATATGAATTAGTAGGATAAATAAACTTGAAAGGGTCGGTAAAGATGATTACCTCTTCTTCGGTAGACATCCATTGGATCACCTCTTAAGGGACCAAGGGTTGGAATTTTTGATGGGAGTGAACCTATATAACTTGTATAATGTTTTTTAGAACAGTAATGGTCAGATTTTGGTCGATATATATGGTTCAAAGTTGTATAAATAAAATAAAGGTAGGCGTCCTTTTATAATTGAGGGGAGGGGCATTCATGGAATGTTTTAAAGCATTAAATTAATATAAATTATTTATCAAATAAAAATTTCTCGAAATTGATATAATTAAAATATAATATGATGATAAGTCAAAATAATATCATAAAATTAAATTTTTATAAGTTTTGGATTTATTTTCACCATTATATTTTAGTTTTAACACCCTATTTACCCTTTTGACAATTACTGTAATATTAAAAGATTAGACACTTTAAGTGTTAATAATGTTACTATAAAATACAAAATGACCCATAAATTGAACATGATTTATGTTTAAAACCTTATAAACATAATTTTGATGAATATAATATTTTTATTACTGTTAAAAAATTTAATAAATTATTATTTAATATACAATATCATTAATGTCAATTTTGGAACTATTCATTTAATTTGACGTTTAAATCTACCATAAAACAATGGAATTTGAATATAATAAATTTACACAACAATAATATTTCATATTAATATATAAAATCTATGGAACTTAATAAATCACTCAAATTATATCATTTTTAATATTTTTAATATCGCTTATTTTATTTTACCATTAATTTAATAAATATTTTTCCGGTGTTGTGTAAACATTTAAGATAATGATTTAATACATAAAAATTATAATTAAATTACCATAATGAAATTAAATTTATTATTATCAAAATATTCCCTAATATTTTTGCACCACTTGTTTTTCCATATGTGAACACATATGAGATATTTAAAACTATGAGAGTGGGACTTTGTAACTTTCATTGATTTAAATATTATATTGATCATTTTTATGAAAAAAAATTCCATTAGAAAAATACAATTCCAGCCTAAGGTGATAAGGGTCAAATTAACTACATCCAAAAAAAATAAAAATTAAATATTATAACCTTATCACTTAGTTTTATCCTATATTACAATGATTTACACTTTATTGAGGTGATAAATTTTACTATAGTTACTATTCATATTGGAAAAAAATATAAGGTTCCTATTTACAAAATTCTAACATCATAATTAAAAATATGGAATCAATTTTTCAATGTTAAATTTCTATAATCAGTAGAAAATAATTTTAAAATATGCTAAAAAAACATGACAAAAGAACTTTTAAAAAAATATAGTTTTCCAAAAAAATGTCTCCTATGAATAAAAATGTTTTTTTACCAAATTAAATCATAAAATTGACTCCAAGAAAAGTAATTACATTATTAATAATATAAAATAACTAATTTTAATTTTAAATTTTTTTAAAATGAAATATAACTTTTTAAATTCTTGAAATAAAAATATAGGTTTCAATAAAAAGTGACATTTTCACTATTCACTAGAAAATAAATATTTTCAAAAAAAATAAAAAAATTTCATCATAAAATAATTTGTATATTCTAGTTTAATAAAAAAAACAGAAAATACAATTTATAGAAGTTGAAAAAATTAATTATAATATTTTCTCACAAAAGAAATATAATTATTTTTGAAGAAAACATATTTCTAAATCATAAAATAATGTCACTTAAAATTGTGTAATTATTTAATAATAATTAATCAATACATTTGTATTTATTAGTATCTTTATATATATTTAATATGTTAATTAATTCTATTAATACTCTTTAATTCAATAGCTAAGTTATAATGGTTATATTTAAATAATAATATTTTCTGGTTCGTTTTGTTATTTGTGTTACATGTTTTATATACTATCGAACATAGTGTACATTTAAAATATTACGGTGTTACATTATACCCCATTTTAAAAAATTACATCCATATAATTTGAACTTTTTTCGATAATCAAGGGTTTAAAATTTAAAAAATCCTTTAGGGAAAACTCACATAATAAGAATCATTAATAAAACTTCATCTTAAGATGATGGAAAGTGAAATAATATGGTCATAAAAAAACTAGGTTTCTAAATAAGAGAATATTAGTTGGAAGTGAAAGCACATACATGGAGGAGAAAACTAATTCCCAAGGACTAACAGAGAGTGATATTTAATATGGTATGGATAAATTGAATAACCACAAAACCATATATCTATGATCGATGAAAAGACCATCAATTCATCAGAAATTATTATAATAGAATATCATTTTTGATTCAATATACATTTTCTTACAGTTGAGGAATTATTTTACCATATAAACTAATAACATAAGGAAAGATTCTTTCTTGACAAGTAGAATTTTATCCTTTAATCAATTTCCACTACTATCTCATCCTTTCTCCAAATGATGAGTATTCAGGATGAATTTTTTATGCCTAAATCACTAAAATTATCTTTTAAAAAATCATAAGATCCATGAAATAATTAAAAATAATTAATCTTATATCTTGATATTTTACAAAACCAAAATGGGTAGCACAAGTCAAATAATATTTCATTAATCACTAAAAACTCAACAATAACACCCAATGTTTATCTTAATCCATCCAATAAATGATTGACCTTAAGATAAATCCAAAATATATCTTACCAAATTCAACATATAAAAAATTCAGAAAGAGGGTCACTAAATCAATTTAACACTAATCCTCCAAATAGCATAAATTATATTTTAATTATCATATTCCAAATCTGTTAATACCTTGATCACATATTCTCCTAAAACATGGTAATAACCCGAGTTACCATATAAACCCAATGAAAATATATATTCTTCAAAAAAAAACTCTTTATTCATTACATATATAAAATCATTAATTTTTGAATATATTCAATAAATCTAAAAATGTTGTAACTCCATCAAAGATAACATAAACCACATTGTTAACAAATCACTAACAATTTTCAAGGTTACCAATACTATACCATTTACTTCATCAGTACCAGTCTTCTATTTTCCCCAATTAAATATTATTAACTGAACATCTGGAACATATTAAGGGTTATCCTTTCCTTATTCATATATTCTAAAAAATTATCACTTTAACACAAAATCACATTTCTTGATTATTGATACCATTCAATATAAGATTTTAAATCCTTAAAAAACTAATCCAGTACAATCCTTATAAGTGTCATGATTTATATAACTAAAATATCATTAATAAAATAATTTTAGATAATTATTGAATGCCAATACATAAATACTTAAATAATTCCTCTTCAGCTACAATAATTGCATAATCTTTACCTTATCCTCTTGGTTTTTTATATATTATGTTCCCTTAATACATGTGACATTGCTTTGAATAATGAACCATCTTTTTACAATTGAAACACTAAAAATTAATGGTTTATTTATTACCATTTCATTCATGTTCCTGATAGCCTTTCTATCCACACATGAAGAAAAATTCAATTCCCTTCAAGAAAGTACTAGGGTGTTTATTTCAACAATTATTATTTCCCTACACCTCCATTATTTTTCCTTAGTGATCATTTGTCCTATTATTCTCTTGATTTTATTTTAAAATACATGACATGGGGAAATTTTTCTTCATATTTATGGAACTTGAGACCATATCAGTATAGGATGAAAAAATTTGAGAAACTAGTTCCCATTGGAGGCTTATCTTAATCCCACTAAATAAATGATCAATCTTAATTTCTGGAATATGTATTTAGTTTATATCATTCCTTTATAATCTTTTAATTTTTACCTAATTCTTAGGAAAACTTCCATCTTCCATCTGTATTAGATTGAGTAATTTCATTTCCATATCATATCATTTCTTAAAAGAAAGGTATTTCTAAAATATAACTTCTTTAAATGTTTTATATTCCTTGATTTCAATTTCTTCGTCTTCATTACTATTATGGATCAATGAACACTATTGATTGGCATCTCTTTTCAAATAATGAACTATTATAATAAGCTTTTCACTTTCATTACATTCCAAAGATATGAATATCTTTTCAATAGATTTAATCTATTTCTGAGATACCATTGTATTAGTAGTTACACTAAAAAATTAACAGTTTTTTATCATGAAGGGACCCAACATAAGAGAATCATGTTATGGAACAAATATTTATTCCATATGGGCAAGGTTATTAATCATAACCTGAGAAACATACCATAATATAACCATGATCTTCGTAGTTCCGATACTATCTTTATTAGCTTTCTCAATAGGGAAATATATACATTGTTTATAGATGTTAATTCCATTTCTTCTATTAAGTCTCATCACTAGTTATTGGCACACAATGATTTAGCTCATAATCATCATAAATATTGAACCATAAAATGAAAATACCTTTAATGGTAAAATTTATAAAATAATATAAGGGTTTATCATAATTCTCATGTTAGATATATTAAGTTAAAATCTAGTTCCCATGGTTTCTAAAACAAATTCTCTGATGCCAACTGTATCAACCCCAACTCTAGTAACCAAAATTCGTTGCTTACTTTATTACATTGGCACTTGAAACATTTAATTGCATCCCAAAGTATTGAATAGTTTATTATCCTTGAAGAACCTGATACATACATGATTACCATATTATATTAGAAATATAAAATAAATATCATAAAATAATTGTTTCATCCTTAGTATTATTCAACATATCCTTCTTCATATCCTATGGAAAGAAAAACGAATAAAATGTGGGATAATATACTCATTAAGGGTTACATACAGTGGAATCTATCATGAGTAAATAATGAATAATCAATATAGAAAGGTAAATAATAAAAACGCATGTCATTTAATCAATAAACCCAGCACAAAATAAATCCATGGATAACATTAATTTAGTAATCTAATGGATAATAATAAATAAATTATCAATGAAGGAAATTTATACTCTGGTAAATTATGATCTCACACATCATGATAAATTTATCGTCAATACCTTACGCCAATACATTTTAAAACTATGGGTAGAAATACACCAAGAAACCATTAATTCTAGATTATATATATTTATCATGAGACATATAAATGCATTGAGAGGATATATAATTCTGAGACCCACCAATCATTTCATGTTCAATGCATTCTTCATATATCTAATGATAAATTTAATTCATTACAAATAAGTCATATCCACAAATACATGTATTGTGTAAAGAATAAAAATTTATCAAGTATTTTTCCAGTCAATTAGATATCTTTCCATATAAATGTACCAACTATAATTTTCCGTGTATTGTTTTGGAAAATTGTATGGATTATTTTTGAAACTAGAAATAGAGATGATGTAATAATTTGAGGCCTTATGTGCTCAGAATTAATTTTTTTAATATATTAAATACATGAATCCATAGTTTTCTTGAAAAAGTGGAATAACGTTTAAAAGGGAGATCAGATAAGAAATATAATGTTGTTTTTGAGTTTAGAGCATTGTTTTTACCCAATTAATGATTTAACCTTGGAGCGCATCACACGTTTGGGTTTAGCTCTATCATAGGAGAATTAATAAAATTAATTAATAAAATTATTCATTTTATTTAACTTGACAGAAAAAATAACATTTTCCCATATAAATGTTGTCGTGAAAAGATTTTAGGGTTATTTTTACAACCCTACAAATTTAGAGGATCCATTAGAGAGTGTTAGAGGAGCTTCCATTATTGAGCGATGACCAGATCGTGGATCATTAATCAGTGTGCGATGGAACATGAGGATCTTTCCAACAAAAATGACATGGAATAATTATTCACCAATGCTTCATCCAATCGAGGTAGGGTAATTTTATTTTTTGGATTATTTTTTGTTTATTTATTCCTAAAATGAATGTGAATCAATCGACCAACAGATTGATTTGTGGATCGATCGTATATAGAGTGTAGGATTATCTGTGGGGATTATTGGGAGAAATTGTTTATTTTATTTGGATCCTAGTTCATCATTATAACATAAATGGATTGAGACCAATCGAACATGGCTGAGGTTCATTCCTCTTTTTAATGTTTCTTGGATATCTCTATTCATTCTTCATTCATTCATCCTCGGTATTTTTTTGACCAGTGGTTCGATAAATTATTGGATAATAAATCATCGTGCACCCATTTCTTGGTAAAACATATTGATATCACATATCTAGGTTTATATCAATGATATAATTGATCTACTATAATGATGATGAAAAATTGAGGATGAATTTGAGACCCCCAGTTCTAGAAAGGAATGCGACGGGGATGGGGACCAACAAACATCATTTTCCCATGAATTTAGGAAGTTGGAATCTGGCGATCAATATGGAAAGGGTCGGCAAAACTAGATCCACATTTCCTTGAATGAATTATGACTAGGTCAATGGTCGGAAGAGTAAGAGAAAACATGGAGTTAGGATATTGAATTCTAGAAATTCCTACAGAACACGACATGTATTTTAGGATCACACGCTATGTAGGACCCCTTGGTGTGGCGATAGGGTTTCCATGTGAAGATAAATATTAAATATAATGTGACCCTTACATGGAGGTGAAGTGTGTACCTAAGATAGTACACAAGAATGGGAATGAGTATATCTATCCGTACATGGACACGACCATCTAAAAATTTACATGGATATGAGTAAATGGGATCAGAAACATTGTGTACTCAGGTATAGACACATACACATGCACGTGTCATGGTACACAAGTTGGACTTTGTTTCGATGGGACATGTCGTGTAATACGTGTACACTCAATGTACTCCTTTAATGATAGCTTGGAACCCATTTACTATTCATCTTGGACATGTTTTGTTATGTTTTTTTCTGTTTGTTTCATTCCCTAGGGGTTTAGTCTGGAATCTCATTCAATATGTAGGATGTAAATACTTTTAGTGGGTCTTCAGTCTTAGATATAGGTGTAGGAATCCTTCTATGAGTCACGGAGTGATATCCTCTATCATAATATTTCCCTAGGTGGGGTTCTTGGTATCATCATGACCAACACTATGTGGGTGTCGATCCTCAACTTTTTGGGTTATTCCATATTGAGTTATTAGTATACCTCATATCCTTGGGTGTGATCCTCCCCTATATATCGTTCTCTTCAGACTTCCAGCATGTACTTATTATGGAGAGACCCGGTGAGCATGAAATCTCAGACAGATTTCCTAATCACTTTTTGACTCTGGGAGTGTGTTCTCTTGGATGAGTGTTATGTGGAATATGTGTGAAAACATTTTAGGCTGGAATTATAGTTATGAATTTAACTTAAAACATTGTGTCTTTGTTGATTATATCAATATATTATTATTATTATATGTGCTATAGACATATACCTCTGATGAGATGATTATTAATCTTGATGTTATATTCGTAGTGATTTTTTGGTGTCCTACTAAGTATTTTTATAGTCACATTTATATGGGGTTTTCACACACATGTCATGTCTTATTTAGATGAGAATTTTTTTGAATAACTCTTAGAGAGACCACGACCAAGTGGAGTTTAGTGATCCATACAAATCGATGTGTGTTATTGCAGTCACCTTGATAGTAGTCCTCACCCATCCTACAGGTTGGACATGTTTTCAGTTTCTTTATGGGGGGATTTTATTTGGACCATTTACTTTTTAGAAATTATTGTCAAACTATGATGGTAGGATTTAGATGTATGCATGCATGTTTTATTAGTTTTTTTACATTTAAACATTGTATGGGACTCAAGATGTGTGGGTGTGTAGGTAAATTACGATGAGGCCTACCATGTGAGTGATATGCCTACTCGGCACTGATCTCTAGCCCCTAGCCTATTAGAGGTGGGCTTGGGGTAGTCACGATTCAAGACATATTGGGTTGAGTCATGACATAGTGGTATCAGAGCAGTCAATTCTACCTTAGGATCAGAGTCTGTGAGATTGGTTTGGAGGAATAGTGTTAAGTGTTTCATGTTCAGCTTTTAGGCAAGGGACTCTAGTGTTAGTGCGGCAACCAATGTATCAATATTCCATGACTTTGATTGACTTCTTTTTTACTCAATATATGTAGACACTGGTTGTAAGTAAAAACACTAGTACATGCATAATATAAGAATGGGTTATGGTTTCAAGGTCCTTATTTTTTCAACACTTCATATATAATTATTTTTCATGGTACATCTTCTCTATTTCAACATGCCACCATGACATTTTTCATCTAGGATTTTGCATCAGGATCATGAGGATGATCCCATTGATAAGTCTTTTATGTAGGGAAATAATAAAGAGGTGTTACCTCCATGTGGTGAAACAGTCATACCACCACCTGTCGAATAGTAGATGGTACCGGTATTACCAGTAGATGAGGTGTGCAAGTTGGTCATGAAAAATGAGTTTTAGAGACAACGAAGCCTATGGTTTTGAGGTGATATCAACCCATAGGCGGCTTAGGGATTTCATGAGGCGGTGACATGAATTTTCCATCTTGTTAGGATACAAACATATCATCTGGTGGTTCTAGAAGCGAGCCTTCTCTATGGCTCTGTAGGATGATAGTGGGGATTAGTGGTCTAGTCGTACAATGAGGAGAATCTTTCATGGACAGAGTTCAAGATATTTTTCATAGATTAGTTATCTCTATATATGTTGAGGTTTGTATGAATTTAGGAGTTTCTATAACTTCAGTAGGGTAGTACAATTGTGGATGAGTATTCATCATGATTTACCAATATATCTCAGTGCTCGACAGATATGGTATGTGATCAGTTCTTTTAGAATTGAAATTTAAAGATAGGACTACATAGATACATTCAAGTCAGTGTGATATCTTTATGAATTCCAACCTATACTAGGGTTCTAGAGTGTTCTTTGGTGGTCAATAGCTTCCTGGAAGAGAAAATGCATGCAGTTATTTCCAATAGTGGGAACATAGGAGTAGAGACTTTAGTGGTAGGGAGCGAACATCATACTCAGAGATCTCGATGTGTGAGATGTTTCAGTAGGCAATCCTATGACAGAGGGTTTGTGGTTCAGGGCTGATAGAATGGATCTAGTGTTGTTCTTGATTTTAGTATATCTTTTTTATACATATTATTGAGTATTAAAACATGGTTTCATAGGATTTAAATTGTTTTATGAAAAAATGATTTATTTCAGTGTTCATTGTGATTTTCAAATGTTTTCCATATAAAGTCACAAATTGGGGAATATCAGAGAATATATTGGAATATAAACTGTGTGTACTTTATCAACACATGTCGTGTACCATTACCCCGATATAGATCGTCCAGACTGAGTACACACCCATGTAGTAGACCAGGTACTAAAAACTATGTACTCCATGTTCACACATCGTGTATGACCTTCCAGAAGCGTTGGTGGAGAAAATTGATGCTACATGCCAGTGGGGTGGCACAACACGCCATGTCGGGTGGGATTACACACCCTGTCTCCATGGAAACCGACCGATGATGCTTAAAAGTCAAGGGGTAGCATGGCGGATCACCAACCGGTTGAGAAAATGAGGCCAGAGTGTGTTGACCTATGTTTGTGCCATTTTTAACACCCCAAGATTTTATACTATGTAATCTCTTCAAAGTAATTCAATAACTTGTGCTACATGAAACAACGAGTTCGAGCGCACCATGACTTACCAAACTAGTCATTCAAAAAGAAGTTATGGATATTATTAACTGGATTTTAAATTTTATATATATCCTCTATAATTTTAAAATTCATATTTTGTGTTTCTTAGACATAATATAAGGACAAATTTAATTTTTTAAATAAAAGAAGTATTTTTCAAAAATGAAATTTAACCACCTATTTAAAGGATAATCCTTTTAAAAACAAATATTTGACACTTTTATAAATTCAATTTAATGGAATTAAATTCTTCTTTAGAATCAGGACATAAAAATTTAGTTTGGATAAATTTTTGGTACTTTTCTGCTAAATTTCATATTTTGATGAATACTGAAAAATACTAAATTTTAATTAAAAACAAATTTTTTAATAAAAATAATTTATAGTGTTAGATTATACATTTTAATGGTTTGGATGTATAATTAGATTATATTTTTATCATTTAATACAATTTTGGTCATTATAATCAATTTCATATTTAAATTTGACATAAAAACATGACAATCTTTTGATAGTTTTTACTTTTTAAAAACACACTTTTTGATTAGGAAAACGGGAATTAATTTTAAATTAATAAATTAATCGTATATGTTTTGAATTTGGAAAAATAGAATTAATTTTTTAATTCAGAAGATCAAAATTATCTTAGGGTGAATTTTTGATATTTTTCTAAAAACATTCAATTTTTTGATTAATAGTGAAAAACACTACGTTATTATTTAAAAATGACTTTTTATTCAAATAATTATTTTTTTTATTTAAATTTATTTTAAGTAAAAAAATATATATAATACCTATATAAGTTCAATTAAATTTATTGGAGTCATTTTATAATAAAATTATATGTAAAAATTCTTTGTTGAACATTTTAACATTTTTTACCCACCTTCTAGAAGCATAGGAAAATTTGCATAAAACAGAATTTTACCACTTCTATGAGTTGAATTTCAAAAATCCGAGAGATAAGGTAAATATTAGTAACTTAAAAGTGGTTCAATAAGATGAAAATAATTTTTGGTGAATACTAACTTTTGAATTTTATTTACCGTGGTTAATAGTAAATAGGGTAATTAAAAGTAAAAATGATATTATAAATACCCTAACACATGTCCTAATTTTATTGTATAAGTGTACTTAGACCAAAAACAACCATATGAAAGAATATGATCCCTTAGGTGCACATGGATTAGATTAGGAAATTTATTATTATTTTATTTAAAGAAGAGTTAAAAGTGTTAAATTCAATGTTTAATAACTAAATCATTTTTAATATAGGGTTATACATAAGATAAATTCTACTATAAATATTAATTATAAATATAAAATCATTTAATACATCATGGTATTTTATTTATAATTTTTAAAGTTTAAATGATTAAATTTATTTATGAGATAATGATGATACAGTAATTACATTATTAATGAAAGAATCAAATAAATGGTATTATAAATATTAAAATAAATATAATTTGAATGTTTTTATGACAGAAAATAATTTTCTAGGTTAATATGACCTTTTAGGGTTGATTTAATGTATCTTGTTCAAAGTAGTCAAGTTGTAATGACTTTTACAAAAACTAAATACCAAATAGGGTCAAAATTGACATAAATTAATTTTTAAAACAAATACTATATCATTGGTTGATATAATATTCCTGAAGGTCCAAGGTTTAGAAAAAGGGAATAAATAATATTATATATGTCATTAATGAACCACTTGAGATTATCTTGTTAGTTTAGAGTAAATTTATTAACCATATAGTGTAAGAATACAAGAAGACACAGTAAAAGTTAAACCATTTAACTAAGAAGTTAAATCTAAAAGAAAAGGTTAAAATGGTAACCTAAACATATATAAAACCTATTGGTGTAGATTAGTTTGACCCATAACCACCGTATCCTCAAAAAAATCATTTTGGAGCCATTATAAACCGAAAATGATTTTATTATAAAATAATATTTCAAGTTTTTCCTAAAGTGACCCTCACCTCTCTTATAAAAGGGAACTTCCATTTTAATTAATTTCATAGCTCCAAATCCTTTTGGCTCGGCCTAACCCTACCCAAATATCCTAAAAAATTCACTCAAATCATCCTAGATTCCTTACTTTTATCATAAATACAACCTAGGATCCCTTTTGATCAACTCAAAAGGCAACACCTGAAGAAGAGGTAATAATTTCACCACACTTTCAAGTCCTTTTCATCTTCCACTGTTTATTTCTTTGTTGTTTCCATACCAAAATAATAACTCCAATACCTCCTACATACTGTTATGTTATTATAAATATCGTACAACCATATTCATTATTCTATCCATTCTCTAAATGACAAAGTCACCATACGTGCATACATACAGCTTACCGTCTCCACATCGTGGTGTAGTTTGTTATTCAAACACTTAATTATTTGTATGGGTATAATAATTAGTATAAATGATGTAAATAATAAATATAACATGTTAATGATTTTGTATATATTATATAGCATCCAATTACATACTATTTCACCATCAATATAATGATATTGTCGCTCGTGTGTACGTACGGATTATCGTCTCCATGACACGATGGGATTCATTCCCATGTAAACCATTAAAAGATGATTATAAAAATATATATTATTTATAATTATGTAATATATGACATAATGATTCTAATTTATATATATTTATGTGTGTGTTTACTTACACATATCTTATTCACTTTCTTTTGTTAAATACGATATGAAAACGGAAACAACATTTATGCGTACGTACGACCTACCATCTCCATCAATGCTGCCTTCCATTTCATATATGTATTTATTTTAAATATTTATAATCTGAATATATATCATATATAAATCATGTTTTATATTTTTCAAGTATTTAAATCATGATCTAAATGATACGATCAGGAATAACAAGTTAAAACACATACGATAAAAAAAGAGATTATTACCCAAAATGTTAATTTAACATAAAAATAATTATTAAATGGGTAGAATAAATTCATTAATAAATCATTTATGATATAATTAATATTAATATGATTCTATTATAATTTAATAACATACTAGGGTCATTATACATAAGGTTAAACAAACCCTCAACCAAAAGAAAGTGCAAGGTGAGGGTTAATTTCACAATCTCTTTATTATCTAAGATTTTTTTACGTATGTATCTACCGGGACATATTTGTTATCCATGTCCATGTTTTATAAAAGGGTTTTCAAAGTGATTATTTTTAAGGTACTTTTTTTACTAAAACATCATTTTAAATGTTATTCTTCTAAACCTTTCTCATTAATGTCCATGTTTAGAAAATGGTTTTAAGGATTTATTTACATGGACATGAATGTTTTAAAATTTTAATTCCTATAAAAAGTTTCAATGTGGTATGGGACACTTTGATTCAAAACTATATTTTAAATGACTTCATTTATAAATTATCAAACTTTTAAATTATTTCATGAAAAAGGGATATTTCTGTCAAAGATTTTTACCGATCATTTTCTACTCTGACAACATCCTTTACAATATATAATTCTTGATCGAGGTAGATTTATTATGATACAAATCTTCCATATTGTATTGATGTTTTTGTGATATATTTGACTATGGCTGTTTTATTTTTCTACCATTCATGTTTTAGGGTAAAATTATTAACATTTCATATGTCAGTTTTAATACGAATGTTTTTTTATGTTTCCACCTTTTTATATGATGAATGTATTGGACATAGTAAGTGACGATTGGAGCCCGATATATCTTCTCAGTACATCGGTAGGTATCCTGAGTCAATTAGACGTGGAATTGGATGAGCCCTTTCCAAATTTTATTTATGGTTTTGGTCGAGGCCTATATCATTTTTAGACGTCTTGGCTGAGGCCTTGACAAGATGTTTCAGAATGTATGGAATTATACATTCCCTCATTATAAAAATAATAATAATGGTTCATGGGGTTATTTGACTAGTAGAATACCCATGACTATGTTTTATTATTGCATTACTTACTTTGATCATATTATTTACATAAAGTGTTCTTGTTTATTATTTGTAAATACATGTGTTTTTAATTATTCACCATGCCTAATATTTATGGAATCTTCCTCCATATTTCTTTCCCTTACTGAGCAATTGATCTCACCCCTTTATTATGTTTTATTTTACCAGTATTCTAAGAAGTTTATTATGATTTATAAGCAGGGTTAATCTAGGAGATTAATGGCATTCTCAAAAGTTCATTTATGTTGTGTTTTATTTTTTAAGGTGTAATGTAATGTTAATGTATGTATTCTATATTCCATGACTGCTAAACTAATGGGTCATTTGGGACTTGATTCCTTGTAATCATGACAATGTTATGTAACAAATCACTGACTCTGGGTAACTAGGGTCGGGGTGTTACAGTTGGTATCAGAGGAAATTTAGTACAATCCTTGGAAACTAGATTTAGAAAATCTCTGATTAGAGCACATTACCCTAAGATAGATTTTGAAGATTAGTATAGAATAACTTCATAGAATTTTGGTCCTGTAGAAATTTTTTGAGTTTTCCAAGCAATATATCCCTATCTGGATATGATCTAGTAGAGGCAGATATGGAAAATATATATCTATGGGTAAAACCCGAAAACACCGCTTTGAGCATGAATCAAATGGGAACTGGTGCACGACAACGGGCCTTGATGCACTCTTGGTTAAGAAAAATTCGTGGGATATTCTTAGGATAATTCACATTATCATTACAAGACATTATGAAGGATTAGGGAGTAAATAATCCCTAAAATAAAACATTTTATGATTATAGATTATAAGCATAATCTTTTCAATTTACGTTAGGTATTTTACAATTTTCGAATTATTCATTGGGATTGATAAACTAAAATTCTGTATTCCATTGTTTAGAAATGGTTACTAGAAGATGGAATGATAACTCCAATAATACACATGATCCAAAGATTAAGAAGGATCATATCTTTCATGGTATTAAGACAAAATTTATAAGGGAAATAGTATCCCCTATATTCTCATCATATGAAGAAATAGTATCATGTGTTAATAAGATAAGTAATGAATTCTCTGAGTCCTATGTATTTTTAGGGAAGAATGAGAAGAAAATGATGGAAGAGAGAAATATTGATAAAGGGAAGAGGCTAAAGAATGATTTTCCCATTTGTGATAACTTTGAAAAGAATCACCTTGGTAAATGCTTGAAGGGAATGTGAGTTTTTTATAAGTATGGAGAAAAAGGGAACCAAGTATGTGATTTCAATGGTATGAAAAGGGTTTCAAATGTACAATTCTTCATCTACAAGGAGTTTGGTCACTACCCAAATCAATGTCCAAATCATCAGAGTATACCCCAAATGATGTTATTGGATAACAATCAAGTTATGATACTACCGAAGATGGAGATGATAGATTAGAGTATTTATGTTGTTATTAAAGTATTGTGTCATTTGAGTATAGTATTAATGTTGTACATGTTATAATAATTATAGAGTATATAAGGATTGTACTGTAGTACTATTTCATTAAGGACTTGATATTGTGTAGAACTACGAAAAGTGATTCAATAGTAGGTTAGTTATTTTTTAAAATATATGGTTGAGAGAAAGATAAACCATAATATGGTTCTAATAGTGAATTACTTATTTTGGAATAATATGTGATTGATTTGGAAAAATTATACTGGATATTCTTGACTACCTTGAAACTGATTAATGATTCGTATATTCTATTTTTGTTGGAGTTTACAACATTTTTTGATAGAAGGAGTATATTCAGTATTCTATAATGAATAAGGGAGCATGAATGTATTCAATAATGTTTTATGGTAATTCAGGGTGTCACTGTGTTTTAAAAGAATACATGATGAAGGTATTGACATGTTATTACGTGGAAAAAAGGATCTTCATTGTGTTTACCTTCCTTATAAATTTTGGACTATGAGTTTGGACAAAAGTATTTTGGAAAAGACTAATGGTTGGAATCGATTAAGTTTATCATTGGATAATATTTTTAAGGTTAAATAATTTATTTAGATAATTTTTTATATTTTCATAAAAAAGAAAATCAGGAGGTCGGGTGAAAACCCATTGCGTCCGGCAAGGTCATGAGACTTGATCCCACAACCGAAGGGTGACAAGGGTGAATCACCTACCACTAGCCTAAGTGATCTCTGAGTTTTTATAATGTATTTTTTTTAAATAGTATGACAAATGAATTATAAATTAATTAAATTTGGAACCATATACGATTAGGATAAATAGAATATTTTTTAATTCTATTATCTTTTTGAGTGAAAGATGAGTTTGTGGTAGGAATTAGTTGATGGATGAAACTCTACTTATCAAGTATTTTTTCCTATATTCTATGAATAAATTAATTCTTAAAATTTAGGGAAGAGATCTTAAAACTAAAAATGTGTAATCCTAATACCTTATGTTTTATTGAACTGATGATATTTTAAATCATCATAGATTGATGGCTTTGAGGCTCTCAAATATCCACTTGTTTGTGATTGATGACCTCAATCACTCCTTATAAATATTTCTATTTTTCCTAAAATTATGTGTCTCTTATTTCCACCAATGTTCTCTTAATAGAGATCATAATTTGGGGGTGACTTTTCATTTTCATTTCCCTTTTATTAAGACTAAATTTTATTGAACCAATTTTTGATGTTGGTTTTCTATAAAGGTATTTTTCTTTTTTTCACCTTTTATTTTCGAAGAAAAATTTTTAATTGTGAGGAAGAAATTTATTGAAGGAGGGGAGAATGTAACACCCCATGATTTCATAGTATTTTATCTCTTCAAAGTAATTCAATAACATGTGCTACACCCAACAATAAGTTTGAGCGCACCACGACATACCAAACTAGAAGTTTAAAAAGTGGTTATGAATAGTATTAAGGGAATTTTAAATTTTATACATATCCTATATAATTTTAACAATAATATTTAGTGTTTCTTAAAGATAATATAAGGATAAATTCAATTTTTCAGATAAAAGAAGTATTTTACAAAAAAAATGCAATTTTACCACCTATTTAATAGATAATCATTTCAGAAAAACTATTTGACACTTTTATAAATTTAATTTAATGAAATTAAATTATTATTTGGAATAGGGACATAAAAATTTAGTTTGGATAAATTTTTGGTACTTTTTTGATAACTTTCATATTTTGATGAATACTGAAAAATACTAAATTTTAATTGAAAATTACTTTTTTAATAGAAATAATTTATAGTGTTAAATTATAAATTTTAATATTTTTTATGTATAATTAGGTTATGTTTTTATAATTTAATACAATTCAGGTCATTATAAGTAATTTCACATTTAGACTTGACATAAACATATGTCAATCTTTTGATAGTTTTTACTTTTTAAAAACCCACTTTTTGGTTTTGACAATGGGAATTAATTTTAAATTAATAAATGAAACTTCTATGTTTTGAATTTCTAAAAATAGACTTCATTTTTGAATTCAAAATATCAAAATTATCTTAGGGTAAATTGTTTGTATTTTTCTAAAAACATTCAATTTATGATGAATAGTGAAAAACAGTACGTTATTTTTTAAAACCGACTTTTTATTTAAATAATTATATATTTTATTTATATTTTTTATGTAAAATAGATATATAATACCTATATATGTTCAATTAAATTCATTTGTTTCATTTTATAATAAAATTAGATCTATAAAATTTTGTTGAACTTTTTATCGTTTTTTACCCACCTCCTAAGAGCATTTGCAAATTTACATAAAATTTAATTGTACCTCTACGGTGAGTTGAATTTCAAAAATATGAGAGAAATGATTAATATCAGTAAGTAAAATTTTGTTCAATAAGATGAAAATATTTTTTTGGTGAATAGTATCTTTTGACTTTTATTTACCATGGTTAAAAATAAATAGGGTAATTAAAGGTAAAAATGATATTATAATTACCCTAAATCATATCCTAATTCTATTAGATAATTGTAATTCGAACATAAAAAAACCTTAGTAATAAAATATGACCTTTAGGTCCACATGGATCATATTAGGAAATTTTTTTTATTTTATTTAAAGAAGAGTTAAAAGTGTTAAATTCAATGTTTAATAACTAAACCATTTTAATATAAGTTTATAAATAATATAAATTCAAATATAAATATTCATTTGAAAGATAAAAATATTTCCTACCTCATGGTATTTTATTTATAATTTTTTTACATTAAATATTTCAATTTATTAATGACACAATGATGGTGAAGTAATTACCTTTTTAATGAAAGAATCAATTAAATTGTATTATAAATATTAAAATAAATATAATTTCGAAGTTTATATGACATCCAATAATTTTATAGGTTAATATGACATGTTAGGGTTGATTCAATGTATCTTTTTCGAATTAATCAAGTGGTGATGACTTTCCCAAAAACAAAATACCAAATAGTGTCAAAATTGACATAAATTAATTTTTAAAACAAATATTGTATTATTGCTTGATATAATATTCCAAAAAAATATAAGATCATCCAAAGGGATTAAATTATATTATATATGTCATTAATGAACGTCTGTAAGTAATATTGGAAGTTTATAGTAATTTTATTAACCATATAATGTAAGAATACAAGAAAACACTATAAAAGTTAAACTATTTAACTAAGAAGTTAAATAAAAAAGACAAGGTTAAAATGGTAAAATAAACTTTTATAAAGACTATTGGTTGAGCGTATTTCGACCCATAACCACCTTAGAATCTAAATAAATCATTTTGGAGCCATTATAAAACGAAAATTATTTTATTGTAAAATAATATTTCAAGCTTTTCCTAAAGTGCTCCTCACGTCTCTTTTAAAAGGGCACATCCCCTTCTCTAAATTTTACATCTCCAAAGCCTTTTGTCTTAGCCAAAACCTGCCAAAATATCCTCCCAACTTTCCTTAAATCAACCGATAGTCCTTACTTTGAATATAAATTCAACCTAAGGAGCCCTTTTTATCAACTCAAAAGGAAACACCTGAAGAAGAGGTAATAATTTCACCGCACTCTTTCAAGTCCTTTTCATCTTCCAATCCTTCATTATTTGTTGTTTCCTTACCAAAAAAAATAACTCTAGTACATCATACATACTTATATGTTATTATAAATATGCTAAAACCATATTCATTCTTCTATCCATCCTCTAAATGACAAAGTCACCATACGTGCGTGCGCAGGACTTACCGTCTCCACGTCGTGGTGTAGTTTGTTATTCAAACACATCATTATTTGGATGGGTATAATAATGAGTATATTTGATGTAAATAATAAATACAACATGTTAATGATTCTTTATATATTATATACCTTCAAATTACATACGATTTCAACATCAATATAATGATATTGTCGCTCGTGTGTATGTACGGATTATCGTCTCCACGACGCGATGAGATTCATTCCCACGTTCACCATTCAACGATGATTATAAAAATATATATTATTTATAAGTATGTAATATATGACATAATAAAGATAATATATATATATATATAATATATATATGTATTTATGTATGTATGTACTTACATATATCTTATTCACTTACTTCCGTTCAATACGATATGAAAACGGAAACAACGTTTATCGTACATATGACCTATTGTATCCATAAACAGTGCCTTCCATTTCCTATATCTATATATTAAAAATATTTATATTCAAATTTTATATTATATATAAATAATGTTTTATATTATGGAATTATTTAAATCATTATCTAAATGATACGATCAAGAATAACAAGTTAAAACACATACGATAAAGAAAGGGATTATTACCCAAAATGTTAATTTAACATGGAAATAATTATTAAATGGGTAGTATAAAGTCATAAATGAATAATTTATGATATAATGAATATAAATATGGTTCTAGTATAATTTAATAACTTAATATGGTCATTATACACGAGGTTAGAGGTACCCTCGACCGAAGGAAAGTGCATGGTCAGGGTTAATTTCACAATCTCTTTAATATATGAGTTTGTTTTTACATAAATATATAGCGAGACATATTTATTATCCATGTCCATGTTTCATAAAATTGTTTTCAATGGGATTATTTTTAAGGGAATGTTTTACTAAAAAATCAATTTAAATGTTTTAAATATTTATTCTTTTAAACCTTTCTCATTAATGTTCATGTTTTCAAAATAGTTTTAAGGATTTATTTATATGGACATGAATGTTTTAAAATGTTAATTCCTTTAAAAATTTTCAAAGTGGCATGATACACTTTGATTCAAAACTATATTTTAAATTAATTCTTTATAAATTATTTTAATTTTAAATGATATCATGAAAAAATGATATTTCTCTCAAATATTTTTACTAATCATTTTCAACTATGTCAACATCCTTTATGGGATATTATTTTGATCAAGATTGATTTATTATGATACAAATATTCTGCATTGTATTAAATTTTTTTGATATATTTGACTTTGGATGTGTTATTTTTATACAACTCATGGTTTATGGTTAAATTATTGACATTCTTTATGCTAGTTTTAATACGAATGTTTATGTTGTTTTCAACCTTTTCAAATGAGGAATGTATTGGACTTAGTAAGTGATGGGTGGAGCCCTATATAGCACCTCAGTGTATCGGTAGGTCTCATGAGACAATTAGATGTGTAATTAGATGAGGCCTTTCCCAATTTAATATATGGTTTTGTCCAAGGCCTAAATCATTTTTTGATGTCTTGGCCAAGGCCTTAACAAGATGTTTCAAAATGTCCGACATTATACATTCCCTCGTTATAAAAATAATAATAATGGTTTATGTGGTTATTTTACTATTAGAATACCCATGACTATGTTTAATTATGGCATTATTTACTCAGCTCATATTTCTTCCATAAAGTGGTCGTGTTTATTATCTGTAAAGGCATGTGTTTTTAATTATTCACAATGCATAATATTTATGTTATCTTCTCTTGTATTACTTACCCATACTGAGCATTTGAGATCACCCCTTTATTATGTTTTATTTTCCCAACATTCCCAGAAGTGTATTATGATTGAAAAGAAGGGTTAAGATAGGGGATCAATAGAGTTTTATAAAAATCATTTAGGTTGTGTTTTATTTTCTAATGTGTAATGTAACATTCATGTATGTAATATATTTTCCAAGACTACTAAATGGATCGGTCCTTCGGGACTTGATTCCTTGTCATCATTCCAAGTTTATGTAACAAAGCACCGACTCTAGGTAACTAGGGTTGGGGTGTTACACCGTTTACATTGTGGTACACGCTGTGTGGTTCAAAATTATAAAAATATGTGGGAGGACCCTCTGGTTTTGAGGTTGGACATCCAGGGGAGGTGCTACCACTACCATTCGACCTCCCTCAAATCCAAATTTGAGTTTTATTTCCTATTTTAATTTATCTTTTAGCATAATTTAATTTTCCCTTTCTTCATCCCTCTTATATCTATGGTAGAGATTGAGTTTTGGCCCAAGCCACACACCATGACCATGGTAATAAGAGGCCTTTTCCCCCCATATTGGGGTTGTAATAATGATTGTAATTTATTTTTAATTGAAAACCTAAAGCTTTTTTTATTATGATTCTTGTTTACAACATATTCAATGAACCTAACGCATTGTTCACCATTGGTGTCGTATCAGACCAAGAACGACAAAAATGTTGAAAACTGAAGGAGTTTCAACAAGTGAAACAATGACCATTGGTTGATCATATTTCTTCTTGTTTAAGGGGTAAAGGACATAAACAAGTTTTAAGTATTAAATTTATAGACCAAGGAGTTAACCTTTAAATGTTTAATTTTTTGCTTTTAGACTAAGAAAAAACAATTTTATTGAATCCCCATAGTAAATAACATTCATTAATAAATCCAATACTAAATAAGTAATATTTCATTAATCCATGATCAGAATTACTACCCCAACACTTTGTTTTATGTTTGTTCTATCAACTATTACATTTTAATTTTAATTTTCCCAAATACTTTCACTTAGTAGTTTGTTCCCTTCAACAATATTTTTTTTTCTGGATAATCAACTGAGATTCATCGATTCATACTGCTTCTATTGCTTCTTCGTTATCCCTGGGAGATCGACCACAACTGCCACTAACTACGTAGTTTTTTGATTTAGAAGGTAACCATAATTTCTAATTTGGATAGTACCTTGTGATGGGAGCGGTACCATATAGTCAACCTAGGGAGAGGCGGTGCTACACTTGTGATGGGGAAATCTTTAATGGGATTGTATGAATCGTTGTATAGATGATAGAGAGATAATGGATGGACTACCTAGGTGGCGGCAGTGGAAGAAATAGACAGGTCTGTAGGGCAGCAGATATCGAAAAGGATTTGTGAGAGCAGTTGGAGGTGATATAAGTTTTGATTTATTACCACCACCACCCCTAAATGGTCCACACTAGTATTAGGGTGCTGGGGGATAGGGATGAGGGAAACTGAAATCAGTTGAGGCCTATGATCTAGAGGTTCAAGGTATGATAAGAGGTATGATCTATGTATTTTATACCTTAGCTAAAATGATGATAGACATAGGTGTGAGTCATTCCTTTATTTCAACTTATCTGATTTGAGACTTGGGAATTCATGTTGAGCCCTTGGCTTGACCCTTACTCTTGGAGACACCTACTAGAGGTGACTCAACGATCAAATGCTTATGCTGATGGTGTGGCCTAACTATTAGAGGTGATATTTTTTGTGGGATCTTTTTATTGCAATGATGAGTCCTTTTGATGTCGTCTTTGGTATGGATTGGTTACCTACAGTTCATACCCAAATAGAATGTTTCAAGCATATGATGCGATGTGTACACAACGATTGGATGAGGTTTTACATTGTGGGTGAAAAGGAAAACCAGATAGATCATGATGGACTCATGTAGATGATGGTGAAGCTGATTACTCATCAGTTTCCAAGCATGACCCTTGGTGAAGTGGATGCTTCGAGATTTTAGTTTCCTATATTGGTGGAAGAGTATGAGGACGTCTTCCTTGAGAACATTCCAAGATAACTTTTTCACCGATAGATAGACTTATACATTTATATACACCATGGGATGACCCCAATATATGTTCCAACAGATTTTATAGATCCTATAGAGCTTCATGAGTTGAGGGTGAAATTGGAGGACTTGCATAGAAAGGGTTTTGTCAGAGCTAGTTTTTCATCCTAGGTAGCCTCAGTGTTGTTTGATAAGAAGGGAGATGAGATTTTGATTTTGTGTGTGGATTATCATCGCCTAAAACAGGTGTCCATAAAGAACATGTATCATCTACTGGGGATCGATGGCCTCTTTATTTGGTTGAGAGGGTCGCGATGGTTCTAAATGATTGACCTCAGATCGGGCTATCACCAGTTGCGAGTATGGGATGAGGATATGATAAATATGGAATTTTAAGGTTTTTAAGATCAGTATTAGTACATAGTGATGCCATTAATCATGATGAATTCCTCATCAGTGTTCATGGGACTCAAGAACCAGATCATTCAGCCTTTCATAGACCGATTCATGACAGTCTTCATCGACAATGTCCTAGTGTACTAAGCATCCACGGAGGATCACATGAGACACTTTAGGATGGTTATGGACGTACTATGACAACCCCATATTTATTGGAATCTCTCAAAGTTCCAATTCTGGATTCAGGATATTCACATTCTAGGACATGTTATCTCAGTATATGGTAAGGAAGTGGACCTAGAAACGGTTGAGGCAGTTCTAGCTTGATATCCACCAAAGAGTTTGACGAGGGTACATAGATCCCTTGGGTTGGAAGGATACTATTAGAGAATCATACCTAATTTCTCCAAGATATCATATCCATTAAAATCATTACCTTAAATGGATAGCCTTTCATGTGGGCAGAGATATGCCAGCATGAATTTTTGGAGTTGAGGTAGAGATTGTTGAGTGGTCCCATCATGAGATTGATAGAGTAGGGTGTCGAGTACGTAGTTTTGTGCGATGAATTAGGGAATGATATAATTTTTCACAAAATTCATAGATAGGTGTTGATTTCCTTGGGTTCACATCAGTTGAGACTATATGATCAGAACTACATGTCCCACAATCTTGAGTTAACAGTGATAGTATTTTAACTAAATATGTGAAGACACTACTAATGGGTTAGGAATTTATGATCTATTTGGGCCACAATAGTAACAATTATATCTTCTCTCTGAAAGATATTAACTTGAGATAGAGTTAATGGGTAGATTTCTTCTAGGAATATAACTTTTATATTTTCTATACTTTATGGAAGGGTAACGTGGTAGAAGATTCTCTTTGTAGGGGAACTTGTTCAATGTTTTTGAGTGAGGTGTTATAGATGTTGGCCTCATTGTAGTAATACTTTTAGATGAGGATGGAGTAGCTTAACTTCATTAGATGGTTGTAAACCCTATTCTTTTATAGTGACTCAAGGAGTCATATATTAGGGATACCGACTATGAGATCCTATGTACTTAGATATCCACTAGACATGATCTTAATGGATTTTATGAAGGTGAGGAACGTGTTGTTCCTTTAAGAGGATGCACGATGGTACCTGTGATGTTGTAGGAGTAGGTTCTGAGAGAGTTTCATACATCTCCCTTAGCATTATATCTATTTGTGGCGAAGATGTATCAGGACGTCATATTTCATTTTTGGTAGTCAAGTATAAAGAAGGGAGTTGTAGAGTTTGTATATTGATGCCTTACTTGTTAACAAGTGAAGGCTGAACACGATGTTCTATTTTGTTTTGTTCAACCCCTTGAGGTTCCAGAGTGGAAGTGAGATGTGATATACATGGAATTCTTGATAGGTTTACCATGTATTTCTAGGGGAAACAATTCAATCTGGGTGATTGTAGACCAAATAACCAAGTCAACCCACTTCTTAGCTATTTGAGAGTGAAGTTTTGTAGAGTGAATAGGACACCTCTACATGCAGGAGATAGTCTGACTCCATGGAGTTCCCTCTATGACCATTTCTGTTTATGATACTCTCTTGAACTTTTAGTTGTATAAGGGATTACAGGAGGATTTGGGGAGTCAATTATATTTGAGAACAACATTTCAATATTAGATTGACATCCAGACTAAGTAGACCATTCAATTCTTGGAGGAAATACTATGGTATTTCATGTTATACTTTTGAAATATTTGGTAGGATCACCTACCATTAGTTCAGTTTGCATAAAATAATATCTACCATTCCACCATTGGTACATCACCATTTGAGGATTTGTACGAGAAACCCTATAGTTCACCACTACGTTGGATCAACCCTAGAGAGTCAGAACCTATGGGCCCATAGTTGGTGTGAACCAATACAGAGAAGGTTTATAACATCTAGAAGTGGATGGGGACTATAAAAATCCATCATAAATCCTATGCGAATCGATAATGGCGGCCTTTGGAGTTCATTGAGGGAGACCATGTGTTCTTGAGGGTCTCAAATCGATGTAGATTGTGATGATTTGGATGGGGTGGAAAGTTGTCTCTAAGATTAGTTGTACCTTTCTAGATACTACATAGACTTGGTGAGGTGGGATAACACTTATCTCTACTACCATAGTTAGACTATATACGTGACATCTTCCAGATGTCATAACTAAGGAGGTTGTGCACAACACATTGCATGTTATCAACTAGGGAAGCTACACATCGAGGATGGACCAACCTTTTCAAAGTACCCAATAGAGATTGAGGATCAGAACAAGGGGATCCTTCATGGGTGATCTATTTTCTTAGTGCATGTCTGGTGGTTGCACAAGCATCCTTAAGAGAGTACGTGGGAATGGGAGACCCAGTTGTGTGCTCAGTACCCACATCTCATTGAGTAGCCTTTTTGTTTTGAATTTTTGAGACATAAAGCCCCAAGGTTTGGAGATTTTAATGACTCTTATTTTTATAACTATTTTTTTGAAATATTTTATGGATTATTTTTTGGAGATAAGAGGAGAGACGGTATGATATTTTGAGGACTGGTGTGTACAGAATTAATTTTTTAAATATATTAAATATATTTAATACACGTGCATGTTGTCATGCAGAAAAAATAGAATAACTTCTAAAAAGAGGATTGGATCAGAAATATAAGGCCTCCGTTAAGTTTAGATCAAGGGTTTTAACCTAGGAGTGACTTACCCTTGGAGGGAATCAGACATTCAGGTCGAGCACCATCACGGGAGAATTGGTAAAATAAATTAATAAAATTATTTATTTTATTTTACATGACACAACAACATAATTTTATTATATAAATATCATTGTGGATAATTTTTAGGGTCACCTACATAACCCTAAAAATTGAGAGGAGATTTTGGGTCGTGATGGAGAAGATTCCATTCGTGAGTGATTAACGGATTGTGGATCATCGATCGGTGTGCGACAGAACTTGAGGATCTCACCAATGACAACAAAACAGAATCTTTATTCAATAAATATTGATCCAATCAAGGTATGGTGTTTTTTATTTTGTGAATTTTTTCTCTTTTATTAATTCATATGAAGAACATAAATCAATCAACCAACAGATTCATTTACAGATTGATCATATTGTGGGTATGGGATTATATGTAGATATTATTAATAGAAATTGTTTATATAATTTGAATATTAATTTCTTATTCTAATAGAAATGGAATTTTTCCAATCCAACATTGTTGAGGTTTGTTCCTATTTTCCATGTTTCATGGATTTCTCCCATCATTATTCATTCATTCATTTTTAGTATTTGTTTTGACTGGTGGTTTGAAAAAATATTAGATAATCAATCATTTCACACTTATTTCATGGTTAAATGGATTGATATCAAAGATTAGCGTTAATATTGACAATGGAATAAATCATTGATAATGATGATAATGGATTGATAATAGATTTTAGACCCCCGGTTTGAGCAGATCACGTGACTGCAATAGGGGCCAACTTTGATCATTTTCTTATGCATTTTAGTAGCCAGAATATAGTGATAAATAATGGTGAGTCTCGGTCAGACCAGATCCACATTTAGTAGTGTGATTAGTGGCTAGATTAAAGTATGAAGGATAGGGATATGATATGGAGGAAGAAACTATAATTCTGAAATATTATTCAGAACAAGGAATGTATTTCAGAATCACATGTCATGTGGGACCCCCTAGTGCAGCGCTATGGCTTATGCAAGAATATAAATATAAAACATCATGTGACCCTTACTGAGTGGCACAACGTGTTACTGGGATAGTACAAACGCACCGATATAACTATCTATAAATGAAAACAGATTGTCAAACATGGATACTTATAGGAGTATACATGATCATACACATTGTGTACTCAGACACAGACATGGACATGAGAATGAGACCCGAAACATGGGAAGGACCTTGTGCCAAAGGGACATGTCACATACTATCAATGAACACCATGTACTCTCAATGCACACCATGTACTCATTAAAAGATGTATTAGAGCCCTTGTCTTCTTCAGCATGGAAGAGTTTCTTTAGTGTGAATTCCTTTGTTTTATTCCCTGAGGGTTTAGTTTGGATTAATTTCCTATACATATGATGGTGATCCCTTGAGATATAATTTATTCTTAGATAGAGTTGTTTGAATCCTTCCATGAGTCCTAGAGTGAGATACTCTATCGTCATATTTCCCATGGTGGAGTTCTTGGTATCATCGTGTCCAACACTATGTGGGCGTCAAACAAAGTCATTGGGTGTGATATGCATCTATTTATCATTCTCTTCATTCTTCCAATGTGTACTTATTATGGTGAGACCGGATGACCATGTTATCTTAGTTGGATTTCACAATCTCTTTTTGACTCTTGGGTAATGTTATCATAGATGAGTGTTATGCAGAATCTATGAGCATGAAATTTAGGTTGGAATTATAGTTGTGAATTTACCTTCAGATTGTGTGTCTTTGTTGATTATATCTAGATATTCTTGTTATATGTATTGTAGAAATATACCTTTGATGAGATTACTTTTATTATTGATGTTATTTTCTCAGTGATTTCAGGGTTTTCTACCGTGTATTGTTATACTCACCTCAAAATGGGTTTCTCCCACACATATCATGTCTTATACAGACAACCAACTTTTTGATAGAGTTCTAGAGGGACCATGACCGGGCAGATCATAGTTATCTAGATTTTCTAAGGTGTATTCATATGATCACCTTGAAAATAGTCCACATCCATTATATAGGTTGGATTTGTTTTCATTTTCCTTTTGGGGGGCTTGTATTTGGCCCTTTTACATTCCAATTCTTGTTTTTATACTATGATGGTGGGATTCAGATGTATTTACGCCTAGTTTATTTGTTGTTTTACATTTCATAATTTTATGGTCTTATATTTGTGTGCATGTATACATGTACATTATGTTAAGGCCTCCCATGTGATTGATATGCCTACACAATGATGGTTACCATACCTAGGCCTATTGAAGACGGGCTTAGGGTAATCACAGTTCAATCCCTGTTGGTTTGGGTAGTGACAATAAAAAACCATATATATACAATGGTATATGGTTTAAAAAATAATCATATACATGATAAAAAAATAGATATTAAAGATAAACATAATGTCCATCGTTAAAAGTAAATTGAATGTTATATGTGAAAGTTAATTTCCACAAAATTAATCAAGTGGTGAGAGGTCATCATTAGAAAATTTTATTTTCAGTAAAATCGATTCTTTTAAAGAATAGAAGGAAATGGAAATGAAAAATTTAAAATAAGTTTTCATAAATAGTTTTATTTTTAAAACCACTTCAATCTTATATAACAATCTAAAAGGTGTAAAATGGTTATGGCAGAGGAAAAATATGTGAACACCGTTTACGTTAAAAAATTATTCCTTTTAACTTTTTGGAAAGAAAGTTGAAAACAACCCCTTTAGGAAAAAATTAGAAATATCCCTTTAATACTACTTAAAAAGTCAAGGATAACATAATATATCCTATATAAATATTTTTTTTAAATAAAATGGATTTTCGTAATAGAATTTTGAAAAATATAGACATGGAAGAAAAATATATCGATCAAGAAGAAAAATAAATCGGTACATAATACCAAATATGTATCTATGGAGTGGAAATTGAAACAAAATCTCTCGCCACTTATTAACTTTTATGTCAAATACCCATGAATGAAGTTTTATGAATTGAAACTTAAAAAACAATTAATTTTTAATAATTAATGATATAACATAAAAAGGTTATCATATACACTATTTAAAATAAAATAGTTCATAACATTAAAATATGCCTCAATGATAGGAAATTGAGACAGAAACCATTACCTTATGTTTCTATTTAGTTAAACAAACTTTAACCACATGTATTATGAATTTAGATTTATTACAATTACATAAAAAACTATATACATATATATAATATCATATATGATTCATTTATAATGTTTTTCACCCGTTTGTTAACAATCTTTTATTATCATCATTATTTCAGGTGTTTAACTCATTTATTTTTCATGTATGTTTTGATTCGGTAGTTTTGGTCCTTGTACATTTATTATGGTTTTATAATCTCAAATAATTTATTCATGGTATAAATATAATATATATTCCATTCTTATATATTTTGAGTAATTTATAAAATATATAGAAATAAAAATTAATTGCATTGTTTGTGGAGAAGGTAGGCCATACGTACGCATGAATGTTATTTTCACATTTCGATGAGTGGAAGAAAAGAAATATAATTAATAATTAATATTTAAATAATAATTATAATATCATATATATTAAATAAATTCATCCTTATTACCATACGCATAAATTTTAAATGAAAAATGGATCACATCACTTCATGGAGGTGGTAGTCCACATCTACATGCGAGTAATGATATTGATTTCCAATAGATTAGAATGTAATAAGTTATATATGATATTTTAGTTAAATAATCATATTTATGTCATAAATATCATATATAATAATTATTTACATCTTGAGAACCATACAATTAATGTATTCATGAAAACTGAATTACACCGCTACGTGGAGACGGTATGTTTTATGCACGCACGAGCGATGTTTTCACTTCTCATGGAATGAAGAAGAGATAAAATATGGTTGAAACATAATAATAATAAAATATATGTATATTTATTATAATCTATTTATTATTTTAGTATGGTTACATTACATTTAGAGGAATTAGAGGAAGAAATAAACATGAAAGAGTCAGTAAGGATGATTACATTGTCTTCGATAGATTTCCTATAGATCTCTTCTTAAGGGACCTAGGGATGGTATTTTGGAAGTAAAATATCCTATAAAATTTTATATAAGTGTGATTATAATATTAATTTTTAGTTTTTTATTAATATAGATGGCTCAATGTAGTTAAAAGAAGATAAAGGAGATGTTTCCTCTTATAATTGAAGGGAGAGGCATTCTTGGAATTTTTTAATGTATTAAATTAATATAGATTATTTTTTACATACAAAGGGATAAAAGTTCATATAATTAAAATATATGTTTAGGATAAGTATAAATAATATAATATAATAAAATTTGGACAGGTTTTGAGTATTGTTTCACCCTTATCTTTTAGTTATAACCCCCGTTAACCCGTTTGACAATTACCTTGAAGGGTTAATAATGTTACTATAAAATTAAAAAAATACCAATAAAAAGAAAATGGTTTATATTTAAAACCATATCCCATTAATTTATCTAAATATATGATTTTTATGAATTTTAAATCATTTAAAAAATATTATTTATTATAAAATATCATTAATGTCAATTTTGGAACTATTCATTTAATTTGACTTTTAAAACTAAAACGAAACAATGTAATTCAAATGTAATACATTTAAAAATAACTAATATTTAATATTTGTCTATAAAATTTACCTAGAACTATAAATTACTCAAATTATATCTCTTTTATTATTTTTAATATCATTTATTGTAATTTTCTATTAACTGAATAAATATTGTCTCAGCATTGTGTAGGAATTTAAGGTGATTATTTTATAGCTAAAAATTATAAATAAATACCACAATGAAAATAAGTTTATAGTTCTAAAAATTTCAATTTATATTCATTCACCACTAGTTATTGTTCCTATGTCAAAACATAAGATGCGTTTAAAACTAAGAGAGTTACATTTTGTAACATTCTTTAATTTAAATATTATATTGATCATTTTCATGGAAAATGTACATTATGCAAAACAATTTTGATCTTAAGGAGATAATAGTAAAATTAAATTCATCTAATAATAATTAATATGAAATATTATAACATTTCACTTAGTTTTATCCTAGATTTTATAAATTTAACCTTTCCGGGAATAATAAAATTTACCATAGTTACCTTTCACATTGACCAAAAATAAAGTTAGAATATTTAAAATTTTTTAAAAAAATTATTCCAAATGTGTAATATATTTAAGAAGATTTTATTTATATAAGTCATATAAATTAATTTTAAAATAAGTTTACAAAACATGATGCAACTACTTTTAGAAAAAATATTGTTTTCCAGAGAAAATGTCTTTTCTATATAAAAACGTTTTTACACTGAATTAAATAAAAAAATTGATTCAAATAAACATATTTGGATTATTATAAATATTATATAACTAATCTTAATTTTAAATTATTTTATAATAAAACGGAACATTGTAAATTCTCGAAATAAACATATAGTTTTCAATAAAAATCAGTATTTTTACTATTCATTGGAAAACTAATCTTTTAAAAAAAATTGAAAATTTCACCCTATGATAACATTGATATATTGATTTAGTAAATTATATTATTTTTAAAAAATAAAATTTATCTAATTTCTAAAAAATAATTATAATATTTTCTCACAAAAGCAATAAAAATCTTTTTTGAAGAAAACATATTTTTAAGGTATAAAATAACATTACTAAAAATTTAGTAAATATATCTTAATAATTAATAAATTCATTTGAATTGATTTGTAAATTTATATATATATCATAACTAATTTAATACTATCCATACTCACCAATTCAACGGCTAGGTTGTAATGACCCAAACATTCATTAATGGAAATCCCTATTGATCTAATTAAAAGCCACATTATGTAAAATGATTACATAGAATTTCAACTTCTCTGGTTTTATGTTTATAGATGTGATCATTTATATTATAGCCATTGAATAGTGATCATATGATTAGTATAAATATAGTGCTTTAACAAATCCAATTTACTCAGACAAAGGAAGCAATGGCCTCATCCAGTAGACATACCCTATACATAGCCCATTTGTCATATATCGAAAAGGAGGTGGAGTCATTGGGATTCATTCTTGACCAAGCCAAAGACAAGCATGAATATGTTAAGATCGAGCAGGACCGCCTACGAGAGAAGTGTAAGTTGATAGAGATTACCACCTGAGCAATGTTATTCGAGCCACCATAAGAGTCAGTCACCATCGCACACCTTACTCTTCAGTCTTATTCGAGTTTTATAAGGGGTTATGTAACAAGACTTTAGAACTATGGTTATGTAAATTATTTTTTTATACAATAATGAATACACTTTCATTTTATTATTGTTACCTTGTAAATAGTTTTTTTAAAGCACAAATAGTATTTTTAGTTAATGTTCAACTAAGAAATATATTTTGATGAACTAATGGATTTTTGAATTAAATAATATTTTAATAAAATATTATTATTTTTATTAAATTAATTTTTATTAAATATAAATGATCTTATAATTTTATGAATGCAATTGTAATTTTTATTAAGGTTTGAAAGCCATTTTTTGTCAAAACCAGTGAATTTACGATAAATGTTAGTTTTTTTTAAAAGTGAGAATTAAAATATTTAGAAATTTATTTAGGTAAAATAAATATTATTTGTGGAATAAAGACATTGAAATTATCTAATGGAGATTTTTTCATAATTTTTTGAGACAGTCAAATTTTTGGGTAAAAATTAAATACCGTTTAAATATATAAAGTGTTTTATGACATTATAATGACCCAATAGTGATGTAATAAAATACTAAAATCTTTAATTTAGGCCAATATATGTTTCAACATTAAAATAATGTGGTTTTGGGTTTCTTTGACTTATTTTACAAAGCATTAATGGACTCTTCAAGACTTATTAAACATATGGTCTTTTTAAATTATTTTCTTTGGGAGTGTGACTCACCTCCACATAAGAAACCCCATTATTTTATAAAGTTATGAATTTGGCCTTAGAAAATATTTTTTTCCACTTCCATTTTCTAAAAACCATGGGATGGTTTGTTGTTTGGATTAGTTTAATGTGAGGTGTCCCAAACCTAAATAATAAAGATTCCCCTCACCTTTCCTATATAAACCCACCCAATCTCCCACTTCCTCATCACTAAAATCATTTTTATTTCTTTCAAACTCTTCCAAACTTTCTCTATAATCATCCCAAGGTTCTCCGAGCTCACAAGAAGCCTCTCTCAGGCCTTTGAAAGCCACTTCCAAGTAAGGGTTTTCCTTCCTTCCACATTTTTCCCAATTTTATTAATATTGTTATGACCTTTTCATTTTATTTATAAATGTTGGGGTATGGTTTCACACCTCCCCCATAATTACCTATTTATGTTTTAATTATTATAGACCCCTTTCTCTTTCATTAAATTCCTCCCATGTACACCCATTACAATGCTAAAATTCTGAAAGGAATTTCTCTCTCCTCTTTTATATTCAAGCAATTCTTTTGTATCATGACTCTAAATTCCATTAAAATTGTTGGGAAATGTATCTATATGACCCCCTTACTTTCCATTTCATGCACATATGATGATACACCCATTTATCACTCATCAAACATTTTTATTAATTCTTACATCACGCCGCTAAGCTTCCAAAATTGCATAGATTTTCCAAGACAATGTCATTGTGTAGTGAATACCATGCCCATTTCTCTATCAAGTGTATTCCTATTTATGATCATTTACTTATTTATTATAATGTTTCATGTATGAATTACACATTCCTTTATCAAGTAATAAATGATTATGTTTTATGAATCCATGATATATGATCCATGTGGCACACTTATGCATGAAAAGAAATGTTTAAGAAGGGTGCACCCTTATATCACTCCAATACATTGGGTAAAGTATATTATGATGATACATCATGTGCAATGGGTGTTTAATCATGATAATTCAAGTGCAATGAGATTTTACTCGTTCTTCATGTGCAATGAGGATTTACTCATGCTCCCTATGCAATGAGCCTTGGCTCATGCTAATTCAATGTTAAGTGTTGTTGCCACATTTCCATTTTATGATTATCATGCATTATCATTCCTTTATATTTATGATTCTCTAGTGCTCTATTGATATGACTATTGTCTAAAATGTATTGTATTCCACATGTTATTCCATTGTTATTCCCTTACTGAGCTTTATATCTCACCCGTTTCTTATGCATGTCCTCAGGTTCTCCCATGCAATGCTACGTATGAGGGAATATAGTGGTCATGTAAAGGAAGTTTTCAATAAAGATATTGTATTTCATGTTTTAAGTTTTTATGTAATGATCCTAAGCCCCAAATACACTATACCTCTCGATCTTCTATGTTGTATCTAGTGAAATTTATGTAATAAATTATGTTTAATTGTGTAATAAAAGATCAGGGTTGTCATAGTTGGTATCAGAGGATAGGTTTAGTTAATTTTGGGATTAGGATTAGAAACCTTAGTGAAGACTAAGATACAAGACTAAGTATAATAAAAACATCTCAAAGTTTTTTTGAGTATTGATTAAGTGTTTTATAATGAAAATACACCCCTGTCTAGATACGAGCAGGTAGAGGCGGCTCTGGCACAGATGTATCCTAGGGGTAAAACATGAAAACACCGTTTTGAGCTAGACACAAATGATAACTGGTGCATGACAACAGGACTTGTTGTACACTTGTTTATGACACCCCCAGGTGATATGTATTAGTAAATTCACAAGCTTAGTATAAACCATTATTAAGGGACAAAAAAATTCCCTAAGAATATATGTTAGAAAGTAGATCATAGATAACATAGACCGAAGCCAATAGATTCATATGTTAAGGAAATAAATGTTATTTATAAGTCATCAGTTTTTTCCATGTATTACCCTTTATGTGTTAACCCTAACTTTTATTTTATTCCAGCCAATGGTCAACAATAGGAGGACTCAGGCTAACAACCGATGTAAAGATCAATGTGATGATTATACTAATGAGACACCCAATCCAATGGGAGTGGGAATCTTGAACTTTGTGATTCTTCTCGCTTAGATAAATTAGGATTTTCATTGAAACATGGGTCAATAGGAACGTTCAACCCCACCCCCCCAAGAGATAACAGGTTGCTATCGAGATATTCATGAGACAAAGCCCTCTTACTTTTAATGGATCATCTGATCCCTCAATCGCTGAACAATGGATCAACTCCATTGAAAACATATTCTCCATCCCTCAATCTTCTGAATAAGAGACAGTTATCCTGGATACTTATCATATATAAGGTGAACCTGATCAATGGAGGAAATTGATCAAAAATACAAATCCTGAGAAGGAGATCGAGGCGTTGGAATAGAAGGATTTCCAGAACATGCTTTTTGATAAATATTTTATGCACACCCTCCCGCTTAAGATGGAAATAGAATTCCTTTCCCTCTATCAAAAAGACGATGAATCTATTGGAGCATACGAGGAAAACATAACAAGGCTTGCATGATAAGCTTCCAGCTTTTTCATTACCCCCAAATGCAGGGTTGACCGCTTCTTTGGTGGGCTGAATCCTAGCCTCCAGAAAGTGATGGCGATCTGTGACTTCGACATCTATGAAGAAATTGTTTTATGTTCCCTCAAGGTTGAAATAGAGATCAGAGAATCTCAGGGGTATCATGGGGATAATAAACGTAAGGTTCACTTAAATACTGGTGGTTCAATGGATAAATACAATGCTGCTAAAAAGATCCATCACCCCACTTACCAAAGGTGTGGAAAGAACCACCCTGAAAATTACCTGAAGGGGACGAGGAAATTCTTTAGGTGTGAAAGATAAGGGCACCTATCTGTTAACTGCAGAAAGAAGACTCTGTGGATGCAACAGAGGAGAGGAATATTCCATTCGAACCTCAACGCATTGTTCATTGCTAAAACTACAAAGAACCAGTGAATCGTGAAAATCAGTTCTCTAAGCCAAGGGTTTTTGGAGGCAACCAACAACCTCCAAGGCAGCAAGGGAGAGATTTTTCCATAAATACTCCCGAAGTGAACCTCGACAACAAAGTGGTGACAGGTATGCTAGTTATCCATTCATAAATGGAAAACATACTTTTTGATTCAGGTTCTATGCATTATTTTATATCTCTAAAGTTTAGTAGAACAATTATAGCACCACCACAAATCATGGAAGTGAAGATATCGGTGAGTAAATAAAATGGGGAAATCATTGCATCCCATGAATATAACTTCTCCCCTGTCATAATATGTGGATTAAACTTCCTGAAGAACCTCTTCAAACATCCTATGGCGAAATTTAATGCATTTCTTGGCATGGATTGGCATTCCTTATATAGAGCCAACATAAATTTTTGTGAGAGTGAAATCACTCTCTATATGGAGAATCGACCCCCCCCCCCCCGATTATTTTCATGTGCATGGAGGAAGATGAATATTCATTATCTCTATCATCTCAAGAATGGATATTACTTCCCTATGAGCATGCATATCTAGCCCAGATGATTGAGTCTAAGGAGGCAACCATCCTAGAAGACATGCCTATTGTGAGGGAATTCACTGAAGTGTTTCTCGATGAATTGTCTAGTCTTCCTCCTAGAAGAGATGTTGAATTATCAATTGATCTTATACCTTGGTCGTTGCCAATATCCAAGACTCCATATAGAATGGTTTTTGTGGAGCTTGAGGAGCTGAAGAAACAACTATATGAGAATATGGATAAAGGTTTTATACACCCAAGTGCTTCACCATAAGGTGCACCAGTTCTCTTCATCATGAATAAGTATGAGTCAATGTACCTTTGCATCGATTATCTTGAGCGTAAAAAACCGTGATAAAGAACAAGTATCATCTCCCATGAATTGATGACTACTTTGATCAGTTGCATGGAGGACAGTACTTCTATAAGGTGGATTTTCAGTCGGGATATTATCAAGAAAGGGTGAAGAAGAAAGATATCCCCAAGACTGCTTTTCGTACAAGATATAGGCACTACAAATTCATAGAAATTTCTTTCAGACTCACTAATTCTCCATCAATATTCATGGACATGATGAATTGTGTCTTTAGAGATTACCTTGAAAAATATTTGGTAGTATTTATATATGATATTCTAATATACTCCAAAACCAAGTAGGATCATTAGGAGCATCTAAGAACAGTACTATAGACCTTGCAGAAGGAGAAGATATATAAAAAGTATAGAAAGTGTGAATTCTGGTTGAAGGAGGTCTCATTCTTGGGCCATAGAATCACAAGCAATGGTATATCTATGGATCCCTCCAAAGCAGATGCAATTGAGGGGTGGCCGAGGACAACATTGATAACCGATATTTGTAGCTTCTTGGGGTTAGCTGGATATTATCGACGATTTGTGAGAAATTTTTAACGATTATCAAACCTTCTTACCAAGCTAACTCAGAAGGGAGTAAAGTGTTCTTGGAGTTATGAGTGTGAATAATGATTCAATGAGTTAAAAATGAAGCTTATCACTGTGCATGTTCTCACTTTACCCATAAGTGGAGAAATTTTTGTGGTATTCAGTAATGCTTCGAAGAAGGGAATGTGATGTGTGTTGATGAAAAATGACAAATTCATTGCCCGTGATTCAGGGAAATTGAATTTTCATGAATAAAACTATCCAACACATGACATCGAGTTTGCTGTAGTGATGTTCACATTGAAAATTTGGCAGCATTATCTTTTTAGGGAGAAGTGTGAAATATACACGGACCAAAAAAGCCTCATGTATATATTCACACAGAAAGATTTGAACATGCACCAACTAAGATGGTTAGAGCTGATCAAAGACTATGACTACCTAATCCTTTACCGCCCTGGTAAAGTGAAAAAGGTGGAAGATGCTCTAAGTAAAAAAGGACCCAATGATTCTATCATTGATGAGAATTCAAAAGGATCCAATATTCTTAGCTTTGATGAAGATGGACATGGGAATCACAAAGAAGGGGAAATCATCAATCCATTCACAAATGATTTCTCAACCATCACTTTTGGAAAGGTTAAAAGATGCTCAAAACGATGATGTGGGAATTCAGGAAAAATTGGAAGCTATCAGAAAAGGTAAATCCTTTGAGATTAATGTTAGTAAAGAAGGAATTTTGAGATTTTAGAAAAGACTATGTGTTCCCTCATGTCTGGAGCTGAATAAGGAACTTATGGATGATGAACATAGTTTAGATTTCACTATTAACCAAAGAAACACAAAGATGTATCGAGATCTCCTATATAATTATTGGTGGGATAATATGAAGAAGGAGATCATTGAATATATATCAAAGTTCTTGGTGTGTTAGCAAGTGAAGGAAAAGAGTCAGAAGTCTAAGGGGATGATGAAACAATTTCCCATACCAGAATGGAAATGGGAGAGCATCACCATGGACATTGTCACTAGACTTCCTAATACATCCAAAGGCAACAATGAAATCTGGGTTGTTGTGGATAATCTTACAATGTTTGCACACTTCATTTCTATTCTGGAGGATTTATCATTGGATCAACTGTCACAAAAATATATCAGAGTAGTGGTAAGTCTCCATGGAGTACCTCTATCTATTGTGTCTAATCGAGATCCAAGATTCACCTCTAAGTTTTGGAAGAGTCTTCAACATGCTCTGAATACTGAACTAAACTTCAGTACGTCCTATTATTCTCAAAATGATGGACAATCCGATCGGACTATCCAAACACTTGAGGACATGTTGAGAGCATGCTCAATGGAATTTGAAGGAGGATGGGATCAATATATTCCTATGGTTGAGTTCTCTTATAATAACAGTTTCCAATTGAGCTTCCAAATGTCACCATATGAATCCATTTATGGGAAAATTTGTAGAACACCATCATTTTGGGATGAGGTCGGTGAGTGTACACTGCTTGGACCCGAAATGGTAGAAGAAATAGTGGAGAAGGTGAAAACCATTCAGCATCATATTAGGGCTGCCCAGAGTCGATAGAAGAGTTATGCAGATAACTGTTGATGAGAACTTGAGTTTAAAGTTGGAGACATGGTATTTCTACGCATATCTCTATAGAAGTAGTTCATGAGGCTTGGAAATAATGGGAAGTTAAGTCCAAGGTACATTGGCTCCTTTGAGATTCTTGATCGTGTCGGGGATGTGGCCTATCGACTAGCACTTCCACCTATCATGGACAAAGTAAATGATATCTTTTATGTATCCAACTTAAGAAAATACATACTGGACCATTCACATATACTCTCTTCAATGGTGGTACAGTTAAAGTAAGATCTTTCTTATGAGGAGAAACTAGTGAAGATCTTAGATCATAGAGAAAAAGTTCTACAAAATAAGATAATGCCCCTCTCCAAGGTGTTATGGAGAATCCACAAGTTTTAAGAAGAGGTGTAGGAATTAGAGGAAATGATTAAGAAGAGTTACCCACATCTGTTTTAGTGTGGGAAAAGAAAATTTCGAGGGATAAAATTTGTAATGGGGGAAGATTGTAATGACCCAAAAATTCATTACTGGAAATCCCTCTTAATCTAATTAAATGCCTCTTTATGTAAAATGTTTATATATAATTTCAACTTCTTTGGTTTTATGTTATGAATTGTGACTGTTGCTAATATAGTCATTTAACAGTGATCACATGATTAGTATAAATATAAGGCTTTAAAAAATTCAATTTACTCAGACAAAGGAAGCGATGGCCTCATCCGGTAGACATGCCCAATACGAAGCCCATTTTTTAGAGCTTGAAAAGGAGGTGGATTCATTGGGCTTCGCTCTTGACCAAACCCAAGCCATGCTTGAATATGTTAAGCTCGAGTGGGACCACCTATGAAATAAGTGGAAGTTGGTAGAGATTACCACCCGAGCAATGTTATCTGATCCACCTCAAGAGTCATTCACCATCACACACCTTACTCTTCGGTCTTATGCGGGAGTTATAATGGGTTTTGTAACGAGGCCATAGAACTATGGTTATGTAAATTATTTTTGTATATAATAATGAATATACATTATTTTTATTATTGTTACCTTGTAAATATTTTTTCTTTTTTAAACCACAAATAGTATTCTTAGTTAATGTTCAACTAAGGAATATATTCTAATGAATTAATGGATTTTTTAATTAAATAATATTTTAATAAAATATTATTATTCATATTAAATTAATTTTTATTAAATATAAATGATTGTATAATTTTATGAATGTAATTGTAATTTTTATTATGGTTTGAAAGCCATTTTTGTCAAAAACCTTGAATTTTTTATAAATGTCGGTTTTTAGTTTAAAAGTGAAAATTAACATATTTAGATAATTATTTAGATAAAATAAATATTATTTATGGAATTAGTACATCAAAATTATCTAATGGTGAATTTTTCATAAATTTCTGAGAGAATCGAATTTTGGGGTAAAAATCAAATACCATTTAAATAAATAATGTGGTTTATGACATCATAATGACCCAACAGTGATGTAATAAAATACTATAAGCATTATTTTCGTCCAATATATGTTTTACGATTAAAATAATGTGGTTTTGGGTTTGTTTTACTTATTTTACAACGTATTAATGGACCCTTCAAGACTTATTAATCATCTTGTCTTTTTAAATTGTTTTCCTTCTGAGTGTGACTCACCTCCACATAAGCAACCCCATTATTTTAAGAATTTTGGACTTTGAACTTATAAAATATTGGTTTCCACATCCATTTTCCAAAAAACGTGGGCCAAAACCTTGGTATAGTTTATGGTTTGGATTAGTTTAATGTGAGGTGTCCCAAACCTAAATAATATAGAATCCCCTACCTTTCCTATATAAACCCACCCAATCTCCCACTTCCTCCTCACTAAAATACATTTGAGATCATCCAAAATCTGACCTCCTATCTCTAGAATCCTCCCAAGGTGACCCAATCTCACATGAAGCCTCTCTCAAGCCTCTCTCAAGGATTTGGAAGCCACATCCTAGTAAGTGTTTTTCGTCCTTTTTCATTTTTGTCCAATTTTCTTAATGTTGTTATTCCCTTTTAATTTCATTTATAAACGTTAGGGTATATTTTCAAATCTCCCCCCTAATTCCCTATTTATTTTTGAATTATGATATACCCCTTTCTCTCTCATTAAATGCCTCCGATTTACACCCGTTACTATGCCGAAATTCCAAAAGTAATTTCTCTCTCCTCTTTTACATTGATGTAATTCTTTTGTATCATGACACCAAATTCTATTACAATTTTTGGGACATGTCTCTATATGACCCCTTAATTTCCATTTAATGTTCATATGATGAGACACCACTTTCTCTCTAATCAACCATTTTTATTAATTCTTACATCACGTCGTTACGCTGTCGAAATTGCATCGATTTTCCAAGCCAATGTCATTGTGTAGTGAATACCATGACCATTTCTCTATCAAGGGTATCCACCTTTATTAACATTTAATTATTGATTATAAAGTTTCATTTATTAATTTCACATTCCATTATCATGGAATAAATTATTATGTTTTATGAATCCATGTTATATCTTCTATGTGGCATAATTATGCATGAAATGAAATGTTTAAAAATGGTGCGCCCATATAGTGGTCCAATGAATTGGGTAAAGTATAGTATCATGATACTTCATGTGAAATGGTTTTTTACTCATGATAACTCATGTGAAATAAGGTTTTACTCATTATTTCGGTGCAATGAGAATTTACTCATGCTCCATGTTCAATGAACCTTGGCTCATGCTAATTCCATGTTAAGTGTTATTGCCACATTTCCATTTTATGATTATCATGCCTTATCAGGCCTTTATGTTTATGTTTCTCTTGAGCTCTATTGATATTCCTATTGCCTAACATTTATTTTATTCCTCATGTTATTCCATGATTATTCCATTACTGGGCTTTATAGCTCACCTTTTTCTTATGCATGTCGTCAGGTTATCCCATGCAATGCTAAGTACGAGGGAATATAGTGGTCATCTAAATAAAGTTTTCAATAAAGATTTTGTATTTCATGTTTTAAGTTGTTATGTAGCGACCCTAAGCCCAAAAGACACTAGACCTCTCGATCTTCTATGTTGTATCAAGTGAATTTTATGTAATAAATTATGATTAATTGTTTAATAAAAGAACATGGTTGTTATATATGTTATAAGAGTCAAATTTAAATAATAATATTTTGTTATTCATTTAGGCTGGATGTTGCGTGTTGTATACATAATCGAACATAGTGTACTTTTAAAATCTTGTTATGTTGAATGTTCATATATTTAAATATCATATATTATTATAATAATATTTTAAAAGTGGTTAATTTAAATCATTATGGTAAATTATACAATATTTTTAAAAAAATTATAATTTCAAAAAAATATACTTTTAATATTAATTATTTATATTCTAAATAAAATAATTTTAAATTGATTAATATCCTTTAATTTACTATAGGTTTTTTAATAATTATATTTTTATTAATAATAATCATCTAAAATTCCTTATATCATTTTAATTTAGTGTTCTGTGTGTTCAGTGTTTTATGTGACACAAGTTATCAATGATAGTAGTAATTTAAAGAATCTAAAACCTTAGGTCATTAGAGTGAGGCTGGGGATGAAGCTACATGTGGTTTCTATAGTTTTTTTGGAGATACCTATGTGTAGTCTCATGTGGGAAATGGTGGATATGATTTGGTATGAAATTTTCTCATAGTATTGGCGATTTAGGTAATGACAGGATAAAAATTCTATATTGTAAATAATGATCGTTGGGTGGTGATGGTTGATGTGGTTCTTAGAAAACATGATGGTTTCAGTTATGTGATAGTGAGTGATGTTGATCAGTAGTAATGGTGGTAATGAAGGGTCTCTGAATGTGTGGCCAAGATTTTTAGTGATTTTCGCTCACTATGGGGGATGAATTCATTAGGGTCGTGTCACTACAAAATATTATAAATTAACTATGTTTTAATAAAAAAATGGATAATTTATAATTTCGTCATGTTTTCATAAAAACATGTCCAATTTAGCTATGTTTTTTTAGTTACACTTTGAAACATAGATAATTTTTAATTTATCTGTGTTTTCAAAAAATAAACATAGAAAATACCACAAAATTTTTTATCCACAATATAAAACGTTGTAAATTGTAATTTAACCATGTTTTTATTACATGGATAAATTCAATAAGAAAATAAAAGGTATTTATTACAAACACATACATAAATACCTAGAAACACACACACTAGTTATAGAATTATATATTTATATATTAATATATATTAATTTTTATTTATATACAAATATATGAACACATATATATAAATTATACATAATAAATAAAATGTATAGACACAGAGGTATGTGTGTTCATTAGGGTCTTAAAGGTTGCAAGTTCAAATCTCATGACCATCAGGTTTTATACTAGGGAGACCATGTAGGATCATAAGAGTATGTAATTACACTTAAATAGGGGTGAATTGTAGTTTATAAAATAAAACTACTAATTTTTATAACCTCATTATAGTCTTAAAGGTTGTAGTGGTTTATTCATGGTTATTTTAAATAGACGGTATTAATTTCCTAAAATAAAATATGTGGTGAGTTATTAGAAACAATTTATATAAAATCACTATTTTTAAATTATTGTTAGTGTTTTATTAAAAATATTCCACCAAAATTAATTTTAGTGGAGGTTAATTAAAATAAATACTAATAAAACCCTAAATTCACCACAATCAGCCTCTTTCCTCCTCCCCTAGAACTCACCCTGAACCCTCCTCCCCTCAAACTATCCCCAAAACTTCCCTTCCCTAGTGACTGCCAACACCATGCTCCCCTACTAACTATCGACGAACCCCTTGAGCTCACCTTGGCTGACTGTTGATGCCTCCCTCCTCTATCAACCGATGATGTCCCTCCCTTCAAGTAACCTAGGTCGACACCCCCAAACCCCACTAATCAGGAATCCCATTGATGACCTCCTCCCCTATATCTCACCTTGATTGATGGACCCTCCCCTCAACTACACCCTCTCATCCCTTTGATATCAGCTTCAGCTCACATTGATGTTATCTTGTCACCTCGATACCACCCCTAGCATTACCCTCCCCTCCCCTACCCTCAATAACAACCCCAACTTATGAGTACACACCATCCTCCCCTCAATCCCAAGAAAAACACCCATAATGTATAAATTTATTATTTGGTTTCATTGATGTTATTGCCTATTTTATGTATAGATTTATGTTGTCAATTAATTTTGTCACAATCATTCTAGTTATATATTCCTTAATCTAGAAAATATGATCTTTCAATATTGATTATATTAATATGAGTCATTATATCTGGTTTTATATTTCTATTTTATGAGAATGTCTTCAAGATTGTAATAACGTGTTATGCCATTATCAACTACTCATGTACATTTTTCACTACTTATGGATTCATTCACCAATTTTTTTAATCATTTGTATTATTTTATATTTGGAATTGTATTTGGATATGTTTATCATTATTTTATTTTTTTATGGAATATATTAAAAAAATTAACCCAATAACATATCTAATAATTTATTTAGTTGTTTTTCTTTCAATTATATAATTTAATCTAAAATTTTTGTGTTATTTTTTACCTAATATTCGATATTGTTCATTTTCATTGTGAAAGAGAAAATATACCATGAACACATTTTATAATAGTTTATAATATATTATGATTTTATATTTTTATTACTAGTTCCATGGGAGTGTTATATTAATCTTATTTTATATTTTAAACATGATTTGATTTCAATAATATGTTTTATGGTTTTTAGTTATTTTTAAAAATATATAAATGGATAAAACATGGATTCCTTTACCTTGAAATTCGCCTCAATATCTTAAAGGGTTGTGTATTTTTTTAGATTTTTCAATTACAAATAAATATGTCAATGGAAGAATTAAATTTCCACGAACTACTTCTAATTTTATACAATGGATTAAAAGTGATTAATTTTATAAACACTTGATATTAAAACAATTTCATACTATATATGTGTGATGAATTTGGTTTGGTGAATCAAACAGTACTAAATTCTTGACATTTTTCCAACATTATAATCATCATGTTAATATCCCTATACTAGAAAATTAGTTGAAAACATAATTATTGATTCTTTAGGCACAACAAAACAACAATATAATGATCATAATAGGTCAATATATTCTCGTATGGGTTTTTTGGTGATCAATATACGGAATAAGCTAACTAACAAATCAAATGAGTTTTATGGATTTATAGAAGATGAAAATAAACATTTGTATGAAGAGTGTGAAAAATATTGAAAATTGTTCTTTCTACAGAAATTTTACCATATTAAGTGTTTATGTGGAATTACTAATAAATTAGTGTCCATGATATTAGAGTTTTTGAATGATGATTTTGGTAATGCTAAGATCTCTATATCATTTTACAAGATAAATAACGTTATTAACAAGTTAGGTCTAAAATATTTGAAGATACATGCATGAATTAATTATTTTATGTTATATTGGATAGAACATTTAGATAGAGAAGAGTGTAAAAGATTTCATACTTGTATATAGAAATAAATAAATAATTATGTAAGGTTGAATGAACATACTACTGAAAATTAGTAGAGAAATAAAAGTTATACAATGGTTTTATGTCACTTTTCTATGAAATCATGATTACATAGATTATTTACATTTTCTAAAACTAAAGATAATATGGGATGTCATTATATAAAAAACAACAATGATGGGTTAATGTGTCATCTAAGTGATTCGGTAGCATGAAAATATTTTCATTCTTTACATAAAAAATCACTAAAAACTATAGTAATATGTGTTTGGGATTAGATAGTGATGGGTTTATTCAATTTGGGACTTTATGTACTAGTTATATAATATGTCAAGTTATTTTTATCTATTATAATTTTCCTTCATATATGTCATTGAAAAAAACTTTTTTTTATTATTTAAATGATTGTTATAGGGAATCAATCTACAGAAATGATATCAATGTAAAACTCCATCATCTTGTAGTTGGAGTTTGGATTAGTGGAAAGAACCCTATTATCCTACATGAAAAATGGGGGTTCAAAACACATTGGGCATAGGGACTGTAGTAGTTTTGTATCATACTGCAGTGGTGGCAGACTGTAGAAACGACATGCACTGTAGCAGCGGAAGGTCACTGTAGCGACGAGAGAGCACTATAGTAGTGGTGGGTACTATAGCAGGCATGTACTATAGAAGTACTATACACATAATGGGCCTCGGGCCAAAAAAAATTGGGCCTACATGCCATGTAATGGTCTAAATTCCCACTAGGCCTTCGGGCTAATGTAATGGGTCTCCCTCTACGCAATTAAAGAGGTCATTACATTGATTTAATAATAAATAAGGATTCGACCCCAACCTTTAAAAAAACATTGACATCATATACAATAGTTATGGGACAATTCTATAGATACATATGATGAATCAGTGAAGAAAATGTTAAAAATGCATGTTTCCCTCTAGTAGACCATCATCGACTTTCTAGGACTTGAGAATTGTTTAGGTTAGAATACTCATACTGGTCTAGAATATCCAATTTGTTACATTATTTTTAACTCTAAAAGTATACCGTACAGTAGAAAATGGTTTTTTATATTTACTCATCTATTCTTTGATGCATATCATAGATTTAGATTTAATAGGTCATGATATTATGCTCAAATTGATTTAAGTCCCTCTCCAAAAATGTTATCTGGGGTAGAAATTTTAATATAATTTTCAACTATTATTGTATAATTTAATAAATAATATATGTTGAATGCTGGTTTAAATATATTTTATACAAACTTCTATGGAATTGGAACACAATAATTGAAGAAAAAAATATATTTTTGAAACCTCATTATTGGTAATTGTGTATGTTACGTCATAATCTTGACATTATACACATTAAAATGAATTTGTGTGATAATGTGATTTTTATAATACTTAATGAGTAATGAAAAATTAAGAATCATATTAATGAATATAAATACTTAGAATAAATTAATATAAAATGTGATCTATAGGAAACTGATAATGGGAAGTATCATATAGTAATTTGTTTATTAAAAAAATCATTGAAAATATATGTTCATTTGGAAACTTAAAAATGTGAAAGTAGCTGATGGATATTCCAGTAACATTTCATGATTTGTTCAATTAAAACACCATAATGGACTTGGATTAAAAATTTATGAATCACAAATATTGATGGAGAAGATGCTACTATTGGAATAATGTAACTTGTTACCTACTAAAATAATAGAATCCATAATTAAGTTTTGTATGTTCTTTATAAAACCATGTGAGAAAAATTTAAATCTTGATGAGCATGAAAATTTATTGGAAAGAATTGTAAGGAAACTTTTTCACCAAGAGATGATATTTTTCCCATCATTTTTTACTGTGATGATTCATTTGACAGTTTATTTGGTGGAGGAATCAAAATTTGGAGGAATCACACACCATCTCTTTATTATTTATGGTTACTTTGTTGAAGAGTGTCTCACATTTTTAGGTATTTATATGGGATGGATACAAGATTCAATCGAGTTGGATGTGCTAAAGATAAATCAAATTATATTCATTCCTTTTTTAAATCAATAGTATATATAACTTTAGGTTGTCTGGTTGTAAATATTTCCTCTCTTTCACTAAATAATACGGAGTTGATACAAGAACAATGATTTATGCTAATAATGAGTGATATAGGAGAACCTTTCATTAAAGAACTAAATACACAAATAAAGAGACAACTTCAAATTTAAACTCAAAATGAGAAAAAAAAAGATATGAATAAAGATATTATCGATTGGTTTTCAGGATATTTATGTTTTTAATTGTTTTTATATAAATAATATGTTGATAATTATCTTGAATAAAAACTTATATTTTGTATCCTTATGTAAAGATCGTGAATGTTGATAATCAAGCTGAATTTTCTAATTATTTGAAATATTTATCTTGAGGGTCGTTAAGAAAATCTAGGAGATTTTATTTCTACAATATTAATGGTATAAAGTTTCATACTACTTTTTTGAAGAAGGTTTGAGAACATAATAAATAATAATCTTTACAAAACTTATATAGTTGTGATATTATAGAAATTTGATTAACGTTATCGAGTTAAATTATCATGGAAACTTTTCTATTTTGTTATTTAAATGTAAGTGGGTCGATATTAATATATGTACAAATACATATTCATTATAAATTACTTATATAAACTTAAATATTTTTATTGATCTTGGTTAGCATTAAGAACACAATCCATATATTTTTGCATCACCAGTTAAAATGGTATATTATATTGATGATGGAATTTATGAATGGTGGAATGTTGTAGTCCATGTGAAACTTAGATTCTTTTATTATATTAGTGATGATTATGAACAATGTTTTAATGATCACGAACCTTTTCAATGAGAAATGAATGATGTATTTTTCTATGTTGGAATTGAAACTATCATTATTACAATAGAGGGTGAAGATGAGGATATCATGTTAATAATGGATGATGATAATTTGTTAAGAATGAAACTAGTGTACATTCAATCCTACATAAAAATATTAAATTCTATTTTTTATTATTACAAAAATATTTAATTATTATTTAATATAGTTTCAATCATAGACATTATTTTCACATTAATTTCAAAAATATTGATATTTGTGCACAATAGTTATGATTGAAAAATCAGGATGTAAACAATTATTGTTAATGGTATGGGGGTAAATTAATATACTTTTTCCCTTCAATGAGTAGAAAATAATGGTGTGAGTTTAAAATAAAAAATTCATATATTGTTTTTTATATATAATAATATTTATATTTAGATCAAATAAATTAGTATTTTTTAACATGAAATAAATTTTATAAAATATCACAAATTTTTTTAAATTTTATATTGGTAAATTTAAATTTTAAATATTATCTTTTATTATTTTCTTGTATTATTGTCACATTTTTAAATTGCTTTCAATATTTATTTATTAGGAATAATTCCATGTATTAAAGGTATGTGGATCCTAGTTGGTCTACATACTCAAATGAAACTACACCACGAGTGATGATCCTAACTTCATCTGGTATGCCTTCCACTACTACAGGTGTAGTTCCCACTGATACAAGGTAGGTGGAAGTGACTATTAAGACATTATGTGTGCTAGTAGATGAGAATGAATCATCTACACATATTTTTTCACCAATTCCATCATGAGGGTATTAGAGGGTGATCTTCATTGGTATGTATGTCATTGGTGAACACATTATCTATTTAAAAGTTATAATAATGATTGAATATGTTTGTTTTGTATATATAAGTAAAAAAGTAACAAAAAAATATTTAAACAAAATATGTTCAGAGGTTAAACAATTTGAAGGTTGGGCCTTTTGACCATTTTGGAGTGCCTATGAGTGATGTCTGAGGGCTGTATGAGAAATTTTGAAGTCATTTGGAATTTGATTCGATGACCCTCCGCATTATAGATCATGATTACAGTCATCTTCCAATAAATTGGAATAATTATATCATTGATAATCAAGTAAAGGTAAATGAAAATAAATATTTAATATATATTTAATAATTTTATATTACTATAAAAATTACTGGTCTAATAGTTTTTACATTTCATATTTATATGTTGTTTTACATTTTAATGTGGATGATTTCATTGTGTGTCAGTGGAATTTGAAAATATTTTAAAAATCTAGAAGGATTTAAATTATTGATTTTGATGTGAGTTTAGTGAAAACTCATTAAGTCTTTGATAGATATATGACATGGTACCTGAATGGATACATAGAGAGCAGTGGAAATATTTTTCTATAGACTACCTATTGATTTATATAAGGTTTCTTATAATGTGATATTATATTCTATGAATTTATAAATCATATTACTTTTGCTTAATCATATTAAATTTTAATCCAATATATATTCATTTTTTGGGATGTTTCTACAAAAAATGTTTCGAGTAGAGGGAAGCGGGTAATCCCACACTTAGTATTATTGAAGAGTATTACAAAAAAAAGTTCAAGAAAGGTAATATATGAATTATGACAACATATATATGTGTGTTAAATTTTATTTTATTAAGATTTTATAAATTGGAATTTTCTACTTTGATGATGTAGGCTTTAAAGATTGGTCATCAGGTTGGGAAGACTGAGATGTTGTTCAATGTGCATACAAAGTCAAATGGGAGTTATGTGAATGAATCAGATCACAAAATAGTGGTAAAATAGTTAAACTAATATTTGATTTTTACATATAACTATCATTTTATATTTTTTAATATATAGGTTAAAATTTATGAGGGATGGTATGAAAATCCCTCACAGTCATCATCGATCTCCCATAGAGAGGTTATTTCCCCGGTTTGAGGAAATAATTGTCAAAATAGAGTGCTAATGATGGTATTTGGACCATCCCCATAATGAAAATTTTTCATGTCCTTACCATCATTCACTACAATGCCTTATCCTACCCTGGGTCCTTGTAGTGGTCAGGATTCAGTGTCGCAACAAAAAAATATGATATTAGATAAAAACGTATGGGGGAAGAAGTCACGCATGAGATTTCATAATGGGTTGTAATGTCTCATAGCATCTCACTATATGAACCATAATTGAATTAGAATGTTTTGTGACCTTAGTAATTCCTCCTCGCATGCTAGAGGATGATCACTAGTGGCGAGGGCCTATAAAGAGTTCATGGGGATACTATTCGCTCATATCGTAGTATAATAAAAATTGAAATAAAATATTACAAATACTCATCTAGATACATGTCACAACCAAGGGAAGTTCCAACCAATAAATACACATCAGATGCAATAATAAATGCATCTATCATACATATCAAATCCCCCATGGGTAGATCACAAACAAGCAACACAAAAAGAACAAAATTCAATTGAGTACAATAGCCAGACCCCAACTAGCCCAAAGTCCTTCTTGATCTCATCATCCATACCTAATCCTAACATGTTGAGTGACAAACAATCAAAATCGAGCATTCCCCTATACGTTTCCCTATAAAAAATAACAATGTCCTATCAGGAACTCAAGTATCATTCTGTCCGGAGGAGGGTTTGAGTATAACTCAGACGACCACCACCAGTAACATCACTAAAATAACCAGTCTAAATTAAATGTGTATAAATAAGTTGTCAAGGTAATTAAATCCAAATACAACTACTTAAAACACTTAAATTTAAAACCATAAATAAATGTTGAACTCAGCAGGTCGGGTTCACCCCAGGAACGGAACATGTCAACTTCATCTGGTGTTAGGGTGTCCCTGATCTCATAATAATGATCATTCCAACCCATCTATCATCAAGGTTAATATAAAAATACCTAGCCAAAAAAAAATACATCAGGTATCTCTGTTCACCCCTAGTCTATTGAGTACAATTTTATCCACCTAATTTCATGTTCACCCTAGGTTTAACCGTCAATACCAGTATCCACCTAGGGGTCATGTTCACCCCATCTTTAAACATCAAAAATCCATCATCCTAGGGTTTATGGTCACCTGGGATTAACCATTATGATCCATAACCAAAAATAAACAAATTAAAAACAAGGCCCAAGGAACTATTTTATAGTTCTATTCCCAACCACCATTTTCAATTAACATTTCAAAATACCATTATTAATTACCATTATAAGAATAAAATAATTTATATAACTAAGCTCCCATTTCAAAAATGATATGACATTCTCCTAAGGAAACCATTCAATTATGCCCTATACATCATTATTTAGTTCTTTCAATTCTATTTCTTAAGTTCTAGGATATCTAAACAGTTATTTAATACCATTCCATTACATAAGACACACATTAAAATATCACACTACCCATTAAATTTGGTACAATTTGATTTAAGGGTCAAATCCATTTCCAATTATTTATGGTTGTGGAATTATATTCTAAAACCATAAATTCAAACTATGTTTACTCTTAAACCATTTTAAACATAATTTTGTTGTTTAAAAACTTCGATTCATTTCAAGGTCATCTCCCCCACTAAGAATTCCACATGAAATTACTATTTTCTAATGTAAAATGCATGTTAATTGGGTTATTTAACTAAGTAAACTCAAAATCAGACAATTAACTTAAATAAAATCATATCACAATTAATCTGGAATGACAACACCATGAAATCACTCGTAAATATATGGAGAGACTATGAGTTAAATCAAATGGAGCACCAAACACAAACTCTGAGAGACCCATGAACCAAATTTCAGCTTCTTGTTTGGCCTAAATCGAAAGAAATCAAAGAAGAAAACCATAACCCTTAAAATATGGAATATTTGATTAAAATAGTGATACACCACTTGATAGTAGAGGAAAAGAAAAAAAAGAAGAGGACTCGTAGTCTTACCTCTAGATTTTAAATGTTATAGAAGGAAGTAGAAACAAACCCTGGATAATAGAGATCCACCATAGTGGATGAGGAGGGAGAAAGAACCTCTTTTATGCTTCTACTGGCCATGGGAGTGGGAAAAAACCAAATATGTGTTTAAAGGGTGTGTCTAGATAAAATTGCAGGGGTTAACCTAGTTTAAAAAATCCATTAGAGGCCATTGGCTATTTGATTCGGGGCCATCAACAAGCTGATGATCTCAGCATGGATGCATGTCTTCTAGAAAGACCATCTGATAGCTGATGGCTACAACAACAACCTAGTGAGTGTTGAACTCCCTTTGATGCTCTCTCAAACATCGGGTCTAGCACCCAAAATTCATTCCATGTCCAAAAATACACTTTTAAGGGGTTACAATCTCTAGAACTTGGACCTAAACACCATTGGTTAATCTGATCCCTCTACTTGATTTGAAATTTCAATTTTGCTCATATCCAAACACCCACACAAACACAAGGCACTTCAAACTCCACACTATAACAATTATAATACTTGAAAAGTCTTGTTGGTCTTCCATCTACATCTCCCACCCTATGTTGGTCACTAATTCAAGGCTGAATAACCACATTCTATTCCTGAATGTCCAAAACATGTATAAGGAATAACATTCAACCTAAGGTGATCAGACTACTGAATCACTAGTTAACACCCATCATCATTACCAAAACATAGAGATAGAAATTTCTCAGTCCCATATCACTTGAAACACCATTATTTTTTTCATTAAAACACATGATAGGTCTATGGTGTTTCCCACCATAATTTTTTGCATAAAACAACCGATTATGATTCTTTTGATCTCCTTCCATCAAAATTTCCTAATGAAATTAAATACTACATTCCAACAACACACCTGGCAAGGTTTCCAACCTACCATACCTGAACAAACACAATAAGTCTGGTTAAACACCAACACCCATCCTCACTACTAAAAACTAACTACTGTGGATGAAAAACCATCATCCATGCTCAAGCTAGGAAAACACTGTATTTCTTGTGAAATGACCGATTTGATTCCTGAAACACACCAGTCATCTATAAACAACACGCCATGTGTTTTTTGTAACTCACTATATCCAATATAATATGGAAATACACATTGAACCATACTCAATCGACTTGTCTTGAAATCACTCAACTTACACTACTGATGCATTATCAATTTTTTTAGTCATGATGCCTTCAGACTTGGATGAATCCTAAAACCACTCTTGAATTATCTCTAGATTCCTTAACAAAATTCAAATAATATTTCTCAGTTATATTCGAAATTGTTCAAAATTTTAATAATATATTTCTTCACCCTAACCTATCTCTAATCGATGCACCCTCATATCAATTAAAATACTCCCTGAGATTGAATGTAATGTTTTTTCTCAACTCACCATCTCATCTGATTTTCTATTTTTAATTCCCTATGGAATCCAGGTATCCATCTCATTTTCCTCTCAGTAGTATCTTGATTATACCATCACTACTCCATGGTCAGTTCCACATGCATTCGACCCTTACAGACCAAGGATTGAGTTTTCATGGCTGATACATCACTCACCACTATAGAAGTTTCATTATCATTGTTTCACCTAAGAAACTCCCAACCGCCATGTCCCATGCTCCATTTATTATCAAACCAAATATTGGATGTTTCCATATATCTATCACATGAGAGACAAAACAAAACCTCACTACCGCCTGTTATCGCATCCAAAAAATGGTACCGACATAATTCAATAACATTAGGTCCAAAATAAAGCCCTTTCCCTATAATGGTCAATGGTTAACTCCCACTATATAGATTCCTTATACCCATCCTTGAGAATCAACTATAATATAATCTATTACCAAACACATATGGCACTCCTCTAAATCCATTATTGACATATCCATTGACCCATGACACCTCTATATTGTTCAAACCCAATCATTTGTTCCACTATACTATGATCCCTCCACAATGTCATCTCTCACTATAAAGATATCTGAAAACCCATTTAATGGCCTTGGACCTTATAATGACCCCGACTTTTGGAATGTTAACTATTTCTTGAAAATGTGTGTTATATTATATTATTCACAAAAAACCATGTTTTTTCAATAAAGTAAACATAAAGGGAAATGTGACGATCTGGATTTGACCATTATATGATCATTGGCCAATATGACCCTTGGGAACTATACTCTTAATAATAATTTTAATGTTATCATTAGATTTTATAAGTAAAAATTTTGATAATGGAAAATTGATACAAAAAGAAGTGTCAATGGGACCAACCAGTAGAGTCATGACGTATGAAGCCCATTTATTAGAAAATGGGTGGGAGGTAGAATCATTGGGATTCTATCTTGACCAAGAACAATCCAAGCTTCAATAAATGAAACCTGAATGAAATTTTCTATGGGAGAAGTTCAAGTTAGTGTGAATTACCATTGGGAAATGTTACCTGAGCTACCCCATGAATCTATTATCATCACACACCTTAAACTTAGGTCATATGTGAGTGTAATAAGTTGTTACATATCCAGGACATAGTTACATAAAGTTTCATTCCATTTTATAAATAAAATTATTATTTCATCATTTGTGTTTTAAAAATAGGGTTTCTTAATAAAATTGAGATGGAAGTCAATAAATTGATTTTTTTGGATAGAGAATGTACTTTTCAAAAAAGTTATAATAACCTAAGGTATTTTGAATAATATTCATTTTAATGAATTATTATTATTAAAACACTCTTATTTAAAAATAAATGATATAATGTTTTTTTTTCAAGTGTAGAAATTTTACTATGCATTTTCAATACGCTATTATTTTTAATAAATAATAATTTTTATATTTAAAAGATAAAATTATAATATTTATAAAATTATTATTATAAAATAAAAATTATTTTTTATATCATCACATAAAAATTAGATTGGGGTGAATATATGAGAATTTTCTAAAATACGTTATTTTTTCGTGAATAGTAAAAATACAGTTTGCATTTTTTAGTTTGTTAATGACATTATAAATATGTCATAATGATTTAATAAACAATTAACCACAATACATGACATAAAATATTTTATTTTATTAACATAAATTATTGTAATATATTTTAATCAATTTCCAAATATATAATTTACTTTCTAAATTCTAAAATGGAACATTAACTTTAAAAATGTTATTTTGTGAAAACATTAATTTTCCTTAATAAAATAAGTTGTATAAAATTATGGTAGACTATTTTGAGTTAAAATAACATAAAATTTGTCCCAATTATCTAATAACATGGGAAAATACCATGTTCAAGCCAATGGTTTTTCATTTACCACTACCTAGGTTTCCAATATCTTTATTTAGAAATTAATAAACAAATCCCCCACTTTTTCTATAAATACCCACCCATTTATCCATTTAATTTCACTCCCATTTTATCCTCCAAAATTATTTAATATGTTTACCTCACAATGATTCTTCCAAAGGCGTCCTCAATCCCCCAAGGTCCCAACCCTCATGTTTTAGGAGTTACTCTTCAAGGTAAAGGAAATATCCTTCTTTTCTCTTCATTTCAGGAACCTATATTTTTATATGTCTTCTGAATGTTATGGTAACCCTATCATATTTCATTTGTATTAATTATCTCACTTTAAAATTATTCTTTATCAATGGTATACCATGGTCCCATCTCTTTTTACCCTTTTTAAAACCATGTTTTATACCATTTATGCTGCCGATTTTACTTATCAAAATTACTCTCTTATAGTCAAGAAATTCCCTTTTATTTTATTATGTGAATACCCAAAACTCATTATTTACTAAGGGTATTAACCAAGATATAAAAATTATTTATTATATTCTATAATTGACATTCATAAAACCCTCATTCCCTTTCTAGGGTTTATAAATGATGTAAAGATCTTGTCTTTAATAACTTTTAAAAATACTGTGATTTTTATATACAACTCATTTCTTCTATTCTCCACAGGTTATTTATGAAATGTTTTATTATGATCTATGTGGATCATATTAATTAATACATATAAATGTTTTACCTTGATATTTCTCTAATTAAATGGGTTAATAATTTAATCTCTAAACAGGACAAGTTTTATGATACATTGGTGAATAAAGTTGGTAATTTTTATAACACCTCATTGACAAACCTTGGTGATATGATTTAGAATTTATCATTTAAATGTTGTATCCACAATACCATTTTTTGATTCAAGTTATTTTAATTATGATATGCCCTTTTTCCCTTTCTCATAACTTTATGATATTAGTCAAGTTCTTATTGATATTATACAAGATCACATGTAAACTATTTCCCTTACTTTCCCTTACTTGGGATTATGCTCATCCTTTCCTTTGATGCATATCCCCAGGTTATGAGATGCAGTAAAAGTACTCTGGATAGACCAATTAAGAATCCTTTCACATTGTTTTGAATAATATTTTAGTTTTTCATGTAATATGTACCATATTTCCAAGACACTAAAATTTATATGATCCTCTATTTTATACAATATAATGAAAAGTTTATGTATTAAAAAAGGAGGTTTCCATAGTTGGTATCAAAGTACAGTTTAGTTATTTTTGGAAATTATGATTTGAAAACATTAAAAATAACCCTATATAATTGTTCAAATATAAGAAAAAATTCTTGTATTCTGGTGAAGTATTAACTAAGTGTCTTTCGAGAAAAGAAATCCCTATATGGATATGAACAAGTGGATGTGGTTCTACTATAGAGGTACCTAGAAGTAAAAATTTTTACATGGTACATTGGGGCTAACTCAGCATAACTTGGCACTATTGAGTCAATATGTTTCCTAATGAATTTTCCATTCCTTTATGTTTTGAAAATCACAAACACATTTTTTTAAGGAAAATTATCTTTCTCTGAGAAATTTTTTCTTGAGGAAAATTTTCTTTCTCTACGAATAATTTTTGACTTTACCTATGATTTCAAATGCCTTATATAATGTTTTATCAAAACAATTCTAACCATATTTTTCATAAGTAAAAAATTACAACCTTATCTAACATAGAACCTTACTGTTACTTAGATTACGATTTCCCCATAATTTTGAATCTGATTTATTTTGAAATCAGAATCTGATTCACCTAAAATCAGAATCTGATTTATCCGGAAATTAGGCTCCGATTTCTCCTAAAATCAGACTCTGATTTCTCCTAAAATTAGACTCTGATTTCTCCTCAAAAAAACTTTGATTTCTCCTAAAACTAGACTCTGATTTCTCTTGATATCAGACTCTGATTTCTCACTCTTGAAATCAAACTCTGATTTATATTTATCCGAAAATCATACTCTAGTTTCTCCTGAAATCATACTCCGATTTCTCTTGAAATCAAACTCTGATTTCACCAAAAATCATACTCTGATTTCTTTGAAAATTAGACTCTGATTTCTCCAAAAATCAGACTCCAATTTCATTTAAAATTAAACTCGTATTTCTTCTAAAAATAATCTCTAATTTCTTCTGAAATCACACACTGATTTCTAATGAAATTAGACTCTTAATTCATCAGAATTGAGACTATGATTTCCTTAGAAATTGTAATTTTACTCTCTATTATTTCAGAATTCGATTTTCAATATTTCTTAACTCAGATTCTCAATATCTTAACAATCCATATAAATTATTTTCTTACAGATATCATATTTCAATAATCTAACATTTCATTTTATCTAAACTTAAATGTTTTAATTTTTTAAAAAAATTATAATGTTTCACATAGTTTTTTATATAAAATGATTTTGTAAAATCTATTTTAACATAATTGCTTCATTAGAGCTACATGTATAAGTCCCTCTGAAATTCAAGGAAAAATTTTACCATTGGATGAGGAAGTCAATCGTTGGAATCCATGCCTATAGATACCCATAAATTTTAATGAGATCAGTGTTACAGTTTACACAAGAGTTTTCGTTGAGAGCTGTTGATCTCTGGAATGAAGTGATACACTGTGAAAGCTCCACTCAAATATGACTTGTGAGAATTCTATGAACAACTTGTTCAAGGTGAGAACATCTTCTTCAACCTACCTAGTGAGAATCCAATTATTGTTGTTATCAATCAAGGTATTCCAGGGATATGAAGAACGATGTACCAATCATCTTAGAGATCTAGGGATTGTAGGTATAGAAAGACAGATATCAATATTTGTATCGAGGCCTTACCCTAGTTTGGGTAAGATAGACCTTCTTGAAATTATAAATCAAGGGAAACATATACATGTTTTTTAGATGCCCTTATCTTTGGGTTAAAATAGTTCTTATACTTGTCCTGCTTTGTTGGAAGTTTTATTTCTGCTGAATTTTTCCAAATATAGGATGTGTATCTTTATTACACTTTCTTATTCTTGTATACTCTTATTTAAATAAGATTATATACAATTTAAAGTGGAATCTCTCCCTAAGTAAACTTGTGTTATGTTTCGTTATCCTAAGAAAATTATTTTATTTGTTAATAACTAAAGACGGTTTGTGAATCCATATTGTTTCTCTTTCTTAAACAAATATTTTATTAAATATAAAAACAAAATTATGAAACCTACAATTCACCCCCCTTATAATTGTAAAATCTATATCTATATTTTGATAATATAGGTACATGAAAATAGGTCTAATTTCACACCTGGTTTGACACTCTTGGGGGATATGTTTGGTTAATCATATGATTTTTATATACCATTATGATGGATTTATAGAAAATTTAATCATTGTTAATGAATAACATATTTTAGAATTATGTTTTCATACATAAAATTTCTTTATCATTATAAAATTATTAAAAGAAACATATTTCTCATTATGTTTTCTTCTTTTATAAATTAGGGGTAAATAGGAGTAATCGTGTAAATGGTGAGCGCAATGGACCAATTGTTGATGGCCCTCCGATGGAATCCAGAATGGAAAACTTCATGAGAATGATGAATCAACTGATTCAAGTAATAAAAAATAACATGAATCATGACAAGAGACTGGATTCACCCTGAAGGGAACAACTTTTTGTTGTGTCCTTTAGGCATCAATGATCACATTTTTTTAGTGGATCTACTAACCCGTTGATTTCTGAAAAATCAATAAGATTTGTAGAAAAGATCTTTTCTATACACCATTGTTCAGAACAAGAGAAATTCACCCTGTTTTTTCATAGCATAGAGGGAGAAGTTGATCAGTGGTGGACAGTGATTAAAAACATAAATCCAAAAAGGGATATTGAAGCCATAGAGTGGGAAGTGCTAAGGGGAATGTTTTTCAAAAAATATTTTCCCCCATTAAAGGAGAATTGTAATGGATAAGGAATTCGTAGAGCTAAATTAGAAGGAAAATTAATCTATGGGAAGATATGAGATGAACATTATAAAGATTTCTCACTAAACCTATAGATTTCTCATGGATCATAATTGAAAGGTTTATATACTCTTCTATGGTATGCGACCCCATCTACGGAATAACCTAGCCAATCAAGACTGTGACAGCTACAAGGAGATAGTGCAGAGTAAATTGAAGGTTGAACTGGAGTTTGAAGAGATGCAGTGGTCCCATAGATCTAATGAAAAGAATGGATTAATGGATCAAAACATATTGAGTAACTTTTTTCATAGAAGAGGATGAAAGTAAGTGAAACTTTCCACATGTAACAAATATGGGAAGAATCATTCGAGGAACTGCTTGATCAGGAGCAACAAATGTTACAAGTGTGGAAGATATGGACATATTTCTTAGAACTATCATAGTGATATGAAGCCTCAACTTCTCAACACTAATGAAAAAGTGAGGATAGTTTAGGTCCAACCTAAAGTCCACTACTTCAAGTGTGGAAAACATGGGAACTTTTTCAATCACTATCCAAATCTGAAGATAATGGAGGGAAATCACTATCAAACTTAGAATATGCTAAGGAAGAAAGGTCAAATTTTTTCTATCATGGATGATACATTAGATTCTACAAATGATGTGGTGGAATGTAATCTTGTTGTCCTCTAAAATCTAGAAAGTACTTTTTTATTCTAATTCTATGTATTCATTTATTTCCTCCAATATTTCAAAGAATTTATAATCAATCCCTAAATTTCTAGAAGTAGATTTATAAGTAAAGACTCTTGGAGGGATTATTCAAGAATAAAAACTTTATAGAAACTCTAGTATTTACTTTGGAAAAAATAATCTCATCACAAATCTAGTAGTCATTAACATGATATAATTCAACACTATACTAGTGATGAACTAGATATCAATGTATAATACAAAGATCAGCTACAGAAGTAAGGAAATATTCATAGACTTGAATGGATAACCTACAATTGTTTTCAAAGGTGCAATATCTAGACTTGAGATTTATCTAGAATCACCTATTGAATCCTTATTTATAAATATGATCGGTGAAGATGAATAAAGGAATATAAACTCTACGAATAGATAATGTCTCCATAATTTAGGAATACTTTGACATATTTTATGAGGATTTACCTAGACCTCCCCCATAAAGAGAGGTAGAGTTCTATATTGAACTCATTCCTGGATCCAAGATAATATCAAAGACCCTCTATAAAATGGGAAATGTGGAGCTGCAGGAATTAAAGAAACACCTTCAAGATCTTTTAGAGAAGGGATTTGTCTGACCAAGTGTGTCTCCTTAGGCAGAACCTATTCTATATATAAAGAATATAGATGGATCAATGCAACTATGAATTAATTATAGAGAACATAATAGGATCACATTGAAGAACAAGTAAAATATTCCAAGTATTGAAGGTTAATTTGACCAGATTTGATTGGCTCAATTCTTCTCCAAGATTGATTTTTGATCTGGTTATAATAAATTGAGGGTAAAGAAAGAAGATATTCAAAATGATTCCTTCCAATCAAGATATAGGAATTATGAGTTTTTTGTTATGTCCTTAGTATTGACTAATGCACCTGCTATATATATGGATTTGATTAATAGAGTCTTTAAGGACTACCGTGATAATGTCATGGTAGTTTTTATTGATTATATTATGATATAATTCAAAATTCATGAGGAAAATGAGGATTATATGAGGGTTATATTGAGAACTATGGGGAATGATAGGTTATTCAGAATGTTCATAAAATGTGAATTATGGTTACGAAAAGTTTCTTTCTTGGGGAATATTGTAACCAATGAAGGAATATCAGTTTACCCGGAAAAGACAAAGATTTTGGAGGAGTGGGGTCACAACTAGACTTTTGAGATGATTATATTTTTTATTATTTTATTTGGATATGAAATATTTGGTTGAGGTGTATCCCAAGCCTGATATTATTATTATTTATTATAAAGATTATTATTATATAGTTTATTAAGTTTATTACTAGGTTTATTATGTTTATTATTGTTATTATTATCATATTATTTTTATTATTATTGGTATGAATATAATTATTCTAAAATTATTAGTATTGTATATTATGAATATTAATATTAATATTAATATTAGTAATAATATTATTATTATTATTATGTAATAAATACTTTTTTGGGTAGATCCTCTCTCCCTCACCCCCTTCACCACAACCACACATGCACACCCCCCCTGATTGGTCATGACACACACCCACATTCTACGTCATGATATCACCTCCTCCCATAGTCGGCGCCACTTCGCTGCTCTAGACAGCCCTCATCAGTGTCCCTTCTCTGCTCTAGTGCCCTCGCACCACTCGACCCTTCTCCTTATCCTCTACGGGTGACCTAGAACCCTCTGCTAACGACCCCCTGTAGAATGTACCGAAGATGTTAGATGGACCACCTCATCGGCACCCCACTACCCTACTTAGGGTCTTAATCTTGGGGGCGGGGGGGGGGGGGGGGTTGTTCAATCTTGTATATTAAGGATTTTTTTGGTTCGCTTGTAGTGCGTATTAGGCATGGTTTAATTTTCTCACATATTTTGCGAATTTTTACACCTCAGGTAGGTGGTTCCATACCCTAATATTTTTAGATGATTTAATTTGGATGTTTAATTAATTTTAGCATGTTCAAAACTTTAATTTTGTAGTGATAATTCTATTTCAGATATAATAATGGATGCATAAATCATGAATTAGATTTTATAAAAGAAATATCTAAGTATTTTATGTGCACCTTGTTAAGGAAATGTTTTGATGTATTTAATTGATCGTGTAAGGTGTAAATTTTTTTTTTAAAATTGTTTTCATTGTGGGTGTGATTAAAGTGGGTTTTTAGAAAAGAAGATAAATTATTTTTGACATGTTGGTTTTTTTGAGATCCTTGAAGTATGTTTTAGGGGTGTGAAAGTGTTTTTTAAGGGATTTAATGCGCAATTGGTTTCGAAACGTTTTCTTTTCAACATGAAATGGTGTGTATTTTAAGTTTAAAGTCTTGTTGTGTTGTTTGATAGCCTTTTATAAATTGTGTAAATAGTTTAATAAATTTTGTTAGTGATTCGAACATGTATTTATGGGTTTGAAATATGAGTTATGTTTTTTACTTTATAAAATAAATTTGTGATATTCATGTCAGTGTTTTAGTGTAATGTTTTATGGAAAGGTTTTATGAACCATTTTAAAATGTGATAATAATGTTTTTTGAGGCACATAAAGTGTGAAAGTGTCAAAAATGGGATTTTGGAGGAAAGGTATATTATTTGGCATGTTGAACTATTTGTGTACCTTTGAATTTAAATTGTAACTAAATCATGTAATGGAAACTGTGTTTTTAGAAATGAATTTTGGTTTGAGTATGATTTTACAAAGGGTATTGGCCATAGCATTGGTTGGTTTTAGTTGGGAGTTTTCTTGTGTTTGTTAATGAAATTTGTGACTTATGTGTCATGCTTGAAATTGGTTTATGAAAGTGGTGGTGTGTGTGATATGTAAATGTGAAAGTTGTTTGAGCACAAAAAGGGAATCCTGGGTAACTAGGTTGATGGACTAGGACAAGCTAGCTAGTGATTCAGATTTGTCTACAACCCAGTTTCAATTAGTGGGATTGATTATTACAACACTAACTAAACATGGATGATGATTGGATAACACTAGTTTATGGGTCTGTTCCTTACTAGTGGATCATGTACAAGAATGCTGATGGTCCATGTTTCTATACAATATTTTCATCGAGATATGAGGTTCCTAGAATTCCACTTGAGCTAGTTTGACCCTAAGGATTTACCCATGGTGCTCTACCTTATTTGATATGGTGGAATCCGTCGGCATATGGTGGACCTCTTGTGTGTGTATTTTTGTGTGTTTAAATTTATAATCCTTCCTTTTTCTTGTAAGTAAATGGTTCTATTAGTTTTCATTGTAAGCAGTTTCTTTTCTTAAAATGTTTACTCACAAATATTTTCCTAGAAATGTTTTAAATGCAAAAATTTTAATTGAGTATAATATATCGTCTTAATTTTTTTTGCATGGAATCATTTATCTGGGTGGAATATTACTAGGCTCTAGCTCACACCCTGTATAAACCTTTGGGTGTATGTAGACCCTATTGTCCTTTTTTTCATGTTAAATCAAGATGTTAGTGTTTGCAGTTTGAGTTTCTTGTGGATTTCGGTGTGGATCTTGTTGGTGGTGGTTTGGGGATGTGGTTCCTCTCATTTCATGGACGTTGGTATAGAGTTTTGTTTCCTTATATCATAGTACTTTTTTGAGTTGTTCTAAAGTAGTAAATCTTGATTTATGAATGTTTTTAAGGGCGCGTTTGCCTGAATTTTTCAGATCTGAAATTTTAGTTTTTGTTGGTCATTTTAATATGTTGGATTCGAGTAAATTGTTCCCTATTGTTTTATATAATACTAAAAAACTTGTTACAGTAACACCCCAGGATTTCATAGCACGTTATCTCATTAAAATAATTCAATAACTTGCGCTACACACAACACCGAGTTCGAGCGCACCACAACTTACCAAACTAGCCGTTCAAAAAGCAGTTATGAATAGTATTAACTAAATTTTGAATCATATATACTATATTTTTATTTTAACACCCATATTATGTGTATCTTAGAAATAATATGAGAACAAATCCATTTTTTCAGAAAAAAGAATTATTTAAAAAAAAATGCAATTTTACCACCTTTTAATGGAGAACCCATTTTGAAACCAATATTTTACACTTTTATACATTCAATTTAATGAAAATAAATTCTTAATTATAATTGGGACATAAAAATTTAGTTTGGAGAAATTTTTGGTGCTTTTCTGATAACTTTGATATTTTGATGAATAGTGAAAAATACTAAATTTTAATTGAAAAAAACCTTTTTTAATAGAAATAATTGATAGTGTTAACTTATGAATTTGAATGGTTTGTAAGTATAATTATATTATATTTTTATCTTTTAATACAATTTATGTCATTATAAGTAATTTTACATTTAAATTTGACTTAAACAGATGTCAATCTTCTAATAGCTTTTACTTTTTAAAAACCCGCTTTTCTATTTTGACAACGGGAATTAATTTTAAATAAATTATTGAAACTTTTATGTTTTTAATCTAGTAAAATATAATTCATTTTTGAATTCATAATATCAAAATTATCTTCGGTTAAATTTTTGGTATTTTTCTAAAAACATTCAATTTCTGATAAATAGTGAAAAACACTACATTATTGTTTAAAACCGACTTTTTATTTAAATAATTATTTATTTTATTTTAATTTATTTTAATTAAAAATATATATATAGTACCTATATAAGTTCAATGTAATTCATTGGAGTCATTTTATAATAAAATTAAATGTATAAATTTTTATTGAACTTTTTACCGTCTTTTACTAACCTTATAGAAGCAATTGCAAATTTGCATAAAACATTATTTTATTTCTTCTATGAGTTGAATTTAAAAAATGAAAGAGACATGGTTGGCATCAGTAATTAAAATTTTATTCAATAATATGAATATAATTTTTTGTGAATAGTAATTTTGACTTTTATTTACCACGATTAAAAGTAAAACAGTGTAATCAAAGGTAAAAAATGATATTATAATTACCCTAACACATGTCCTAATTCTATTTTATAAGTTTAATTCGACCAAAAACAGCATTAGGAATAAAATATGATCCTCTTTGGTCCACTTGGTATAGATTAGGACATTTATTATTATTTTAATTAAAGAAGAGTTAAAAGTGTTAAATTCAAAGTTTAATAAGAAAACCACTTTTAATAGAGGGTTACACACTATATAATTTCAACTATAAATATTAATTAGAAATATAAAACTCTTTCCTACATAATGGTATTTTATTTATATTTTTTAGACCTTAAATATTTTATTTTATTTATAACACAACGATGATTCAGTAATTACCTTAATAATGAAATATTAAAATAATTGATATTATAAATATCCAAATAAATTTAAATTGAGACTTATGATGAATTACAATAAGTTTATTGGTTAATATTACATGTTAGGGTTTATTACATAAATTTGTTTCTAAGTGATAAGGTTGTTATGACTATCACAAAAATGAAATACCAAATAGTGTCTAAATTAATATAAATTAATTTTTAACACAAATAATATATTATTGGTTGATATAATATTCCTAAAAATCTAAGGTTCTTCCAAAAGGATTAAATAATATTATATATGTCATTAATTAACCACTTTAGGTTATATTGGAAGTTTAGAGTAAGTTTATTAACCATATAGTGTTAGAATACAAGAATACACGGTAAAAGTTAAACTATTTAACTTAGAGTTAAATATAAAAGATAAGGTTAAAATGGTAACATAAACTTGAATAAAACCTATTTGATGAGATAATTTCGACCCATAACCATATAAGGCTCTAAATAAATTCATTTTCATCCATTATAAACTGAATATGACTGTTTAATAAATTATTGTTTAAATATTTTCCTAATGTGACTCTCATCCCTCTTATAAAAGGGCACTTCACTTTCTCTCAAAATAACACCTCCAAAGCCATTTGGTTCAGCCAAAACCTGGCCAAATATCATACCATCTTCTATCACATCAACCTAGATTCTATAATATGATCATAAAGACAACCTAAAAATCCCTTTTGATCAACTCAAATGGAAACACCCGAAGAAGAGGTACTAATTTTACCCCCCTCTTTCATGTTCTATTATTCTTCCACTTCCTCTTTATTTGTTATTTCCATACCAAAATACTAACTCAAGCACCTAATACATATTGTGATGTTATTAAAAATATGGTAAAACCATATTATCTATTCTATTCATCCTATAAATGACAAAGTCACCATACGGACGTACGTACAGCTTACCGTCTCCACGTTGTGGTGTAGGATGTTATTCAAACACTTCATTATTTGGATGGGCTTAATAATGAGTATAACTAATGTAAATAATAAATATAACATTTTAATGATTCGGTATATATGATACACCATCCAATTAAATACTATTTCACCATGAATATAATGATATTGTCACTCGTGTGTATGTACGGATTATCGTCTCCATGATGCAATGAGATTCATTTCCACATTCACCATTCAACGATGATTATATAAATAATTATTATTAATAAGTATGTAATATATGAAATAATAATTATACTTAATATATATATATATATGTAATTACATATATATTATTCACTTACTTCCATTCAATATGATAAGAAAACAGAAACATCATTTATGCGTACGTACGGCCTACTGTCTCCATAAACGATGTTTCCCCTTTCATATATCTATCTATTATACATACTTATATTTTAAATATATATGATATATAAATAATTTTTTATATTTTGGAAAAATGTATATTTTGATCTAACTGATACGATCAAGAATAACATGTTAAAACACGTACGATAAAGAAAGCGATTATTACCCGAAATGTTAATTTAACATGGAAATCATTTTAGAATGGGTAGAATAATGTAATAAATGAATCATGTATGATATAATAAATATTAATAAGGTTATTTTATAATTTAATAACATACAATGGTCATTATTCAGGAGGTTAAACATACCCTCGACCAGAGGAAAGTGCAAGGTAAAGGTTAATTTCACAATCTCTTTATTATCTGAGGTTATTTTTATGTAAGTATCTACTAAGACATATTGATTATCCATTTCCATGTTTCATAAAATAGTTTTAAAATGGATTATTTTTAATGGAATTTTTTACTAAAACATATTTTTTAATTTTTTAAATATTTATTCTTTTAAACCTTTATCATTAAATTTCATGTTTTCAAAATGGTTTTAAGGATTTATTTAAATGGACATGAATGATTTAAAATGTAAATTAATTTCAAAAGTTTAAAGGTGTTATGGTAAAATTTTATTCAAAACAATATTTATAATTAATTCCTTTATATATTATGTGATTTCAAATGATTTCCGGAAAAAAGGATATTTCTCTCAATGATTTTTACTGATCATTTTCATCTATGTCAACATCCTTTACGGGATGTTATACTTAGTCGAGGTTGATTTATTAAGATAAAAATATTCCATATTGTATTGAATTTTTTTTGGTATTTTTTACTGTGGATGTGTTATTTTTATACCATTCATTATTTAGGGTAAAATTATTGACATTTCGTATTCTAGTTTTAATATAAATGTTTCTGTTTTATTTCAACCTTTTTATATGAGGAATGCATTGTAATTAGTAAGTGATGGGTGGCGCTTTCTATTGCTCCTCGGTGCATCTATAGGTATAATGAGAAAATTATATGTGGAATTGGTCTAGGCCTTTCTCAATTTTGATATATGGTTTCAGTCGAGGTCTTAATTATTTTTAGACATCTTGGTCGAGGCCTTGACAAACTATTTCAGAATGTCCCGCACTATACATTCCCTCATTATAAAAATATTTTTGATGGTTCATGTGGTTATTAGATTAGTATAATACCCATGACTATGTTTTATTATGGAATTATTTACTCATCTAATATTCCTCCCATAAAGTTTTCATGTTTATTATTTTTAAAGGCATGCATTTTAAATTATTCACCATGCCTAATGTTTATGTTATATTACACTGTATTGGTTACATTAATGAGTACTTGATCTCACCCCTTTCTTAGGTTTCATTTTCCCAGGATTACAAAAAGTTTATTATGATTGATAAGCATGGTTAAGACAGGGGATTAATGGAATTTTCAAAGGATCATTTTTGTTGTGTTTTATTTTATATTGTATAATGTAACATTCATGTATGTAATTTATTTTCCAAGACTGCTAAACTAATCGGTCTTTCAAGACTTGATTCCTTGTAATCATTCCAATGTATTAAAATAATGCACCGACTATGGGATTCTAGGTTCGGGGTGTTATAGTTGGTATTAGAGGATGTTTAGTACAATCCTTGGAAACTATAATTAGAAAAACTCTAATTAGATAACATTACCCTAATATATAATTTGAGGATTAGTATAGAATAACTTCCTAGAATTTTGTTAATGTAGATATTTTGTGTATTTTCCAAGAAATAAATCCCTATCTGGATACGAACTGGTAGAGGAAGCTTTGGCACAGATGTACCTAGGAGCGAAAACTACTACAAGGAGTTTCGGGATTGACTCGGGGTATCCTGGTACACAACAACGGGACTTGCTGCACTCTTTCTTACGACAATCCTGGGGGATATTCTTAGGATGATTAACACTTTCATTACAATACATTATGAGGATTTAAGAGTAAATACTTCCTCAAAAAAAAAATTTAAGATTATAGATTATATACATAATCTTTTCAATTTACATTTGGTATTTTACAAGTTTGGAATTATTCATTGCGATTCCGAATCTAACTGGGTGTATGCAATTGTTTATAAATGGATCCTAGTAGAAGGAATGAGAATTATATATATACACATGATTGAAGTATTAATAAGAATCATATCTTTCATGGTATTAAGCCAAAATTTAAAATGTAAATAGTCTCTCATGTATTATCATCGTATGAATAAATTATATCATGTGTTAATAAGATAAGTAAATAATTCTCTGAGTCTTGTGGCTTTTACGGGAAGAAAGAGAATAAAAATATGGAAGAGATAATGATATATAAAAGGAAGAGGGGAAAGAAGGATTTTCCCATATGTGATAACTATTGAAAGAATCACCTTGGTTAATGCTTAAAGAGAATGGGAGTTTGTTATAAGTGTGGATAAAAAAGGACACCAAGTATGTGATTTTAAGGGTATGAAAAAGGTTTCAAATTTACAATGCTTCATCTACAAGGAGTTGGGACACTACATGAATCAATGTTCAAATCATCAGAGTATTCCCCAAATGCTGATATTGGATAATAATAAAGTTATCATACTACCACATATGAAGAGGAATGACTAGTGTTATTATGTTATTAAAGAATTATTTTATTTGAGTGTTTTTTCAATGATTTACTGGTTATATGAATTATGGAAATAAATAAGGATTGTACTGCAGTACAATTTCATTATGGATTTGAGATTGTATGGTACCAAGTAAAGTGACACAGTTTCAGGTTAATATTTTTTTGAAAATACTTGGTTGAAGGAAAGGTAAACCATAATATGGTCCTGATACTGAGGTAGTCATTTTGGAGTAAGAGATGGATGATTTGGATAAATTATATAGGATATTCTTAACTACCTTAAAAATGATTAATGGTTTATTTATTCCATCATTGTTGGAATATTAAAAAAAATTTTGATATAAGGAATATATATAGTATTCTATAATGAATATGGGAACATGAATATAATCAATAAGGTTTTATGGTAATTCAAGGTGTTACCGTGTTTTAAAATAACACATGATGAAGGTATTCACATGTTATTATGTGGCAAAAAGGATCTTCACTGCGTTTACCTTCCTTATAAATTTTGGACTACGAGTTTAGACAAAAGTATTTTGGATAAGTATAAAGGATGGAATCGATTAAGTTTGACATTGGATACTATTTCTAAGGTTAAATTATTTTTTTAGATTATGTTTGTATTGTCATTAAAAGGATATCCCAGAGGTCGAGCAACAACCCTTCACGTTTAGCATGGCCGCGAGACTTCAACCCGCAACCGGAGGGAGATAATGGTGCATCACCTACCACTGGACTACGTGATGTACTAGTTATTATAATGTATCTTTTAAAATATTCTAACAAATTAATTATAAATTAATTTGTTTTGTAACCCTATATTATTACGATAAATCGAATATTTTTGAATTCTATTATTGTTTGGTGAGAAAGATGATTTGTGGTAGGAATTATTTGAAGGTTGAAACTGTAATTATCAACTATATTTTTGCCTATTATTCTATGAATAAATTAATTCTAAAACATTATGGAAGGAATCTTAAAACCAAAAATGTTTTATCCTAGTACCTTTTTTTTTGTCAAACCGATGATATTTTAAATCACCATAGATTGATGGCTTTGAGGTCCTCAATTTTACACTTATTTTAAATTAATGACCTCAATAGATCCCTATTAATATATACATTTTCCTCCAATTATGTGTCTCTAATTTCCACTAATGTTCTCTTAATCTAGATCATAATTTTGTGGTGACTTTTCCATTTACCTTTCCCTCTTATTAAGACTAAATTTTATTAACCCAATTTTTGACGTTATTTTTCCTCGAAGGTATTTTTCTATTTTTAACCATTTATTTTTGAAGAACAATTTCAAATTGCGATGAATCAATTTATTGAAGGTGGGGAGAATGTAGCACCCCAATATTTCATAGCACATTAACTCATTAAAGTAATTCAATAACTTGTGTTACACGCAACACTTAGTTCGAGCGCACTACAACTTACCTAACTAACCGTTCAAAAAGTGTTTATGAATAGTATTAACTGCATTTTGAATATTTATACTCTATTTAATTTTAACACACATATTATGTGATTCTTAGACATAATATAAGAACAAATTCATTTTTTCAGATAAAAGAAGTATTTTTCAAAAAATGCAATTTTACCACCTATTAATGGCGAACCCTTTTCGAAACCAACATTTGACAGTTTTATATATTCAATTTAATGAAATAAAATTCTTCTTTAGAATTAGGACATAAAAATTTAGTTTGGATAAATGTTCGGTACTTTTCTATTAACTTTCATATTTTGATGAATCGTGAAAAATACTATATTTTAATTAAAAACAACCTTTTTTCATAGAAATAATTTATTGTGTTAATTTATTCATTTGAATGGTTTGTAAGTATTACTATATTATATTTTTATCATTTAATAAAATTTAGGTCATTATAAGTAATTTCACATTTAAATTTGACATAAACACATGTCAATCTTTTAATAGTTTTTACTTTTTTAAAACCCACTTTTTATGTTTTGACAACAAGAATTAATTTTAAATTAATTAATAAAAATTCTATGTTTTGAATTTGAAAACATATAATTCATTTTTGAATTCATAATATAAAAATTATCTTAGGGTAAATTTTTGGTATATTTCTGAAAATATTAAATTTTTGATTAATAGTGAAAAACAATACGTTAGTGTTTGAAAATGAATTTTTATTAAAATAATTATTTATTTTATTTAAATTTATTTTTTAGTCAAAATAGATATATTTTACCTATATAAGTTCAATTTAATTCAATGGATTCATTTTATAATAAAAGTAGATGTATAAATTTTTATTGAACTTTTTACCGTCTTTTACCCACCTTCGTGGAGCATTTGTAAATTTGCATAAAACATAATTTTACTACTTCTGTGTGTTGAATTTTAAAAATCCAATAGACATGGATGACATTATTAAGTAAAATTTGGTTCAATAAGATGAAAATAATTTTTGGTGAATAGTATCTTTTGACTTTTATTTACAACGATTAAAAGTAAAATAGTGTAATTAAAGATAAAAATGATATTATAATTACCCAAACACATGTCCTAGTTCTATTGAATAAGTGTAATTCTATCAAAAACAAGATTACGAATAAAATATGACCATCTTTGGTCCACTTGTATTAGATTATGACATTTATTATTATTTTACTTAAAGAAGAGTTAAAAGTGTTAAATTCATAGTTTAATAAGTAAACCATTTTTAATATTTGGTTACACACAATAGAGACTAGACTATAAATATTCATTATAATTCTAAAAATATTTCTTTTATAATGGTATTTTATTTATAATTTTTAGACATTAAATAATTAAATTTATTTATAACACAATGATGATGCAGTAATTACCTTATTAATGAAAAAATAAAATAATTGATATTATAAATATCCAAATAAATGTAACTTGGGACTTATGAGGAATTAAACTAATTTTATAGGTTAATATGACATGTTAGGGATTATAAGATAAATTTTTTCGAAGTGATAAGGTTGTTACGACTTTCACAAAAACAAAATACCAAATAGTGTCAAAATTGTCATAAAATTATTTTTAAAACAAATACTATATTATTAGTTGATATAATATTCTTAAAAATATAAGGTTCGTCCAAAGGGCATAAATAATATTATAAATGTCATTAATTAACCACTTTAGGTTCTCTTGGAAGTTTATATTAAGTTTATTAACCATATAATATAAGAATACAAGAATATACATTAAAAGTTAAACTATTTAACTAAGAGTTAAATATAAAAGATAAGGTTAAAATGGTAACCTAAACATGTCTAAAAACTATTTTTTGAAATTATTTCGACCCATAACCACCTAAGTCACGAAATAAATTCCTTTTTAGCCATTATAAACCGAATATGATTGTATAATAAATTATTATTTTAATCTTTTCCTAAAGTTACCCTCACCCCTCTTATAAAAGGGAACTTCTTCTTCTCTCAAAATAACACCTCGAAATCCATTTTGCTTTTCCAAACCCAACCCAAATATACTCCCAAATTCCCTAACATAAATCTAGGGTCATTAATTTGATCAAAAATCCATCATAAGGAGCCATTTTGATCAACTCCAAAGAAAACATCTGAAGAAGAGGTAATAATTTCACCACCCTCTCTCAAGTTCTTTTCTTCTTCCACTTCCTCTGTCATTGTTGTTTCTAAACCAAAATAATAACTACAGTACCTATTATATACTATGATATTATTAAAAATATGTTACCACAATATTCATTATTCTATCCATCCTATAAATGAAAAAGTCACCATACATGCTTACGTACGACTTACCGTCTCCACGCCGGGGTGTAGTTTGTTATTCAAACACTTCATTATTTGGATGGGTATAATAATGAGTATACCTAATGTAAATAATAAATATAACATGTTAATTATTCTGAATATATGATATACCATCTAATTAAATATGATTTCACCATCAATATAATGATATTGTCGCTCGTGTGTACGTACGGATAACTGTCTCCACGACACAATGAGATTCATTTCCACAGTCACCATTCATCGATGATTATGAAAATATATATTATTAATAAGTGGGTAATATATGAAATAATAATTCTACTTAATATATATATATATATATATATGCACTTACATATATCTTATTCACTTACTTACATTCAATACGATATGAAAACAGAAATAGTGTTTAAGCGTACATACAGCCTACCGTCTCCATAAAGGGTGTTTTCCATTTAATATATCTATATATTATACATATTTATTTTATAAATATATTTGATATATAAATCATGCGTAATATTCTATATGTATGTAAATTTTGATCTAAATTATATGATCAATAATAACAAGGTAAAACACGTACAATAAAGAAAGCAATTATTACCTAAAATGTTAATATAACATGGAAATCATTATTAAATCGGAAGTATAAAGTCAAAAATGAATCATTTATGATATAATAAATATTCATATTGTTCTTTTATAATTTAATAACATACTATTGTCATTATTTAAGAGGTTAAAAGTACCCATGACCAAAGGTAAGTGCGAGGTAAGATTTAATTTCATAATCTCTTTATTATCCGAGGTTGTCTTTATGTAAGTATCTAATATGAAATATTTATTATCCATATCCATGTTTCTGAAAAGAGTTTTAAAAGGGATTATTTTAAGGGGCTTTTTTACTAATACATAATTTAAATTTTTTAATGATTTATTCTTCTAAACCTTTCACATTAATGTCCATGTTTTCATAATGGTTTTAAAGATTTAATTATATGGACAAAAATGTATTAAAATGCTAATTCCATTCAAAAGTTTCAATGTAGTATGGGAAAATTTGATTCAAAAAAATATTTTAAATGACTTACTTTAATAATTAAGTGGCTTTTAAATGATTTCATGCAAAAGGTATATTTCTCTCAATGATTTTTACTCATCATTTTCAACCATGTCAACATTATTTATGGGATATTATTCTTGATAGAGGTTGATTTATTATGATACAAATATTACATATTGTATTGATGTTTTTGTGATAAATTTGATTGTAGATGTGTTATTTTTATACAATTCATGGTTTAGGGTTAATTTATTGACATTTAATATGCTAGTTTTAAATCAAATATTTATGTTTTGTTCCAACCTTTTCATATGAGGAATGTGTTAGACTTAGTAAGTGACGGGTGGAGCTCGATATAGCTTCTCGGTGCATTAGTAGGTCTCATGAGACAATTAGACACGTAATTGGTTGAGGCATTTCCCAATTTTGATATATGGTTTTGGTCAAGGTCTTTCTCATTTTTAGACATCTTGGCCGAGGCCTTGACAAAATGTTTTAGAACATCCCGCATTATACATTCCCTCATTATGAAAATATTTTTGATTGTTCATATGGTTATTAGACTAGTAGAATACTCATGAATATGTTTAATTATGGAATTATTTAATCATCTCATATTCCTTCCATAAAGTGTTCATGTTTGTTATTTGTAAAGTCATGTGCTTTAAATTATTAACTATGCCTAATGTTAATGTTATCTTTCACTGTATTGCTTACCCTTACTGAGTGTTTGAGTTCACACATTTCTTCTGTTTCATTTTCCCAGGATTCCAAGAAGTATACTGTGATTGATAAGCAGGGTTAAGGCAGAGTATGAATGTAATTCTCAAAGGATCATTTATTTTGTGTTTTATTTTCTTATGTGTAATGTAACGTTCATGTATGTAATCTATTTTCCAAGACTGCTAAATTGATCAGTCTTTTAGGACATGATTCCTGGTAATCATGCCAATGTATAAAAATAATGCACCGACTCTGGGGTTCTGGGGTCAGGGCATTATAGTTCCAACCAGTGGGGATCAAGAACACCCTTTCGGCCTTACTGCAGATTAGTTCAGGCACCTGGTCAGATAGTGACCTGGCTTGGTTTGTGACAAAATCGTATCAGAGGAGGTTATAATTTTTTGGTCTTATTTCTTGGAAAATAGTTAGGGTAGACCAGAGCTAGGACTTTCAGGACTTGACATTCTTTTTACGAGTAGGGTTTCTAGCCATCACACCTCATTATGGGACTCAAGTCACTAGGGGAAGTCAGGATTCATCCGAGTCTTTTAGCCATTATGGTTTCTCATTGCTTAGGAAAATGAAAATGGAGTTGGTTTAATGTTCTTCGTGAGCTTGTAGGGCCTAGAAATCCATGTTGAGCAAGGGAAATTACCATAGAGTACTCCTCATGAATGTGGTGTGACCAACATATGGCAACCAACCATATGTATAATTCACTCATCGAAACTAGTTTCCCTTTGAATCATCTTGTGTCTCCTGGGGTTCTGAGAATTATTTTTGAAAACCGTTGTTTGAAAAGTTTGGGAATTGGAATTTAAAACAGAAACAGTTTGTTTTTCAATAGATAGAATATGGATTTTCAAGTTTGTTTTGAATAAATCATTGGAAAAGTGGACTTTTGTGTAATGGTTTTGAGTGAATGAGTTTGAGTTTATCAGGATTGGTTTTTCATAACATAGACTTCTAGGTTGATTAGTGTTTGGAGATGTTGGTTAGAAGTATTTTTAGAGGGGTTTTCAGGGAGGCTTAGTGGTGGTTCCCTTTGTTTGTTCCTGTGATAGTTTGTGGTATTTATGGCCAATAGATCAGTTTGATTGGGTTCTTAGGACTCCTTATAAACTACTGCACACCCCCATAAGAAATTGATGCATATTCGAAATCTAGCCACTAGTGATTCGCCGTTTGTATGTCCTATAGTTGATCGAAGTTCGAACTTTCTTATTGGGTTGTAGGGTTGAGTTTATCTCTATTTGTTTTTCGGATCAATTATATCTTCTCATATAGAAAGTGTTAATGCTGGAGGAGTTGAATGAAATAATGATTTCTTGAGTTATCTGAGTCCTCAAAGGTGATGTCTGAAACTAGTGTGTCTGTAGGTCTTCTCTATAAGTAGTGAAATAGATTCCAGTGGGGGAAGGTATAAGTAGTCTTGAGTTTTTAGTGCGGGATATTGTTTTAAAAGTTCATTTTGGTCTTTCACTGGTTTTTTTTATGTAAGAGGTCATGTTAAGATACTCGTGTGGAAAATCTTGTTATCAGAGGTAGTTATGGCCACTTGTAGTAATCATATTCTGTTAAGGTCTTAGGTTAAGGTCCCTTCCACTGAAATATATCTATCGGTTTCAAGGGTTATGTTTGGCGACACATTAAGGTGTTGTTTTCTCACTCAATGTTAGAGGTTAAGGTTGTACACTATTTTGAGAACCTTGATTTTGATAAATGTATATTTCCTTTGGGAAATCTAGAACTTCTCTGTTTTAAGGGAAATTTTCTTCAAAGTTTCCTTCCTATTGAAGATTCTTATTCGATGTAAAGAGGTATGATTCCATCATATATTTTATTCCCTTATTCTAGTTAAGTGTTGTGTAGAAAAAATGGTTTCCTAACCATGATGTATATGATATTTTTGATTAGGTTGTGGTATGGTCATTTGTGGAACGAGAAGGAGAAGCTTTGTTCAATGGGTTTCTGAAGCCTAACTGCGAGTAAGGAGATGCTTAAATCATCAAGGATATAACCATAGGTCTCAGAGTGAAGCTGGCACATAGTTTTGAGAACCCCAATGTTGTGAATGCCTTCGATCTGAGTTCAGTTCTTATTGTGAGAGATAGATATAGTTTAAGTCTTTGGTGTAGTTGTTCTGTTTTAATTTTTTTCTGTTCAGTGGAAGGAGGTGGGAGGAATTCCTTTCCAAATTATGACCCATTTGGGTGTAAGAGTTTCTCATTAGTTATAATAGTGTATAGTCATTTTTTTCCTTAGAATCATTATTGTTTTATTCAACAAAATGTGGGTCCCCTTTTTATGGCCCCTACGTGGCCCATGCTTATAAATCAAGAGTCGTTGGATTTGTGTTCTTTCAGGGGAAATAAACTATTGGGATGTGTCAATGGTGTTCTTGTTGATCCATTTGATGGGTCCCTTCCCTAAACTACCCTCGTAGTGGGGGTTATTGGTCCATGCAGAGAAGTACTTGAGTTCAAACAATCTAGCCAGTTTTTATGGTTGGGAGACCCGTCATGGGTCTCGCTAAAATTCTTCTTGAACAATTTGATGTTACTTTATCCCCTTATGGTGAGGAGTCTATTCGGGCCTGCCCCTGTTGGTTTCCCATTTTTTTCTTGGGGAAAAAGTCATTTCCTGAGGTGGGGAGTCTAATTTGGCATCCCCATGTCAGTAGTTAAGTTATATTCATGGTGTTGGTTGGGAAATGGGTGGTCTTGTTCGGAGCTATCTAACCCCAAGACCCTTTCTTGAGAAACATTTTGGGGTCGAATCGCACCCAAAGATATTGTGAAATAAAGCTATGGTAGACTCATTTGAATTCATCACTTATTTATGGTAAAGTGTGGGACCTTTTGGGAATGTTTAAGGCACTTTGTTTTGGAATTTCGAAATGATGCGTAGTGAGAGTTTCTATCTTTCGATTACCAACTAGGGGAGACTTGACTTTTTGGGGAATTAATTTCTTGGAAGGGAGTCAATTTTTGGTCTCTCGAGTTTATTTTTAAGCCCTTTTTCCTTGTGATAGAGTCCTTACTTCTCTCTCGTTTTTTGTTTGTCGGAATCCTCTTTGAGCTAAGATGGTGTACTCGTTCTCTCCTTTAAAAAATATTGGAATGAATTTCTGGTGGAGGAAGTTTTATAGTTGGATGAATTTTCATACCATAACTTTTGAGATGATTTTATTTTTATTATTTTATCTGTCTTTGAAATATTTTGTTGTGGTGTGGGTCGACCACGATTGAAATTTTTCATTTTTGATGATAAATGGTTGTTTTGGGCATGGAAGCATCAAGTGCACAAACATAGAAAAATTTGGAAATCGTGAGGCTTTGCCCAGGTCACTGAACGACCTGCCCGATGTTCAAAATTAATAAATAAAATGAAATGAACACTAAAGAAATAAAATAATAAGAGTTATGAAATGAAAAAAAGTGAAATAAAATTTAAGGAATTGTTTTAAGGATAATAATGTTATTATTATTTGAGATTATTATTATAATTATTATTATTAGTGTTAAGGGTATAAATTTTATTAATTTATTATTATTATTATTATTAGTAAAATTCATAAAGTTTATTATTATCTGGTTTATTAAGTATATTCGAAGGATTATTAAGTTTATTAAAGTTATTAATATCATATTATTGTTATTATTAGTGTTAATAATATAATTCTTATTAAGTTATTAGTATTGGATATTATTATTATTAATATAATCATTACAATTATTATTATTATTATTTAATTAATTATTTTTTTGTTGGATTCTCTCAACCTCAACCCCCTTCCCCACTACCACGCATGCACACCCCCTTCCTGGTCATCGTGCACACCCTTCTTTCTAGGTCACGATGCGGCCTCCTCCCATAGTCGACGCCCCTTCACTTCTACATCCATCCCTCGTTGGCTTCCCTTCCCTAGTCTGGTGCCCTCACATCACTCATCCCTCCTCCTTCTCCTCTGTGTATGACACGGAACTCTATACCCATGACCCCCCTACAGTGCGTACTCGAGCAGCGTGATGGTCCCCCTTTTCCATACCCCTATATTGGTGCCCCACTCTCCTCCAGTGCATGCACCTTCCCCTAGGTAGACCCTTCTTCCTTCTTTCTTGGGTTTTGGTCGTTTTTTCTTTGGGGTTTTAAGTTTCTAGTGGTTATGGTATCAAATTATGGTCTTAATTTTGTGTTTTTTGTTCAATATTGTGAATTAAGGTTTGTTTCAATTCGCTTTTTGTGAGGAATAGGAGCGGTTATTGTTTTGAACAAGTTTTGGGAATTTTTACACTCAAGGTAGGTGGTCCCATACCATAATATTTTTATATTATTTAATTTGGATGGTTAAAAAATTATATCATGTTTTATACTTTAGTTTCATAGTGATATTCTATTTCAGATATAATTTGGAATGCATATATGATGAATTAGATTTTATAAACAAAATGTCCATGTATTTTATATGTGTCTTGATGTGGTAATTTTTGGATGTGTTTAACTGATTATGTAAGGTGTGAAAATGTTTTTTTAAAAGTGTTTGCATTGTAGGTGTTACTAAAGTGGGTTTTTCAAATAGAAGATATATTATTTTTTATATGTTGGTTTTTGTTGAGAGACTTGATGTAAGACCCCATGTTTTTCTAAAAATAAATAGAAATACATGTAACTTTGTTTTAAGTATTTATTTATAAGTATCCTTTAAACATAATATTTTAACTTCTATGTTTTGAATTTCTAGAAACCATCATCTACAATTGTGTTCAGTATGTTATTTGGAGTCCGATGAAACCAACTGGTTTTTTTGTGAATAGTAACATACCATTATGAATAGTAATATTACCCTAATGAATTTTTAATTTTATTATTATTTTATTTTCTTAAGGCTTTATGGTAATAACATATTGGTTTATTTTTCATCATAATATAGTAGTTATAGAATAAGAATTGTTAATTTTTGAAATAAGTATGCTTTTATTTTAAAAATAAATTAATAATATGAAAAAATTATTTTTGAAAAACGGACTTCATTTTTGAATTCTACACATCAAAAAATGGTTAGAGTAAATTTTTTGGATTTTTCTAAAATTCTTTAATTTTCGATGATTAGTGAAATACTATAAAATATCGTATAATCAAATTATCAGTAAAATTAACTATTTATGACATCATAAGTAATGCAAAGACACTTGGTTTGAACTAAAATTCAATTATTACTATTTTAGGTCTCATGAACTAAGAATATTCATAATATTGGGCAAAAATATTATAATACTGATTAAAATAAAGAAAAATACCCCCTCTCATACACTATAAATACCACCCTCACTCCCATATTCTTCCCACACCTCTCAAGCCTTTATCCATGACTATGTTCTACCCAATACTCCTACCAAGGATCTTCCCCACTTCCTAGATCTTCTGGTCTAACCAAAAGACCCAAACTGAAGCCCTTAAGAAGGATCTCAAGGAGAAGAGATCCAGAGGTAAACGTCCTCCTTTATTTTCATTCTTTTCTTTTATTTTATGTTATTATCTTCCTTTTTAATTTGGATTATGTTAGTATATTTCATTCCATATCCCCCTTACTATCCATATTATGTGAGAGTGATGATATATCCCCTTTCTCTCATTTAACTATTTTTTATGAAATTTTATGAGATGTCGTTAGGCTGCTGAATTTTTCGTGAGAAATTCCTCATGTTTTCTTTTATTTCAATATTACTTTCATTTATTATTATTTCCTCACATAATATTAACCAAGGGGCATGAGATATCCAACATCTTTTATATTCTGGATGTTCTCATGGTCATGGGAAATTCATCATCAATCTTCTTCTCTTCCCCCACTTGTTCATGGAATTAATAACATTGTTCGTGATGTGTTGAATTACCGACATCGTGGACGATGAGATTTCAATTTGAATTAATTCATTCAAGTATGGTCATGATACCATTTTTATGGTTGAACAAGGTTATAATATATGTATTATTAATCATCAATGGTTCTGGAATTCTTTTGTACATGGGGTTTTAATTCATAAAACAAAATGAGTTCGTTATTATCAAAGAACCACTAAAATGATCTAAACGAACATCATTAATGTTTTTAAATTATGAATCATCTTCATGTAATAATTCAAAATGATAAATGGTATAATTCATGTTACTTTATATATGTAAATACAACTCCATTATAATTATGTATTTTCACTTCCAATCCACAAGAACATCCACCATGAATCAATCATGGAAATCATGTAAAGAACTCACCCAAAAATAGTGCAAGGATCCAAATACTAACAATTAAAGAGTGAAATGATGTTATTAAATGATCGTATAAGATGTTATAAACATTTAAATGTTTCTTTAAAATACCAATAACACTTTTTTAACCATTATACATAATTGTTAAACAAATTTTATGTAAGACAAGCCTGAGGTAAGGGAATTCTTAACCCGATTTCCAATCATTGGGTTAACCTTATACTTCGTTATTTAGTTGGTATTGAAATTCATTGTGTGATGTTTTTTTTCATATATTATGTTTAATTATGTATATTTACAGTGTTTATACATATTATATCCCCTCTATTAAGTTTCACTTCAATTTTATGATATTTATCATAGACTTTTTTTAAAATCCTTTTTTTTAATTCGGTTTTACGAAATTCCAAACCAATGTTTTTATGGAATTATTCATGATGTATGATTATGTTTTGGATATTGGGAATTGATTATGATGAGGGGTGGGACCTATATTTCCCTTCAATTCAATGGTTATGTGTATGTTGGGGGTTGGTTGTATGCTTACTCCAATTGTAACTACGATGGTTATACAATTTGTAAGGTAGCCGTTAGGGTTACAAATTATAAGGTAGTCATGAGGGTTACAAAGTTGTGTAAGTAATTCCCTATGATAACATTATGATTATATTTATGTTATCATGTTTTGTTTGGATATTTCATTAATCTTATGTTACAAAAAGTATGTATATATGGGTGACAAGTATGTCTTTTGAAAATGCTTTCATACTTTACGAGTATTCATGGACTAATGTGAAATTTCCTTATTTTTCATCCCTTTCAGATATTTTGTGCTCATCCTAAGTTTTTAAATGATTTTCACAGGTTAATGGATGTGTAAGACAAAGAAGGAAGCCATGTTAAATGTTGAATAATAGTGAAGGAGTCATGTTTATGTTTTAAATTGTTATATTTTGAAAAAATTGGAAACTGTTTTTATGGTATCCACAATGTAATAATGTGTAATGTTATGAATGTACTATCCCAATTCTATAAATCACTAAACTTAAAAATATCCTCAATGTAAAAGTAATTTTTTTCTTGACTAAATTCATGATTATGTATGTTATAAGTTCGGGTCCTTACAGTTGGTATCAGAGGATGGTTTAGATAACTTTAGGGGTTTGGGTGATGTTAATGGAATACCATAAATGATTTTAACTTTATGATTAATTTTAAATGTTATAGAATTTAAAGATTACCATGTTTCTTCATCTAAGATATGTTTGTTCAGAATGGTTGTATATAGAAGGAATAGGGATGCTGAAGAGAAGAGGCACCGAAAAAATGACATCCTACCTGATCTACAGCCCAGAATGATAGGGATTGGAACCGAGAAGTTTGTGATAGTAATGGCTCAGCTAATATAGGCAATAAATGGTGGTGGAATCCATGCATGAAAACAAATAGAGTTACCAAAATGTATCATGACAGTATCATAACATTTTATGAGACAACACCCCCTTATTTCAATGGAACTTCTGACCCAGTAGCAGCTGAAGGATGGATCAAAGCCCTTGGAAATATATTCAATATTATGGGATGTTCAGACAATAAAATGTTAAGACATTCCATTTATCATTTCTAAGGGGAAGATGATCAGTGGTGGTTAATGGTAAGGAATACCATGGGTAGAGACTATTTTGATGCATTAGAGTGGGATGAATTTAAAATACTTTTCATTGAAAAATGTATTCCTAAGGTGGTGTGAATTAGGATGGAGAAGAAATTCCTTGAACTGAAACAGAAAAAGTAAGATTCAGTGGCCATGTATGAAGTGAACTTCACTCAACTGGTAAGGTATGATCCAAATCTTTTTCTGGATCTTGATAGAAAAATCAGCCGCTTTTACTCAGGACTGAAGCCAAGGTATTGAAGGGCGTTGTCCTCTCATGAATTTAAAAGTTATGAGAAACTTGTCTGATGTGCTGAGAGGGTAGAGATGGAGTTTAGTGATGATCATGTATATTTTGGAAACGAGTAATAGAAGAGGTCTAGATGGAAAGAGATGGGTAAGAATCAACCAAAAAAAATCTGATGGTAATAAAATCTAATTTTCAGTTTTTGAAAAGTGTGGCAAGAAACACCCTGGAGAATGTCTTAGAAAAACCGGGAAGTGTTTTAAATGTGGTAAGTTTAGACATATGACCCGAGATTGAAATGAAAATGATCCTATTAATAATCATGATAAGAATACTATAATGTGATTTAAATGTGGTGAAATGGGTCAATATTCAAATGCCTGCCCAAAGAGAGATCCAAATGGTGCAAAGAAGCTAGACTACAAGCAGAAAGGGGTAGTGAGATTCGTCGTGACTACATCAACAGATGTTAGACCATCCAATGAAGTTGTATTAGGTACTTTGTTTGTTCACTCAGATTTTTCTAATGTTTTGTTTGATACAGGTTCTACACATTCCTTCATCTCTGAGAAATTTTCTCGTAAATTGGAAATATCACCTCAATAATAGAAACCATAACTTGTTGTTAAAACACCAGGCGAAAATGTGATATCAAAGAGGAATTATAATAACCTTTCTATTGTGGTTTGTGGAAAGACTTTACCTGCAAACCTTGTTGTTTTACCCTTAGTCAAGTTTTATGTTATTCTATGAATGGATTGGCTTTCTGATTATCATGCTAAGATTGACTGTAATGCTAAAGAATTTGTTTTTTATGAAAGAGTTTCAGTTTGTATACAAGAAAAAACCCATACAATTGATAACATATCATGAAGCTCAGAAACTATTGAAAGATGGAAATGAATATTATCTTGTTCATATTGTTGAAATCAACGAAACTATTCAGATTAATTATGGGATAGTGGTAAATTAATACCTTTATGTTTTTTCTAATGAGTTACCTGGTGTCATACCTGATCGGGGATTTTAATTCACAATTGACTTAGTTCCTGATGCTCTGCCAATTTCAAAACCCCCATATCGTATGGCTCTAATTAAACTTCTTGAATTGAAAAATCAGTTATAGGATTTGCTTAACAAAGGATTCATTAATCCTAGTACTTTACCATGGGGATCCACTATTTTGTTTGTTAAAAAGAAAGATGGTTCCAAGAGACTTTTCATTGATTATAGAGATTTGAATAACATCACTGTTAAAAAAAGTATCCTTTTCCTCATATCGATGACTTGTTTGATTAACACTAGGGAGCTCAGTACTTTTCCATGATTGACTTGAGATTTGGATACCATCAGATGAAGGTGAAGGAGGATGACATCTTGAAAACAGTCTTTCGTGACAGATATGGGTATTATGAATTTTTTGTTATGCCGTTTGGATTAACTAATGCACCTTCTGTATTCATGAATCTTATGAATAGAGTATTTCATGAGTTCTTTGATATGTTTGTGGTTATATTTAATAATTACATTCTGGAATTTTCTAAAAATAAATAGGAGCATGAAAAACATCTAAGGGTTATTTTACAAACCTTAAAAAAACTGTATGGAAAATTCAGCAAGTATGATTTTTGGTTGCAACATATTTCTTTTCTTGGGAACACTGTAAATAAATATGGAATAACAGTTGATCCTACAAAATCAAAAGTGGTTAATGAATGCCCATGACCCAGAAATGCTACATAGATTCGTAGTTTAATTTGATTATCAGGTTATTACGAACATTGTTTTAAGAAATTTTCTCAGTTATCTTTCCCGATAACTAAGTTAACATGGAAAGGGGTTAATTTTGTTTGGATAGAAGAATGTGATGTTTTTTTTCAGGAACTGAATAACATATTGGTGAATGCTCTAGTTTTGGCCTTACCCTCCTGGAATGGTGAGTTTTTCATCTATAGTGATTCTTCTTTGAAGGGACTTGGTTGTGGTTTGATGAAGAATGATTAGGTGATGGATATGCTTCGAGACAACTTAAACCTCATGAGATAAATTAGCCCACACATGATTTGGAATTGGTAGCTTTAGTTTTTTTCATTAAAAATTTTGAGGCATCATTTACACGAAACCAAATGTCTAATATATATTGACCATAAAATTCTGAAGTATATATTCACTTAGAAGGAATTAAACATGAGGTAGAGAAGATGGCTTGAACTGATAAAGGATTATGATTTCACGATCAATTACCATACTATAAAAGAAAACAAAGTGGTAGATTCCTTGAGACAGAAACATCATGAACCATTAAACATGTTAGGTTTAGAACATCATCCCTGGATTAATGAATTGATTAATTTGGGATTAGAAGTTGTTGGTGCAGGAAATACATCTATTTTGTTTCTGGTTTCAGTGTAGTCTTCGTTGTCAGACAGAATTAAGAGAGGGTAAAAGGAAGGCCATGAGCTACAGAAAAAGGTAGAATTGGTTAAAATGTGTAAGTTCCTAGAATTTATCTTTGATAAAGATTGTATTTTTAAGATTTCGAAAAAGGTTGTGTGTACCTATTGATTCCCAGTTGAATAAAGATTTGTTGTGGGAAGCTCATAGTTCTCCATTTTTAGTTCATCCAAGAAGTACTAAGTTGTATAGGGTACTTCGAGAGTATTTTTGGTCTAATGGAATGAAAAGAGATATTGCTGATTTTACCATTAGATGTTTGACATGTCAACAGGTTAAAGTAGAGCGGTACTTACTGAAGGGGATGCTTCAGCCTTTTCCTGTGCCAGAGTGGAAATGGGAGAATGTGTGCACAAGCGTTGTGGTGGGACTACCAAAGACTTATAGAGGTAACAATTTGATTTGGGTGACAAAATCTGCACATTTTCTTTCTATTTTAGATACAATGTCTTTGGATCAACTTTCTCAATTGTACCTTAGAAATATTGTCAAGTTACATGGAGTCCCTCTTTCCATTTTATCTGACCGATATCTCAGGTTCACTTCTCACTTTTGGAATGGAAGTAAGAAGTCCTTGGGCACAGAGTTAAATTTCAGTACATCTTTTCATCCTTAATCAGATGGGTAGTCAGAACGAATGATTAAAACCTTGGAAGATATGCTTTTAGCTAGTTCAATGGACTATCAGAGAAGTTGGGATCAACATCTTTCTTTAGTTGAGTTTTATTATAATAACAGCTTTCATTCTATTATACATATGACACCTTTTGAGGCTTTGTATGGAAAGCGATGTTGGAATCCAACATCTTGGGATGAAGTCGGCGAATGAATTTTGATGGGGCCAGAATTAGTGGAGGAAGTGACTGAGAATGTGAGGATGATTCAGTAGCACATGAGGATAGCTCAGAGCAGGCAATAAAGTTGTGCAGATAATAGAAGGAAATAATTCTCTTTCGAGGCAGGTGACCATGTTTTCCTTAAAATCTCCCTTTGGAAAAGTGTTATGTGTTTCAGTAAGAAAGTGAAGCTAAGTCCTGGGTTCATTAGTCCTTTTGAAATTTGGGATAAAGTTGAAACAGTTGCATACCGAGTAGCTTTGCCTCCGAGTTTGTTTTAGGTACACAATGTTTTTCATGTTTCGATATTGAGAAAGTATGTGCCAGATTCATCACATGTCTGGAGCCCAGAAGCAGTTCAGCTGGAAGAGAAACTTTCTTATGAAGAGAAACCAATTCAGATTCTTGATCAACGGGAACAAGTTTTATAGAATAAGGTAATCTACCAGGTAACGGTTTTTGTAGATAAACCATATGGTTGAAGAAGCAACATTGTATTCTGAAAATGCTATGAGGTAAAAGTACCCTCAATTTTTTAATAAGTAAATAAAATTGCGAGGATGCAATTTCTAGATGATGGGGTTAATGTAACACCCCAAGTTTTTCTAAGAATAAATATAAATTCATGTAACTTTGTTTTAAGTAGATAATTATAACAATCCTATAAACATAATTTTTCCACTTCTATGATTTGAATTTTAAGAAACTATTATATACAATTGTGTTCAGTATGTTATTTGGAGTCCGATTAAACTGATATGTTTTTTGTGAATAGTAACATACCCTTATGAATAGTACTAGGAAAATTAATATCACCATAATGAATATTTAATTTTATTATTATTATATTTTCTTAAGGATTTAATATAATAACATATTGGTTAATTTTTCATCATGATATAGAAGAAATTATAGAATTAAATTGTTAATTTTTAAATTTAGTATGGTTTTATTTAAAAATTAAATTAATAATAATTAGTAAATTATTTTCAAAAAATGGACTTTATTTTTGAATTCTACACATCGAAAAATGGTTAGGGTAAATTGTTTGGATTTTTCTAAAATTCTTTAATTTTCGACGAATAGTGAAATACGAAATAATATCGTATAATCAAATTATCTGTAGATTTTACTATTTATGGAATCATAAGTGACGCAAGGCCACTTGGTTCGAACCCACATGCCATTATTACTATTTTAGGTCACATGAACTAAGACTATTCATAATATTGGGAAAAAATATTATAGTAATGATTAAAGTAATGAAAAATACCCCCTCTCTTCCACTATAAATACCACCCACACTCCCCTATTCTTCCCACATCTCTCAAGCCTTGATCCATTCCTAGGTTATACCCCATTCTCCTTTAAAGGCTCTTCCCCACGTCCTATAGCTACTGGTCTCACCAAAATACCAAAATAGAATCCCTTAAGAAGGATCTCAAGGAGAAGTGATCAAGAGGTAAACATCCTCTTTTATATTCTTTCTTTTCATTCATTTTACGTTATTCTCTTCCTTTTCCTTTGGATTATGTTGGGATACTTAATTCCATATCCCCCCTTACTGTCCATATTATGTATGAGTGATGAGATATCCTCTTTATCTCATCAAACTATTTTTATGAAATTTTAAGAGACATTGTTAGGCTGCCAAATTTTCATGAGAAATTTATGATGTTTTCTTTTATTTCAAGATTCTTTCTGTTCTTCTTCTTTTCTCACCATATCTTAAACAAGAGGAAAGAAAGGTCAAGAATATTATATATTATTAATGTTCTCATGTTCATGGGAAATTTATCATCAATATTCTTCTCATCCCCCACTTGTTCAAGGAATTAAAAACATTGTCCGTTATGTGTCGAATTACCGACATCGTGGATAATGTGATTTCAATTTGCATTAATTACTTCAATTATGGTCATGAAATTTTTTTTATGGTTGATCCAGGATATAATATATGTATTATTTCTCATCAATTGTTCTTGACTTCTTTTTTACACATGGTGTTAATTTATAAAACAAAATAAGGTCGTTATTATCAAAGAATCACTAAAATGATCTAAACGAACATCATTAATTTTTTTACTTATGAATCATCCTCATGTAATAATTAAAAATAATAAAATGGATAATTTATGTTACTGGATATATGTAAATACAACTCCATTACAATTCTATAGTTTCTCTTCCAATCGACAAGAACATCCACTACGAACCAATCCTGGAAATCATGTAAAGAACTCACTCAAAAACAGTGCAAGGAGTGAAATACTAACAATTAAAGGGTGAAATGATGTTATTAAATGATCATATAAGATGTAATAAACATGAAAATGTTTCTGTAAAATAATAATAAAACTCTTTTAACCATTATAGAGGACTTTTAATCAAGTTTGTAGTAACACAATCCTGAGGTAAGGGAACTCTTAACACGATTTCCATTCTTTGGGTTACCCTTTTACTTAATTATTTTGTTGGTATTAAAATTTATTTTGTGACGGTTTTTTCCTATAATATTTTTAATTATTTTATTTATATTTTTTTTATATATTCCATTCACTCAATTAAGTTTCACTTCAATTATATGATATTTATAATAGACATTCCTTTTAAAATCCTCTTTTTTTTAATTCGGTTTTATGAAATTCCAAAGCAATGTTTTTATGGAATTATTCATGTTGTATGATTATGTTCTGGATGTTGGTAATTGATTGTGATGAATGGTGGGACCTATATTTCCCTCCAATGCATTTGGTATCTGTAAGATGGAGTTTTTCGGTATGGTTACTCCACATGTAACTGTGATGGTTATACAAATTGTAAGGTAGCTGTGAGGGTTACAAATTATAAGGTAGTTGTGAGGGTTAAAATTTTATGTAAGTAATTCCCTAAGATATCATTATGATTATATTTATGTTCTCAGGTTTTGTGTAGATCTTTTTTAAATCTAATCTTACAGAAAGTAAGTGTATATGGGTGACAACAATGACTTTTGAAAATGCTTTCATACATTACGAGTGTTCATGGACTAATGCGATCTTTCCTTATTTTTAATCCCTTACTAAGATTTTGTGCTCATACAATGTTTTTAAAATATTTTCACAGGTTAATGGATGTGTAAGACAAAGAATGAATCCATGTTAAATGTTGAAAAAATTTCAGGGAGTCGTGTTTAGGTTTTAATGTTTTATATTTTGAAAAAAATTAGAAACTATTTTTATGGTATCCACTCTGTAATAATGTGTAATGTTATGAATGTATTGTCTTAATTCTCTAAATCTGTAAACATAAAAATATCCTCAATGTAAAATTAATATTTTTATTAACTAAATTCAAGATTATGTATGTTATAAGGTCGGGTCCTTATACTTGAAGTATGTTTTAGGGGTGAAAAAGTGGTTTTTGAAGGGATTAAATGAAAATTTGTTTTGAAAATTTTTCTTTTCCACTTGAAAGGGTGTGTATTTTAAGTGTGAAGTCTCTTTGTACTATTTGGAGGCCTTTTTTAAATTGTGTAAATAGTTTTATTTATTGTATTATTGATGGGAACATGTTTTGAAGGGCTTGAAATATGGGTTGGGTTTTCACATTATAAAAGAAATTGGTGATATTTGTGTGAGTTTTTTGGTGTAATGTTTTATGGAATGTTTTTATGAAATATTTTAGAATTTACGAATAATGTTTTCTAAGGCACATAAAGAGCGGGTCTGTAAAAAATGGGATTTTGGAGGAATGGTGTATTATTTGGTATGTTTAAATTATTGTGAACCTTTGAATTTAAATCGTAACTAAATCAATTAATGAAAATAATGTTTTTAGAAATGAGTTTTGGTTTGAGTATGATTTTACCAAGGGGTTTGGCCATAACATTGGTTAGTTTAAGTTGGGTTTTTTCTTGTGTTTCTCCATGAAATTTGTGATTTATGCGTCATACTTGAATTTTTTTTGAAAGTGGTGGTGTGTGTGATATGTGAATGTGAAACTTGTTTGAGCACAAAAAGGGAATATTGGGTAACTAGGTGGATGAACTAAGACTATCTAGTTAGTGATTCAGAAGTGGCTAAATCCTGATTTCAGTTAGCAGGATTATTGATTACAACACTAAATAAATATGGATGATGATTGGAGATCACTAGGTTATGGGTGTGTTTCTGACTCGGGGCTCATACACGAGAATGATGTTGGTTACGGTTTCTATACCACATTTTCACTAGTATGGGAGGTTCTTAGAATCCCACTTGAGCTAGTTTGACCCTAGGTATTTACACATGGTTCTCTACCTTATATAATCAAGTGCCATCCATCAAAATATGGTGGAACTCTTGTGTACGTATGTGTGTGTAATTTTAGAAGCATTCCTTTTTCTTTTAAACAAATGGTGGTATTGGTTTTCTTTTTAAATAGTTTCATTTATTAAAATGTTTACACATAAATGTTTTACTAGAAATATTTTAAAAGCATAAATTTTAAATGAGCATGTTAGATTGTCTTAAAATGTTTTGGTATGGAATCATTTATCTTGGTGGAATCCTACTGAGCTCTATCTCACACCCTGCATACACATTTGGGTCTATGTAGACCTTGTTGTCCTTTGTTTCATGTTAAAGCAAGATGTTAGTGTTGGGAGATTGAGTTTCTTTTAGATTTTAATACATATCTTGGTGATGGTGGTTTAGGGATGTGGTTCATCTCGTTGCATGGAGGTTGTTATAGTGTTTTGTTTCCTTCTGTCATAGTAATTTAATGGGTTTTTCTAAAGTTGTAAACCATGATTTATGAAAGTTGTTAAGGGCGTGTTTGGATGAATTTTTAATATCTGAATTTGTAGTTTTTTTTGTCAATTTTAATTTGTCGGATTCAGGTAAATCATTTCACCTTGTTTTATATGATACCCAGGAACTTTGTCTAACCTGTGGGGATCAGAAACTCCCTTTAGAACATTCCATGGACTAGGTCAAGTGTCAGGTTGGATTGAGACCTGGCTTGGTTCATGACAAGTGACCTCATCCTACAACAGTAACTGAGATTCATAGTTTCCGTGGATTATCAGGATATTATAAGAGTTTTTTGAAAAACTTTTCATGAATTTCTAATATACTAACCAAGTTAACTAGAAAGGGGGATAATTTTATCTAGAAAAAGGAGTGTAAATAATGTTTCCAAGAGCTGAAGAACATATTGTTTACTAAACCTTCGTTAAATCTACCTTATATCGGAGAAGGATTTGTTATTTTTACTGATACATCTCAGAAAGGGATTGGGTACGTTCTCATGAAAAATGAAAATGTGATTTCTTATGCATATCTATAGTTAAAGCCTCATGAGCATAATTATCCTATGTATGACCTTGAGCTGGTTGTGGTTTTTTTTGCTCTGAAGATATAGAGGCCCTATATTTATAGGGAGAAATGTGATATGTACACAGACTACCAAAGATTGAAGTATATTTTCACACAAAAGGAATTGAACATGAGATATAAGATATGGTTGGTACTTATTAAATTCTATTATTGTTCAATTAATTATCATCTCGGAATAGAAAACAAATTCCTTGATGCATTAAGTTGGAAAGAACATGTTGTGCTGGTAATGATGAGGATTGAAGGAGAACCTTTGATCAAAGTACTAGTAAAACTAGACATAGGAATCATAAGGGAATGAAAATTATCAAACCTATCCCAAATTATTTCTTAACCATAATTACTAGATAATATCAAGAATGATCAAAGAGAAGATACTTTATTACAGAATAAGATAAAGGCTGTGAAGAATAAAAGTTTCCTAAGTTCAATATAAACCAAGAAGGTGTACTAAAATTTCATAAAAGACTATGTGTTCCATCTTTTCCAAAAATAACGAAGGACCTTATGGATGTAGCTCAATGCTCTACATTATTTATACATCCAAGAAGTAATAAAATGTATAGGTAATTTTGTGATCATTATTGGTGGGATAACATAAAAAAGGGTATTTTTAACTACACTATAAGGTTACTAGTGTGTAAATAAGTGAAGTTAGAGAGACAACTTCCTAAAGGGGTATTATAACCACTATCCATACCAACATGGAAGTGGGATAATATCACAATAGACATTGTCACTGGTCTCTCAAGAACATCAAAAGGAAATAATGTGATATTGGTTATAGTGGATCATCTCACCAAGACTGCCCATTTAATCACTATTCAGGAGAATTTCTCTTTTGAACAACTTTCCAAGATATACGTGAAGGAAGTGGTAAGGCTGCATGGGATGCCACTCTATATAATTTATGATCTTTATCCAAGGTTCACATCAAAATTACCAAGAAATATTCAACATGATTTGAATAATGAATTGAATTTCAGTATGTCCTATCACCCAAAAACTGATAGACAATATTAAAGGACTATTCAGACACTCGAGGACATAATGAGAACATGATCAATGGAATTTAAAGGTGGATGGGATAAACGTGTCCCATTAGTTTATTTCTCATACAACAATAGATTCCATTAAAGTATTCAAATAGAACCCTATGCAGCACTATATGGGAAGTGATGTAAAAATCCTACATGTTGGGAAGAATTTGATGAGAGAAAGCTTATTGGGCCTGATCTTGTGCATGAGATGATAGAAAAGGTTAATGTTATCCAACAACACATAAAGGATTGTCATAGTCGGCTGACGTTCTATGCTGAAAATTATCAATGGGACTTTGAGTTTGATGTTGGAGTCAATGTATTACTTAGAATTTCACCTTGGAATAGATTCATGTGGTTTGGGAAGAAAGGTATGTTTATCCCATGGTACATTGGCCCCTATGAAATCCTTGATCACATGGGAGTCATGGCCTATCGGCTTGCACTTCCTCCAAATCTACCTCAAGTTCATGATGTAATCCATGTATCCCTCTTGAGGATGTACATACCTGGCCCTTGACATGTACTATGTACTAAGGTGGTACAACTGAAAGATGACCTCTCTTATGAGGAGGATCTAATGGAGATCTTGGACCATAGAGACAAGGTTCTACGCAATAGGACTACCCATCATTTCAAAGTATTATCGAGGAACCATAAATATGAAGAAGCGATTTGAAAACCATAAGCGACAGTGAGGAAGAAGTACCCACACCTATTATAAACTAATAAAATGAGTTTAAATTTTGAGGATGAAATTTCTTAAGCGGGGTAGAATTTAGCGACCCAGACTTTTTGAATGATAATTGTTCCCTAAAATGCATGTTATATTATATTATTCACAAAAAACAAAATATTTTTTTAATGATGTAAATATAAATGTAAATTAGACGATCTATATTTGACCATTATATGGCTCTTGGTCAATTATGACCCTTGGTCAATATGACCATTTGTAACTATACACTTTCTAACAATTTTAATGTTATCATTAGAGTTCATAGGTAAAAATTTGTTCAAATGAAATTTGATATAGAAAGAAGAGTTGATGGAATCAACCAATAGAGTCATGTCATAAGAATCCCATTTATAAAAACATAAGAGGGAGGTAGTGTCATTGGGTTTTTCTATTGACCAATCACAATTTGAGATTCAACAAGTGATGCTTGAAGCAAATCACCTACAAGAGTAGTTCAAGTTAGTAGTAATTACCACTTGGGAACTGTTAGTCGAGCAGCCCCATGAATCTATCACCATCGCAAACCTTACCATTAGGTCGTACGTGGGTGTTATAAGGGGTTAAATTTCATGGTATTAGTTACTTAAATTCAAATTCCATTGTATAAATAAAATTTTTATTCTATCATTTTTTTAAGAATAGTTTTGCTTAATAAAATTGATATAGAAGTCAAAAAATTAATTTTTCAGATAGAGAATGTACGTTTCAAAAAATAAATAATTATAATAATCTAAGGTATTATTAATAATGTTTATTTTAATTATATAGTATTATTAAAACAATCTTATTTAAAAATAAATGATAAATAATTTTTTTTTCATGTGTCAAAAATTTTACTCTGCTTTTTCAATCCGCTGTTATTTTTATTAAATAAAGATATTTATATTTAAAACATAAAATTATCATATTTATAAAACTATTATGATAAAATAAATATCATTTTTTAAATCATCACATTGAAATTTTGTCAGGGTTAATTTATGAGAATTTTCAAAAATACATTATTATTTAATGAATAGTAAAAATATAGTTTGAGTTTTTCAGTTTGTTAATGAAATCATAATTATGTAATAATGGTGTAATAACTAATTAACCACAATAAATGAATTAAGATATTTTATTTTATTAATATAATCTATTTTAATATATTTTAATAAGTTTTCAAATATATAATTTACTTTCCAAATTTTAAAATGGAAACGTTAACTTTAAAATTGTTATTTTGTTAAAACTTTATTTTTCCTTGCTAAATTAAGTAATATAAAAATATGGTTGAATCTTGTGGATTAAAATAACACGAATTATGTCCCAAGTGTCCAATAACTTGTTCAAATACCATGGGAAAACCCATGGGTTTGTATTTACCATGATCTCGGTGTCCAAGGCCTTTATTTAGAAATTAATAAACAAATCCCCCCACTTTTGCTCTAAGTACCTGCCCATTTACCTATTTTCTTACACTCCCATTTCATCATCCATTAAGCTCAGATATTTTTACCGCCCAAGGTTTCCTCAATACTCGAAGTTCTCAATCTTCTAGTTTTAGTAGTTACTCTTCATGGTAAGGGAAATCTCCTTATTTTCTCTTCGTTTCAAGAACCTATTTTTATATATGTATTATGAATGTTTTTGTAATTCTATCTTATTTCTTATTTATTTATTCCCTTACTACTGAATTATTTTTCATCATTGGGATACCCCATTACCTTCTATTTTTACCCTTTTAAACCAATTTTTATACCCATTCTGTTGTCGATTTTCTTCTCAAAATTTCAATCTTCTCTTAAAGAAATTCCCTTTTATTTTCTTACATGAATACCAAAACATATTTATTTTCCATGGGTATTCACCAAGATTTAAAAATTATTTATTTTATTCTATAATTTTCATGAATAAAACCCCAATTCCCTTTCGGTGGGTTATAAATGACATAAAGATATTGTATTTAAGAACCATTTAAAATGCCATGATGTTTATATGAAACTAATTTCATCTATTATTCATGGATTATTTATGAAATGTTTTATTATGATCTATGAAGATCACATAAATTAATACTTATGAATGGTGTGCGCTGATATCGCTCCGATACATTAGGTAAAGAATTTAATCTCCAGTGATGATAACTTATATGATACCTTGGTGAATAACCTTGGTAATTTTTATATCACCTCAGTGAAAAACCTTGGTGATATTCTTGTTAGGTCCACTAGGCTAGATACCCTCAGAGTGGGGATGAATCAGGGTATAAAAAATTAAAACAACTGCCCCTTTTGATCTTTTTTTGTTGATAATAAAAACTATCTTCTCTCTCTCCTTCCCATTATAGAGTATGAATGAATCTTAAAGCATGCACATGACACATCAATTTTACATGGTTCATCCTCACTGGGCTATGTCCAAGGATCATACACCGGTGATAAGTTGATGCACCAAATCCACTATATGTCCACTATTGTTTAAAATTTTTAAGTGGAATCATTGTCCCTCATGGTTTACAACCACTCACAATTTGAGAACTCATTTCTTTCTCAATTAAAGTGAGCTCACTACTTCTTAAGAATACCCTCTCACAGTTTAATGACTTGTAGGTACTTTCATTATCTCTAAGGAGTGAATCATTCACTGTATGTAGATGCTATGTTGAAATCCAAATTTCATCCACTAATGAATACCCCTTTACCACTGATCACTGGGAAAAAACCATTGCAAATACCTTCGCAAAGCTCCCTAATTTGCAATGTTCCCAATTTCAGAATGCTCAAATAAGCCTTCACGAAGTCCCTACCTCTTCACAAAGCAGACACCTTCACATAGCTCACTACTTCATAGAACACATTGCTTCGCAGAGCACACTGCGTTTCAAAGCTCAAGTCATCGCGGAGCTAAGGCCGTCTCAGAGATCAAGCTGCCGCAATGCCACTTCCATCGCGAAGCTCACTAAGACAACATTGAACACACCTCTTTCACGGAGCTAGATTAGTCTCCACGAAGATCCTTTCATTCACGAATCACGGTGCCTCCACGGACCACCTTTTCAATTCGAGAGGTACAAAATTTTATTTGGAAAATTTTATACTTCTTTTGAGGGGGTCAAGGCCTATTTATAGGTGATTCCACCAACTCGAGAACCTTACATGCAAGGTCAACACCACGTCATCTCAAATCGCAAAGCTCCAAAATTTATACTGGAACTCACTCTATTTTGCAAAGCTCCAAGGAAATTTTCAGATCGCAGAGCTTGTCTTAATCGCAGAGCGTTCCGTCAACTCCTTTGAGCCACGGCTGCAAAGCTTCATCGTAATGCTCTTCACCTCATCTATTCATGAAGCTTGTCATAATCACAGAGCTCACCATCATCATTCTTCCAGTCTTTGTGAAATTCACTTCAAGAATCCCATTTTCATGAAACTAGTGCCTTTTCCATATTTTGATGAGATCTTCAAGGAAATCCACTTTTCATGATGCTCACCAAATCCCAAATTTTGGACCCAAAAAATTTGGCAGACACTAGAAATTGGCACCACCATGTATCTGTTATTTTGAACCGCATCCAGATCATCCATTCCTTTGTCATGGTTCTTTGTCAACATGTATTGTAAACAACATCTACGGAATTCGAAAATTCACCATAGAAACCTAAATTGTCAACAAACACAACCAACCCAAAAATTCTGCAATATTCCCTTGAGAGATTTTTGTACAAAAATCTCCCCCTTTGGGTGTTTTGAAAACCCCTCTTGTAACAATTACCTGCACTTTGATACTTCAATAAAGTTTCTTCCATCATCTACCATCCTTTTCCTCTTGCAATTTCGATAGCGACCAAAGATTCACTCACCACATACTCTATGCCCAAATGAGCAATGATCGGCATAAGAAACAAGACTAGTAAGAAAATTTCTTCAATGGATCCCTACATTTCTAAAAACAATCATTGACACCATACTGATACCAATAAACTGTTATCATCATGAACCTCATCAATCATGATATTTAAGCTTTGATCGATCACTCCTAGGATCGTCAGATTTAAAACTAATACTACCCCTATCTTGTTGTCATACCCCTATCTTACTGCTCCACCTGTAAGCTTCTCCCTATGTATTTGAATAAGACATGTTCTCCCTTATTTACTCCCCCTTAAGAAAATATTTCCCCCCCTTTATCAACAAACCCAAAGGTCACTCCTTTTTGGTCTGCAACAAAGTATAGAACATAGATCAACACATTAGGGAATAATAAAACATACATCGGGAAGAGGGGGGCCACATCCACACTTTTTCCAGTGTAGGGAGTCGACTAAACTCCCATAGCTAGTCAATGCCTCTTAAGATCTTCCTTAGTTAAGGCCTTTGTTAGAATGTATTCAATCTGTAGATTTTTAGGCACATACTTCAACTTCACGATTCCACAATCAACCTCCTCCATGATAAATTGATACTTTATATTAACGTGTTTTGTCCTTGAGGGATGGATGAGATTTTTTATGAGATTTATAGCACTTGAGTTATCTCAATGGATTTCGATAAGAGAAATCACTTCAACTCCCACATCATCAAGTTGTTACTTCATCCATAATAACTGTGTGCATGCTTGAGTGGTTTCAATATACTCTTCTTCTGAGGTGCTCAATGAAATGAAATATTTCTTCTTACATAGCCAAGAAATACAAAATCCTTCTAGATAGAAAGCACCTCTTGAAGTTGATGTCCTATCATCCGCTAAACTGGCCTAATCTGCATCTGTATATCCCACTAGTTCTGGATGAAATTTTTTATTATACAGATAACCAAATTCCACCATTCCTTTGATATATAGAAGTATCTTTTTTACTAAAAACATGTGGCTTTCCTTGGGGCTTCTCTAATATCACACTAATTGGCATGTGGCACAATCAATATTAGGTCTCATCGCTCTTAGGTATAGTAAACTCCCAATAATCTTCATGTATTCTGTGATATTAACTACCTTGTCATATTAATCTTTCGATAACTTCATCCAGGTATTAATCAGAGTCTTCATCTACTTATAATTTTCCATTCCAAATCTCCTTAGAACCTCTTTGGAATATTTGGATTGAGAAATTAAAGTGACATTCCTTCATTGGGACACCTGTAATCCAAGGAAAAATTTCATCTCTCCAATCATTGACATTTCAAACTCACTTTTCATGAATTCGGAAAACTATCCTTACTAAGCATCATCTGATCTGCCAAATATTATTTCATCAACATAAACATGAACCATGATCCTTTGGTTATTTTCATTGTTGAAATAAAGATTGTAATCAACTCCACCAAGCTGGAAACCAATCTTCTTTAGATACTGATCAAGCCTTGAGTACCATGCTCTTGGTGCTTGATTCACCCCATATAATGCTTTAGTTAGCCAAAAAACCTTGATCTCATCCTCATGAATGATAAAACCAAATGGCTTCTCGAAATACACTTCTTCCTCCAAAATCCCATTTAAAAATGTATATTTGACATCCATCTGGGACACTTTGAACTCAAGTTTCACTTAAATGGCTAGGAATAATCTAATTGTCTCCAGCCTTGAAAATGGTGCAAATGTCTCATCAACATCTATTCCCTCTATCTAGGAGTATCCTTTTCACACTAGTCGTGCTTTGTTTCGAAACACTGTGACATCTTCATTCATCTTTTTGTGATATACCCATTTAGTCCCGGTGACATTATTCTCTGTTGGCCTTGAAACAATATCCCAAGATTGATTCTTCTCAATCTGATCTAGCTCTTCATTCATATCCAGAACCCATTTTTCTTCTTCAGCTGCATCAGCAAATAATTTAGTCTCTACTTGAGATTGGAAAGATGTCTGCTATAATGATTTCATTCTTCTTGTCTGAACTAGAGCTGAATGGTCACCAATGATATTATGCCTTTCAATTTTAGCTTGACTCCTTGGTTTCAGTGTAGAAATGGATTTTACTTACTCATGCTCATCATCAGTATATTCTTCAAAATCACCATCGACCACTTATACTCCCCCTGCATTACTTTCCTCCTCATCACTTTCATCAAGAAATTTTCCACTGTGCTGTTGAATATTCTCTTCGTTTTCCATAACAGTAAAATTATTACCCTCAACTACTTTTCCCATCATTTTATTATATCATTTATATGATTTTATTTTTTTGAGTAGCCAAGTAATATTGCCTTATCTCCATGTAAATCAAATTTCCTATGTTTTTCATTATTGTGTATAAAACACTTACATCCATAGATTCTAAAGTACTTCGTCGTTGGATTATTCATGTACCACATCTCATACGAAGTCTTTCCTTCTTTAAGAAACAGTAGATCCAACAGTTTCTCTTGTAGGACTTTTTCTATAAGCATTGTTCTGGAGATATTGTTTATGATCTGATTTCTTATTTCAACCAGTCTATTCTGTTGGGGAGTTATTAATGAAGAAACTTGATGCCTTATCCCGTGTTTCTTGAGATAATATTCCACCTGACTGTTTGTGAATTCTGTACCATATCAGAACGAAACATCATAATTTTCTTCCCAAGTATTTTTTCATATTCCCTCCAATACTGTTTTAGGAAACTAAACACATCCGACATATGGTAAATGAAAAATACCCATGCCATTCTGCTATAGTCATCAATTAAAATAACACAACTCCTCTTCCCATCAATGGCCCATGGTGAGATAGGTCCACAAACATCATCACGAACCAATTCAAGCACTCTAGTACACTTCTTTTCCTTATCTCTGTACAATTTTCTAATGATTTTCCCTTGTTGACAGGCATCGCAAGTATGAGTACGATCATGTGATATCTTAGGGAGGTATCTTCCTGCTTCACACATTACCAGATCTTCAAGGGATGGTTGACATAGATGACCAAGTTGTTTATGCCGCATCTTGTTTTCTAATCCTCTGGACAGAAAACACATATCTTCTTCTCCACTTACAAGGTAGAAATTTCCCTTTGTTATTTTTCCCTATAGAACCACTGCACCATCTATTCCATAAACGATACATGTATTCTTAGAAAACCTTCTAGAATTCATTGAGTTAGAAAGGTGGATGACGCATTGAAAATTATGACTAAGACTTTATACTACTAAGACATTATCACGTCTCAACTTATTTCCCCCAAACCTATCCTTTCTTAAGACAATAATATTTAGGCCTTCATCATTTCCAATCTTTAAAACTCCTTCTTTGTCATATTTTATGTCTGTGATAAGATCCTTATTACCTGTCATGTGAGATTTTCAACGACTATCAGGGATCCCTACACCAGAACGGTCTGATACTTTTAGGACAATTTCTACAACCACTGACCTCTCATCATTTTACTTTTTTATCCATGTATTCGACCACACATTTGGTTTAGTTTTAAAATATTGATCTCCCTTGGAGTGATATGGCCCAGCTTCATCCTACAAAGCTGCAAATTGATTTTGAGTTTTCAAATCACCTGATGGTTTGTTGATTTGTGGCTTGTGACTACTTTGATTCTTCCTTAGAACATTCAACTCCAGGGTTTATTTCCAATATATATCCATGTACCCAAATTATTTTCACAAAAAAACAACGTCCCTCAGAAGATGTTCAATAATATTGAACCCTTTTTTTCTAAGATCGGTGTTCTTGTTCACTTCGATATCATTTGTCTATGTAGTACACATATTGTAAATGTCCCATGTTTCCACAACAACAAAAATTGATATAGGGTGCATTCATGTGTGTCACTTATGGACTTCTATTTTTCCCTTTGGATCTCTGAATATTTTGATTGTTCTTTGTTCCAAAATAAAATATCAATATTGGGATGGGTGCTTGCAGTCTGACTTCAACTTTCACAACATTCTGTTTTCATTCAATCCCCAAATCTGTCTTAACATCCAAACTCAATTATTGCTTCTTATCTTCGAGACTTCTATTCTTAGCTTCCAATTTTTCTATATTTTGAGTAATCTTTTTTTCTGATGTCATGTTGGGAGTCAAATTTTCTCCTTGATCCTTAACATTTAATATGGGATGAAGACCTCTTCCTCAAGCTCTTTGATATTCATGATTTGATATTTCACATGGTTATTTAATCCATCGATCTTGATTTTCTATTCTTCAACCTGGAGGTTATATCCCTCAACCTTTTCCGAGCTCTCTATCCTTAAAGATTTATGCTTTTCAATTTCTTTTACCATCTCATACTTCTCTTCTTTGTGATGTTGCATGTAGATTTTGGCATAATGTACCACCATGTTGTCTTTCTTTATTTTTTCTCTCCAAATATTTCTTTCTTCATGACCTTCTTATAATTCATCTTCCACGTTGACTCTTCCTTCATATTCTTCTTCCTGTTCATCAGCGATGGTTTCTTCCTATTTCTGAGAACTACCAGCAACTTCCACCATAGTATTTTCTCCACGATCTTTGTAGTTCTATATCTCTTCAATATCCTCAAACATAGACTCATCTAAACTGTCACATTCTTGTGAAATAAAATTTTTTTTCTTAAAGAAATTTCTTTCAAACTGTTTCTTTCCATTCACATAGGTTGAAGACTTATTTCTGGGAATTTCATCTCCATCCTCATCATCTTCTTGGAACTTCTTGGGGAACCTTTCCATAATATTTCCAACCTTTCCACATCAAAAACAAGCCAGTGGAAGTCTACCCTTGAACATTCCTTCTTCATTTAGGATATTTGAAGAATAAAATGACATCACCTCATAGGTCTCGTCATATACCTGAGAATCTTTAATGGTTAGATTCTTCATGGCCTTTAATGCCACCTCCATAGATTTCCCCATTTCCAAAACCTCATTATCATTGTTCCTCATTTCATATGCAACCAAGGTACTCTGAAAATTGTCTAGTGTTAGCTCCTTCAGATATTTATCTTCCAGTACTGAAACCTTCTAATTGAACCGAGGTGAATGTTCCTTCTTACGATCTTTATTTCTTCAATGACTTCCCTTAGACCCTACATATATGCCACAAAAATATTTACCATGTCAAAGAATGCATCAACAGACTTATCCAGGTTCATTTTCAGATCATTATAATTGTTCAACAGAACTTGAGGCTTGGCCTCCCTAACCTTTGTATCTCCATAATATATACTCGGTATCTTTTCTCACATGGCATGTGATGTTTTTTATGACATCACATTAGTATAGATATCATTGGATAGGGATACCCCTTAAGCATTAATTCCCTTGGTGTCAGCATTAATTCCATGGGATAGGCCTCCCCCTAAAGCATTTGTGATTGGTGACCTTCATTTGAAAGATAAACATTGATATCAACCTTTCACTTTGATACCTTATTAGGTCCACTAGGCTAGATACCCTGAGAGGTGGGTGAATCAGGGTATGAAAAATTAAAACAACTACCCCTTTTGATCTTGTTTTTTGTTAGAAAAAACTCTCTTCTCTCTCTCATTCTCATTGCAGAGTTTGAATGTGTCTTAAAGCAAGAACATGATAAAGAAATTTTTCTTAGTTCACCCTCACTAGGCTATATCCAAGGAGCATACACCGGCAATGAGCCGATGTACCAAATACACTATAAGTGCACTACTGTTTACAAGTTCGAAGCAGACTCATTGTCCCTCCAAGTTTACAACCACTCACAATTTGAGAACTCACTGCTCTCTCAACTGAAGTGAGTTCACTACTTCTTCATAAAATACACTCAAAGTTTAAAGACATGTAGGTCCTTTCATTATCTCTAATGAGTGCATCCTTCACTGTATCTAGATTCTATGTTGATGTCCAAATTTCATCCACTGATGTATACCCCTTTTCCACTAATCACTGGGCAAAAACCTTTGGTAACACCTTCGCAAAGCTCCCTAATTTGAGAAGCTCCCAATTTCGCAAATCTCAAACATGCCTTAGTGAAGTCCATGCCTCTTCGCAAAGCACAAACCTTCAAAGATATCACTGCTACGAAGAGCGCACTGCTTCGAAGAGCCCACTGCTTCGCAGAGAACACTGCTTCGCAGAGACCACTACTTTGTAGAGCACACTTCTGGACAACGCTCAAGACATCGCAGATCTAAGGTTGTCATAGAGATCAAGATATCACAATGAAACTTCCTTAATTAACCTCACTAAGCCATCATGGAACACACCTCTTTCACATAGCTAGATTAACCTCTGCGAAGAACCTATCTTTTGTGAAGCACACTGCCTCTACAAACCACCTTTACAATTTGAGAGCAACAAATTGTTTTTTAGAAAACTCTCTACTTCACTCAAGGGAGGTGAGGCCTATTTATAGGTGATTCCACCGACTCGAGAACTTTCTGCTTGAAGTTAGCACCACATCATCTCAAATTACAAAGCTTCAAAATTTCTTCCAGAACTCACTCTATTTATTGAAGCACTACGGAAATTTTCAGATCGCAGAGCTCGTCGTAATTGTGGAGCATTCCATCAACTCCTTTGTTCCACCGCTAAAAAGATTCACTGCAATGCTCTTTACCTCGGTTGTTCGCGAACCTCGTCATAATCATAGATCTCTTCATCAAAATTCTTTTATTCTTCACAAAATCCACTTTAAGAAGCATATCTTCACGAAATTTATGCCTTTTCCATATATTGATGAGACCTTCAAGGAAATCCACTTTTTTAGATGCTCACCAAATCCCAAATTTTGTAACCCAAAAATTTGGATAATACTAGAAAATAATTCCACCATGTATCTGTTCTTTTGAATCACCTCCAGATCATCCATTCCTTTTTTATAGTTCATTCTAAACATAGATTACCAACAATGTCTTTGGAACTCGATAATTCACCATCGAAACCTTCATTGTCAATAAGCATAACCAACCCAAAAACGCTGCAATGCTATGCTGGGGGATTTTTTTTCAATAAATCTACCCTTTGGGTTTGTTGACAACACTTCTCATAACAATTCTCTTAACTTTGATACCTCACTGAAGTTCCTTCAATCATCTAATATCCTTCGCCTCTTGCAATTTCGATAGCGACCAAAGATTCACTCACCACATACTCAAAGCCCAAATGAGTAATGCTCGGCATGAAAAACAAGAGTAGTATGAAAAGTTCATCAATAAATCACTTCATTTTTGACGCCTATCGTCGATACCATAATGATACCAATAAATGGTTGTCATCATGAACCTCAGTTATCGTGATATTTATGCTTTGATTGATCACTCCGAGCATTGTCGTATTTAATACTCATACTACCCCTATCTTTTTTCTATACCCCTATCTCGGTGCTCCACCTGCCAGCTTCTCCCTGTATCTTTGAATAAGACATTTTCTCCCTTATTTTTTCCCCTTAAGGAACTATTTATCCCCAGAATATAGAACATAGATCAACACACTAGGGAACAACACAACATACTTCGGGGAGAGGGGGGACCACATCCACACTTTTTCAATTATGGGGAGTCGACTGAACTACCAGAGCCAGTCGATGCCTCTCAGAAGCTTCCTTGGGTAAGGTATTGGTTAGAATGTCTATAATATGTAGCTTTCTAGGCACATACTCCAACTTCATGATTCCATTTTCAACCTTCTCCTTGATAAAATGATACTTTATCTCAATGTGATTTTTCCATGAGTGATGGATGTGAATTTTTTCTGAGATTTCTAGCACTTGAGTTGTAACACTGGATTATGATTGGATAATTCACTTCAACTCTCATATCATCAAGCTCTTACTTCATCCACAATAATTATGTGTATGCTTGAGTGGCCACAATATACTCAGCTTTTGCGGTGCTCAATGAAATGATATATTGATTCTTACTTAGCCAAAAAACACAATACACAAAGATAGGAAGCACCTCTTGAAGTTGATTTCCTATCACCCTCTAAATCAGCCCAATCTGCTTCAATATATCAAAATAGTTCTGGCTAAGATTTTTCATTATACATCAAACCAAAATCCATTCATCCTTTTATATACCGAAGTATCCTTTTTACTACAAGCATGTGGGTTTCATTAGGATTACTTTGATATCGCGCATCTTGGCATGTGGAAAATATAATATCAAGTCTCATCATTTTTAAATACAGTAAAATCCCAATAATCTACATATATAATATGATATTAACTAACTTTCCATCATTATCTTTTAATAACGTCATCCGGGTAGCAACCCGGGTCTTCGTCTCCATGAAATTTTCCATTTCAAATCTCCTTATAACTTATTTGGAATATTTGGATTGAGAAATTAATGTGTCATTCCATCCTTGTGACACCTGTAATCCTAGGAAAAATGTCAGCTCTCCAATTATTGACATTTAGAACACACTTTTCATGAATTCTGAAAACATTCTGCACTGAGATTCATATGATTCATTAAATATTATTTCATCAACATAAAGTAGTACCATCATCCTTTTATTATCGTCGTTGTTGAAATAAATATTGTAATTAACTCCATCACAATGAAAACCAAGATTCTTTAGATACTGATCCACTCTTGAGTATCATACTCTTGGTTCTTGTTTCATCCCATATAATACCTTATTCAGCCGAAAAACCTTGTTCTCATTCTCATGAATGAAAAAAACCATCTGGCTACTCGATACACACTTCTTCCTCCGAACCCCATTCTGAAATGTAGATTTGGAATCCATTTGGGACACATTGAACTTCTATTGTACAACAATGGATAGGAGTAATCTAATTTTATCTAACCTTGTAACTGGTTCAAATGTCTCATCAACATCTATTCCCTCAATCTGGGAGTATCCTTTATATAGTAGTCGTTCTTTGTTTCAAAACACTGTGAAATCTTCATTCATCTTTTTTCGATAGAACCATTTGTCCTGATGACATTATTATCTGCTGGACTCCAAAAAATCTCCCAAGACTGATTCCTATCAATCTGATCTAGCTCTTCATTAATATCATGAACCCAGTTTTCATCTTCAGCTGCATCAGCAAAGAATTTAGGATATACCTGATATAGGAAAGAAATCTATTGTAATGATTTAATTTTTCTTGTATGAACTAGAGCTTGTTGATCACCAATTATATTATTCCTCTCAATTTCATCTCGACTCCTTGACTTCTGTATAGATACAGATTTTACTTCCTCATTCTCATCATCATTATCTTCTTCTGAATCATCATCGACCACTTCTGATCCCCCAACATTACTTTCCTCCTCAACACTTTCATCAGGAAATTTTTCACTCAACTGTTGAATATTATCATCATTTTCAATAATATTAATATCATTGCTCTCAACTACTTTTCCTACCATTTTATTAAAGAATTTATATGATTTTTTCTGTGTATCCAAGAAATATACCCTCATCTCCGCATGACTCAAATCTTTTGTGCTTTTATTTGTGGAGTATAAAAAACTTACTTCCAAAGATTTGAAAGTACTCCACTGTTGGAATATATTAGTACCACATATCATGTAGAGTCTTTCCTTTCTTCACACACAATAGAGCCCTGTTAGAATTTTAGACTGACATCAATTATACTTCCTTCCAAAATGTCTCTGGTAGGTCTTTTTCTATAAATATCATTGTGGACATATTATTGATGATCCAATTTCTCATTTCAACCACTCTATTATGTTAAGGAGTTCTTACTGAATAAACTTGAAGCCTTATCTCGTGTCTCTCGAGAGATTCTTCCACCTGACTATTTTTTAATTTATTACCATTTTTAGTACAAAAATTCATATTTTTTTCCCAGGCATCCTTTTAGATCCCCTCCAATAGTGTTTTAGGCAACTGAACACATCATAATTATTGGAAATGATGAATACCCATGCCAATATGCTATAGTCATCAATTAAAAGTACATAATACCTCTTGCCATCAATGGACCTTGGTGAGATAGGTCCACAAACATCATTATGCACCAATTAAGGCACTCTTGTAGACTTCTTTTCCTTAGCCTGGTATATTTTTCTGATGATTTTCCCTTGATGACAAGCATCACATATATGAGCACAATCGCGTGATAGATTAAGGAGGTCTCTTGATACTTTACACTTTACTATATCTTCTGGGGATGGTTGTTAGAGATGACTAAGTATTTTATGTCATAGGTTTTTTTCTTCCTCTCTAGACCGAAAACACATATCTTCTTCTACACTTACAAGGTAGATATTTCCCTTTGTCCTTTTTCCCTATAGAACCACTACACCATCTCTTACTTTAACTATACATATCTTTTTAATAAAACTTATAGGATTCCCTAAGTTACAAAGTTTTCTAACACTGGGAAAATTGAGATTGAGACGTTCTAATACTAAGACATCAGTACGTCTCATCTCTTTTTCCCAAAACCTAGCATTTCCTGATGCAATAATCTTCAAGATGTCATCATTTCCAAACTTGACAACTCCATATTTGTTATATTTTATGCCTCTGACATGATCCTTATTACCTGTCATGTGAGATGTGTAGCCGCTATCAAGGATCCATACACCAGAATGGTCTGATTCATTTATGGAAATTTTTCCACCATTTACATCTCATCCTTTTTATTTTTGATCAATGTCTTGGACCACACATTTAGTGTAGTTTGAAAATATTTATCTTCCTTGGAGTGTGATGGCTCAACTTCATCCTTCAGATCCGCAAATAGATTTTTAGTTTTCAAATCACCTATTGGTTTGTTGATTTACTTCTTGGAAGTACTTTGATTCTACCTACGAACATTCCTCTACATGGTTGATGTACAATATCTATCCATGTTCCCATATTCTCCACACACAAAACAATGTCCCTTAAAAGATGTTCAATAATATAGAACTCTATTTTGTTGCCACTTTTGTTCTTGTGATCTTCAGTATCTTTTGTCTATAGAACACACATATTTTGAATGTCCCATATTTCCACAACAATAACACCTCATATAGGGTGCATTCTTCCATGTCACTTTTGTACTGCTATTTTATCCTTGGGATCTTTGAATATTTTAATTCTTCTTTGTGCTCAAATAAAATTTCAATATGGGATGGTTGGTTACTGTTTGACTTCAACTTTCACAACTTTCTGTTTTTGGTCCAGCCCCACATCAGTCTTAACATCCAAACATGATTGTTGCTTCTTTTTTTGCTGGACCTCTATTATTCTCTTCTAATTTTTCTGTCTTTTCAGTGATTTCTTTTGACAATGTCATATTTGGAGTAAGTATTTTTCCCTGATCCTTAAAATTTCATCACAGGATAACGAATTATTCTTCAAGCTCTTTGATACGCTTGATTTCATATTTCACTTGGTTATTCAAGCCATAGATCTCAATTTTCTATTCTTCAACCTTGAGCTTATGTCCCTCAACCTTTTCTGAGCTCTCTAGCCTGGAATATTTATGTTTTTCAATTTCTTTTACCAGCTCAGATTATCTTCTTCCCACTATTTATTGTAGAGTTTGGAATCATTTACCACCATGTTGGCATTCTTTTTTTTTCTCTCCAAACAATTATTTCTTCAAGAGCTACCTTTAATTCAGTTTCCATATCTAATCTTCTTTCAACTTATTCTTATTCTTCATTAGCAACAATTTCTTTCTATTTCTGAGAACTTCCAGAAACTTCCACCATAGAATTTTCTCAATGATATTTACATTTCTCTATCTCTTAAATCTCTGCAACATCAGACTCATCTGAACTGTCACATTCTTGTGAAAGAAGATTCATTTTTTAAAAAATTATTTTGAATTGTTCCTTACCATTCACATAGGGTGAAGACTTCTTTTTGGGAATTTTGGCTTCATCCTCATCGTCTACCTAGAAATTATTGGGGAACCTTTCCACAAGATGTCCAACCCTTCCACATCAAAAACAAGCCAGTAGAAGTTTCCCATTGAACATTTTCTTTTTCCTCTTTGCATATTTGAGGAAAGAAATAAAATAACCTCATCTGTCTCTTCATCATCAAGAGAATATTCATTGGTGAGTTTATTCAGGGACATTAATGATACCTAATTATATTTACCCTTTTCCATAGCCTCATTATCATTTTTCATCATTTCATATGCAACCAAGGTACTGTGCAAATTTTCCAGTGTCATCTCTTTCAGATATTTATCTTCCAGTACTGAAACATTCGAATTGATCTAAGGTGGATGTTTCCTCAAGATGCTCTTTACGATCTTTATGTCTTCAATGAATTATCTAAGACCCCGCATATCTTCCACAACAATATTTACCTTGTCAAGGAATGCATCAATAGACTCATCCGGGTTCATTTTCAGATCTTTATACTAGTTCCACAAAACTTGCAGCTTGGCCTCTCTGACCTTTGTATCTCTTCCATATATATTCAATTGATTTTATGACATAGAATGAATTTTTTTCATGACATCAACTTCATATATATATCATTGGATATGTCTCCCCTAAAGCATTAATTCCCATTGTTTCAGCATCCAATTATCTACACTCATCTTCCGATAGTGCACCACTATTAATATAAGTTGTTATACCATGCATTGTTGTTGTAAACACATCTATTCCAAAATATAGAAAGTAGTGTTTCATCTGATTCTTCCATATCTGAAAATGTTTCTCGTCGAAGATCGGAATCTATTTGGTATTGGTGACCTCCATTTGAGAGAGAAATACTGATATCAACCTTTCCCTCTGATAGAAAATTTTAGGTCCACTATGCTAGATACCCTAAGAGGGGGGTGAATCAGGGTATGAAAAATTTAAACAACTACCCCTTTTGATCTTGTTTTGTTGTTAGACAAAACTCTCTTCTATCTCTCATTCCCATTGCAAAGTATGAACGAATCTTAAAGCATTCAGAGGAGACAACAATTTTACTTGTTTCACCTTCACTGGGACACATCCAAAGAGAATACTCTGCCGATGTGTCGATGTACCAAATACATTATAAGCGCACTAATATTTATAAGTTCTAAGAGGACTCACTATCCCTCTTAATTTACAACCAATCACAATTTGAGAACTCACTGCTCTCTTAACTAATGTGAGCTCACTGCTTCTTTAGAAGATCCACTCACTGTTTAAAGACTTGTAGGTCTATTCATTATCTCTAATGAGTTCATCCTTCACTGTAGTAGATGCTATGTTGAAGTCCAAATTTCATCCACTGATGAATACCCCTTTTCCACTAATCACTGGGAAACAAAATTTGGAAATACCTTCATATAGATCCCTACTTTGTGATGCTCCCAATTTTGAAAATCTCAAACAAGCCTTCATGAAGTACCTACCTCTTCACAATGAAGACACCTTCATAGAGCTCAGTGCTTCGCAGAGCACACTAATTCACAGAGCACACTATTTCACAAAGCTCAAGACTTAGCGGAGCTAAGGCTGTCGTAGAGCTCAAGCCATCTCAATGAGACTTTCTTCTCGATACTCATTGAGCCAACACAGAACACACCTCTTTTGTGGATAAAGATTAGCCATCGTGAAGCTCTTACATTTCACAAAGCACACTGCTTCTAGAAACCACCTTTGTGATTTATTATCTACAAAATTTTATTTGGAAAGCTCTCTATTTATCTCGAGGGGGTTGAGGCCTATTTATAGGTGATTCCACCGACTCGAGAACCTTCCACACGAAGTCAGCACCACGTCATCTCAACTCACAAATCTCTGAAATTTCTGTTGGATATCACTCTACATTACAAAGCACTATAGAAATTTTCAGATTGTGGATCTCTTCATAATAACATTGGATTCCATCAGGTCCATTTCACCACTGCTGTAAAGCATCACTGCAATGCTCTTCACATCGGCTGTTTGCGAACCTCGTCATAATCACAGAGCTCACCATCAAAATTATTCCAGTTTGGAAAAATCCACTTCAAGAATCTCATCATGATGAAACTCATGCCTTTTCTATATTTTGATGAGATCTTAAAGGAAATACACCTTTTGTGATTCTCACAAAATCCCAAATTTTGTACCCCAAAAATTTGGAAAACACTGAAATATGGTGCCACCTTGTATTTTTTCTTTTGAACTTCCTCCAGATCATTCATTCCCTTTTCACTACTCTTTGTCCACATGGATTTTCAAAAATGTCACTGGAACTCGACAATTCACCATGGAATCCTACATTTTCAATAAACAAAACCAACCCAAAAATGTTGCAATGTTACCTTGAGTGATTTTTGTCCAACAATTCTTATTAATGTATTATTTAAATTTTGTATCCATATTTCCATGTTATGATTCACGTTATTTTTATTATGATATTCCTTGTTTTCGTTTTCTCATGCCTTTATGAAATTCCTTATGTTCATATTGATATTTAAAAAGATCACATGTAAATTGTTTCCCTTACTAGGCCTTATATTCATCCTTTCATTTCATGTGTGTACCCAGGTTATGAGATGTGGTAAAATTACTTAGTATGCACCAATGAAGAATCCGTTCATGTTATTTAGAATAATGTGTTGTGTTTTCATGTAATATGTACCTTGTTTCCAAGAAAATAAACATTAATAGATTCTTAATTTTGAAAAATGTAATGAAACGTTTCTGTATTAAAAAGGTGGGATCCCATAGTTCTCCTCACCCAAAATCATATCATAAACTCTTGGTCATCCTTATATAATAGGTAATCATTAATGAATACTTTCCATAGACCCAAAACTCTCTACCAAGTAGTCGTGAATGAAAATTCATGGCGGCACTACCTCCAACACATCACTCAAGATCCTCTAAGAACCTGAGAAATTCTCAAAGGAATTATGATGGTCTATTTTACAAATCCAAATCCAAACAGGCCCCATGAAAATCCTGTTTATATCTCCATGTTCTCACCAAAAAGTAATGGGTGCTTCATCCTAATCCACCCAAACACCTAACTCGAACAACATTATGTATCTCCAGTATGTTCCCTCCACCTTGATCTCACCAAAACTCTTGGGTTACACATTCCCATGTGACTATTTACTGCACCTGACTCACGGTCTCATGATTCATACATTATCATTCCTAGGATCATGTTCCCACTCAAGCATCTAACCATGCCTCCTAGTTTGTCAGTGTCATTGATCATGAGGCACGATCGATGTTTTCATCCCACAAGCCTGATTTCTATTATGAGTTAGGTCTAGCCACATGACCACCCATCATCCTGAGAATTATTACAAAATTAATGTCATGTACCCTTGATCCATTATCTCTAGACCCATCCAACCAGGTTAAACAACAATTACCACATCAATATAGTGTCAAGAAATAGTAGGTTCAATCATTCAAATGATTATTCTATTCATATCTATCTTAAAACCAAAATGAAAGAACTTGGGTGTTTTCCCCAGAAAAGATCCAAGGCATAACCATGCCTTAACCAAAACCTTGAAAATACCATTCATGTATCAATTCCACTAGATAAATCATCTACCCATAATTCACATATCTAAAAAATCAACAGCACTGGGGTAAATCATCTCATAGTCACCCCCAATCATCAAACTCACTAACTCAACACTACATCGTGACACATTACAAAGATATTTGGAATCTCACCCATAGCCCCATAGATCAGACCTTACACAAGACATTTCTCATGGGGGGAACTTCTACACCCATTCCAAAACACACAACATCAAACATTCCAAATAAAATTGATTACCATATGTCCCACACCCATAGAGACATACCCATTTACATCAGCACAACAAGCCATGATACATATTATAGGGTCATACGCAACCCACAAGGGTCGTAATAAATGTTGATGCAAGGTGATGTCTAAAAACCTCAAGGTAATAGTACAAATGAAGTCACAACAGGAATAATCCTACTATCTAGTGCACCAAAACCCATCAAGATCTCACCACCCATATCCAAGGGCCTCACCACCCATATATAAGGGTTTCAAAAATAGGGAACTCAATCACCAAAAACCACCCATACATAATTTCAATCCATAATCATAAAGTATAATCATTTCCAAGGTCCCTAAAAGTTCCATCATTTCTCATTTTACATTAGTTAAAACCCCGAAATTTAAACCAAGGTTTCATGTTTTTTAAAAACTTCCAATTATTCATCGAAATTACAATTTTTAACCATTCATAATTTATTTAGACATCACATATAGGCTTTTTTAGATAGAAGTCCATCAAAAAGTTATAAGGGAAAAAACCTTGAATGTTTCTTACTAGAAGTTTATTTAACCAAAATTGTCACTTTATAATTAATTTATACCTCTTTATTAACCAGGTGTCCCCTAAGGAGTTGTTCAAGTATAATTCCACCATACACTTATATGTAAATCATATAAATGGATTTAAAGATTATAAATATCATGCCCTTCTAATCATGTAGACCCACAGGTAGATATAAATATATGGAAGATACAAGAATAGGTATTAATAAAACACCATTCCATGTGAATCCCATGAAACTATCAATCATAGGAAACATACGGATGACACCAAAATCCTATATGCCAAACATGATGTATGAATGAAACCCCTCTCTTATCATACTAGCCTAACATATAGAATCAAAATAATCAACAACATAACACCCAAGTGGACCACTCAAGGTGGAAATCAAACAATTATAAATGAATATATCTAGAAAAACAATTTTAAACTTTTAAAACATGGATTTTTCCATGTATGTGGGGTTGCATAGCCTTGGCGTGATCTCATTACCAAGATCTAAAAATATTTATGTCTCCTATCTAACATTCCCAAATAGTTAGACAAAATAAAATACCTTTCATATCACTTGGTAACATCATATCATAGGTCAATCAATGAATAATAATGTGATTAGAATGCTGCATAAACTCATGCATGCCCCCATTTATTCCAAAAGGTTGTTGTCTAGAAGAGAGTCCTATAAAGACTATATGGGAGACTATACCCTCATATCATAGTTTTATAACAATATAAATAAAATGAAATAGATACCCAACTAGATACGCATCATAATTGTAATGAACCAACTCGATTCAACCTTACATGTCACCCAAGTTGGACCTCCAAAAGGTGGTGAATAAAGATAACACCCAAAACATGTCTCAATATTAACTAAAAAAATAAAAAAATAGAGTAAAATGGGGAAGAAAAGTATACATCAAATAGATATACAAGGAATATCTAAAAGGGTAAACCTAGAATCAAATCTAAATAAGAAAAAAACCTTCTCTCCGTGTGACCATCTGTCACCACTAACCAAACTCACTATAAAGACAACATAAACCAAGAGAATTTAGACAGATATTAGATGAACTTCCCTTTAACTATGTCCCAAAAATATAGATCTGTATATGATCAATGGCTTATCTAGGGTGTGAGATAAATTCTAAGTAGTATACCACCATGAATATATATAATGTATATCACCATTAAAGAATTAGTTCTATATTTTAAACAAAACAAGTTTCATAAAGCTATTTAATTTGAAATTTCTTTACCTAAAAAATCCTTTTTTCATCCGAAAAAACTATATCAAAATCTATAGAATATAAATATAAACATGTATGAAAATAAAGAGGGCAACAATCAAAACTTTTACAACTCAAATATTAACATGTGACCAACTAAACATGAAAAAATACCATTATGTAATAATCAAAGAACAAGTTGGGCCCTATACTATAGGAATACATACTAGGACACATAAGGGAACAAAAATCTAGAAATAATGTAAATCCTATTGAAATTAAATCCAGACATCCATATCATAATCATACCCCTATTGGTTCCACAATCCCTAAGGTTTTCATATGTCTATAACCCAATTCCCACAAGGTTATAAATGTTCTATGTTTTTTAGAACATTTAAGTAAACCACGATCACAATTTTATAAAAAATACCACTAGAAAATCATCACCACTCCCTTTCTTGAAAAAATCATTTTAGAGTAAAAATAATCTTTTGGGCATTTCGATCACATGATGTGCATAAAACTGATTTTAATGAAAACCCCATCTCAAAATCATTTACCATGATAATAAAGATACAATTATAAAATTTATCCCTCATATATTTCAAATAAATCAATTTTATAAATAGAAAAATTAATTTACAATAATTTTGAGTAATATATATGTTAAAACCATTATATAAGGACATCTATATTTCTAATGAAGAAAAACTATGCGCCTTCGAAAATAGTGATTGGAATCGAGGAGATCTGATCCTCACAATACTAGATCTATAAATAACATCATAAAGTCCACATAAACTAGTATAGATCTAGTAATCCCATTCCCATAGATTTACAATGAAACAAGGGGGAAAGAGATCAAGGAGAGATCTAGAAAGAGGAGAAGAGATCATGTGGAAAATGGAATATACCTTAAAGAGATCCACCAATAACAAAAGGGGAATTTAAATAGATCTATAGTGAGAACCACATAGGTTGTTGAGGAGGTTTTAGTTCGAGATAATGAGATATTAAAATGATATTATAATGAAAAATGAACAATGGAATTAGGGTAAATTTATAATTTTAATAATCCTTCATGGGTCACATCGTTTGTTTAATCATTCACTAACTACGTGTTAGCTTCCACCCCTTGAAAATCAAAGTGCACCGATACCTAAGAATAGTCTCATGGTTAGAAAAACAATGATCAAGTAATACAATGGACTCTAGAAAAAACCCATTCAACAACATGGTTTTTTTGGAAACTCACACGGTAATACAAACCATTCTCAAACCATACAAATCACCACTGAAACCAATAGATCCATATTGTATAATTACCGCATGGTTACTCCCAATTGTGCATAGACCATGTTCCTAGACTATTTTATAAAACTCTCCAAATTTGAAACCCCTGACTCTCAAAATATTTTAATAATTTAGAAGATAAAATCCAAGCCCAAAATAATGCATACTTTTGTCCTAGAGGGTGTTACAATTATCCCCACCATGAAACTTTATTCCCCTAGAAAGTTCTCAAGATTCTAGACTCATAAAAATATAAGTTTTTTTCACCTCATCAAAGATTTATACTCTCATTTCTCATGGATATCAAGCCTGGACTTCTACAATATATAGACCAAAAGATTTTTTTTACGACACTACACCTTGTCCCAGTGATCCATAATCTGAACTGGTTGCTCAACCACAGAGGTGTCAGACTCAAGATCAACATATTCCCATTGAATTTCATGGTAAGTTTCATGTTTATACTTCCTTAGTTAAAAAATATATAATTCATCATTAATTTAATTAAAACAAGATGGAAATTCCAACCGATAATCTACCTTTCCTAGATATTCAATAATCTAAAAAGGGCCATCAAACCTCAGTAGCAACTTACCCTTGTTACCCAATCGACGATGTCCCAAGTAATGTGAAACTCTAAGAAAAAACTGATCAATAACCACAAAATCCAATGGGTGATTCTGATAGTCTACAAAGGATTTATGATGAATTAAATTCATTTTTAACGTATTTTAGATCAACTACACATTTTTTTATCATCTCTTAAAATAAGACTCAATCCAAACAAATATCGTTTTAGAAACTCTACCCAACAAAAAGGAGATCGAAATGGACCCTCATGCAATGAATTAAACTTATTAATTTTAATAAAATATTAATAAATATTTTTATAGGTGAATTTTAACAAAGGTGTATTCTTTTCCCACAAATCACCAAAATCAAGAACGTATTCATGAAGTGTATCCTCAATAATTTTAATGTCTTGCCCAACATTCCCATACTTCTAAGGGTGATACACCATGGTAAATTTCAATTGGGTACCCATAACCTCTTGGAAATCATTCCAGAACATGGATTTAAATTAAGAGTCTCTATTAAAAACAATAACAGTAGGAAACCCATATAGATTCATGGTTTCTCGAACATATAGGTTCCTAAGATCTTCTACCTTTATTACCTCATTATGAATAAGAAAATGAGATGAATTTGTAATCTGATCAATGATCAACCAAATCACATCATTCCTGCTATGAGTCTATGATAAACTGATGATGGAGTCTATAGATTTATCATCCCACTTATATACTAGAGTGGTTAAATGTTTCAACAAACTGATAGGTATTTAGTGCTCCACCTTAATATTCGGGAAAGTAAGGCATCATGACATGAAATATGGAATCAACTGCCTCATCCTCAGACACCAATTGAAAAGTCTCGTATCATGATACATATTGGTAGTTCCACAGTGTATGGACAAACTAGACTAGTGTCCACTATCCATCAACTCCTACCTCAATGATATTGTAATAAATAGACTGACTTAGAAACACAAAGCACTAATGGGAAACCAAGACCTAATACCTGAGGACTCCCCATCATTAAAATTTTTACTAAAATGTTTGAAATCAATGTATGTTTCTTATTTGACCCGAATATAATCATCAATGATAAGTCAAACTTTATAGAATCTATGAACACCTTTCCACCAGTCTTATCCACTTCCAACATCATATCAAAAAACAAACTCATCAAATACCACTTTTCTGTTGATTCCTTCAAGGCTTGGGTTAGTTAGTTCCTACTCAATGCATTAGTGACCACATTCCCTTTTATGGGTGTAGATGAAATATCAAAATTGAAGGTCTAAAGATACTCAACCAAGTATCCTTATTGAAAGTTCAAATCTCTTAGAGTAAAAATATACTTCAGGATCTTATGATAATAATATACTCTAAATATCTTCTCAAAGAGATAGTGATGAAAAGTTTTTAGAGTGTGCATCATAGCTTCCAACTCAATTTCATGGTTTGGATATTTTTTATCATGAGGGTGTAATTGTCAAGAGGCATAGTCTACCACCTATTTTCCCAACATCAAGATGCACAACAATCCCATAATTGGGGAATCAAAGAAAACAACAGTAATTGCTTGACCCCAGTTACCCAGAATCAGTGCATTATTACATAACATTGGTAGGATACAAGGAATCATGTCCTGAAAGACTGATCATTTTATTATTATTAGAAACAAGATATATACATAAGTTCCACATTACAACATAAAAAAACACTAATTTATTCCATTAGAAACATCCAAACCTCCTAGATTATGCTTGCAAGTCACTCATAAGTAACTTCTTCATATCCTAGGAAAATGAAACATAAGAAAGGGGTGATCTCAAACACTCAATAAGAGTAAGAAATATAGTGGAATATAACATAAAACATTATCCATGGTGTATAATTGAAAATACATTTCTTTACAAATAATAAACATGAACACTTTATGGCCGGAATATGAGCTGAGTAAATAATGAAATTATAAAACATAGTCATGGGTATTATACTAGATGAATAACCACATAAAACATAAATATTATTTTCATAATGAGGGAATTTATAATGCGGGACATTCTGTAACATTTTGTCAAGGACTCGACCAAGACATCTAAAAATGATTAAGGCCTCGACCAAACCCATAAATCAAAATGGGAAAGGCCTCATGAAATTCCATGTCTAATTGTCTCATGAGACTAACCAATTCACCGGGGAGCTATAGCTGGCTCCACCTTCCACTTACTAAGTCCAATACATTAATTGTATGAAAAGGTTTAAACATAACATAAACATTTGTATTAAAACCAGCATACGAAATGTCATGATTTGTTCCCCGGGGCTCGTTCCGTGAATACACCAAGCCCTCCTTCCATAGGCCAGGGGATAGAGACTAGCACCAAAAGTGTATTCCTTAAAAACTGGGAAATCATTTCCTTATATCCTATAAACACACACAACCAAGAACATAGCTGGATATGAACACAAGGTAAACTGAATAGTAAAAAGAGTGAGTATATTAAGTAAAAAGGGCCAGAATACAAACCCAATAGTAAAGGTACAAGTAAAACTGAAATAAAATATAGATGAAGAATGAGAAAGATATCTACTGGGTCATCCTCTGAGGTTCCTACCTGAAGGGTAGGTACAATTCGCCTCCTCAGTACTCCACGTCTGCTTGTCTCCTCTATGTACCGACACGTCGTATGGCCCACCTCCGGGAACCATCCAATCCTGGTAACCTCTGCCTCGTTCAACATTGTCCATCGTCTGCAACAAACACAACAAGGTTCGGGCGAAGCCCGCACAGGGGTGAGTATAACAATACTAAGTAGGGACCCTAAGACCCTTAAGGTCTCACAAAATCTAAAAAGGATAAACCACAAAGCATATAAACCAGTGACAACCCTACATAGTTATATTCCCATACATATACCTAAGTTATCAAATTTACCAATCATAGTCATGAGGAAACATAGGGTCCAAACCAAAAGCCCAAAGCTTAACTGTTCCACAAAGGTAGGAATACCATGAAGGTAAGTACCACATAGGTACACTACAAAAAATAATACCACCGAGGTATTACCACGGAGGAATGTACCACATAAGTACAAACTCAGCTCACACCAGGTATGTCTTAGGTACAATAGTAGAGATCATTAGATGTAACTACTAATTCATCTTACACTATTAAGAGGCAGAACCATGAAGGATCCTAAATCATCATCAGACCCACAGAGGATCGTAGTACATCGTCAGACCCACACATGATCCTAGTACCTCGTCAGACCCACAAAGGATCCTATTACAACGTTAAACCCACAAAAGATCCTAGTACCTCATTAGAACCACACAGGATCCTAGTACATCATCAGCCCCACACAGGATCCTAGTACATCATCAGTACATCATCATACCCACACAGGATCCTAGTACATCGTCAATACGTCGTCAGACCCACACAGGATCCTAGTACATCTTCAGTACATCCTCAGACCCACACAAGATCCAAGTACATCGTTAGTACATCATCAAACCCACACATGATCCTAGTACATCGTCAGTACATTTTCAGAACCAGACAGGATCCTAGTACATCATCACAGCCAGGTACAGGGTTCCCACACTAAGCTCTCTTATCTCCGAGAGGGTCTGCTCCTCAAGCCACTTGTCAATACTCCAAATATCATGAAGTCCCACTAAGAAGTATCCCAAAGGACTTCCACGTCATAGGGTTCTCAACTCAGCAAACAGTGCGTCAATCGGACACCTGGTCTGTAACTTATTAGACTTGTAGCCCCGAGGGCCCAGTTGGATTCATGCTCGATCCATCCCGACCATACCCCAACTTTAACCAAAACTCTATTGGGGTATACCAAAGGAACTGTCTTGCTCCATGGTTTCCATCACCATAGACAGTTCTTCAAACGGATGCCCGATGCCAAAGATATGGTCTAAAGAGAGAAAATGGGTCGGTGTTGGTCTGGGTCTTGTCCGACCCGGTCGGACTGACCCAACCTAGCCCACTCTGGGCAGCACGACCTGCTCTGTGTGTCCTGTCCCGCACTGGGCAGCCACGGTGCGGTAGTGCGGTGAGGCGGCCATGGTTTGGTGGTGCGGCAAGGCGGTCGTGGTGCGGCGGGGCGGCGAGGCGGCCGCAGTGTGGCACGGTCACGATCCATGCCTTCACCGGAAGCCGGCAGTGAGTTGGTCCTCCTTCCCTCTCCGCCATGGTACAAGACCATGATTCTCTTCCGTCAGGCATGCAGTCGCACCCCACCACCTTTGTTGCGACCGGCGAAGTACTGACCGCTTTTCATGTTCCCCATAGGTGTCGGTTTCCATCCTCCACCATCACTTAGAACACAACAAAACTTCAAAGGATTGCAGAGAGTTCGAGCCATGTTCGTTTGGCCCGCACCCTCCGCATTAGGGTGATTGCAAGCGGCTCAATAAAACATGAATCACGAAGAATCTTCAAGAAGAGTAAGGGGGAAAATTCCAATCAACCAACCCTAACTTTTTGTTCATTGGAGTAGGTCGTGAGGAAGAAGAAAAAGTTGTTGGGAATGGTGGCTTCAGTGTTCGTTGCATCCACAAGTTGCCTCCGATCCAGGCTCAAGTGTCATCCTCATTCTTCATTTCTAGAGTGTGTTCTTCTTTGGAGGATGTGTTTCTCCACAAATATCCAAATCTCCTTCCTTTTCCAACACTTTCCCCCAAAACATCAAGTGAAGATCCAACATAAAATAAATTAATAACTTAACATTTAATTTATGTTGACACATATAATAAATTTGGGGAGTTGAGAGGTTTTCCTCCCCCATTATGAGGGGTTAGGGTGGTCCCCACCACCAAGCTTTGAATTGGGTGTTTTTCTATCTCGGGTGGTCCCCACCACCGAGCATTCATTTGGGAGGATAAAAATTAAATAAAAGGTAATCTTTATTTTATTTTTATTTCCACAAAAAACATGAAAACTAACTTTCACCCTCGACCATCTTTCGTCAAGGTGAAAGTCTCCTTAAGGGAATATCGGCGTTGTGAGTTCAACAATGTCCTCAGGTTTCAATTCGGATCATCGGTTCAAATGTTACAAAACCCACTCACAAGTTTACTAAACGTACCTGAAAAAAGTTCAAATACTTCATTCGGGGTACACCGGGTCTCGGAATCAAGTGCCGTCAATTTTCATGGACTCGAAAAATTCCCATATAGTTAAAAAAATATTACATGGAATTTATGGGTCTTTACATTCTACCCACCTCAGGACCTTGCATCCCTGAAAGCCACATCACAAAAACTAGGGACACAAGTCAGGGTACTGAGCATGTATATGAGCCTCCCACTCCCATGTGGTATTTTGGAGTTTCTTGTGCTGTCAGCGAACGCGCACCAGAGGTATAGACCGCCCATGAAGGACCAACTCTCGTCGATCCACAATCTCTTCTGAAACCTCTGCAAACGTCACCCATTCATTGATTTCTAGCTCGACGTGGTCGATGACGTGGGTATAATCATGAACGTATCTCCTCAGTTTGGATATATGGAAGACGTCATGCACTCGGTGCAACTGTGGGGGAAGTGTTAAGAAGTAAGCCACCTCGCCAACTCTGCTGAGGACCTGCAAGGGTCCAATAAACCTCGGAGATAACTTACCACCCAGAACAAATCTCTGTAAACCTCATCTGGGTGAGACCTGTAGAAAGATATGGTCACCATCTTTGAACTTCAGAGGACTCCATCTTCTATCGGTATAAGACTTATGCCTGCTCTATGCAGTCTTCATCCACTCTTGGATGTTATACACCTTCTTCGTGGTAGCCCATAACATCTTTGGTCCCACTAGTGATGACTCCCCTGGGTCATTCCAGCACAAAAGCGATCAGCTAGGTTTCCCATAAAACGCCTCAAAAGGTGTCGTCCCAATGGTGGAGTGATAGATGATGTTGTATGCAATCATTATAAAAGGCAATGGATCCTTCCATATGTGACTAAAGTCAAGGAAACAAGCACATAGCATTTATTTGAGGGTCTTAATGGTCCGCTCAGTCTGACCATCCGTCTAAGGGTGGAATGCGGTGCTCAAACGAAGCTGGGTCCCGAAAGCCTCCGGCAACCCCTTCCATATCCAGGAAGTGAAACATGTATCATGATCAGATACAATCATTGAGGATAATCCATGTAGCCGCACAATCTCCTACAAATAGTCTTGTCATAGGCTCTATACTAAACCCTAATATCTAATCTATAGGAAGTGGTCCGACTTGGTGAGTTGGTCAACGATCAACCAGATAAAATCATGACTTCTAGATGTATGTGGAAGTCCTGTCACAAAGTCTATGGATAACTCATCCCACTTCCACTCTGGGACCTCTAAAGGTTGAACTAAGCATTTTGGTACTTGATGCTATACCTTCACTTACTGACAAGTGAGACACCGGGAGACAAACTCTACTACTTCTTTCTTCATTCCCGACCACCAGTGTTGTCGTTGGAGATCCTGGTACATATTAGCCACTCCTAGATGTACTGCTAGAGGGGATGTGTGGAACTCTTTCAACACTTCCTCCTGAAGTGAAATTAGTGCCATGGTACGTCCTCTGAAGAAAATAACATGGTCCCCACCTTTTGAAAATCCATCAGGTGCATGTCCTGTGGATAACTGAGCATGTTGAGCCACACAGTCAGCGTCCCCATGCTGCACCTCTTAGACTAACTGAAGAAGAGGGGGAGTGACTGTAAGGTACTGAAGAAAAGCTGCTCCATCATGATCCACAAAGGATATGTGCAAAGAGGTCAGATTCTCTATCTCCTCGCCTAGTATTTGTATATCATACCTCCTTCTATGTGCATATGCTACAACGTTACCCTTCCCAGGAGTATAGACTATCTCTAAGTCATAATCCTGGAAAAACTCAAGCCAATGTCGCTGTCTCAGGTTCATGTCCTTCTGAGAGAAGATATACATGAGACTCTTCTGATCCGAGTAGACTGTAAAACACTCGCCCATTATGTAATGTCACCACATCTTAAAGGTGAAGACCACTACTGCTAACTCCAGGTCATGGGTAGCATATTTATAATCATATTGTCTCAGCTGTCGAGAACCATATGCGATCACTACTCACTCCTACATTAGGAAACATTCGAGCCTGGTACATGATGTGTCACAGTAGACTACGTACCGTACACCCTCATTCGGAAGCATCAAGATGGGGGAACTAGTCAGCTTCTGCCTCAACTCCTGAAAACTTCACCGGCATCTCTCTGACCAAATGAAGGGTTTCCCCTTCTTCATCAACGCTAATAGGGGTGATGCAACCCTAGAGAAATATAGCACAGAAGTTTTGTAGTATCCAGACAATCCCAGGAAACTCCATACCTCCATCACACTCTTGGGTGCCTACCAAGCAAGTATTGCCTTAATCGTCACTAGATCCACTGCAACTCCAGCATCTGAGATGACGTGTCCTAGAAAGTGAACCTCTCAGATCTAGAACTGGCACTTTGAGTGCTTACCATAAAGCTGGTGCTCTCAGAGTGTGTCCAGAAATATCTGCAAATGAAAGGCTTACTTCTCAGTAGCTGAGTAGATCATAATGTCGTCGATGAAGACTATTACAAAGTGATCAAGGTATGGCTGGAAGATCCTGTTCATTAGTCCCATGAACACTACTGAAGTGTTGGTCACACCGAATGACATGACCAAAAAAATCATAATGGTCGTACTCACATCAGAATGTCATCTTATGTACATCATCATCTCGTACTCTAAGCTGGTGATAGCTTGATCTGAGGTCTATCTTCGAGAACCATTGTACTCCCTTCTGCTGATCAAAGAGGCCATTAATCCTCGGAAGTGGGTAATTGTTTTTCACAGTCACCTGGTTCAGGCACCGATAGTAAAAAAAGTCTCAAGCTCTAATCCTCATTCTTGGAGAACAAAGTCAAGGCTGTCGAAGAAGAAACACTGGGTGGAATGAATCCATTCCCCTGTAAGTCCTCCAGCTGTACCCTCAGCTCAAGAAGTTCTGCGGGAGCCATCCAATATGCTGGTGTATATATCGATGAAGTCCCGGGGTACAATTCAATGTAAAAGTCCTCCTATCTATAAAGAGGTAGACCCAAACCATCATCAGGGAAGACATCTGCATACTGGTCTACCACTACAGGATAGATCAGACTCTCCACATCAACCGCTCTGAGGGTAAGGCTAGCCAACTGATGAGTGATCGGCTGCACTCTCCTTCGGGTAAGTCCATCCTATGCTACAAAGGCTCCCTTCTCAGGAGTGAAGGTAAACCTGGTCACATCCATGCATACACACTGCACTTTGCACCTAATACAGTAAATTCTGAGCATGGACTTTAGATAACCAGTCCATACCCAAGATGACATCGTAAGGCCTCGACGCCGCTACTAGGAGATCCCATTTGAAGCTCTCACCTCCTAGAGTAAGATCACACTACAAGAACTAGTGCTTAATATTAGATTCCACTCTAGTAAGAGTCTCTAGCCATAAGAATCGTGCCAACAGCTCCATCAGAATCCCCGAGTTCCGAACAAGAGCAGAGGGAATAAAAGAATGATAGGCACATGTGTCTAAAATATTGCAGCTAAGGTGGAGTAGACATAGATTGTACCTCATATCATCTACAGAAAACTATGATCGTAGGCCTTAGTTTCATGGATCTGAGCTTTCCCCTGTCCACCTACACCCTGTGGTTGGGGTGGACCACCTGGTGGTGGTGGCGGTGACATATTAAATCATTTCCCACTACCAGATGCACGGCCAGCTCCTCTGCCACGTCCGCCTGCTCCCAGCGAACCTCCTTGGTCGATCCTCTATCTCTACATGGGTGGTCCCTCGACCATCTTCTGATCAACTTTACGGTGGTTCGGGCACTCACGAGCCATGTGACCCTACCCACCGTAAGTGAAACACTACCTATTCCTCACATGACTGGCTCTATCTCCGGTACCACGCACAACCGATCCTAAGTCATGTGGTCGTCCACCTATAGGTATGGTCCTCTTGTACCATTGTGCAACCTCTCTAATAATAGCTGCAGAATACTCCTCTACTAGATTTTCGGTGGTGGGTCTTGCTGCTGGTGACTACTCAGCAAAGAAACTATCCACTAATACGGCTCTCCCTAACACCCCCGCCTGCGTCGGGATGCTGAGAAAGATCATCGAAGCCATGATCTCCCACCTGAGTCCCTACTCAATGTTCCTGGCCTTGAAGAATGGGTACCACACCATATTAGTGGTGTAGCATGAGATTTCGGTGAACCTCACTGAGTACTAAGACACAAACATGCTGCCCTGCTGCAGATGAAGAAGCTCTTGTATGTGCACTGTGCAAAGGGTCACTTGGACAAAATCTGCCCGAAATAGGCTCTCAAAGTCTATCCTGAGGAGTTTCACCTTGTCGTGAACCTAGAGCCTAAAGCTACACCTCCAGCATGTTTCTTCCTGTAGAAGACTGGAGACAAGGATCACCATGAGATCAGCTAGGGTCCCTACCAATCGGAAGACTCTCACTACGGCCTCCAGCAAATCCTCAGCCACCTATGGGTCCGTCTCTCCCATGAAAAAAGGGGGCATATGGCACTGGAACCCGTGAAATGTGATTAAGTGACATGTATCCTCTACTACTGGGGATGGTGGCATCGGTGGCCCAATAGATAATGGTACTACTAGTGCATCCGCTGGTTCCTCTACTGGAAGAGGGTCGCCCACCGAGGCCTCATCGCTCGGTGGGCTATCAGTGCATACTCTACCCGAAAGCCTAGCTAGCTGCCTTCATGGAGGCATCCTGAAAAGAAACAGGTGTTCCATGGTCAATAAGTTATACCTGTAGAGCTAAATCAAAGAGTTCACAAAGAAAACTTTTCAAAACACACACCCAATCAGTGTTCTCTTTCCCTGAGTTTGGAATCAGAAGTCAAGGTCCTAGTGCATGGATACGTCATCCACCGCACCAACACAGGATTCCCTAAACTGATAACCACACTCACTATACTTAACACTATTTCTGTTAAAAGAATGATCAGATTCCTATGTTCTATGGTAGAACCGAATCCTCTGATACAAAATTATCACGACCCGTCTCTCAGGGTCCGTGTCATGACAACCCCAAACTCGCCTTCCATAGGCCAAGGGCTGGTGACTAGAACCAAAGGAAAATTCCCTAAATACTGGGAAGGCATTGCCTTATATCCTATAAACACACACAACCAAGCACACAGCTAGATACGAACACAAGGTAAACTGAATAGTAAAAAGAGTGAGTACAGTAAGTAAAAAGAGCTAGAATACAAGCCCAACAGAAAAGGTACAAGTACAACTAAAATAAAATACAACTAAAAAAAGATAAATAATGCTTTTGGGTCATTCTATGAGGTTCCATCCTAAAGGGTAGCTACGGATCTCCTCCTCAGCACTCCATGTCTTATTGTATCCTCTACGTACCGACACCCCATATGGTCCACCTCCGGGCATCGTCCTGTCCTGGTACCCTCATCCTCAATCAACATTGTCCGTCATCTGGACCAAACACAACAAGGTGCGGGTGAAGCCCATCCATGGGTGAGTATAATAATACTCAGTAGGGACCCCGACACCCTCAAGGTCTTACAAAATCCAAAAAGGATAAACGACAAATCATATAAACCAGTGACAACCCTACATAGGTATATACCCATACATATACCTAATTTATCAAATTTACCCATCTCAATCATGAGGAAACACAAGGTCCAACCCAAAATCCCAAAGCTCAACTATTCCACAAAAGTAGGAATACCACTAAGGTATGTACCACATAGGTAGGCCACATAAAAGAATACCACCAAGGTATTACCATGAAGGAAAGTACCACACAGGTACGGAATCATCTCACACAAGGTATATCTTAGGTACAATAGTAGAAATGATTAGATGTAACTACTAATTCATCTTACTCTGATAAGAGGAAGACCCACGAAGGATCCTAAATCATCATCAGACCCATAGAGGATTTTAGTACATCGTCAGACCCACACAAGATCCTAGTACCTCGTGAGACCCACACAGGATCCTAGTACCTCGTCGAACCCACACAGGATCCTAGTACCTCATCAGAAACAAAAAAAAACCTAGTATATCATAATACCCACACATGATCCTAGTACATCATTAGGACATCGTCATACCCACATAGGATCCTAGTATATCTTCAGTACGTCGTCAGACCCGTACAAGATCCTAGTACATCGTCATTACGTCGTCAGACCCACACTGGATCCTAGTACATCGTAAGACCCACACTGGATCCTAGTGCTTCGTCACTACATCGTCAGACCCACATAAAATCTTAGTACTTCGTCTGTACATTGTCAGACCAACACAGAATCCTAGTACATCATCACATCCAGCTACATGGTTCCCTTACTAAGATTTCTTGTCTCTGGGAGGGTCTACTTCTCAATCCACTGGTCGATACACCAACTGTCACGAAATCCCACGAAGAAGTATCTCAAAGGACTGCCATGTCCTAGGGATCTCAATGCAATAGACAGTGTTTCAATCAGACGCCCAGTCTCTAAGTTATTATCCTTTTAGTGCCAAAGGATTGATTGGATTCGTTCTCAATCCAACCCTACTATACACAAACATTATCTACCACTATAGTGGAGTATACCAAAGGAATCGTCTTTCTCTAAGGTTTCCAGTGCCACATGAGTTTTGATAAATGAACGCACGGTGCCAAAGATATGAACAAAAGAGAAAAAATGGGTCAGTGTTGGTCTGGGTCTGGTCTGACCTAGTCAGACCGACCCAGCCTGACTCGCTCGGGGCGGCCCGGTCTGTGCTTTGAAATTCGGTCCGCGTTGGGCGGCCGCGTGGTGGCCGGACGGCTGTGGTGTGGTGGGGAGTCGGCGGTGTGGCAGTGCTGCCACAGAGCGGTGATCCGTTGTGGCTAGCTGGAAGGCCAACCATCCTCTCCGAGAGGCTCGGTCGCGCACCGTGAATTTGCCGGCGGTCGGCAGCGATCCGTCCGCGCTTCTCTCTCTGTTGCGGCACAAGGTCGCGGTTCTCTTCCATCGGGCGTGTGGTCACACGCCGCCACCTTTGTCGTGGCCAGTGGAGTTCCGACTGCCGTTCTCATTCCCCACCAGTGTCGGTTTCTATCTTCCACCACCGTGAAGAATACAACAAAACTTCAAAAGATTAAGGAGAGTTCGGGCCATGTTTGTTTGGCCTGCACCCTCCGCGTTAGGGAGATAAAAAGAATCTTGATTAAACTTGAATCATAGAGAATTGTCAAGACCATTAAGGGGGGAAAATTCAAACAACTAACCCTACCTTTTCATTAATTGGAGGAGGTTGTGAGGAAGAATACAATGTTGTTGGGGATGGTGGCATAGGCATTCTTTGCTTCCGCATGTTGCCTCTCATCCATGCTCAAGTGTCATCCTCAATCTTCAATTCCAGAGTGAATTTTTCATTGGAGGATGAGTTTCTTCCAAAATCTCCAAAGATCCTCCCTTTTCCAACCCTTTCCCCCAACCATCAAGTGAGGAGCCAACATAAAATAAATTAATAACTTAACATTTAATATATGTTGACTCGTATAATTAATTGGGGGTGTTGAGAGGTTTCCCCCCCATTATGAGGGGTTCAGGTGGTCCCCACACCCAAGCTTTGAATTGGGTGTTTTTATAGCTCAGGTGGTCCCCACCACTAAGCATTAATTGAGAGGATAAAAATAAAATAAAAGGTATTCTTTATTTTATTTTTATTTCCATGAAAAACACAAAAACTAACTTTCACCCTCAACCAACTGTCATCGAGGTGAAAGTAACCTTAAGTGAATATCGACACTGTGAGTTCAACAGTGTCCTTAGATTTTAATTCCGAGCACCAGTTCAAATGTTACAAAACCTGAACACAGGTTTACTGAACGTACCCGAAAAAATGTTCAGAAATTCATTCCGGGCACACCAGGCCTCAGAACGACATGCCGTCAATTTTTGTGGGCTCGTCAAATTCCCATATAATTAAAAAAACTTACATGGAATTTATGGTTCTTTAAAATAAATGTCAATACATTAACCATAAACCATTAATGGTATAAAAATAATCCATCTACAGTAATACATATCACAAAACCTTAAATACAATGTGGAATATTTGTATCATAATAAATCAACTTAACAAAAGTGGAAAATTTATCGAAGTGTGTTCACATAGATGAAATGAACTATTTGAGAGAAATATATATTTATATTTGGAAATAATTTAAAAGTCACACAATTATAAAAGAAAAAATTTATTTTAAAATTATTAATTGTTGGTCAAAAATCCTTCATGGTATCATTGAAGCATTTTTAGGTGATTGTGTTTGTTTAAAAAGTTGGCATCTGTGTTGTGATTGTTGACAAAGAATACCATGACATAATTTTTTTTTGCAATGGGAATTTATTTGTGGCATGTCGAGTTCAAGGGATATGGTTAACGATTCATGTTTTATTCAAGAATGTCGATAAAGGAATGGATGATCTAGAGGAGGTAGAAAAAGAGAAGATACAAGATGGTGCTGTTTTCCAGTGTTTGCCAAATTTTTGGGCCTGAAAAATTACAAATGGAGAAAAGTCATTTTGGAAAAGGGAATTGTGTGTCGTTGTCTTGATGTATGGTAAACTTGTGTGCCATATTTTTTTCAAGATCATAACATCAAAATATAGAAAAGGGATAACGGGCTCCGATGTTTTAGGGTTGGTCGCACAAGTGACTTGTGTAGCAGAAACTTGCGCGCCAAAACTTCTGCGCTGATGGGAGACTTGAACGCTATTGTGTAGGGTTCCCAAATGCTTATAAATATAGGTCTACCCATCATCATTCGGTATGATTTCAACACTTAGAAAATATTAGAGCTCCTGTCGCGCAGGTGTGGTGGTCGCACAAGTGGTGGTGTGGTCGCGCAAGTAGAAGTTGTGCGCCAGTTGATTGTTGCATGTCCAGAGTGGTTTGGGTGAGTAAGGAAGGGAGTCACCCTAGTTTTTATTTGAAGAAGGGGGTGTCCCACACGTGGTTTGGAGACACTTGCGCTCTAGGGTTTGAAGAAGCGCGATAGTTGGTGGTTGTGCGCCAATATTGGTTTGGGCGTAACAGGATGTGAGTCGTGCAAGTTTGGAGTTGTCGAAGCTTGTGTCATGCAAGTGGTTGAGGTGAACTTTTACACCAGTTTTAACATGCATGCCGAGACTTGCGCTCTAGATTGGAGAAGGGCACCGAGTATGGTTGAAGCACGTCAGTGATTCAAGGCTGCGCGATAGCTGGAAGATTGCCTGATACCTTCAGTGCAAAGTTAGATTCATCTACAGGTGAAAGCTGGACTTCAATCTAGCATCTGCATACAACATAGGATGTATTAATTAGTGATAATGAAGAGACATATTGTTCTATAAACTGTGATTGGATCCTTTCCAGAGCAGTGAGCATTGGAAGAGGAAGAAGGTGATCCTCCCCACCGGGAGTGAGCTAGAGAGAGAGAGACTAAGGGAGCGACCCTTGGCAAAGCAGTGAGGTGACCCTAAACCTTGTAACGGTAGTGAGCCTGGGCATAAAAGTGATCTAGCCTGAACCTTGTAAATAGTAGTGTTCTTATAGTTGATTTGGTATAGAAGAATATCATCATTGTATGCACCTTGTACGTACCCATTTAGGTTGAAGCAAGTAAAAATCATTTTCTCTGCCTGCTTGATTCCCTACATTTCGTTTAAAGAATCATCATTAGATAAAGAAGAAAAGAAGGGATCATAATAAACACACAAGTCCAAACAAAGTGACCCTTGTAATAAAGTTGTCAAGATCCAGTGGGGTAGGATGAATGTAGAAAATAATATGCATACCCCAATTCACCCCCCCCCCCCCCTCGCAGGGTATATTGGCCCCTTTTGGTCCTAAAAATTGGGATCATATGGGGGTTCCTTTTTTCAGATTTGTTTTCTATGACTTGGTTCATTCGGTCTGTGTGGATAAAGATTCAGTCTACTCTTATCTTTGTGTGCCATGGAAAAGGGTAGAACTTTAAAGAAGAAGCAGAAGTCGGATGGTATTCTTCAATGTGGAAGTGTTTATGGAAAAAGTGTGATTCACCTAAAAGAAAAAAATAGATTACTAAAGGATGTCCTGGATGAATCCGATAGAGAAAATATTTATTCATTCAATAGTGATGTAGAAACGAGTGAAGTACTTGAAATTCATAGTGATACGGAAACAATTTATGATGAAGAAGTTTCACGAAGGAGTCCACCAGTAGATGATGTCAACATGACAAAAAATTGGATCAGAAATTGGTTGAGGAAGTTAAATCTAAAGATATCCGGATCCAAGTATTGGAAATTGAGGTCAACAAGCTAAGAGTCTTAAATGAAAGGCTTATTGATGTGGATACTGACCTAAGGGAGAAAAATGATTCTCATGGTGAAGAACTAAAAAAGAAGGCTAGAATTAAAGGAAAACAAAAGGATGATGATTATGAAGAGAATAAAAAGTCTGATAAAGTTTAGAATCTGAAAGCTATAAATGATGATCTAGCAACACAGTTGTCCAAAAATGTTCAGAAGAATCGAAGGCTGCAACAAGAGAACGTATCTATCTATGGATCTGTTTATTATGAAAAATTGAAAGTAAAGGAGAAAAGTGACATTGTAGAAAAGCTCACACAATAAATGGAAGATGAGATGAATTGTGGAAATAATCTCAGAAGAGAACTCAATGCTCTACTTGAATCAACCAATAAGAAGATTTTTCAACTAGAGGAAGATCTAGAGTTATCTAAAATGGAAATGGAAAAATCTAATTCCAAAGAGAATCCCAAGTTGAAGGATGAATTATACTTATTATTTTATTATACTTTGGCAGGTGATGATGAAATGAATGCCAAATATGCTATATCAGAGGAGAATCATGAAAGAATTGTATAATCCTAAAGGCCATCCATTTTGGGAAAATCAGGAATTGGATATAATGATCTCACTCCGATGTGTGATTGGAAAAGAGCAGTCAAAATCTCCAGAGATAATAAAAACCTTGTAGGTGCTGGAGATAGACCTAAAAAGGCTTTTACAGGAAGCAAAGATAGCATGTTATATTTTTGTGGGATTCATGGTCATACATCATGATTCTGTTAAGAGGCACATGAATACATCTCAGGCTGTGAAAATAGAAACATTACTAGATATGAGAATACGAACAAGTGTTGTGAGAAATCAGAAAGAAGAGTCTCTCAGAGGAAAGAATTTATTAGATGCTATTACTATGGAAGAATTGGACACACCATAAGTATTTTCTAGGAAGCTCAGGAGCTCAATGTCAGAGGAAGAACTCATGCTGCATCAACATCTCGATAGAGAAATGATGAAATGAGGTATGACTTTGTTGGAAATAGTTTTATATGTTCTAACCATGGGAATTTGGAAAGATATTGCAGTAAGAAGAATGTGAGAAAGGAAATGAATCCCAGAAAGAGATTCTTGACTCTAGTGATGTATAAAGAGAAATAATACATTGGGAGACAAAGTAGAATGTTGGAGAATAGGCTTAGAGCCTCATGGGAATCACATGGAGCTGAATGAAAGGTGTATCTGTCACCTCCTCTATCACACTCAAAACCGCCCTCTAAGAAATAACCTGAACAAATCTAGAATAAAAAGGGAAGAAACACTAAAGCTCTGAGTAATAAGAATGTATGGTCAATGGAGGACCCACCAACAATAAAAAATAGTGTGGTAACTCAGAAATACAATAAATGAAAAATAAACAAAGAATACATTGAAAAATTTGCATGTCGTGTGCCAAGACATGAAGTGGAGGAAAGAGTAAGATCCCTAAAATGGAGGAAGGGGCAAGGGAATATAATAAGAAAATATATTCATGCTCAGAGAAGGAATCAAGGGAAATGGAATTTTGGTGGAACATCAAAGACAGAAATCTGTACTCGTGGGTTTAAACCTCATATGGTGAGAAAGGCCATGCCTTTAGAATCTACATATCAGAAAAAGACTCAGCATGTAGGTAATGAATGCTTAGTCATATAGACAGAGCAGTTAAAATTGGCTAGGCAGCTAGAAGAAGCAAGGAAATAGTGTGATGCTCTACGATAAAGGATAAAAGGGTTGACCCATCAAGATAAACCCTAATCATCATCTTGAGGATTCTAGAAGATCCCCTCTCCCTATGTATATAAATGTTATTAACTGACGATTCTTTTGTTTCAGGTTTTAGGGAGATACGATCTAAGGGGAAGTGGAATCTACAAATGAAAAGTGGATAAGTGATGTGCTCTAGAGTTTCAATTTCCTCAAATCAAGTAGTAGAGTTGAATAAGAAAGGGAGAAACAGAGCACAATAGGAAGTGATTGTGTTATTAACTTTATATCTGGATTCCTACACCGAGTTCCACCACCGTAGGCTTAGAGATTTGGTTAATGCCTCAATACTGAGTGGAAGATGAGGATAAATTATGCACCAGAAGAAGAATTTTTATGGGCCTAACACTAGGAACTGTTTCATAACATAGGGGGTTCATTCAATAACAAAATCAGATGCAAGATCCATCAAAGAAATAATTGGATGAATTAGCTCAGGTGTTGTCTATCAAAGGAAGAAATATTGTGGGAGAAGCAGCAATAATCATTCATCTCATGATTATTTATTTTGATATAACAATGTGGTATCAGTTGACTTTTTTCAGGATACCAAGAAGCTGTGAGAAGTAGATGAAAGGAATGATTCCACTAAACTATGAAACAGTGAGAAATTTCCTGATGAATGTGATTAAGATAAAAGAAACAAAGGGGGATCATAAGTGACTGATGTCAATTCAGAAAATAATTTGACATGGGAGATTGTTTCGAGGCCAGCAGATAACGAATTTCATTGAGACTAAATGGGTCTATCTCAACAAGATGAATGAATATGGCACATATATTTGAAACAAAGAACGACTGGTGTGTAATGGATACTACCAAATAGAGGGCATTGATATTGATGAGACATTTTCAATGGTTTCCTGTCTGGAGATAATCAGATTATTTTTAGCCATAGTAGGGCAATGAAAGTTCAAAGTGTTCTAGATGAATGTCAAATCTACATTTCTGAATGGGGTTCAGGAAGAAGAGGTGTAAATTGAAAATCCAGATGGTTTTCTCATTCATGATGATGAGAATAAAGTTTTTCGGTTGAGGAAGGCACTATATTGGTTGAAGAAATCACCAAGAGCATGGTTCTCAAGGCTGGATCAGTATTCGAAAAATATTGGCATTCAATGTGGTGGATTTGATTACAATATCTATGTCAACAACAACAGTAATAAAAGGATGATGGTGCTGGTTTATGTCGATGACATAATATTCGGTGGATCAGATGAAGCTCAGTGAAAAAAGTTTTCTGAATTCATGAAAAGTGAGTTTGAGATGTCAATGATTGGTGAGCTATCATTTTTCCTTAGTTTACAGGTGACACAAGGTAGTAATGGCACTTCCATTTCTCAATCCAATTACGCCAAGGATGTTCTGAGAAGGTTTGGAATGGATAATTCCAAGGAAATGAGGACTTCGGTTTCTACCCGGATGAAGTTATCAAAATATGACAGTGGAAGTGCAGTTAATATCTCTGAATACAGGAATATTATCAGGAGTCTACTGTACCAAACAACAACATGACCTGGTATTTTTTTCGCCACATGACAAGCAGCACATTACCAAATAAATCCAAAATAAATCCACATGCTCGCAGTGAAAATAATACTTCAGTATATCAAAGGTACCATGGATTTTGGTATGGTATATAATGACAAATCTCAATCAGTGTTATTGGGTTATACAGATGCATATTGGGCCGGATTAGCAGATGACATAAAATCAACGTCAGGATGTGCATTCTATCTTGGTAGATTTTGTATTTCATGGTTAAGCAGGAAACATGATTTCATTTCTATGAGAACCACAGAGTCTGATTATATTGTGGCCACTAAATCATGCACACAACTATTAGGGATGAATCAATAGCTTGAAGATATGGCAGTTGAAGTGAAGTCTCCGATCAGAATCCATTGTGATAACTCAAGTACTATAAATCTTATAAAAAATCCTATCCATCATTCAAGGACAAGTCACATTGAGATTAAGTATAATTTTATCAAGGAGAAGGCTGAGAAGGGAATCGTGAAGTTGTATTATGTTCCTATAAAACTATAGGTGGTAGACATTCTGACAAAGGCCTTACCCAAGGATGCTTTTCAGAGGTATCAACTGGATCTGGGTGTTCAGTCGACTCCCCGCACTTGAAAGAGTGTGGATGTGGATGCCCCCCTCTCCCCAAGGTATGATGTGTTTTACCAAATGTATTGATATGTGTTATCTACTCTGTTACAGACTGCAAAGGTGTGTCCTTTGGGTTTGTTGACAAAGGGAGAGAAAATAGCGATTGTTCTAGGGGGAGACAGTGTGGATATTTGAGAAATCATAAATGATACGGGGAGAAGCTGACAGGTGGAGAAACCAGATAGGGGGAGTTCAATGTGCTTATCCAGAGCTTAGATTGAACAACACATGCAATAGTGCTAAAGAGGATTTGAAGTCGATAAGAGTTAAAGCTCTGAGCAGAAAGGGGGAGAGTATTAAATATGACGATGCTAGAAGTGATCGATCAAAGAATAGATATCACGATAACTAAGGATCATGATAAAATAATAAGAGTGTTGTTGGAATGTGGTAATTATATTTCCAAAAATTGGTATTAGTTTGGTGTCAACAGTGGGTGTCAGAGTTGAAGTGATTCATTGATGAACTTTTTCATTTACTCTTTTTTCTCACGCAGAGCATTGCTCATGTGGGCTTAGAGTATATGTTGAGTAAATCCTTGATCGCCATCAAAATCGAAATAGGAGAATATTGGATGACGAGTTTACACTTTATCTTTTTATGGAAGAGTTTGCAACAAACCCAAATGGGGAGATTGTTAGTAAAAAATCCCTCAAGGTATCATTGAAGCATGTTGAGGTGATTGTGTTTGTTGACAAAGTTGATATCTGTGTTATGATTGTTGGCAAACAAAACCATGAAATACAAATTTGTTGACAGAGGGTATTTATAAATGTCTTGTCAAGTTCAAGGGATGTGGTTAATGATCCATTTTTTATTCAAGAAAATCGACAAAGGAATGGATGATCTGGATGTGGTACAAAAATAAAGGATACAAGGTGGAGCCATTTTCTAGTGTTTGCCAAATTTTTGGGCCTGCAAATCGACAAATGGAGAATAGTGGTTTTGGAAAAGGGACTTGGGCGCCATTTTCTTGAAGGAGGGTAAACTTGCACTCCATGTGTTTTTCAAGATCAGAACATCAAAATATGGAAAATGGATAAGGCTCTCCCATGTTTTAGGGTTGGTCGTGCAAGTGACTTGTGGGGTAGAAACTTGCGCGCCGAAACTTCTACGCTGAGGGAAGACTTGAGCGCCATTGCATAGGGTGTTCAAATTCCTATAAATATAGGTCTACCCTTCCTCATTCGGTATGAGTTCAATACTTAGAAAAAACGAGATCTCTTTTCGCGCAGGTGTGGTGGTCGCACAAGTGGTAGTGTGGTCACACAAGTACAAGTTGCACGATAGTGGATCTTTCCACATCCAGATTGGTTTGGGTGAGAAAGGAAGGGAGTCAACAAAGTATTGAGTTGAAGAAGGGGCTGTCACGCAAGTGGTTTGGTGACAATTATGTGCCAGGTTTTGAAGAAGCGCGATAGTTAGTGGTTGCGCGCCAATATTGGTTTGGGCGTAAAAGGGTGTGAGTCGCACAAGATTGGAGTTGCAGAAGATTGTGTCGTGAAAGTGGTTTAGGTGAACTTGTGCACCAGTTTTAGCTTGCATGCTGAGACTTCCACGCTAGCTTGGAGAAGGGCGCTAGGTATAGTTGAAGCACGATAGTGATTCAGTGCTGCGCGAAAGCTGGAAGATTGCCCGATACCTTCGGTGAAAAGTGAAATTCATCTACGGGTGAAAGCTGGACTTCAACAGAGCATCTGCATAAAAAAGAGGATGTATTCATTAGTGATAATGAAGAAACCTATAGGTCTATAAACTGTGAGGGGATCCTTTCTAGAGCAGTGAGAAAAGGAAGAGGAAGAAGGCGATCCTCTCCACTCGTAGTGAGCCAGAGAGAGAGAGAGAGTATGGGAGTGACCCTTGGGAATGCAGTGGGTTGACCCTAAACCTTGTAAAGGCAGTGATCTTAGGCATAGAAGTGATCTAGCCCGAACCTTTTAAATAGTAGTGTGTTTATAGTGGATTTGGTACAATGGAATATCACCGTTTTTTTCTCCTTGTACGTAGCATAGTGAGGGTGAACCAAGTAAAAATCTCTGTGTCTGGCTGCTTTCTTCACTGCATTGCATTTAATGAATAATTATCAGATATAGAAAACAAGAAGGGATCATAATAAACACACAAGTGAAAACAATGTGACCCTTGTAATAAAGTGGTTATGATCCAGTGGGGTAGGAAGGATTTAGAAAGGAATATCCATACCCTGATTCATCTCCCCCCTCTCAGGGTATATAGGCCCCTTTTGGTCCTAACAATTGGTATCAGAGGGAGGTACCTTTATCAAAAAAAATTTCTCTAACTAGGTTATGTCAATCTATGTGGATAACGACTCAGTCTACTCTTATCTTGGTGCTCCATGGAAAAGGGTAGAACTTCAAAGAAGAAGCAGAAGTCCGGTGGTATTCCTTAATGTGGAAGTGTTTATGAAAAAACTGTGATTCAACTAAAATAATCAAATAGCTTACTAAAGGAAGGCCTGGATGAATCCGATATAGAAATTATTGATTAATTTAATCATCATGAAGAAACGAGTGAAGTAATTGAAATTCATATTTATACGGAAACAACTGATTATGAAGAAGTTTGACGAAGGAGGCCACCCGTAGATGATGTCAACATGACAATGAAATTGGATCAGAAATTTGATGAAGAAGTTAAATATAAAGATATCTGAAACCAAGTATTGGAAATTGAGGTCAACAAGCTAAGAGTCTTAAATGAAAGGCTTATTGATGTGGCTACTGACCTAAGGAAGAAAAATGATTCTCAAGGTGAAGAACTACAAAATATGGATATAAATAAAGGAAATAAAGGCTGATGATTATGAAGGGAATCAAAAGTCGGATAATGTTTAGAATATGAAAGCCAGAAATGATGATCTAGCTACAAAATTGTCAGAAAATGTACAAAAGAATCAATGGCTACAACATGAGAACATATCTGTCACTGAATCTGTTTCACCTAAAAAATTGAAAGTAAAGTAGAAAAGTGACATCATAGAAAATATCACACAAGAACTGGAAGATGTGATGAGTTGTGGAAAGAATCTCAGAAGACAACACAATGCTCTACTTGAATCAAGATATAAGAAGAATTTTCAACTCGAAGAAGAGTTAGAGTTAGCTAAAAAGGAAATGGAAAAATCTAATTCCAAAGAGAATCCCATGTTTACGGATGCCTTACACTTATTATTTTATTATCCTTCGGTAGGTGATGATGAAATGAAATCCAAATATGCTACATCAGAAGAGAAGCATGAAATGATTGTATCATCCCAAATGCCATAAATTTTGGGAAAATCTGGAATTGGATATGATGATCTCACTCCTATGTGTGATAGTAAACGAGTAGTGAAAATATATAGAGATAATAAAAAACATGTAGGTGCTAGAGATAGGCCTAAAAAGGCTTTTACAGGAAGCAATTATAGCATGTTATATTTTTGTGTGATTCATGGTCATACATCAAGATTATGTTCAGAGGAACATGAATACATCTCAGGCTGTGAAAATAGAAGCATTACTAGATCTGAGAATAAGAAGATGTGTTATGAGAAATCAGAAAGTAGAGTCTCTCAGAGGAATGATTTTATTAGATGTTATTACTGTGGAAGAATGGGACACACCATGAGTATGTTCCAAGAAGCTCAAGATCTCAATGTCAGAGGAAGAACTCGTGCGACATCAACATCTCAGTAGAGAAATGATGAAATGAGGTATGCATTTTATGGAAAATGATTTATATGTTATAATCATGGGAATTTGGAAAGATATTGTAGCGAGAAGAATTTGAGAAAGGAAAAGAATCCCAGAAAGAGATTATTGACTCTAGTGATGTAGAAAGAGAAATCATACATTTGGATACAAAGTGGTTTGGTGACACTTTTGTTCCAGGTTTTGAATAAGCACGATAGTAGGTGGTTGCACACCAATATTGTTTTGGGTATAAAAGGGTGTGAGTTGCGCAATTTTGGAGTTGCAAAAGCTTTTGTTGCGCAAGTGGTTGAGGTGAGCTTGTTCGCTGAGACTTGCGCACTAGCGTTGAGAAGGGAACCAGGTATTCTTGAAGCATGACAGTGATTCAGGGCTTCGTGAAAGCTGGAAGATTGCACGAAACCTTAGGTGAAAAGTGAGATTCATCTACTGGTGAAATATGGACTTCAACAGAGCATATGCATACAACAGAGGATTTATTCGTTAGTGATAATGAAGAGACCTACATGTCTATACACTATGAGTGGATCCTTTCCAGAACAGTGAGAAAAGGAAGAGGAAGAAGGGGATCGTCTCCATCGGCAGTGATCCAGAGAGAGAGACTAACGAAGTGACCCCTAGGAAAGCAGTGAGCTAACCTTAATCCTTGTAAAGGCAGTGATCTTGGGAATAGAAGTGATCTAGCCCGAATATTGTAAATAGTAGTGTGCTTATAGTGGATTTGGTATAGTGGCATATCATCGTTGTATGCTCCTTGGACGTAGCCTAGTGAGGTTGAACCAAGTAAAAATCTCTATGTCTACCTGCTTGCTTCCCTGCATTGCATTTAAAGAATCATCATCAGATAAAGAATAAAGGAAGTGATCATAATAAACACCCAAGTTCAAGAAAAGTGACCTTTATAATAAAGTGGTCAAGATCCAGTGGGGTAGGAAGAATTTAGAAAAGAATATTCATAGCTTGATTCACCCCCCCTCTCAGGGTATATAGGCCTGTTTTGGTGCTAACATTCTTATAATCTTGAAAGGGAATCTTTGACGATGTTATAACAGTGGAAAATAGCCACACCCACCGTATAAGTTAAAGAAAATACATTCTTACCTTAATTTTGTTCAAAAGGTTATAAATTACCTTGTTTGGAAAACAACTAAAAGATTCCTTTGAAAACATATAAGGTAAAATAAGGGTATAAATGAAATTAATCCATAGTTTAGTAAATAGTAAAAACTTTTTGAAATACATTTTTAAGAAACCCTGATGTGGATGATAAAGAGTTCCCAGTAGATACTTACAAAAAAACAACCTTGGATAATAAAGTGATTGTGAAACTAACCCTTACCTTGTAATTTTCCTTGGTAAAGGTTATGTTAACCTTTTGTAAAATAGTTAAATAATTGTTATTAAATTATAAAAGAACTAAATACATAAATATGATATCATATATGATCTTCTATTATTTCTTTGTTAATAATATTTTAGTAGTATCATTGTTTCAGGTGTTAACTGATTCGTTTTCCTTTATGTGTTTTGTTAAGTAAGTCATGTCTGTTGTGGATAGAATGTATTTGATTCTTATCCAGAATGATATTATGTTATTAAATATTATTTTTAATAATCATATAAAAATTATTCTTGAATGGTTACGATGGGGAAGTAATCTCATCGCGTTCGTGGAGAAGGTAATTCGTACGTACGCACGAACGTTACTTGAATTTTTTTTTAAAAGGAAAGAAAACCAAATGATACATAGGTATATTATTATTTCGGTATAATATAATATTTTATATATGTTACCGAAGTTCATTAACACAACCCTTTATACCATCGATGTATGTTATGACCGATTCATATCACTTTGAGGGGGCGGTAGTCCGCACTTCCTTAAGTGTAATTATCATATAAATACAACATTAAAAGATTGAAGATATGCTATAAAAGAGAATTAAAAAAGCTTATAGATAAAATATATATCATAAATATCATATATAATTATATTTACATCATAATTTCTCCCATAATATGTGGTAGTTGAAGATTTAACAATCATTGTTTCGTGAGGCAATAGTTTTCTGTCCTTAGAAACATTTTCTTCTATACCCATTAGATGGAGGTATGTGTAATTTTAGTTCAAATAATTCTTATAAAAACAACCTAGTATATTTATGATACAATTTTATGTATAAAAGTAATGAATAAAGAGAGATTAGGCGGTTGGATAAGTAAAATAAAAGAAAATAACTTAAGAGGAGATGTTACATTTAAATCGGGTAACTCCCTTTGGTTTGAACCAAAAGGCTTCATTGAAGTGGCTTATGTATAAGGTAAGGATTCTACGAGGAAGATAGAGATATAGGGAGATTAATTTATTATATTTTAGATGATTCAAGGGGATTGATAGGTATGATAAATGGGTTAGAGGTGAGGGATTTTTATAATGGGGAGGAGGAGCTCTTTAGGAATGTTTGAAAATATTATTTTATTATATAATTATTTTCGGTTTATAAATGTTCAAAACTCATTAATGTAGAAGATAAGATGAGTCATGTTCTAAATAAAATCATCCAATAATAATTGGATAGGTTTTGGATATTTTTTAATTTTTATAATCTCATTTATTTAAATTATTCATTAATGAGGTAAACACTACATCATTATTGTGTGATAAGTTATTTTATTTATTTGATGTATAAAAATTATAAACAAATACCGTGATGTAGGACATGTATTTATATTTAAAATTAATATTTATATTTTAAGAGATAACTTATATAACCACATGTGAAAATTGTTTTACTAAAATATATATCTTTATGTCATTTTTGTCTTTACTTTAAATTAATTAATATAAAGTGTCATTATCACTCTCAAGTGGTTCCATGGGGTCCCAAAATCGACCCAAGAATTCCCATGGTCTTAAATGTATCAACAAATAGGAATAAGACACATGTTAGGGTAATTTAATATTATTATAATATTTTTTACCCTTTATTTACCGGATTTACCCCTTTAACCATGGTAAATAAAATATTTACTGAAGTAATATATTCATAATGTCTAAAACTAAAAGTTACCTATTTACACAATTTGGACCTCCTGATTCCAAATATGGAATCCATTTATCCAAATTAAAAACAAATAAGTTGCAATAATTAATTTAAAATTAATTCATGTGGTCAAAACAAAAAGCGAGTTTTTAAAAAATAATAACTATCAAAAGATTGACACTTGCTTATGTCCATTTTAAACGTGAAATTACATCCAATGACCTAAATTATATTAAATGATAAAAATAAAATATAATTATACTTAAAAACCATTCAAATTTATAATTTAACACCATAAATTATTTCTATTTGAAAAGTTGTTTTTAATTAAAATTTAGTATTTTTTACTCTTCATCAAAAATTGAATGTTTTTAGAAAAGTACCAAAATATCACCCTAAGCTAATTTTGATATTATATATCCAAAAATGAAGTTAATATTGAATAAAAATTTTTATAAAATTTCAAAAAGTGGGTATTACTATTCATAACAGCTATTTTGATTGGTCGTGGTGTGTCAGAATCATGAAGTTGTGTACAACAGAAGCTATTACTTTATTCAAAGGGAAAATTACCGTAGAAGCTTGGGGTGTTATAACAACATAGTCTAGACTTGGTTTTGGAAGAATCATAACTTGATTTTAAGTCTACATCACCTCCAATTCCTTGAAATAACTCTAACATTTATCATTCCGCTAAAAATTAACATCCTTAAGGGTTATTTTTTCATCAAAGTTGAATGTTAAGAGAAATCCTAGACAAAATACTTGTTATAACTAGATAAGACCAAGAATATATGAATCCAAAATACATTTATTGGTTTCTCTCACATCATCACTCTCTAAATCTTTTTATGATCCATTGAGATGACCCTCTCAAATATAACATGGCTTAGAAACATTACATCTTAGATCCAAAATTAAAATATAGATACTTTTTCATATAGATGATGTTATTTCAAGATTCAAAGGATGATATCCTAATGATTTATGTGTTCCTCTTCAGACTTGGATTACACCAAAATATCATCCATAAAAATGTCAAAAAAAAAGAGTCCAAGAATCGATGAAGGATTCAGTTTATCAATGCCATAAATACCATGAGAGCATTAATAAGGCTGAATAGAATAACCAGAAACTCAAAATGTCCATATAAGCTTTTAAATTTTGTCTTAGGAACATCACCTTCTCAGAATCTCAACTGATGATACCCCAATCACAAGTTAATATTATAAATCAATCGGGCTCCTTTTCTTTGATCAAAGAGATCATAAATACTATTCAATAGGTATTTGTTCCTAATTGTCACCTATTTAAGCGTTTGGTAATCAACATAAAGTCAAAGGCTTCTATATACATTATTTAAAAAGTGAACTAGTGAATCCCAAGGTGATGCACTAGAAAAAATTAATATATTAACATAAATATCTTCAAGATGAATGTTAAGATCTTTTAACTTAGAGGGTTTCATATAATATAATTGAATAGAATGAGAATTTCCCCACATACAAGGTCAATAGTAAAAATAACCTCTCTCTTGGGAAGTAACCCATAAAAATCATTAAAAAATCGTTAGGATATGGAATTTCCACTGCAGGAAGTGTACTATTTAAATGATAATCAACGACATCAATAATAATCTCTAAAAACTGGCATGAGATCATTATAGTATATGTAACAGCAGGTCCATCACTCCCTCATATAGTATCCCACCCACCCTGAAAGACATGAGGGACTCCATCAGATGAAAGAAAATAAACTCAATCATTGTAATCGTTGATCTAGGACTTAACATTTATCATCCAATCCTTTCCATTGATTAGGTCAAATATATCATGATCAATAACAAATAAGTCCCATGAAACTTTTATTTAAGCAATTATCACCCAACACTTGGGACATTTAAAACCTTATTCCTTCCTCTTTCCTAAGAGAGTAGAAAGATCCAACATGAATGGAATATGATTCAAGTGTTATACCAACATGAAAATCATATTAAATGATATAAAATAATGATATGTACCTATATCAAATAAATCTAGAACCATAGAGTAAGAAATGAAAATTGTACCTCTTATAGTAATCAGCCTTGCTTCATATTCCTTCGATGTATACTCTACTACAAAAAGACATCCAGACTCATCTACTCTTTGTGATTTATTCACTATGTGGGAATCCCACTTAGCCTCATTGGTGAGGACTCGACGAGTGCATCCAAGAGACCTGAGTTCAAAACAGGGTGGAGACATAATTTTCGGGCACTGTAGCAGTACTGTAGCAGACATTGTTTGGTACTATAGTAGCCAGAACTATTCATCCATTTGGGCTTCTCGGGCCACCTCAAGGCCTTCGGGCCACCTCAAGACCTTCAAGACATCGGAAATTGTTCATAACTGATTAGACAGACTCTATAAGAAGTAGACTCTAGATGAGGATTTAGATTAGTTTCCTTCACCAGAGGAGAAGATTAGTGGATTTTTCAGAAATAAAGGGTATGGAATTGCCATCGAGACCATCTTGTTCTTGCATGGGAAGCCTATCTGAAAAAGCCATGTGAAGGTGGAGAGCTGCTATCACGATGAATGAGATGGGGAGGAGTAGTTCCATGTATAGTTTGTGTATTTCTTAAGATCTACGGGTCATGTAATCTCTTAGCCTACGTGCCTTGTAATGGTTCCCCCTTATCCATTGAAAGGGGGGTTATCAAAAATAAATAAAAAAAAAGCCTTTGGACCATTAGGTCTGGGAATCCCCCTTAGCAATAGAATGATATTCAACACCCATTGATTCATTTAAATAAACTTGGGATACATTGATAAGAGTGGATCGAGTTTAACTGTCTTGGGGCACTCTTTCACAAAAAATGCTTAAGGTGACCAGATTATTCACAATGAGGGAATTTCATGGGTGATTTCTTATAGTTAGGCTACGTATGACCAGGTATCATACATTGATAGTAAACCACCTAATGTTATCCTGATGAATCCCCTAAAACTAGTCCATTTATAAACTAAGAAAACTTATTATGCTTCCTTTTTTGTCTAGATGGCACACTTTGAATACCACTAACAAAAAAAACCCTCCATCTAAATCCATCTTCCCATCTAATACTACCCCATCCACTGATTCTTTATCAACCATCCTAGTAATGTTTATTAGGCATAAGAGAATCAACATTGACTGAATATCAAACCTTAAACTTATCTCAATCCTTTTAGCTTTATGGTAGTCATTATAAAAAAGCTCAGGTGATAATTGAACCAACTCGATAAAATGAGTGGCATACTCCATAACTAAATGCTCTGCTTCCTCCAAGGTCAAAAATTCATGAGTATTAACCACTCACAATGTTTTAAGATAAAATATTTGATTAAATACCTTAATTAAAGTAGTCTAGGTAATATCCCTGTGTAACATAGCTTCCATAATGGATTCTAACCATTTTCATCATGGTCCTTAAACTATATAAGTGTTGAAACCCACCTTTGAGCCCTCTAGATTCTTCAATAAGTGTATTATCTTCTTAATATATTCAATCCACTCTATGAATTCCAAGATTCCATTATCATCATGTAATATAGGTGGATTCTTCTTGGAAAATTATGAACCATGATCCATTATTAATCCTTTGTTTCTAACACCCACATAACCCAGAGTTTATATTGTGTGGATAACTACTTCCACAAATAATGGTTCTACTATAGGATTCACCAATTAAACTTATCTTGAACCTTCCTTTCCTAGGTTCTGAATAGATATTCTAGGATGAATTTTCAAATAAACAAAAAATAAAATATCTAATTAGTTTAAGAGATAATGTTTAAATCAAAAATAAACTTCAAGAATCCAAATTAAATGATTTAAATAAAAAGAATTTAAAGTAGCCACATATTCAATGAATGAGAGAAAAAACATTCTAAATGAACAGTTTTATCTAGATAAACACCAAAATCATGTTCATCTAAAAACCCAAAAATAATTTTCAAATCTTGATAAAAATACATTACTACCCATGGTAACTCGGGATCAAACATGTAAGTAAAATTTCCATGAAACCTCTCGCACTTACTAAATTTATTCTTATGGTAATACGTTATATCTACCACAAACACTGAACCAAACCCAGTCACACTATAAGAGAATCATATATCAGCAATTATATTTTGGGTTTAGTGGTGTTTAAAATATCCTCTATAAGGTTTTACTGTAGTTTTTTAAAACCCATCATGAAATGATGTGTCATTGAATATCTAACAACACTTTTCTTTTTTTTCATGAAACTTTCATTTTTTATTGATGAAATTTATATTTAGCGGTGGTTTTTTGTTAGTGGTGATTTTCCATAGTACAAAATATAGTAGCAGTTTTAGCCACATCCATTCTATTCACAGTGTTTAAAACTACTACTTGTACTGGTGTTTTAGAAAGGAATGTTTTTATGGCCACCTGATCCACTGAAAAATAATACAAGACAAATATATAAAAAAAGGTAGCTAATAAAGTAAAAAAAATAACTTAAATTCATCAACAAACATTACATTACATATGATACATCATTAAATTACATCATGGTGTACAAAATATCATGTTTCAAAAATCTTCAACACACACAAGAGTCATGTATACTCTATCAAGATGCATGCCCCTCACCCTGCATTACTCATTCATGTTGTTTTCCATCACCTCCGTTTTCACTTCCTACCTCTGGTGCGTGCATTTAAATTAGTTAACCACACATTAGTAATGGGAATATTAAATGAATAATAAATGAAGTAAAATTTAAATGATGCATGATTTTATCTAAATTCAGTTTATGTAATAATAAAATATATATATTAATTGGTAGTCATTTGAATTCCCAAAAAAATCTGATGATCCACTATATGATTCATGAGACTCGGTACACAATTTAACCCACCACAAGTCTCTTACAGTTGGATATTGAATTAGTTTATCACTTAATCAATATTTCAACACTAAAAACTAACTCAACCATAAATAATAATGTTCTAACTATGCGATTCTATCAATGAGAGACTCTGAGATTAAAATGGGTTAAGTTTACCATCCCATGGAGAACATCCATCATATTAAAAAAATAATGAGCTATATTTTCATACATGAATATATCTAATAAAATTCAATTTATATATTTTCATTTTATGTTCATAATTGAATCTAAAATTGTAAATAATAAAGGATTTGACCAAACCTTTAAAACCAAATTTTTTTGGTCATAAAAGTTCTACATTAAGTGTAAATTTATGAGATTTTACAACTCCATCACCCCTGATGAGTGTTGTTATTTCTTCAAGAATACTTCGAGTCATCTTATAAAACACAATTGATAACACACTCTCTAATATTGAGGATCAATCATTATATGTGTTAATAAGATATTCATTATATTTAATAGTATTATTTAGTTCATTAATTTTCATTTGTGTTCTAGGATCACCAAAACCTACAACTCCCCTCCTGATAACATTGTGGATGAAGATTTATGTTCCATATAGACCACTGTTGTAGGATATAGAACCCAACCCATCCACCTAACATGAACATAATTATCTTCTCTAATAACTCAACCCATGATGTCTTCTGGGGATACTGAAACTGACAAGGTAGGGTTGGTGTCCCATGCTTCTTTAAGTTTACGCTGTAAATTGAATAATATTATTTTATAAGTTTATTTAGTATCACTATGTAATAATTAAAATTATTTACCCATATGTTTTTTTAGGGTTATTTACATAATTTCCATATTTTTTGTGGACAACAAACCATAACTCCGTCCTTTAAACATAATGACCTACCTCCTTCACCTATTTTAAAAAATCACATAACTAATATTTTGAAAAAAATAATTACTTGAAGTGTTATAGATATCTATTTTAAAAAAATGAGTGGAACTATTACACATTGTTTAATTATGAAACTCATTGATCTGAAAGTGTGAGGAATCAGTTGATTCTCTTGATTGACAAAATTTCTCATACAAATTAGCTAAATAAAATATATATCAATAAAGCATAAAATTTATTAATTTTTTTATTTATGTACCAAAATATAATAGAAATTTTTATGTAATTATTCATGATGATGGTCAGTGAATATTTTCCATTGGTCCCTAGGCATTCCTTCAGGTACCTTCTCATATATATGTGACACTCATAGAGAAGTTTCATTGAATTTATTCTATAATCACCACCTGAAATGTTTCCATTTTTTCCTAAATTTGTTAAGGTTTGTGGATGATAAATTACATTAGGAATGAAAAATGTAACATCATATACAAATAAAAACATAAAATTCATTAAATTATTAATACATTAAATAATAATGTTTAATTTAATCATATATGAATACATAATAATGATAGAACCTATATTTGAGAATCTAAAAACACATTTTTATAGGATAATGGAATGTGCCTCCAATTTAAATAATGAATTAGGAGGGATGACACTTCACATGATATATTCTATAAGAACATCCCAAAAATTCATATTTTATCCTCAGTGGGTACCCTACATTCATCGAAATGAATAACTAACTTTATGTTAGTGAAATTCCAAATATCGTGATTATTTATTTTTGTCTCCCTTCTATTGTTATTTTCATCTATTTAACACATAAATTAATCAATTAGTATCAATATTTAAGAAATTAATACTGCACATTGAATTACATATCAATGACTATGATCTACCAATAACCTCTCAATGGAAACTCAACCAAATTACCAAATGGATCCACTATTGGTGTCTTTCCAGATTGGTCGACATCATCAGTATAGGTAATGCTTATGGATGAAAGTGTATTAGGATAATATGAAATGCTATCAAAAAAATTGTGAAATTTATGTTATGAAGTATACATTATGTCACAAAGGGATAACGAGAATCTTATGATGTAGAGTGAGTACTATCACTAAACCTCTTTTGGCATGGTGTACCTACAAAAAAACATACCATGTATTTATTAATATTAAAAAACATTTCTTTAATTTATTAATATTAAAAAAAAATTCATGTATGTCGTGTTTTATTAAAGTTTCATTATTAACATTATTTCTTCTTCTATTTGTTCTTATTCTTGTTCACTCTCCCTTGGAAGACATAAATTTTCAATATCATTATGTACAAACAATTCAGTATGTTGTTGTTGATGTGCATCATTATCAAAAATTACATCACCTTAATCACCCATATCATACATGTCTCCTGGTTTCATGTAGAAAACAACACTCCACCCATCATCCACTATACTTTCACCATAATATAAATTTTTTCTTGGGAATCCATTATATATGGATCATATTCTACCCTTACACCAGTATCGATAAACCGGTAGAATTTGAAAGAAGTAAATTGTAATGAATATTTATTTATACCCCTGTTAATATTGACCAAGTTACAATTAAATAACTCAACTAAGAATTTCCCATGATAATTTAACTCGATAATATCAACTAACTTTTCCTATTAACTTTGATCGTCAACTATGAATCTAAAACTATTTTGTGTTTAAAACCTTCCTCACAATCAATGGTATGAAACTTGAAACAACGAATTTTGTAACCATTGAATCTCCTATCATGCTTCAAAGTACCTCGAGCTAAGAAATTCAAATCATGTGATAGTTCATCTCGATTATCATCATTCATTACCTGTACCAGTTGATATAAATTTTTTTTGTATAATTTTGATAATTGTAAACATATTAAAACTATGTATTAGATTAAGAACATACATGATGTGAAAACCATTCAAAAATTTCTTTTGTAACATCTTTTGTTATCTCTATCTCATTATGAGTTTGAATTTAAAGGTGTATTTTCATTTGTGTCATTAATTCTTCAACATAGGGATCAATAATATCAGTATTGAGTAGCACATGTCCGTGTGCTTATGTTAACTGCATATCTATCAATGAAAATGAAGATAATTTTCCAACTTCTTTACCTAAAGTTGGCAACATTGATAATTCATTATTAGAATAAAATGGACTTGGATTATCATCAACACATCCCACTTAATTGAATCTTGTCTCAATCAAATCTAAATACCATGAACGGAAGGTTAAAAACTCTTTGAAAATGTAACATTCCATAATAAAACCTTTGGGATGAGTTTATTTCTCACATAATACTTCAAATGACCAAGATAACAAATGATAAAAGGTAAGAAATTAATGAATAAAGTTTTTAAACATTGACTATAAAATTATAAATTTTTAATGAAAATGATATTTAAATAATCAAGTCTCTATGGGATACATCCATCGGTAATGTATCACCCCTGCAATTTTAGATTCATTGAAAAAATGCATCATCGGATGAATCGTCACATTAAAAAATGATGGGGGGAAAGAACATATAAAAAGGAAATAGAATATATATAATTTTTTACTTATGTTTATTCAATTCATTAGGGTTTAATTACTCCTCACAAATCTATCTAAATAATGTAAAAACAATTATTAGAACTATGGTTATTTTTTCATGTAAAAAATTATGCATTGCCAAAGGTGGTAACTAATCCATCAATATATGTGAGTCATGAATTTTCAATCCATGCATCTTATAGAGATTAAAATCTAAACATAATGAAATACTAATAGAATAAACATTAGGAACTATCACATTTTTTAATATTCAAAGGAAATTATATTTCTGATGATTTTTTATTATAGAAATAACTGTAGGATACATTCCATTCTAATTTTTATATAGATAACATATTATATTGATTGATCATAAGTCTTCAAGATAATTTAAATGATCCTTTATTTTCCCTGCTCATTAAGAAATCTAAGAAGCCCATTATCAAACACATTCTTCACAATGTACATAGCATAATGATTTTGATGTAACAAACTAAATTCCCAATATAGAATTTTGGAAAATATTCCCTTTTCTTCTATTATTGTTCACCATATATAATTATTGTGTTATAACTCTTTTTCCACTTTCATTCAGCTAAAAATATTTTCCAAACTCTACACCATCATTTAATAATTATTCCAGGATATTTGATCTAGATAATTCTTTTAATTTAAGTGTAAAATAAATTTATCCATTGGAAGGTGTCTTGTTAAACCAAAATCTATGAGATATATCAAACAAGTGATGGTGATATATGAAGAACCACTTTCTTATATAAAGTATACAATGAGAATCAAAATCAAAGTTTACAACTAGAAAATAAAAACCAACATGTATGTTCCAAATGGAAAAATTTTCTAGTCCAAGAAAGTCACTAATGGTCCACATAATGGTAGCATGTATTTTGAAAATTGTATGGTAGATTCAATGTATGTTTCTACATCATCATTATATAACTCTTGTAATTGTTAAATAAGATGATGAAGGTAGAAATAAATGTAATTTCCATGAATAATCATCGATATGATGAATGAAGTATTTTTCATAGATATCTAGGGATATGATTATAAAGGATCGAAATAGCTATCCAAATACTGTAACTACTACATAAAGACCCAATATGATTGAATCCATCAAATTCCAATCCCAAGCGTATATTTTTAGAATCATAAGAGAAATATCGATATAATGAATCTATGGTCTTACACACATTTGAATATCTTATATGAAACATTAAATCATTGTTAGTATTATGAAAATCATGCCACTTCATATGTTTAGTGGTTTTAGATGACATAAATAATCTTCAGCCATGATTTTAATGGAAATTAACACAAAAACTGTGCAACAATTTTATTTTTATTTTTATTTATAGTAGTATGAAAATGTAAACAAACATTATTATTTTTTTATTTCCATATAAAACCATTCCACATTATTCAATTTTATCTATTAAAATATTCTTCTTGATAAAGCATAAAATTATTGGGTCATGCGTTTATCTTCTTATAATTTATTCTAAGATTGATGATAATCTTTTTCATCTCATAAAATGATTCATGGATCTTATCTTCACCAAATGAATCACACAACTAATATAATATCATGAACATTACTTTATTTGTAATTATATATAAACAAATGATACAGTACAACTTCAATAGAAAAGATATTTTTGAATATTTGAAACATCTTTCATGCAATTCATGATTTCCATGTGTAACTAAATTAGAAAATTAAGTTATTTTCTTGCTTGAGTTTTCCCTTGTATTATTCTTCTATTTATCATACATTAATATTTTATCATCTTGATCAGGTTATCATATAGTTCTAAAAGCATCATTAATATCTACAACATCAAAAAATGAATCTACTGATGTGTTACATTGTTGATGGTGTTTCCCTACTACGTCAAAAGGATCATTTATCATGTTTTGAATTTTATTATCCATTATTGAGGCATTAACTGGATCATTTTGACTGTAGACATAACTATTTCTATAACATTTGATTCTCTATGCCAAATCCAACACACATAATGGGAAGAAATTATTTCCATATCAAGTGCTAAAATACTTCATCTATCTTTAACCATCATTTGAAATTTCATTTACGATATGGACATTTGATTCATCTATACACGGATCAATTTTCAATTACAAAATCTAAAAACATGTTCAAACATGTAATATACTGAGATGTGTTCTGAGTTAAGGTAATCCAGCTTTTATCCATATGTAGTTGACTTCATACACAATCAAATATAAAATATTATTATATTGTTATAATTAAAAATAACATACAAATAATTTCAAAAAGAAATAAAATTTAAATTTTTTAAATTAGGATAAACAAATAAATACACATAATTTAGTCATTCATATGAAATTTTATTTCTAAATTTATATTAAAACTTTATTAACCAATAGATTATGAAATAAATATTTATTTTAGAATTCATACAAACAATGTATACCCAAAAACTCATTTCATGGTTTATTTCACTATTTATAACAACACATCGCATAATAACATAACGAAATATCACTAAAAAATAATTCAATCACATATAAATTTATTAGTAATTCTTTGAAGAATGTGAACATAGATTTCATGAATTATTACATCATTTACCCAATTAAACATATTTTTACATGTAATTTGACATTCCATTCCTTCAAAGAATTTCATATATAATTTTTATCACTTATAAATTCATGTAAAATCATTCATAGTCAATTGAACTCAATTCTCAAATCATTATGTTCACACTAAAAAATAAAAAATATGAGAAATTCACATTTTTTATAAAATCATCAAAATAAATATCATAGTGTCCAATAGATTACCTAAATCAAACTAGACAAACAATAAAAACTAATAATGGATCCCAAACTACCCATTAAACACCAATAATTCCTAAATATACTAAACTCCAATAATTTAAGGTGAATTGGAATAGGGAAATTACTAAACCTAACTTTATTTCACAATTTTATCATGAAATAGAGCACAAGATTAAAAACCTATGATTAGGGTGTAACAAATATGAGAGATCCCACTAAAAATCATGGCGAGGGTCAGGCGGTGTGGAGTCCAAGAGGGAATCAAAGTGGGGGATTTGTTGTTGAGGATAAGAGGGAATCCCACATTGAGGCCAAGAGAGCTATTTGTACGGTGTCATGTAGTAGTGAGGGGTAGGTCGATAGTGGGTCCAAAATCGAGGGGTGGGGAGGGTGAGACTGATAGGGGCTACAACATTAAGTGATGGTGAGGGGGAGGCTGAGAATGGGTATGGCATCGAGCAGTGTCTAGGGGGAGACCAAGAGGGTTTCAAGTCTAAAGGGTGAAAAGTTTTGGTTTTTTATTTAAGGAATATAATGATAGTTTTTAATTAAACAATTATAAAATAATTATAAATTTTTTTTAATAGTGGGTTTAAACAAAACGTTCAGTAAATAATAATATTATTGATTCTTTAAAAAAATAACCATTAAAAAGGGGAGTGAATTATTGTTTAATCATTTAGTGGAGTTTTGTAAAACTACCACTAAAAAACACTAAAATTTATTACAATTCTTATAGTGGCAGTTTCATCAAACTTCGATCTAGGTATTGGCTCTGAGGAAATTTTTTTAAGAACCAACCCATATCAACCTAACAAGTCACACATATTGGCCCGCTATAATGTGGAGAAAAAATATAACAACCAAAAAATGTCTCAAGAGTAACTAAAAGGGAATAAAATATATAGTACAATGTATAAGAAAAACATCCAAGAGACATACAAGGATGATCCAAAAGGCTAAACCTAGAAGAAAAAAACTAAAAATGAACAAGACAATGTCTCCATGTGACCACTTTCCACCAACAACCAAGATCACTACAAATACGAAATCAACCTAGAGAATTTTGTAACAACCAATAGTTTATAAATGATATTGTTTTGAGAAATAAATGTGTCATATTATATTATACAGTATTATAGACATACGACACAAAGGGAAACCAACAAGACACTTTTTTTATTAATGAAAAATGTAACATTAGTCAATGACTAAACCCATTAAAATGACAAATATTAAATGGGAAAAAATATAAAATAGAAATACTATAATGGGAAAATTGGTATCATCTCTATCAGTTAGAATCATCCCACCCACGAACAAAAATATGGAAATGAAACAAAATATTATTAAACCAACCAAAAATTATAGAAAATGTAAATATAGAAACTTGGTAATAATTGAAGTGAATAATAAACTAAAGAATGGATTAGTATTTATAGAAGGTAATATGACTGTTGGAATAGTAATGTGACCTTTATAATAGTAATTTATAAAAATATAAATATTATAATTCCAAAAAAATATCATGATAAAAAAACTCAAAGAAAATATAACCACATTTTTAATAAATTATATTTTAAAATATTTCATAAAAGCATAATTTTTATATAGAAAATTAATAAGTACCTACGTTATAAAATTATTTTGATAAAATTAATATCATTTTTGAAATAATCAGGACAAAATTTTCCATGTTTTGTTTTTTGGTAATTTTCTAAAATACTTCATATTTTCAGGTGAATAGTAAAAATACATTTTTTCTGTAACTAGTTTATTTTGAAATACATCCATCGTGATGTAATAATGAACTAATAATTTTTAGAACATGAGGCTCTTCTAAAACATATATAATTTCATAAATTATTAAATAAAATACAATAAACTTAACTTCAAATCCTAAAAATCATTTTTCAAAGTAGAAAGTCAAAAGTGATCCCTTAAAATAACAAATTTCATTTTTTCCACATTCCTTTTTAATAAACTAAGTGAATTAAAATTATAAAGGGGGTTAATGTCATAAAACAACTATATTATTTTTATATGTTATTTATATTGTTAAAGTTTAGCTATTACATGTTTTACCTCTGATATAGTATTTTATATAATATTTTATTTTAAAAATACTCTTATCCTCTAGTATAAATAACATCTCTCCTTCTTCTTGGAAAACCAATCCAACCACACTTTAAAAAGACAAATATATATCGAAATAATCATTCTTAACAATATTATAATCCATAAGGACATATTGGAGTAATCCAACTCCAATCATTAATGGATTCTAGTGTTGTACAGGGGAAGCAACCCAGGAAGAGGGTATGTTTTCATCAACTCTTCTTTGTGCTTTCCTCTTCTCTTCCTCTCTTTATAAATCTCTTTCAAAACAAAATATTCTCTGATTAATTATTTTGTATTTCAAAATTATATTAATGATTTTAACATATTATAAAAATTATATTTATGATGTATTTAAATTTTATACATCTCTTTCTTCTCCTTGGGACAATGTTCCCCATAATGGTCAATTAACCGCCGATAAGGAAATTTTCAACTTATTTTATATCACCACCATTATGGATGGTTATACTAAATTTTTTATAATATATAAATGTATAAATATATTTATTTAAATTGTTTGGAAGTAATTCTACTGATGTATACATTACATTGAACCAAATAGTGAAAACTAAGAAAAATGTAAATTTTTAAGGAAAACATGATATCAAAATGACTACCCTTTAACCAACGAAATTATGAAATGTAATAAAATTATTATAATTGAAAAATAGTCTAAACAATGCAACAATTCAGTTCTATGTCATTGTTTTATTAAATATAAGTTTATTATTCAAAAGTGGAAAATGAAATGAAACAAAGAGGGATTTAAGGTAAGGGGATTCTCAAACCCAAGTCCTTTTATTTGGGTTATCCCTATTTCATGAAATCTTTGATATGGATATTCCTCTAATGTTCCTTAAATATTGTTTCACTGTTCTTCCCATTTAATTTTGGGGATATACATTTTTCCCTTGATTTTTATGCCAAATACAAAAAACCAAAAATACTTTTCTTTCCAAAACACATCTTTGACTTATATTGAGTTACTTATTATTTACTAAAGAATTATTATGTTTATAAAAAATATGTTTTTCATCATTAATTCAGGAACCCCAAAATTTATTCATGAAAATATGATTTATGTAATCCTTATGGAACACATTTCCTTTCATGGATTATTTCATGACTACGATTGTTATACATTTTTTGTGGAATGCATAATTATGTGAATATTATGATGTGACGGGTGGGAATATAATTATAGATGCCTCCAATTAATTGCTTAATGTAATTTATCTTATGATATTATGTGTATTACGCATGAACGTGATTCTAGATTTGTTCATAATAATGATGTTACGATTTATGCACATATGTTAGGAATGAACATGAAACTATATTTGTTCACAACAAAGTGGGAATTTGACCAATATGACATGATGTTTTATTTTTAGGAATCTTCATATTCCATTCCTTTTTCAAATGTATTCCCCATGCTTCAGATTATTATCCCATGCTTATGACATCATTATGATGATTATTCACACCCATGTGCGGTTAATTCATATATCTTATTTTTACAATATTATCCTTCCTTTTACTATTATTATTGATTATTCCTTTATTTGATGTATATCCTAAGATAAATCCATGTTCTACGGAGAATGTAAGAGCTTCAGATTATAAAGAAGACTAATTTAAATAATTTTTATGTTTTATTGTGTGTAATTGATGTATGAGACCAATTTCCCGAAGATACTAAACCTTTGGATCCTGGATTGTATCGATATTATGTTTTTTAACATAAAATTATATAATAGTCACATAATAAAAAGTAGAGGATTTATTGTTGGTATCAGAGTGATGGTTTAGTTAATTTTTGGAATTAGGATTTGAAAATTATAGTTAAAAACATAAGTATAAGTCTATGTATAGGTAAAAAATCATATAATAATCATTTTAGAATCACGATAAACATAGAGATCCAATAATATGTGGATTTAGAGTTAACTATATAAATAAATAAATTATTTATGCATGCTTTGTTGACATACAATTTGTTCAAACCTAATCTATTTCATAAAATGTTGGGGACCGGGAGAAACCAAGCCATCAACCCATGTGAAGGTTAATGCGATGATTGTTTGAATAGAATCCACAGTTCCATAGGAGGTGGAGTTAAAAACTTTATAGAAATTATTAACTAGTTGTATAAAGTTATAAATAATTACCTAAACCATGTGGAACATCCTCCTTCACCCAATAAAAAACAGCTTGCTATTGAGTCCTTTATACGGAAATAACCACCAAATTTTAGTGGATCTTCTGGTCCACTTGTCACAGAACAGTGGCTTAACTCAATGGAGAATATCTTTTATCTGATATTTTTTTGTGATAAGGAGAAGGTGACTCTGGTCGTCTATTTTTTAGATGTAGAAGCCGATTAATGGTGTTTTTTTATAAATAACACCTAGCCGAAGGATGAAATATAAGAGATAGAGTGCGGAGACTTTACGAAACTATTTCTTTATAACTATTTCCCTCTAAATCTTCGAACAAAGATAGAGATAGAATTCATAGAGTTAAAGAAAAAGAAAAGTGAATCTATCACGATTTATGGGGAAGGATTCACAATTATTTCAATATATGTCTCAAGATTTTTTGTCAACGATGATAGAAAAATATATAGATTCTTTATTGTATTAAAACTACACATTAGAATGGATATAGATATCCAAGAAATCAGGAGTTATGAAGAAGTGTTTTGATGTGATCTCAAAGTAGAGATGGATTTTAAATATTAATCCTTTGTGCATGGGGATAATAATATGTGAATAGAGTTTCAAGATAGTAGGTTAAATGAAAAAGGATTAAAGAAGATCGAACCGCCTGTGTGTTAAAAATATGGGAAGAATCATAATGGGAATTGCCTCAAAGGGGTGAGTAAATTCTTCAAGTAAAGGAGAGAAGGATTACAAGATCATGAATATCGAAGTGAAATAATTAATCCAGACAACATGATGGTGGAATTTAAGGCACCTCATAATGCACTACCCATGGTTCAATGATTCAACAATAGGGAGTAAGGGAACTATGCCAACTGTTTCACTATACCATGGGTCCTTGAGGGTAATCAGTGTCAGAAACCACAAATCCAAATGAGAAAAGGAAATATTATGCCATCACTAATACTGAAGTGGAGCACGAAAATGAAGTCGTACAAGGTAAACTTACTTTTCACTCAAGAATGGAAAATGTTTTATTTGATTTTTTTTCTACACATTCCTTTATATATTGAATGTTTTCTAAAACTATTGAATTGAATCCCCAAAATATTTAAGTATATATATCTATAAAAACCTCAGTGGCATGATCATTACAACCCAATTTTGGACTCATCTCCTATTAGTGTCTGTGGAAATACTCTTCCATTAAATCTTGTAATCCTTCCAATGGTGTAATTTGATGCAATACGAGGCATGGATTGACTCTCATAATATATAGCACACGTCAATTGTCAGGAAAATAAAATCTATTTCTATAATTCAAACCATCCAGTTATCCTATACAAATTCAAGGAAGATTTTGAATTTCCTTTGGAAAATACCTCAACAGTGTGGGTGTTAATACCTTGAGAAAAATCATACCTTTCCCAAATAGTTGAGTTAAAGGAAGGTGTAAGCCTGGAAAAAATTCACACTGTGATGGAATAAATTAATTAATTTCCCGAACAGTTACTCGAACATACCCCATAATGTGAGGTAGATTTTTCAATAGATCTCATACATAGAACCACTGCTTCTCTAAATTCCCCTACAGGATGGCCCCATTTGAACTGGAGGAGTTAAAGAAGCATCTGTAAGATCATTTAGAAAAAGTGTTCATACACCGTAATTCAACATCTTGGTGTGTGTCGGTGATCTTTATCAATAATAACAGAGATCAATGTAGTTAGTTATAGATTTACATGACATTAACAAGATCTTCATAAATAAAATGTATCCTCTACTAAGCATTGATGATTTGTTTGATTAACTAGAATAAGATCAGTGCTTCTTAAAGGTGGATCTTTATTCAGGATATTATTAGCTAAAGGTGAATAAGGAATATATTAAGAAGATGGTCTTTCGTATATGGTATAGACACTGTGATTTCAGAGTGATTCCATTATAACTTACTAATTCCACTAAAATATTCATAGATTTTATGAATATATTATTTAGAAACTACATTAACAAATTTTTGGTAGTGTTTATATATAATATTATCATTTACTCTAAGAGAAATGAGGAACATGAAGTGTATCTAAGGATGGTGATTTGGAAGTTATGGAAGGATAAAATATATGCTAAGTTCAGAAAGTGTGAATTTTGGATGTAGAAAGTCACATTCTAGGGGAACATGATCACATGTGATAGGATTTTTGTGGGCCGTTAAAATACTAAGATAATTGAGTAATGGCCTAGATCCACTAATGTCATGTAAATACATAGTTTTCTTGGATTTTCAGGGTACTACTAATTGTTTTGTGATAAATATCTCACGATCGTCTAGTCGGCTGAATAAGTTACCACGGAAAGGGGGAAAGTATGTATGGATAGAAGAATGTGAGGAAAGCTTTAAGAAGATCAATAAGTGGTTAATCAGTGTGGATATACCCACACTACCAATAAGTGTAAAAGGTTTTGTGATATAAGATAATGATTCAATGAAAATTTTTGGTTGTGTACTCATGTGGAATGAAAAATAGATGGCCTAAACCTCATGACAACGGAATATCCACGAGAAAAACTACCCAAAAAATGATCTGGATTAGCAGTTATGATCTTCACCTTGATGATTTAGCAACAATACCTTTATGGTGAAATTTGTGACATATATACCGATCATAAGAGTTTAAAGTATATATTCACATAGAATGATATCAACATGTGTCAAAGAATATTGTTAGAGCTAACAAAGGACTATGATTTCTCTATTCACTACCATCTAGGAAAGGTGAATAAGGTATATGGAGCTCTTAGTAGAAAAAAACATATTACAATATCCATGAAGTGGATTTAGAAATAACCTATATTCATGGTTATGAAAAGGATGGATTTATAAATCATAATGGTAGGGAATACATCCTAACTTTCCCAAATTATTTCCCCATCATCCATCCAAGAGAAGATCAAGGAGGATCAAAGGGATGATTTGGATATTTAAAATAAAGTAAAAGTATTAAAGGACGGGAAGCTACATGAGTTCCACATTGATGATGATAGTGTCATTCGATTTGGAACTAGACACTGTGTGTCTTCATCACCTGAGATAAAGAAAGAGCTATTTGATAATACACAAAACCCATCTTTCTCCATTCATCCTGGAAGTCACAAGATGTATCATGATCGTTGAGAACACTTTTGGTTGGACAACATGAATAAGAAGATTGTATAGTGTATCTCAAGGTTCTAGGTATGTTATAAAGTTAATCCAATGTGAAAGAAGTGCAAGGGGATGATGCAACCAATACCTATACCCATGTGGAAATGGCAGAACATCCCCATGGAATTTGTCACTGGTCTCCCGAATTCATCTAAAGGAAACATTATTATATGGGTTGTGGTGGATTGACTCACCTAGAATACCCACATCATTATTATTCAGGAATATTTCTTACTTGAACAAAATTTCAAGATATATATAAATGAGGTGGTGAGGTTGAATGAGGTGTCACTTCAATCATATTTGATTGTGATTTAATGTTCACTTATAAATTTTGGAGATGTCTTTAACATGCATGGAATAACGAATTCAATTTCAACATGGTATATCACCCCCAAAATGATGGTCAATCTGAATGGACTAGTTTGTATCTTAAGGAAATGTTGGGAGCCTCCTTAATGGAATTAATAGGTGGATGAGATCAACATCTCCCATTAGTTGAGTTCTCATACAAAAACTTCTTCCACTTAAGAATTCAAATGTCTCTATATGAAACTCTATATAGGAAGAAATATAGAACCCCAAAATGTTGAGAAGAATTTAGAAAATGATAGATACTTGGACCTCATCTTATGCAAGAGATGAAGGAGAGTGTTCATGTCATCCAACAACATATAAAAGGTGCTCAATGTTGGAAGAAGAGATATACTTACAACCATTAAAGGGGATTAGAGTTTGAATTTGGAGATAATGTTTTCCTACAAATATCACCATGGAATAGATTAGTTAGATTTGGAAAGAAAGGTATGCTTAGCGATATGTACACTATCCTCTTTGAGATCCTTGATCATATAGGTGTAGTGGCCTATCAGCTTACACTTACTCCAAATATAGATCATGTTCATGATGTGATCCACATATCTTTCCTGAGGAAGTACATATCTAACCCCTCACATGTACTGAATCTGGAGGTGGTATAACTAGAGAATGTAATCTCATATGAGGTGCGACCATTTATGATCTTGGATCATAAAAACAAAGTTATATGTAACAAGACAACTCACCTTATCAAAGTATGGTGGATGAACTATACATATGAAGAGGTGAAATGGGAACCAGAGGAAACAATGAAATAGAAGTACCCTCACTTATTATAAACTATGAATATGAGTTGAAATTTTAGGAATGAAATTTATAAAGGGGGGAAAATGAAACAACCCATATTTTATAAATGATATTTATTTCTTAAAATGATGTATATTATATTATATTATAAAGTATTATACACATAATACAAATAGAGAAAACAATAATTCTCTTTTTTCATTAAGGAAAATCATTACATTAGTTAATGACTAAACCCATTAAAATTTCAAATATTATAATGGGGAAAATTAGAAAATAGAAATGCTTCAATAGAAAAATTCGGATCACCCCGATCAGCTAGAATCATCCCTCTCATGAACAAAACTATGGAAATTAAATAAAATATTAGTATTCCAATCAACATTATAGAAAATTTTAATGTATAACCTTGAGATAAATTGACACGAATAATTAATGAAGGAATAAAGTAGTATTTATACGAAGTAATATGAATGTTGGAATAGTAATGTAGATGTTTGAATAGTAACCTGGTCATTAGAATAGTAATTTAACCTCAAAAATAATAAATAGTGATATAAATAATATTTATAATTAGTAATTTAAGTAAATATGAATATTATAATGGAATAAAATATACCGTGATTAAAAAACTCAGAGAAAATATAATTGTATTTCAAAATATTTGGTAAAAAACCTAATTTTTATATTAAAACTTAAAATTAACTATGTTAGAAAATTATTTTTATAAAATTAATATCATTTTTGAAATTATCACATTGAAATTTTCTAATGGTTTTTTGGTAACTTTCTGAAATACATCAATTTTCAGGTGAATTATTAAAATACAGTTTTTCTGTAACTAGTGTATCTTGAATTACATCACTCATAATGTAACAATGATCTGATCTTTTATAGAAAAAAAGTACCATCCAAAACATATCTAATTTAATAAATGATTCTTAAAATATGATAAACTTAATTTATCAACCAAAAAATCATTTTTTAAAGCCTAAAGTCAAAAGTGATCCCTTAAAATAACAATTTTTCTTGTTTCCACTATACTTTTTTATTAAACTATGTAAATTATAATTATAAAGGAATTTAAAGTATTGAAACCATTCTATTATATTTAAATATGATTTATATTATCAAAAATTCACTATTACATGTTTTACCTTTGATATATTATTTTATTTAATATTCTATTCTAAAAATACCTCTATTCTCAAGTATAAATAACCATTCTCACTTCCCTTGGAAACCACTCATCTTTCACTTTACAAAACCAAAAAACTATAAAAATCCTCACTATTAATCCTCTTATAATCCATAGGGATGTTCTGGAGTAATCCAACTCTAATAATCAAGGGATACTAGTGTTGTATAAGGGAAGCAAGACCAAGAAGAGGGTATGTTTTCATCAACTATTCTTCATGTATTTCTCTTATCTTCATCTCTTTCTCTATCATTTTCAAAAAAAAATCTTCTAAAATTATTTATATATTTTTTTATCATTATATTAATGACTTTAATATACTATAAAAATTATAGTTTTATGTATTTATATTTTGTACCTCTGTTTCTCTTCATTTGGACAACGTTTCTGATAACGATCAGTTAACCACAAACAAGGATGTTTCCAACTTTTTTTATATAACCACCCTTATGTATGGTTATACTAAATTATTTATAATATATAAATGTATAAATATATATATTTCAATCTTATATAATTAATTATACTAATGTATAAATTTCATTTACCAATATAGTAAAATTAAATAAAAATGATTTTTTTAAATAAAACATGATATCAAAATGTATACACTTTAACCAAAGAAAACTAAGAAACATAATGAAATTATTATAATTGATAAATATTGGTAAAAATTATAATAATTAACTTCTGGACTAATGTTTTAATAAACCTAATTTTACTATTCCGGAGGAGGAAAACCGATGAAATAAAGTGGGATTTAAGGTAAAGGGATTCTCAAACACAACTCCTTTTCTTTGAGTTATCTACTTTTCCTGAAATATTCAGTATTAATATTACTCTAATGTTTCTTAAATATCATTTCACTAATATTTCATTTTATTTTCAGTGATATATATTTTTCCCCCTTGATTTTTATGCCAAATACAAAAAGAATCTTAAAATACTTTTTTTAAAACACATGTTTACTCCTCTTGAGTTATTTATTATTTACTCAGGATTAATGTTTTATATACCAAAAAATTTTTCCATTATTAATTTGAGAACCCCAATGTTTATTTATGAAATTATTCTTTATTTAGTCCTTATTAAACTCTTTTGTTTCCATATGTTATTTCATTGCTACGATTATTATATGTTCTATGTGGCATGCATGATTATGTGATTATTATGATGTGATGGGTGAGATCTAAATTATATAGGCCTATAATGCATTGTTTAATGTGATTTATATTATGATATTATGGTCATTATTAATTAATTTTATTATATATTTGTTCACAATAATGATGTTATGATTTATGCACATATGTCATGTGTGGACATGATGTTAGCTTCATTCGCCACTATGTGTGGTATTTGACCACTATGACATGATGTTTCATTTTTATATATTTCCACATTACATTAATTTTTAAACTGTCTTCCCCATGCTTATAATTATGATCATGTAATTATGGTGATTATTCTCACCCATTTCTGATTGATTCACGTCTCTTATTTTTTCCATGTTATCCTTACCCTTACTGGGCTTTTAGCTCATCCCATTATTTGATGTATATCCTCTGATGACAACATGTATTAAAGAGAATGTGGGATTTGTTAAAGGATAAGTAATAATAATTTAAATAATGTTTAATTTTTATTATTTACAATTGATGTATGATCCTAATTCTCCCAAGGCACTAAACCTTTGGATCCTATATTATATCATTATTATGTTGTTCATCTGAAAAATGATTTGATAGTCATGAAAGAAAAAGTATAGTGATTATAAATTAGGCAATCTACAAGATTTCATTCCCTATACATGTTTAATATAAAATCATATCTTCATAATCCCAAAATCAAATGCATGGTGTGAGGAAAATACCCATTAGGATACCACCTTGAATCTATATAATATCTATCATCATTTAATTGTTATTTCTAGGTTAAAAAAATAAGTTTCATAAATATATTTCATTTAAAAAACATTTACCTAAAACATCCTTAGGTTTTTTACTTTTAAAATTAATCCATATTCAAAGCCATAGGAATATGATTATAAACATGTAAATTGATAAAGAGGTCAATAGTCGAAATGTTCATAACTCAAAGATAAACTTGTGGGAAACCAAACATGAAACAATATTATCATTTAAAAAACTAAGCACAAGTTTTGATCTATCCTATGTGAATACATACTAGACATGTAAAGGAATGTTAAGATAAGGATACCATGAATACTACTGATATCAAGTCCCACCATAGTCCATTTATATCGCAATCATACTCCTAGTGGCGCAACACTTATTAAGGTTTGCATATGTCCTTAAACCAATGCACCCACGATTCCCATTGTGTTATGTTTTCCATACATTTAAGTAAACCATGATAAAAACATTTATAAAATATTTCCACAAGAAAATAATCCCTAATAGAGTAAAACTAGTCTCCTTATTATGTCCAATTGAAAATATCACTGCAGTTATATACACGCACAGGTTACGCCCCTTTTGTACCTGTGGCAATGAGTTGATGAGATTCTGGTTTCGAACCTCTGCGTCTGCAAGTTTCTTTCCATTGTACCCCAACCCCCAAACCTACCATGTATATACACTAAAATGTTAGAATTTATACTATTAAAGTGTGACTAGGTTGATCTAATTCATGTAATTTGTGTAAATAATTTTCTGTTTATATTTGGAAACTCTAACAATGTGTTGTATAGAAACGAGTCATTAAACAAAAACTCTTCACATTGACATTGAAATCAATGAAAGTTTACTTTATTAGCTTTCCATCAAATTTGATTCGAAAAATAGTGATTAAAATGTTTAAAATGAAATTATTTTTAATATTTGTACAATTTTAGCTTCTCCCCACATGTGCGCATGTGTGATTATATTGCTATGATTTTGTAAAAATTGGTTGTAAAAGTTTATAGCCACAAATTATTTACATCAGTTAGGGGAAAGGAGGAACAAATACAGAGAAAGTATAACTACACCTTAATTTACTCCAAAATATTCAAATGTGAGACCTCCGCACACCCCCTCAATACCGTAACCACCAGCTTACTCCTGACAAAATAAGACCATAGTTCAAAAAAATAAAAAACAAACATAGTCTATTATAAAACAACATCCTCCCCAACTCGCTTCTCCCTCCCCAACACCCCCACACCCCCACTCTCCCACTCCCCAGTCGAGTTTTTATCATCTCAAATTCCATTAAATAATGGATCATCTAGTCACATTCTATGATTTTGACAATTGTTTGTTTCAAGCGTTGCAGTCGGGTAAGCAAGGAAGTGAGGGGTGTATTGGTCTTTCACAAAAAAGGCAGCGGATTCTCCCTCTCTCCAATCAATGAAATATCACATCTCCAATTTATAATATTATATTATATATTAAAAAAATAATAAAAATTGTGATATTTTTAACTACCGAATATATTTTTAAAAATAATTTTTATTTTTCTTATATAAAAACAATTATAACACTTTTTAAAAAAATGATCAAATTATATATGTTTTCAATTTTTTTATTATTTGAGTAAAATTAATATATTTTTATTGATATTTTTATGTGAATACATTTTTTTTAAAACATATTAAATATTAATGAGTTAATTTTATTTTAAAACCAATTATATTTGTAATTGAAATATATTTTATTTTTTAAGAAAAAATTTGTTAAGTATTTTAAAAAGATCTAAAAATAAATGTGTGATAAAAATAGTTTTTTAATTATTTAGGAGAAAATTAATAGATTTTCATTGATATCTTTAGAGTCGTACAATTTTTTAATGCATAAAAAAATATTGAGTCTATTTTATTATCAATACAATTGTTATTGTATACATTTTGAAATGGTAAACAATATTATTTTTTGTAAATTTTATGTAAAAAATGTAATAAATATTTTATGTAATTGCATTTAACATAAACATATTTGTTAAAATTTAACTTTTATTAATATATTCTGTAGTTTTCGAAAGTCGACTGGAACCATCCCTGGAACCTCCACTAGAACCTCTACTAGAACATCCACTAAAACCTCCACTGGAATGTCCACTGGAACCTCCAGTGGAACCTCCACTGAAACCTCCACAGGAACCTATACTGTAACATTCACTAGAACTTCCACTAGAACCTATAACCTCAACTGGAAGATCCACTAGAACTGACACTGGAACATCCACTGGATCCTCCACTGGAACGTCCAATGGAACATCCAGTGGAGCCTCCATGGGAACATCCACTAGAACATCCACTAGAACCTCCACTGAAACGTCCATTGGAAACTCTACATTAACTTCATATTAATAGATTTATAATTGTTATTAGTATAGATGATGAATATAATATATTACATATATTATATATATAATTTCATTTAATATAAATATGTTTATTAACATTTAATTTTTATTAATATATTCTATAGTTTTATAAATATATACTTTTGGTGTATTGTGGAAAATCCATTGAAACATCAATTGAAAATTTACCTGGAACCTCCATTGTACCTTCTACTAGATCCTTCAGTGGAACATCCACCAGAACCTCCACTAGAAGATCCACCAGATGTTTCACTAGTACCTGGAACTTCCACCAGAACCTCCACTGGATCGAGAACCTCCGCTAGAACTGAAACCTATATTGGAACCTCCACTGGAACTTCCAATTAATAGATTTAAAATTGTTTTTAGTATAGGTGTTGAGTAAAAATTTTTACATATATCATATATAATTGCATTTAATATAAATATGTTTATTAAAAGTTAATTTTTATTAATATATTCTATATTTTATAAATATATACTTTTGTTGTATTGTGGAACATTTATGGAAACTTCAATTGAAAATTCCACTAGAACCTCCACTAGAACCTCAACTGGAACATCCACTGGAACCTCCATTGAAACATCTACTAGAAGTTCAACTAGAACCTGGAACCACCAATGAAACCTCCACTACAACTGGAACCTTCACTGGAACCTCCACTGGAACCTCTACTGAAACATCCTTGTAATAGATTTATAATTTTTATTATTATAGATGTTGAATAAAATATATTTCATATATTATATATAATTGCATTTAATATAAATATATTTATTAAAATTTAATTTTTATTAATATATTCTATAGTTTTATAAATATATACTTTTGTTGTATTGTGAAACATTCATTGACATTTTTCCATTTAAATAAAAATGTGATTTTTTCATGAAATTGGTATTTTATTATAATTTGATATGTTTTAAATAGTAATTTATATCAAATTTTTTTATATATAATTTTTGGTTTTGATATGTTTATGTTTTGTATCAAAAATTGTTATGTTTTTTTATATCAGCGTTTTTTATATGTTATTATTTTTTTTGTAATTTATTGAGTTTCTATAATATTTAAAATAGAATATTATTATTCAGTGTTTTTATTTTTTGATATGTTTTTTATGTTTTTGATACATTTTTAAGGTCTTAATTTGTTTTTATGATATATTACAGCTGTATGGCAGTAATAATAGTAGGGGGAAAATGGAATTTTTTAAAAATTATGCCAATTGAATTTTTTATTGAATGTCAATACAACGACTACTTTTTTTTATAAATGTTGCATCATATTGGGTAAGGTTGATATTACAGTTATTCAGGGTGTTGGAGATATGTTGGTCCCTCCCCACTCCCACTCCCTAAGCCTCTCCCACCACAATTCTTACTTCCCCATCCTTGAACCCTAGTCACCTCGATTCAATTCACCCTCTCCAATTTGTGTTTCCCCATTCCCAACCCCCGCTTATGTTGATTCGCTTCCCCCTCTCCGTCTTGATCCTCGAACCTCGATCAGCCTGGATTGACACCACCTAGTTCCCTGCTTTTTTATTGATGACTTACTGTTCTTCACGGTGGTGGAGTATATTCTATGGATTGTGTCTTCATTGACTACATCATTCAATCCAGGCATTATTTCCAAGTGATTTCTGTATGTGGGCCTCGACACGGTGAGTTGAGATACTTTCTTCTCATTCTGATTCCACTCTTTGGAATGTTTAAAATGAATTTATTTTATTAATTGGATACCGTTTCAATTGAAAAAAACCACTTCTCATGTGTTTTTATTTTACAGTCACACATGATCATGCTTTAATTATTTATTTTATTATGGTATACTATTTGGATTAAATAGACCCAAATATTAAACATCATGAGGGATATATGTGTTGCATGATCAACACTATATAGTTTGGAAATAACATGTATTTTTGGCACATAGATTTCCATTATTTTCACTTTTAATATTTATTTCCAATTTTATTATATATATTAAATGATTTAACTAGAAATATTATTTATTTTTTCAGTATTGACTTTAGGGAAGTGGTAAAAAATTATTCAACAGTACAAAATCTAATACATTTCTAGCTGTTTCTTTAATTTCCTAATGTCATAAATATTTAAAGCTTGAAATATTTCTATAATATTAATTTCTCTGTTTTTCATAAATATTTTGTATAAAAAATGGGTCTAATCAATTGAATCCTATATACTCCAATGAAGCTATCATATGGTTATAACAAAATTTTATTTTTTTATCTTAAGATAAAATAATAAAATACATACCAAGGCTATACTATCTCTTCATATTTACAAATTTTAAGTGGATGAATATTAAAATCAATTTCAATAATCTAATTGAACAACCACATTAAATTATGTTATAAAATTAAACCTTTTAAATAAAAGAACAATCAAGTTTTTCAAAATGGTTATATTTTATAACATTTAATAAAAAATACTTGTAACACCTATCACATACCATGATAATTATTTATGCATTAGGATTTAAATAATCTCAAGTGCTTGCAAGATACTCGGGCTCAGCTTAGAAAAAACATGAATTTGGCTTGGTTAATTATTTTCAAGTTGAGTTTGAGCTCAAGATGCTCGAGTACTAACTCGAGCCGAGTTTGAGTATTAGAATAACTTAATCAAGTAGCTCTTGAGCCTAATCAAAAATATAATATTTTAATATGTTATTTCAATTCAATATATATGTATTTAATTTTGGTCTCGAGCTTTCGATCTCGAGTACAAATTTGAGGTCAATCTCGAATTTGATCTTGATTTTGTAATTAAAATTATCACAAAGCATCCCATTTGAATAGAGTTGAGCTTAATCGAGTAGGTCGATCGAGACCGATTTGATCTTGAGGTGATCATAGCTTGAACAATGAGTTCAGGTATCGATCTTGAGCTTGATTAGTTAGATACTTGGCTCGGCTCGTTTCGATGACTCCCTTGTTCATGTGGGATTATTTTTGGGATTTGACTGTATCTATTTTTTTAAAACTAAACAAGAAGTATTTATTTTTTCAATGAAATATAAAAAAATACTCTTATTTTTTATCTCAAAAAAACACTTTTCATGTATTTGTATAACTATTTCCAGATCGCTTACTAAAAAAGTGTTTTTACACCATTTATCTATGTGATTTTATTTTTTAATTAAATATATTTATTTTTTCCAAAATTTAAAAAACAACATGTAATGACATGTGTATTTTAAGGGAGTTTCCAATTTATTTTCCAGTGATTATGTTTTATTTAAAATGTATTTTTATTTGTTTTTAGATAATTAATCTTTGTGGAGTTACTGTTTAGTTTAAGTGGTTGATTTAAAAATTGTTATTTTATTACTTAATGAAGATTATTATTTTATGGTGATATGTTTGTATAGATATATAGATACGAATTAGAAAAAAAATTATATCTATTTATTCACTTTTATTATTGTTATAATATTTGATATATTATAATAATTATAAAAAATAAATACTCTTGATATATTTATTTGTATTTAGGATTGTGTTGTGTGTGTTGAGTGGTGTGTGATATGAGTGATAAGAGATAAAAGAGGGAAGGAGATACTGTAGGAACATTGGTCCATCTTAGAGGAGGAAAGAAGGTCGGTTCAGCAATATTCCATTTTAGAAAATCGATTTTAAAAACAAGTTGGATGTATTGATGAGAGGTAGGGACGATTCCCCACCCCTCACTCAATTTCTATGTCATCCAAGCCTGACACCCCTTAAAAAATCAATTGATTAAAAAAATTTAGAATTTAATGGGGAGACATTTGGGTCAGTTCTTCAACTTCTTTGGGAGAAAAATAGTTTTCTCCTCCCTTTCTTCAACCCTCTCACTATCTCAAATCACCTACCTTATCTTTACTTAAATATTATAGATACTCAATGAATTTTCAATCTGTTTATGGTGTTGGAATTACATCATTGATTTGAAGGTAAGCCTCATAGTTTTATTTGAAGGCAATGTGGTTTTATTTACTATTTTTTTTAATTTCAGTTTTTCTTCTAGTTCTCTGAATTTCTAGAATTCTGAATGATATTTTGGATTTTTTTCATATTATTTTGAGTTAATCATCAATTTTAATCGAGATAGGTGATCTAATCCTTCTTCGAGATTTTAATTCAACACTTAATGTATATTTTGTTAATGTGATGTTTGAATTTAACCTTGTCATTGCCGTTTGACATGGATATGATAATTAATTCAAGATGAAATAATTTGTTTTAATTGTGAGATTTGTTTAGGAATTTCTACTGAAAATTTATTCTACAATCTTTGGGTGAGGTATAAGCCTTGAAAAAAGTGTGAGTATTGGTAAACTAATGTTAGTTTTAAAACGATATTAAAAGATGAATTAATATTATGAAAAACTGTTGTAATTTGTGTTTAAATGATAAGGCAATGCTATCACCATAGTGTTAAATGCGTTTAATGATGAAATGGTATTATTGATTTTGTAAGAATATTATATGATGGTTATATGTTGGATATTATGTTTGGAAATATTAAAAATCATTTTTCATGATTTGATAAATATTGTTCAAGTAACATAAAATCATTTGTGAGTTAAATTAATGAGTCGAGAATAAAAGGGGGAAGGAGGAGATGTAATGAAATTTTACATGAGATTTTTTTCAAGTGTGGATTGGAAATTATTGATTAATAATCTCATAGAGTTTTCTTTCATTATTGGAACCATTTAAGATTTACAAAGTGGTTTTATAACTATACATTTTCTTTTATGAACATGAAAATGGTTTGATATCATGTACAGAAAATAATATTAGAACTTGTTAAGGAATGAGGACGAGTCGTTGAATGAAATGTTTGAGTATTGACATGAAAATGATAAATTTTTAGCTGAATATATATAGGTGATGAATACAGTTAGACTTTGGGATAAGTTTCTTGTTGCAAATTGTTTGATGTATATGAAATAATATTTTAATTTAAAATGATTCGTTTGGGTTCTTTAAGATCATTTTTATTTAAAATGATGTATTGTGAAATTTAATGCCTTAATGGAATATGTGATGGAATTTCACATGTTATGAATTATTTAGTAAATGTGGGAAATCATGTTAATGATTTATAAAATGGGATAGTTTAAATAAATTATGTTATCCCTTTTTTTGAATATTATAAGATGCTAAATGAGTTATCTTGGAAAGATTTAAATGGGGTTATGCTTGCTGATTTTTTTGAAAAGAATGTAAGAAAAAGTGGTTGTATATATTTCATTGTTAATTGAGTTTGTAAAATGACAACAATTATTGTTTAGAAAACAAATAAGGAATTTAACATGGGTTTATATACTGAAAATGGATTTAATGATTTGTGATCATTTATCATAATAATTTCATGATTTCTGAGATGATATGAGATTGTTTTCTAATGCTTTGTGGTAATTAAGGAGAGGTTTGATATATATCATGTGTGTTGGAAACACACAGGATATAAGGGGAAAATAATAAAATGAGATAATAAAAAGCTATTTGATAAACAAGGGGGAGCGTCTTATGTGTAATGATGAAATGTTATCATAATTTTATGATGATGAGATAATTGTGTAAGAACTAGGTATTGTGTTTAGTTTTTTGTTGAAATTGTAAAACATTCTGATATGCTGAAGTTATTTTGTTAATAAGTTTGTGAGATTATTTTGCAGGGAAAGTCGAGTTGGGTTATGACATAACGATGAGTATGGTTGTGATTCAAAATATGCCTTATGTGCATCTGTGATGAGGTGAGCCTTGATTTTGTCTCTACTAAGTTGAGAAATGAGTTTCGATATGTCATGATTTTGGCTACAAGAGGAATATACAATGAGTTTTGAAGGTCATCTGTTTTACTAATGACATTGAATATGTCAATGTTGTCTGAAGCAGATAAAATTTAATGCCTTGATGAAGTTTGATGTGTGCTAGTTTTTTATTATAAATTCATAGTATACATTTCACTATACATATATGAACATATTAGAATCAATGAGCGGTTAGCTCAACTTATTGGGATAACTTCTCCTCTGAGAATTTTGATTACAGTTGCACTTTGGAAATCTATGGTAGTTTTTATTCTTGATTGTTATGATAATGGTTGAAAATTTTTTTATCTTGGAAGGTAATTTCTTGTGTAAACTAATATATAATGATTCTATTCATTGAGATTTTATGATAAAATTATGATAAATCAAAAAAATGAATTTTTATTTAGAAATGATAAATAGATGTTGAAAACCATCTCATTCTGAGAATGAACTTTTCTTGAAAATTTATTTGAAATTGTTGTAAGCATGCCTAGTATAGAAATGAATAGTTTATTGTTGATATATTGATTTGGGAGCATGCTTTTTGTAAATGACTATTATTTTGGAAATTATTTATGAATAATGTTTGGAAATCATGTTAATCGAAAAACATATTATTGTTTTGTGAAAATGATTTATTAATGTAGCAGATCATGTTGATTTAAATTGAATGGTGTTGAAAAAAATATTGTTATTGAATTTTGTGAATCATGAAATGAGATTTGTGATATTAATGTTCTGTTGGAATTTTAATTTTATTATGCAAAATGGTTATATAAAATAATGAAATATGGTTTAATAAAGAGAATGTCTATTGATGAAGAAAGTAATACTTGGAAAGTGGAATTTATTGGATGGGGTGTATTGTGTGATGAGGTGATATTAAATTAATGATGGTTGAATTTCTGATGATTGAGTTTGTTATGTTATTAAGGAATCTTGAAAAGTGTTTTCAATTGAATTATAGAGGTTGATTTAAAACATGCTTGGAATGTGATAAAATTTTTAAAATTATATTTTCTGGTTGTAAAGTGAGAATGTTTTGAATGATAAATTTTTCTGGAATTTTTTAGGTATATTGATTATGGATAATAATTATATGATGGATTTCCATGAATAGATAATGATATTCCTTAAAATGAATTATTGAGGCTTTTTATGAATGAATGGATATGTTTATTACCTTGATAACTTAAGATGTACATTGTTTCGTTGATGATATGTGAGCTTGACATAATATGTGATACAAATTGTGTTTTAGGTTCCTTTGTGTTGAATTAATTTCCAAAGAGGCTCTTTTGAGATGAAATGGAGATGTTTGAATCAAATATGTTTGGAATGTAATTCCAATAATTTTTGAAAAATAATTAAATTAGAAACGTACAGGTTTTATAAAATTCAATTGGAAAGGTTTTGAAGTTGTGTTTTGTGATTTGAAGATGCGATGACTGATTTGAAGCATGATGACTAATAGTTTATGATATTATATATGTTAACTATGCATGTTTTTTGAATTAAGATTTTGATATATGTCTTGGTACATGGTGATAAAATGGAAAATTTGGATTGTAATTTTAGTTTTTAATGACAGTTTTATTAGTTTCATTCAACGAGTTAACAAATTGAAACACAATTTTCGTGTTATATGGTATGATGATAGGGTTTTTATGAAATAAATAAGTTTTTCTTTTCGTTGGATAAGAATATATGGGTTAAGTGATTAAAATTTTCAGCATATTATTTTTTTGTTATGTTTTTTTATAAAAATGATGACATATAAAGTTATAATTCTAGTGGTGGAAAAAATGTTTACTTATATGAAAGAATTATTTTCTATACAAATTTTAGTTTGATTTTGGTTCTTGAAGATGGTGTATGCATGTTTTTAAATGTAACTTGTTATATGATGTGTATTATGAATGTATACAATAAATTTTTAAAGGGGGGGATCCATTGTTGTTTTATTTTGATTTTAAAAATGCATCTTTCATACCCCCCCCCCCCCGAAGGCGGCAGTGGTGTTGGGGATATGGGGCACAGGTCACGGGGTCGAGTCCCTGGGCCTTCTTTGTAGCATGCATGTGAATACAAACCCACCTTTTAAAAATGATTTTATCATTAAAATAATGCATTTTTGAAAAATTTGATTTGTCAGATAAAAAATTAGTCCTATTTTGTCATTATGGTTTTTATGGAAAAAAATATTTTGGACTAGGTTATGGGAAAAAATCATTCGAGGTAACACTGCATCATTTTTGGGTTGGTTTCGTTTTTTGAAAAAGATGGTTTTCATGGTGAATTGTCAAGTTCCAGTGATGTTGTTGACATTCAATGTTGAAAAAGAACCGTGAAAAATGAATGGACGATCTGGAGGCAGTTTAAAAATAGTAGTACAAGGTGGCACTGTTTTCCAGTGTTTTCCATATTTTTGGGGTCCAAATTTTTGAGTTTTATGATCATCGCGAAATGTGGATATCCTTGAAGATCTAATTTAAATATGACAAAATCATGAGTTTCACGAAGATAGGCCTCATGGATTGGATTTCTTGAAGACCAGAAAAATGAAGGCGGTGATTCTTCGTGATTACGTCATGCTTCACGAACAGCAGGGTATCGTGGCGGTGAAGGGATTTGTGAGGGAGCTTTGCAGTGAAGGTGCGAAGTAATTAATGGGATGCTCCGTGATTATGAAAAGCTCAGTGATTGGAAAATTTATGTGGTGCTTTGCAATTTTGAGAGAATTTCAGCGGAAATTTCAGAGCTTCGCAATTTGAGATGACGTGGCGTTGATTTCGAGGGGAGTGTTTTACGGTCAGTGGAATCGCCTATATATAGGCCTCGACCCCCTTGGGAGAAGTAGAGAGAGTTTTAGAAGAAAATTATTTGCTCTCATTTCGCGAAGGTAGTTCGCAAAGGCAGTGTGCTTTGCGAAAGAAGAGCTTCGCATCGGCTAATCTACCTCCGTAAAAGTTGCATGCTCCGCATTGGCACAGTGAGCTTCACAAGGGAAGTCACTCTGCGATGACTAGATCTTCACGAGAGTGCTTCGCGAGAGTGCTTCATGAAAAGAAAGGAGCTTCGTGAAGGTTTTTTTGAGCTTCGTGAAATTGGGATTCTCGAGAAGTAGGGTGCTTTGCGAAGTTGTTTCCAAAGTGAGTTGGCTGGTGTTCAGGAGAAAATGAGTATTCATCAGTGGATGAACTTTGAACTTCAATAGAGAATCCATCTACAGTTGAGGATGCATGATTTCATGCAGATAAAGAGACTTACAAGTCTATAAAGTGTTAGAAGATCTTCTGAAGAAGCAGTGAGCTCATTTCAGTAGAAAGAGTAGTGAGTTCTCAAATTGTGTGTGGTTGTAAACCAGGAGGGATGGTGAATCCACTTCGAACTTGTAAAAAATAGTGAACTTACAGTATAATTGGTGCATCGACACACTTTCGGTGTATGCTCATTGGTTGTAGCCCAGTGAGGGTGAAACAAGTAATAATCGTTGTGTCCTGTCCATGCTTTATGTTTTACTTTCTGCATCGGGAATAAGAGAGAATAGATTTTTGTCTAACAACAAAACAAGATAAAAAGGGGAAGTTTTTTTAATATTTCATACCCTGATTCACCCCCCCCCCCTCTCAGGGTATCTAGCCTAGTGAAAATAACACATGATATAGGCAACAATTTAAATGTAAGTACGAGATGATATGGATGACTTGATTCTTGTTGGGTTATGTTTGGAAGAGAGAGTTTTAATATGTTTTCAATTGCTATAAGAATTGATTTTTTTAAATAAGTGTGTGGTGTTAAATGGATATATTTTAATATATAAATAATGAAATGGATTTTAAATGATTCTAATATAATAGATTTAATGTCTTAATGAGTTGTATCCAAGGATTGGATATGGATACTAGATTTTATGACTCCAGGTGCTTCTTGTGGATAGACAATATTATGTTGAGACTTTGAGATGAGTATGGATATTTACTCCCTCTTCCCTTCCACCTTACCCTTGAACCTGATCACTCGATCAAGCCCTAGCCTTTCACACCTCCTATGTGGTCGATCTCTCATCCTCCACTCTGAAATCAATATCCTTGCCTCACTATCCTCCATGTTGTTGATCTCCTCCACTCCAACTCTCTTCTCCCTCGGTCTTGAATTTGATCACCCGATCTTTATATGCTTGCGTGTGCCTCCTTTGTCACCGACCTCTCATCCCCCACTTTGGTTAAGAATATAACTTTTTTCCTTTATTTTACATTATAAATTGTGTATTAATCATGATTTTTCCTTTCTTTAGGTGGATGGTTGAAATCATTTGAAGAACACTACTACAAAATTAAGCTATAGCCACAGACCTATTGCCACGGTTTTATAAGTCTGTGGCTATAGCATGGTTATACCAACGGATGAAAATTCATCCGTGGCTATATGTGAAATTTGGCCAATATTCTCTCGGGCTCCTCCTACGGAACCCTCCCTGACTCACTCCCCTCCCTCGATGCACTCCCCTCCCTGGACGACCGTGCCTCCCCCCTCCCCGGACGACAGCGCCTCCCCTGACGCCGACGGAGTCCCCTCCTCCCCCGACACACTCCCCTCCTCCCGACGACCTCTCCTCCCCGGACGACCGCACCTCCCCCGACGGACTCCCCTCCTCCGTACAACCCCGACGAACTCCCCTCCTCCCCTGACGGACTCCCCTCCTCCCCTGACGGACTCCCCTCCTCCCGACAGACTGCCCTCCTCCGGACTGCTGCAACTTCCCTTCTCCCGATGGAATCTCCTCCTCCGATGAACTCTCCTCCTCCCAACGGCCTCCTCCGGACGACCTTATTTCCAGTATCTTTATCATTCCATTTTTTATCATTTCCAGTATCTTTATCTTTAACAATAGTTATTTCAAAATCCATATCAGTAGTAATTAGATCCTTCTAAATAATATTTCCACTCTTTTATGTAAGATATTTCTGCTGCTCGGGTCGATCCTCATGAAAAAGTATACTAAATCATACCATTTTTGAATATGATGCATCTAGATATTATATAGGGTATGTCACCATTTTAGAATTGTGTTCCATGGATTTTGGTTTGATTTCCATCCCGTAAATATCGTATGAGGCATCGTGGTTTTGTATAGGGTAATAGTGTAGATTAACATCAAGAACTAGGAACATTAGTGTTGGATATGCCTTCATATTCCAATTATTTTCAACTATATAAATCTATTTTTGAGGGAATACTATATTTCTAGTTGTTCAAGAGAAATTAATGGGGCTAATTCCCAAAATAAAGGAAAATGTGCGAATATCATGGTGATATAACCATATGTAACATATGATTTTACAATTAATCTATGGTTGTTCATAGAGATAGGTGGTCTATCCATCATTGCACATCCGATAAGGAAAGTAATCAAGCCTTATATAGTATTGTATGGTAGAGCTGTTAGATTTATGTAACACCAGAGATGGTGAAAACCATGTGAATAATGGGTGCATGCATATAGTTTAGGTTCACAATGCCTTGATCTAGTATTCTTGTTTGAGTTCATGGAGCTTAGTGAAATGAAAATATTTTATATTATTGATGATTTGAGTATACAGAGGATCTTTAAGGACGAAAATGCAGTGAAAAATGCTTAAAACTTATGTGAACGGATACCCGGATTTCCTATAACAAATGAAGTGATCTTGAAGACGGTTGATCAATGTTTAATGTCATACCCCCTTTTCCCCCCTTTCCACTACTCCTAGGAAGTTATAATTTCAATGTGGTGAAATTAAAAGTATATGAAAATGGGGTGTTAAAAAACTATTTGAGTTGATTACTATAGCTAGAAAGAAGATTTTATGCTAGTTCTTAAGTAATAAGACACATCCTCCATCTAATTGGGGCTGAATCAATGATTTTTCAACTGTGAGAAAACTAAATATAGAACCCCCTGGGGGATACATGCAAGATTATCTTGTTAATTTTTTTAGTTTTTTTATTTGACCTTCTTTAATAAAGTTTTTTTTGATTGAGGTCTTTTTTTGTAGGATGTTAGGTGGGTCACTTCACATAGAAGCCCATTTTGAGTAACTTCTTTCACTCTAAGAAAAATTTGAGGTTGTTTCCTTCCACCCTTAAATTTTTATGAGTTTAAATTCTTATTATATAATTCAAATTAAGTGTGAGGTAAGGGTACACAATTCTTTTCTTATCCTAAATTTCATAATTCTAAATCATTGTTTAAACATTCCTTTTTATTGATTTTTATTAAAAAAAATTATGTTATTCACATAGAATAAATGAATTTACGTTATAATATCTATTTATTTAGTAGTTTGGTGAGCATAATTTCACATCCTATTGAAGTATAGATTCAACGATTTTTATAGATCTAGAGAAGTTATATTTCATAGTAACTTTGAACTAATCTACCTTTGTTTTTACTCTAGTTTTGTTCTATTTTGAACTTTAAATTTTATAAATTAATGTATATGTTTACACTTATAGGAGATGAAATTTCCGAAACCAAAGTTATTTATTCAACAAGAAAAGAAGGGAAATTTTTTTCAATGATCTCAAATGAATAGATCATCTACACCATGGGAGTAATAGTTTAAATTCTTTGATTTTTATACCTAAACATGAAAATTCACTTCATTTTTTAGTTGAAATAAATGGTTGGAAGTTTCCTTTTAAAAAATTTTGTATGCTGAAATCATCTTGTTAAATCTGTTGGTTGTTGCATCCTTTTTTACTAACCTTTTTGTATTGAAATTCTGGTGTGTATGCTTATTTTAATGTTTTACTAAAATCATTTTTGAACTTCAAATGTTAACATGCATCTACATTAAAATCCATGAATATGTGTTGAAGTTGTTAATATAGTAACTAGTGGGTATCATTCATGAATTTTGTGTGATTGTTCGAACTCTATGTTCTTCATTTATTTTGTTTTTAATATATTAGTTATATTCTTTGTTTGTAATTAGATAAAAAAATCATTATTTTTACAAATTGATGCATATATCTAATTAATCATTTCTACCATAGGACGAGGTGGTTGGTGTTGGTTCAAATGCGGGAAGGTTGGCATGCAACCGACAAGAAAGGTGGAACATCCATTCTTGGTAATGGGAATCTATGTGAACTTCACGTCTCAGTTATTGGTTTTGATTAGAGTGATATTAACATATTATTTTGTTCCCATGTAGTTTTACAAACATAAAATAAAAATTTAATCATAGTTTTATTGTTCCAATTATAAAATCTTTTTTATGAGCTGAATTCTATGGTACTCAATTGTTGTGCTCAATATTATTGTATAACCTTCTTTCTTCTATAAACCGTTTACAGTTTGATGAAGATAGGGTGCAACTGGTGATGAAATTTTTGAAGCTCTAATTTCTAATAGTTGAACTATTCAAAACAAAACATATTCCTCTCAAGTAAGCTTTGATTTGTGGTTCTTCCATCTACTATTTTTGCATGATACATGTTTGTATTCAGGCACATAAACACAAAAATATTTCTTATCAATTATTTATTCTCTACATAATTACTTCTGATTTATTTTGATCTTTTTTTCTTTATATCTTGTAGGTAAAATATAGTCTTAGGGTGAAAAAGAAATATGCACCCAAAGTACTCTTAAGGAACCATTTTGTAGGATGGTAACATTTTGGTAAGTTCATTTATTTCTTTTTACCATACTACATCATGTATGTTGAGAGGAATCTTTGATTTGTGGTTCTTGCGTCATATATTTTGGTCTTTGTTATATTTGTTGAAAATAGTCATTTTATGTCTTGAAGTGTTTTTGATAATATCATCGGGATGTATTGAAGTATGATAGGGGGATGGGTGGAGGGGGGTAGGGGGCTGGGTGGAGGGGTGCAGGGGGGGCAGGGTGGAGGGGGGTAGGGGGTAGGGGGGCAGGGGGTAGGGGGCAGGGGCAGGGGGAGGGTGGAAGGGGGCAGGGGGCAAGGAGGGTGTAGGGGGTCCAAGGGGTGGTGTGCAGGCTAAGGGACAGGGTGGAGGGGGGCAGGGGGCAGGGGTTAGGGTGCAGGATGGAGGGGGGCAGGGGGGCAGGGGGGGCAGGGGGCAAGGGGAAGTTTCTCCATACCATTACTCCAATTATTTTTCTTGTTCTTTAATTTTGGGTCACTACCCATGCCTTTATCATACATGTATTTAGCTTTTGGATATTCATCTTCATTTACTATATTGGAGGTGATGATAACCTTCTAACTGACTGAAATTTCCTCATCATAATCATACCATAATACACGACTTAAGTGTGTAAATTTATCCATATACAATCTAGGATAATATTGTGACTCTATGTAGGCCTTATTCTTAGTATTCATTGCAGCAGGTACGTTCGTGAAACCCCATACTGATCATTATTTTTATTAGATAAGGGATTCTGCTGCAACTTATTTTGATGATCCTTGGGTGTACTCATATTCAGCGAACCTGGTGAGGTTTCCTTCCTAGATATTTCCTAGCTAGCTATGTATGAAACATGCATGAGGGGTCCCTCAGAATGTGTCATCATCAATTAATGATAGGTAGGAACCTGCAAGAATTTTTTCCCATTTTTCACCACTTGAGAACCATGAGATGCAATCAGTTTAGGTAAATCATCCTAAAAGAAACACCTCTATGTAGGCATGCCATCAAATGTTGCCTCATTTGAAGTAATCTGTTCAAGACCATCTACATTTTTATAGAGGACCACATTGACTTTCTGCCTATTTTTTTCCATTCGTGAGTATTTACATTAATCTTTTGCTACAAAGTTGAAAATAACTATAGTCCCTTGGATCTGTACAAAACATCCGGGAATTGTTCCCCCAAAATACATGCCCCTCGAACTGGATGTTCTATCCAATGTTTATCTCTCCATCAGGAAGGGGTACATTGTCATCATTCAAGGATTTCCACCGGGGTGGGCCCTCTAGAGTAAATACAACACACTGAGAATAATCCATGTTTTTTTCATTCGAAGGACCATCCTAAGGTGATGTTGAAGTGATTAAGTCTTTAGTTTTCCTAGTATCCTTCTACACTAATATAACCCCTATCTTTTCCACATTATAAGGGACAGTAGTGTATTTTTTCTCCAAGTCATAGATTGGAATATTCATCTTACCGTTCCAACTTTCATAGTTATAGACATCATTCCCCTTCATATTGTAAAAAGAACACTCCTTGTCCCTATTACATTCAGGAGAATGATGAAAAAAACATATAATTCATGTAGAACTGTGGTTTCCTTTTGTATTGGATCAGAAAGTCTATACATTCATCTAATTAGTTAAGACTACTTCTTCTAGAATCATTATATACATGTTCACGTTCACATGGGTTATCACATAGTGTCCAAACCTTGGGTTATTGGTATGTATATCCAACCAAATTCAGTTCCCCACAACTGAGAAAATTTCCCAAAAATTGTGTGAGTACCAATACAGCTATCCAGGCAGGGGGAGGGGTGTCTGGCAGGGGGAGGGGTATCCGGCAGGGGGGAGGGGTGTCCGACAGGGGGGATGGGCTGTCCAGACAGGGGGAGGGGTGTCCAGCAGGGGGAGGGTTATCCAGTAGGGGGAGGGGTGTCCATGCAGGGGGAGGGGATGTCCAGCAGGGGGGAGGGATGTCCACCAGGGGGGAGGGCTGTCCAGCAGGGGGGAGGGGTGTCCGGTAGGGGGGAGGGGTGTCCGACAGGGGGGATGGGCTGTCCAGGCAGGGGGAGGGGTGTCCAGTAGGGGGAGGGGTGTCCAGCATGGGGAGGGGTGTCCAACTGGGGGGAGGGGTGTCCAGGTAGGGGAGGGGCTGTCCAGCAAGGGGAGGGGTGTCCAGGAAGGGGGAGGGGCTGTCCAGCAGGAGGGAGGGTTGTCCAGCAGGGAGGGGGGGCTGTCCAGCAGGGGGGAGGGGTGTCCGGCAAGGGGGAGGGGTGTCCGGTAGGGGGGGCTGTCTAGCAGGGGGAGGGCTGTCCAGTAGGGGAGGGTTGTCCAGCAGGGGGGAGGGCTGTCCAGCAGGGGGGAGGGCTGTCCAACAGGGGAGGGCTGTCCAGTAGGGGGAGGGGTGTCCAGTAGGGGGAGGGCTGTACAGCAGGGGGGAGGGTTGTCCAGTAGGGGGAGGGGCTGTCCAGGCAGGGGGAGGGGCTGTCCAGGGAGGGGGCGGGGCTATCCAGTAGGGGGGAGGGGCTGTCCAGGCAGGGGGAGGGGCCTTCCTGGCAGGGGTCGGGGCTGTCCAGCAGGGGGGAGGGGCTGTCCCGCAGGGGGGAGGGGTGTCCAGCAGGGGGTGGGGTGTCCAACATGGGGAGGGGCTGTCCATCCAGGGGGGAGGGGTGTCCAGGGTCTGGGGGGGGGGTGGACTGGCAGGGGTGTCCAGGGTCTGGGGGTGGAGGACTGGCAAGGGTGTCCAGGGCTTGGGTTCTTTATATTTTTGTTGTGTGTTTTGGATTTCATTGAGGTGGATTCGAGTCGCCGTTGATGAAGGCTTACATGTGTATTCATAGGTAGGCATATGCATATAAAAGTTCCCCCTTTATATATATTCACTCAAGGCAGTATGAATATATATATTGGGGCTAGGTGTGCTTATATATATATGAAAAATGCATACGTATGTAACTATAAAGGGGTACATTCAAGTATAAACATATATCTAAGGCCCCCTTGTGCATATTTGGCCATGAAAATATGTACATAGGGGCTAGGTGTCCTTACATATATGTTAAGGTGCATATGCGTGCAAGCGGAAAAAAGGAAGATTCGAGTTGTCATCGTCAAAAGCAAACGTGCCTTGAGGTTGAGGTAGGGTCCCTCTCCTAGCCCATTTAATTCGAGAATGTTTTAAATTGAATTTATTTGCCTTCTTAATTTTTCATGTTTATATTAAATTTCAATTATTGAATAAGTGTTAGTTCAGATAATTGTTTCTTTTGATAAATAAGTCCTAGTTTTGTAATAAAACCCCTCCAACAGAGGTGCGCTGTCTGTGAAAACTCACAGTGGTATACCTTGCTTAATATTATTTCATTGATGTTTTCCTTATACTTGATGTCATTGTTAGTCATAAAGCACACATCGTACTTGACCCTTTTTATATCCCTATAGGGGGTTTGCCTCATTTTATTAAAACAATTGTTTGAACCAAGACAATCTTTAAGTGCCGTTAGACTTTTATGATGGGTCCCATGTTGTGTGAGCATGTCACATGGCATGTGATATTTAAATCCAACAAAAAGCCCAGTTCCACAGCCCAGGGGTCCCACAGTACCAGTAATGTCAGATTACATGTTATGTAACCTGTGATTTTCCTGATCCCATGGGGTATTCCTCTAGGTATTCCAACACATTTATAGATCTCCAAACCTCGCCGAATTTGGTATATCAGGGGTCATCCAATCCTCTAGTCATCACAGATTAGCATTCATTTATTTAAATATTCGGAGAAAACATCCTCTCATTCCATCCATATCATCCTATTTGAAACTAAGTGGAAGATGTTGCCCCATGGATGTTGCTGGACCGGGCCAACACGTTGTGGTCACGCTGCGGTCACGCCGCGGTCATGTCGTGGTCATGCCGCGATCACGCCATGATTTGGCCCTGCTCCAGGACGACACCCTGCGGCAGTTACTCCTCCTTAGATAAACAATATATGGTTAGTTCTATAATTTTTCTTATTTCCTCATTCATAAACTATATCCCCTCTCAGTGCTTCCTCTCATCCATCTTTCCACAAAACGTGCATAGCGGGTGGTACAAAGGCTCAATTCAACTGAAAACATTTGTTTGATTGTCTAGAATATTTTATTGTAAATGTATCACATAATATTTGTTCGGTAATTCTTCTTTTTCTTCATCCTCTTCACATGTTGTCCAAACCAGATCATCCTCATCCTCTACACATGTCTTCTGAACCGGATCAGCCTGTTGTGAGGGAAATTCAATGTCTGCTTTTGGCTGTTTTAGATGAAATTCCTTCCATAATTACCTCATCTCATGTAGCACTCATTGGAGGAGGATGACCACTGCCAAGTTGAGTTTTAAAGGCTGCACACAATCTGTTTGATGCAATTCCAAAGAGGTTGTTCTATTCTGAGGGCCTATTTAATGCTGGATTTCCCACATTTCCCCCACAAGCTGGCAAAGGGAGGTCTGTTTGGGCCTATGCAAATAGGGATTGTTTTTATGGACAATGATGCAACTGGAGACTTGGTTTGCATGAAGAGTTTCCATGAAGGGTCTTCACTATAGAGGAGACTACCTCTGTTCTGTATTTGGTGGTTGCTTCCATGATGGTTCCCACAACCGTTTGACTGAATTTCACACCAAACCAAGACCTACTAGTGACTATTTTTCGATGCACTATAAAAATACCATGGCCAACCCACCAAAATCAAACCAGATATTCCAGGGACATTTCCACTCTCACTAAAAAATCCAAACTCAAGCCCTAATACAATTCCAAGCACCCACTTCAATTTAGCCACTATGAACTCCTTCCCAGTCCCCCACCATTTTTCAATCCACCTAGGCAACCCATCCACAACTTGACCACCAATCAGGCCTACCCACGTCTCAAATTCTAAGCCACCAACCCCACATTTTCCACTAGGCATCCCTCTTTAAAACCATTCCAAACCTCACCTAATTCTAACCAATTAAACCAGACCCCTTAACATTTGAAGCCCTCATCTAAATTCATGTTCCAACTCACTTATTTTTGTCCCAATCAGCCCTTCCACTTCAGAAAAACAAGAGCAGCCTACTTAAAATCCAGTCCAACTTAGTTTCCTTCATTCTTGCCCCCATGAGTCGACAGCCTCACCTCAACCAAATTATTAACCACCTGAACACCTGGATGCCACAAGAGGAGAGAGAAGGTTTATATATTTTTTTGTAATATTTTTTTCCATTGGAAGAGAATTTGTTGGATTCTGCCACTTGTAATGAGGTACTTAATTTCCTCTCCCTCTTTCTTCCATTAAATATTAGATAGATCCTATTTAAAAAAATTATTCTCCACCTCCGGGGAAGGAACTCTCAGCTACCGTTCTTCTGTTCTTCTTCCTGCTGATGAATAAAATTCCCCAAGTATATTGGGAAAATTTTATTCATTTTTGTTCATTTACCTCTTCTTACTTACTGCTGATTCCAGCAGCCGGATTTGGTATTTTAGTAATAGACCATGACATCCATCCGTTGTCTAGGGGGTCTAGTGGGGGGGGGGGGGGGTCCAGTGGGGGGGGGGGGGGTCTGTCTTGGGGTGTCCAGGATCTGGGGGGGGGCTGTCCTAGGGGGTCTTCCCATGGGGTGTCTAGGGGGTCCAGTGGGGGGGGGGTCTGTCCTGGGGTGTCCAGGGTATGGGGGGGTGGGGCTGTCCTTGGGGGTCTGGGTTTGGGGGGGTGGGTAGGTTCTGGGGGGTGTCCATGGGCTGGGGGGTTGTCTATGTTCTGGGGGGGGTGCAGGACTGGCAGGGGTGTCCAGGGTCTGGGGGGGGGGGGTCTGTCCTGGGGTGGGGTCTGTCCTGGGGTGTACAGGGTCAAGGGGCAGGGGGCAGGGGCAGGGGTGTCCAGTAGGGGGAGGGGTGTCCAGCAGAGGGAGGGGCTGTACAGGCAGGGGGGAGGGGTGTCTAGCATGGGGGAGGGGTGTCCAAGGGGGTGGTCCAGGGGTGGTTGTCCAGGGGGAGGGGTGTCCAGTAGTGGTGTCTATTACTGGTATTCTTTTTTGGACTTCAACAGATTATGCAGTGGGGTGGAGGGGGACCTGTGTGCAAGGGGTAGTGAGGGGGCTGGGTGTAGGGGGGTGGGGGATGGATATAGGGCTGGGTGCAGGGGGATGAGGGGTGGGGGGCTACGGGCCTGGGTGCAGGGGGGCAGTGGGGGTGAAGTGGGGGGGGGGGGGGGGGCTAGGTGCAAGGAGTAGTGACGGGGTTGGGTTTAGGGGTTGGGGGATGGATATTGGGCTGGGTGCAGGGGGTGGGGGGGCTGGGGGGGGGCCTGGGTGCAGGGGGCAGTGGGGGTGCGGGTGGGGGTGTATAGTGGGGGTGTAGTGAGGGGGAGGGGGACCTGGGTGCAAGGGGTAGTGAGGGGGATGGGTGTAGGGGGTGGGGGCTGGATATAGGGCTGGGTGCAGGGGGGATGGGGGGGGGGGGTTGCAGGTGGTACTGGGGGTGATGGGGGGTGTCCAGGGGTGTCAAGGGGGGGTTCTAAAGGGTTCTATCCAAAGGGGAGAGTGGTGGTGTGTAAAGGGGTGGGGGATGTGCTAGGGGGGTATGTCCATGGAGGAAGGGAGGAGCTATAAGGGGTCTGTCCAGTGAGGGGGTGTGCAGGTGGGGGGGCAGGTTCTGGGGGGGGAGGGTCTGATGGGGCAGACTGGCAGGGGTGTCTAGGGTCTGGGGGGGGGGGGGGGGGGGGTCTGTCCTGGTGTGGATTCCTGGGGGTGTCTCGGGGTTTAGGGGGTGTCCAAGGGGTGTTTGAAGGTGTGTGTGTGGGGGGGGGGGGGGTGTCCTGGGGTTTAGACTAACTTACTTACATATCATTCTTAAATTTTAGTTCTATATCATGTAGTATAATTATGAGTACATATTTCCTCATGAACTGAATATTTAGAAGTTAAAAACAATCTGTATATTTTAGTTGGATTACTATAAAAATAAATATTTATTTTTATCATGAATTGATCATAAGAAAAATTTATGAATTAAACTACTTTTATAGTTAATTTAGTAGGTTTAATTTGTATTTCAAGCATTCTAACTGAATTAAATTTTTCGGGGGGAATGGAGGGGGTGTGCAGGTTGGGGGGGGGGGGGTAGGGGGTGTGCTGGGGCAGGGGGGCTGCTGCGGGGGGGTGTGGGGGGGTGGGGGGCTGCAAGGCAGTTGGGAGGAGGGTGGGGGGGGGGGGGGGGGTCTGCAGGAGGTGTCTAGGGGGGGTGTCTTGGGGGTGTCCAGGGTGTGTCCAGGAGGTGTCCAGGGGGTGTCCAGGGTCTGTCCAGGGTCTGTCCAGGGGGTGTCCCGGGTGTGTCCAGGGGGTGAACAGGGGGTGTCCAGGGGGTGTCCAGGGGGGTGTCCAGGGGGGTGTCCAGGGGGTGTCCAGGGGGTGTCCAGGGGGTGTCCAGGGGGGTGCCCATGGGGTATTTTTTATGGATTTGGACACCCTATAGCCACGGTTCTAAACCCTGGCTATTGGTTTATTGACATGGTTTTTAACCGTGGGTATAGAAATAATGCCACGGTTTTAAAACGTGGCAATATATTCTGTCCGGACATTAGTATAGCCACGGTTGCAACCGTGGCTATAGGTATACAGCCACGGTTTGAACCGTGGTTGTATGCCTAAAGCGACGGTTTGAACCGTGCCTATAGATTTAAAGCCATGGTTCAGAACAGTGGCTATAGGTCTAGGCCTATAGACATTCCAAACTTAGCCATGGTTCGAGGAACCATGGCTATTACCTATAGCCACTGTTTGAGGGCCTATAACCACGGTTTAAAACCGTGGATATAGCCCGAATTTCCAATAGTGGAAGATAATCAACGAAACATGAAATAATTGAAAAGGGTAGTGTGCTCAAGTTTGTTTTACATGATTTATTGTTATTTCCATGTTTGTTTCTATTTTTCAATTTTTGGGTAAGAAATACTATTATTTTTCAGTTATTTCTGTGCATGATGTCACCCAGAAATATTGACATGTCCAAAATTTTCAAATTTTCGCATATTTGTCAACAATACTCACACTCCCATAATTTCCAGTGTTGGCATGTTCAAATCATGCTCTATAACATAAATTCACTTATATTAAAACCATTTAATTTGAATTAAAATATTTACATCATTAATCTTTTTATCCATGAAATAGTTTACAATTGAATTATTTTATTACCACCTTCTTGGTAATATATAATCCCATCACTTAATCATTATGTAAACCATCAATCAGATCGGGTTATGTCACTTTTCATAGATACTTTATTCCATATTTAACTTTATATATAGTTGAAATTCAAGTACCTTATACCTCACAAAATGTAGTTCCCAATTTCCCAACCAATATTATCATTTGATTCAAATTCATCACATTCAATATCTTACATTTCTTCAGTCATGCTGAAAAACCCAAATAGATTTTGATTAGTGTTCTATTTTATGTTAATGAGAAGCAAAGTCAATGAGAAATAAATTCAATATGTTCTAATGGTAAATATAAAGGAAAATATGTACATCTAAAGAAGTTCATCCTTGTGATTCAAAACATCAATGCATTAAATGAAAGTCTCACTAGGGTGAAATAAGTTGAGTTGAAGATATAATTGAGGATTCAAAAGATAAGCGGTCTAGGAGATGTAGTTTTAGAAGTTAACACTTTGAATGAAAGAAATTCCTTGTTCTACTTTTGGTAGGTAACAACACAAGAAGATTGTGTGTTTTTGGAAGTAATGTGGTTAATGATTCTTTCATTTGAATATTGAGATCTCAGGAATAAACTTGTATATTTTATTATTGTAGAGTTGAACTTTATAGTAGAAGAATGTTAAGTATTAAAGGTAAAGAAAGGTTGTTTCAGAAGAATTGATTACTATAGTTTTGAAGCATGTATTTCACAAAGAGATTAAATATGATTTTCAAAATGCATTATCGAGGTAAATTTTGGATAATGATAAATTAATGTAGATGCCTGAGACCTATGTAAAGTTACTCAAAGAACCCAAAATTTTGATGATTGTGAAGAGGTTTGAGGCATGTGATGAATCTTGAAGCAGTTATGGGAATTATCATGTAGAACTAATTGAGGATCTAAAGGAAGAAGTTAAGGAGAGTAGACGATGAGGATTTTCAGAATTCAAGAATATGAAGATGATAGAATGTTGAGGACATCAGAAGCGGCGTGTTTCAAATGTTTGAGAAGTGCGAAGACAAGAGATTTATCAGAAGTAGAAGACACATATGTTAAGGATGATCTTGAATAATTATGTAATAAAATGTAAATTTGGGGGAAAATTAAGAAATTAAAAAGGCCAAAGATGATGTTTCCCAAGAATATATCTGGAAGTAGGTGTAGTCAGTAATAATGGAAACTTCGATTGATGAAAATCCGAAAGTGTCAGAGTGATTCAAGTATAATTGGTTGATCTAGATGTTGGAGGAGTTTTAAAAACATAAGTGTGGTTATGAGGATTCACTAATGTGAAAGAATAACTTAGGAAGTTTAGAGTTATCAAAGATAGATTTTGAGTTAACTTTGGAAGGTATTCCATGATGGTAATTTAATTAAGTCTAGAAGTTCAGAAGTTGACATGCATAACGTGTATGTTCTGTAAATGGGATGAAGGAATCTCATAGTCGAACCGAGAACAAAGGAAGGATTTCACACAAGTATGAAAAATCATGTGCATGTTAGGCAGAATCACATGCAAGTCAAGCAGTCATAGAAGTTAAAGTTTCGTAAATCTAGTTATGTTTGTGAACATGGGTGGTATTCTCCAGAATCATGAAGACTTGTGTGAAAAAATTATTTTTTCCTATAAATAGCACCTAACCTTATCATTAGTTTCATTGTTGAATATTTTAAAGGATATCCAAAAGCTTCTATCAAAGGCTTACACAAAAGCATTCCTTGCATGAATACAGTAATGTGCCAATCTACTGTGTAACGAAATTTACGAGATAATCATATACATGAAATTATCTTATGTGAACAAACAATTGCAGACAAGATGAGACCCAACTCGTATGTTCTTAATACTTCTTGGGTCCATGAATTTGAGGAAGCAAAACATATTATTTTGAAGTACATAATTAAGGAGACTTTGGAAGTTAATATACCATAAGTTAGGTGGAAATGGAAATGTTCCATGTCAGCCAGCCTAATGTCACAGGCTGAGCATCTCAACACAGCGGTTCACCCATGTGGTACCCCATCCACCTCCAATGCAGACGAGACTCAACAGTCCAAAATTTCATATGATGTGAGGTTCACTAGTTTCTTCCTACCATGGACTCATCGGAAGAGTGAATCCAACACCCAACCAGTGGTGTCAAGACTGACATGCACCATCTTCCACATTATCAGGGTGACTCTAATCTCTTTGATATGGAAAAACCACATGAACAAAAACCTTGAGGTTCTTGCTGGTGTGGGATAAGACCCCAATGATTTGGTTGTGACAATATCCAACCACCATTCCACGAATGCCATCGTGCAGCAAGATCATGGCCATCTGTGTGTCTGCGAAATGGTCTGCTTCCAACTAACCGGCTACCTAGTATGGCCAAGTGGACAATCTTTCCTCATCATTGGTATTGTGGTCCACCCATTTTTTGGGTTTCAAAACACCATCGTCCACCCACTCCCTGGGTCACAAAACGCATCCTCGAAACCCACCCTTTATAGTGTCATCTCAAACTCTGACATCTCACGAGTTCGACATTCTCGGTCGTGTCACCTTCGCTATGACACCCCGAGACTATGCTCCCACCACCATGGCCAAACTGACAACATTATGAGAACACCACAAGACACATTCCCTTTTTACCACATGTCATGGGATGAACATCTCAACATAGCAGTTCCCATATGTGACAACCCAGACCCCTTTTAAGCGGGTAGAGTTTAATCATTTAGTTCTTCATATGATGTGAGGTTCACTGGTTTCGTATTGCCATAGACTCATCGGGAGAGTGACCCCAACTCCCAACCCCTGGTGTCGAGACTGACATGAACAATATTCCACATTGTGGGGAGACTCTCATCTCTTCGATAAAGACAGGCCACATGAAACACAACCTTGATGTTCTTACTGGTGTGAGATAAGACTCCCAGGATTGGGTCATGAAATTCTCCCACCACCATTCCAGCCACACCCTTATGCATGTAGGATCATGACCTTCTGTGTGTCTGTAAAATGGTCTACTTCCAACTAACCGGAAACCAAAAATGGCTAAGGGGAGGCTCTTTCATCATAATTGGCACTGTGGTCCACACAATTTTTGGGTCGCAAACCACCGTGTTCTATCCACTCTCTACCTCTGACATCTCACAAGCATGACCTTTTGTGTCGTATCACCTCCACCATCACACCCCAGGACTCCGCTCCCACCACCAAGGCCCAACCAACAACATTCCAAAAACACCACAAGGCATATTACTTCTGATACCACTTGTCACGGGATGAGTGTCTCAGCACAACGGTTTGCACATACGACATCCCAAGCCCCTCCAAGGTGGGTAGGGTTCAAACTTCCAGATCATCATATAATGTGAGGTTCATTGGTTTTGTCCTATCATGGAATCAATAAGAGAGTGAAACCAACTCCCAACCAGTGGTGTCGGGACTAATAGGCTTCATCCTCCTAATCGTCCAGGCAACTCCCATATCTTCGATATGGATAAACCATATAAACCATATCCTGGATGTTCTTGTTGGTGTGGGACAAGACCCCCTTGATTGGGTCATGAAATTATCCCACCACAATTCCATGCACACCCTTGTGCATGTAGGACCGTGACCTTTTATGTGTCTGCAAAATGGTCTACTTACAACTAACCTGATACCAAATGAGGACAAGGGGATTATCCTTACTCATTGTTGGCACTTTGGTCCACCCACTTTCTGGCTTACAAACCACCATTTCCCACCCACTATATGGGTCACAAACCACATCCTCAAAACCCACCCTTTATAGTTGCATCTCTACCTCTAACATCTCATGAGCGTGGCCTTCTATGTCATGTCCCATTTTCCATGACACGACAAGACACATTCCCTCAGATACCACTTGTCACGGGCTGAGCATCTCTACACAGCGGTTCACCCGTGCATCACCCCAACCCCCTCCTCGACGGATGGGGTTCAACCGTCCAACTCTTCATATGATTTGAGGTTCACTAGTTTCATCCTGCCATGGAATGATTGGGAGAGTGGCCCCAACTCCCAACTAGTAGTGTCAGGACTGACACACACCTACCTCCACATTTTAGGGGAAACTCCCATTTCAATAGGGACAAACCATATGAACCATAGCCTTTATATTCTTGTTGGGGTGTCAAAAGACCCCCATGATTGGGTCATGACATTTTCCAACCACAATTCCATGCACACATTCATGCATGCAGGATCGTGTCCTTATGTGTGTCCACGAAATGGTCTATTTCCAACTAATCGACCACCATGCATGATAAGTGGATGTTCCTTCCTCATCGCTGTTACCATGGTCCACCCACTTTCTGAGTCGCAAACCACTGTGGTCCATCCACTCTCTGGGTCACAAACCACATCATCAAAACTAACCCTACAAAGTGGCGTCTTGGCCTCTAACATCTCATGAGCGCGACCTTCTCTGTCGTTTCACCTCAACTATGACACCATGAGACTCCTCTCCCACCACCAAGGCCCAACCGACAACACTCCACAAACAAAACAAGACACATTCCCTCGGATACCACTGGTCACGGGATGAGTGACTCAACACAACGATTCTCCTGTGTGGCACCCCAGCCCCCTCTAAGGCGGGCAGGGTTCAGCCATCCAACTCTTCATATGATGTGAGGTTCACTGGTTTCATCCTGACATGGACTCATTGAGAGAGTTACCCTAACTCCCAACCAGTGGTGTCGGGACTCACACGCAACATCTTCTACATTGTCGGGGTGACTCTCATCTCTTCGATAGGGACAAAACACCTGAACCACAACCTTGATGTTCATATTGGTGTGAGATAAAACCCCCATGATTGGGTCATGAAACTATGTTTTGTATGTAGATGTGCTTAAAGAATATAAAAATCATGAAGATAAGAAACTAAAAGTTATTGAGAAAGGCCAACTTACTACATCCTACATGATCTTCAAAAATTAGGACACTTGAAAGAAGTTGAGCTGATTTGGATGTTTCATCTTCTGAATATTTGGAGAGAATAAGGTCGACATGCATGAAGTTGTAGTTATTCATTCACTATTATTCAAAGACCTAATATTGAGAAATAATATCTTATATTGTGATGAAAAGATATCCAAAATCATACTATAGATTTTGTTCAAGGGTTTGTAAGGGTAATTGTGGAAGATTGGAGCGATAAAATATAATATATCTATACCAATCAGAAGACTGAAGAGTTGTTGGGAGATAACTACTATCGAGAGACAATGATTTTACTCGGGACGTCGAACCTGTCCTAAGGTTTCCTCTAGAGTAAAATCTACCAGTATAGGTTTTGAGTTAAAGATGAGACACCCTCACCCATTGTAATCACTTTTCTACATTAGTGATATAATTTTTGTCTCGGACTGGACCCAAACACATTATTGAGTAAATACCAATAATAGAATTGAATCTTGTAAAAATACTGTGTTGCGAGCTATTTATTTTCTTTCTTGCATGCTGTGTGAATGTGTGTGTGAACATATATGATACATTCATCCTAATAGATGTAAAAGTTTGAATATAAAAGGGGTAAAAGTGAAACAAGTTTGGAAAAACTTGTCTACATTGATCCCCCCTCTATGTGTGATTGCCTGATCCACTGGGCACTTCTAGTGGTATCAGAGAACAAGGATACATCTCAAATTGTATCTATTTTTTCTCATAGTTGTTTTTATCAACATTTCATGAAGTGAAAATTTGAAGAAGATTCATAATTTCCTCAGATGGAAAATACAACTCTCATTACATTTGATACCATCATGGAGGTTTTATCCAATACCTTGGAGGGAAGACATAAGAAAGAGGGGAAGAAGTTAAAGAAGAGTTCAAAGAAGAAAGAGGATGCACTACTAATTTAAGGATGTCAATGTGATAGTCTATTTGTTAAATCTATTGATAATTATCTTATAAAAGAATCACGTTATGGCTGTGAAGAGTATGTGGACATTAAATCACTCAGTTTTTTTACTCTGAAGTTAAAGAACATCTGAAAAATGTGATATAGTTGCATTTATTAAGGGCCCATAAGATTAGAATTTATTGTTGGAGATGTAAACTAGTTCTATAAATGAAACATTAGAAACAATGTTGTGAAAGCGTAAAACTCTTTAAATATGTGGAATCCAAGGAAAACATTTTATGGTTCTATATGGAATGTTGTGAAAGCACAAACATTATAAAGGTTTAAATATCTTATGAAATATTGAATTGAAGAATTTATCAAACTTAGAAGAATGATGGTCAAGTAAGAATATTTTAATTGAATGAAAGGAAATTTGAGTTACCCAAATCCCTTATGGATATCATAATTCATAAAGAGACATTTAAAAATGAGTTTTATGTGGTAGAAATGTAAATTCTAAGAAAGAAAAGATAAAATTCCATATAATAAAATCAAAGAGTATAATTCACACAACTTATATGAAATATGTTCAAGAAGAACAATCATAACACAATAAACAAGAACTGAGTTATCAAAAACCTTTACATCATTGTTATCTTTCAAATTGGAAACCCATGAAACGTGGAACATGATATAGATTTTTATATCTCTTATATTGCATGAAAAATATGATAGAAGAAATCTATTTCCAATATACATCCCACAAAAATGAAACAAGTAGTGAATATTCATCACATCTCAATGAAGAAAAATTGATATGTAAAAACCCTTAAATTTGGTCTTGATTTTATATGCGCATGTGACTGACTTCTTAAAAAATAAATTTTTTTTTATTAAAAACATGATTAAGAACATTTTATTTTATATTTCATTTTACAGTCTATTTATTATCATGTCTATTTATTGATAAATAATTTTCTTATATGTCTGTTACTTGAGGTGGTTCGATTGATTTCTATGAAAATTCCTTGGTATATTGACCATAGTCAAATTTGTTTTCAAATACTTTAATAATATCTAGAATTGTAGAGGCATATGGATTTTATTTTCTCATTAGCAAAAAATTTATGCAATTCCATTGGTTTTCCCAAAATGGGCTCAAATTAAGAAAAGGGCCTTGATATGTTTATTTTAGGCGATTAAATTTACTATGTCCATTCAATGTTAATATCAATTTAGAATGTCTAATATTGTATTTATATAATTTTAGTAGTTTTATAAGTATCATCTTTATATGTAAAATATATTTTTTAATTCATCCAAGTTAGATAGTAATGAAAAAAGAAATATGTTGTTCCATAGAAGCAATAGTTCGTACATACACACAGATGACACTCATTTTTCATAGAATGGTAGGTGTAGAAAAATAAAATAATTATCATATCATAATATTAATAATGTTATAAATTCTATTTTATTTCTTTAAACAACAATTTTTATAAATCCATGTAAGCCGGTTGTGAAATATAGAATTGGTTGTTCATGGAGGCGATTGTCCGCGCATTCGCATGACACAATCTTCCTATTTTTAATGGTTTTGGAGGAAAGTAGATAAGTTATATTCCAGTAGTATAATAACATTTTATAATATTAAGAATAGTAATTATATAAGAATTTAATGGATAGAGAATATTTGAGGGGGTATAAGAAGAAAAGAAATAGAAGCACTAGGTTGAGAATATTACCTCTCCCTTTGGATGTTCTCCCTCAGGTAACACCATAAGAAACCTTATCATGGACTTTTGGAATGACCAAGGTTTCTAGGAAGTTGTGAGGGAGTTTATTAGAGGCTATGGTGAGGTTTTGGTATTGGCAAGGCTTTAGAATGAGTGGATAAATGTGGTGGCAGTTATCTCCTTTTATAAGTGAAAAAAATGATATTTTTTGTAAATACCTGTTACTTTTTCAATGATGAAATGACAATATTCAGGGTTCAATGAATCTAAAAGTTTAAAATAATGATGTTTGGGGTGAGATAAGGTCAATAAATCCTCTACCTTTCATTTTCACACATGTATTAATCATGTTTCAAGTCTTTTATGACTTGATTTTTTTATTTTTTTTATTTTTTTTAACTTTGATGTTAATTTTTACACAGTTAATTTATATTTTATTAAAAGTACTTGTTAAATATTCTCATAAAAGTTTGATGTTATAAACCTAAATTTAAGTTCCATATAATCTATTTCAATTTCTAAATAAGATAAAGTTAACTCTTAAATTAAATCATATAATATATAGAACTATTTGGTAGAAAAACGATGTTTTAATCATTAATCACCAATTAAATGAGTGATAATATATTTTTATATATGTTTAAACATAATATTAGAGAAACTTTGTAAAATTTATTAAATTAGTTTATTGAATAATAATTATACAACATTAGTAAAACAATTATTTTTAAAATAACCCTTTCACCATTATCATGGTTATTAACTATAATCTTAGTAATCATACATTTATTCTTAAAAATGAAATTGAACTTATTAAATGATATGAAAATATTTATCTAAAATTAGAAATACATTTTGATCAGTGAAATTTTGTCAGGTGATGAAAACTAATTTTTTATATAAGCGAATAATTTTTTTAGATTAAAATATTACTTAAGTTTCCAAAAAATTAAACATGGTTTTTATAAATTTAGCATAGTATTTTTAAGTGAATAATTTTACTCCTTAAATGTATCTTTTGTCTAAATTGTTTTTTATAATTTTTTAAGTAATACTTCATGATAAAGTTATAAAAATTATTGTATTAGTAAAAAATATATTTTTAATTATTCAACTACAAATCATTTTTTTTAGAAAAATCTAAAAAATTCAATCTAATGTAATATTGAAATAAAGAATTAAAAAAATGAGGTGCATTTTACAAAACTAAAAGTCTAAAATTTATAAATATATCCCTTTAAATGAATGTACAATATACAAAGAAAATTTGTTTTTTTTGAAAAATACTCTTTTAAAACATTATGTGTTCTTAATCCCATTTTATATGAATTTCATATTGATTACAATTTTTTTATTTAGTAGAGGTTATATTATTATAAATTTTTCTTGAAAATGTTCATTTAATATGCCACAAATTATTTTAGTTTGATGTTGCATGTGAAATAAGTTATCGAACACATTAGATTTATTTAAAGGAAAGATATATATAGTAAAATACTAGGGTGTTACACCCACCCTAAAAAAATTATTCCCTCATAGATTTAATTATCACTTACCTATTAATGATTCTAAGGGGTATATAAGAAAATAAAGATATTTTTTACAAGGATATCAACATCACTATCATAGATACTAGTAGACTCATCATTTCTTATATTATAGACATCTATTAAAATTTTCATTTATCTGAATAATTTTTATCAAGTAGGCTTCCTTAATTAAAAGAGTTTCTAAGGAGAAACCATTCACACCTTCATTTTCATGATCCTATTTACAACTAAATACTAAAAAAATATTTATGATAATATAAAATTAAATCAGGGTAAATGATCATAGAAAGTAAAATCCAAGGTTTACTTTTACAATGAATCCTTCATTTCATCTTATGATATTTTCAATTCAAATATGATAGAATTGGATCAACTAACTCCCTGAGTTTGAACCTATTTTTTCCATGGAATTTTTCTATTAGGTTCTTTAACCTAAAAATATTCAAACCCTTCATTATGGTTCTTAAATAGAATGTGAATTAACCAAAACATATCCGCTAAGAGTGTCAAACCATGTGTGTAGTTAAGCCTCATTATCATGCACCGAGTGACATTTGAGTTAATACCCAATATGCCCCTTTCAAGGTTACTACCCTAGGTACATCTATTATAGAACATGAATCCATGTATAATATCTAGATATCAATGTCATTTCCAGGAAAACCACACAATCTATAATTTATCAAAATTTGTAGAAGTTATCCTATATTTAGACTTATCCCTTCGACTTATTCTTACAGTTTTAATTAAATTTATCCTATCCTAATATAAAATAACTAAATTAATCCTCCAAAAAAACTAAATTAATCCTAAAAAATAACTAAACACTGCTTTAATACTAATTGAGACACTACAAACCCACACTCCCAGGCTCGACGCTAAAAGACCTTTCTTTAAATATGAACATTAATACTATGTGAGATGAACTAAGCTAAAAAATTTCTTTATTTTACATCAGTTTCATAACTTAAACATTATATCTCACAATATAACATCACAATTGCATAAGCATAATGATTCATATCATTGAGTATCAACTACATATGCAACAAATATTATGATTATTGTGATCATTTATCCATATTTGAACTACAATAGACTTCATTTTAAACTTCAAATTAGTTATAATCATTTTCATAACCCAGATAATGGAAACAGAAGAAAGGGGTGAGATCAAAGGCTCAATATGGGAAAGACTGATCAACATGTCATCAAATGATAGATCAAAAGCAAATGAGAAAACTTGGACAGGGAAGAAATACTGTATTAAAAAGAATATGGATCTATAATAGTTCTCTATAAGTCATTATAAAAGGACATGTAATCTCAAATGAAGAATATATACTATGAAAAAATAATATGGATTTATGAGATAATAAACATGAGTTATAGAGTATAATCATAAGAATATGGTATGGTTATGTAACATGCCTTTATAATATTGAATAACAAATAAATTTGAAAAAAACACATGGAACATCACCATCAGGATTCACATATTAACACCCATTCCTTTAAGAAATCATAATTGTACGAGTGTATACATCACCTTCATGAGTCCCACACATGCACCCACACTTGTGAGACAAGTTAATTACACTCTCGTATACATATCTCATGATATTTAAACTTTTAACCAATGAATTGGAGGATGATATCGGACTCAAACCATCAATCATCGATACATATGTGTAACAATAGAATATGAAATCATTCATACTTCAAATAGAACTTTATTATCCCCAGGAAAAGAGGAATGTTTTAAGAAAAACTTTTCTAAAAACTTTTCATAAGACATCCAGATAAAGATGTTTAATGGTGGATTTAAAATAACCCCAGTGTAACATAAGGAACATTTAAGATATTTACATAGATGAAAAATAATCTTTTAATATCATTGCATAAATCACATGAAAAATGATAATAAATAGTCCTTTTCTTGAAAGGATTGGAAAATATTTAAAAATGTTTTCTTTAAAATGAAATAATTTTTTTCTTAATAAAAACAATCCTTTTAAACAAAAAAGAAGTGATTTTAGAAAACAAATCTTTTAGATAATTATTCTTTCAAAAATTTTATTGATAAGACATAGAATCATTGAAAAACAATTTCTTCAACACACAAGCCTTTAAAATCTCTTTTAAAATCAATAATCCCTTTTAAATATCAAACTTTTACTTTGGAAAAATATATGAATATATTTTTTCAAAATAGTCAAGATTTTAATTCATTTGTAAAACCATTTTAAATCATGTAAAGTAAGATTGATAAATACAAATTCTCATAATGGTGAATGAAACTGCAAAAGTTTTAGAAAATGTTTTTAACATTATTTTATTCAAAGAAGTTGTAGATCAAATTCAAAAGTAAATTTATAAAAGGTAAAGTTAAAACATTGGAAAAAAATTATATTTAAAAATAATCATCAATAATATTTCATTAAAAAAATATAAGGGTAATAAAAAATATGTGGAGTGGATGATAAAACATTTGATTATGAAAAGATGGTATTTTTTTTAATATTTTGAAATGCCTTTTTTGAAAACAAACATCATAAAAGAGGTAGTATAACTTCCATTTGAAAAGTGGTAATGAAAAATAATAATATCACATTAGTAAAAACATATTTTGGAACTAAAAATAAGAAAAAGGAAACATTTTTTGGAATAATGAACATGAAAATGGGGAAAAACTATCTTTAAAGAAGATAAGTTTTTTCTTAAAAATGTTTCACTTTTATGAGAAATAAATTTACTGAGAAGGAATATTTGAGTTGAGAAAATCATTTTACCTGGATAGAAAAGGGGAAATATCTTATGAAATAATATAAAGAAGAATTTATAAAACTTAGAATAATGATTCTTATGTAATAATATTTTAACTCAAAGAAAGTAAAATTGAGATAACCAAATCCATTATGGATATCATTATTTATTAATCAAGATAAATTTAGAAAGGTTTTATATATATAATAAATATAAATTACTATAAAAAAATCTAAAATACCATATAATATAATCAAATAACAGAATACGCCCAACATATATGAAATAATTTCAAGAAAAACAATCATAACTCAATGAAAAACAATTGAGTTAACAAAAATCATCACATCATCATTGTATTTTGAATTAAAAACCCATGAATGTTAGAACAAGAGATGGATTTATATATCGATTGTATTTCTTACAAAAATATGACAAAATAAATCCATATCCAATATATAAACCACAAAGGGATATAAGAGGTAGATAAACATCATATCTCACTAAAGAAAATTTAAAATAAAAAAACCCTTACCGTAGGTCTTGATTTACAATGCGCATATAACTAAATTAATGAAAAATAAAAATTATGTTTATCAAAAAATTTCCTAATAACCTTTTCTATCTATATTTAATTTTTTAAGTCATATTGATTATCAAGTGTTATTTATTTATTAAATAGTTTTCTCTTATATCAATTACTTAAGGTGGTTCGGTCAATTTCTCTGAAAATGCATTGTTATATTGGCCATGGTAAAATGTATTTTTAAATAGAGTAATAATATATTGAATTGTATGGGTTTATTTATTTTACTATTCCATTAGTACAAAATTTATACAATCACATAGGTTTTCCCAAAATAGGCTCCAATTTATAATGGTTCCTTGATATATTTATTTTAGGTGTTTAAGTTTTCTATGACCATTTAGTATTAATATTTTTTATAAAATGTATAATATTATAATTATTGAATATTAATTCCATCATAAATATAATTTTTATACATTAATACATTTTTAAAGTCATCCATGTAAGACGATAATGGAAAACAAAATACATCATTCCGTTGAGGCGATAATCCGTGTATACACACAGATAATGCTCTCATTTTTCATAGAATGAGAAGTGAGTAGAAAAATAAAATAATTATCATTTCAAAATATTAATAATTTTCTACAATTTACATTTTTAATTAAAAAAATATTTGGGAGAATCCATTTAATGTGGTTGTGAGAAATATAAAATGTCATTCATGGAGGCGGTATTCTACACGTACACATAAAAAATATTCATTATTTGAATTGTTTTAAAATAAGATAGATATGTGATATTGCATTAGTATAATAAAATTTATGCATATAAATAATACTGATTATATAATACTATCATGGACATAGTATATTTTAAGGGGTAGAAGAAGAAAAGAAATAAGAGATCCTTGTTGAGAACATTACCTCTCCCTTTGCATGTTCTCCCTTGGGTAACACCTTAATGGGGATTAACGTGGTATATTGGAATGAAAAGGGTTTTAGAAAGTGAGGAGGTAGTTTTTTTTCTAGCTAAGGTTTTTTAATGGGTTCATAATTGTGGTGTAATCGACCTCCTTTTATAAGAGAAGAAAACGATATTTTTGTAAATACCCATAACTTTTTCAATGATGCAATGACACTATTCAATGGTCAATGGATCCAAAAGTTTTAAATATTGAATTTTGGGGAGATAAAAGGTTGATAAAGCCTCTATAATTCATTTTAACACATGTTTAAAAGATGTTTTAACTCTTTAACAACTAGAATTTTACATTTTATCATTTTGGTTTTTATCTTGGAAACTAGATTTTACGCAAGTATTTTATATTTTATTAAAAATATAAGGTTACCTTTATTACCAAATTTTTATGTTCCAGACCTAAATTTAGGCTCCATATAAAATAATTAAATATCTAAATAAGATAAAATTAACATTAATATTAAATCATATCGCAAAGGTTCAAAATATTCTCGATCCTTCCTTTGTCATTTTGGGATGTCTTATAGTTCAGAAGAATTTTTCATATTTTAATAAATGGGTTTATTTTTTTTCAATTATGGAAATAAATTAAATGTTTTAAAATTTTATAGGGAAATTAATTTGGATTATTTTAAAAGTGGTTCTATTATTTTTTGAAGTGTTTTAAAATTTTTAATGTAATAATAATATCTTTTCATAATTGTTTATAGTTAATTTAATGGTTTTTTTCAGAACATTTTATTTCCCCTTATGTGAAAAAACCCTCTTTCATATAGGTAACCTCATATTTCTATTATGTATCTAAAGGTAACCTCGATACCCTATGCACTGCGAAAAGGTGGAATTCCGTTTCGAATATATGCATAATAGTCTGGTTGGTTTTGCATGGCTCGCATAAGGGTTGTTCACTACTGCATACGGGTTCTTGAGAGCTTCTCAAAGATACATAAGGTTCGTTACCAACTCTCTTAATGTTAGTAAAAGTTTTATTAGTCTTGCGTAATGGTCAGTTGCTTATCATGTAAGGGTAATTTTGAGTTCTATTGAGTCACATAAGGGAAACTACAAATTTATTATGCAATGACCACATAAAGGTAACAACCAATGTATGGGTAAAACCATGTCACCCTTATGCAACACATGCTAGTTTCATATTTGCAATATAAATTTCTTAAAATTCCATATTTCATTCCCAATTCAATCTCTAATGTAATTTTAAAGTAAATTAAAAAATTACATGCAAAAATAAAATTGTTTTGAATTTGTTAAAAGTTTTAAAATAAATATTTTACATTCCATAAATTTATCATTTAAAAAAATAAGTATGCGAGAGGAATAAAATTTGAAATTGAAATTTAATTGTGAATTAAATGAGTTTTTTCAGTGAGTCTCATGGGAGTCCTCTGAGAATGCTTTGTTATTTATGAAAATAATATTTATCTCTATAATTCATTCTCTTATCCTTATCTAATGTCCCAGTGATCCAAAACCCTTATCAACCGTGTTTTATGAGTCATCTGCAAATCATTCACACCATCACCTTTGTTTTCCAAACCTATGCACATAACCTCCCCCTCTCTTGTTCTTGGTGTTGTGTTCTTGAAGCTCCTTGTGAAAGGCATGGGATTTGAGTTCTCTACCTTTTTATGTAAATTTTAGGGATTATCATACTTTCTTTTATTCCGTTGGGTGATTGATATGAATTGGAACAATAAGGAAATCAAACCCGATCATTGAAGTTGAATGGGAATAGTGTCCTACACACGTGTTTACCATTTTTTCTTAGTATTGTTGTTTATATTTTTAATGGTGAAAATTGATTAGGAGATAGAAAAACAAATAATGGCATACTGTAAAATTTTTTATTTGATAAAAATTACTATATGATGAATAATAATGATAATTATTATAGAAATAATCCATTAACGTTAAATAAAGATAATATCATTTCTTTGTCTAATTTTTATTTGATTAAATCAAAATGATGGCATAATGCGATGATAAACTACTTAAATAACATTGATAAGAATTATTTTATAATTTTGGATATTTGAGACTTAAAATGGGGTTTATTTTTTTATGGAATTATACCTTATATTAATTGTTTTGTTTTTGAATATTCTTTAAATGGTTAAATACCTAATGCTGGTAAATGAGAAGACTATGTTGAATATGTATGTGTCATGCTCGATTGGTGGTGTGTGGCCTAGAGACCTTGGTTGTGTGTGAATTGGTGTCCTTGGTTGTGATATGGTATTCTGATGCGATGGTTGGTTAATAGTGGTTTGGTAGTAATAGAATAATAATATTGACATACATAAATGTGGTTAGGGATAAATAATTCATGGGTGGGAATTTAAACTAATAATTAAATGAATAAATCTTGGAGGATGATTCTTTTAAAAAAAGGGAAATTGAACTTGGGTTGTAGCCCGTTGTGTGATACTTGTGGTTGATTTTTCTGTATTATAGGTAGCACTTTATGGTGTGATATTTTTAGTGTTCTTATTATGGTTTTAGAGATGTTTCTTGTGTGACACCATAAGTGTGGGATTGTGTGATATTATTACATACCTATATCTTCTCATGTTTTCTTACGCACCTCACCCTGGTCGAGTAACCTGAACAAAACATGGAGTCATTGGGGGTGGTTTCCTTAACATATAGGATGATGTGTATACATATAGATGAATATACTCTTTACCAAACTCTCCATACAGTAGGAGATACTGGTGGTGGATGATGAGATATGTGGTGGGGGGAATTCATGGTAAGTGGAGGACACGTGATTGATGTCCTACCCATTCATGATACCATACTACCCTAGTTACAAGATATGAGATATGTGGTTAGTTCCATGAGACATGATATGTGGTTTGATCCATGAGATATGATAAACAGTTGGTGTTGTCATTGGTGGGTATGGAGGGGATGAGAGAAATAGATGTCTTCACAATGGGTGAGAGAAGAAAACCAGTGGGAAAGTAGTTGCATGGAAACTTTATCTACATTTTTAAATATTAATTAACTACTATTGGATTTCTTATTTGGTGATTGAGCCTTGGTGAGGCTGGGGGACTAGTTGACTTTTGTATGTGCTGGTTAGTTCTACTATTTGTTCATCGGGGCATTAACATGCTCCTCTATTTTTTCACAAGGGACCTTAGGTACGATCTTACTGAGTAGACATGTTATTCTCATGATATGTGTATATAAACAATTTTTTTGGATTCCATGAAGGATTTGGGGATCGAGATGGATAATATTAGCTCATATCTTGGTTTGTTAAAGTTTCTGCTACAATATGTTCATTTGTTATTATTTTATGTTCAGAGATTCTTGTATCTATTTTATATTCCTGCATTGTGATATAATTCTTGCATGGAATTTTGGTTTTTTTTATTTTAAAATACAGTGGATTGGATTGTGATTTTGTGTCATGATCCAGGGATATTAGAGGGTAATGCCTCCCATTATGTCCGTTTATGCCCTCAACACTAGTCACCAACCTCCAGCCTACTAGAGATGGTACTTAGGGGTCACTCATTCTTTTTATTGTTGGCCAATGAGGGGTACTAGTGGAGGGGGTCATGATAGATTGACATAAAAGTTGTTGGTTAAAAGGTTGAGAGGAGTTTGTATTTAATAACTGGTGAGGATTACATGGGCTGGAAAGATGACAATATTATTCAAAAATTGTATGTGATGAAAACAAGGGAGACCAACTAGAAAATAGGATTTTAATCCCCCCTGTTATTTGACATAAGGACATGATGCTCTTTGAATATGAAAAGTAAGGTGACATTTCTTGTAGGGTAGATACCTAGTAGTTGTGCATGCATCATAATGTTTTACATTTCATTTTGTATGGGGTGGTTCTGGGAATGAATAAATGAATTAATTGAATGAATATAAAGAAATCCATTTATACTAGACTTAGGTGTTTCTAATTTTTTGTCAGAGATGTCGGTTGGTCGCTTCCCATATATTATAACAACTCTAGATTCTATAGTTATATACTTTGAATATTTCAATATATATATCTATGGATTTTCCTTGGAGTTGGAACTATGTTTTGGGTGCTACAGGACCCTATAATTAATAGATTAAAAATATTAATAAAAATTAAAGCACACATGTGCATCTATTCAGAATAAATGTGTTTCACATTGATTAGAAACTAGAATGGAATTTTTTTTTCTATAGTTGTTTCTAGAATGTATGGTTTTCTCTAGGCATGACATAAGTTTTGTCTATGTTGGATGTTCCATGGAAGGAAGACGTTGGGAGGAACAGTAAGTAAATTAAAAAATTTATTTATTTAATTATTTTACTTAATGACCTAAAACTTAATCCCCCTTTATAAATACATCATTATGATGAATATCCATTGTTATCTTCATATCCTCTAGATATTAGAGAGAATTAAGTGAAATTATTTGGCATTTTCAATCTTAGGAACCTGGATCAATGACAATCGTTTGATAGGAATTTCGAGACAAATGGATAACCCAGTGAAATCTTCACCTTCATTTATAGTGAGTGTGTTCTTTACTAATGATCGATCCATTATCGTGATAGGTCTTATTAATTGTTTTTATACCTCAATATTCACGTTTATTTTCCTATTAAATCTTCATATGATTGTGTGATATCACAATGTTGATTATTATGGATTTTTACCAAACATTTTTCTATGTTGCAATTTAAACTCAAACATTTCTTATGTAATGATTTTTTTCATGTTTTCCTCATGTTTCCCTGTGATTTATTTATCTGATCCTTGATGTCGTGTCCCACTTTGGAATTTCCTTATCCAAACACTCTATGATGTGATTATGTGTGGTTTATTAGATTCTCGATATTCGCATCAGACACCATACTTGGTGTTTCTGTCCTGTGTGATGTACAATCACCACTAATCATTGTTTGGGATGGTGGTTTGATAATGGATGGTCAATAAAATGAGGATATGATGCATGAAACCATAGGTAACTGATTCAGGAATGGAATCAACCTTGGGAAAACCTAGGGGGCGCTCTGTAGGTGCGTTGTATTCGAGTCAGTATCCTGAGAGGGGGTGGGAAGTAACTAAATCAGCACCAAGAAGGGACCTCAGTAATCGTGGTCAATGGTGGACTGCATGATGGACTGGGATCATCTGAATCTAGAAAATGGGATGAACTATGGGATATTTTCCATGACTATGATTGGGGTTGCACCGAAGAATCTGACTGCGACAACGATCGGTGCTGAATGATGAGGCGGTGGAAACCTGGTGTGAAAATTCCCCCTACATGTTATTGTAGAGAGAGTTTTGTAGGGGTGATAAATAATTATAATAATAATATATAATCTAGTTTCATACATAACTTATTCATAAAATTTTGGTTTTATGATCCATCTGTAACATCATGATCATAGCAGTGAGGTTGCAGATTCAAGATCAATAGTTGGTATTCAATCATGACTCATGGACTGGTCCTGGATTCTCTCCATGAAGATACCATCATATGTGAAATGAAGAAATATGTTTTTTTCACTGGGTCACCTTTATGGGTAATTAAATAACCTATCTCGTGTATTTTTCCACATAGATCGTAACGATAGGATCCATTTGAATATTTATAGATGTTTGCAGTGATATATTAGTAAAATTATGTTTTATCCTATAGAATCGATGATGATCCCCATGTGTGCTCATAAAGATTTTACCAAATTTAGATTTAGACATGTGAGCAGTACATTCTGATAAAATATGGAATATGATGAAATGTCAGACTAAGTTTCGACATCATGGATACGACTTGAGGTGACATGAGTGAGATTATTCTTTTAGTGATGCTCAGCTGATGGTAGTTATCAGGTTTGATCATGAGAGATATTCCAGGGTTTGGTACTCCCCTATCTCACTAGAGAGATGGTCCCCATAATCTTTATACAGGTAGATTTTATACTACCCCACACCAAAAAGGGTGTGATACTTCTATCTACAGAGTGGTATTCCCCCATCATCGAGATCTGATTGGGATTTGGTCCTCCACTAGAGATAGAGATCCCCTGTCCATGGATCACAGTAGTGGGGATAAAATCCTCCATTTACATTCTTATAAGGTTGTATTTGGTGATTATAATCGGAGAAGAAGCCTTTGGAGCTATAGGCAGACACATCATCACCCTTAGCTAGATGAGAAGATTGAGACTTCTCTCCTTTAAATGGGGTTGTAGTGTGAGTATATCTGATTAAGGGGTTTAATTTTTTCTATTTGTTTATGGGTTGAGATGGCCATTTTATTAAATTTATTCCCACTAGGTTTTTAGGGAATTCTAATGAGTATATTTTTATGCACCCTTTCATGGGCTATGAACACATCTTTTATATCTCACATAGATGTTAGATAGATTAATAGTGAATTTGGTGGACCAATTATCGGTTGAGTATAACTATACATTGAGGCTCTGGCCATGTTCAGTGGTTGGTAATGGAGATTATGTGTCAGGATCTCTTCAGTTTCTCCTTTTTCTAGTTGTTTTCAATTTGGGACATCTTTTTTGGTTGGACATTAATGATTCCTATTAATAACTTTTATATTTCTTATAATGTAATTTTATATGTATCCTAGAGGTTATTTTATGAATTATTTACTCTCTCTAGAGGCTACTTCTTTTTTATATATCTACATTGTTGAATGAGGATGAGCGTGTGTGTGTGTCTGTGTTTAGGTACCTCAGGCGAAGGCCTCCAATTTCAGTTTTATTCTTACTCGGTTCTTGTCTCCAACCCCTTTCCTATTAGATATGTGTTAGAGGTGTCACTCTTGTCCTAATACTAGCCTAGGGTGGCTCCCGTTGGGTGAGTTCTTATAGAGTGGTATCAAAGGTGGTTTTTTCCTCTGGTTGGTGTTTGAAGTTGTAAATTTCATTAGGATTTATTTGGGAATATAGTTAAATATTGTTAGAGTGATTCAAGTTCAACTCTTAGGCAAGGGAATCTAGTGATGGGGCAATGAATGATGTATCCATACAACAAGACTTTGACTACCAATTTTCTGACTCGGTATGCTGAGATATTGGTTGTAGGGAAACCAATGGTACATGAATCATATCAGATTAGGTCTTTTGGATTTCATGTTTTTCTGAATAATTTTCCTAGAAATGATAATTTAACCATGGAACATAATATTAAATTTCTGTATACCTCTATGATTACAACCATCCAGGATTCCAATATAGGGTCAATATGATTACCAGTTGAGCAGCGGGGCCTCAGTTCAGGGACCCATTGATAGAGTTAATATTTTCATTATTTTCATGTGTATATCAATTATTTAATCCCTTAAAATTACTGAAATTTAGGTGATTTTCATTAATTTAGTGGCTTTGGTGATTTTTGGGCTTAATTGTGAATTTTTTTAATTCATTAAATTTAACTATTTTATGGAGCTTATGTATTTCAAGAATATCTTTTACAATTATGATCCAAATTGGGTGATTCATTTCTTTAGGATTTTTTTGTGGGATTAAACTTTGTATTTGGGGCTGATATCAAATTCAAAACAAATTATCTTTGAGAAATCAATCCGGTGGAGAAATTTATTTTGGTTGGTAGAATAGACCCTACCTCATTAAATGAAAAATACCTCGGGATACGAAGCTTTAAATGATCTTATTATAGATAGGTTAGAACTAAGACTATATTTTTCATTTTCAAATTAAATTTAAAGAACAAATGAGCACATTAAGGCATCCTTTGACCGAGTAAAATTGGAGTAGGTGGAACATTATTTGGAATCCATAAAAAGTCATGCCAATTAATTTATCCATATCTTCATTTACACATGTACAAATTTTTTTAAATTTTTAGGGTATACATACAACTCCATTATTAACATATTTTAATAAAAGACCTTGGCATGTTATCCCCATTTGGTGGGAATAACAAAAGAAAAATTTTTTAGGAAGGATTTGGAGGAGCACATTTTCTGTTCTTTGTTTTATTTATTTTGTTCTTCTTAATTTTGTAATGTATTATTATTCCAAATTCATTAAGAATAAATCTCACATGTAGGGGTATAATATTTTTTGATTGTGGAAGGAGATGTTTTTACTTTTTTAATTCTTTGAGTTCTAGCACATAATGTTTTAAGATCATTTTCTCTTTTCTTCAAAATTGGATTCGATTTCTTTTAATAGTTTTTATTATCATGTATGATTTTATTTCATTATAGATTCTATTGTTTTTATTGATTTGGAAAATGACCGATGTCTCCCATCAACTAGGTTGTAGTTTATATATGATGGAATAGACCAGGGGTTAGTGGTGAAGTAATTGGTGATCGCCAGTATGTGTGTGAGGAGTAGTAAACATTATTGATTGATTGGGATAAAAATAATCGATTAGAAATTGCCTAAATCAATTGCGGTAATTCGCCAAAAATCTATAAAAATTTGGATGGAGAGTTTAAGAATATATGATTTTAGTAAGATTTATTGTCAGCATTACCATTTGACCAAGGGAGTGAGAAGAAGTGATTGTAGATTCTCATTTTTATCAACTTACCATAAGATAATTGGATAAATTGGAACCATGATAGAATTACAATTGGAGAACCAAAATTGACATGATCACCATATCATATAATAGTTTTCAATCACTTTTATTTCAATTTGATCTTAATTTTTTTCTTAATTTCCTTTATTTATTTTTTTCCTTGTCATTTTAAAATCAAATAACATCAAACCTATACTTCATTTTAAAATTTTAATGGGAAAACATGATTGTTGTAAACTCCTCTCTGAAGATAACCTAGGTTATCCACGTTACTACATTTTAAACTATGAAATAATTTTTTTTTCACACCCTACTGCAGGAATGTGTCACCCATACATGAGGTGTTTCCTCTAAGAGATCATAGATCAGTGCCCCGACCCAATGGGAAGTGCGTGGATCCACCTCCAGTGGTCCAAGCATATAATCGACTATGTGTTGGGTAGCTGATAGATCATGAAGGTCAGGATGAAAATGAGTGTTAGATTAGAAACTTTTATTATTTATAAGGATAGATACCAGTTATGGTTCATGAAGATCTAGACCCTTAGGCAGTGGGGGATTGTCTTGAGGTAGTGGCCTGAGTCTTTCAACTTGTACGGACCCCAACCGATCAGTTGGTTTCACTTGTGACTGGTCTTCCTCATGGAGTAGAAGAGCATTGGTGGGGCCTAATCACCTAGACCCATGATGGGATGATGATCTCATGTACATAGTTTCAATAGTTTTTTTGATGATTATTAACCTTCATGCATGGGATCTGTATGGTCTAAGAGCTTCTCAAGTTGTGGTAGAGTGATATTCCAGTTGATGAGTATGAATTAAGGTTTACCAACCCCATAAATTAATCTATTGATATGATGGGATATGGATACTTATAGGAATAGAAGTTTGAGAAGTCCCTTCATAGAGACATCTAATCTATAATGGTATCTTTATGCATTCACACTTAATCTAGAGTGTTGGAGTGTGATTTGGTTACAAATAAAAATATAGCAGAGGGATTTTGAGAAGCGGGATGTGAAATTGGATATTATGGGGCTGAGTTGTCTGTAGTCTCTAGAAGGCGGCAGTCATTGATATCTCGGTGGATGATTCATACTCATACCTATACTCAGAAACATGGATATGTAGTACAAGGTTCACATAAGGGGTCCAGTCAGCCTGGAGAGGGACAATGCTATGCCGGTGAGGGATGAGGTCACATGGATCATGATTACCCATCCCAACATATTGTATATAGTGGGAGGGTAGTGGATGAACCTACATATTAGAGGCAATATTTAATTATAGATCTCCTAGGCATGGTTAGGGTGGCCCCCCAGGGAAGTGGTGCTGGCAGACGGTCAGACAGATCCATGGAGGGAGGAGCTATATGAGGAGGATGATGTTATGACCTACTCCCACCACCACCATAAAGTGGACCACACCCATTAATATGGAGCATAAATTTAGGTCTGGAACATCAAAATTTGGTAATAATGGTTACCTTATTTTTTTAATAAAATTTAAATTACTTATGTAAAATCTAGTTTCCAAGATAAAAACCAAAATGGTAAAATGTAAAATTCTAGTTGATGAAGAGTTAAAAAATATTTAAAATTTTTGTTAAAATTAATTATAGAGGCTTTATCAACTTTATATCACACCAAAATTCATTATTTAGAACTTTTTGATCTATTGACCCTTGAATTGTGTCATTGCATCATTGAAAAGGTAATGGGTATTTACAAAAATATAGTTTTCTTCACTTATAAAAATAGTTCACTTCCACCAAAATTATGAACCCATTAAAAATCCTTATATATACAAAAAAACTACCTCTACTCTTTATAGAACCCTATTCTTTCCAATATACCAAGATAATCTCCCTTAAGGTGTTAACCGAGGGAGAACATCTAAAGGGAGAGGTAATGTTCTCAACCTAGCTCTCTTATTTATTTTCTTTTTCTACCCCCTAAAATATTATATATCCTTCAAAGTATGATAAAATCTGTATTATTTATATGATTAAATTTTATTATACTAATTTAATATCACTTATCTATCTTCCTCTAAAACAATTCAAAAAAAGAAGATGTATTCATGCATAAGTGTAGACTATCACCTCCATGAACGACATTTTCTATTTCTCACAACCACATTACATGGATTTTAAAAAAAAAGTTTTTTAATTAAAAATGTAAAATGTAGAAAATTATTAATATTTTTAAATGAAAATTATTTTATTTTTCTACCCCAGTCCAATTTTATGAAAAATGAGAGCATTACCTGTGTGTATACACGGATTATCACCTCAACAGAATGATGTATTGTGTTTTCCATTATCTTCTAAGATGGATCTATATAAAAATGTATTTAATATATAAAAATTATATTTATGAAAGAATTAATATTCTTAAAATATAATATTATACATTTTATAACCAATTTTAATACTAAATGGTCATAATAAACTTGATCGCCTGAAATAAATATATCAAGGAACCATTCTTAATTGGAGCCCATTTAGGGAAAACCTATGCGGTTGTATAAATTTTTTACTAATGGAATAATAAAATACATAAACCTATACTATTCTATATATTACTAATCTATTTTAAAATACATTGTGCTATGGCCAATATACCATGGAATTTTCAGAGAAATTGACCAAACCACCTCAAGTAATTAACCAAAGAGAAAACTATTTAATAAATGAATAACATGTGATAATACATATGAATTAAAAATTTAAATATATATAGAAAAGGTTATGAATAATGTTTTTGATAAACTTAATTTTCTTTTTCATTATGTTAGGTATATGCGCATAGTAAATCATGACCTAAGGTAAGGGGTTTTTAATTTAAATTATGCTTCATTGAGATATGATGCATATCCCCTGCTTGTTTCCTTTTGTGGTGTATATATTGGATTTATAGATTTATTTTATCATATTTTGTCATGAAATCTAATGGATATAGAAATCCATCTCATGTTCTACCATTCATGGGTTTTTAATTCAAAAGACAACGATGATGTGATTAATTTTTTTAACCCAATTCTTGTTCATTGAGTTATGATTGTTCTTCTTGAAATTATTTCATTTAAGTTGGTTATATTCTATTCTTTGATTATATTATGTGGTATTTTATCTTTTTTTTTCTAGTAATTTATATTTATTATATATATAAAAAATTCTTAAATGTATCTTGATTCATAAATTATGATATCCATAAGGTATTTGGTTAACTCAATTTTACTTTATTTGAGTAAAAATATTATTACTAAAAAATCATTATTCAAAGTCTGATAAATTATTATATATTTTATTTCATAAGATATTTCCCCTTTTTTATCCAGATAAAATGATTTTCTCAATGCAAATATTCTTTCTTGGTGAATTTATTTCACATAAAAGTGAAACATCTTTAAGAAAAAACACATCTTTTTTAAAGACAGTTTTTTCCTATTTCCATGTTCATTATTCCTTAAAATGTTTTCTTTTCTTATTCTGAATTCTGAAATATGTTTTCACTCATGTGATTTTATTATTTTCCCTTACCAATTCTTAAATGGAAGTTATACTACCTCTTTTATGATTTTGGTTTTCAGTAAAGGCATTTCAAAATATTAAAAAAGTTTTCCATATTTTGATAATCAAATGATTTATCTTCCACTCTACATTCTTTTTTGATAAAACTTATATAATTTTAAGGAACTATTATTCATGATTACGTTTAAAGAAAATGTTTTCCAATGTTTTAACTTCACCTTTTAGAAAATTACTTTCGAATTAGATCAGTAACTTCTTTTGTTACGTTAATGAAAAAAAAATCTAATACTTTTATAGTTTCTTTCACCATTATGAGAATTTGTATTTATCAATATTCTGTTACATGTTTTAAAGTGGTTTTCCAAATGCTTTTAAATATTTATTATTTTTAAAAAATATATTCACATATTTTTTGAGAGTAAAAGTTATATTTTTAAAAGGTATTATTGATTTTAAAAGGGATTTTAAAGTCTTCTTTGTTTAGGAACGAAATGTTCAATGATTCTATGTCTTCCCAATGATTTTTTTGAATGAATAATTCTCTTATAAAATTTGTTTTCTAAAATTACATTTTTTTGTATAATGTATAGTTTTTATTAAGAAAAAAAGTATTTCATTTTAAAGAAAACATTTTTAAATACTTTTAGATCCTTTGAAGAAAATGATTATCTCCTATAATTTTTCAAGTGATTTATTCAATTATATAAAAAGGTTATTTTTAAATGATGTAAATATCCTTAATGTTCCATATGTTAGAATAGGGATATTTTGAATCCCCCATTAAACGTTTATATCAGGATGTCATATAAAAATGTTTTAGAATGGATTTTCTTAAAACTCACCTCTTTTCCAAGGGATAATTAAGTGATGTTTGAAGTATGAATAATTTCATATTCTATTGGTACACATATGTATGGATGATTGATGGATTGAGTCCTATATCATCCTCCAATTCATTGGTTAAAAGTTTAAATCTCATGAGATATGTATACGTGAGTTCAATTATGTTGTCTCGCAAGTGTGGGTGCAAGTGTGTGACTCACAAAGGTGATTTATGCACTGGTACAATTAATTATTCTTATAGGCAAGGGTGTGAGTATGTGAATCATGAAGGCGATGTTCCATGTGATTTTTTTCAATGTTCTTGTGTATTCTATGTTCAAAGGGCATGTTACATAACTATACCATATGATTATGGTTATACTCTATAACTCATTTATATTATCTCATGAATCCATACTGTTTTTTAATAGTACATATTGTTCATTTGAGATTCATGTCCTTTTATAATGACTTTTGGAGAACTATTATTGTTCCATATTCTTTTTAATGCAATATTTCTTCCTTGTCCATGTTTTCTCAAATGATTTTAATTTAACCTTTTATTACATGTTGACAAGTCTTTCCCATACTGAGCGTTTGATCTCACCCCTTTCTTATGTTTCCATTATCTGGGTTTTGAAAAGGATTATAACTTATAAGAAGTTTAGAATGGAGTCTAGTGTAGTTCAATTATGGAAAATTGCACATAAATATCATAAAAACGTTTCTTATGTACTTTATCCTCAAAGATATGAATCTTTCTGCTCGTGGGATTGTGAAATTATTTTGTGAGATATAATGTTTAAGTCGAGAAACTGATATTAAATAGATATATTTTTAGCTTAGATAATATCATATTGTATTAATGTCCATATTTAAAGAATGTTCTGTTAGCATCGGGCCTTGGAGTTTGGTTTTGGGGTGTCTCAATTAGTATCAACGGAAGGTGTAGTTATTTTTTAGGATTAATATACTTATTTTGAAATATTAATTTAGCTATTTTTTATTATTATAGGAGAACTTTAATTAAAAACTTATGTAAAAGTCTAATGGATTAGCCTAAATATAGGATAATGTTGAACCCTCTGTGAGATAGTTATTTTAATAATCACAAATCATTGTTGTTTTCTTTTTATAAGTCAATTTAGTCATTTATTAAATCTATTATAAATTAGTTTATATATGTTTAATCATGTATACTTATGTTTTTCTATGTTTATTTATGGTCCACTATTGACCTGGAAGTGTTATGGATTAAACAGACACTTTGTGAGAATTTCATTTTTTTGACTCACCGTTAGTTATATTCTTGAATCACCATTAGTTATATTCCTGAGTCACTGATAGTTAAAGGAATGAGACACCGATGTGATGAACTGATGGACGAGTCACCTATAGAAGACATAATCACATCGAAGTCACACCGATGACAACTGTCGTACCAATGACAACAGTCGCACCGATGAAAATGGTCGCACCGATGATAACGGCCGCACAAATTAAAATGGTCACACTGATAAAAACTGTCACACCGATGACAAAGGTCGCACTGATGAAAACTGTCGCACCGATGAAAACGGTCTCACCGATGAAAATGGTCACACCGATGACAACAGTCACACTGGTGATACAACTGTCTAACCAATGCTGATCACAAGACCTACCGAAGTTAATGTTGATCACATGACCTACCGAAGCTGATGCTGATCACATGACCTACAGAAGCTGATGCCGATCACCTGAACTACAGAAGACGATGCTGATCACATGACCTATTGAAGACGATGCTGATCACATGGCCTACCGATACCGATGAAAATTCAAATGACCTACCGATATCGTGACTCACCAATAGTCATGAAATTTTTTTGTATTTTTATTAACTCTTATTTAATTCCAATGGTCATATTTTCTTAATTTAATGCACCTACTAGTAATTAAAATTAGTTGTTGGATGTCAGGGAACCGTACCTCATAACTATCAAAAAGTAATCATTATTTTTACTACATATTAAATAATAAAAAGGAAATTCTATCTGTAGTGAAAGACACGAGACAATTATACATAGACAGAGACACAGAAGAAGTAAAAGAGCGTACGTGTGAGTGAAGGCCCACAAAAAAAATATGATCTTGAAGAACACCTGTGGTAACCAGATATCTTCAAGAAGAACTTTCAACTGGAAAAAACATTGAATCCAAGTTTTTGTGCCTTCTAAACATCATATGAACAAGGCTGAATAATTGTAACTGGGATGAACAATGACACTCTGGTTTGTGTCATCTTCACCAGAAAGGATTTGGATAACATCTGCAACATCCAAATGAGTCTAGATCTCATCTGAAATCACTCATAGAATTCTAAACTCATTATCCATCTATTTCCTCTATAGTATTCCTTTGTTTAACATTTTGAGCAGTTTGTGTGTGCCTCTGTCTATTTGGACACACCCCTACTCCTGGGATGAACTGAAGGATACTAAATCCTCACATCAATCTTTTTATACCTTATTGTATCCCACTGTGAATTGTGGAAGAGGTCAAGTGTGACCTGGACTGCCTCAGTGATACTGTTGTTTTTTACACACATAGAATTGTGGAAGAGGTCTAAGAACCTGAACAGTCTGAGTACTGTTGTAAAACCTCGATCCAGTGTGTGGATCATAGTTTATATAAACTATTTGAGAGTACTAAGTCTCATCTTGAGACTGATACTCCTGTTTTAAAACTTCTGTGCATTTTTCCTTTATTAAAACTATTTTGATTATTCCACTGCTATTTACATTAAAACTCAAATATGATTTAAAGTAACATTGAAAGTTGAACTATCAAGTGTTTGTAATTATTGTGAACCAGTAAGTTACTTTCAAAAGATAATTTAATCTTCAGATTAAGTTAACTGAAAAATAATTAATATTTGAGAAACTAATTTAACCTTTTCAATCATTATAAATTCACTACAGTTTAACTTATTTTATGAATTTGGAGATTATAATACAAATCTTTTAGACAAAATTTTTTATTGGATCTCAATTCTCCCCCCCCTCTTTAGTATCCACTCCAATCAACATTTGGTATCAGAGGGTTGTTAAAAGTTTTTTGAAATTACTCTATTTGTGAAAATATTTCAATTCTGATTCTAGTTGTATCCTAAAGATCTCAGAATTTCTGTCAATTCTAAATTTTTATATCCTTATATATCCTCTTAAATCTTAGTTACTAGGGATAACAGATTAGAAGGTGTAGCTACCAACATGCCACCATTCTTTAATTGTTTTAATTATGCCCAATAGAAAATCAAAATGAATATTCATTTAGAAAGTATAAGATTTAACATTTAGACTGCCATAGAGACTCAGTATAAGATTCAAGATACTGTTAGAACTACTTGGGATGAACATACTAAAGAGGCTTACAATAATAATTGTCAAGCAATGAATGCTCAGTATTGTGCTTTAGGAGATGAAGAATTTAATCAAATATCTACTTGTAATACTGCTTATGAAATATGGGATAACATGGTTATTTCTCAGGAGGGAACAAATAAAGTTAAATAAATGAGATTGAATACCTACTCTATTAAATATGATAATTTTAAAATAAAGCATGATGAACCTATTTATGACATGTATCTCAGGTTCAACAAAATTGTAAATACAATGAGCTCACATGGAATGGTTGTTCCAGCTAAGGAGCAGATTATGAGATTACTCAAATGTCTGGCATAAATATGGAGTGTCACATCAGTGTCAATTATATAATCTTGTGACATTAGTGCTCTTCTTGTCAAGGAAATCATTGGAAAGATAATGATGTATGAGGAATAACTGAAAGTAAACAAGGAAGAATATGATGAACTATGGAAGAAGTCTGTAGCTTTCAAAACTTCTACATTAAAACATATGGACAAAGGGAAAATTCAAAGTGAATGTGATAGCTCAATCTGTGAATAAAGCGAATCAGACAATGATGCGGAGATGGATCAGATAGCTAGACGATTTAAGAAATTTTATAGGAGGAATAATTTTTTCAACAAATCAAACTACAGGGGAATGTAAGACAACAAAAGGTCATTGGAAGAAACATTTAAAAAGAACTAATAAGGGTGATGACATAGTCTGATACGAATGAAAGAGGAATTTACATGTCAAAGATGAATGTCCAAAATTAATGTTCAAGAAGAAATATGACTATAAGGAAAAAAAATACAATAATTCTATGAATGAAACTTGGAGTGCTTCAGAAGAAAGTTCAAGTGATTATGATTCCACCCAGGATAAAAAATATCAAAAATCTAATATGTGTTTCATGACAAACACATCTAAGGTAACATTGGATAATCCTACATTAAACTCTTATCATTTAGGAGACAATTCTGATTCTGAAAAAATGTCTAGTGAAGACTTATTTGGATATTGTAATATGCTAGAGGATACCTAAAATGAGATGAAAGATAACTATAAAGCCTTAAAGAAGCAGTATGTATTAACTAGCACTGCCAAATCTGTAGAAGAAGTAAAAAAAGAAAAATAATTATCAACTACTCAAAGATAATACTGAACTGAAATTTTATAATGAGAAAATTAAGAATGATTTGGAAAAATTTACTAATGGAATGGACACACTTACAAAAATTCTAGGAAAACAAGTGGCACCAAAGTATACTATTGGATTAGGTTATTATCCTAGACAAAGATACATTACAAAGAATAAATTTATTCCTAAATCTGGATAGTATGATGCTAGTCCTAGTTCTGATAATTCCTATGCCTCAACTAGCTATTCACATTTTTATAGACCAAACTCGTTTTGTCTATCAAAATATCTTGATTTTGTTAAGTATATGAGACCCATTAGGCAAATATGGGTACCAAAAGTCTTGCTTGATAACCTGTCTGGACCCAAGAAAATCTGGGTACCAAAATCATTTTCTATCTAAAATTGTTTTGTAGGAAATTTTCTTCAAAAGTTCCTATAGGAAGACATGGTATTTGGACCGTGGATGTTCAAGACACATGACATGGGACTTTTCATGATTCAAAAGCGTAATCATGGTTGAGAGGGGATTTGCACCTTTGGTGATAACTCTAAAGGGGGAATCATTAGCCTAGGTAAAATTAGTAACACTGATTCAATTTTAATTTCTAAAGTGCTATTTGTAGATGGATTAAATTATAACAAGTTAAGTCTTTCTCAGGTATGTGATTATGGTTTTAATGTTAAATTTGAAAATGATTCTTGTAATTTTTTTAATTATAATTGTTTTTACTATTTTATGCCTTATGAAATGAAAATTTATATACTATAGATTTTAATTCATTAACTACGAAGAATATTACTTGTTTAAATGCTTTTCATAAAGAATATTGGCTTTGGCATAGAATATTAGGACACTGTAATATACATTCACTTAGAAAATTGACTAGGAAGAACATAGTTATAGACCTACCTAAACTTGAATTACCAGCTGATAAAGTGTGTAATCCATGTCAAAAGGGAAGGAAACATAAAGTTTCTTTTAAATCAAAGAATGAAGTTTCAACTTCTCAACCTCTTGAGTTGGTTCACATGGACTTCTTTGGAACTTCTAGAGTTTCTAGATTAAATGGGAAACACTGTGTTTATGTTATATTAGATGACTTTTCCAGATATACTTGGGTATACCTTTTAGCACAAAAAAATGAAGCTTGTTCTTATTTTATCAAATATTCCAAGTCTGTAGAAAAAGTTAGTGGACTAAAGGTTAAAACCTTGAGAAGTGATCATGGTCGTGAGTTTTAAAATCAAGAGTTTGAATCTCACTACTCACATAATTTCTATAATCACAAATTTTTCCCCTAGTACACCTCAACAGAATGGTGTAATAGAAAGAAGAAATAGGTCCCTTCATGAAATATCTAGGACTATGATAAATGAATATGAATATTTTTTTATTTTTGGGCTGAAACTTTTAATATAGCTTGTTATATTATAAATATAGTCTTGATTAGACCCGTTCTTAAGAAAACCCCTTATGAGCTTTGGAATAATAGGAATCCTAAACTTAGTCACTTCAATGTTTTTGGTTGAAAAGTCTTTATTCTTAATACTAATGATAATCTAGACAATTTTTCATCCAAGAGTTATGAAGGAATATTTTTAGGATATTCAATTACTAGAAAAGAATATAGAGTTTTTAATAAGAGAACCAAATGTGTGGAAGAGTCTATTTACATAAAATTTGACGAAACCCATCCACATGAACCTAATCCTATTGTTGAAAATACTAAAGAAGGCTTTTCTTTTTTAAATCCTAATGAAAAAGGTAGTGGACCTGTTTTATAGACAACTAGCTCTAGAAATACACAAAAACCTGCTTATATTGAACCCAAACCTTGAGAAGAACCTGATAATTCTAGTCCTACCTTTTCTAGATCAACTAGGATTCTAAATAACCATACTTTAGATGCAGTCATAGGTAACCCAGATAAAGGAACAAAAACTAGATCTTCTCTAATAAATATATTTGATCATCAAGCTTTTCATTCATAACTAGAACCTAAAAATATCAATGATGCAATCAATGATGAATTTTGGGTAATGTCTATGGAAGAAGAGTTAAATCAATTTGAATGAAACAAAGTTGGGTAATTAGTAAAAATACCTAAGGACTCCTTAACCATAGGTACAAAATGGGTTTTTAGAAATAAAATTGATGAATCTGGAAACATGATTAGAAACAATGCTAGATTAGTTTCACAAGGTTACAATCAAGAAGAAGTAATAGACTATGAAGAAACCATTGCACCTATATCTAGATTAGAAGCCATTAGGATTTACTTCCTTTTGTATCTCATCTGAATTTGAAGTTATATCAAATGGATGTCAAAAGTGCATTTCTAAATGGTTTTCTAATTGAAGATGTTTTTGTTGAACAACCACATGGATTTACAAACCCCCATTTTTAAAATCATTCTTTTAAACTCTATAATGTTTTATATGGTTTAAAAAAGGCTCTAAGAGCTTGGTATGATAGACTTACAAATTTCCCAATTTCTGAAGGTTTTTCTAAAGGAATTATAGATCCCAGTCTATTTATTAAAATAATTTCTTAAGATATTTTGGTTGTACAAATATATGTTACTGATATTATCTTTGGATCTTCAAAAATTCTTTATGTACTAATTTATCAAAAATTATTCAAGATGAATTTGAAATGAGATTAATGGAAGAACTCAAGTATTTTCCTGGATTTCAAAATTTTCAAAATAAAGATGTTATTATTTTAAGTCAAAGTAAATATACAAATGATCTTATAAAACATTTTGGCTTGGATAATAATAAGTGAATTGATACACGTATGAGTACCACCTGTAAGTTGGACGATGATGAAATAGGGAAACCAGTTGATCAAACCAATTATAGAGGTATGATTGGAAGCTTACTCTACCTTACTTCTAGTCGACCAGATATCATGTTTAGTGTATGCATGTGTGAAATATTTCAAGCTAATACCAAAGAATCTCATTTTCTTGCTGTTAAAAGGATTTTAAAATATCTTAAACATACTACCAATTAAGGATTATTTTATCCCAAAGTACAACCTTTTGACTTAATAAGTTATTCAGATGCTGACTTCGCTGGTTGTAAGTTAGATAGGAAGAGCACATCTGGAACATGTCTTCTATTGGTAAAGTCCCTGGTATCTTGGTGTAGTAAGAAACAGAACTCTGTTGCATTGTCTACTGCTGAAGCAGAATAAATTGCAGCTGGTAGTTGTTGTGCACAGATTCTGTGGATGAAACACACTTTATTGAAATATGGATATCAATTTATACATGTATCTATAAATTGTTATAACACAAGTGCAATGAACATCTCTAAGAATTTTGTCTCTCACTCTAGGACTACGCACATCGATGCTAGACATTTCGTTTTGAGAAATCATTATCAAAAGGGTGATATTTCTCTAGAATGTTTTGGCTCTGAACATCAATTGGATGATATTTTCACTAAGCCTTTATGCTATGAAAGGTTATATTTTATTAAACAAGAGTTAGGTATAGTCGATTAGTTAAACTGATCAGTGAAACCAATCTATACTACCAATTGAGTTAAACAGTATATGAGACCGTTAGTGTTTATTAAAACGACGTTGTTTTAATTAATAAATATTATATTTAATATTTTGAACCTAAATGATAAAATTAATGATCTGCGTCTATTTCAATTCCTAAAAACTGTTGACCTTCCATCTCCTGCCAAACTTCACATCTTCTGAATCCCGAACATTTGAACCTTTTGAAACTCTCAAACCTCTCAAACCTCTCAAACCTCTTAAACCTATCAATCCTACAAATGGAAAAGCAAAAGAGACAAGACTAGGAATATGAAATCTCATCACATGTGAAATGTTCTTGAGGAGAATTGAGCAGCACGACTCATAGGTCCGTGAACCCGAAATTGGAGACTCGAGAGGTCACCGTAGAAAAGGAAGTAAGTTATGATTCTGTGTTATCCAATAAGTCTATGCTTTTAAAAGTGTTGGAGATGCAAGGATGGAAAGACTGGTTCTATAATAATAATCAATTATACTACCCAATGCTAGTTCATGAGTTTTATTTTAATTTAAGTATTGCATTGGATGGAGCAGAAGCAGCATGATTATCTTCAGTGATCAAAGGTAAAAAGATAAACTTTTCATCGAAGCAATGGGATGAGTGTTTGGGTGTACCACATAAAGGAATATTTGAGGATTACACTGGTAATATTCTTCATACCACTGAATATTTTGCATATGAGTATGCTCTGGAGATGATGACTGGCAAATCTGAATCCAGAAGAATAACTGTTTCTGAATTAGATGGGGAACGTAGAATCTTGTTTAATTTTTTTCAACACCAAATATGTCCCAGAAAGGGTGATATTTCTTTTATGAAGTATCAGGATGTGTTCTTGATGTTTTTATTTCTATGTGATAAGAAAATAAACTTGTGTAGATACATTACTATACATTTTTCTATGATGGTAAATCCATCCAAGAAGGCTCAAAACTTATTCTATGCTAAGAATGTGTCTACCATGCTAAAGTTTGTTGACTATGTTGATGATGGAGATGAATTTATCTCTTCTAGAAGTGTTTTTTGTATTAGAAAGGATATCTAAAGAAGAATGAAACTTAAATCGAATCGATGGAAGGATACATGGGTAGCTACTGAAGATAGGTAGAATGACTCCTTTAATCATAATGACCACACTAAGAGACCAAAGGGGATAAGAGATCCCGATTTTAAACCTAATGAAGAAGTTGTTTATTCTGATAATGAAGAAGTGACAGAAGTTCCTAAGGACACTGCAGAGTCCAACAGGAAGGGAATAAAGAAATATTATGCTGATGAAGATTTCGATACTGAAAAGGAACCTGAGTCACCACCTGATGATAAGAGTGACCCTGATATAGTAAGTCCTACGAAAATAATGGAATTTGGATCGGAAAGTCCACCTCTTCAGTTACCTGAGTCAGAACTCCATCAAGGTGATGAAGAAGAAGTTGACACTGAACCATCTCATTCTAACAAATATGAATCCAGTTACAAAGACAGTACCAATGAGACTTCGGTAAACAATAACAGAAATAGTAATTGTAATGATGATGATGATGATTCATGTACTCGACCAGTTGATGGTCACGATATGATTCAAGCTGATCCAAAACAATAATTAGTTGATCAAGAAACTATTCCTGAGACTGAATGTACAGTGCAGACTGTGATTGACGTAGATGGGGAAGAATCTCTTGAAAATTCTGGTGAAGGTGATTTTGTAAATCCTAAGTATAACTCTTGAAAATATAAATAGTAAGGCCATCCAGGCTTTTCGGTTCTAGGTTTGTATTATTTAGAGGAAGTGGAAGAAGAAGTGGATATCTCAAGATTAAGCCATCCATTTGAGGCTGGACCAGTTGATGAGGAAGTGCATGTGACTGCAGAAAGACCTGGTTCTTCTGTTTCTTGATATGATTTTGACAAATTTAAAGAAGAGTTTCTCCATGCAGTTAGAGAAACAATGAAAGAGGAATTATCCAATGCTTCTGCTCTTGTGAATCTAAGTGAGGATTCTATGTATTCTATAACTCAAAGAGTGGTAAATATTATTAATCCAGACCTGTGTAATACTGGTGAGATGATTGGAAGGCACATTTCTTCTCTGAATCAAGCAACCAAGGACTTGAGCAGTGACTTAATATCTCTATAAATAGAATTTAGATCCACAATAATTGGTATGATGGATGTTTTGAGAAACTTGATAGAACACCTGATGAAATCTGATTTGAGAAAATTAATGGTTGAGGTAACTCAGATTGTTGCTCAGGATAGCTCTTCCAATGTGACCAAGATCACAGGACATGATATTAATGCCTTAAAAGATGTTATTAATGAAGAGTTAGCAGCCTTTGGACAGATTCTGGACATGGAGTCTTTGAAAAGGATTAAATAAAATAGTGATTATATTCACAAGATGGTGAAGATGTATTCGGCTAATGCTATTAATGCTTAGAAAGAGATCGAAGAAAAAGTGGATCACAATTTTTCTAAAATTAATACCAAGCATGAGTTGAACCATCAGTTTAATGTCCTGGATTAGAATTTGAGACTACCTCCAGTCACTCAAGCCTTTAAGGATCAGGTCCAACAGTTAAAGGATTTTACTCCCACTCTAGAGAGTTTCATACAGAACAATGATGATTTTTAGAAGGCCATGAAATATGGTGGCGACGTAATTCGGGATTTTATCTATATGCTCAGACCATATATTCATGTACAAGAAAAGGCAATTGTGCTTCCTAAAGACAATCCTATCAGTCCATCTAGTGTTTCCCCTGGACAAATATCAGTATCTCAAGATTTATCCAATATATGGCCAGCCATTCTGTAGCCACCTCCAAGAGAATATTCTATTCACCAGAAAGTAACCTTAACACCGACTATGCTTCCAGCCAGAGCTATCTTACCTCCTCTCTCCATCCAACCAGATCAACCTTCCACCAAACCAGCTTCTGACCCATCCATTCCTCCCTCTGCTAAAGGGAAATAACCTCTGCACCCCAAGAAATAGTTGTGTCGGTCATTTTCGATAGGGTGTATTTTCATTGAATCTTTTTAGATATTATTTCAATGAAACTTTCTACATTTTCTCTCTCTCTACTTTCCCTTTTTCTTTGTGATAATCCCAAATGGGGAGAACAATATATAATCTCTAAATAGGAATATAGATATATATTTAAAGGGGTAGAACAATATATATAACAGTATATATAAATATATATCTAAGGGGGAGAACAATATATAATCTCTAAATAATATTTAATTTCTAATGTCATGATATAGATTGTATAATCTCTAATAGGAATATAGGTCAGTTTTATTCTTAGCTCTGATGTCATGTTTGCTAGATGTGATGCTATGTTGAATCTGATGCCATGCTTTGAGGCCATGTTTACCATTAGACATATATTCTTTTTTACATATGGGGATCATACTGTGTGTTATATCATCTTCCCTCTTCATTTATGCAATAAATTTGTGATTATCAAAAAGGGGGAGATTTTTGAACCCTCTGTGAGATAGTTATTTTAATAATCATAAATCATTGTTGTTTTATTTTTATAAGTCAATTTAGTCATTTATTCAATTTATTCTAAATGTGTTTATATATGTTTAATAGTGTCTACATAAGTTTATCTATGATTATTTATGGTCTAATATTCACCTGGAAGTGATGTGGATTAAACAGACACTTTGTGATAATTTCATGTTTTTGACTCAACGTTAGTTATATTCTTGACTCACCGTTAGTTATATTCTTGAGTCACCGATAGTTAAAGGAATGATACACCGATGTGTTAAAATGATGGACGAGTCACTAATAGAAGAAATCCTCACACCGAAGTCGCACTGATGACAACGGTCGCACCGATGACAACTGTCGCACCGATGACAACGGTCGCACCGATGACAACTGTCACACAAATGACAACGGTCTCACCGATGACAATGGTCACACTGATGACAACTATCACACCGATGAAAAAGGTTTCACCGATGACAACGGTCACACCGATGACAATGGTCGAACCGATGACAATGGTCACACAGATGATACAACTATCTAACCGATGCTGATCACATGACCTACCGAAGCTAATGCTGATCACAAGACCTACCAAAGCTGATGCTGATCACATGACCTACCGATGATGATGCTAATCACACAACCTACCGAAGCTGATGTCGATCACATGTCCTACCAAAGCCGATGCTGATCACATGACCTACCGATACCGATGAAAATTCAAATGACATACCGATCTCATGACTCACCGATAGTCAATAAAACTGTTTGATTTTTTGTTAACACTTATTTAATTACAACAGTCATATTTTCTTAATTTAATGCACCAAGTATTAATTAATATTGGTTGTTGGATTTCACAGAACCATACCTCATACCTGTCAAAAAGTAATCATTATTTTTACTAGATCTCATGGAATAAAAAGGAAGATCTATCTGCAGTGAAAGACACGAGACAATTATACACAGTCAGAGACACACAAGAAGTAGCAGATCATACGTGCGTGTGAAGTCCCAAGAAACAAAATAAGAACTTGAAGAACACCTATAAAAACTAGAGAGCTTCAAGAAGATCTTTCTTCTTGGACAAACAATAAAGATGATTTGGTGTGCCTACTGAACAACATATGCACAGGGATGAATAACTGTAACTGGGATGAACAACGACACTCTGTTTTGTGTCATCTTCACTAGAAAGGTCTTTCATAACATCTGAAACATCCAAATGATTCCAGAGATCATCTGCAATCACTCAGATCATTCTAAACTCATTATCCATCTATTTACTCTATAGTATACCTTTGTTTATCATTTTGAGCAATGTGTGTGTGCCTCTATCTATTTAGACACACACTGACTCTTGGGCTGAGGTGAAGGATACTAAATCCTCACATCAAACTTTTTATACCTTATTGTATCCCACTATGAATTGTGGAAGAGGAAAAGTGTGACCTGGACAGCCTGAGTGCTATTGTTGTTGTTTACCCATGTAGAATTGTGGTAGAGGTCTGAGGACATGAACAATATGAGTACTGTTGTAAAACCTTGATCCAAGGTTAGGATCATTGTTTATATAAACTGTATTAGAGGAATAAGTCTCAACTTGAGACTAGTCCTCTTGTTTTAAAACTACTGTTCATTTTTCCTTTGTTAAAACTATTTTTATTATTCTGATGTTGTTTACTTTAACACTCAAATCTGATTTAAATTAACTTTGACATTTGAACTAGAAAGTGTTTGTAATTATTGTGAACCAGTAAGTTAGTTCTAAATGCTACGTTAATCTTCAGATTAAGTTAACTGAGAAATAATAAATCTTTGAGAAACTAATTGAACATTTAAAATCTTTATAAATTCACTACAATTTAACTTGTTTTATGAATTGGGGGATTTTAATAAAACTATTTTAAATAGAAATTTTAATTGGAACTCCATTCACCCCCTCTTGAGTATCCACTCCGAACAATAGATAACTTATTTAAATTTTTATAAAATATAGAGTGTCTGGTTTTCCTAGAAATGAGATCTATATCTGGATATTATACATGGATGAAGGATCTTTAATAGATGTACCCCAAGAAGTAACTTTGAAAGGGGCATATTGGGTTTTAAATCAAACGTCACTCGGTGCATGATAATGAGGCCTAACTGCACACCTAGTTTGACACTCTCAGGGGATATGTTTTAGTTAATTAACATTCTATTTAAGAACCATTATGAGGGGTTAGAATATTTTTAGGTTAGAGAACCTAATAGGAAAATGTCCATGGATAGCCTAAGTTCAAACTGTGGGAGTTTGTTGATACAATTCTATCATATTTAAATTGAATATATCATAAGTGACATGAAGGTTTCATTTGAAAAGTCACCTAAGGATTTTATTTTCTTTGATTATTTACTCCGTTTTAATTTGATATTATCATAACCATTTTCACAATATTTGGTGGTAAATTGGATAATGATAATGAAGGTGTGAAAGGTTTTCCTTATAAACTCTTGTAATTAAGGAAGCATACGTGATAAAAATTATGAAGATAATGAAAAATGTGAATACATGCTTATTATATAAGAAATGATTAGTCTCCTAGTATCTATGATTTTGAGGTTGATATCAAAGTAACAAAATATATTGAGTTTCTTATGCACCCCTTAGAATCTTTCATTGGTAAATAATAATTAAAACTATGAGGAAAATTATTTTTGGGTGGGTGTAACACCCTAAGAATTTACTATATATATCTTTCCTTAAAATAAATCTAATGTGTTCGATAACATATTTCACATGAAACTTAAAACTAAAATGAGCTACAAAATATTAGATAAAAATTATGAATAAAATTTTACAATAATAAAAACTCTGCTAAATAAAAATATTGTAATCAATTAAAAATTCTTTTAAAATGTGATTAATAACACTAAATATTTTAAAAGGGTATTTAAAAAAAAGAAAATTTTCATTGTATATTGAATATTCATTGAAAGGGATAAATTTATATATTTTATAATTTTAATTTTGTAAAATGAACTTCATTTTTTAATTATCAATTTAAAAATTATATTAGAATAATTTTTTTCAATTTTTCTAAAATTATTGATTTTTAGGTGAATAATAAATTTTTTTGTTTTTACTAATACTATAGTGTTTATAACTTTATCATGAAGTATTACTCAATAAACTTATAAATTTTTTTTCGACCAAAGATATATTTAAGAATTAAAATTATTCACTTAGAAGTACTATGTTGAATTTATAAAAACCATGTTTAACATTTTGGAAACTTAAGTAATAGTTTAATCTAAAAACTATTTTTATTCGCTTATGTAGAAAATTATTTTTCAACACCTATATAATTTTCATTGAACAAAATGGATTTCAAATTTTAGATCCACATTTTCATATTATTTAACAAGGTCAATTTCATTTTCAGGCATAAAAGTATGTTTACTAAGATTATTGTCAAAAACCATGATAATGGTTAAAGAGTCATTTTAAAAGAATTGTTTTGGTAATTTTGTGTAATAATTATAAAATAAAATAAATTTATATATTTTATATAATGTCTCTAATATGATGTTTACACAAATATAAACATATATTATCACTCATTTAATTGGTGATTAATGGTTAAAACAACATTTTCTACAAAATACTTCTATATGTTATATGATTTAATTTAAAAGCTAAATTTAACTTATTTAAAAATTGAATTAGATTATACGGGACTTAAATATTGGTTCAGAACATCAAATTTTTCTGAGAATAGTTACCTTTTATTTTTAATAAAATTTAAATTAGTTGTGTAAAAATTATCTTCAAATGTAAAAATGTAAAAATCAAGTGATAAAATACTTGAAATGTTTTAAAACATGGGTTCAAATGAAATTTTGAGGCTTTATCAACCTTATCTCACCCCAAACATCATTATTGTCAACTTTTGGATTCATTGATCCATGAATAGTGTCATTTCATCATTGAAAAATCAATGGGTATTTACAAAAAATATCATTTTCTTCACATATAAAAGGAGATAACATCCACCACATTTCTCCACTCATTATAATGCCTTATATATACCAAAACATCACCATATCATCTAATAGACTCCATACCAACTTCCTAGAAACATTGGTCTTTCCAAAAGACCATGATATGGTTCCTTAAGGTGTTACCCGAGGGAGAACATCCAAAGGAAGAGGTAATGTTCTCAACCTAGCGCTTCTATTTCTTTTCTTCTTCTACCCCTCAAATATTCTCTATCAGTGAAATTATTATATAATTAATATTAATAATATGATGAAATTTTATTATACTAATGGAATATCACTTATATACCTTCCCCCAAAACCATTCATAAATATGATGATTGTGTCATGCATATGCATGAACTATCGCCTCCATGAACATCAAATTCTATTTTTCAAAACCGCGTTGCATGGATTTTCCAAAAGTGTTGTTTAAATAAAAAAATATAAAATTTATAACATTATTATTATTCTTATATGATAATTTTTTTATTTTTATACCATGTTCCATTCTATGAAAAATGAGAGTGTGATCTGTGTGTACGTGTGAACTATTGCTTCCATGGAACGACATATTTATTTTTTCCATTACCACCTAATTTGATGAATTGAAAAATATATTTCACATATAAAAATGATATTTATAAAACTAATAATTTTATATAAAGAAAATATTAGACATTATAAATTGATATTAACATTTAATGGTCATATTAAACATAACCGCCTAAAATAAACATATCAAGGCACTTTTCTTAATTTGAGCCCATTTTGGGAAAACCTGTGGAATTTCCTATATTATTTTCTAATGGGATAATAATATACATAAACCTCTACACTTATATATATTATTAATCAATTTTAAAACACATTTCACCATGTTCAATATACAAAGGAATTTTTAGAGAAATCGATCGAACCACCTCAAGTAACTGACATAAACAAAAATTATTTATTAATAAATAATACATGATAAGAAACTGATCTTAAAAATGAAATATATATGAAAAATATTCTTAATAACGTTTTTAATAAACGTAATTTTATTTTTTATGATGTTAGTCACATGCACATAGAAAATCAAGACCAAAGGTAAGGGTTCTTACATCTCAATTTTGCTTCATTAAGATGTGATGTATATTCACTACTTGTATCATTTTTTAGGGATATATATTGGAAATGGATTTATTCTTTCATATTTTGTCCTAAACTATAAGGGATATACAAATCAATCTCATGTTCCACCTTTCATGGGTTTTCAACTTGAAAGATAACAATGATGTAATGGTTTTTAATAACTCAGTTCTTGTTTATTGAGTTATGATTGTTCTTCATGAACATATTTAATATATTTTGTGTGAATTATACTCTTTGATTTTATTATATTGTATTTTATCATTTTTTTCTCTATGAATTTACATTTATACCACAAAAAAACACCCTTTTAAATGTCTTTTCATGAATTATGAGATTCATAAAGGATTTGGATAACTCAAATTTCATTTATTTGATTTCAAATATTCTTACTTGAGCATCATTATTCTAAGTTTGATAAATTATTCTATTGAAAATTTCAAAATATTATTGAGGAATAGATTTAAATGAATAAAGGTATAAAATTTAAATTTAATATAAACGTTTCCATTAATTATTTTGATTCTGAGTTACAAAAAGTCAAGAAGGATGAAATAACTAAATTTACTATATGAGTTTTTAAATATATGAAAAGGTAGATTTTATGAAGCAGCATAGAAGAGACCATAAAAAAGAATGACCAAAAGGGAAGTAAGAAAGGTAATAATAGTACAGTTCAAAAAAAGGTAATGATATTAAATATAATAATGGATCAAATTTATCATTCTATGAATGATGAAAAAAGATACACATCAATTAGATTTTTCAAAATTGAAGTATGAAGGGAAATATAATAAATAATAAAAGAAATAGAAGAGATTGTTTTCATCTAGATGAAGTTTCATAAGGGTTTAGACTCAACCAGTGGTGATTCTATGAGTGAGAGAGAACAAATAAACCTATTCTTGATGAAAATGATTATGAAAGAGGAAAATATTGTTTTTGATTGTATTTTAGGTTATGAATATGATTTTGAAACCGATATTAAAGAGTTAACTAGACAAAATGAAATTTTTTCAAGGATATTTTAAGAATGATTGAATTATATAGAGATATAAAATAATAATAATAATATTTTTTTTAAAAATCCACACATGAAATTGAAAATCCTAAAATTATATCATTTAACAAAAAAAAAATTGATTTAGAAAACTATTATTTAATGAAAAATACTAAAAAATATAAGGATAATCTTAAGAAGAATATTTCGAGTTTGAAAGAGTTATTATCTAATTCATGTTCAATGTATCGAAAATCATGACAATGGGATGGATATGAATAAACCTAATAAGGATCAAAATGGTTTAGGTTATTATAGACACATACCTTATGTAGTAGGAGACTTCATTTGTAAAAAGTAATACATGAAATGTTTCATGTGTTACAAGTTTTAGAAGTAATTTGAGAGGTTATTATGCTGCCAAATATTCTTTGAGATTTACTCAATCATTAGGTCTTATTAAGGACATTATTTTTGAGAATTAATTTTATATAGTACACTACATTAAATGCATTAAATCAGTTCTAGTACCTAATAATTCATATCATAATCCTATTGGACCCAAGCTTCCGTGGGTACCAAAAAAATTTTCAAATTTATCTATTTTACAGAAATATATGTCGAGAGTATCAAGGAAACATGGTACATGGTCATAGGCTACTCTAGATATATGAATAGGGGGACATTGAGTTTTTAATATTTTAATTCATGTTATAGAATATTTTTTCACATTTCGTGATAAATATTATTCCATGGTTAGTGGTTTTGGAGAAGTAAGTATATTTAACTATGTTAAAATTTTTAATCTATTATATGTAGAAGGATTAAAACACAACATAATTAGTATATCATATCTTTCTCATTATGGAATGAGTGTTAAGTTTGAAGATAACAAGTGGTTAGTTTTTAAAGACAATTATATTATATTTTATGAGAATAAAAATGATAACATTTATTTAATTATTTTTTCTGAACTAACCGAGGAGAATGTAAAGGGTTTAAATTTTATATGTACTGATAATGTTATTTATGTTAAAAGGTTAGGAAATTCTCTTTTTTGGAAACTGTAAAAACTTCAAAAAAATATAAATGTTTTGGAACTAGTATATATTAAAGTTATTAAGTATTAGTTTTTGTGTTTTATGTTTAAAAGGAATAGAATATGAGGAAACATTCAATTTTTTTAATAATCTCACTATATGTAGATCTTTAAAACTGTAACATATTAGTTTGTTAATCCATATTAAAACTACTAGTTTAGGAGGTAAGATGTATGTTTTTGTAATTGTTGATGATTTCAGTAGGTTTACATGGACTTATTTCTTAACTCATAATACTTAAAATTTAAAACAGCTAATTGGTTTTAATAATATGATTCAAAATAAAAAAGATTATTTAATAATTTATATCAGAAGTGATAAAGGAGGAAAATTTTATAATTTATTATTTAAAATTTTTGGCGAGAATAATGAATGTTTTAAAAAAAAATTCCACCCCTAGAATACCACCGTAAAATGGTTATGTAAAAAGTATAAATAAGGCTCTTTAGCAAAATGATAAGACTATGCATAGTGAATATAATCTACCAAAATTACTTTGGGATGAAATAGTAAATTTTTATTTTTATATTTTAAATATTTTTTTATTAGTCCATTGTTAAATAAAACTCTTTTTGAATTATTTAAATAAAAATATCTCAAGATTTACCATTTTAGAGTATTCAGTGGTAAGTTTTTTTTTTGAATACTAAGGAAAACATAAAAAAAATTTATGTTAAAAGTGAGGAATGAATTTTTATAAGATATTATAATAATATTAAATATTATATAGTATATATTAAAATAAATATAATATTTTAAAAATCCATGCATGTAAAATTTAATGAAAATAATGTTAAACAAAATTCAGAAATAGATAATTTTGACTAATAATTTAAAATGTTTAGGTTCAGTGATGATAAACCTTAAAATATAATTTATCAATTTAAGGGGTGTGTATCTATTCTCAAACCAATCCTAAAAATTATAAATATATTAATAATCATCCTCTTGAGAAATTAATAGGAAACATGAATAAAAAATTTAAACTAGAAAACTCATTTTAAATTTTTATGCTAATTTTTCTTTTGTTGTTGATTTTGTACTTAATAATATTGATATATATTTAAATAACACTAATTAGATAATTTTATTTCATTATTAACTTAATAAATTTGAATGAAATAATGTTTGTAATTTTTTTGAACTCTATAAGTTAAATTGGTTATAGGTACTAAATGTATTTTTAGAAATAAACTGGATAAAACTAGAAATATAGTTAAAAGTATCGCTAAAATGGTAGCATAAAGTTATTTTCAAAAATAAATAATTGAATTTAAATATTTTTTACACCGGTTAGTAGGATTGAATCTATTATAATTTTATTGTATTTTTATTCATTTCAATATTTTAAATTATTTAAAATGAATGTCAAATGTATAGGTTTAAATGGATTGATTTTGAGCTTGTATTTGTTAAACAACCACTTGGATTTAAACATGAAATGTTTTGACATCTTGTTTTTTAAACAATCAAAAGCTTTATATGGTCTTAAATGACATCCTAGATCTTAGTAGATATAATATTATTATTCTGGTTTCAAAATTATTTTAATAAAAGAAAAATTGATCCAACATTGATTATTAATAGAATTTATAATGATATTTTTATTGTAAAAATATATATTGATGAAATTGTGTTTGGTTTTATGAATTATTTGATTATTAATTATTTTTTTAACTTTATGACTTCTAAATTTAAAATGACTTTAATGGATTAATAGAATTGTTTTCTTAGAATGAATATTTTTTGAAGACTTGATGTAATATTTTTAAATCAATATAAATATGATAAAGATATTTTTAAAAGATTTAATATTGATTCAGGGAATTTTTTTTAAAATCTAATGAGTACTAATTCTAAATTGGAGTTAGATGAATCTATAAATCCTGTAGACAATAAAAATTCCATAGGAATGATTCGAAGCCTACTATATTTGATAACATCTAGACCTAATATAATGTTTTCAGTTTTATGTTTGCTAGATATTAATCTAATCCAAAAGAATCTAATTTAAATATTAGTAAGTGAAAAATAGATTAATTAAAAGAAGGATAAATTTTGGTTTATTTTAATCCAATCAAAACTATTTTTATTTTATAGCACATTCTAATTCTAATTTTGGTATCTATGGAATTTATATAAAAACACAATAGGTGTATGTTATTTACTTGATAAAATATTAACTTCATGGCTCTCTAATAATAAATTATCTATTTTTTATCTATAGCTGGGGATGAGTATATTATTGTTTCTAATTTTTGTGCTCAAAGTCTTTGGATAAAAAACATTTTTTTATTTAAAATTTATTTCGATAAGGTGCCAATATTTTGTGATATTACATCAACCATTTAAATATCTGAAAATATTTTTCAACATTCAAGAACAAAACATATTGTTGTTATATTTCACTTTATAAGAGATCTGTTAATAACAGTTATATCATTTCAGAATTTATTTCAACTAAAAATTAACGTACAGATATACTTACCAAACCACTAGACAAAATGAAGTTTTAAAAAAAAATTATTTAGTAAGATTATATTTTTCTGGAATTGTTAATTTTTAAAATGTTTATAACAAATATTTATCACCATCATATCCGATGTACATATTTTTCTAAATCTATTTTTTAGGAAACAATTTGATGTAATGGAGTTTACCTCTCGGATTTTTACTAAATTTGTAAGTTGGTATAGTTTTTATACTTATGTTTATATTTCATATTTTTTTAAAGGTTATCTGGTTAATTATTTATCATTATTCATTATATTTTTAATCAATCAGTAAAAAAGAACATATTAAATAGTATATATTGATATTTTCTTTAATGATGATACATTTTTTTATATATTCATCAATGAAGGGGGAGGTTACATTTTTCTTAGTTCTCAAATATTTATTTAAGATTTATATTTTTCCTTAATTATTTTATCTATTTTAGTGTTCTAAATTATTTTCGTTAACTTTATAATAAATTTCAAAAATGGGGAGAATTTTATATTTTTAATAAAATATAGTTCAATTTTGTAATTTCCCAAAGGGGGAGATCGTTAGTCTTAATTTCTATTGATACATACATGTTAGTATTTGGGGAGATTTATTTTTATGTATTGATGATTTTGGTTTGTTTTGAATGTTATAAACACCACAAATTGTTTTAAAAATACCTCACATGTTTAAATTGGATTATTATATTTTCCTATATCATTTTTAAATCAATTTTTTCTATTCATTAATCATTTTAGTGTTTATATTGTTTCTTTAAAGTTTCTATCGTTATTTTTTTTGAAGTTTTGTTTTTTGTAAAAATATGATAGAAATATGATTATTCAAAAGATATATTGTTGTTTAATCAAATAAGATTTATGCTTACACATGATTGATTGACTTATAAAAACTATATTTATTTTTACACATAACTAGATTCAGGCTTATAGAGGTGTAGTTCATGGTTAAATAGAACATAAAATGATGTTTACATAGTAATTTCAAAAGATGATTATATAGATATAAAAATAAAGTTCAAACCTAACATACTTTATCTTTTTAAGTGAATTTAAATACTCATTATTCCCACTATTTTAATATCTAGAATTACTGTAAGTTTATATTATTTATTTTAACTATTTTATTAATTTGTAAAATACATATAATTGTTAAGGATTCATTGCATAGTGATTTTGAATTTTTTAATAAAGGATTACGAGTGAGATATTTCCAGATAAAGCTAAACCATATTATTCATTATTTATATGGTTTCTATGCAAAGACCCAAAATTTATATGTATTTTTTTTCAATTTAATGGTAATTTTACGAGTCCGCGAAAATTGACAGCGCATGATTCAGAATCCCTATGTGACCGAAATGAATTTGTGAACATTTTTTCAGGTACGTTCAGTAAACGTTCGAGTGGGTTTTTTGTCACTCTTGGACCGGTGCTCAGAATTGAAATCTGAGGGAACTGTTGAACTCTCAGTGCCAGTATTCACTTAATAAGACCATAACCTCGACCGTAGTTGGTCGAGGGTGGAAGTTAGTTTTGCACTTTTTCATGTGAGAATAAAATAAAATAAAATGGTGTAAGATTTTATTTTTATTTTATTTTGAAACACCTTGTGGATGTTGAGAGGAGGGGACCACCAGAATTAATCCTCCCCTTGAAGTTTTGGAGGTGGGGACCACTGAACCTAAAACCTCCAATGAGAGGTTATGGTGGTGGGGACCGCCTGAGATTAAACCGCTTTTGAAGCTCCCACTTAAATGAGGGGAAGTATCTTGATCTTCCCCTTGATTAATTATGCGACCCCATTTAATTAATACACCAAATAAATAAATAAATTATTCCAATTTGAAATTATGACAACATATTCTATAATGGTGTCTAATTCATTTTTGGTGGAATTGGGGGAAACTCTTGAAAAAATGGAGAAACATGGAGAATTGGGAGAAATCTCTCCAATGAAGAACACCGATTTCAACATCGACTTCTTCCTTAGGACAATCGTTGACAAGAAACATCGTCAATGTCAACGAACTGAAGATCAAGGAAACACCGACATCACTCATGTCCGTCTATCCCCAACGACATCGTCTCCTTCCTCACGACCTTCTTCAATGAATCGAATGAGATTGGGAGGGGGTTTGAATTATTTACCTTACCCATTCTTGATATTATTTTGATTCATGTATTATACCTGCTTGCTACCACTCTAATGCGGAGAGTGCGGGTCAAACAGACATGGTCCATACTCTCCGAATTTATTTGGATAATTCTTGTGTTCTTTATAATGGAGGAGGACAACTATCAACCGCGACAAAGGTGACGAAGGCAACTGCGCTACCCAGCAGCCACTACCACCCGCGGCCCGGTCGCGCCGCCCCATGGCCGGGCTGCGATGGCCCGTGTTTGCGCTGCACCGCCTCGCGGCCCACCCTGCGGACTCGCCGCGCTGACCGCAGCTCTCCATGCTGCCTCGTGGCCTCGCACCATCTGCGTCCGAGCCATCCCACTCCCACCTAGCACCCACGCGGCCGAGCCGCCCCATGGTTTCGCGCCGTTCACAGCCGAGCCACCCCGTGCCACCCCCGTGACTGAGCCACCACGAGGCCTCGCGCCGTCCGCAACCGAACCTCCCCACGGCCACGCGGCCCCCCAGCAACGTGTCGCTGCTCTGTGGCCCCTGTGTCCTCACACCGCCTTCGTGGACTCCATGACCTCCACTGCCCAGTGCGGGCCGGGGCATACCCAGCAGGTCCGACCAAGTCGGTCCGACCAGGTCGAACCAGACCCGAACCCACTTCGACCTATTTATGCATCTTCGACCATATCTTTGGCACCAGACATCCATTTGAAAAACTATCTACAGCGCTGGAAACCTCAGAGCGAGATGGTACCTTGAGTATACCCCATTGGAGATTTTGGTAAAGTTGGAGTATGGTCCTATTGAATTGAGCACGAATCCTACCAGGCCCTCGGGGAAAAAAGTCAAATAACTTACAGACCGAGCGTCTGATTGACACACATTCTGTTGAATTGAGATCCCTATGACATGTAGGGTCCTTTGAGATACTTCTTCGTGAGACTTCATGGTAGTCGGAGTATAAACCAGTTTCTTGTGGATTAGACCCTCCCAGAGACATGAGAGCGTAGCGTGGGAACCCAATAGCTGGCTGTGATGTTATGAATGAAGAGCGATCATGTGTGGGTTAGCACCAAGCGATCCTATGTGGGTCAGCACCTAGAGATATTGTGTGGATCAGCACTGAGTTATCTTGTATGGGTCAGCACCTAGCGATCCTGTGTGGGTCAGCACCGAGCGATCCAGTGTGGTTCAGCACTGAGCGATCCTGTGTGGGTCTGCCTATTAACAGAGTAAGATGATTTGGTAGTCACATATAATCATCTCTACTACTATACTTATGTTATACCCAGTGTGATATGAGTTCCTAACTATGTGTTACTTTCCTTCGTGGTAATACCTTGGTGGTATTCTTCTGTGTGGCATAAATGTGTGGTACTTTCCTTTGTGGGTTTCCTTCCTTTATGGAAGAGTTGATCTTTGGGCATTTGGGTTGGACCATGTGTTTCCTCATGATTGAGATGGTTATATTTGATAACATAGGTATATGTATTGCCATATAACTAAGTAGGGTTGTAATTTGTTACCTTCATTTGTGGTTTATCCTTTATGTATTTTTTGTCACCTTAAGGGTCTCAGGGTCCCAACCGAGTATCGTTATACTCACCCCTGTACAAGCTATGCCCATACATCGTTGTGTTTGGTGTAGATGACAGACATCGCTGACTGAGGATGAGGGTACCAGGACTTGAGGTAGCTCGGAGGTGGACGTTAGACGAGGAGAACTGTAGAGACCATCGTTCGTCAACTGTACCTACCATTCAGGTAGGATTCGTGGTGGACGATCTAGGAGCTGCTTTTCACCTATCAGTTATCTTGTACTTTCCAGTTTTCCTTGTACTTTCCAGTTGGTCTTGTATTCCGGCACCTTTTACTTACTGCACTCACCCTGTTTACTATTCAATTTACTTTAGTCTGTATCTTTTCTTGTGCATGGTTGCGTTTTCTTAGAGGATATAAAGGAAATCCCTTCCCAGTTTTTGGAAATATGCCTTCGGTGCTAGTCGCCTGCCCCTAGCCTATATAAGGCGGGCATGGGGTAGTCACGAAACGGTCCCCAGGGGATGGGTCATGACATTCTAACCATGAATATCTATGATTGGTTATCAAGAAAGTACCACATTAATATGGTCATGTATCTTATGAAGTTGACCATTGAGATTGTGATAATATGAACTTGGTACAACTATTGACACGTATCATTCAAAAAAACAAAACCCTTAACATTCATATGAAAATAAAAAAACTGTTGAGTTTTTTTAATATTATGAATATAATTCTTATTACTCTCATAAAAGGCTCTTAAACATTTCTTTAATTTTTACTAAATTGATGAATTCTACACTAATAGGCATCATCTTTTATATTCTGTTCTTATGTTCTTAGGTTTCTTTTTGGGTTTCAATGTTTTATCATATCTTATAAGTTTATGATTTAACTGCCCGTTTAGGCTTTTCCCAAACAAAAGAAAGTCTATTATTGGTTTTACCACCTAAAAAATGTATATCCATGTATTTTAAATAGTGAATGAAAAGTCAATGTCTCTTGGGTGTGCTTTGGTTTGAATAAATGTAGGTATTTTCTTGGATATAATGTTAGGTGAGAAAAAGGAAGGTTTTGTGAAAGGTTATTACAACCTTTAAAAAGTTAGGTCTTACTCTAGTGAGTACCATTACTCTCACTAAGTTAGATGTGCGTGAAGAGTAGATGTAGGAATATGTTTATCTAAAATACTATAAAAATAATTTGTTCATATCTTTTATTTTCTACTAAATTATATTTTTGAAAAATACTCCACATTACATAATTCCTATATAAAATAATATAACGTGATTTAATAATAATCATCATTTTTTATTTTAAGGGTTTTAAAAGGTACATTCTCCCCCTTATAGACTATAATTTTCATCTTAATAGGGCCAACAATATGGACAACCTTATTCTTATTTGAAGATCCCTTCTTTGAATAAATAGTTATGATGTTGGGAGTCATTGGTGCTTTAAATTAGTCTTCCAAAAATTTATTATGATAAATTATCAAAATAATACACTTGATATCAATGTTTCTAGCCTTCTTGGACCTTCTATACACATCTTCAATAGTCTTTGAATTTACCTTCTTTGTAAATTTTCATGTTATTCATCAGGAATGTCAACCACCAATCCAATATGATTATTCATCTCTTGGATTGATTCTTATTTCTATTTAATCTTGATTCCTTGAAATTATATATGCATGGATTGCTTGAAAAGTTCCTTTATGTGTGTATTTTTACCATAACAGAATCATCATCTCCTAGGTTGAACATCCTTTGGAGATTTATTTGTTTATATTCTTGGAAGTATATATTTTAATATATTTCTTTTGATTACTCCCCAAGGCTTAATTATCTTTCTTTTGGATTTACATCTTCATATGTTGTGGTATTATCCCTTTATCAGCATAAGAATTATACATTTAAGGATTTCAGAAACATTAAATATCACTATGACCACTTCTATTTTAATTCTCACAAACGTTTTCAAAATATTCAAATATGTTCTTATAGGATAGATTAAAATTTTCTAGTTTTTTTTCTTATATACAAAATAATTATTCATTACTTTAGATATGATCCCCCAAAATTACTTCTATAATTTAAAAAATTTGACATGTTATCCCAAATATCAATGTACTTGTGCCTGAACATCCAAAAACGCTAGTTATAGCTAAAAAATATCTATTTTAAAGTAGTATATTCAAATTGGATAGCTTTCTATTTTATACAATTACACACATATTTTGGACTTTATATGGAGAGATGGTTTTATTAGATATAATTACATCCACCATTGATAATGTGGTGGATTTTTTTAGTATTTTTCTACTCCTATTTTTTGTCCGTATTTTAAATTTGAATTTGTACTTCTAGAAAAATCTACATTAGTACAAATAGATTTATCCGGACTATGGGTTATCTTATTCCATGAGCATGTAGTAGATTGGTTTGGGGATGAAAACAGTCCCCTTTCTCAACTAGTATTAGTTTTTCTTGGAAGCAATACTCATATCAGAATTTTTAATGGAAACACTTATTCTTTCAAGAGATTCTGAAGATTCTGATTGGGTGTTTTATAGATTTATTAGCTTCACCTATAACTCCAGACATTTTAGATGAAGATTATATTTCCTTACATCAAGAGTTTTCACCATTTCTTCACATTATCTATTCAAATTTCCAATATTATATTTATGTATCTGATTTTATTCTTTTAGATAATTTTAATGCTCTTTTATTCTCCTTTATTTAATTTCTAGATTATAATCAACGACATTAATAAATAAACTTGATATTTTTTTACGATGCATGGATCACCACTATAAAAATATTCTCAAAAAGAATTTCTCACCAAATTCCTTTACACTTATTTATCAACCATAGAAAATATTTCATTTTAATGTATGAAAACTCCTTCCTTAACATCAACAATTTTTTTTAGAATATTACATCAACTCACCATTTTAACCAATGCATCCTCTATTGCATTGATTTTCTATCCCAACTATGATTTTTCACCTTGTATTTCCTTGATAAATTAAATTATATGAGTGAAAATATCAATACTAAATTTCATTAAACAATCCGGAACTTTAGAAAAAAAATCCCAAAGTTATTCATTAAACACATATTTATCCATTCTTGTACTTGTATCACCAATGGAACCATTTTCAATAGATTTATCAAAAGCATCTATAAAATATTTTACTACCCTAATTACCTTCCATTAGTGGTGGTTCCAATTTCAATTTAGAATCCTTACTAAAATTATTTTCCTCTATATTTTTTCTATTTTTCAGAGTCTTTTCCAAAACATCTACATTTTTAGTAATAAGAGTAAAAATAGAATATTCTATATGAATCTCAATAAAACTACCTTGAAATATACACTTTATGTAATTCAAATATGAAAAAATAGGAAAGAAAATATATATCTGAAAAGAGGTATTATTGTACTCTAATACCAGTTGGTATGCCCTAGTAATGGGTGTGTAGACATCTGGGGGGCGTGGTGAATCAGGTGCACCTAATCTTTTACCAAATTCCAATTATTAATATAATATTTTACCCCCTTTGGTATTTGAACCTCTGTTTCCAGTTACAAAAATAGTAAATATATTTTTTACTCAATCAAACACATGACATGAATTAAATAACATAAATAAAGGTGTAGCATATAATGTTGTTACAAGGTTCGTCCTTGATATGAGAAACCTACTCTTTACCGTGATCAGGGTGTCTGAGTCACAAATTTTCTAATATATTACTCAAGCGGTTAAAGTGGATCCAGTATCATAATTTACCCCTTCACTTTATTATATCAATGAGTATTCACCACATTATATAGGGGAATAAATATAACCTCTTCCATGTTTTTATACCAACTCATACCAGTTCACAACAATTCATCCACTACAAAGAAGATCAATAATATTTCTTGGATTTAACTACATCAAGATGAAAAAATATTCTTCATAATATAGATTCTTTTATTGATTGCAGGTATTCTAGAAAAATAGCATGCAACTCAGTTTCTTTCTAGATATGAAACCACAAGATCTTGTATAGAATATGATCATTGGTCTCTCTCAACTCAACATTTAACTATAGAAACCACCAATAATAGATCTATAAAACTCTATACACATTTTTATTTATCAACTCATCTTCTTATATATATTTTTTACTAATTTCTATAATACAGAGTATCATAAGTCTCCTTATTCTTATCCTTATTATTTGAAATACTGGATCTAATCAATAGAATCAGGCCAGTTTCTTCTTATTCTTCTCCACCTAGAAAATATTATTTCTTTAGTGTAGTTTTGTGTTATCTCTCCTATATTCTCTAAAGAGGTTATTCTTATCATTTTTCTAGGAGTCACACCACTATCTATCCCCCCTTATCATATTTTATATTATTAGATAATAAAATATATTCTCTATATATTTAAAATAGAAAATATTTTACAATCATTTTGAAATAACCCTTTATCTCATTTTCCTCAATAATCACCTCATTTCTTTATCATTTGATCTGCTTCAAATTATGGCTTGAATAATGGCTCAACAAAGCATAACTATGTTTTAAACGTGAAAGAATATCTTAAGGATCATTTGATACGTTTTATTCTTCATAATATTAACTTATATCAATATTTTAATTTCTCAATATTCTACTAAACATTCATAAAACAAGCCATTTTTAAGAATTTTAAATTTTCATAACTTTTCCAATTTTCAAAATGGAAATATATTTTTATAATACATAATGATTATTTAAATGTTTGAATAAAAAAAATAATTTTTGAAAATATATCAAACCTATTTAAATCTATTTAACACCATTCCCAAGGTTTTAAAGCATATATACTCAATTTTGATCATTTCCATAAACCTCATAACCTATTTACTCGTAGATTTCAAATCATACTACCTAAATTCATTATCCAGGTCGATCATTATATTCAGGAACCTTCCAGCTAAATCACCCATGTATGGTTTCGACACAACTCTAACAAGAACTTATGAAATGTTTGAACCTCTTTTATCCTCTTCTCTCAAATAAAAAAATTAAAATCTTTGCAATGGCCAGTTCAACAGAAAAATATTTACTCCATTGAAATTTTATAGATAGTACTTCTATTAAACTTCAACAATTGTCTTTCACATGAAGTTCATCTCACCAATTGTATGATTTATGTATTTGATACATAGAATTTATCTATCCAGTTATTCTAATACAAAGTACTAAATAATATTTACCAATCAATGTTTGGGAATAAACTTCATCTTTTTTATTGGGTGGATTCTTCCTCCATCACCCAACACTTCAAGACATAAATATTTACATTTCCATTGAAAATAAATACAATCAAAATACAATGTGTACTTCAGTTATAATTAAAAATTTCACATTCTTTAGAAATTTTTTTGAGATGAACTTAAGCCCAATTAAGTTGTATCAACATCCAAAAATAATTCCATAAACGCTATATCATTTAGAGTTGATCTTTCCCCCCATCATTTTCACTATAACGAGTCATTTGACTACTAATTTGGTCGAGTAATCTAAATTTGGAGTAATGATAACATATCAATTGATTTATCCCATCGAGTGGTAATTTATTTTAATTTTCTTATGTTTAATGAATTATAATTAAACAAGTCTATACTTAGAAAGTTTACTTATTAATTTATCACTTTTCTTTATTAGGTATCTTTGTCTTTTGAAGTCATATGTGAATAAAAAATATAAACTAGAAGGTTCTATTTCTAAATGTTACCTTATTGAAGAGTGCTTAACATTCTACTCAAGGTATTTGTAGTTGATATAGAAAAGATTAAATGAAGTAGGATGTGTTGATGATATTAAAATTCATTATCATTCAGATAATAAATCATCAATAATTTTAACTTTAGGTAATGAAGTTGTAATTTTTTTATAATTTTAATTGATAGATTTTTAGTTAAGAAAAATACATATATATATGCTACTTAATACTGATATTATTGATCTATATTACAAAAAATTAATGATCCAAATGTAAGGAAATCTTAAGAGTCAAAATTTTAATAAGGTAGACTTAAAAAAGTGATTAACAAAGGAATTTTTGATTGGTTTTCATGTAATATAAGATCATAATCTAATACATATTTTAAATATCTACTATTATAAAAACTAGATTTCACATTGGGGTTTTAACATTGGCTAATAGATAACCAATTTTAAAAATATTTTTAATATAGTTTATTCATATAATTGATGTTATAAAACATGTGGTGGTTATTTTAAACATCAATTATAAAATAATTGATGTTAAAACCATTTTAAGGTCTTTTATGTATTAATCAATATTAAAATATTGAGTTTTGACATCAATTATTTGGATTAATGATGTTAAAAAGAGTTTTGGTGTTGGTTATATGAATTATATATGTTAAACACATAGTTTATGATGCCAGTTCTATGAATAATCCATGATAAATGTAAAATTTCACAGTGCACCAATGATGTATCAATTTTTTCAGAACATTCCCTTTTGTTTTTTTATCTTACCACCTATAAATTTATTAAACTAAGGGGACACTTTTTCAAATTTTATAAATTTTTATTTTATCTCTTTCTATATTTCTGATCTACTACCTCTTTGTCATTCCAGTTCATCATCATTCCACTAATTATTTATTCTTCTATTTTTCCATGGTATTTATTATTATTATATCATTATTTAGTTTTTTCAAGATTTTGTTTCTTCATAGATATAGATTTTTGATAATGTATATTTCTTTGATGAAGATGACTTTTTTAGATAAAAAATAAGTGACTAATATTCCACATTATATTTTTCAAGAGAATTCAAATTTCCATTATGCTTTTTTCCTTATATAAATAAAATGAATATTAGTAAACAGTATTTATATTCAAAAAACACTACAATAAGAAAGAAAAATAATCCAAAACATTAGTTATCCTTTTATTATTTTCATTTGATTTATGAAATTTTCTCATTCTTATATATTTTTTTGTTCCAAGTAAGTTATGTGTATTTTTTTAGAAAAATCTATAACATTCAACATTATATATTTTTTTAACTAATGTTCAATGTAACCAATTAGTTTGTCTATATAAATAATCAACGTTAAAGGTGATTTTTGATGTTTTTTTATCAAAATAAACAACAAAAAAGCACATTCAATGTTAATTACATTGATAAAGGACATAAAAAGTCTCATATAAAACTACCTATATAAATAACCAATGATATATGTGTCTTTCGATATCATTTATCAAAATAATCAATTTTAAAAGCCTTAAAAGTTAGTTAAAATAAATATTTCAATGTCAGTTTATATAATTGAAATTAAAAATTGTACATACAATGTTGACCATATTTATATTGAATAAAAAACCAACATTAAAACTTAAAGAAACCAATGTTAGGATGTATTATTCCACTATTGAGGAAAATTATTTGTGGCACCCTAGACAACCATCCCATTATTACATGATCTATAAAAAATATTTCATTATATACAATTCCAAGACATTTTAGGATTAGATATTTAGATAATTAAAAAAATCATTTACTAATAAATCTCATGTATTTATAAACTAACTAATATTTTTTAAACTATATAAGATATTATTTAATCCAAAACAAGTCTTCAAATTATCTTATAAATTCTCTATACATTATATTGTACCAAACATATAATGCATAATAATTTTCTTCATAACCTAGATAAATAGAAACATAATAAATTTGAGATCAAGTGATATATAATAGAAAACATATATCTTAATCTATCATAGAATAAACAAGGCACATATAATATTATAAGAAGTAAAAGATAATCAAATAATTCCATATAACTGATCACATGATCTTGAGAAAATTTCATAGTTAACAATATAAATTAACACATGGATAAAAATAGTTGAATTCATGGTGATGGAATGAATAATGTTAGAGTATTCATGGACTTATTCTAAGACATTATATACCATCAATTATTTGAGCCAAGACATGTACTTATTTTAAAGATCATATTCAAGACATTTAAATAAATTGGAAAACATACATGAAATACACATGTTAGTTTGTCTCATTAGAGATATCAATGTATTGAGGGGATATTTTGGGCCTCACCCATTACTAATTTAGTTAAATTATTTCATCATATGAAGTAATTAATAGACTACACAATACATAACCAACATGTCTAAGTAATAAATAAACATCTATATTAAAATAAAATGTATACATATTTTCAATATTTCCTCAATAAATAAATGGAATAGATGTTTATGTAAGAATCCATCAAACTAACATCATATAGAGTAATGGTAAATTATTAAGTCAACAATTTCTCCAAATTGAACAATGTATGGGTTTTTAGTTGAATTCCCTTCAAAAATAGAAATTAAAATGGGGTATTCAAAGAGGAAAGACATGAGAAGAAAAATCATTCCTATACATAGTGGATGATTTGGAAAAAAAATGAATAACAAACTTTCTTTAATCATAGTCCCCTAAGAGAAAATAGTATGAGGGGATTTAGAATTAAATCCATGAAATAAAATTTTATTTTTTAAGTAACCATTCTCAGAAGAAATAAGTTCAATAAGAGGCATTATAACCAAAGTAATGAATATTTTTTTATGGAAATTCATTACAGATTATATAACATTTTAATAAAAAAACCTTCAAAAAGGTGCATAATACTAAATACTTTTCAAAAAACATATTTTGAGATGAAAATCCCTGATAAATTTTGATAATAGTGGAATCAAAATTATATTAAGTAGGGATTTTTAAAAATACTTTAAAATAATCATAAATATTCTTTATTAGTAATAGTAAAATCCAAAATAGTAGTAAGTAAAGAATATAAAATAAAACATTCTTTACAATTTCAAACATGTCTCATGGATTTTAAAATAGAGGCAAAGAAACCCTTATGATTTTTGGTAACAATTGAATCAAAAGGATGCAAAGGAGGGATTTATTAAATGACATGAACACAACCTTAAATAAAATTTAATAAAAATAATAAAACCCAATGGGGTATTAATTTAACTATATAAATGAAAATTTTTTGTGTAATATCAAACATATCTCATGTATTTGAAAATTGGGACAAAAAGACCCTTATGAATTTTGGAATCTTTTGAATCAAAATCCCATGAAAGATAGAATATGGGATAGATTTTTAAATCCATTAAATTGAATGAAAATTGTGAGAATAAAAAATCCATATACAATATATACACCATAAAAGTAAATAATTAGTGAATATGATTCATATCTTAAAAAAGAAAAATTAAGATGATAAATCCTTACAACTTTGCTATCTATTGAATTGAAATCCATTTAAAGAGAGAATACGATATAGATATTCAGACCTTATGAACTAAATTAATTTGGTAAAATACATTCATTAGGAATTAATCACACAATATTAAATATATCATGGTATACAATAGGAAATATATCTTAATAAATTAAATTGCAGGCAAAGAACCCCTTAGCTTAATTCCTGATTTCCACAAAAGTACTGGAATCTTATGTATAAAAAAAATAAGTATATCAATAACCTATATAAAACTCTAATTCATATCTATAAACTTTTATAAAAATTATTTATAATTTTTTAATACTTTTATATTATTTATATATTATTAATTTTTTATATCAGGTGTGAGTAATCTTGATCGTTGTGGACTAGTTTCGTAACAACAATGTTGTTATTTGTTATTCTCCCAAATTTCATCATTTAAATATCATAAAAGGAATTGGATTTGAATATTTATAATTATTTATAATGTTATAATTTTATTCTATGGGATTTTTGGTTATTATCCTTAAATATGAAATCAATGTGAGGATGTTTCTTTGATTTTTAATGAATGAAGGCCAATATTATAACAAATCATCCCATAATATTCATTTGATTGATTAACAAATAGGTCTACCACTATACCAAAGGGAATTTTTTATCCCCATGGGTTGTAAAATATTTTATGGACATCATAGAAACAAACTTGGGAATAGTTTCACTAAATAATCAGAGTAAAAGAGACAGCATGAAACTAACAAAAATATGACATGGACCATCCACATATTAGATGTAAATGCCAAATAAAATACAAAAAATTATTAAATAAAGTAATAAAGGAAAGTAAACAAACAATACCTCTACTAACCGCTATTATCCCTCCCTCGTAATGCATATATGCACAAAAATACACCTCTAGATTCCTTTTCGTTAGCCACCAGTAGATATCACTATTGTCTGCTAGTAGAAAATAGTAAAAGGTTCTAATTGGCTGATAGGAAAAAGGAAAAAAAATAAAACTGACATACTTCAATCTATCAATTCTTTGAAGAGGGATTTGGAACTGAAACAGGAACATAAAACTGAGATAATATAGTTGTGAGTGCAAAAGAACCCAAAAATCCACCGCAACCCACTACAACTTTGGGAAAAAATTATAATGATTGTTTATAAAATTATAGTTAAAAAAATTTATAAAAAATGTTTTTTCATTCTTTATAAAAATATCTAATAAATATTACACATCTATTTTTTCATACACCAATCCTTTTAATAAAATAAAAAAGGGTGATTAAACATTTTAAATTTCACTTTTAAACCCAGGAAAGGGGCCTTTAAACCCTGAAAAAAAAAACCAGTTCAATATTTTCCTCTTTCCAACCATCTAATAAAAAGTCTTTTTTCATAAAATATTTCAAGGAAAACATTTTCATAAAAAAATATTTAAAAAATCCAATCCATTTTCCATTATAAACCACACTTTTAAACCTTATATAAATAACCCATTTTAAAGTAAACCAAAAAACACTCATGGTGGTAAAAAAATCACACACAGACACCAATGCATCAAGGAAACACAATCCAATAAATAAAACAAAAAAAATAGTTCCAACGTAATCAATCAATCTATGGGAAACAATTTAATCATGAAATAAAATTCCATAAAATGTCCTAATATGGACCAAAGAGTCATGGGCATCGTCCTTAGGATGTAGTAATAAAAGGATTTAATTAGAGACAAGGAACCTAGGTCTAAACTACTGAACCTATATCTTACCTAATAGTATCATAAAACACCTTATAAATAACCATCCATGGCATTCCATTATCCAGTGGAGTAAATAATATCGTTAGCATAAATTCATGCTACCCCTTCCATTCAAACAATCTCATAGTATCTAGAAAACACACCCTAGTCAACCCACTATCCCTACTAGGATTTTTCTGCACACGATTCATCTAATGTATTACTAGGACTCCCATTAAATTTCATTAGAGGAGGTGATTAATTCAGAATACCGTACATAAAATATAAATCTTTTGAAAATAACACACACCTCACCTTCTATACACTCACAACCAGTAGCCCCAATCACACATTCAAGCACAATACATACCATATGAATATCAATATAAAGAATCCCCAAGGGGTTATAATCCATATTAGGAAAAGATTAATACATGTGGATCAAGTGGGTATCACACATTTATAAATTCATTTCACATAAAGTGAAAAATTATCATTCAAAAAAGAGCTAGGTAGGCTAGGTTTTTTTCACACAATTTTAAAACCACATTTCAAATAACCATTGAAAACCAAATTATCACACAACACATTGAAATCTGATTTTGAAATATGAATCTTTTCACAAAATTCCTTTTTTAATAAATAAGATACTTTCAAATAAACCAAAAAATTTCAAGAACCATTTTCACAAAAACACTCATTCCCTTCTTAAAGGCTATTTAAAAACACAACAAGACCCATGTTCTCAAACTCATTTAAAAAAATGAAAAAATTACATTTTAAAAAAACATTTAAAAACAAACACACCCATTTCAAAAATTGAATTGGAATCAAAAATATTTTTAAATCATTTTAAACCCCCATTTCAAAGTCAAGTGGTCATTTAAAGCAACTCTTGGAATGTGACTCAAGCCCATGAAAAGTATGTAAAACCTTTGGATGATTTTAAAAACCAAAAAGGCATGCCAGATACATGAATTTAATTATAATTTTTTAAAACCCTTTAATAACTTTTAATGTGAAACGTAAGCAAATTTAAAAGAACTTGGCATGTGACGAAAGCCTATACTATGATCTAAAACCATTTAATCAATGATTCAAGCCTACTGTAGGCATATAATATGTTTTTAAATTCATAAGAAATAATTTTAAGACACAAGTAATTTAATAGAATGTAATAAAAGGTAGTTGCAACTAAAAACGTACCTAAATGCTATGGTGGGAAAGAAAAAATGGTCTGATATGCATCGCACTCAGTAGCAGATTCCCAAACAAGCACGAAGGGAACCGCACAAGCACAATAAATAAAGAGGACATAAAAAATTAGCTAAAATTAATCCCCTAGGGTATTTACAAACCAAAATTGGTATAGAGGATGGAGACAAATGTGAGAATAAATAAAGTAGATGCAAGAGGAGACTACCCCTAGGAGCTTTGGCCAAAATCTCAAAGAATGATGTTGAAAAATGTGTGATGAGAGGAGGTATTCAAGGGGTAATCCACACATGATGGGGGGGGGGGTTCAACTAGGGAGGAGTGACATGAAGGGAGGGGAAAAAGGGATAGAATCCCTAAAATAAATTAAGGACATTTTTGGAATAAAAAATAAAATTTGTGGACCCAGGGTAAAATGTACGATTTAAGTACATAATAAGACAAACTGTGTGCTCACTATGTTTCCCCAAATAGACGTCCTAAAAAATTCACATAATGTTTCCTCTAAGACACCACATGGTTTAACTAATAATTTTATATCAATAACGAAATACATTATCACATTGATAGACCCCGATTCATGGTTTCCACATATTTACTCCTCGACATGCACAATACGAAAATGCGAAAAATTTAAAAATAATAATCCCAAAACATAAAAAAATTTATTAGCCCTAAATGAAATGAAATTAATATAAAATAAAAACAATAGTGATAGGAGGGTGTCGTTATTCTTTCCACTATGACACTTTCTTCCCCTAGAAAGTAAGTAGTCAAGTTAAATGTAATAAACAATGTGGAAGACCCTTAACGCCTTCACTAGAAGTGAAATACGGTTGGAGACAATTGAAGTGATCCTAAGATAAAAAAACACCAAACACAATCCATAATCCAAGGATCCACTGAAGGTCACAGAATAAAGATAATAAACATAAAAATGAATGAATCATGAGAATCCCATGAGAGGCTCTAAATAAAGGGAAACCAAACAGATGTCTCCACACAATTTAGAATTGATCTAAATGGTGAAGCAATAAGAGACCACTCCTACAATGGGATTGTCACCAAGATAACTACTCTTAAACACCATTAGAGAAACTATAAGATTCCACTCACCATAAACATACACAATGATCACATATCTAAAAGGATTAAATATAGTCTAAGAAACACCTAAAGTATCCCAAATCAAAAAAATTCCAAGAAACTAAGAGTTTTTTTCCAAAACAAACCAAAACCAATACACCAAAAACAACCAAAGGTAATGAGACCAGGTTACCAAAACCATATCATATCAAATCACCCAAAGAAAAATGTGACTAAACAAATTCCTTGATGAAAGAAACTACATGGCCTATGACCTTGGATAATAACCAAGTGAAAATGCGATGAACTATGACCTCAAACTCAGGATACCCTTTCATGGTAAACCAAATAAAATCTTACCCAACACTAGTTAATGCATAATATAAATTGGTTCCATACATGTCCTAAACACTATAATCACTCACCCAAGTATACTACACATCTATACTATGAATAAATACTCATAAAAGTCTATACCCACAAGGAACAAATTAACAAAATATACCACAAATGAAACAAAGAAAAATAAGGCATGAGAAAAGTCAAACAACCACCACTCAAACAAATTACCATGGGAAAAAATCCTGATCTATGATCCCAAACCACTCAAAAAGTGAAACCAAGAAAAAATATACATCAAGGATATAAGAATATAAACTCATTGAGAACAAATAATCAAGATAAACCATTATCCCAAGATAAAACTTACACCAATGAGATCAAGCCAATTAACCATCACCATGTCATCCAACTTTCTATCCAAGTCCCACTTATCAATGTTCCCCAAGGAAAACTAGTATATAACACACCACCATATCACGAAAAAAGGAATATACAATTTCCACTCCACTTGTATTTTTAAAAGGATCCAAAAATAAGGGAAGGACTACCCCTAAATATAGACACTCAACATTTACCTAGACCATTTTGGGATGAATACTTATATAAAAAAATAAATATAGACCCAACTCAGTCCTATTTCTAAAATCCCCTCAAACAATCCCAACCCGTATGAAATGAAATAATCTTAAAAAAATGAGACAAGGAAACTCACTTGGAGAAACTAGTTTATTTTAAAACTACCAAATATTAAAAACAATAAAAACACCTTTATTAAAAACATTTAACATGTCTTTGGAATCCAAAAACTCCGTTCTAAAGCAATTTACTCACTGGGGATTCCCAAATCTCATTATTTAAAACAATTAAAAAACATTTCTCCCTTTATTTTCATTAAATGAATAAAAATAATTTTTTAAAAATCACCCCAAGGGTTCAAAATTCCCATTCAATTAAACAAATTATATGTTTTAAAAAAATATTTTCTAAAAAACAAAATCTAATAATTTAGAAAAAAAAATGAAAATACATTTCCAAAAATCCAATTCCATTTTATAAAGAAGCCCAAATCCTTATCCCCAAAACCAAAAGTAGTTTTATAAAATTCAAACCCATTTTAAGAAAACCCATGAAAGATTTATTTCTAACCTTAATAATTTTCAATAAAACCCCATTTTCTACACCAAAAATATATTTCACAAAAATACACTAAAAGGGTAACACCAAAAATCTAAACTACATGTTTAATATATCGAAATACACACTTGACTGATCCACCACCACCAAGGATCTTCCAAGAGTGGTATAAACACAAGGAAAAATATTATACATAACCATTCCTAACTCAATAACATGGATCAATAGAACATGAGATAGTTGTGAAACAATTCCTAAGACATTTTAGAATTGAATGTTTTTTCATTTCCTAATTGATCAGGCTGTGCAATCAAACCTCATTCCACTAACCCATTCTCTATTTCCATCCCAAAATGCAAAATAATCCCCAAGAAAAATCAACTATGTCAATGAGGATCAAAATACAATGAATAGAAAATCGAACGAAATATTGAATTCAAAATTCAAACCCACTTCCCATGGAAATTCAAGGACTAGGGAAGGAAAGAGCTAGCTAGACTCTCCCCACACCAACTTTCCGACTGCCAATAAAAAATTCTAACTTAATCTTACCATGAAACCCCAAATAATAAAATGATGTTTCAAAGTCTTAGGATCTCATGGAGAAATGTACCTAATATCTGATACAATTTGTAATGAACCAACCTAGATATCACTTAGATGATTCTTGAACTGGACTACTACTAGCCTAAATGGCTTTCCTGATCCCCATGGGCTGGAAACTAGTGGATGAGAATGATAAGAATACACGTGGAAATAGTTTCACCCAACAATCATAGAAAAAGCGATAAAAAGAAACTAATAAAAATACAACATTAACAATATATATACTGGACATCCATGAAAAATAAAATATAAAAAATTAGTAAATAAAGTAGTAAAGGAATGTAAAAAAATAGTCCCTCCACTCACCCGCATTCCACCTCCATTACAATGCACATACAAATAAAAAGTTTCTTCTATAAACCTTTGATTTGGAAATCAATAGATATCACAACCTTACATCGATTGAAAGTAGTAAAATGGTCTACATGGAATATGTGAAAAAGGAAACAAAAAATTAAATAGACATACTTAAATCAGTTATTTCTCTCAAGAGAAACCAGGAACTTAAATAAGTAACTATAATTGAGATAATATATGCGTGAGAACAAAAACATTCAATAGGCCACCAAAATCCACTAAAACTATTGAAAACCATTAGTAAGATAGTTTATAAAAAGATATTTTGAACATAAGGTATAAAATAGGTTATCTCGTTAATTATAAAATAAATAAAATCAATATAAAACATTCACTTTTTCATATAACCATATTTTTTGTTAAATAAAAATGGATGATTAAATTTTTTAAATTTAAATTTTAAACTAAGGAATGAGACTTTTAACCATTGAAAAAAACCAATTCAATATTTCCCAATTTCCAAGCATCTCATGAAAACTTCAATTTCATAAAATATTTCAAGGAATATTATTTCTTAAAACTCTTAAAAAATAAAAATCATTTTACTTTATAAACCACACTTTCAAGCCTTATAAAAATAACCCATTTTAAGGTAAACCCACACACACTCAAGGTAGTAAAAATATAACACATAGAAACCAAGGCATTAAGTATAAAAAATTTAAAAATTAAAACTAAAAAATGATGCCAATATAATCAATAAAGCTAGGGGAAACAATTGTATCATGAACCAAAATCCAATAAAACATTCTATGATGGACCTAAGAATCATGGGAATCATCACTAGGATCTAGTAATAAACAACAGTATAACTAGTGACAAGAAACCTAGGGTGAAACCACTAAATCAATCTCATCCCTAGTAATCCTATCAAACTCACCAGAAATAAATTTCCCGAGAGAACCTTAATACATAGGAGAAAATAAGATTTCAAGAATAAATTTCTACTACCCCTTTCAGTCTAATCATCATAGAGTTTCAAGGAAACACTCCATAGTCATCCCATAATATTCACTAGGGTTTTCCCTCATACAGGTCATATAATATTTTCCTAGGACTCCCATAAAAAGTAAAAAAAGGTGGTGAGAGACCAATAATCAGATGCATCTAATATAAATCATTGAAAAGTTTCACAGAACTCACCTTCTAAACCCTCATAGGATGTGTCACCAGTCAAAAATTCAAGAATAATCATCCCTATATGCACATCAATATAAATAATTCCATAATGGGTCACAATCAAAAATAATAATAGATAAATACATGGGGCTCAAGAGGGTCTCACACATCTCAAAATTTATTTCATATAAAGTTATAACTTGGATTTCAAAAAATATACCAAGGGATCAATCCATTTTCCAAACATTTTAAATTGTTATTCCAAATATCTTTTGAAATAAAATCACACCGCACTTTGAAAAATAACTTGTAAATCTAATATTTTCAACAAAATTCATTTTTTTTAAAAATAATTATTTTTTAAAGAAAACACTGGTGTCAGGAACATTTTCTACAAAAACAACCATTCACTTTTTAAAGACTATTTAAAAACACCCTAAGACACATGATTTCAAAATCTTTTCAAAAGAGGGACAACTACCTATGTTTTATTATGCATGTCTTAAAAACATACCCATTTAAAAAATGGAACTGACATCCAATATATATTTAAAGCATTTTAAACCCATTTATTCAAATACATTAAGGAATTTAAGCCAACACTTGGTATGATGATCAAGCCCATGAAAGACTTTAAATTCTTTGGGATCAAATAAAAAATAACATGGAATACGAGATATATTAATTTCACACAAATTTTTTTTTAAAAAAGATGAATCATTTGAAAAGTTACACTTGGGAAATTTTACAAGAAATTGGAATCTGGCTTCAAACCATGCCAAGTGCTAAAACCATTTAAACAATGATTCAAGACTACTATAATCATAAAATATGATTCAAAATTTATAATAAATTATTTAAACACATAATAAATTTAATAAAATGAAATACAATGGAGTTTTATAGAAATAAATACCTAAAATTGATGGAGGTTGAGTTGAAGCATCCTGAAACTCATCGCCTTATATGGTGTATGGATAAATAAGCATTAAAATACCCAAATTTTCCCTAGAAATAAATAAGACATAACAAGTCATCCATCCTGAAACCCCTAGGGTTTGGAAAAACGAAAATTGGGATGGGAGAGGTACAAAAAAATGAGAAGAAAGGAATGAGAATCAATAAGATACCACACCTAGGAGATATGACCAAGAATATATAAGAAATAAAGTTTAAAACACACATGTAGAGGGGGTATACATGGGTCTCAATGTTTTCTAATCTCTATTGTTTATTCTAGGTATGATGCAATGGATCACGAGTCTTTATGGCATTAAATTTGAGACTCTGATCTAGGTGAGGATTCATGGTTGGATGGAGGTGATTTCAATAGTATTTTGGATCCCTTAGAAAATAAATTAAGTGGTCCTTTCCTAGACAAATCTAGTCAGGTATTCTCTATGTTTATTGTGGGATCAGTTCTCCTTGACCTAGACTTCTCGGGTGATCTCTATACTTGGTGCAATAATAATAGAGGAAATGCTCACACCTAGTGCCGTCTTGATATGTGTTTGTCTAATTTTCAGGGCATCTTCACCTTCTTAGATACCAAAATATCTCATTTGGTTAGAGTTTTTTCTGATCACTCTCCACTCATAGTTGACATGTGATCAATATATTTATCCAATGATCTTGTTTCTTTATTCAAAGTTGTATTTATGATCTTGATTATCTCCACGTGGTGGCTTATTCTTAGAGCTAGTTGGCTCTGGGAAGCTCCATGTTATAAATAAACAATTAATTGTGGAACCTCAAAGGTGACCTTCATATTTGGTCCAAAAATTTCCCCCCATCGAATCACGATCTGGATGACTTGGATAAGGAGGTGGATTGCTTATAACTTATTTTTGAGAATTATTAAGATGAATTCCTTTTTAACCTTCTCTCTGGGATCAAACATGAACTTGATGATCTACTGTTATCCCATGAAATTACTATTCAGGATCTCTCTCAAGTTTAATGGCTTAATGAAGAACAAAAAACTCCTCGTACTTTCATGATTTTATTAAGGTAAAACGTCATACAATTAGACCAAAGATCATTTCGGAGGATGGTTCTTATACATTGGATCGAATAAAATTAGGAGGTATGGATACTACATTTTTTCACTCTCTCCTTGAAGGTACTAGTGCTCACTTTTCCAACATAAATCCTTTTGGACAAGCTGATATTTTAAGGGCTATATCCCATGTGGTTTCAGACACTCTTAATTATTCTCTGGAACCAGTTTCAGAGGATTTGGAAATTCATGATGCAATTCTTTCTCTGAACCCCACTAGCATGCCAAGACCAAATGGATTTCTTGGTATCTTCTTTTACACCTCCTGGGATATTATCAAAAATGTTATGGTTGTTGTAGTGCAAGAATTATTTCATGGAGGCACCATCCCTATAGTGGAAAGTACTACTTCTTTGGTTATATTCCCCAAGATCAAATACCCTTTCTCTATCACTAATTATCATCCAATTAGATTATACAACATTCCTTACAAGGTCCTCGCATGTCTCATCAATATGCATATTTACTATCTCTTTTCTCCGTGGGTTGAATTTGAGAAACATGGTTTTGTAAATGGAAGTTAAATTAAATGAACGATTAGGATGGCTTAAGAAATGATCTATGACATCAATCAAAAAGATAAAGACTTAAATTTTGAAATAAAAATTGATATGGAAAAATATTATGATCATATTTAATGGTCTTTTATCATCAAGGTCCTCTCATTCATGGGTCTCTCCGATCAAATGACTGATATTCTATTCAGATGCTTCAGTTATCCTAGGCTCTCCAAAGTGTTTCTAGGTAAAATTTGGGGTTTCTTAAAATCCTTTCATGGATTAAGGCATGGTGATCTCCCCTTCCCTTGTTTTTTTATTCTCATGTAGAAAAATCTCATCAAACTTATTCACAAAAGAATTATAGAAGGTTTTTTTATCATAGTTCCATTGCAGACTTCATTCTCATGGAGTATCTCATTTGATGTTTGTAGATGACATCAATTGAAGAAAACATTCCATACAGGGTATTAACAAAATTCTTGAGGAATAATATAAGTGGAGTGGGCAATAAATTAATAGGGAAAAAGAAGCTTATACATCTCTTCAAGACATGTGAGTAGTAGGATAGCCTCTATGGAGTCCTCCATGGGAATTCTCAAGTAAACATTTCCAATGGAATACCTAGGTGTCCCCATCTCCATGTCGCGTCCATGTATTAATCACATTGATAACGATTTACAATATATCTCAAACCACATTACTAATTGGAAGAGCCGACATATCTCTTTTGCTGGCAACATCACTCTTATCAATCATGTTCTCTCCTTAATTCCCATTCATGCTTTCTCTTTAATTAAGGTCCATAACGATATTATCTATCACCTTGAAAAAATCATGTCTACATTTCATTGGGATTATCAATGTAAAGGAAAACATCATTGGGAGGAGTGGCCGAGACTGGATGAACCTACATAAGAATGTGGAATTAATGTGGTTGACATCTCTGCTACTGTATATTCCATGCGTGCCAAACATTCATGGGAATTTATGGAACTTCTCTCACTTTAAATAATGATTTATAGTAACAAATATGGTCATGACAAGGAGAATAAACATGGAAGGAACTCTCTCCTTTGACGTGATATTCTTAACTTCATTTCACTTATGGAGCCCCGGATGAGATGTATTATTGGTTGTGGGGATATTTCATACTGGTATGATAACTGGGTGGGGACCAAATTTTTTTTCCCAGGCTACCAAAAACCTACTTTATCCTTCAAACAAGTGAGAATGCTCCCAAAATTCATCTAGATTACCCTCTTCATAGATAAGTGTATCATTCAAGACCTTATTGAGTTATCTTAAGATCAGGATCAGTGCATTTTTATTCGTTCTGCACCAGGTAAATTCTTCACCCAAGCTGCCCACGATATATTTCGTTCTCTAGATCAGGCACACATCTAGGGTGATTTACTTTGGTTTAAAAAGAGTACAAAGAAATAAAACATTCTGGTATAGAGAGTGAGGCACAATTCAGTTTCCACTAGAGATAACATCAAATGTATGGGCATTCAGATGGAATCCAAATATTACTGATATACAGTTCCATTCATGTAATCCTTGGGTCACATATTCTTGAAAATCTAGTAGGATATTCAGGTTTGGCTCCACTTCAGTAGTTTCACTAGTTTTCAGTCACTAGATCCTGCCGCCCATGATTTCTAGGAGAAATGGTTCCACGGGTTGAGTGGTAATTCCACAAAACAAAAAGCTATATCTCTTTTTGTAGTGGGGGTCTGAATAATCTGGAAAGTTAGAAACAAGGTAAGGTTTGAGGGAACCAATATCACATCGTTCTCTATCATCTTCAAAGTCAAGAGACTCCTAGAGCTAGTTCAGTTATTCCTCCATTGGGCCGAGGCTCCATCACTCTAATTTCACATTCCCTCTGGTGGATCTATTTCTCCCAATTGCAATCATTTTTTCGACTGTTGGATCAACTAGAGCCCTCCCATCTCAGGTTTCAATATTAATATTTATGGATCGTGTAATATAGGAATGATGGGGGGTGGGTGCCTGGTTCTTGATTACAGGGGTTCAGTTCTTCTTTCTTTCTTAGCCTACTATGAGGTGGGTGACTCCTTGAAGGCGGAAGATAATTCTATGGTTTTAGGTATTCAAGAGTGTAGTATAACAATCATAACTCTTGATATTGTTGAAAATGACTCCTAGGTAATATTTAACGTAATTAAAGGGGTTATCTCTTACCTTGGAGTATCTCTTATCACGTTCGGAAATGCCGAAGAATGACCCCGAGAAAAATTATTATTTCTCATTCCTGTAGTGAGGGGAATAGAGCAGGTGATTTCTTTTCTTCGATATCTTCTCATTACCACCCATACATTTCTCTACTGTATAGGCTCCATTCCCATAGAGGGTAAGAAAATAATCATCTTTGAATCTCCCGGTTTACATTTTTTCAATCCCCTTTAAGTAATTTCCCGTTATCTATACCTTTTACTCTTTATGATCAATAAAACTGCCATTTTTAGTCAGTTATGTGGTATAAAAGGGTGAGGTCACACATGAAAAGGGCTCTCAGTGCGGGAGGAGTGACAAGAGGGGAGGTGGGGGGGGGGAGAAGGAAGAGAATCCATAAAATAGATTAATGGAATTTTTGGAAGGAAAAATAAAAATTGTTGCCTCTAGATAAAATGCACAATTTAGGGACACGGTCTAACAAACAGTGTGCTAATTATACTTCCCCTACTGAATAACCCCAAAAAATCTCATACAATTTCCTCTAAGTCACAGCATTATTTAACTAACCATGTACTAAATATACTGAATAGAACTATCCCATCGAAAAAACCCCAAACATAGTTTCCATATGTTTAATCATAGCTATGATAAACCTATTCACTATAAAAAATGATTAAAATTTAAAATTCCTAATTCCTAGGCTTCCAAAAATTAATTATCCCAATATTAAATTAAAATAATATAAAATAAAAATACCAGGGATATGTGGGTGTCCGAACCATATTAATCAATGAGTTTAATATTAATGTTATACTTAAAAAAATAAAAAACTTTTTTTTTCTTATTTATATAATATATTATCAGTAATTAAGTTATAATAGTCATCCATGATATTTTTTATAACATTTTTCAAGTAGGTGGTTAAATCGATCAAAACATGAACATGCTATAATTAATAGATAATTATGATTATGAAACTTATTTATTTTTGAATAATATAATTATTATAGAATAATAATGATATTATTTAAATATTTTTATGAATTTGAATCATATTTCAAAGGATTTTAATAAATAATAAAGAAACAAGATGAAAAATGTTATTTTTTACTTTGAGGAGGTGGAAGTCTACACAAACACAAAAATGAGGTTTTGTTTTTCTAAATAGAAAAGGGGAAAGGTGGTTAATGATTATTCCCAATATATAAAAAAATAATTATACTATAAATACTTATGGAATCATACGTGATTGGAAAAATGGATTTAAAGGTAAATATAGAAAAGAAACAATGTTAGGTAAAATTTAGTAATTACATTGAGTACTTGAGTTTTCTCTTAAAGGATTCCTTAGAAAGGGAGGACTTAGGACAAAATATAATTTAAAAAATATTATCAAAATAAAAAAAGATTGTAGGGTAATGAAAATGGTATATTTTCAAGAGGAAACCAAAATATGGAGTAGTCTTGAAGGTGTGGTTAGAGGTCCCTTTTATAAGTAGTGAGAATGAACTTTTTGTAAATATTTCATCTTAATATAAATAGAGAACATATTTCACATTTCAAGAAGACTCTAAAATTAAAAGTAATGGAGTGAAGATGATTTTGGTTGGAAATAAACCTCAAACAATCAATTAAAAACTTTTTTTAACATGTTATTCCTTTTATTCCATTTATTAACACATTTTACCCCTTTGGGTTTTATTTTTGTAATTAGTTTTTACCTAAGTAATTCATTTTTATGCCTAAAAAAATGGTACTTATTACATAATATGGACCTTATAATTCTAAATTTGAGGTAAATTTTATTATATCATCTATCTAAAAGTGCTAAAAATTATTTTTAAAATAATTATTGTATAATATTTTCATTTTTTTAGATAATTGTGTAACTTATGTTCTAAAATATCGTACATTAGTTTATAAATGAAAGTTAGTATTTTTAAATTTATAATTTATCGTATAAAATACTTATTTTTTTATATAAATTGTTTTATATATTTTCAATTCATTCTTATTCTAACAAAAGTACATTTTAACAATGGAATTTCCACTCTGAATATGTAATTGTGTCATATAATATTATATAATGCACACACACCACATGATAAAACCAACTAAATTTTATTATATTATTTTAAACATTAATTATATAGTATAAAAATTTCTATAAGAATGGAAAGTATTATTATTGGAAAAAAATTGAAAATATGATAATAATAAAAAGAAAAATTTGGATATGCTCGACCCCCTAGAATAATCACACTTTATTAACGTCACTATAGAAATAATGTAGAATATTAGTTTTGAAATATGAATGTATGGAATGAAAATATATATGAACTTTAGAGAAAATAGTAGTGAATTAATATTTAATGAAATGTGAGGTATTTGTATAATGTATAGAACCCATATAACCATTATTAATCTGACAACTGGAATAGTAATATGACCATTATAAAAGTGATATAAACGTTGAAATTGTAATATGACTGTTGGAATAATAATATAACCACTAGGAATAGTAAAATCACGTTTGTAATTATAAAATAAAACATAAGTATCTTATAAAATAAAAATATGATATATTTATACCATGTTCAAGTAAATGAATGATTTAAAAATAATAAATTAAGTGTTGAATTTTTTATAAAACATAAATGATTTAATTACACTTTTATATCAAATATAATTATTTAAAAGAGAATATAGTTTCATAGAATGGATTTATAAATTAATATTATGTTGTATTATAATGATAACGTAATTTTATGAGACTATAATTAATTTTCTAGTGGGACACAAAATGGATCATAATATTAAAATTAATATTTTACAAATAAATAATAATTTTCGTTTAAAAATTAATTTCACATAGTAAAAAAATTATTTTCATAAAAAGGATTTTTTTTTCAAATATGCATATTAAAAACTGGTTAGGGTAAATTTTTGGTATTTTTCTAAAATTGTTAAATTTTTGGTGAATAGTGAAATACTATTAAATACGATATTTAATATTATAAGCTAAATACATAAATTTTTTAATCATGTATTATTTAATAACACATTATTTTTAACTTACATAAAACATTTATTATATATAGTCACGATAACCAATACTATTGATTGTCTTGAGAAAAAATTACAAACTAATGAATATAATATTCAAAAACACTCATCTCCTTTCCTTAAAAATATCACCCCTCATAACACCATCTCCTGAAAACATATAAGCCTTGTATATTGAAAACATTAATCCCAATTAACTTCCTAATCCTCTCCCCTACATCTTAGTTCTTTTCGTCTCATAAAAAGACCAATCCAATGAGCCTTATGTGGAATCCCAAGAGGAGACATCTAAAGGAAAGGGAGTACCCTCAACCGATTATTTTATTTTTCTCTTACTCCTAATTCTCCAAAAAAAATTCCATTGAAATAAAATAATAAATATAGTATCATATATATATTATGTAATTCTTTTTTGTTAATGGAATATACATCATCCATCATCTCCCCTTCTCCTCTTATTCCAAAAAATGAAAACATCATCTGTACTATGTGGTTCATTATCCCTGTGGATGATGAGTTTTTTCTTCCCATAAGCACCTTTATGGAAGGATTAAATTCAATTATAATTGTTTAAAATGACCTAAATCTTCATATCTTATTTTTTTACATTCTAGAATACATATATGACCATAATATTATATAAAATGAAACTAGTTTCCGATGGTCAGTAAAACAAAAAAAAATAAACTAACCATTTAACATTAATGTTTTAGTAAATGAATATTCCATATTTCATAACACAAATCTATAATTGTGATCTTTTAAATTTTTAAAGGAAATTACGAAAAATTATTTCACTTATAGGGTTTTAGTCACATTTGAAAAGATCTTTGATAATTATCATCAATTGATCCAACCTTGAAACCATGAAATGAATTCCCATAGAAATGTGAAATTTGTCATGACTCGCCTTCACAAAGATGACGTAATGGACAACGAATTTCCAGGCCCTTCCTACCTCATGTTGAAAGAGAGATAATGACCCCTAGAACCCACCTTCAATAGGTCTCAGAGTGACGACTAGAACCAAGGGTATAGAATCACACAAACAATGGATGGAATTATCCTTTTTTATTTATTAGGATTGTAAGATAACATAGTAATCCTAAACAACACCAAAACTGGTGGTAAACGTAAATCCAAAACAAACCATTACCATATGCATGTTCCAAAAGTAAGTGATAAAAAGTACAAGAAAACTCCAAAGGAATGTACAAAGAAAAGGAAAACAATAACAACAATTTTCCCAAAGTATGAACCAGTACGGTCCTACACGATCCCCGAAGTCCTCCTAGAAACTTGAAAGCAGTTTTATATAGGTAGGGTGAGTAAATAGGTATACTTAGTAGGGAATACCAAAATCTCTCATGCACAAGTGGGGAGGCATTCTAATTCTCTGTGATAAAATAAGATAACCAAAGAACTTGGTAAGGAAACTATCCACCCAATCCTCACCAAGGAACAATCCTCAAATAATGCAAGACAAGTAAGGTAATAAGAATAGAACATCGATATTTTGGGTAACCCACACCACTTTCCCTATGGTTATTGAAGACATCGTATGCGTTAGACCTTCCCTACCATTTTCACCATAGTTCCATTGCCATACCATGCTCGCACACACTTGGGCTACCACAACCACACATCCCCCTACAAATGCATGGGCCACAACTGCACCTAAACACGCCCACAGACACCTAGGCCAGAACAACTACTGCCACACCCAAAGAAGTCTAGGCCTAATCTCTAAGATGCTTGGGAACAACCTTCCCACACACACCTGGGAAAACTACCACAACATACCCTACCCAATCAATCTAGGGATATAATGGACTTTAGGCCTTTACATCCTTCCCGAAGAGTCTTGGGATATCATGGAATGGAATTATAAAAGGATCTAATAACCATCCACTCACAGAAGTGTTGGAAAAAACACCCTCCCCCAAGAAATGGGGGTGTTCTGCACAAAGTTCTCATCATGGGTGGGGTGTGAATAAGAAACACCAGAACTAAATTATACATATAGTTAAACAAGCACTCATCCCAACCTAGGGGTTCCAAAACCATCCCATTTACAAACACCCACATTACTATTCATTTATAAGAAGCACCACAACCACAACCATGTCACAACTCATTATCGGAAAATAATTCTATATTGAACCCAATCTGGTTTTCATCTTAAAGTGATTCTATATAAATAATTCTTTACTACCGGGTAACTAACAGGCATATCCACAAGCCCTGGAAGGAAAATGGCCAAGTAGTAATGAAAGCATTCACTCCCGGTTATCATGTAAGGTCACAACCACCAAAGGGATCTGTGATATCCCTCAAAGTACTGGAACCAAACCAAGCCCCAACATAAAGCCCCACATGGCCTTAGGTCCACAAAACCATAACTTCACAACAAAGGATCACATCCCCATCCCTTTCACCTCACAATCATCAACAGTAAACATCACCAAAACAGAGGAAGGGAGTTTTGAAATTTTAATATGTTATTCATTTAGTTCCATTTTTCCATTTGTTTAACTTGGGTGATCACACAAGGATTATCATTCATTGGGAATCCATTAAATCAACTTAGTTTATGTGACTTACCAATTTCCATGTTAAAACCATTCAATCACATAAATATGTTGAAAAAAGAAGTTCATTAGGGCACAAGGAAGGATCACCAATGACCATGATTCTCAGTGGACATAAGCCGATTCAATTCACAACATATAGGAAAAGATAAAAGAGTACACCAGAATTATCAAACACACCCCTTCATCCATTACATCCATTTATTATCATCTTTAAGGTTTGGTTTCATCCATACCCATAAGAAAAAATTATCATACCCACCCCGCATGATAAAAATTTAAGAGAGAATAAAGAAAACCCCTACTTGGATGATCAATGATCGACGTTTTTTTTCTCCTAGAACCAATAACTAGGATGCACGACTTGTAGGGGAGTAACTCTGAGGACTCCAAGAATGAGAAGGAAAGCCTCTAGCACATGCACACCACTACCCTCAGGAAAGGGTACTCCAAACTCCCCATGGAAAGAAATAATCCTACCAATAAGAGGAAGGAAAGAAATAATTCTCGTGCGATAAAAAGGTGAGATCATGGAGTTACGGGTTATAAATTTTGAATGGAATTAAAGGCTGATCGTGGTTTCACCATGCGGTTGGACGGTTACACATGATGAAATTTATTATTTTTTTATAATTCACATCATAGGGGTGTCCATAACAGCTGTGCATTAAAGGATTTCATTTAGAGAGAGAAAAATGTTCTATTGAGGGTCTCTTCACTTCTTTGGGATTTAAAACATTTTTTATGGCACTAAAAATGGACTTGAACGACTTTAATAAGGGTAAAAGACATAGAAGTGGTGTTTCAGAAAAAACTGGGGAAGGAAACTCCGACACCCCTATATGGCCAATTGGTGAGACTGATAGGTAAAACCGATCGATGGACCTGATCAGGTGAAGCTGATTCCGTGATGTTGATCCCATAAAGATGATCAATGAAGCTGATTGGGTAAAGCTGATCTTGTGAAGAAGATCATGTGAAGCTGATCCTATGAATCTAATCTCATGACATGGATCTTTGGAACTGATCTATGAAACTGATCTATGAAAATAATTAGGTGAAAACGATATGTGAAAATGATTGGGTGAAACCAATATGTGAAACCTATTTAGTGAAACCGAGCTGTGAAACCGATTGTGTGAAACCGATCGGGTGAAACCGATTGGGTGAAACCGATCTGTGAAACTGATAGGGTGAAAACCATCTGTGAAACCCATCAGGTGAAACCAATATGTGAAACCGATTGGGAGAAACCAATCTATGAAACCGATTTGGTAAAACTGATGTGTGAAACTGATTGGGAGAAACTGATTCTTGAAATTGATTGGGTGAAACCGATATATGAAACAGATTGTGTGAAACCGATCTGTGAAACCGATTGGGTGAAACCGATCTGTGAAACTGATTAGGTGAAACGGATATGTGAAACTGATTGGGTGAAATCGATCTGTGAAACCGATTCCCTGAAACCGATCTGTGAAACCAATCTGTTAAACTAATCACGGGAAGCTGATCTGTGAAGCTAATTAGTGAAGCTGATCTGTGAGATAGATGGGTGGAATTGATTGGTCAGTCCAGGACATGCCAACACTTAGAATTTGGCAATGTAATGGACTAGGAGGGTTTGGCCCATTAAATCAGATACCTCTCAAAATTATTCTTGCCCTCAAGAATACAAGAGTAACCCAAAAAACCACTCCAGAAGATTCCTATCAAGGACAAACCACCCCAAATAGACATATGAATCCCAAGGGTTAAATTTTACTACCACATGGATCCGGGAGTTATTTTCTCTATGTCAAGATACTACCTGCTTTGGGAGGCACTGACTCGGACACATGGCTTTAATCATATCCAACTTAATGCGTCTTGATTAGGGATGCGTTCCTTTATTCCCCACATAGCAGGACGTTTCATAAAAATTCACAATGTAAGGAATAAAAACATCTCATAAACCAACAAGGTCAGAATTACATCAAATCAGGTCACAAAAAAATGAACAACAAGGAAGGATCAGAACAAAAACTCAAAATATCTTTGGGTACGGGGCGTGCATTTGAGCTTCTCGTTCCCAAGTACTCTCCTCGAGGCCACAGTGCCTCCACAACAATCGAACTAAAGGGATGGTTCGTCCAAAAAACACATTCTTTTTTTGATCCTCAATACTCATTGGTCACTCCATGAATGTAGCATCATCCCTTAAATCCATCTATCCCCAGTCAATGACATAGGGGTCATCATGTAGATATCGACGAATATGGGAGATGTGGAAAACGTTGTGGATCCTTTCCAACTGAGATGAAAATGCGATATGATATGCCACCTCACTGACTCAACCCAACACTTCGAAAGGCCCGATGAACCTATGAGAGAGCATTCCCACTTTGTTGAACCCTCTCTTCCCACATCTAGAGGAAACCTTCAAGAACACATGGTCTCAAACCTCTAACTCCAAGGGCCTGCTCCTACGATCGACATACGACTTCTGCCGGTCCTGGGATGCCTTCATCCTCTCACGCACAAGCTAAACCTTCTCCATTGTGCTTTGTACTAGCTTTGTGCCATGAACACCTACCTCCCCAACCTGGGTCCAGCACATGGGAGAACTAAACGACCTTCCGTACAAGGATTAAAACGGTGCCATGCCAATAGTAGAGTGATAGTTTTTATTGTATTTAAACACTACTAAGGGAAAATTGAATTCCCACGATCCCCTAAAGTCCAAAACAATTCCAATAGCATATCCTCTAATGTATGGATGGTTCGCTATGTTTGCCCATCTGTCTGGGGGTGGAAAGCAGTTCTAAGACATAGTTGGGTACCAAAAACATGATGTAATCCCCTCCAGACTCGTGATGTAAACCATGAATCCCTATATAAGACAATAGACCTTGGAACTCCATGAAACCACACCACCTTATCCATGTATCTTCGTGATAAGGAATCCACCGTACTTGACTCCTTGATTTCTGGGAAGTTAGCTAATTTCTTCAACCGGTCTAACACTACCCAGATAGCATCACAACCTCCTTGATCCCTGGGTAGTCCTATGATAAAATCCATTGAGATGTCATCCCACTCCTACTCGGGGACATCTAATGGCTGCATCAAACCTCATGGGATTTGGTGTTCATCATGTTGAGTCAATAAGGTTTTCCTTATGACTTTTCCAATTCTTCTTGATTTGATAATCACAAACACCTATCTTTAAAAAAAAAAAATTATTAGGAAAATCCATTTTATAAGGAAAATCCCTTTTATAAGGAAAATCTCTTTTATAAGGAAAATTGCTTTTATAAGAAAAATCGCTTTTATACGGAAGATTGCTTTTGTGAGAAAAATCATCCTTATCATATTTTCATTAATATATTTCTTAAGTATATGTTTCGGTTTCATTTCTATTTTCTCGGCATCATTTGATACTTTGATATAAAAACATTCTGTTTTAAGAACCGAATTCCAGATGGGAACTGTAATGAAGTTTCATTCCGAATTCTGGATACGAACTCTGATAAAGTTAAACTCTGAATTCTGGATACAAATTCTCATTATGAATTCTGATGAATAATTCTCATTATGAATTCTGATGAAGAATTCTCATTATGAATTCTGATGATGAATTGTCATTATGAACTCTGATGACGAATTCTCATTACGAATTCTGATGATGAATTCTCATTACGAATTCTAATGATGAATTCTCATTACGAATTATGTTGATAAATTCTCATTAAAAATTATGTTGACGAATTCTCATTCCGAATTCTCATTATGAATTCGCTTTTTAAATAGAATCTGATCATATTTATCTTATACACTCCGTATCTATTTAGACTCCAAAAAAATATTTTTTGTTTACACTCCGAACATTCACTCCGAACATTTGAGTTAGACTTTAAACGATGTCTTACATTCTGTTACACTTGTTTTTTTATAAAAGGATTTCGTCTATTCTGTTATAAACTAAACATTGGTAAAGTTACATGTGTACAGGTCCCTCCAATGTTTAAGGAAAATATGACCGTTGGAAAGGAGGCCAACCGATCATATAAATAGGAGCTCATTTGAAAGAGCTCGTGGATGAACTGATGACTGATGAATGACTTCTTCGACATTGTGCATACATGCTTTTGAAGTGATTTATATAGAGAGAGGATCTTATTAATTCTCAAAGCTTTGTGTGACTCCGAATGTTGGTGATTACATTCGAGGACTTCCGGGGATAGGAAGGCAGAGGTTTCAAACACCTTGAAGTTGATGGATTCCTTGCTGAGGAAGACAGAGGTTGCCAACTACCTTGAAGTTGAGGGATTGCGGGGATAACAAGATAGAGACTCTGATCTTTGTATCAAGGGCTTACCCTAGTGTGGGTAAGATAGACTTGCTTTAAAGTATAAATCAAGGGACCTTTATCCCAGGTTGTTGGATACCCTTCTCTTTGGGTTAAAAGACTTATATCTTGTTACTTGTAGTTTTACTACTTTTTTGATTGTGCTGCATTTTGTATTATAAGGAAAGTATAACATTCTTATACTTACTTACTTGTACTCGGTTTCATTTAGATTCTATACGCTTTAATGTAGAATCTCATATTGTAATCTTTTGTTATGTTTCAATTTCTGGAAGCATATTTATGGAACCTACTTTCGGAATCTCTTTCTAGTTTTAAGAAAGTTCATAGGACTTTAAGTTTATAACTTCATTCCTTATTCCATGTTTTCTTTTGGTGCTAGAGGTGTTGTGAATTTTCTTAGTTTAACTTTGTTAAACATATCCCTTTCCTTTACTTAAGGAAAACATAGTTATTCATAACTAACTTTAAAGGTTCCAAAGGAATTTTTAAAGTGTACAATTCACCCCCCTCTTGTATATTGTGCATCTTCATCATTATTTCGATCCTACAATTGGTATCAGAGGTTGGAAACCTCATACTCTATATCAATCCTACAATTGGTATCAGAGAAAGTCTCTAAAATACTTGTACTCACGTATAAGTTTTTCTTGCTCACTTTATCATTCCGAACATTCCCATTCCAAACTTTCTCATTCTGAACTTTGTGATTACGAACTTTTTCTTCTAAAAATTTTGTGTACCGAAGGTTGTTTTAAGTATGGCAGGAATTAATGTTGGTTCTGTTGATAATCTAAATCCTACAAGACCACCAATCTTTGATGGTAATGACTATGAGTACTGGAGAGATCGAATGAAGACTTTCGTTATCAATACTGGATTGGACAACTTTATTATGTATACTAATGATTATAAAATTCCTGATAAGGAAGTTAGAAATTTTACTAACTAGGAAAAGCAAGAGTATCAACTCAACTATAAGGTACGCAATACTCTACTTTGTTCAATGACTAGAAATATATATAGCCAAATTTCATCTTTTCAAGCAGCTAATTTTATCTGGAAGAAGTTAGAGGTTACACACTTTGGAACTTCTAAGGTGATTGAGACTAGGAGAGCTATGCTTAGAGCTGAATACCATGGCTTCAATTTTCCGTATGGTGAACCAATTTGTAAAGTTCAACAGAGATTTATGACTATCGTCAATAGTCTACAGTCTATGGGTGAAAAAGGGTTAGATGGTGAATCACTTGTGGATAAGATAATTGATATTGTGCCCAATGAGTGGGAATCCAAAAGAATAGATATATATGAGAACAGGAAGGTCAGTCAAATTTCTCTTGATGAGTTATTTGGAACTCTTCTCCAATATGAAACAAGAATGAAGAGAGATGCTGACAACATCAATAAGAAGAATGGGAATGGTACTGTGGCTTTTACAACAACATTAAATCAGATGAAAGCTAAGACTCCTGAGAGAGTAACCAGATCCATGTCTAAGAAAGTTATTTTCCAATCTGAATCTAGTGAGAGTGAAGTTTCTGAATGCGAGTTAGCAAATCTTGCTCGAAGGATGAACAAGATAGCTGGCCAGAGAAATTTCCAATCCATGTATAAGAAAAAGGAAAGGAAATATAGTAAATATGGAGAATGTACTTGTTATGAATGCAAGAGAGCTGGACATATTAGACCATATTGTTCTTTACTCAAAAAGAAAGAAAGGAAAGAAAAGAATTCAGACAGGAACAGAAAGAAGTATTATAAAGCTAAATATAAGAATGTTCTGAAAGCTTATGATACCTGGAGTGGCAGTGGTGATGACTCTTCAGATGAATCTTCTGATTACGAATCTTCAGGACAGAAGAATCTTGGTCTTATAGCCAGATTACCTATTGATAAACATTGTTTTATGGCTAAGGTACGAAATGCTGAATCATTGACCAATGTTTCTTTAAATTATAATGATAGTAAGTATTAAAACTCTTCTGATGAAGAATCCTCTTCTGATGAAGAAAATACTTTACCTACTTATGAAGAAGTCTCTAGGTTTGCTGAACTTCTTGAAATTGAGAATTCCAAACTCAATAAAAAACTTGATAAGAAAAACTCTAGGAATTCTATTCTTACAAAATAGATATCAGGTCATTCTAAAGATCTTGATAGAAAAAATGCTGATTTTGAATGTATCTCAAAAAATCTTGAGGAAGTATGTTCTGATAAGAACAAACTTTCTAAAGAATTAGAAAAAGTAATTTCTACGAAAAATGTTTTTGAGCATTGCACTACTTCTAAAACTAATGATTTTGAGGATAAATACTTGGTTATAAAACTCAAGTCTGAATTTTTTCCTTAAAGATGTGTTTAGCAAACTTTACCCATGGTAAGGAAAATTTTGATAAAATGTATTTCAAAATACGACCTTTAAGAAATAAATCCGGATTTGGTTATACCCATGTAAAAGAAAATTTTAGAAATAATTATTTTTTTCCTCAAAGTGCCCCATTTTATACTAAGTGTCAATGTGGTGGTCACTGGGCAATGAAATTTTCATTAAACAAAACCCAATCTCTAGGATTTCACAAAGCTTACTTTTCAAAGAATATGTGGGTTCCTAAAATGTTGTTATCTGGTAATCTCGGATCCAAAAAAGTTTGGATTCCAAAAGTTTAATTTTCTTCTTGATTTCAGGAAAATAAAGAGAGTACCAGCAACAATACATGGTACATGGATAGTGGATGTTCCTGGAACTTGACTGATAATAAAAGCTATTTTGAAAAGATTATCAAAATGAAAGGAGGAAAGGTAACTTTCGGAGATAATGCTTAGGGTGAGATTGTTGGTATTGGTAATATTGTTCTTTTAGGTAAAACTTTGATTTCAAATGTTCTTTTTGTTAAGGGTTTTAATCACAACGTTATTAGCATAAGTCAGTTATGTGATGAAGGTTACCTTCTGAATTTTAGAAATGATAAGTTCTTAGTTCACAATTCCAAGGAAGAATTTATTCTCTCTGCCAATAGGCATGAGAATGTTTACACCTTAAACTTAGAAGACCTCAGGAGTCAAGATTTACCTTGACTAAGTGAAATGGAAGATCATTCCTAGTTATGGAATAGAAGACTAGGTCACTGTAACCTTAGAAACTTATGTAAACTCTCTAAGAATAAACTAGTTAAGGATCTACCGGAGCTTAGATTTGATTCTTCTAAAGTTTTTGATCTTTTTCAATATGGAAATCAACATAAATCTAGTTTGAAATCAATCGGTGAAGTCTCAATAACTGATGCATTGCAGTTAGTGAACATGGATCTTTTTGGTCCAACACAAACTGGAAGTATTGGAGGCAAATACTATGTGTTTTTTCTAGTTGATGATTACACTATATTTATTTGGGTTTAATTTCTAGCAAATAAATATGAAGATTTTTCTTATTTCAAATGTTTTAGAGCTCATGTTAAAAATGAGAAAAACCTTTCGTTGGAAACTATTCATAGTGATCATGGAGGAGAATTTCAAAATTCTGATCTTGAAAATTTTTGTAGTAAAAAAGGTATTACTCACAAATTTTTAGCACCTAGAACTCCTCAACAAAATGGTGTAGTTGAGAGAAGAAATAGAATTCTTCAAAAGATAACCAGAACCATGTTGAGTGAATATTCTATAGCTAGACATTTTTGGGCTGAAGATGTAAGTACTGCTTGCTATACTATAAATCGTGTTTTGATTAGACCTTTTCTTAATAAAACTCTTTATGAGTTATGGAATGGTAGAAAACCAAGACTGTCCTACTTCAAGGTTTTTGGTTGCAAAGTATTCATTCTGAATACTAAAGATAACCTACATAAAATCACACCAAAATCTGATGAAGGAATTTTCTTAAGTTCTTCCACTACTTCTAAGGCTTATAGAGTTTTTAATAAAAATACTTGTACTGTTGAAGAAACAGTACAAGTATAATTTGATGAGTCTGATCCTTTTGTTTTTAAACCATCCCAGCATACATCCTCGGATGTGTTTTCAAAAACTGATTGTCAACCATTGACAGAAGAACCTCTTGATAAGGATAATTTTCAAGAAGATAATTCTGAAACATTTACCCTGGAATACTTTCTACCCTATGTTGATGAACAGGCTTTTCAAAAACCAAATCAGGTGTTTCTTATGAATCATCCCAGTGATAGTATCATTGGTGATGTAAATCAACCTGTAAGGACTAGAAGTTCTTTATGAAATGAGGTAGAACATCTAGCATTTCTTTCCCAATTAGAACCTAAAAGAACTGATGAAACTTTAGGTAATGATGATAGGATCAAAGCCATGTAAGATGAACTAAATGAATTCGAAAGGAATAAAGTCTGGACCTTGGTTGAAATACCTAAAGAAAATTATGTTATTGGATTAAAATGGGGTTTCATAAATAATTGTGATGAAAATGGAGTCATAGTAAGAAATAAAGCTAGTCTTGTTGCTAAAGGTTATAATCAGCAAAAGGGAATAGACTATGAAGAAACCTATGCTCCAGTAGCTAGAATTGAATCTATCTGTATTCTACTTGCCTTTGCAGCATTCTTTAATTTTAATCTTTTTCAAATGGATGTGTAACGTGATTTTCTTAAATGTTATGTTCAAGAGGAAGTTTTTGTTGAACAACCTCCTGGCTTTGAAGATACAAAACATCTTGATTGTGTTTTTAGACTTACCAAAGCTCTGTATGGCCTTAAACAAGCCCCACGAGCATGGTATGATAGACTCACTGGATTTTTGCTTCAAAATAACTATGTTAAGGGAAATTCAGATCCAACCCTTTTTATAAAGAAAGATAAGAAAATTGTGTTGATTGTTCAAAGTAATGTTGATGACATCATATTTGGTTCAACTCAGCAATCTTTGACTGACTCTTTTGCAAGTCTAATGAAATATGAGTTTGAAATGAGTATGATGGGTGAGTTAACATTTTTCCGTGGTTTTCAAATTTCTCAAAAACCAGAAGGAACATACATATCTCAAGATAAGTATATTAAAGATCTTCTTATAAAGTATGGTTATGACAAAACTAATATTATAAGTACTCCCATTGGTACCTCAAACTCTTTAGATCTTGATGAAGCTGGTAAACTAGTAGATCAAACATCTTTTAGAGGTATGATAGGAAGTTTACTTTACTTAACAGCAAGTCGACTTGACCTAATGTTCTCAGTATGCTTATGTGAAATATATCAATCCAATCCTAAGGAATCTCATTTAATGGAAGTAAAAAGAATTTTTTTCTACATTAAGGGAACCATGGATCTAGGATTATTTTATACTTCTGGAAATGATTTTGTTCTAAAAATCTTTTCTGATACTGACTTTGGTGCATGTAGAATGGATAGAAAGAGTACATCTGGAACTTTTCATTTCTTAGGAGATTCATTAGTTTCTTGGTCCTGCAAGAAGCAAAATTCTGTAGCACTCTCCACTACTAATGTCGAATATGTAGTAGCTGTAATTTGTTGTGCTCAAGTATTGTGGATGCAACACACACTCACAGACTAAGGCTTGAGTTTTACTAAAACTCAAATTTTTTGTGATAACACAAGTGCCATTTCCCTTAGTAAGAACCCAGCACATCACTCTCATGAAAAACACATAGATATTAGGCATCACTTTCTTAGGGATAACACACAAAAAGGAGATATTATTCTTCAGTTTATTGGAATGCAAGATCAACTTATTGGCATTTTTAAAAAATCATTGCCTTCTGATAGATTTGAATACATTAAACAAAATTTAGGAATGATAACTATAAGGTAATCATTCTTCATTAAGTTTTTGTTGAAAAAGTCTCCTTACAATAATAAACTCATTTTCATAGGGGGTGTACATTTGATTGTTAGAGTAACTTCATTTTTCAAAGTAAGTTTTTAAAACCTTTCGGAACTAAAATTCCGGAATGGGAATTTCCGGAACTAAAATTTTCCAGAATGGATATTTTCGTATAGAAAACATCTGGAATGGAAATTTTCGTATTGAAAACATCTAGAATGGAAAATTTTGAACTGTTATATTCATAACGATATTTTCTTACCGAATATTTCATAATGAGTTTTTTGTTTTCAAATTTTGTAATGAAATTTTTGTAGTGAGTTTTCCATACTGAGTTTTGTTTTTCGTAGTTTTTTTTAGAATGTTACCCATTACGAATAATCCTCCTATGCCAATCCGAAAGGTATGATTTCCTTACTTAATGTTTTCATAATCATACTTGACCTTCTTTTTTTTGTTTTCGGATTACAGTTTTCTTAAATCATTGTTTTAATAAAAACCTAAAAAGATCGTATTCAAGTTTTCTTGAGAATTTGTTTTCAACCGTCAGATATGATCTCAGCTTGTCACAACCGTTCGATCAATTGAGGAAGTTGAACCATCTTCTCGTTGCCTATATAAAGGGGACCCCAAATGGTTGTCCCACAACGGTTTTCATGCTCTAGCATCTCGAAGATCTGCCTCTCTATTTTAAATCCGTTCTGAACTTCAGCTTTCTCTGTTCCGAACTTATCAGAGGTCTTCAGATCTGAATGTCTGTGGAAGTAGCTTCTCAAGACATGTCTTCCTCTAAGCCGATTTCGAAGTGGTTAGTTTATAGAGAAAGGTTGGTTCATCCTGATTTTTTCAACAAATATGATTCTCTGATATCCAAGAATATTAAGCTCAATGGATGGGAAGATATTGCTGTGTCCAAGCCAGGAAATCAAGATGAAGTTTATTCATATTTTCTTATAGAATTATATGAGACAATTTTTTTCTTTAAGGAAAATGACAGGGAGAAGTTGTCGTTTAAGTCTTCTGGCAGGACTTATAAACATTCTTATGCCAAGGCAGCTAGCTTGGTAGGGCTGACCTATGAAGTAGAAGCTGATTTCATCTCTCATGTTTTTCTGGATTCAAAGGGAAGCTTCGACAAAGAAAAGGATTTGGAGACTCTCGTACTGTCAGATGATAAGGCTCTGATGATTTCTTCTCTGTCTAAAAATTTCCGGATTCTAGAGTTATGGGTACAAGGTCTTATCATACTGAGAAAGTGTGACAAAGATAGTTTGAAGAAGAGTGAGATCTACATCCTAGATTTTCTGATAAATATGAGGATGTTTAACCTGATGAAGCACATTCTCATTACTCCTGAGAATGTTAAGAAATGGAATCTGAGAGCTCAGATCATAATGTATCCAACAATCCTCTCAATGTTGATAGTTCGGTTCCTTGAGTCTTTCAAGGAGGCTTGGAAGTCAAAGCCAAGAGTTTGAAAGATTATATTGGTGAGTGATGGTACTCTTAAAAGGATTGATGTAGTCTTCGACATGAAGACTGGTCAGTTTATTGATTTACCTTCTCAAGAAGAAACGATTCGGAATGTTGCTGATCCGGAATCCTCTAAGCCAGTGAGGAAGAGAAAGTTGAAAGAAGTTGAAGTTGAAGCAGAGAATCCCAAGTCTAAGGAAGTTCATTCTGCACCTCCAAAACCAAAGAAGAAAAAAGCTTACCCAGATGAGGTAGGTTCTAAATGGAGGGAGATCAAAGACAAGAGAGTCCAAGGGGAGACTCAGCTTGGATTGGATCCTGTGGAGGCTAAGGCCTTGAAAGAAAAAACTATGGATGAGCATGAAAAACAAGTGAAAGAAAAGAAGACTATGAAGAAGATGTTTGAAGATGAGGTAGTTCAAACTTTGGTAAAGTTTACAGGGATGGCTTCTGGAAACATTCCTGTTCCGAGATCTTTCTCTCTGGAATCTCTACCTGAGACTCCAGGAAGAAACTTTATCACTCCGAATGAGGAAGTAGCTAATACTGTTGAGGATGTAGAGAAGATTGAGCAAGTGGAAGAGGAACAAGAAGTTTCTGAAGGTAGTGGTGAAACCAGGGATGTTTTAAAGCAAGTAGATGATTATAAAGGGACACCTTCGGAACATTTGTCGCTCCGAACCTCAAAAGCTGAGTCTTCTAAGTTAGTCACTCCAGTGATGGATGAGGATAAAGGAGAAGTAGTAGTAGCTTATCATTAAGAGGAATAACAACTTCTACATGATATTTCTCAAATGGAGAATGTAGAGGATGGTGCTCAGAAAGTTGCTGATGAGGAAGACAATGTTGTTCAAGTATCTGACAGTGAAAAGAGAACTCCGGAACATGACTCCATTCCGAAAAAGGACAAGGGAAAGCAACTTGTTGTTGATACCCTGATCTCTATGGTAATAAAGAGAAGGGAAGTTGGTGACTCTTCTAAGAAGAAGGTTGAGCTTTTTGAAGAAGAAGATTCTCCAAGAAAAGTTTCGGATTTGAAGTCGTCTTCGTTGGGGCATGACTTTGTTGTTCAGTCTTTAAAGAAGTTGGTAGGTACTATTCTGACTTTCTCAAGTATTGATTCAAGATGCCAGATGCTCCAACATGCTCCGAATTAGAAAACAGACACTGTATCTATGGTTATGGACAAGTGTGTTGAGATAGAGGCTCAGTTCAAAACTTTCTTTGTCGGCTATGAAGCCCACAAAAGATCTTGCAAGAGGATGACTAGCTGGTCGAGGAAGACTGTGGAAGAGATGAGGCTCTTTGATGAATTCCAAGATAATGTGAAGGATGCCTTTGATATATAAGATAAGAAGATAAATGAACTTACTTCATCCTTTGAAGAAAAGTTGACAGACCAAAAGAACTTCCAGATTGAAGAAGTCAGAGATCTGAATGGGAAGCTAAATTCTGTTTCTCAAAACTGGAAGTTTGAAAGGGATCATCAGAATGAGTTTGAAGAGAAATTGAAGGCTCAGGAAGAAAAGTTTAAAGCTCAAGAAGAAAAGATTAAAGCCCAAGAAGATAATATTAGAGCATAAAGTGCAAGAATGGTTGTGTTAGAGAAGCAAGCCGACGAAGACCATAAAGACTTGAAGAAGATAAAGACTATTCTTAAGGGTCTCATGGCGAAGGAAAAAGATCCAAAATAGAGAGATCCAATCTTTTGTTGTATCTAAATTTCTTTGTTGTTGAGCTTTTCAAGATTAATGAAAATTTGTGCTTTCTCATTTCTTTTGTTGTTGCTACTAATTGTTTTTCAGGTAATTTGTTATATTTTCCATTTCCTTGAATTCTTTTTGAAAACCACAAAGGGGGAGAAGGAAAGGAACCCTAATAAAAAGGGAAAAAGAATCTTAACAAAGGGTGATAAAGAAAACAAACTCTTATAAGGGTTTATCTAAGGGGGAGTTTTTCATTAAAGAAGACTTTCTTATTCGTAATGAAATGCCATTCTGGAAATCTAGAATACGATCCTTAGTGTTTCAAAGCCTAAGGGGGAGTTAGTCGTATTCATCAACATCCGTAAGAAAAGGGAGATAAGCCTTGATGTTTTCTTTCTTCTTAGACTTTCTTTTTCATAGGGATGTTTGTGATTTCCAAAAAGGGGAAGATTGTTGAGTCAATAAGGTTTTCTTTATGAATTTTCCATTCCATCTTGTTTTGAAAATCACAAACACCTTTCTTTAAGGAAAATTTCTTTTATAAGGAAAATCCCTTTTATAAGGAAAATCCCTTTTATAAGGAAAATCGCTCTTATAAGGAAATTTGATTTTATAAGAAAAATCTCTTTTATAAGGAAGATTGATTTTCTGGGAAAAATCATCCTTATCATATTTTCATTCATTTATTTCTTAAGTATAAGTTTCGGTTTCATTTCTATTTTCTCAGAATCATTTGAAACATTGATAAAAAAACATTCTGTTTTAAGAACCGAATTCCAGATGGGAACTGTAATGAAGTTCTATTCTGAATTCCTGATACGAACTCTGATAAAGTTCTATTCCAAATTCTAGATACGAATTCTCATTACAAATTCTGATGAAGAATTCTCATTACGAATTCTAATGAAGAATTCTCATTACGAATTCTGATGATGAATTCTCATTATGAATTTGGATGACGAATTCTCATTACGAATTCTGATGATGAATTCTCATTACGAATTCTGATGAAGAATTCTCATTACGAATTTTGATGATAAATTCTCATTACGAATTCTGTTGACGAATTCTCATTCCGAATTCTCATTCTGAATTCTCCTATTAAACAGAATCTGATCATATTTGTTTTATACACTCCGTATCTATTTAGACTCAGAAAAAATATTTTTTGTTTACACTCCGAACATTCACTCCGAACTTTTGAGTTAGACATTAAACAATGTCGTACATTCTGTTACCCTTGTTTTGTTATAAAATGATGTCGTCTATTCTGTTATAAACTAACCATTGGTTAAGTTACATGTGTACAGGTCCCTCTGATTTTTAAGGAAAATATGACCATTGTAAAGGATGCCGACCGAACCTATAAATAGGAGCTCATTTGAAAGATCTCGTGGATGATCTGATGACTGATGAATGACTTCTTTGACATTGTGCATACATGATGTTGAAGTGATTTCTAGAGAGAGAGAGGCTCTTATTAAATCTCAAAGCATCGTACGACTCCGAATGTTGGTGATTACATTCGAGGACTTCCGGGGATAGGAAGACAGAGGTTTCCAACACCTTGAAGTTCAGGGCTTCCTTGCTGAGGAAGACAGAGGTTTCCAATTACCTTGATGTTGAGGGCTTGCGGGGATAACAAGATAGAGACTCCGATCTTTATATCGAGGGCTTACCCTAGTGTGGGTAAGACAGACTTTCTTGAAAGTATAAATCAAGGGACCTTTATCCAAGGTTGTTGGATACCCTTATCTTTGGGTTAAAAGACTTATATCTTGTTACTTGTAGTTTTACTACTTGTTTGATTCCGCTGCATTTTGTATTATAAGGAAAGTATAACTTTCTTATACTTCCTTACTTGTACTCTGTTTCATTTAGATTCTATACGCTTTAAGGTAGAATCTCACATTGTAATCTTTTGTTAAGTTTCAATTTCCGGAACCATATTTTCGGAACCTACTTTCGGAATCTCTTTACAATTTTAAGAAAGTTCATAGGACTTGAGGTTTATAACTTCATTCCTTATTCCATGTTTTCTTTTGGTGCTAGAGGTGTTGTGAATCAGCATAGTTTAACTTTGTTAAGCTTAACCCTTTCCTTTGCTTAAGGAAAACATAGTTATTCATAACTAACTTTAAAGGTTCCAATGGAATTTTTAAAGTATACAATTCCCCCCCCCCTCTTGTATATTGAGCATCTTCATCATTATTTCGATCCTACACATCCTTCACCTGATGACACACCAGGCACCTTGCTACAGACCCTCCCACTACCCGTTTCACCCCGGGCCACCAAAATTGTCCCATCAGGCCTCGGTACATCTTGGAAACCCAAAGGATTACCAATACGAGTGAGTTATGGAACTCACATGGAACTCCCTCATGCATCACCTATGGAACAAACAACTTCCATCGAAAAAGCATCTGATTCTGACCATCCTTTGGCCACCTTCTAGGAGAATGACCTTTGTTAACCCGGTCGCACATCACTTCACTCTCTATGTATCACCACATAGACTGCTCCACCCATCGTAACAGACAGGACAACACTATCATTTGAAACAGACAGACCTCTACCACCATCCACCCTTGAATCCAGGTGTAGGGTCTCCAAATCCTCCATTTCCTTCCAAGCATCCACTGATTCCAAAACAGCTTCCCTCCGTGACTTCATGCTCAAGGTATCAGGCACAATGTTCCCCTTAACTTCAGTGTAAGAGATCTTGAAGTTGCATTCCTGATGAAACTCCACCCACCTTCGTTGTCATAGGTTTGGGTCCTATTGGGTAAAGATATGCCTCAAACTCTTTTGATATGTGAATACCACAATGTGCTCCTAATAAGGTAATGACTCCACAAATTCAATGTGATCACTACTGCTACAAGTTCCAGGTCATGGGTTGTATAGTTACACTCATGAGGACATAGCTTACTAGACCCACACGATATCCCTCCCCATTTCTGAATCATCACACACCCAAAGCAAAGTATAGAAGCAGAAAAAATACCTCATACAACACCCCTTCCTCTGGAAACTTGAACACAGGAGCGCTGACCAACCTTTCCTTCAGATAGATTAAAGTTTCCAGACACTGCTCACTCCATACGAAGGCCTGGTCCTTTCTATTAAAAGCTGTCAATGGATCTGCAACTTGAGAGAAGTCGGGTATGAACCTCCGATAATAGCCTGCCAGACCCAGAAAACTATGAATCTCATTCACATTCATGGGTGCTTCCTAAGAAACAACTGCTTCATCCATCGATGGATCAACCTCTACCACATGTTAAGACACCATGTGTCTAAGAAAATTCACTTCTCATGTTAATAACTTTCCCTTGGACAATTTCCCATAGAGCTGGTGATGTTGAAGGATCTCCAGGACAATCCTGAGGTGCTTAGTATGTTCCTCCTCTGATCTTGAGTAGATCATAATTTCATCGATAAATACAATGACGAACCGGTCCATAAACTCATGGAAAACAACATTCATGATCCCAATGAACACAACAGGTAAATTTGTAACAATGAACGACCTGACTACGAACTCAAAGTTCATATACCTGCACCTGAATGCAGTATTTGGGATATCATTGTCTTTCACTCTTTATTGGTGATACCCAGACCACAGATCGATCATATATAACCAACATGCTCTCCTCAATTGGACAAAGATATCTTCTATCCTTGGGAGAGGGTAACGATTATTGAATGTTACCTGATTTAGTCTCTTGTAGTCTACGAATAGCCTGATACCACCATCCGATTTCTTCGCGAACAAGACCGGAGCACCCCATGGTGACACGCTAGGTCAGACTAAACCCATCTTCATTAGATCGTCAATCTGAATCTGCAAATCCCACAACTTAGAAGGAGCCATCCGATAAGGTGCCTTAGAAATCAGATGGTCGATGTGTTGTAACTCTTTCCCAAACTCAACGTCACATCGAGGGGGTAGAGTCACAAAATCCTCAGTAAAAACGTCTAGGAACTCTATAACAACACTCGGAACACCCATCATCTCAGCATCCACTGATTCTGCTGAAAGCTCAACCATCTTAGAAAATAGTGGCTCCACACTTCATATCCCCAATTGAAAACTCCATTTGCCAACAAAATCCACATGTTGGCCATCCACATCAGAGAAAATGACTCTTCTCCAGAAGCAGTCGATAACAGCACGCACCGAAAACAGTCAGTCGATGCATATGATGACATCGTATAGATGCATTTGCAGCAGAAGGAGATCCTTGAAAATTATTCCCATATCCCTCACTGGTATTCTCCCCTACTAAAGGGAGAGTATCTCCTACCTCTTTTCCACCATCATCGTGGATGAGAGGAATTGTGTCAAAAATTCCCTCTCAAAGTCAGTCCAAAAAACTTCATCCTCCCTCTTCTCCCCAAGATAGAGAGTCCACCATTGAAGTAATGCTCCCTGCATTTGGCTTACAGCCAGAAGAACCCAGTACTACATCAGAGGCCGAATCAAGATGAAAGCTATCACTAGCTCCCTGAGCCATCTCTCTATCTCCAAGTTCGAGATGCTGCCCTTGTACTTCTGGAGGGTCTTCCGATGAAAGGCACAAAGCATCCTTTGCCACTGGTCATCCTACTCCTCTCGATCAGCCCTATGATGATCAGAAAAAACTACCTCCTGGGCCTCGATCACCCGCACTACTCATGGTCGTCATCCAGGTGCCATAGCTGGGAGGTAAACAAGGATTGCATATGCCCGAGTAGTGTAGAAGATTGCTTTAAAATTTTTCTTAATCTATTAATTTATTAATTTAAATTCTCAGAACCCCCAAAACACATAAGAACACAATTCATTCCGATGCATGTACCTTTCCTAGGGTGTCTACCCTATAATCAGTATAGCTTCACATGGTCGTTTGGTAGGTCTAGAGTCCTTACATTGGACCACGGGGCCCCCTAAAATCTTGTGTTCTAGCTAGTCTTCCCTGACCAATTTCACGCACTACGATTGCCTAACACTATTTCCCTACCATACCATGTAATCCTCATTGTGCCTAACCCCATGCTCCATCCTATATTTCAACCCTCTTCCTTTGATACCATTCTGTCATGACCCACCTTCACCAAGATGACGGAAGGGACAACAGATTGCCAGAACCCTCCTCCCTCAAGTTGAAGGAGAGATAATGACCCCTGAAACCCACATTCAATTTTTCCTGAAGTGGTGACTAGCACAAATGGTATATAATTACACACAAAATGGAAAGCATTACCCTTTTTATTTAGTAGTATCAGGAGATAATATAGTAGTCCTAAACAACACAAAAAATGGAGGTAAATGTAAAGCTAACACAAACCATTCCCGTATACATGTTCCATATGTAAGTGCTATAAAGTAAAAGAAAAATCCAAAGGAAAGTACCAAAGAAATGAAAAACAGCAACAACAACTATCCCAATGTCTAAACTAGTACGGTCCTGCACGATCCCTGAAGTCCTCCTAGAATCCTAAAAGCAGTTTTATATACACAGGGTGAGTATACAGGTATACTCAGTAAGGAAAAACAAAAGCTGTCATGCACAAGTGGGGATGAATGATAATGCCCTATGATAAAAGAAGATAAATAAAGAACCTTGTAAGGAAAATATCCACCCAAACCTCAACAATTCACACTCCCCAAATAACGTAAGTAATGTAAAGTAATAGTAATAGCACATTGAAATTTTGGGTACCATGCACCACTTTCCCACTGGTTATTGAAGTCATCCTACGTGTCAGACTTTCCCTGCTATTTTCACCATAGTCCTACTACCATACCTTTCCTACACACACCTTGGCTACCACAACCACACATCCCACCAAAAAACACCTCATACACAACCACACATAACCACGCCCACAAGAACCTGGTCTAAAAAAACTACTTCCACACCTGATGACACCTGGGCCTCATCCCGAAGATGCATGGGAACAACCTGCCTGCACACACCTAGGCCAACAACCACAACAGACCCTACTTGAAGAATATAAGGATATAATGGACCTCAGTCCATCACAACCTACCCAAATTGTCTTGGGATATCTGGGAAAGGAAGTAAAAACAGAGCTAATAACCAGCCACTAACATAAGTATTGGGAAAGACACCCTCCCCCATGAAATGGGGGTGTTCAGCACAAAGTGCTCATCTTGGGTGGGGTGAGAATAAGAAACACAAGAACTAAATTATACATATAGGTAAACAAGTACTCATCCCAACCTAGGGGTTCCAAAACTAGCCCATATACAAACACACTCATTACTATTCCTTTATAAGAAGCACCACAACCACAACTATGTCACAACTCATTCCCAGAAAACAATTCCCCATTAAACCCATTCCTGTTTTCATCTTCAAGTGATTCTATTTAAATAATTATTCACCAACAGGAAACTAACAATCATAGCCACAAGCCAAGGAAGGAAAAATATTCAAGAAGTAATGCAAACATTCACACCCGGTTCTCTTGTAAGGTCACAACCACCAAAGGGATCCATGAGATCCGTCAAGGTACTAGAACAAAACAAAGCCCCAGCATACGACCCAAAACAGACTTAGGTCCACAAAACCATGAATGCACAATAGGGGATCTTATCCCCTTCCATGTCACCTCACAAGTATCAACTGTAAACATCACCAAAACAGAGCAAGGGAGTTTTAAAATTTGAATATTTCATTCATTTATTTCAGTTTTTTTTGTTTGGTTAACCGGGGTTATCACACAAGGATTTTTGTTTATTGGGAATCCAATTAATCAACTGATTTTAAGTGATATACCGGTTTCCATGTTAAAACCATTCAATCACATAAATATCTAGAAAATAGAGGTTCATTAGTGTTCACGGAAGGACCACCAACAACCACAATTTTCAGTGGACATAAGCCCATTCAATTCACAACATATATGAAAAGATAAAAGAGTACAATAGCATTATCAAACAACCCCTTCATTATTTAAATCCTTTTATTATCTTCGTTAAGGTTTGGTTTCATTTATCCCCATAGGAAACATTATCATACCCACCTCGCATGATACACAGTTAAGAGAGACGAAGGAAAAACCCTACTTGGATGATCAACAATCGATGTTTTTCTCATGTCGCCAATAACTGGGATGAGCGACTTGTAGGGGAGGAACTCTGAGGAATCCATGAATTAGTAGGAAAGGCTTTAACATAAGAGAACCACTAGCCTCGAGAAAGTGGACTCCAAACCCACTAAAGAAATAAAGAATCCATCCAAGAAGAAGAATAAAATAAAGAATTCCCATGCAATAAAAAATAAAGATCCCAATGTTACAGGTTATTAATTTTAAATGAAATTAAAGGTGGATCAAGGTTTCACCATGTGGTTGGACAGTTACACATGATGGAATTAATTTTTATTTAATAATTTACATAATAAGGGTTTCCATAACAGTTGTGCTTTAAAGGATTTCATTTATATAAAGAAAAACGTTCTATTGAGGGTCTCCCCACTCCTAGAGAATTTATAATGTTTTTTATGGTGCTAAAAATGGCCTCGAACTACTTCAACAATGTTAAAAGGAAAAAAAGTGGAGTTATGAGAAAAACTAGGGAAGGAAACCCCGACACCCCCATTTGGCCAATTTGTGCGGTTGATAGGTGAAATTGATTGGTGGATCTGATTGGGTGAAGCTGATCCCATGAAGCTGATCCCATGAAGCTAATACCATGAAGCTCATCAGTGAAGCTGATCCAATAAAGATGATCCTGTGAAGCTGATACCATGAAGCTCATCAGTGAAGCTGATTGGATGAAGCTGATGCGGTGAAGCTGATCCTGTAAAGCTGATACCATGAAGCCGATAAGTGGAAACGATTGGGTGAAATCGATCTGTCAAATCGATTGGGTGAAACCGATCTTTGAAACCGATTGGGTGAAACCGATACGTGAAACCATTTTGGTGAATCTGATATGTAAACCCGATTGGGAGAAACCAATATGTGAAACCTATTGGGTGAAACCGATTGGGTGAAATAGACCGGGTAAAACCGATATGTGAAATCGATTGGGTGAAACAGATCTGTGAAACTGATTGGGTGAAACTGACCTCTCCAACCGATTGGGTTAAAAAGATTTGTGAAACTGATTGGGTGAAACCGATATGTGAAAACGATTGGGTGAATCCGATCTATGAAATCAATTGGGTGAAACCGATCTGTGAAACGGATTGGGTGAAAAAAATTTATGAATCCAATTGGTGAAACTTATCACATAAAGCTGATATGTGAAGCTGATCAGTGAAACTAATATGTGATACAGATGGGTGGAACTGATTAGGGAGTCCAGGACACCCCAAAACATAAAATTTGAAAAATTAAAGGAATAGGAGGGTCTGGTCCATTACAGATTAAACCTTATATCTCATATAATTTCTTATAAATAAACATAATAGAATATTATTAAATAAAATATAGATGTAAAATGTAATGAATTAAGTATTTAATGATAATAATTTTATTATCTAGGATGTTATGAGTCACTGTAGAGTAATTCTAAAACCTAAAGTAAGGGATATATCCAAACAAACCTATTTTCTTTGGGGTTATTATTTATCTCTATTACCTCAATTTACCACACTAATATTTATATTTAATTCATATATGTATTTTTCATATTTCCCAAACATATATACCTAGTTTTATTTACGTTTCCTTGATAGGTATTTACATTCTTTAAAAAGTATCCCATATCAATTTTTATCAATATGAAAACTTGATTAAAAGGAGTTTATATATTTCTTACCCCTTTTCAAGTAAAAATACTTAAAATGTTTTAAACAACGGATGTATTCCAAAATAACTCATTTTATCTTGTAAAACCATTTTATATTATTTTTGGTTTTATGGATACAATTATTCTTTTACCCTCTCTAAAGACTCGTTACCCTTTTTTCCTAAATAATCACTTAAGAGTTACATATAAAAATGGATTTATATACACTTTTTCAAGTATTAACATCATTTAGACATCATTTTTCATGGGCTATGATTATTAATGTCCAATAATTATTAAATCAATTATTTTATAGAGACCATTATGATATTACATCTGGTTGTGATATATGGAATGGTTATGAAACCCATTTATTTTGATGGGAAATCATTGTGTTTATGCCTTATGTGACACACATATGCATGTACATGTTAGGGAGTGAACCTAGTCTATTATGGAACTATATCAACCATGTGATGTTTTCTTGGTTGTTAGACTTAACATAGGCGTATGTCATGTTTTACGTTGCTTCTACATTCCTATGTTTTCTTTGTATTATAATTCCATGTTCTTTATGTCATGCCTCCATATAATTATTCACAAGCCTTTTATTTTATGTTATCATGTTTTGCCCTCATAATCACAAACAATTTAAAAAAGTGGGTTTTCAAAGGAGTATTTTTTGAGAAAAAGATGATTTTATATTTACTCTATGAATTGTAATGATCATTATATGAAACTAAATTCATATTTAGTTATATATAATATATAAATTTAATTTAATATAATACCCGTTAGTTATTATTTTAATAAATTTAAATTGAGAAACATTATGCATTTTAAAACATTTTTTTAGAAATACACATTTTCAAACCCAAAAATAAAATTATACTAAAAACTAGAATAAATTTTATTAAAAATTAATCAAGAGTATTCAATATAACTAAAAAATACATATTTTTCTTTAAATAATATTCAAAACATATTATAATTTTTAAAATACATATATTATTTAATAGAAAAGACTTTTTTTTTCAAAAATCGATATTTTTCACTATTCAATGAAAAATCAATATTCTCCACAACATCCAAAAATATAAACATTGGTAAATTTTGATATTATGATTTATATTTTTTTATTAATATTTTAAAATTTAAATTCTAAAATTTATAAATTTAAATTTAAATTAAAACATCATATGAAAAGACTTTAGTTAAAACTATTTGTTTTTTGATTTAAAAATTACATAATATTTATAAAACAAATATAACTATATAATTAATTTTAATAAATATGAAAATGATTTATTATATCATTACATAAGTTTTATCATTATTCCACCATTTTATAAATAGAATCCTCAAAATTTTATTCATTTATTAAACACAAGTAGGGATATCTTTCCCTCTTAGCATTTTCAGATTCCTTTGTGGCATGTTCAAACATATGGTTTTTACATAAAACCTTGACCTAGTGAATCACAACATTCCAAAACACTTGTAATATATAGTCAAGAATCTGAATAGGATGTTCCTTATAATAAATATTGTCTTCCAACTGAACTACTCCAGGGCACAAAACATGGGATGAATCTGACACATATTTTCTTAACATCAAAACATGAAATACCTTATGTACCTGAGATAAACTGAAAAAAAATGCCACTTGGAAATAAAGATATCCACCATTAACTAGGATTTTATATGTTCTAATGAACCATGTAACTATATTTACCTTTTTACTAAAACACATAACACTTTTCCATGGAGATACTTTGAGAAAGACATGACCCTCTACCTCAAAAGAATGATCTTTCCTTCGATTATCCACAAATAATTTGTTCCTACTTTGAGAAGTCCTCATTTATTTATCAATCAACTATACATTATTTTCCATTTACTCTACTAAATGTGGTCCCATCGACTACCTTTCTCCTAAATCATACCCAAAAGTCGGTGTTAGACATCGTTTTCCCTATAATGAATCAAATGTTTCCATTTGTATATTGGAATAAAAACTATTATTATAAGAAAAATATACTAAAGAAATATGTTAATCCTAAAATCCATTTTAATGCATTTAAAAAATAAGAAATCATATATTCCATGGTATAAATTTTCCACTCAAACCGTCCATCAGATTGAGGATGTAAATCTATATTGAAATTTAATCGAGTACTCAAAAAATTATGAATTCCTTTCCAAAGAATTAGATGTGAACATGGGATCATGGTCCAATAAAATAGAGAGATTTATTCTACGTAAACTGACCATCTTCTTTAGATATATTCTAGAAAACTGATTCAAAGGCATAAAAACATGAATGGGTAATAAATGTGAAATTTTATTTAATCAGTCAATAATAACCCAAAGTGAATTATTACCTCGAGAAGTATTTGGAAATACTACCATGAGATCCATTGATATATTTTCCCATTTCAAATCCAGCACTGTAAATGGTTGAATCATTTTATTTGTTTACTATCATTCTTCTTAAACATCCAAATAAGTCAAACACTTCATGGTGAAGTCATCAATATCTCTTTTTATTCCATCAAACTAGTAATACTCTGGAAGGTCTCTGTATATATTAGTGCTTCCCAGATGAACATAAAAAAAGAACTATGAGGATAACTCAACAAATATTTCATTAACCAGGAAAAAAGGAACACATAAAAATGTTAAAAAATTTAAATAATATTCTTCATTAATATTAAAATATGTAAACTTACCCTTATGAATGGATTATACCTTTTTCTGTAAATATTGATCCTAATTTTGAGCTCACTTAATTATTTTTGATAAATTTGACTGCAATGAAATGTGAAAGTGAATAAAGGATTTACATGCATCCACAAATTCTAAGACAAATTTTATCAAGTCATTACCCAAATGGTCAGATTCCAAACACAACATGGTTAACGTAGCATTATTTTTTAAATTCAATGCATTGTTCACATTGTTTTTTGAGGATGGTAATGAATCAAGAAATCATAATCCTCAATATATTCCTGCCATCTTCTATATCCTATGTTTAATTATTTTTGAGTGAATATATACTTAAAAATTTTGTGGTAAAATTATATTTCACTCTTTACTCGAGAATGATTATGAATCCAAATTTTTAATGTAAAAACCGCAACAACTAATTCCATAACATTTTAGGGAAATTCAACTTGTGAGATTTCAACTTATGTTAAGCATAAACAATTACTTGATCATTATACAATAGGAGACTACCATGTTGATTCAATTAAGCATCACTATACATGTAATTTTTTTAATTTCTGGATGGAAGGGACAGAACTAGATCATTCACCAATCATCTTTTCATTTCTGGAAAAAATAATCACATTCGTTTGTCCAGAAGAATTTAATTCCTCTTTAAGTAAACTTAGTCAATGAACTAGAAAACTGAGAAAGGTTTTCAACAACCCATTTATAATAACCCAATAATATAAGTGAACTATGAATATCTATGATATTCATGGTTCTTGACCATTATTCAATTTTTTAGAAGGGTCAATAGTTATGCCATATTTATAAAAACTATATCCGAAGAATTTTTTTATCCAAAATTCACATTTACTAAATTTCACATATAGTTTTTTTAAGGTTTTAAAAAAAATCCTTAGGTGAATTTAATGGTCCTACTAACTATTATAATATAAAAAAACTCCATTAATAAACACAACCATAAACTTGTCCAAGAACTCATGAAAAACCATATTCATAAGGTCCATAAATACAGTAGGTATATTAGATAACTCAAAAATAATAACTTCAAAATCCAAGTGCCTATATCTAGTCTGAAATGAAATCCTTATAATTTCATACTCCTTCACCTTCAACTGATGGTACTCAAACCTTAGGTCATCCTTTGAAAAACACATTGCTCACTGGAGATGATCAAACAAATCATCGATATGAGGAATATGATACTTGTTTTAAACTAGTTTGTTATTAAAGGATCTATAATCAATGAAAAGTATCACTGAACTATATTTATTTTTAAAAAATAAGACAGGATCCCCCCCATGGTGAAGTTATAGGTTGGATTATATCTTTATCTAATAACACCTACAATATCCTTTTTCAATTCTAAAAGTTCCACTTGATACATTCGATAACGGGGTTTAGAAATATGCTTAACATCATGAACTAAGTCACTAGTAAATTCCACCTCCTGATTCAAAATAACAATAAGAAAATAATTTGGGAAAACATCCACATATCTGTTCACTACTAAAACATCACTAATTTTTAAATTTTAATTATTTTCAACAATGTGATTTAGTTAAATTTCATTTCCATCTATAATAAAATTTTCAGCTTCTTTGTATGTTATAAAAGGCATGAAATAATTAAATTAATAAATCTTGGCACTAAAATCAATTTTATCATGATAAAAAATAAAATCCATAACCAAAATGATATCAAAATATACTATTTCCAATCTAATAAGATTTGTAGGAAAGGCCATCCCACTGATAACAGTAGGATGATGTCTATAAATATTGGTTACTTTAATACTTCCACCCAACATTTTCACTAAAAGTTAAATCATGATTTCATAAGGTTATATTCTCAATTTACATGAAATTTTATTAGAAATTAATGAATGTGATGATACAGAGTCAAACATGGTATTGGAATATTATGAATACACATGTAACATACCTATCACCACTTATTTTAATGGCCCAACATTAATCGTAGTAGTAGAAAATTATTTTTCCACACTTTTTTGCTTCTTATCTTAATGATTTCCAGCCCAAGATACTAAATTTTGTCACATACTAGAATAATGACCCAAATCATTACAACTTAAAAACCTTTCCATTGGTTGTATTTTGGTTACCCCATTATTTGATTCTTTATGATTCCTTTCCTTGAAATCACTTTCCATATGGCCAAAATTTCCACATGAGTAACACTTCCCAGATTTCATAAGACATTACCTGGAGTACTTTTTACCACACATACCACAAGATGAGAACTTAAATTTATTACCTCTTGATTTCTCTATTTTATGTTTCACTGTTTCCTTTTATCATAAAAACTTCTTACTTTCATCGTTATGAGGCACAAAAATGCCAATAAACTCCATCTAATTTTTTTTAAAAATAACAACTGTATCATTGATTTTAAATTATCTTGTAGATAAATCTATTAGTATAATTTGTTTCCATATTGGGTAAAATATATTATTTTTTCCATCATTATACTAAATGAAATCCAGTACGTACCTAGAAAATCTTGTAATATTGGATTCATATGTGGCCACAAAATGATCATCTACTGGCATCAATTACAAGAATTGTTTTTTCCATTCAGAGTTAAAATAACTTAGGGAAATATTATTCAAGGAAAATATCCTTAAATTTTCCCCCTACATGATATCCATATCATCTTTCTCTCTGGTATTCTTAACCAAAGACCACCATCGACCATGTTCACTTTTAAAATAATAAACAACAAGAGTTTGATTTTGATGTTTTGAACATCCCATTACTGTAATTATATTCTAAATATTATTGATACATACTTTGACTACCATAAGGTCAGATGATACAATTAATGATGGGAGATGTTGCCTCATTAAATGATCTACAACAGACATGTTTCTTCATGGTAGATCAGGTACCTCTCATGCATGGATACCATCACCATTTGTACCATGTGTCAACTAAGATGTCACAAAAAAAATTGTTCTATTCCAATTCCAACCATCATGGGATGCTGATTTGGAAGGATATTTTTTTGGTGCCTTCCTAGTATATCATCCCTATTTCATCTATGGAAACCCATTATAAAAATACATAGTCTAGATGAAGCAACATGGTAATATTTAAATGCTAGATTATTTCAACTGATCTATAAGGTTGAATATTTCAAGGGAATTATATTAACATTATCATATCCTCTAATGTTATATAAACCAACCTCTAATACCAAATATAAGTACACAGCCTTAAATATTACATAGTATTGAGATTAAATTCAAGAATTCATTATTTTACATTTAAGGATATTTTCAGGTTTTTGGTTTCAGATAATTAGCTTGTAACTCATACATAAAAAATCATATAATATAAAGTGGTCAATTCCAATCAATATTGATTTTTACAATAATATAAAACTTTTAAGATAAATCATTATTTCTTTTCATTTAAAATATTTATAACTTTCACTTGACTTATTCATTACCCTTACCCATCCTTAAATCTTCTGTTTTTTTAAAAATGTGGGATGAGAGAAAAAGCATAGTAAATGACATAAAAAAGAAGAAAAAAATTATTGCTTTGAAAAATTTGATAACCCATGAGAAACCTTTTTTAAAAATTTTTTTACTGAGAAAGGGAATTATCATTATTTTAAAAAGATAATTTATATTACCTTTAAAAAAATATTTCTATGAAAACTCATTAGAAATCATTGAAAATTCATGTACCTTCTTAGGGACAACATCTAATCTAACACTTAAATAACCCGTACAAAATTATTACAAATTTGAATAACCATACGACCATTTTCCAATATAATTCTTTATAGAACATAATCATTACACAATGCATTGAAGTGCTATATGGGAGCACCCATAATATTTTATATATTAGGATTAAATGGCACTATTTGGGCTCACCCATCATATATAATTTCCAATAACCACAATATGGATAAAGAATTTTATACTTTCACTTTTGATCCTAAAATCCTTGAAAAATTATTTGAAACTTGTATACAAATCACTTTCGGATATCAAAATAATCATTTCATTTAAAAACCCATTTCAATACAAAAATACCCAAAAAATGGAAAGAGGTTTTTTTTGAATAAATAATGAAATATTTCAAAGGAATATATAAATAAAATGACATCCATGGTAGTAGAAAAATTCATTTTCATCATTTCTATTAAGAATAAAATATTCCTTTTCTAGTTGGCTAAAATAATCTGTATAAAACATATAAAAAATTATTTTCTAAAATATTTAAAAATAAATTAAAATTATAGATAAAATTTAATTTATAAAAATTTTATGTAAAAATAATTTATTCATAAAATAATTTTAAAAACATGGGCATAGAAATTAAACAGTTGGAAGGAAAACATTTAAGATAATTTTATAAATTAAAGTCCCTTATAACATTGAAAATATTTGAATCATAAGACCCATGAAATAATAACAATAAAAAAACATTAAATCCAATTAGAATTGAAAAATTCATGATATAATATTTTAAAAGTTATGTATATACACATCACAAAAGAGTATAGGTATATAACATCAAAATATTCCTTAATGAACGAAAATTGAGATAAATTCCCTTACCACGAGTCTCAATTTTCATGTGTGTATTTATCTTCCTAAATAATAAAATTGTGTTAATTTATTAATTTCATTATAACCATTTTTAGGTTTATTATTTCTTTTATTTCAGTTTTTACTATGTTATATACAATTACTTAATTAATTATGTTTACAACGGATGTTTTGACCATATTCAGCTTATACATCAAAAATGACTTTGGTAGGATAAATATGGTCAAATATTTTATTATTAAAGAATATAAATAAAAATAATCATGGAATATTTATCATATTTATACATCAAGTATACTTTTAGGACCAATCATGAATGATGGTTTTGAAATCATGGAGATGGTAGACCGTACGTACACATGAGTAACGTTTTCATTTTTAATGATCGTTATGGAAAGGAGGTAACTAATATTATATCTTTCAAAAAAATATAATAATATCATATATAACATGTTATTATTTTAAACATACTTATATACATCATCCATGTGAGACGATGTTGAAAATAGAGTAACATCGCTTCATAAAGGTAGTAGTCCACACGTTTATGAACGACGTGATCATTTCTTAGTGAGTGAAAAGGTAAGAAATAAAATGATATATTATCTTTTAATAATGATAAATATTTCATCAATATTATAATTATTCCATTTATATAACATATATTAATTATAATTAGCCTTATTACTATCCATGTAAAGCATTAGTGAAAATGAATGAAATCATTTCACGAGGTGGTAGTCTGCCGCACACACGAATGACATTATCGTATCCAATAAGTAATGTAAATTAAAAAGGTATATATGATGTAATGACTCCATAGGTATAATTATGTTATAAATATCATATATTTACATTATATCTTTCATTATACTAATCCGTGAGAGGTTGTAATAGAAAAACGAATGACATGAGTTCGCGAGATGGTGGAACTCCGTACACACGAATGATGATTTCATAACCCATTGGATAGAGGATTAGGTAATTTTGGTATGTATTGGACTAAATAATTATGTTTTAAGGTGTTAATATTAGATGAGAGTGGGCGACCTTTTATAAGTGAGGTTTGTGACACACTTGTAATATTTGAAAAGAATGGCTTCCAAAAATGATAGTTTCATGTCAAAAGGCCCAAATAATGGACCATTATTTAGAATAGAAGGAATAAGGTAAAGTTATTCACAACCAATATAATATAGACAAGTCTTTAGTTCATTTTAACCCCTATAATTTTTAGTTTAACTCTCAGTAAATCCAATTTTACCTTAACTAAGGTAATTATTTTTTTATATTTTTCATTAATTATTTTGGTAAAAAAATTAAGTTGAAGAAATTATAAATTATAAATTATTTTTTTTAAAAATAATCAATAAATTTTACCAAATTAAATCCAAGAATGTGGAAAATTTTAATTTAAAATAAATTCAACAGATGTGATGAAAAAGCGGGTTTTCTAGCGGAGTATGTTTTGAGAAAAAGATGATTTTATATTAACTCTATAAACAATAATAATCAATTTATGAAACACAATTAATATTTTATAATATATTATATAAAAATTTAATTTAAAACATTCCTCATTAGTAATTATTTTAATTAATTAAAATGGATAAACATTATTCATTTTAAAACAGTTTTTAAGAAAAACCTGTTTTAAAACAAAAAAAACATAAACTAAAAACAAATATAAAGTTGATTAAAAATTAATTAAGTGGTTTGAATATAAATAAACAATATGAATTTTACTTTAAATTATATTCAAAACATATGGTTATTTTTTAAATACTTAAATTATTGAAAATAATTTTTTTACAAAAAAACAATATTTTTCACTATTCACTGAAAAATCAATATTTTTTAAAAAATCCAAATATTTCACCATAGGTAAATTTTTATATTCTGATTTGAAAAGTGATATTAATATTTTAAAATTCAAATTTTAAAATTTATAAATTAAACTTTTAAATAAAACCTTATAAAAAAGATTTCAGTTAAAACCATTTCCTTTTTGATTTAAAATTTACTTAATATTTTTATAACAAATATTACTATATAATTAATATAAATAAAAATGAAAAAGATTTATTATATAATTTACTAGGTATTTACATTAACATTTTCATATGTATCACTCAATGTCACTACTATCAACTAACTAGAAAATGTTGCATCTACTACCACTAAAGGTCATACACTACTATTATTTATTTCCCAATCCCCTTTGAATAAATTCATAGATTTATCTTGGGATGTGAATTTACATGGATTGTGTAGCAATAAATATGGGTTTTGAATTCCACTATCTATTCTATTCCTATTAATATATAAAAATATCTATCTCTAATATAACAAACTCCCATATAAACTGTATTAAATCAATGGTAACTGTAAAATCTCAGCACTTGAATCATCTACATTCTTATTAACATGGAGGTGTCTTTTTTTAAAACAAACATGGACATTAATTGGTCACCCAATTCATTCCCCAAAGAAATTTATTAAACCAAAAGTGTTACGATACATGCACGAGGTGTAATGAGTTTACACCAGCACAAAAGTGAGAGTGAAACATGATGATGTAACAAAGAAGCTCAGTCACATCATAATGCTAGTGCAAAAACTCCATGAAAGAAAACGCCTCAGGATATGAAGTCTTAAGGAGGCCTGAAAAATGAAACTTCCCACCAGAAGTGGCTTAATCTACTACACTTTTAGGTTGTAGTTTGCATGAGGCAACAAAAAACCATGAAGGGGGACGTGCAGTAATGACTGTGAAAAAAAAGCTGAAGGTAGTGAACCATGTGAATGGAAAAACAAAACAACACTGGTCATAGAAAATCAAGGAGTTTGTTTATACTCATGCACAAAACTCTTATTGAACATTTGTCATTTTATTTCAAGATAAGTTTCTGTAGAGATTTCATCATCTCTAAGCCTTTGATATTCTAAGTCATCCTACTTTTCTGATTCCAAATTTACACTCACCTCCTCAGTATACTGGTTTGTAGATTTCACATCTGGGTTAGAGGATTAATAAAGGATATCATCAGGAGGTTATATAGGAGAATCATATTCATTTGTTGAAGTTTTAAATGCAATGTTTTCCTTTTTAGAAGCATCAAGTTATCTTGTCACAATTCTTCTTGCAAGGTGAGAATAGTCCCTACATTTCATAGTTCTTTTTAGGATTGGGAGTAATGAATCCATCAACATCCACTGTCTGTTTTTTCCTTTTCTAGAGCTCGATTTTAGGAAGTCTTCCTCAATTTGAATGTCTTTCTCGTCATCTTCCAGAAGGGTGGTGCATTGAGTCTGTGCATGACAAGGGTGTAGGAAAGATTGATAAAGAACATCAACCTTATCGATAGAGTGTTCACCCTCCACATCATTATCCTCATTATTAAGACCATTTTATTCATGAATTGATTTTTCAGAAAAAGGATTATTAGAATCAGTGGATAATAAGGCATTTATGTTATCAACCAGTTTATTTGTTAGAACCAAAGAGTTATTCTTTATGGAATTACTTTCCACCCCAAATGACTTGAAATGTGGTCAGGGAGGGACATCCCTTTTAATCCTAGATTCTTTCATAATATGACTAATTATAGAAAGTGTTTTACAGTAGGCTGGAACATTTTCAAGTACAACATCCTGTATAAAACCATAATCTCTATTTTTCATCCAAAACCGCGATGTTAATTCATAAGATATGTCATGAGGCTCATTAAACGAGATATCATATTCTTGTGAAATAATTTTTTTTATAAATTATGAAGCATGGAAATAATGCAATGCACTAGTATCAAAAAGACAATTATAAGGGTAGAGTTTAGAAGAATGGTACATCACACAGTCAAGGGATATAATTTATTAGTCAAAATCACCCACTCATCTCCATATAACTTTGAACCATCTCCCATGGAATATTCATTTCTACCTTTCAATTGTATTGTTTGGAAAATCAAGGTATTCCTCGAATCATCCTGGTTCACCCAATTCTGATGGAAATAACTATTCTGATATGTTCATCTCAATTGAACATGTGATACATGTAACTAGTTTGAGCCATCTCCTCATGTTGACTTTGGAGGTATAAGGTAATATTTATTGAGATTCCCTCTTTTTCCACAATTGTAACAAGCCCATAATGGTGTAGTAAAATTCTTTTTCTTGTGATAAATAGAGATACACCAAAATCAACATAGTACATTTTTATGATTTGGTGGATAAGAGATTGATCCTATGGACTTATTCATTATTTTATTGCTTACCTTGGAATAAATCTCTATTTTTTATTATTCTTCACACTAGAGTTCATGCCTGTACTTGAATGGATGAAAGTGTCCCCTCCACTAGGATTACCAATGATATATATCTGTCACCTAGTTCCTTATTCACTATATTTCTATAATATATAATATAGAACATGAATAATTTTGAGTGAATATCAGGTCATATGCCTCCCTAGAATATTTTTACCTTCAGCCTTTCAGTAGCTGTTACTTTTGTTGAAAATCAAACTTGGTTCTTGAATCCAAAAAAATATTCCATCACTACCATAATTCCTTATTTCAATTAGTAAAATATTTTAATGATAAAATGTGTGCAGATAAAACATCCCATTGAATAGCTCCTTGAACCATTCACAATTAAGTCCTTGATCTATTTTTCCTTGAACCATTATGTACTAACATTTTATCACTGCGTCTTCAAGCATATAAATTTATATTTTTAATTTCATATCATTTGGTGTTTCATGGAATTAAAAAAATATGTTCATTCTGCTCATCTATATTTCTATATATTCAAGTCCTAAATCACCCTAAAATGTTAGTGGATTCGACTTTTGGAATTCTAATGAGTGACTCATGTGACGAGGTTTCTTAGCTTGAGTCCCTTCTTGATATCCTTTAATACTTGTACAATACTTTGGACCAATTTATAGTTCACCTATGGTTTGTGTGGAACCATATTATCAGTTGTTCTCTCTTACTGGTTTCTTGTTCTCATGACTAGTGGAATTCTTATTCTATAACCATATAAAAATTCAAATTAATTATTTTAGTACTTCATTATTCATGGTTATATAATATATCAATAAAAAACATAAAAAACATAATATTAAAATACCAAAATAAAATAATCATGTGATAATTCCATCATCGTGGAAAGTATCTTTAGTAACACTTGATACCTAAAACTCATCAGTTAAACCCACATCATCGAGATATGGACATTCCTAGAAGTGTTTCAAGACACTATACTCATACAACCCCAGTAACCTGATGTTGAATATAAATAAGTTTACTACATTTTTTATGTTACACATTTAAAGTCCTAATGCATCGTATTTCTTTACTACCATACTAACTAACAGGCCAACCAAAATGATTCCATCTGTAACATCTGGGCCATAACCATTGGGTTAGAATGAAATGAGGTTTCACTAAACTTAGGTGAAATCCCATAGACACTAAAGGTTGGAAATAAATTCCAAAGGATTACTAAATTTTTAGTAGATGACTTGACCTTTAATCATACAAAACTTATCCAAACAATAAGATAAGAACCAAAATAATACTAAATGACGCATGAAAATTTAATAATAAAACCCAAAATCTATGAACCAGACCAGATAATAGTAGTAATTGAAATAAAAAGAAATAATAATCAATACTCCAAAATTAAGAAAGAATTAGGCACCAAAGTGGTACCACTCTGGACACCTAGATCATGACCAACTCCCAAGATCTATCTCCAATATCTATTAAATCTACCTTAAGAAGAACATCTAGTTAAATAAAAAATATCCACTTTTCCTGTATCACGGAAAACAAAAAAAATATATGCACCAAAGTGTATATGTAAGGGGTGAGTAATCAAACATAGTAGAAAAAAACTAAGAATTACAAACATATTAAACTAAATGAAAAATCATGTTAGCTCGTACTTTTATAAAATATAAGGAATCATAGAAAACATGTTTATTAAAAATATAGTTTCCTTTATAAAACAATATGAAGAATATCAACACATTTTATTAAAAAAGAAATTAACATAAATAACTGTGATAAAATTTTTAAACCCACTTGGTATCCATAGTTTATGTTCTCACACACACACTCTCTCTCACACACACCCATAAATATTGAATTAAAATCCTTATAATTATGAGCAATGATCTATCCTTGACCATGTTTTCACTTAGTGATATAACCCCATGTGCCTCTAGTTAAGCATTGATTTATAGTTATATACCAAAAATGACCTATACAATGAAAATAATAACACACACCACATCCATGATGTTTTAAAAGTTCTCACACCCAACAACCATTTTTTTTTTGGAAAACCATTAAATATTTTTATCAAACACATTTTTGGAATCACCCAAAACCCGATATTTAAATGTTATTCAATGAGAGTAATTTTAGGTAATGATTTAACATGAGTTTTTTCATTCAATGTATATGGAATTTGTTTAATTACATGAAATACTTCACATTATAGAGAAAGTGGAATAGGAGAGAAGAAACCTACCTTGAAAACGTGTGAAAAATTAATTATTCATAGGATATCACAGATCTAGAAACCTTCTTTAATTTATCAAATTAATCAAAGAAGGCTTCATTAGAACTTTTCTAGTCCCATAGATCTATCCATAACCAACACGGTCTTGGGTTCCGTTAAAGATAAAACAAACAAATATAGATATAATTTGAAGAACATATCCATCACCTTTAGTCTCTAAGATCTAATTATCAAGGAATCAACAAGAATGGATTGCATGAGTCAAGATCATTATAAATATCTTAGTGGAAGTTCAAGAGTTATGATACAAATATAGGTAAAAAATAATTAGGGTTTTTTGGTGGGTTTTTGGTTCTAGAACCAATTATTATAATTCCTTAATGACATAACATTGTTAGGTCACATGGTTTTCTGAAATGAGTGTCATGCATGTGAATCACCAGTATCCAAAAAATTTCTAGGTCACATAGTTTGGCTTTATGGTTAGTCAAACTGGTCATCAAATCGGTGGATCTCCATTGCACAAAAACATCCAATTATTATAGTTTTTTAACACAGTTAAGAAAATCATGAACCAACCATGTGCCTTCCTAGAACTCCCAAATTTGAACTGCATGGTTTCCTAGATAATTTTCATAGTTTATCTTGACAATGATCAAACCATGAACCCTTAAAAACACTTCAAAAATAAACCAAAACCATCCCATAACTTCTCAAAACTTATCAAAACTATTCCATAACATAAAATATATAATAGAACAATGAATTTACTCAAACCAAGGGTGTCAAAACACACATAAGGTATCTGGGGGATCGAAAATAAACCAATTTAAATCCCCTAAATAGATATTCCAACCGAATAAGAGGTGAATGGGCTCTACCCAAGGTTATAATGTGATATATTCCTAAAAATTACTAAACTAGGCTAACCTACCATCACACATTGAATCATGACACAATCCATCCAAATGTCCTTCATCTAGACTCATTATAATGACACACCAAATCTAGACTTTTTACTAAACATACGGGAATGAAGTAGTGTGTGACAAAATATTGTACCAAAATTACAGACTTCTAACTTTGCTACCCGGTTTCCCATGACCAAACATAGAGAGTGTGAGAACACAATAATAAAAGCAGTAATCATAAAACAATATCTCCCCCTAAATGAACTCTCAAGAAAATATCCCCTAACTCTCTATCACCGGTAACAAAATACATAAAAAAACATATAAGGGAAATAAGAAAAGGGGCTTGAAGAGGGTTCTAAGAACTCACATATTTGAAAAACAATTTAAAATTTTCAAATGGGACTACTTGAAAATCCACTGGGGATTCTAAGATTTCTTAATACATAATTTCATTTTTAAACCCACATTTAAATCATCACAAATTAAAATATACCATTTCAAATCCATTTAAAAACCAATCCCACATTTATAAAACCTCTTTTAATACTTTATTTTTTTTATTTAATTTAAACCATTATCCAAATGGGGTTTAAATAATTTTAAACCACAGATTCTTTTCATGTAAACATTTATATAATTTATTCATACATGTAATTTCATGTTCCACTTGAAATTAAATGTAAAAACTCCGAGAAGTAAATTTTAAAAGCCCAATTTTATTTATAAATCCCGAATACTATTTTAATGTTTTTTTTGGGAAATTTACAAAGATATGGGTGTGTGTAGATTAAATTAATCATATTTGAAAAATTATTTAAATAAAAAAACTCATTTTTTTCTATGGAAATCATAGGGAAATCCAATTTTTTCTTTAGTAATTATATTAATACATTTAATAATAGAAATATAAAATATAATAAAGTATTTATAAGGTTATAAATAAATGGTTCTAAATTTAAAGGATAATGAATAGGGAAAACCTACCTCAAATAAATGTAATACAGTCCAATGTTTTGATAAAGAGAAGAAGGGGACCTAAAAATGGGATCAAAAACCCTATCCACAATAAAGACACCAAATAGGATCAATCTGATATCCCTAAGTTTCAGATGAATTATGTAGACATTAGGGAAGAATAAAACATATAAAAGGAGGAAGATATGGGCAAAGAGTTCTAACCATAAATGATAAAGATCGACCTTGGAATCACTAAGAACATAGGGAGACCAAATGGGGAGAGTCATTCCATAGAGGGGATTGACTGGTGGGTCATATGATATTTTTGAGGGGGAGTGGAAGGGGAAATAAGTTATATATTATGGATGGAAACATTTTAAAATTCCCCAAAATTTTATGTTCCCAGGAAACTCGAACGGTTTTCCCACACCATTTACCAAACCGTGAGACAACCATGCTTTGAGTACAACCTAGATAAAAATCTCTCAAATGGTTTCCCTTAAAACCCCACATTGTTCCCATATTCATAAAAAGTCCATTTCAAACAGTACATTCTATAAAAATATCTAAATTCATGGTCTCCCTAAAATTTACTAACCATGTGTGCTAACAATGTAACCCTTATAACATTTAATTTTTATAAAATATTTAGCTAAAAACTCCTAGAAACTAATGAAGACTCAAAATAAAATAAAATAATATAAAAATGACCCACTAAAGTAAACGATGTGTTAAAAACTCCCAAAAATAACCCGTTTTATCCCAAAAAATCAATTGATATTAGATGGATGAAAACTTGTCTTTAATATTCAATGTAACTCCCCAAGATTTTACAATATAATTTTTCCTTTAAATAAACGCCATCTCGATAGATTATCTCACATGAAATACAAAAAAATAACCCATGCCATATTAGATACATATTATTAATATAATATGATAATAAAACCTCTAGTAAATATAAACTTTTAATCAATTAAAATTTCATACAAAATAGGATTAATATACTTGAAGTTTTACAAGAGAATTTTTCAATAAAAGATGTTTTCATTTATATATTTTATTTTCATTTGAAATATAAATCTATAAATTTTATAATTTTAATTTGAAAATTTTAACATTATTTTAGGATTAACCATTTCAATATTATCTTTATATTAATTTTTTAGTATTTTCTAAAATAATTGATTCTTGGTGAATAGTTAAAAATATAAGTTTTTCTAATATTGTCACTTTTATGACATTAACATAATAAAGTAATGACTTAAAAGTTATTGAATTTTTTTATATAGAAATATATTCTTATAAATATAAATAAATCACTTAAAAAATTATACATTGAATTTTTAATGTCCATGTTTAACGTTTTTGAAACGTTAGTAATATTTTACTTTAAAACCCATTTTTAATTGCTTATATTAAATATTTATATATAATCACTCAAAGAAATTATAACTAAGAAAATGGATTTTATATTTTTATAAGTATATTCATATTATGAAAAAAATTCAATTTCATTTTTAGTCATAAAATCATGATTACTAAGATTAATGTTAATTACTATGACAATGGTAAAACGATTATTTTAAGAGAGTTAATTTATTAACATTGTATGAATTTATATTTAATAAAATAAATTATTCACTTCTAAAAAATGAAACTAATATAAATGTTAATCCTATATATAAATATATTAATACTCATTCAATTGGTAATCATCACTAAATAATATTAAGAACACTTAATCATATAAACATTATTTTACTACAAAATAGTTTTTCAATATGTTAAAATTTTCAGTTTAAAAGTAAAAGTTACCCTATTTTGAAATTGAATTATTTTATATAGATCATATATTTATGTTTATATAATAAAAATTATTTAATATGGTATACCTTATATTTTTAATAAAATATAAATTATTTGGGTAAAAACTAGTTACTAATGTAAAAACCAAAAAGATAAAAGTTAAAAACCTAATGGTTAAAGACTAAAAACATGGAAACAAATGAATTGTGAATGGATTATGGACCTTAAATCAACCCCAAGTCAATTATTTTATATTTTTCAACCTATGACCCATGAATATTTTCATTCCATCATTGAAAAAGTAATGGGCATTTATAAGTGTCATTTTATTCACTTATATATGGGGTTCAATTCCACCACATTTCTTCACCCATTGAAAAGATTTAGAAATAACAAAAAAAAATTGGAATATCTCATAAAAATTATAACCATGTCTTAAAATTACTTTCTTTCCCAAATTACCAATTTAAGGAGTCTTAAGGAGTTATACAATGGAGAAAATCCAATTAGAGTGGTAATGGTCTCAAATGATCTCTCTTAGTTACTTTATTCTTCTACCATCTCAAATATTTTTTATCCAAGAAAGTATGCTATCATATTTATTATTAATATTATAAATTTTATTATACTAATGGGATATTTTTTTACCTCCCACCAAAACTATTTGAAAAATGAAGACGTCATGTGTTTGTGAGGACTACCACTTCCGCGAACTCCATGTTCTATTTTTCAAAATAACCTTATATAGCTCGTAAAAAATATTTTTAATGAAAAATATAATAAATATAGAATTATTAAGATGCTGAAATTATAATTATATTTATTTCTTCTGCCCCTACAATTCTATTTAAAATGAATGTGTTGTCTATGTATGTGTGGACTACCGCCTCCACATAATGGTGTATTTCATTTTCACACTACCTCTGAACATGAATGAATTTAAAAATGAATAAAATGTATAAAAATTATATTAATTTAAAAATTAATATCATGTAAATGTAATATTGGACATTATGTAAGTGATATAAACAATAAATAGTCATAGAAAACATATCCACCTTAAATGAACATATCGAATCACCTTTCTTAATTTGAGTCCATTTTGGGAAAACAAATGAAACAATACAAATTTTATGCTAACAGAATAATAAAATACATATAAATTTACACTTATTGATATTTTGATTATATTTTACAAAAAAAATATAATATGGCCAATATACCATGTAATTTTCAGAGAAATTGGCTAAATCACATGAAATAATCGATATAAGTGAAAAAATCTAATAAATAAAAAACAGATGATAATAAATATAAATTAAAAAATTAAATATAGATGAAACAAATTCTTAATAACTTTTTTAATAAACTTAATTTAGTTTTCTAGGATGTTATAAGCACACACAAAATGAATCAGAACTCAATTTAATGGATTCCACATCTCAATTTTGATTCATTGAGATATAATTTGTATTCGACACTTTTACACTTTTTTGTGATGTAAATATTGAACCTGGATGTATTTTTATTATAAATATCTTGAAATATAATGTATTTAAAAATAAATATCACATTTAATCTTAAATTTAACTTCAATCCAAAATATTTAAATGTTGTAAGGGTTTTGTTGACTTATCCCTATTCACTGAGTTAAAAATGCATCTTGTTTGAATTATTTATTCCACGATTGGTTCCTTACAAATTAGGAAATTATTTAATGGTACCTTATCTTATTATATAGGTGAGATTTAATTTTCTATTCAAATATATCACATTGATGAATTTATTTCTCAATATTTATATTCTTATTGAGAATAATTATCATCCTATTTAATGGAGATTTCTCCTCTTTGTCCATATTTTCCTTTTCGCCAATGTTATCCTTTATATGTGAATAAAAAATTATATGTTATATAATTTGTACTTAAAATTTATCTATTATCTTTCAATATAAAGTTTTAAAAACATTTTTATCAATTTTTTTAAATAAACGTATTTTAGAACATAAAAAGGGATCTTTTGAACCCCCACTATTACAAAACCAGGATTTATCACTGCTCAAAACGAGCTTTAATAGTGCTAAAAAGGACTGTAAAGATCAACAATGATATAGGGGGTCCTTTTTATGAGCGCTTCGAAAAGCGCTGATAAAAGAACCCTTTATCAGCGTTTCTTTAGCGCTGATAAAAGAGTCTTTTAAAAGTTCTTTTAAGAAAAACTAATAAAATAAAAAAAATAATAAAAAATAAAAAAGAATTATATAATGCGGTGAGATATTTTAACAGCGCTTGACCCCCCCCCCCTTATCAGAATAAGGCGGACCCCCCCCCCCACTATCCTGTGCGCTGCCCTTCCCGAGCATCCCCACACGCATACACCACTTTGCTTCCCCCAAAATATGAACCCGTGATGTCCCCCTTTCACAATTGCACCTTTTCCACTAAGCCATTTCGTTTTTCTCACAATTTAATGAAATATCTATTTATATATATATATATATAGTTTTTTTAATATATTGTTATATATTCATATTAATATAAATATATTTATTCATATATTAGCATATATATATATATATTCATTTGTATATTAATATATATTTATATATATTTTTAGTTATAATTTTTTATCCGTATATTTATTTTTATATTAATATATACTTATAAGATTAGTTTTCAATACATTTGTGAAATATTTTCTTTATGTGTGTTTATAAATAAATAAATACATACATACATACATATACACAACTCACACACACACACACTGACACACACACGCACAGAAACATATATATTTACGAATAAATACATATATATGTGTATTTGAAAAGCCATAGAATGTTAAAAAGACCATAACTTATAATCCGAAAGCCCGTTTCAAATCCACAACCAGTCAAATAGAATAAAATGAAACAATATTCGATTTGATATGTGGCACAGGCCTAAAGTACATCTGGATCGGAAGTTATACAATTTTGAGTGTTAATAAATCAGGCTATCCTGACTAAAAATCGGTTTTAGAGGCGTTATGGGCCTTTTTTGTCCTTGAAAAATGTGACAGAAGCTTTTAATGGGTTACAAGCGTGTAAAGATCATCGTAGGCTTCAATTTCATATGTTGTAAAGCTCAAACGGACACCCGGATCAAAAGTTATGGATGTTTGAAGTTTGAGTTACATTTTCACCTTATTTTAGATATTTTATAAATTTTTTTCTTTTTTTGTGTCCTCAAATTTTTATTAAAGGATTTTAAATCAATAATAATTAGTAACTTATTAATTAATAATATTTTTTAAATATTTTAAATCCATTTCACTAAATTTTTGATATATTAAATGTAATAGTCTATTTATACTTATCTAAAACATATTTAAAATACATATATTATATTTATATCAATATAAATATACTTATATAACAATATTTTATTTTTTATTATTATTTTTGAAACATAAAATTTATCAACAGTAGGAAAAAGTGCTGATAAATCCCCCCATTATAATTTCTACTAAAAGAATCGCTGATAAAGGGGGGCCTTTATCAGTGCTAAAAAAGCACTGATAGAGGGGGGAATTTAACAATTCTTTTTTAGCACTGTTAAAAGTGACCATTTATCAGCACTTTTTTTAGCGATGATAAAAGCGTAGCTCTTACCTTGACCTTTTTGGTAGTAGTGAACCCTTGTTTCTTTTGTGTTTCACATTATCTTTATTTTCTTATACTTTCCTCAATATTAATATCATATATTTATTCTATATTCTCTATAAATGTTCCTTACATACATACCTTGTTAACTATACCTTTATTTCATTAGGATAATACATTTTTAAGGTCTCTTCTCAATTTTCTCCTTTAAGTGAACCTTATTCAAGGGAACTTCAAAATTTCTAATTTAATTTTATGAACCACCTATACAAAATGTTTTTTAAAAATGAATATATTTTTAAAACCCAAATTATTTTATAGTTTTCAATCCCAGTTCAATTTTTTTTGAATGAAAAATAACAAAATCCCTCTATCTTTAAAATATCATTTAACCATTTCAAAAAGCATCACCTTAGTTGCCCATTTTTTATTATTACTTACACAATATTTCTCATGAATTTTTATACATTGAAACTCCATGTTAAATTACTATTATTCTTTATTCTATTATAAACATAAAAAATAATTAAATTCATTCTTATCATGGGAATAATTATGATGCAGCCTTCAATTATCCATTTAGATGAGATTATGAAACCCACCTTCTTCTCATCGGTTTTATAAAACTTATGCTTTATATATGGTTTATTTTTATAATTTGGAGCATATATGTATATACATATTATGATTTTAATTATTAGAAAGGTGGTACTGGAATTATATATCCCTCTAATGCATTGGGTAATACTTTACATCTCTTGAGATAATATAAAAAATAGGGAGTAAAAAAAGTCTATTGTGGGACCTTTTCCCTAATGTTTATATGAATGAGGATTGAAACCAATCCACTATTATAATCTTTCCACAATGATATTATGTTATTGGAAGTTACCCTTGCCTTTTTATTATGATTTCATATTCCATGTTGTTGAAACACATGTATGATTCCATGAACTTATGATATCATTCCATTATTCCATGTTTACATGGTTATCTCACACACTTATGCTATAGTACATGCTTGTTAATTTGAGATTACATGTTTCACTAACATGATTTATAGAAAACTCTTATTGTTCTTTTTTATTTTTAATAATAAAATTATTTCTTTCCCATGTTTTATCATTTTCGTATGATTTAACCCTTGCTGACATGATTTAATTTACTGATGATTTGTGACCATCCCTTTATTATGTTTCCCTTCCCTAGGTAATGAAGATGAGTATAACTTATGAGAAGTATATAAAGGATTAATATTGTATTAATTATATATAAATGGTTATAAGTATTATAAAATAATTTTTACATGTATCTAGACCTCAAATACACTAAACCTTTAGTTCTTGGGATTATATGATTATTATGGGATGTAATGATTAACTTATAAAAATGATATAAAATAATGATATGTTAACTTTGGTTTATCTATTCCAACTCCCAATGAAATAGGTGGGAGATGAGGAATCTTGGATATATCCTAATGGGAGATATCACCAACCCAAACTATTTCTCAATACCAATATAAAACATACTCAAACAATAATCAACATATTCATGTAGAACCCACCCAAGGACAGAAACTTTCAGAAACACCATGGAATGTTAGGGTATCCCCACCATTTAAAATTTATCTTAAGTGGTGGGTCAACAACACACACATACAAACTACCCAAAGACACAACAATAAGAAAAAACCATTTCCACTAAACACCTATAGAAACCACAAATCATCAATCAACCATACCAACCATCTAAAAAGGAACCACAAATATCAACATCTATCAAGGAACCAAAACAAAAAACTATAGAGAAAACTCAATAAAAAAGGTGAATTTAAAAGAAAATAAACCCATAATAAACCTGACAAAAATCCACATGGGCCTTAGACCCAAGTCACCATGTTCTACACGAACAACTAAGATCTCAAACACATAGACTATATTTCACAAAAACCTATAAAAGAATCATCACTATTTGGTGCTCAATGAGTGAAATACTGGTCTTAGTTATCTGATCATGGATCCCTAGTTCTCACACATTCTAACCATAAATAAAAAGTCCTTTAACAAAGAAAAAGAACAAAAACATTTCAAATATCTTATTATATTCTACATAAAATCACCCAAAACACTACCAAATTATAGATACTTATGATATATCTCTATCTTTGAAATACACCAAAATGTAAACCAAAAAAGACTAGAATCAACCCAAGAAAAAAATATACTATCTCACATAACAAATTTCTAGGAACTTCCAAGATACTATGATGAACCTAGATCACCCACATAGAGAAAGACTAATGGCTGAAGAAACCATTAACCAAATCCAAAATAAAAGGGAGTATTTCAACCTCACCACTCGATTTCAAGTCTAGGTAGGGCCACCAACTAGAAAATAAACACCCAGACAATGAATATAATCACCTGAAGGTTTATTCCATGAAATCGAATTATCCATCAATTTTCATGACCATTCTGTGAGGGTGGTAGAAATTTAATATAATGAAACATTAACTCACATCGTTCTTGTATCACACAAAAAATAAAATAGTCCCACCATAACTAGGGACAAGTCTAAGAAACCCAATAAAACATGGAACATCAATAACACATTAGAAATCCCAATTTTCTAAAAATTAAACCCCTGTCAAATATTTAGAACATATTCCTTAAAATAAAAATTCACTTTACCATTAAAAATTAATTTGTTTTCCAAAATTTCAACACTAATTTTAAAAAATAAACCTAGATTCAATTTCTAAAACATTTTATCAAACATGTTTTTTAAAAACCTTATTTTACAATCCATTAAAATAAAAAAAACCTCATTAAAAATAAACACACAAATCTAGTTTGAAAACCAATTTTCTATAAAATCCAATTTTTCTGACTTATTTTTGTTTCAAAAAATGCACATAAGTGAAGGAATACCATAATCCCAAAACACATCATAATCATATCACAGAGACCTCTTGATTCAATTCATATCAATTGGAATTCCCAAATAAAAAACTAAACAATAAGCCAATGGGATATATAACCATTCTTTCCTCTATCCTATGGTTTGAGTGACCATAGGATAACCACACAACACTTACTAATATGTTTCAAGATCAATAATTTGGATACTTATTGTTTTATATTTCCCTTCAAGGAAACCTAAAAGCATGTAATATCTTCCATTTTCATCCCCATATCTAATGGAAACCCAAAAAGAAAACCCAATTATGATAATGAGGATCAATACATCATCATTAATAATCAAAATTAAATCCTAAATTAAAAATTATAATATAACTTCCAATGGAAACCCAAGGCCCAAGAAAGAAAAGATCTATCTGGAATCTCCATGTACCTACCCCTTGAGTTACAACATCCTTATTACCTAGATACTATGACACATCCCAAATAACAAGAGGTATACTCATAAAACTAGCCTCCCACGACAAAAAATATTCTTTCATACCATTTAAATTAATCAACATGAGGTGACACATGAAATGGAATTTGACCCGGATCAACACTAGCCCAAGGGGTGTTCCTGATCCATATGATCTAGAAATGTGTTTAAGAGAATTTGATATAAGCAATGGGAATTATTTCCACCTTAAATCAGAGTTAAATTACAATTATAATTTCATTAGAAAATTTATCACGACCTGTCTATATGTCATATGCCCACACCAAATTGGATATATAAAAAATCAAGCATGTGGACATGAAAAATTTAAACAATTTATCCTAAATTCAATCCCTTTTCTCACCCCAACTCCCTTTATAGAAATAGCTCCACTAGAATCCCCAATCTTTATATATACAATTATCATCCACCAATAACCATAACTAAAAGAAGTAAAGTCTTATTTAGTTGATTCAATAAATAAAAATAAATAATAGAAAATAAATAAATAATCAATCAATACTCTAATAGATATAAAGAGTAGATGCAAGTGCCTAATACTGATATATAATATGTGAAAGAGCATAAAAAAGCTCATTAGCTCACCACCCACTTCTCGATATACCTAACTATTAATTAATGTTCCATTTAATCTAGTTTGAAATTCAATATGAATGTTGGGTTTCCAATTCATTATTCACAAAGTCTAACATACTTTTCATCAATAATTTACAAAACTATATATATTTTTTATTTTAAATGAAAAAATCACTTAGAAAACATTTTTATGGTTGATTCCCATTTTTAAAACCAAAAAAATCATTTCATGTTTGTAAATAAAATCAATTTACCAAAATATATTTTTAAAAATAATTTTTTAAAGAGATATCTTATTAGAAAACATTTTATAAAATGATCTAGAAATCAAAAACATGCTACATGAGTAAAATATCAATGAAATTGGAAATTATTCGTCATAATAAATAATAGAAGAAACACAAGAAAGTAACTATGGTTCGACTCACATCAAGAAACCATGGGATCTAAAAAAACCAAGGAAAATACACTAAATAAATCCACCAACCAAATAAGAGTTCTCATGGGCTATAATTTAGTTCTTAAAGAGAGACAATCCTAAAATTTACTAAAATGGACTAACCTACTGATGTATGTTGCGTCCTATCACAAGCCATGTGAATAACAATCATTCACCCTCATCAGACTGAACACCCCATATATCCTTATCACTAACTAGAGGGAACACTAATATCATTTGACTAACTAGTGGAACATAATTCATGACTTCCAACTTAACTACACATTAAAATTCCATTACTCTTCTGACAAGTATGTTTTAAAACTTGATGCAGTTTTCCTTTTTCATTCTTTGGGTTGGACTAAGAAGGAATTGGGAGGATACCTATGATGGTGAAGTCAGATATTTTTTGGATTCTTAGCATAAAACCTATTGTTTTTTCAACCCATATGAGAATTAAATTCCGTGTAATCTTAATACATGATGAGCCATTTATAAAATAATAATAAATTATTTTTATCACGAGGCGACATGTTTTTAAATGATTATGGGAATTGTTAATCACAAAACATGTAATTGGGTTTCATGTCACGTAAAGTCTTGAATTTAATTTTAAAAATAGGATTCTTAGATTAAATTACTTTTCCCCATTTATATATTCCTTTCTCTCAATCCAATACGATTCCACATTCATTTTTGGAGCTCTCATACCCTTATGAGTCTTTTCGTTATGCAAGTGATCGTTGTGGAGATTGTAGTGTGACATTCTAGGTAATCTATCTCCATGTATTTTCATCTCTTTATTCTTCTATCCTTGGGGTTTGATATATCATATAGGTATTGATGGATCTAAACACCATGTATTTGAATCTTTTTTCTAAGTTGAGTTCCTAGATCTTCTACTCATTTTTTAATTGTTAGCGGGTTCTGTTGTGGGTCTTGTGTTTCCACGAGAAAGATAGGTGGTTCTGTTGGGATGCACAATTTCTATTAACCCTAAATTAGTTTATTTAATTTCAAATATTTTGAATTAAATTAAATTTCTTGGTTTTGATTAAATTTCATTCAATTGGTTTGTTTAAAAAATTTAATTCCATTAAATTGAGGTTTTAAAAATGGGGTTTTGGAATAAAATTGGAAATCACGCAATTCAATAAAAATGGGGTGTTTTTATGGAATTAAATTATTGAATTTAATTAGGAAATTGATTTGATCGAAAACTGTGAAAATCCAAATTCCATTGAATTGGGGGTTTATTATGAAATTTGCGGAATTTTGTGAAAAATTATGCTGTTGAATTTAAATTCTGAAAATAGATTGTGAAATTAAATTGTGACTTGATTTCAAATACCTATTTGTGAAAATGGATTAAAATGTTTTTGACAGAAACCTTTGGGTTTTAACTTTTCAAAATGAATGTTTTTGATTAAAAAAATGTTTTGGTTTTTAAATGAAAAATTGGTATATTTGAAATGGATAATGGGAGGATTTTTATTTTAAGATGTCTTGAAATAAATTTCCCATAATTATTTTTTTAGTGATCATGAAAGCCTTGGATAGTTAGTGAGTTATTTGGATGAAAATTTATGATTTAAAATGCTTTAAAACATTATATCAGCACATCACATCACTTAGTCAATGGTGATGAGTCCTCTTTGGCCTGAGGTAAAAGAGGATTATGTAGATATTACCATGACACCTTGAGTGTGGAGTCCCTATAGCATGGAACTATCATACCTTTTTTGGAATATGACCATTTTCTCACATGTTTGTATTTCAAATTAATATATTCCATTATTTTAAAAAGTTTTAAATTCATTATAATTTGTATAAAGTATTTTATATAAAATTGTTTTTTTAATCCATTTGTGAAAAGTGACATTGTTTGAGAAGTATTCCATCATTTGTAATGTAAATCATTTTCTAAAAGTATTTACATGATTTCAAATGTGTATCATGAATTTTTTAAAATTATACTTTGAAATAAAAAAACTATTTATTTAAAAATTGGAAACACTTTAGTAGGTTAATTTAATTATGGAATCTATTATAGAATCCATTATGAGACCCTACTGGGATTTGTAGATCACACCCTACTTGTGCCTTCTGGTGTTTGTATATTGTCTCCTTCTAGGATTGAGATGGGGTAAAGCACCACATGGATGTGGTTCTAGATATTGATATATGTAGTTGGATAGTTGTGTCCATTGCGACTCAGATGGCTTTTCCCATTTTCTAGTACTTTACTATGGTACTTTGGGCGGTTATACATGTTTGAATTCTGGTATAGTTCACCCTATAGTGTTTCTTTTTTATGAATTACTGACTTATATATTTCACTTGTAGATTTTTTGTGATAAAATCTATCCCACATTGATTTTTTATGATGCTAGGTGCTAGTCTCTGAACCTTGAGGATAATAAATGCACTTATAGATATTCCAAGACCATATCGGTTATCAGGTTACTAGGGAACCTGGGCTGGTTTGTAACAAAGTGGCATCAGAGTGGTTCTAGCTATTGATATGTGGAAGTATAGAGTTGCATATGTTGGGACATGGGAATTGTTTCCTATTTTCTAATACATTACTACAGTACTTTGGGTGGTTATGCCCGTTTTAATTCTGGTACAGTTATCCCAGTGGATTTTATTTTTTATACATTACCGACTTTTCTCTTTTACATCCACATTGTTAGCAAAAAATTGTTCCCAGTTCAAATTTTTAAGAAATCATGTGCTAGTCATCAACCCATGAGGATTGTGAATGCCCTTTAGGATATTTAAGGACAAGATCGGTTTTTGGGTTACAATGGTACCTGAGATGGTTTGTGGAAAAGTTGTATCAGAGCTCGATGTTGAGATTTTTTCTTGATGTCAGTATACATTTATGAAATCTTGTCCGGACTAAGGAGGTAATTGTGATTAAGTGCGTAGCTAGCTCTCACTATATTGAATGTTATGTCTCTAATGGTGGTTAGGGGAATACATCTTGGATATTAGTTATAGTATTTTACCTATTTTGATTTGGATGTGTTGAAATCAAAATCTTGATTTTCTACCTGTTGGGATTAATTTCCCTTCATGCTCTATTTGAGTGTTAATTTGGAGTCTTATATGTTGGCTATTGATGTTTTATAGAATCATTCCTCTGAGAAGATGTGATAATTAGATCTAATAAGAATATCCTTCTAAACCTCAGTGATTGAATCCCTTTATGGACCGAAATCTGGTTGAGGTGATTTTTCATACTATCCAAGCTGTGGGACATTCACCACCTATAGTTCCCATTCATGATCCACCTGTGGAACCTAAGAAATTTGTTCTCAATATTTTTTCTCAATATTTCCTTTACCAGAAGACAAAGTCATTCAAAGTATAAAATGATCTTTAAGAGTTTGAGGAATGGTTTAGGAGAATGGAATAATTTTTTGGGTTCTTGGACACACCCGATGAAATCAAAGTGAAGTGTTCCACCTTTATGCTCGAAGGACAGAGATGGTGATGGTGGGATACAATGGTGATGAAAAGGAAACATGAGGTATTATATTGTAAATGCTTCTAGGATATTTTCATTGACTAGTTCTATATAGATTCAATTATTTTGGCCAAGTCCATTCATTTTTTCAAACTCGAGTAGTCTAACAAGACCGTGATACAAAATAAAAACCATTTTGCTATGTTTCTAAATTTCTCACCTGAGATAGTATCGAATGAGAAGATTAAGGCTCAAAGGCTTATGTTGATACTTCATCATGACATTTTTTCTTAGGTGTTCTTGTTGAATTTTCCTTCTTATTCTAATTTTCTCAATAGAGTGTTGATGGTCAAGATAGTACTGGCTAGAAAGTTAGGGTTATCCGGAGTTTATTTCACCCCCAATGGAAATGTGAATTCCTCTAAGGGAAAGAATGAGTGTGATGATTCTCATGGTGGTTCTATATAGAAGGGTTATTATAGAACTATTATAATGCCTAGAAGTGGTCTGTTATTTTGTCACTAGTGTGGGAATCTAGGACATTTAAAGAGGGTTTTCATTGAGGCAACCATATATTATGGCTCCTGTGGATGATCGGGTTACTTTCAAAGATTATTCCATGTTTATTAAACTTTTCATAGTGGAACAGGATCATAAGAATGTTATAAAACTATGGAATAATAAAATGATTCACGTAAAAAAGGGTTCTAGCCATAGACATCTGGAATGAAGCTTATTCACTTAGTGGAAGAGTCTCCAGAGTAAGCATATACAGGTCCAACGATCATGATTGGTACCGTTACTATTGCTTCATCATTAGGGACCACTCTATTTGATTCTCATTCATATCATTCATTTATTTCAACCCATATTATAAATATTATTAATCTTCATACGAAGCTTTCATCTTGTGCAATGAACATTACTACACCCCTTGGAATGAAGAGATAGTTGGGTCTCCGTAGTTTCACTTGTGTTTTCAATCAATTAGATGTTGATCTTACTTGGAGTTTTCTGGTTCCTAAAACTAACCCACTTGATATCATTTTCAATATATATTGGATAATTTCTAATAAATATCGGATTTATTGTTATCTTCTACAAATCGTTTTTATAGAACTCGATGGTGTGTGTTGTGTCTTCCAAGGAGAATGGGACCCAATGTCGAGACGAGTTGGACTTACTTATCTAGAGTTAGGGAAAGTAATATCCATGTTTTCTTTTGATCTAGAGTGAGAACATTTGAGATTTGATATCCATCTAATCATCGTCAAGATTCCCGATGTGTTTCCTTTAGACTTATCTAGTTTAACTCCATAAGGGAGGTGGAGTTTTCGATTGACTTAATTCTTAGTACTAAACCAGTTTCTATTCCCTCTTATAGAATGGATCTAGATGAAATGAAAGAACTGAAGTTTCGATTGGATGATCTTCTTGGGAATGGTTTTATACACCTGAGTGTGTCACCTTGGGCTGTGCCAGTTCTCTTTTCTAAGAAAGCATATTGTTCACTATGCCTTTTTGTGGATTATCTAAAACTCAATCGACTTTTGTTAAAGAAAAATTATCCGTTTCCATGGATTGATGATTTGTTTGATCATTTTAAAGGTATAAAGTAGTTTTTGAAGATCTTACATCAATATGGTTACCAATATTTGAGTATAAAGGATTATAACACTCAAAAAAATTCCTTTCAGAGTAGGTATGATCATTATGAGTACCTTGTTATTCCCTTTGGTCTAATAAATGATCATACAATTTTTTTGTCATTGATGAATAGGATTTTTCATGAGTATCTTGACACCTTATTAGTATTATTTATGGATTTCATCCTTGTTTACTCTATGTTCAAGGAGGATCATGTTCATCATATGATAACAGTTATGAGTTTTCTTTGAAATCCCTTTCTTTATTACATGTTTTAGAAATGTGATTTATGGATTAAATAAGTGAAATTATTGGGACATGTGGTGTAAGAGAAAAGGATATCAATTGATCCTAATTAGGTAAAAGATATTATGACTTGTGAACAAACATTAAATGCTTTTCAGATGTGAATATTCTCGAGTCTAACTGGGTATTATCACAAGTTAATTAAGGACTTCTCAAAGTTGGATTCTTTGATGACTCATCTAAATCAGAAGGGAGTAATGTTTTCATGGGATGGAAAATTTCCAAATTATTTTGTCAATCGGAGATGAATTTTGACTATAGTGCTGGTGTTGATGCTTTTAGGGGCCGGGAAGGGCTATTTGGTCTTTTGTGATGCATCGGGTTTAGGATTGGGAAGTGTTCTTATGCAAGGTAATCATGTTTTTTCTTATCTCTCACATCGTTTTAGTCCTCACAAGAATAATTATCCAACCCATGACCTTATACTTTCATTGGTGATGCACACGCTTAAAAGCTGGTGGAATTACCTTTATGGAGAATGTTTTACCATATTTTTAGACCATAAGAACTTGAGTTATATCTTCTCTAAAAAATAATTAAATCTCTTATAGAGGCATTGGGGGGAATACCTACAGTCTCTTGATTTCAACATCACCTATACCCTAGGGAAAGGGAATTTCATTGCAGATTCTATGAGAAGAAAACATCCAACCCTAACAGTGAAGGAATCATCAGAAGAATGGAACTTGATGGTTCTATTTTCATCGTTACATATTGGTGTCTAGGAATCATGGTTTGAGGTTTCCTTGTCCAGTGTAAAGTTGACATCTTCTCTTCCCGAATTGATTATTCCAAAACAATAGATTGATGATTAGTTTAGTATCATTATATTTTCTATTAAAGGTGGGGATACCATTCTTGATTAGTCGTTATCCAAAGAGGGCATTCTATTATTTCATAACTTTTTTATGGTGCCATCTTCGATAAGGATAGCCATAATGGGGGATTTTCGTAGTTCTTAGTAGGGAGTGCACCTAATATATACAAAAATGTTCTATGACATGCGATAGAAGTTATGTTGTCTAGGTATGAGATAGGTAATTGATGAGTTTTTTTCTGATTGTTATACATGATAGTAGGTTAATACCAAGCACGATAGACTTTTGGGAATTTTTTTCCACTTCTATCCCCCACTTGGATGTGGGGTGATATATCTATAGAATGTATGGTTGGGTTGCCACATACCTAGATAAAGAAGAATGCAATATAGGTTGTGATCAAAAGTATGACTAAATAACCACACATTATACCCATTATTGATACAAACAAAGTTGGTAAGTTTTGAAATCCTTATGTGAAAGATATTTTTCATTTTCATGGATTTCTCTTTGCTATAGTTTCTAATAGAGATTCTTGGTTCACATCTATTTTTTGTTGTGGTCTTCAGGAGGCATTGAGATCTCACATTAGTTTGAGTACAAAATACCATCCACTGTTGTATGGCCAGATAGAAAGAGCTATATAATTTTTTGAGGATATTATTCTCAATTGTGTTCTTGACTTTTGTGGATCTTGGGATGATCATTTGGGGATGGTTGAGTTTTCTTAATACAATAGATACCGGTCCGAGATCATAATTGATCCTTTTGTGTCCTTGTATGGTCTTCCTCGCTGATCTCTATTATGTTGGTAGGATATTGGTGAGAGTTACTTGGTTGATCCAAGCTTCGTTTATGAGATGACAAAAAAGATTCAGTTGATTATTCAGAGAATTGTGACGACACAAAGCTGATATAAGTCTTATAAAAATCTTCTCTATATACCATTTTAATTCTTAGTTGGTGAACATGTGTTCTTGAATGTTTCACCTAAATTGGGTCTTTAATTGTTTGGGAGATTAGGGAAACATTTTCCTCATTTTTGGGACCTATTGTGGTTGTTGAATATGTTAGAAAAGTTTCTTACCACTAAGCACTTCCACCACAGCTGATGTCGAAAAATAACATGTTCTATGTATATAAGCTTCAAAAGTATCTATTTGATCCATATCATGTTCTGAATTGGAGTGAACTTGAGGTTAAATCCGATTTATCCGCGATTGAATGGACAGTCAGGATAATTGATTTTGAAATAAAGGTACACTGTGGGATAAAAATTCACTTAGTTCGAGTGCTATGGAAACAAAATTCTGATTCTCATGAGACATGGGAGTGGGATGCACTAAATAAAGAGAAGTGGTCTTATCTTTTTGGAGTGGAATATTATTTGTAGGATTTTTGGAGAATGAATGTTTCTAGGTTGGGGAGGTTGTAGCATCCCATTACTCTTCTATCAGGTACGTTTTAAACCTTGTCTTGGATTTCCTTTTTCATTGTCTTGGTACGGCGGAGTAGGAATTTTGAGGATACCTATGATGGTGATGTTAGATATTTGTTTGATTCTCAGTTTAAAACCTATTAGTTTTGTAGCATGATGATGAATTACATGCCATGAAATTTTGTTACATGATGTGTAACATATATAACAATAATAAATCATTTTTATCATGAGGCGACAAATTTTTCAGTGATTTTGGGAATTATGTTTTATGTGATTTGAAATTGTGTTAGACGTCATGTAAAGTACCAAATTTCATTTTTAAAATAGGATAGTCAGCTTAAATTTAATTTCCTCTTTTATAGATTTATTTCTCTCGACCCAAGATCCTTTCTTAGGAATATTTGGAGCTCTCAAACCCTTATGAGTCTTTTCGTTTAGAAAGTGATCATTGTTGTGGTTGCGGTAGGACTTTCCGGGTAAGCATTCTCTTCGTCTCTTTTTCATTTTCTCTTTCCCTCATTTGGGGTTGATAGATTATCTAGGGATTAATGGATAGAAACCCAATGTTGTTGAATCTTGTTTATAGGTTGAGTTCTTAGATCTTCTACCCCTTCATTCTTTTTGGTGGGTTCTGTTATGGGCCTTTGTGTTTCTATGAGAAAGGTAGGTGAATTTTTTATGATTCATAATTTCTATTATCATTAAATTGATTTATTTAGTTTCATATATTTTGAATTAACTGAAATTTCTTGGTTTTGATTAAATGGATTTCAATTGGTGTTTTAAAAAAACCCAATTCCAATGAATTGGGGTTTTAAAAATCAGTTTTGGGATTGAAATTGGAAAACCACCAATTCCATTAAATTGGGATGTATTTATCTAATTAAATTATTTAATTTAACTGTAAATTAGATTTGACATAAATGTTATGTAGAACCCCAATTCAATTTAATTATGGGTTTATTGTGAAATTAATAAAATTTTGAGCAAAATTAAATGGTGAAATTAGATTGTGAAATTGAACTGTGAATTGATTTGAAATCCCTATTTGTGAAAATGGATTAAAATGGTTTTGATAGAAACCCAAGGGTTTTATCTTGGTAAAAGGAATTTTTTTGATTAAAAAAATATTATTGTTTTTAAATGGAAAATTGGAATATTTGAAATGAAGAATGAGATGAATTGTATTTTAAGCAGTCTTGTAATAAATTTCCTATCGTTGTTTTATTTTTAAAGAACATGAAAGGATTAGGTAGTTAGTGAGTTATTTGGATAGAAATTTATGATTTAAAAAGTTCAAAAAAATCATATCAGCACATAAAATCCCTTAGGAGATTGTGATGAGTCTTATTTAGCTCGAGTTCAAAGGGTAATATGTACATATTGTAGTGTCACCTTGAGTGTGGAGTCCTTATATCTCCGAATTTTAATACCTTCTTAGTATATGACCATGTTTCTCACATGTTTGTATTTCAAATGAAAATTTTCCTACGTTGTAAATTGTTTTACATGAATTATTATTTATATAAAATATTTTATATAAAAGTGTTTATTTAATCCATTTGTGAAAATTTCCATTGTTTGAGAAATATTACATCATTTGTAATGTAAATACTTTTCTCAAAGTATTTTTATAATTTGAAATTTATTGCATGACTTGTTTTAAATTATGCTTTGAAATTATAAACCTATTTATTTGATAATTGAAATCACTTTAATATTTTAATTTTATATTATCATATGTTATGGAATCCTTGGTGAGACTCTAATGAGATTTTTTTCTCACACCATTCCCATGCCATCAGGTGTTTGTATATTATCTCCTTCCAGGTTAAATAGGGGGTAAATCATCACTTGGAGGTAGTTCTAATTAATGATATGTGGACACAGATAGTTGTTTCCATTGGGAGTTGGGAATTTTTTCCTTTTTTAGTATATTGGGCAGTTATGCCAGAGTGAATTCTGGTAGAGTTCTCTCAGTGGAGTTTATTTTGTATGAATTAATGAATTTTCTCTTTTACTTATGCATTGTTAGTGGAAAAATCATTCCCACTTCCATTTTGTATGATTCTTGGTTCTAGTCACCGACCCTTGGGGATCGGGAATTCCCTTCAAGCTAAATCAGGACCGACCAGTTACCGGGTTTTCAGGATACCCTGGCTAGTTCCTAACAACCCAAGTTCCCATGAATAAACATAAAGAGGGTGGAGAAACAATAATATCACCAGTCATCAAAAATCAGTATCTCACAATCACCTCTAATGCACCCTCATGAAATACCCTAATCAGTCACCAATGGTCACCATATACATTAAACACCACCAATTTAAGAGAAACAATAAAAAAGGTCTCAAAGAGGGTATCACACACTCACGCATTTCAAAAACAATTTAAAAGTACCAATTGTGTTTTCTAAAAACTCCACTCATGATGTCATGATTTTAACATAATTAATGTCATTTTTAAATCCACCTTTAAAGCATCAAAATTTAAAATCTACCCTTTGAAATCCATTTAGAAACTAACCCGACAATTGTAAAACATATTTTAATGCTTTAAACATTTTTATTTAATTTAACCCATGATCAAAATGGGGCCTAACCAATTATTGAACATATATTTTATTTAAAGAAAACCTTTAAATAATTTATTCACACAAGGCATTTCAATTTTTACATGAAATTATATGTAAAAAATTTGTGAAAAAAATTTGAATACCCCAATTTTTTATATATATGAAATATATTTTTATGCTCCATTTAATAAATTTAATATGTGATGGCTGTTCAAAGTTTAAATAAATCATATTTGAACAAGTATTTTAATAATAACACCATTTTCTATCTATGGAATCAAGAAGAAATCAAATTTTGACTTTAATAATCAGATTGATACATTTTATACTAGAAATATAAAATTAAAATAAGAATTATTTATGTTATAAATTGATAGTTCTAAAATTAAAGGTCAGGACAAGTTGAATACAATGAATCAGCCCTGGTCGACCTGACCAATCTCTCAAGATGACACACCATAAGACCCAAAGAATGTTCCCAATATCCATGGGCTAAAGACAAGTAGTAAGGCGTCCTAAATAACCTTTTTGGAATTATTTTTCCCATGTAAAACCAGTATGACCCCTCCATGAATTAGACAGTCACACCAACCAAACAAATAAGATAAACAAGTATTAACATATAATAGAGTAAATGTAATAATGAACCAAATAAGACATCATAAAAGACTACATGAAAAGTCATAAATAGATATATAAATTATATAAAATGTTTATAATAAAGAAAATATAAAAAATAGGAGGAAAATATTATACCGTACAATTTATAACATTCCAACATAAAGAAAAGTAAAAAACAACTTGTCATGACATAAAACCCATGATACTAAATCTCCTAATATATGACAACAACCCCATAAAAAGTAATAAAGAAGAGACACTATAATATATGGTTCCCTTGACCTTTCTTCTGTCCTGAAAAACAAAACCTTCATATTCTTTGAGGCATATATAGGGTGTGATTTCCAAATCCCAATAGGATAACACTTCGATTTATGGAAGTATTTTATATATGAAAACCAATAAGTATAGTTTGAAAACTAAATTTTTTCCAAACCAAGTTAACTTTTAAAAATAATTCAATTTAAAACAATACTTTATAATTGAATTTAGTTTTTATTAAAAAAATCCATATTTTCAAACAACATGGTAAACATAGCTCCAATAAGGGAAATAAAGCCACCAGACATAACATTCTCAGCACACCCAAAAAATGCATAAACATAAGCATAAAGAAAACCATCATTTAATAAGAAAGTAATGGAGTATGGAAATGTAAACGAGGAACATAAATTAAACAAATGGTATTTTAACCTAAATTAATTGGAATAACATCATTACAGAATCCAAAAAATGATAAAGAGGGAATGAAAAAATAATAATATCACTACAAAAGGAACTAAAATCATTCATAAAGCATATAAAACCAACTAGGCATAAGTAATTTTCACCATGAGATATAACCATATGGTTTTAGTGTGATTTTTTCTAAAAAATAGTTTTCTAGGCACCAAAAAATTATAATAAAATTAGATTTTATCCTTATCTTTCTGGGCCTAACTCATAAGTGTTCCCTTGGTCTCTTAGTCTAAATATTGGAAGCTCTCTGGGTCTTTCTCACCAAAGGCCCCTTGGTGCAGATATTTGAAGCTCTCCCAGTCTTCCTACCCAAAGGATATCTCAATAACTTGGTCTATATATTAGAAACTCTCTTATTATTCTTTTCTAAAGCCTCTCTTAGTCCCTTAGACATCATACCCTAGTTAGTCCATGACATAAGTAAATTCACAACACCTAAGTCACCAAACATACACCCAATGTATCCCATATGCTACTCAATTACAAGTACACAAAACACCCACATGTTCCAAACATAAAATCAATTTCAAATTAAAATGTAACAAGACAACATTACTATTTTAAAATAACACCTCCCTCAAGGTAAAACATGCCAATTTTAAAAAAAATTACCTCCCCATTGCAAAACCATTTTTTTTGAAACCCACATTAAAACAAATTTGAAATCATAAAATTTTTCCATAAAACAAGTCATTAAAATATTAATTTCTTAAACTATTTATTAAAACAATATTTTAGGAATTAAATGCCGTTCAATAAGTCTTTAAAATCCATTTCAAATTTTTTTTAAAGAACTCGATCTCTTGGATCCAATTTAACAAGATCATCGATTTCATTAAATCTAACTCTCTTTAAAAAACACATTAATGAATCAAATTTATAATATAAACCATGATTCATAAAAAAAATTTAAAGATTAAATCATATGTCAATTTAAAGTCAATTTGATATGAAAAAACCAATGGTGATAATGAATTTGAGGTTTTCCATGGAAGATGCCCTTAAACAGAGAGACCTACCTTGAAATAAAGTTTGAACTTGTATATTTTGATGAAAACTACTAGATTCAAGGATGAGAGGTCCGCACACACCAAAAAAAAAGAAAATAAAAAACCAAATTCACTATTAAAAGACCTAGTTTTGGCTATATGGAATTATAGGGGACCACTCTTCCCTAAAAGTGGATGGACATAAGTAGACTAGGGAAACGAAAGAAGAACCCATGAAGATAAGGGATTTACTTATGAAAATACACCAAAGAATCACGAGTAATTGACAAAGAATATAATAAGAGGAGATCCCAAGAAAATGGAGTTGGTGGTATGGGATGGGGGGAGATAAATGAGGCCAAGGGGAGTTAAATTCATCAATTACAAATCAATATTGTTTAAAATTTTAATTACCTATTAAAAATACAAGGTTTGAATGCATGATTAGACCATCAGCAATAGAATCATGTGGGAACCACTATCTCCCCCAAAATAAATCCTCATGGTTCCTAGAAAAACTCACAGGGTTTGGAGAACCACGCCCAAAACGTATAAAATCTCACTATCCCCAAACCATCACCCTCGAACAGTTAGTCGTAAAATTTAAAAATTCATGTAGAAGGGTCTTTTTCTTCAAAAAATATGATTTTCGATCCCTAATATCTAGGAACTATGATAATGAATTAAAAGGTAATTAAAAACCCAAATAATACATACCTATGACCCAAAGAGTGTCACAAACCTCCCTGCCTTGTCATTTCCCCCCCAAAAAAGTCCCTTTTGTAGATAAGTGTAAATAATGATTCACAACCCACACCCTATGGAACAAGGTGAATTGAATAAAAACCCATTAGAGAGGACCCTAGGACGAAACTCTTGAACACTAATTATTCCACTGTAATAAACCACCAAGTCCACATAACCATTGGATGTCTCCAAGATGAATTCAATCATGATCACTACTATAAGATTTAAAGGCTATAGAGTCCAATCACAGGTCTCCCCACCATTTTTAAATTCTCTAAATGGTTAAAAAAAGTAGAAAACCATATATTTTGACATATATAATCTGAAAGTATCACCATGAATATACAAGGAACACCTAAGAAACACCATGGAACTGAGTCCCACTTCCTCGAAGGAAATCCATACTTAAGGAACTCAACATCCATATGGTTGAACCATCATCAACCTCAATACATATCACCTCCATAATGGATAAATCACGAGCATTAAATAGCAATAAATGACACGAGATCTCGACCTTAGACACCATAGTCTTTGTTTTAACTAGGATAGAAAACTTAGAACACCTCCCCATGATGAACCCCACATATATATTATTACTGAGTGCTCAATGAACCAATGGAAACATCCTTCCAAGTTACCAAAGCACTGACCCAAAGGTCATTCATGCTCACATCAATAAGAAACGTAATTTAAAAATGGTAATGACATGATAAAATACTAGAATATCCAAATTAATTCACCCAAAACAATGATCATGCCTTCATGCCCGAAAACCCAAAGTAATCCACAAAATTTAGAAGGTAATCACTCAAACTACTAGAATTCAAAAACTAAATCACACACATGTCTTTCACAAAAATTATTCCATTTGGTATAAATGAAAACAGTCACATTAAAATAACTCTTTTCTAGGAATAATTCCCTTTTTATAAAACACACCCCCTTTTTCTACATGAAACTATGTTATATTCCAAGTGTCTTTGCTAAAAACATCAAAACACTAAAAGTGTAACTTCTATTAAAAACCCTGTAACAATACAAAATTTATATTCCCTCTTTTTAAACATTTTCTCTAAATAATAATGTAAAATAATAAACCTTATTTTTGAATTCCACTTTCCAAATTATTTCTAAAAAACAATTTAAAAGTGAATAAAACACCACTGAAACATGAGCAAACAACATGTAACCTAAAATAAAGAAACAATACCAAAGGTGCAAACAAAAAAATAGTTCCATAAATAAATAATATCATGGGATATTAATAACGAATAACAACTTGAATCACATAAAAAATCCTATAAATCCCACTAAATAATTGGAGGAAACCTCTTAGGACTTAACAGGCACTCACACTCACCCACTCCATTTAGTAAATCACCAAAGTGCCAAATGAGCCTTTATCAAAATAATCATAAATCTAACTTACTTATCAATGGGATGAAGTCTAATTCCAAACCAAACATTAAAAAATAAATCTTTTTAAATATGTTTTTAATATATATCCCAAATAAATATTCAACAAACCATTTGATGAATAATTTCAATAACCCACATTTTTTCAACTAAAACCCTCAAAAAACATAAAACCCCCCTTTTTAATTAATATCATGACCCAACCATGGTCAATGAATTTTAAAACATTACATCCTTTTTAATGTTCATTTTCTAATAATTACAAAACACATGAAATTTTAAATTGCAACTTAAATCACCAAGAAAAACCTTTCAGAAGTTGAAACTGAACTTCCACTTCATTCCAGGACCCAAATAAGATCAAAACCCATTTTAAATGACCCATTAGGCACATTTAAATTAATAAAATTCTACCATTCATGGATTAATATAACATTTATAGAAGGTAAATACTATAGATCACCCAAGGAAACATGAAAATAAGAAAAAGTAACCAAAACACATACCCATGTTCAATGGAAATGTGAGTCAGAAGTCATCACTTGTAATAAAAAACACCCCAATATTCCCAAGGGATCATCCTTAAGCCCAAAGTGTCCCTAACAACAAAGAATAAATGAATCCTCCAAATACATTTGGAGTCTGGGTGAAGTCAAAAACAAAAAATGTAAAATATGAAAATTTGATGAAACCAACATAGGAGAAATCCTAGAAACAACATCCTATATACTTTCAATAAATTTATGGGATTCACTTAGAATCATACTCAAGACATTATCCTAACTACCCATGCCCCGTAAAAAATAACAAGAGGTCCCATAACCAAAGGAACATATCAAATCATCTGTTTTGAACTAAATTTTGAAAACAAAATTTCAAACCACTTTGAGAATATCATTTGTAAAATCAAACATTTTAAAAAAAATCCTTTTTTGAAATACTCAAATCGATACCGAGAGCCACCTATCTAAAATTTATTTAAACCAAGGGCTAACCCATTATTTTCCAAAAACAACACATGAATTTTCCCAATATGGAAAGATTAAACTCTTTTCAAAAACATTATGATCTATTTCAAAGTACTAAATAAATAAAACACTCATGGAATTTAAAATAAATCACTTGAATCCATATAGAATCTATAACCTCTCCCATTTGAAAATAATTTCAAACAGCCTTTTTGAAATCAGTCAATTATTTTAAAACATTAAAATTAAACAATTCGTATAAAATACCACTTTTAGAATTAAATATTTTACAAAAGTTTATCTTTTCTAAAAGATTAAATTCCTTTTCACCCAAAGCATTTTCTCTATATCTAGATTCAAATAAAATATTCCTTGGATTATATTAAAAAAACTAATAATTTTATCCAAAACCACCAAAAATGGATTAAAAAAAACATCTCATGTAATTCCTCTCCTCTATTCCAAAAACCATGTTTCATTACAAAAAATAATTCACCAAAGGGATAGAAACCAACACACCTTCCCACATCTCAAATCCATCTATATTCAACCACCTCAAATTGAAAAAAAAATTCAATAAAAATCCCATAAATCACAACAATCAAATGAAATACTCTATTGGGATTTATAGTAAGGGAGGTAGAAAAATGGATAAAAATGGGAAATTGAACTGTGTCTGGTTTAGACACATGATCTTATAAACCATGAACTAGCCATGAATTAGGAACTATCATGGTGATAGATCCATTTCACATGACAACCACATAGTTTTCTAGACTAGACATGCTAACTATGGAACTCTGGTCCATTCACAACTTTCACCTCTAAAACTCAATACGTCCCATGTAATTCCTGAAACAGTAAATGTAGTTCAACGAATAATCAAAACATATAAAAAAAATTAAAAACATCCAAATTCAAACTCGATATCAAGACTCATGCCCGATACACCCATGGAAAATAAATGTTCTATAGGACAAAGAGCTGGCCAGGCCCTTTCCTATACACTCCACCCAAGTCCTGATGATCATAATATTCACTAAACTACCCATACACAATCCAAATAATAATGGATAATGCGTATATAATACCATTTTATAAAAACAAGAATAGTTTTACTTGAACAATAACCCAAGACAGCACAGCAGAAGATCTAAAGTGCATTCCCAATCTCCATGAACTCGAGACCAGAACAAGGGAATCAAAACAAAACTTTTGGGAACATTTTCACGTATATGAAATCAAAATTAACCATCCATGAATTAGATAACCACACCAAGAAAATAAACATGATATATACGTATAAATATATAGAAGAGTAAATACAACAATGACCCAAATAAGATATCATAAAAAACCAGATCACAAGTCATAGACAGAGATAAACATGATATCCAATGTTCATAATAATCAAAAGATAAAAATAAGGTAAATAGGCCATAAGGGACAATATATGACATCCAAAACCAAATAAAACTAACAAAAACTCCTCATGATATAAAACCTATATGGTCATGACTCCTCCAATATGAAAACCCCCATAAGAAGGTAATCAAAAAGAGACATCGAAAAATATAGTGCCCTTGCCCTTACCCATGTACTGTAAAACAAACGTTTTATAATCCTAAAGGAATATATAGGTTGTAAGGCTCAATTACTAGTAAGATACCACAATGAATATAAATAACAATTTTATCCATAAAAAGAAATAATTTTATTTTGAAAAATCCTTTTTTTCAAAACCATGTGCACTTTCAAAAACAAGTTCAATTGAAAACAATAATTTATAATGGCCGTTTCTTTCTCTCAAAAAACAACCCACAATTTTAAAAATCAAGGTAAACATGGCTCAATTAAAGGTAATAATTCCACAAAACATAACATACACAACGCAACCACAAAAATAATAAAAATGATCATAAAAACAAACATCATTACATAAGAATGAAATGAAAGATGTGTATAAGCCTGAGAAACATCAATTAAAACAATAAGGGTTTTTAAAAATAAATTCATGGAAAGAACATCATTCCATAATAAAAATAATGACAAATAGAGCATGTGAACAATGAATAAAATAACCACACATGGAACTAAAATGATTCATAAATCATATAAAACCAACTAGGCATAACTAATATGCACTATAGGATCTAACCATAAGGGTCTACTGTGACTTATCCTAAACATTATTTTCCATACTCTACGAAAGTATAAAAAATTGGAATCTCTCACAATATTCCCTAGGCCAAAATCATAAGATATTCCTTTTTCCATGGGTTCATATATTAGATGCTATCTTAGTCTACCTCTCCAAGGCTCTTTCGTCCCCTTGGTCCACATATTGGAAGTATATTGGTCTTCCTCCACAAAATTCTCTCTTAGTCCCTTGGTCCACATATTGGATGCTCTCTTAGTCTTCCTCCCCAAATAATCTCTAAATTCCTTGGAAAACATTCCCCAGTTATTCCACAACATAATTTAAGGTCTCAATGCCATACTCACTATACACACACCCAAGGTATCCCATGTGCTACTGAATACTAAACACATACAAAATCTGCATGTGAAAAAATAAAATCCATTAAAAAATCAAATTAAAAATCCAACATTCCCATTTCAAAATAACACCTTTATTAAGGTAAAAAATTCCTATTTAAATATAATTCATTCCCAAAGGTAAAACCCTTTTTTTAAACCCACTTTAATATCTATATAAATTCAAAATAGATGTCCATCATTAGATATGTTAAAAAACCAATTTCATATACCATTTATTCTAAAAATATGTTAAACATTAAACCCCAAGAAATACATATTTAAAAACCCTTTAAAAACCCATTTGAATGAACTAATTATATTTGAGACATTTTCAAAAACACATAGATTTCATTATATATAAACCCCTTAAAAAAACATTAAAAAATAAAATATCCAATATAGACCATATTTAACACCAAACATAGATAAATAATAATTCAAAAATCTATTTAAATGTAATTGTTTAAAAAAAACAAATGTTAATGATGAATTAGATGTTATCTATAGAAAGAAACCATTAATAGAGAAACCTACCAAGAAATAAAGTCCAAACTTATCAATTTCATTGATAACCACTATATTCAAGGAGGAGAGGTTATCATACACCTAAACCAAAAATAAAAAAAATCCAAATCCCATATTAACAACCCTCTATTTTTTCATAGGTCATTATAGGGTTTCACTCTACCATGAAAGAGCAAGAACACAAGTAAGGTGGGGAAAATTAATGATAAATCATGAAAATAAGGGCTTACCTCAATCCAAAACACTAATTAATCAATAGAAATCTAATAAGAATCCAATATTATGAGCTCCTAATATTTTAGTGAGGGTGGCATGTGATGGGGATGAAAAAGGAAGCCAAGAGTAGTTAAATACAATAAGGGAAAAGATCATTTCTCACATATTTAATGACCTATAAAAATTGCATGGTTAGAAAAACCATTCACTCATCATTAATGAGCCACTATATCCCTAAAAAAATAAACATGGTTCTTACCAAAATTAACATGTTTAATACAACTAAAATCAAACCATATAAAATCACACTATCCACAAACCATCTCCCTCAAAAAGCTAGACAAACAATGGTCAATCATGTGTTATGGTTTTTTACCAAAATATAAAATTTTTGAACCTTGAGAGACAAGAATTTAGAAAAGGAATTGGATTGGTAAATAAATACATAAATAAGAAATAAACAAGACATGATAGGTTTCAAAGGGAAAACCTACCGAAAATCAATGAAATATGATACAAATCATTAATTAAAGGATATAGAGGCTCTAAAAATGGGATAAAAACCTTAAGCATAAGAAAGACACAAAAATAGAGTCAATATAATCCCCATAGTGTTTGACCATTTAATGTAGTGACTAGTGGGGATGTAAATATAAAGAAACGATGAAGAGAGGGGAGTGAAGTTCCTGCCTCTGGGTTCCGACCCTAAACTATGAATATCACTCTTAGAATCACTAGAAATGAAGGTATATTAGAGGGAGGGAGGCTCTCAATGGAGGGGATTGACTAGGGTGGTAAGACGATGATAGTGAGGTGGAGTGGAAGGGAAATGAGTCTTTAATTAGGGTAGGGGAAAATTAAAAATCCAAATAATTTTAGCTCTTGAGAAACTCACAAGGTTTATCAACATAGTTTACCAAACCATGAAACAGCCATGCTATTCAATCTTTTTATACCAAAAGGCCTCAAATGATTACTCCTAGGAACCTGCACAGTCTATCCAGCCCTAAAAATACCATGACAAACAAAAATATCTAGACATAATCCCAAAAACAAAATTTCCACATGTTTTAATAACCATACAAGCTAATAGTGTGACCCTAATGTTTTTTAAAATTTCAAAATTTCCAACTCAAAAATCCAAAAAAATTCACAATGACTCAAAATCAAATTAAATAATATTTAAAATACTCAATATAGTAACAAGGGGTTTTACATATTTAATTTTTGTTTCTAAGTTGTTCATTTATTATTTTTATAAAATTCCCAAAAGGAATGTGATTGTTATATTTTTTATCAATCAGAGATGAAGAACTTGATAAAATGCTAAATTAAATATTGGATTTATTAGATATATCTCAGAATTTCTTATAGATCACATGCATTTATGTTTTCTTCAATTGTACATACTGATGAATATCTATTTCTATATTTAAAAATAATATGTAGATAATATATTGAGATGTTTACAAAGATTGATATTGAAGATGAATATTGTTATTTATTGGTGTTTGGGAATATTCGAAATCAAGAAAACAACCATTACACATTTGATGATTGTTGAGATGATATTAATGAAAATGATAAGTTATTATAGAATATTAAATCATGTTCTACCATAGATTTATGATGTTGAGATGATGGATGATGTGGAAATCAATTAATTTTGCCTGTGAGTTGACGTGATTACCCCTCCTTGTGTTTGTGTCATGATCATGTTTTGAATATTTCACTTGGATGATGGTGAACATTAAAGATGTTGTGACACTACTAAATTAAGGATGGTTCTTCCTTTTTTAGTGATTATTAAATAACTATCAATTTAGGAAAAATGATGAATTTTGAAGTTTGAATTGATTAGGAAGTGAAAATATATTGAAATAATCAAAAAGATTTTTCATTTTCTATAACGATTTGGAAAAAAAGTATAAGATATTTTGAAATATTTATTTGGTATGAAGAAGTAATTTTAGTTATATTTACATGAATTGGAGTGGGTGGGGATACCTTGAGAATTTTTCAGATGTTTTAAGCATAGTTTTGAATGTTATGGAATTATAAGATGAAATTGAATAATTAACAAATGAATACATATTTTTTCCCTAGAAAAATCTATTTAAAAAGTTTTTTAGATCACTATGATACATAAAATTCTCTATATAATATGTAAGGAAAATTTGGAGCTTAAATATGTTACATAACATCTCTCAAATGGCATGTAAGGTTTTCTTACTAATATGTAATATATCTCAGTGTATACAGAAGATATATGTCAACATTTATATAAACATTCCAACAAAGGAAATAACACACTAGGATATGTAATATATTTTAAGAATAATAAATATTTAAAAGTCAATATTCAAAATTTCATAGGTTGTATATAATTAATTGTTGAGTGAAACAAGGAAAAGTGACAATGCTACTAGGGTACGTAAGATATTTAAAGAGATAAAAAAGTTTTTTTGTACCATATGTAATATTTTATTTTAAGAATATGGAAAATAGGTTTTAGTGGTATATAAGGCTCACTGGAATCTTCCATAGAAAATATAAGATACATTCAATAGTACATAAGGTTTATATTTATAAATATAATTGAATCAGCCTTTATTGTTTCAATATTTAAATATTATGTATCATGATGTTGTTAGATATTTAGCTATGATTTAATCTAAGTCAAATGGAAAAATAAATGAGAAAAAATTGAGGTGATCTTGTTATGATAATTATGGATTTAAAATATTTAGTTTTGAAATCAATTATAAAGGTAAAAACAGAAGTTTTGGTTGAACTCCTTATTTTAATGATCTAAAAATCATGATTATGATGATCTTAATGAATTTCAGGTTTTATGTAAGAATATCATATTTTGATGTAGGTGATGGTATTAACTAATGAAGAGACACTGTTGATACTAAAACCGCCAACTTGAGACTCCATTTTCCATGACACACCATCATCATGGATATCTTGCTAATTCTGAGACACCATTAGGATGTCATGACATCACATAGGATTTTGGAACAATGAAAATGTAATGTAGTGAGTCATGATTTTAGTTAAGTATGAGATACCTCTAGATGAGGCATCGCCAGTGTCACCCCACAAATATAGAATTTCAGATATGTTCAAGACACCATCAAAGAAGACCCCACCAGTTGACACACTTCTAGTGAAGTAAAATCTCAGCTAAGTATAAGACACCACTAGTATCTTCCATCCAATGGCCCAAAGACCTTATATTTTTTATTTATTATGATAATCCACTAGTGTCACGCCACTAGAAAAACATATTATCAGACTCTAAGACATGTTCTGATCAAGACACCTCCAAACTAATCCATCACCACTGTTTTTATTAGTTTACTTATTTTTAATTATTACTAATGGACATATTATTGAAGTTAATGCCATTTATTATTTTAATTATTGTTTCTTAAATGTCTGATAGAACACATTGAAGAGTATGTCAGACATGCTGTATGAGGAAGCAGAATATCTAGATCCACATGGATATTCTTATTACTACTACTGATAAAAAGGAATTCTCTCTATTGATATATAGAAGAATAAATGCGTGAAGTAAACTACTAGAAAGCTGAGAGGTAGAACATATTAAACACACCAAGAGTAGAAGAGATGAAATATTGCATCCTGTGAACATTTGACTGAGGAAGAAAGAGTACATTCAAAACCACTATTTTTATATAGTCAAGAACATGATTCTGTGACACTTTGCTATTCATAATTGTTTCAAGAGTTATCTACTCAATATTCACTGAAAATCATTTTAACAGTCACAAAATTCATTTCAATAGATCATGTATTTATAAACTCTATAATCTTATTTTTCTCTATTCTATTTATTTATTTTTATTACATTTTTAGCAGTGTGTACTATACTCTATTTTATATATGCACACTGCCTCTTGTACAGATTTTGATGATACCTATATATATTCTTATCTTTTCTTACGCCTTTACTCCCACAAATAAGAGTGGTATATGTCTCTGTGTGGCCTGTTTATTTTTTATTACCATGTATAACTATGGAAGTGGTCGTGTGTGACCTGGATAGTTGTAGAATGTTTTAAAACCAAATCCTATCTGTTGATCATCATGTTTATTTTTTATAAACATATTGGTGGTGGGTGATCACTAAGTGGAGAGTACTAAGTCTCAACTTGATACTAAACCTCTTATATTAAATCTTTCCACACCATGCTTTAATTATTTTTTACATTATTTCAACTTTAAAACTGATTAATGTTTTAACTAATAAAATATATACACTTTGATAGTTTATATTAATTTATGTTCATATAGTATTTTGATCATGTATATTTATTTCGAAGGATTAAATAATATCATATATTGTCCATCTGATACTTAATCAATATTTAGAGAAATATTTAGAATGATTAAGATCTATATCCTAAAATATCTTTTGGTAAACTAGGATGTATTTAAATAATCATGGGATTTAAAATTAATCCATTTTAAATATACATTTTATTGGGCACTCAATTCACCCCCTCTTGAAATACTCACTCCATCCAATATTTGGTGTCAATTTATTTATTCCATTGATATTGAAGCTTTCAAATTCTTCTCAATTGTTATTATAGTTTACTTTATATATCTTAATTTCTATTTTTTCTATGTTTAGATATTTAAATGGATAATCATCAAGATGTTTTTTTCTACAAACATACCCCCTTTTATAATGGTAAAAAATATTACTAATGGAAAATTAATATGAGAATTCATATAGAAAGCCTGGGTATTGATATTTGGTCTTCTATTGAAGATAAATATGTTATTCCTGATACCACTATAATTAATTAGAAGTATTCTACTAAGATTTCACATAATAATAATTTTAAAGCAATGAATTTCGTGTACTTTGCATTAGGAGATGAAGAGTTCAATAGAATATCTTCAAGTAAAATAGCTTTTTAGATTTGAGATAATTTGTCTGTTTCTCATCAGAGAACATCTAATGTTAAAGAGATATAGCTTAATAATTATACTATTATATTTGAAAAATTTATAACTGCAACACCCTGATATTTTTATGAGATATTTTTTTTATTTCTTTGATATCATGTGTTGAACACTACACCTGGATAAGTTTGCGCAATATGAAAAAACGACTTAGCAAGCTGTATATGCAACATTATACATGGATTGTGTTACACACAATTTCAAGTTCATTTGATAGAATTTATTTCTCCCAATACCATTTATATGTGAACAAAGAAATATTATTATGATACCCTAATCATTATAATAGCGGGTATAAACACTATTGACTTTATTCAGGAAAATTATTTAAATGAAAATAAGTGAGTTTATAAAATAATAAAATTTGTTTCAATTGATTTTATTAATGAAATATATGTTTAATATATTCAATATAATGTTTAAAATTCATTTTATATGTTTTATAGACATGATATAAGAACAAATCCATTTTTCAAATAAAAGAACTAATTTTCAAAAAATACAGTTTTTCCGCATTTTGATGGAACACTCATTTTAAATCATGTTTTTGACACTTATATATTCTATTTAACAAAATAAACATTTTATTTTAAATATTTATATAGAAACTTACTTTGGAATAATTTTTCGTATTTTTTTGATAACTTTCATGTTTTGATGGATATTAAAAATACACTAAATTTTAATTGAAAACAACTTTTTTCATCGAAATAATTTGTAGGAATAAATTATATTATCAAATGGTTTTAAATTATAAATAGAATATATTATTATAATTAAATATAATTTAGGCCATTTTAATTAATTGTTTTTGTTTTTTGAAGTGAAAACATTTCAATCTTTTGTAATGTTTGAACATTTAAAAACCCATTTTTATTTCTACAACATGATTAGTTTTAAATTAATTACATAAACTTCTATATTTCAAATTTTAAAAAACTGATTCTATATTTTTAATTAATGGCACCATATTATGTAAATAGGATCATTTTATTTTTTTGGATACTATGAATAACAAATTTGAAAATTTTTCTTTACCACGGTTAAAGTTAAATTATGTAAATTATGCTAACAAATAGTATGATAAGGAAAAAAATTACCCTAAAACCTACTAAAATTCTATTGGATGAATAAAAGTCAGAACATAACACCTAATTATAGGAATTAACTCATTTAATGGACTCTTTTTCATGAAGATGATATATATATTATTAAAATAAAATAAAGTGACAACATGTCACCCTTTTATTTCTTATAAGGAGAATAATTTTAAGATAGTGATAAATATAATATAAATTCTAAAATAAATAGTATTCATAAATGTAGAGAAATTATAAAACTCATGGTAATTTATTTATAATTTTTGGAGAATAAATTATTACTTTAAATTCTTAGACAATGATGATGAAAAAATTATTTAATTGTTGAAAGATCAATAAAATGAATTTAAATTAAATGATAATAACCATTAAAAGGCCAAAAAACATGAGACAATATTATTGTTATAGTATATATTTACCATAATCATAAAATTTTCTCTTTATTGACCATTTGAAGCCATATGGAAAAGATTATGACACTTATAATATTTTATTTAAAGTAATGTTAATGTTGTCACATTCATGTTATAAGAAATATAAAATTTTTAATGTATGATTATATAGAAGATATATTTGACTATAATAATTCCTATTAAACCTATAATATTTATATTTTTCATTTTATTTTATTTTTAATTTTTATTAAACAATATTAGTATATTAAATAATTACACAAAACTGATGTAGTAATTGTTTTATTAATGGAAATATCAAATTAATGTGATTAATAATATTAAAATAAATATAACTTTAGATAATTAATATATAAAATAAATTTTATATATGACCTTGACCCATTAGGGATATAATAAAATATTTTTTTCGAGGATAATATCTTATCTTGATATTTTAAAAAATCTATGAAATGAATATTGTCAAAAATGACACTATTGATATTCTTTAAAAATAATGTATTATTAAATTATTTAAAAATAAAAATAATATTTCAAAAAATATAAAATAATTATTATATGGTCTATAAGGTTCTTAATTGTTAATTTCTTGTCTCATTTACATCTAATAAGAAAAATTATACTATAGTAATATTGAACCATTTGTTAACTTAGTTAAAACATAAATTGAATAACTAAGGGTTAATTAAAATGATAAGGTTTAAATTGACATAAAAAATTGTCTAAAATTTATTTATTGATGAAATTACTACCTTATATCATCTAATATTAGAACCTATTACATTGTGGATGTTTTTATGAGGTTTAATGTATTATAAATTAATATTTTTAGTGATTTCTAATGTGTGCCTCACCTAAATTATAAAAGGGTACATCCATCCTCACAATTTAAATTCACTATGTACCTTCAATATCATTCATACCCTACCCATTTCCCTTATACAATTTCCTTGTTACTTTATAGAGGTTCTTTTCTTCTCAAAATATCATCTCTAGTGCCTTTAAGTGGAGATCCAGAGGGAGAATATCGAAGAAGAGATAATCTTCTCTACTGATTCTTTCAAAATATTTATTCTTCTAATTTATATTAATGAGTTGTTTACATACTAAAGTAATAAATAAAGTATAAATTATAGGATTATATGTTATTATAGTTATGTAACAACCATATTACACCTTCTACCAAACCTATGAAAAATGAAATTACCACGCGTGCATACGTACGACTTAGTGTCTCCACACTGTGGTGTAATATGTTTTTCACCACCACATTACTCAAATGAGTATAATTATGGAAATAATAACTATATATTATTATTATAAAATTATATTTATTATTTAATAAAAAATATACTATCCACTTTTATACAATTTACTATTATGGAAATGATATCATCGCGCGTGCGTACGAATGACCTACAGTCTCCATGACGCGATATGATTCATAACCATTTCCACAATTCGTGAATGATTTTATAAATGTATATAATGAATAAATATGATATATATTACCTTAATAAAATTCATTAAATTATGGAACTATATCTTATTTAGAATTTTTATGACTTATATGACAAAACATGCAAAAGAAAATAAAGCAGTTAACATCAAAAGAAGAGTAATAATAAAATATTATTAAATATGTGTTAATATGATCAAATATGATATCATAAATATTAATATGGTTGTATAATAAGTTAATGACATTATTTAAACCATTATATATGATTTTTGGATACATATAATGTAAATTAGACATGAGGTAAGTGATTATTTGGTCTCACTTTTACTTATGTGGGATATATTTCTTATACACCACCTATTTCTTCTATGAGGTGTTTATGTTTCACATGAATGTTTTATGATGATTATTATAAATTTTATTATATTTAAATATTCATATAATTTCCTTTATTTTATGAAGTATATGAATCGACTGATTATAAATTGGTAAGGGATAATTTCGCTATCTCATTATTATCTGAGATTGTATATAATTAATTATTTACGAGGGTATATTTATCATCCATGTCCATGTTTTCTAAAAATGTTTTTATAAAATGTTAAATATTATCATATGGATTTTAATAGTCATATTTACACATTTTTACTTCTACTACATGGTATAAAGGAATATTTCTTTCATTTTCTATACGAGGTACTTTTTTATGTTTCCGGTAAAAGTATGAGAAGAATTTTTTTTAACTTATACGGAATGAATGGATTTTTATGATTTCATAAAACCTTATTTAAGTGAATCTTATTTTACATTTTTTAGATTTTATTTTCAATGAAATTTTTTTCTTTAAAATTTTCAAGACATTTTGAGAAAAAAAAATTTGCAGAAGAAACGATATTTTCATCAAGAATTAATCTCAACTATTTTGTCAAAATTATTTTCCATATAAGATGACAATATTTAATAGGGTTTTATTTCATGTATGATATCCTTATTATTACTATGATTTTATTACGTTTATTATTGAATTCTATTTTTGAAATCCATTTGTTTTACATGGATTATATTATGGTGGAATGTTGCTTAAAGAAACCCATTTTATTATTTGGGTTGTGTTATGATGAATGATTTATGTTTTTATGGAACACATAATAATGATTTTATTATAATATGGATGGGACCTATATATCCCTTCAATGAATTGGGTAAATATTTATATCTCATGAGATGGACATGACTTGAAAGATATGTAAATCTGGTTCTGTAATATAGTGATGGAATGACAAGTAAATCCAATTCAGTGATATAGGGATGGAGTGGAAAGTAAACCCTGTTCACTAATAAACTTTTTAAACTATGATGGTCTTTTAAATGATCCTTGGATAATATGGAAATTATTTTCTATAATTATTTGTTTTCCTAAATTCCACATTTTATGCCAATGCTTTTTTTCTCATGGCTCATGTTCCTTTATGATTTATGCCTTATGAACTACAAGATTTATTCCATGACTCCAATTTTGATATATGTTATAAATGGTATGATTTGTAATTATCATGTTTTTACATTCTTATGTTCATGTTCTGTTTGATATTTTTTTTCGTACCCTTACTGAGCATCTAAGCTCACCCTTTTTATATGTTTTATATTCCCCAGGATATAATGAATGGTTTTAAGTGGAAGTACTAAAGGGGAAAATATTTGTGGGAGATGTTGAAAATATTTCACTAGTTATATGAATGTATTAAAATTTTCTCAAGGCACTAAACTACTACGGTCCTCGGGCGTGAATTTTTAAAATTCAATGAATATTTATCTAAAGAGATGTGATATTCATGTACGTCATGCTTGGGTCATTATAGTTGGTATCATAGGAAATTTTTAGTTAAAATTTGGAAACTAGGATGTGAAAAATTTAATGAAATCCCTAGAGGAAGTTTTAAGTATATGTCTAGGGATGTCCTAAGGATTAGTCTAATTATAGGTTACAATAATATATTTTTTGTAACGATCATGAAAAACCTAGGATTAGACCTAAGATGTTATAGATTGAAAGTAATTTCCTTTTAATATGTGGTATGTTCTATGAGATGTGTTTCTCACCCCATGATTTATGGTTTTAATCAATGGAGGAAAGTAGAAGTAATAGGGTTAACATTGTGTTTGATAGACAAAATAGTGATTATGAGCAACAAAATTAGATAATGACTGGAAGAAATATACTGTGATTATGATGAATTATGTATCATGATATGTGATTAAAAAAAATGTAATTTAGTGACATTACTAACACATCACGTAAGAGGAAGATGAAATTTTATAAATGTTTAAATTTTAAGAAGCATAGCGGAAGGAAGATTCATCTTTCTGCATGTCAAGAAGAAGGGAAGAAGAACCTTTAAAAATACCTCCAATGGAGGGGAAGATGTTATCTCTATGGGAAAAAGGGTCATTGAGTGACAAATTATTATGTAGTACTATGTTACATTGGTAGTAATCATGGGAATTACACAACTCAATTCATAGACATAAGAATCTACTACTAAACCACATAAGAATCTATTCCATTCCAACCATTAATGTGGAAGGATTGAAGTATTTATGTATTTGGATCCAAGAATTATGAATGGTGGATTATTTAAGGAGTATTCAGTTTATGTTTTTCACTATGGATTTTCAATAATATGTGGAATAATTACAATGGAAAAGAAAAGTTATTTAATGAAAAAGTGAAATTCTTAAGAAACACAATATTAAGGGAAAGATAACCCTAAATATTTCACTTATATTAAGATAATGATGTTTGGTTAAAGATATGTTGTATTTGAATAAGTAAATTGGATGACGATAGTTTATTGGGAACAAATTATGGATTTTGTCTCAAGAGGGTTTCGATATCATCGATAAAGTATACGAATTTTTTGAACTGTATGAATATATCCAATAATATTTAGAATATCGACATAGGAACATTTTCAATAAGGATATATGATAATTCAGTTTATTACCGTGACTCAAGAGAATATATGATGAAGGTGTTCACATTTTTGGAATGTGAACAATAAGAGATACTTTATGATATATGGGAGATAAATGTTAAGTAGTGTTATCGAACCATTTTCTTATGTTTTGGATTTTCAACTTCAATAAGGATTGTAATGTTATCAATTTATGTAATGTTTAAGTTAAAAATTTGATAAATATTGTTATAATAAATTATTATCTAACCATAGGTGGACTTATACATATTTGATTACATGTTCTAAACTTTTTTGTGATAAATATAAATGGAATGACCTATCCTTCAATTTTGGATCGCATGATCTACTAACACCTTAGGAATGAAAAATTCATCTTCATTTCATTGAATAAGAGATGAAGTGTAAATTTTTCAAGGCACAACAAACAATGAGATTGTACCGAAATCAAGTAACTATATATTCTCATTTAAATTATTCAACATTAGGAAAATGGATCGTAATGTAAAATGGTGTCTTATTATCATCATTTTTATGACATCAATGACCTTATAGATACATCTTTAGTTTATGGTTTGGTCATTGTTAACGTTCAATGGATCACCAAATTTCATGTGATCAGTGATACTTATAAATTTATATGATTATTTATACATTTCCCCCAACCCAATATTCACCTATTTTATACTATTGAAAACCCTAGTTATGATTTACCTTGTATAAAAGTTATTTTCCAACTATTCTTTTTTTAAAGTTTTCTTATTTGTTTTATATTGAAGATTTTTATGAAAGAACCATTCATGTATCAACAATTTTATAACATAGAATAATTTAAAGGGATAAATTCATTTTAAGGAGAGTATAATTTAACACCACAACATTTTTATGAGATTTTTTTATTTCTTTGATGTCTTGTGTGGAATGGTACACCAAGATAATCTTACGCAATACACAACACTGGCTTAGCTTGCAGTATATGAAATGCTATGCTTGTATTGTGTTACACACAATATCAAGTTATTTTTATAGAATTAATTTCACTCAAGGTCAATTATAAGTGAAATACTAAATATTATTATGATATAATAGTTGTTATAATGGCAGGTATGAACAATATTAACTTTTTTATGAAAAACTATTTAAATCCAAATAAGTGAGTTTATAAAATCGGAAAATCAATCTTGATGGATTTTATTAATGAAATATATGTTTAATATATTCAATATGTTGTCTATATTTTATCCTATATGTTTTCTATACATGATTTAAAAACAAATTCATTTTATCGAATAAAAGAAGTATTTTTAAAAATATGAATTTTTTCCACCTTTAGATGGCGCACTCAATTTAAATATAGTTTTTGACATTTTTATATTGTATTTTTAACAAAATAATAATTTTATTTCGAGTCGGGATATTAAAATTTAATTTGGATGATTTTTTGGTATTTTTCTGATAACATTCATGTTTTGATGGATAACAAAAATACGCTAAATTATAATAGAATTTTTTTTTTCATTGAAATAATTTATTTGGTTAAATTATTTTATATAATGGTTTTAAAGTATAAATATAATAAATTTTTATCAGTAGATATAATTTATTCCATTTTCATTAATTTTACATTGAATTTTTATGTAAAAACATTTCAATCTTTTACAATGTTTTAACTTTTAGAAACCTATTTTTTTCGCAACGATGTTAATTTTAAATTAATTACTAAAACTTATGTGTTTAAAATTTTGAAAAATATATTTAAAATTTTTAATCATTGGGTCAAAATTATTTAAATATTCTCCATTATTTTTTTGGATATTATAAATAGTTTCTTTGGTAATTTTTTTTACCAATTGTAACGTTAAATCGGGTAAATTAGGGTAACAAATTATATGATATGGATAATAAAATTACCCTAAAACCTTCCAAAATCCTATAGTATGAATAAAATTATACCCTTAACAACTAATAATCAGAATTAACTCATTTAATGGGCTATTGTCTATAAAAATGATATACATATTATTAAAATAAATGAAAGTGACAACATGTCACCCACTTATTTCTCAGAAGTAGAAGAATTTTAATATAGTGATAAATATGAGAAAAATTCAAAATTAAATAGTCTCTAAAAATATAATGAAACTACCCACATCATGGAAATTTATTTATATTTTTTATACATTACATAATTATCGTAAATACTTATACAATGATGATGTATAAATTATTTAATTGTTGAAAAATCAATAAAATAATTTTAAATAAAATGAAAATAAGCATTAAAAGACCATAAAACAAGACCAAATATTATTTATAGAGTATATATTGAATATAATCACAAAATAGTCGAGTTATTTACCATTTAGAGTCCTATAGAAAGGATTATGTCACTTATAATATTTTATTTAAAGTAATTTTAAAGTTGTCACATTCATGTTTTAATAAATATAAATTTTTTTGTATGGGATTCTATAAAAGATATATTTGAATATAATTATTACTCTAAAATCTAAAATATTTATAATTTTTATATTATTTTATTATTTACTTTTTATTCAACAAGTAATTATATTAAATAATTACACAAAAAATGTCTAGTAATTATTTTATTAATGAAAATATCAAATTAATGTGATTAACAATATTAAAATAAAAATAATATTGGATAATTAATATATCCAATGATTTTTCTAGATTATCTTGTCCCATTAGAGATATAATAAAATATTTCTTTCAAGGATAATGCCTTATCTTCATATTTTAAAAATCTAAGAAATTAATAGTTACAAAATTGTAAATATTGATATTTTTTCAAAATAATGTTTTATTTAATTTTTGAAAAATAAAAATAAAAATTTTAAAAATGTCAAATAATTATTATATGGTCTAAAATGTTCTTAATTTTTCATTTCTTATTTAATTGAAAAAAAATTATAAAAAATTACACTATTTTAATATTGAAACATTTGTTACCTTAGTTAAAATTAAAATATAATAACTAAGGGTCAGTTAAAATGACAAAGTATAAATTGAAATAAAAACGTGCCTAAAATTTATCTTTTGATGATATAAAACCTTATATCATCTAATATTAAAATATATTACATTATTTAGATTCTTGGATGAGTATTTAATTTATTATACTTTTATATTTTTAGTGATTCCAAATGTGACCCTCACCTCAACTATAAAAGGGTACATCATCCCTTAAATTTTCAATTCAATTTGATCCTTAAATATTGGATATACACTAAATATTTCCCTTTTATGATTTCCTAGTTACATTATATAGGTTCTGGGATTCTCAAAAGACCATCTCTAGTGCTTTTAATTGGAGATCTAGATGGAGTGTGTCGAAGAATAAGTAATATTCTCTACAGATTTTTTCAAATTATTTCTTCTTCTACTTCCTCTCCATAAGTTGGTTACATAATAAAGTAATATATCTAGTATAAATTATATTCTTATATGTTATTATGATTATGGAACAACCATATTTAAACATTTACCCATCCTATTAAAAATGAAACTACCACGCGTGCGTGTGTACGCCTTACCATCTCCACACTGTGGTGTAATATGTTTTTCATCATCACATTACTTGGATGAGTATAATAATAGAAATAATAAATATATTTTATTTTTATAAAATTATATTGATTCTATAACATCAAATATACCATCAAATTCCATACTTTTTACTATTAAAGAAATGATATAATCGCTCGTGCGTACGTATGACCTATCGTCTCCACAACTCGATGTGATTCATATACATGTCCAGAATTAATACATGATTATATAAATGTATTTAATGAATATATATTATATATAATACCTTAATATAATCCTTTTAATTATGGAACTATAACCTATTTATAATAATTGCAACTAATATAGAAAAACATGCCAGAGAAAATAATGTACGTAACTCCAAAAGAAGAGTAATAAAAAAAGATTTTTAAAAAAGTGTTAATATGATAAAATATGATATCATAAATATAAATATGGTCTTGGAGTAAGTTAATGACATTTTTTATGCCATTTTACTGATGTTTTGTATATGTAAAAGGGAAATCTTACCTAAGGTAAGGTATTATTTTGTCTCACTTTTATTTCTATTGGACATATGCCTTAAACACCACCTATTTCTTCTCTTTTGTGTTTATGTTTCCCATGGAAGTTTTTATGATTATTATTATGAAGGTTATACAATTTATATATGCATATAAATTCTATATTTTATTAATCATATGATTCAGCTGATTATAAATTAGTAATGTATAATCTCACAATCTCATTATTATTTGAGATTGTTTATATGTAATTATTTACTAGGGTATATTTATCATCCTTGACCATGTTTTCTAAAAAAGATTTCATATAATTTTTACAATTATAAATTAGATTTTTAAATTAATTTTTCCCTATATTTTACTTTTAATAAATGTTTTGGAAAGAATCTTTCTTTTTTTTCCATATGAGGTACTTTTTGACTTTTCCAACAAAAGTACGAGAATAATGTTTTTTTAAATTTTACAACAAGAATGGATTTTTAGACTTTCGTAATGCCGTATATACATGAAGATTATATTACATGTTTTCAAATTTATTTTCAAATAAATTATTTTCATTTAAAATTGTATGAAATTTTGAGATAGAAAAATATTTTTGATAATTAAATAATATCTTCCTCATAAATTAATTTCAATTGTTTTATCAAAATTATTTTCAATATAATATGACATTATTTAATAGGTTATTGATTCAAGTATGATATAATTATTATGAATATGGTTTGATTAAATTTATTATGTAACGATATTTTTGAAATCTATTTATTTTACATAGATTATGTTAAGGTGGAATGATATTTAAAGTAACCCAGTTTATTCTTTGTGTTATGTTATCATGAGTGATTTATGTTTTTTTGGACCACTAAAGAATGATTTCTTTATGAGATGTGTGAGACCTATATCTCCCTCAAATGAAAATGATCAATATTTATATCTCATGAGATATACATGACTTGAAAGACATGTAAATCTAGTTCAGTAATACAGGGATAGAATGACAATTAAATCTAGTTCATAAATACTGGGATGGAATGGTAAGTAAACCCGATTCAGTAATGGAATTTTTACACTATTATGGTCTTATAAATGATCCTTGGATAATATGGAAATGATTTTATATGCTTATGTTTTTTCCAAAATTCAATATTTTATGCCAATTCTATTTTTTGATGAATCATGTTCCTTAACGATTTATACTTTATAAACTACCAAGATTTATTTCATGACTCATGATTTTAATATATATTATAAATGGTATAATTTTAAAAGTTTATGATCATGTTTTTAAATTATTATGTTCATGTTTTTTTTGATATTTTTTTCTTCCCCATACTGAGCATCTGATATCACCCTTTTTATATGTTATATTTTCCCCAGGATATAAATAATTGTTTTAAGTAGGAGAACTAAAGGAGAAGATCATTATAGGGGATGTTGAATATATTTCACAAGTTAGTAGAATTTATTACATGTTTCTAAAGGCACTAAAATATTACATTCCTTGGGAATGAATTTGTTAAATGTAATGAATATTCGTCTAAAAAGATGTGATATTAATGTATATCAAGCATGGTTCATTAGAATAATAAATCCTGATGAACATATCTATAACATGTATATTATTTTCAATGATATTTTCAACACTATGAGATCACATAAAAAACCTTTATTTTATAAGGTTTAAATTATGAGATTGCTGAGATTTATACCTAAAAGATGGAGAAACACATCAGTTTCAATCAGAGAATCACACGACATAATCATGTTTCTTATTAAAGAGTTGATTGAATATATTATGATATAAGAAGAGGTATTAATGTTAAACCATGAAGAAGATGAGTATCATAAAATAATGTTAGTAACCTTTAAGACTACTACCTCTAGAAACTAGAAAGAAAAATAAAAGGGAAAATTTCAAGCTATAGATTCAAGGGATAGTGAATCTCCTTTTGACAGTGATGAGGAGATGGCTCACCTAGGTAGAATATTCAGGAAATTTTACTGAAAGATTAATTTCTTCAGAAAATAAAACTATAAATAAAAACATGACAATATAGGAAATTTTAAGAATGAAAGGTAGAAGGATTATGAAAAAAAGAAGAGTTTTTATATGAATGTAAAAGTAATGGACACATAAAATCTTGTTATCCAAAGAATAAGTAAAAAAATAAATATGATGATAAGTTTAAGATAATAAAAACGTCCATGAAGGAATCATGGAGTGATTCGAGGATATCTCCGTTGATTCAAGCACATCACATTAGGAGAAAAATAATAGAGGAAACATGTTCTTTTTGACTAAATTTAATGAACTAAAACCTTTTCCCACTATTTCTAATATATTTTCTGTAAACAATTCTGATGATTATTACAATGAGAAACATGATAATAATAATATATAAAATTAATAATTATTCTAATACTATAATATTCTAGAGGATTCCATTAGTGAGTTAAAGGATAAGTATAAAATCCTTAAAAGACAACATTCATTATCTGTAATTAAAAAATATGTATTGTCGATAAAAAATGAGAAAAATTATCAACTGTTCAAGGAAAATAAATATTATAAATTGTCAATTAAGAAATTAAATAAATATATTTAAAATTTTACTAATTTTTGAGAGACACTCAAAAAAAATCGGGAATGAAATTTGCACCAAAATATTTTATTGGAATTAGATATCAACCTTGACAAAGGAAAATAAAAAAATCTCTTTTGTTCCTAAATCTAGACCTGAATGATTTACTACCGGTCATATTCCAAATTGAAGTAACATAATATTTATTTAAAATGTTAAAACAATATGTGTATTGGAAATCCATGAGGCAATTATGGGTTCCCAAATCTCTTATTTCTATCATTTTTGTACCCAAATAAACCTGGGTACCAAAATCACTCCTTTCATTAAATTTCTTTCGTAGAAAAAATGACTGAAGAACTCCTATAAAATTCTATGGTAGTTGAACAAAATTTTCTCAAGTAATATTTCAAGATATTATTCAATCTTCAAGAGAATCATAATGGTTGATGGTGGACACATATCGTTCGGTGATAATTATAAGGGAAAGATCATCGACCTAGGCTAGATTGGTAAGAAAAAGTTAGTTTTGATATCGAAATTTTTATACAATGATTGTTTAAAATATAATATTCTTAGTATTTATTAGATATGTGATGATTGTTTTTTATGTTAATTTTGAGGATGATGCTTGTAATGTTTCTATTTTTACTACCTTGAGAAATGACTATGTTTATGATGTCGATTTAAACTCTTTAGTTTCTCAAAAATGTTTCTTTCTTAAGTTCCATTCTCAATGTATCTTTGATTTAGTATAAGAGAATAGGACATTACAAAATTAAATCACATATGAATATAATTAGGAAAGTGTTGGTTAGGGAGGTTTTTTGAGAGTGATTTACCAATTGATAAATTTTGAAATCTCTATCAAAAAGGGAAACAACAAAAAGTCTCTTTTAAATTAAAGTGATAAGTTTCAACTTTTCAACCCCCTGAGTTAGTTCACATGGATTTTTTTGTACCATCTAGAATTTCAAGTATTAATGGGAAGAACTATAACTTTGTTCTAGTAGATGAATTTTCTAGATATACTTGGGTGTATTTTTTATCTCACAAAAGTAAATCCTAATCTTATTTCACCATGTATTATAAATATAATGAAAATATACATGGTCTAAGAATTAAGACCATAAGGAGTGATCATGGATGTGAGTTTGAAAATCAAGATTTTGAATCATTTTGTTCACAAAATTGCTACAATCATAACTTATATACACCTAGGACACCCCAGTAGAATGGATTTATAAAAATGAGATATATAACTTTACAAGAGATATCCCAGACCATGTTAAATGATGATGACCTATCAATCTATTTTTTGGAAGAATCTGTCAATATATTCTTCTACATCATCAATAGAGTTTTTTATCAGGTCTATCATTAAGAACCCCCTTATGAGATGTGGAATAATAAGAAACCAAAGGTTAATTACTTTATAGTTTTTCGTTTAAAAGTAATTTTTCTTAATACTAACGATAATATTAACAAATTTTCCTACAAAAGTGATGAATGGATTTTCCTTAGTTATTCAATATCTAGAAAAGCCTATAAAGTGTTTAATAAGAAGTCCAATACTGTGGAAGAATCATTTCATGTAAAATTTGATAAGATTGATCCACATGAGACTAATACATCCATATAAAACCTTGATGATGATTTCTCTTCTATGAACATAAATTATAATCCTTTGGACAATGATGTAAAACAAGTAGAAAAATCACCCAGTTCTGAATAATTTCCAAAACTTCCAGAACCTAAACCTGGAAATTTAGAAGTGATCGAACCACCTTTCTCTAGAGTTGTTAGAACTCTTAAATAACACCCTTTAGAGTCTTTTTAGGTTACCTTTATAAAGGAATATAAAATAGAGATTATTTAAGAAATTAGGTTGAACATCAATCATTCTTGTCTCAACTTTAACCTAATAACAAAAATGAAGCTATTAATGATGAATTCTGTGTAATAAACCCACAAGAGGAAGTAAATCAATTTGAATGAATTTTTTTTGGAACTTATAGATAGACCCAAGGTCACCTTGACTATTGTCACTAAATTGGTGTTTACGAATAATGTAGATGATTCAGGAACTATAGTTAGAAGCAAGGCTAGAATTGTTGCATAAGGATATTGTCTGGAAGAATAAATAAACTATGAGGAAACCATTTCACCTGTATCCAAACATGAGTATATAAGAATCCTACTTGATTATAAAGCACATCTAGATTTACAACATTATTAGATGGATGTAAAGGGTTCATTCTTAATGGGTTTTATAGTTGAGGATGTTTTTTTAGAACAACCCCTAATTTTCAAAACCCTCATTTTCCAAATCATGTTTTTAAATTTAATAAACTATTATATGGTTTAAAACTAGATCCTACACTTTGTTATGATAGGATGGACACTTTTATTTTTTCAAAAGGATTTCAATAAGGTATAGCTCACCCTATCCATTTTATAAAACAAATTTCAAAAGATGAATTACTAGTAAAAATCTATGTTGATGATATTATTTTTGGAACTTTAAGAAATTCATTATGCAGTGATTTTAAAAAATAATGAAAAATGATTTTGAGATGTGTTTAATTGGTGGACTCAAATTATATCTTGGATTTCATATTTTTTAAAACAAAGAAGGGATTATTTTTAATCTGAGTTAATATATAAAACAAATTTTAAAAACTTTTAATGTGGTTAGTACTAAGAGTAGTGACACTTCTATGATTTCCACCTGTAAAATGGATCTTGATGAAGCTGGGAAACCACATGATCAGACTAGTTATAGAGGTATTGTTGGAAGTATTCTCTACATGAATGATAACAGGCTAGATTTTATGGTTAGTGTATAGATGTGTGATCTTTTTCAAGAAAATCCAAAAGAGTCAAACCATATTGATGTTAAAATAATTTTCAAATTCCTTAAGTATACACCTGATTTAGGATTATTCTACCCTATATGACAAGACTATGATTTAGTAAGTTATTATGATGTTAATTTGGGTGAATGCATGTTATATAGAAAACACACCTATGGAACATGTCACTTTTTGGGAAAGTCTCTTGTTTAATGGTGAAGTAAGAAAAAAAAATCTATTAAATTTTCTAATACTGAAGTCGAGTACATAGTTGTAGGTAGTTTCTATACACAATATTTTTTTGGATGAAACACACTTTACTAGATTATGGATATCAATTCCGACTTGTCCCCCTAAACTGTGATAATAAATGTCAAATAGATATTTCTATGAATCCGGTTTATCATTCTAGTAAAAAGCATATTGATATAAGACATCACTTTTTGAGGGACCATTTTCAAAAAGAAGATATCACTCTTGAATTTATTGGCAGAGAACATCAGTTATATGATATATTCACAAAGACTTCGAATTCTGAGAGAATAAACTATAGCAAACATGAGTTAGTAATGGTTAATTATGGATAAGTTTAATATTGTGGTGACACACCCTTGTGGATGAGACATCGTTGTAGTGACACATCATTATGGTTGACACACTGTTGCGGTGAAACACTGTCTTAGTTAACATACCATTGAATTGACATACCATTGGGGGTGATGCACCATTGAATTTCCATACTATTGGCTTGTCTCACCACTTGTTTTATGCCTATGTGATTGTTTCTATTTCTTAATATTTTGAAACTCCGGTTTAATTTCTTCTAGTTTATGTTTTTTTCTTAACCCAATTTTCTCTTTATCCAGAGTTTTAAATTTTAATTTCTTAGTATCCTTTCATTTTCAATTTTAGAATACCTAAAATCCCAAATGATATTAAAAATGACATTATCTCTAATCCCAACTCACCTTGACCCAAGCATGGTACTACCATATCTTTCTCTCTCAATCTTAGTGTAACCCTTCATCTCTCCTATTTCAAAAATTCTTCTTACTCATAAACAAGATTATAGAACCATGTCTACATACCAAGAATGAATTTGGATTCAATATCTTCTCCAAAAGAATCAAGATCTTCTAAGAAGCAGAAGAATGAATCAAGTGTACCTTCTCTGGTTTCTCCAGTTAATCATGAGCTTGAGAATAGAGTTGTAGTAGTTGAATTGGAAGTTGAATCAATATTGATATTATCTTGCAAGTCCCTAGTACTCAAGGTCCTCCAGAACTAGATATGGTTAGAGTAGTTTTCCTCTAACAAGAAAACCTTCTACCTTATGATGGGTTATGAATTATATCAACATTTAGAGTTTGTTTTTGATCAAGATGGTGATGATTGGATCAGAATTCATGTGAAAGGAAATGTAATAGGTTTTTAATAAAATTAATGGGATAAATATTTGGATGTACCCCCTGAAGGAATATATGAGTAATACTAAGGTATAATTCTTGAAATAGTGATATGATAGTTTATGAAGAGGCTTTGGATGAACTAATAGGAGATTTCATAATAAGAAGTCATGTTTCCTTAGAGCTTGATGGAGAATTTAGTCCACTATTTTCATTTTGTAGCACATGATATGCCTAAGAAAAGGGATATTTCACAAAATTAAGATTAATATATGTTTATATTGTATACTTTATAAAATAAGGTCATAAGATACATTTGTGTAGATATCTCATGGTGAATATGTGTGAGATAACCAAACCATTATCCAGATCCATCTACTTGATCTACCTTAAGATCATTTTTTCCCATATTAAAGTACAAGGTTCTAGTATCTGAGGATGAAGAGTCTATTACATATTGTGGTGTTTTCTGTCTTTTGAAAGTTACTGGTTCAAGGATAAAGATTAGCTGGAACCCCTGGAAAAGGTAGTAGGTTGGTGATTCTATAATGTTATATGCTAAGTACAATTTGATTGACCATCCGACCAGACTAAGGAATGAAGTTGATCCAGGATTGGATCCTGATGAAATAGTTGTATACTCTTATAACAAAGAAGAAGAATCTATTGGTTAAGAAGAAGAAAAGGAATATTTTTTTGATGAAGGGAGAGATCCTGAATTGTATCCATACATTTTACCCATTACATATGGAGCTCATATACCTCCTAGGAGACTTCCGAAAATAGAAATTTAAGTAAAAATTGATGAAGAAGAGACTTAGGTTTTCGTAGAGGAGTAGTATAAGTGTTCCAAATCCACTAGATAAGTGTAAGATGGTGATAATAATGAGGAATAAAAGGAAGAAGAAAATTAAGATGGTAATGGAAGTGAAAGCGATGAATATGATGGAAGTGATAATGATGATGACTCTAACCCTAATGGTTCTAGTGAAAAAATTAAGAGGAAGAAAGTGGTTATGCCTCTAGAGAATAAGGATAAAATTGTTGAAGGGGATCAATCCCCATCTTTGGAAATATTTCATGAAGCTCTAGTGGATGACGAATTTGAGACTAGTGCTTTTTCCCTTGGTCAAACAGTTTCAAATTATACTGTGATTGAACAATTGAGTGTGATTGCTGATATAGAGCAACATGTAGATGATCAAGAGAAGATAGAAATTCATTCTTATGAGAAAGGTAGTGGTATTAAGTTGGATGTTTTATCTATTAATGAATCACAAGTTGATAGTTGTATGGAAGTGGAACCTACTATTGATGGCCAAAAGGATGTTGTTCAGATATTAGTAGAACCTCTTGTGGTCAAATAGAAAAAAGGTTAATTGGGTGAACCTTGCAGTGTTGAACACACCGTAGCTACACAATGTTCAGATGGACAGGGTAGTCTTGAAGTGTCAATTGTTCCTGATGGTGTGGTACCTCATACCACTGAAACTATTTCAGTTTTATTACCAGATCTATTGGTTGAACCTATATAGGAATATTGGGAATGATAAATTAGTGTTGTAAGTATTACACCAAATCATGAGGTTCCTATAGGTTGATATGGAGGTGATCCTATGGGATCTATGAAAGCTCGTGTAGACTTTAGTGGTTTCATAGTTAATTTTCCTTTAGTGGGGCCTCCTACACATCAATGGGTTACTCCATCTCCTCCTATTATTATAGTGGATGTATTCACTTGAGATAACTTTCAATATTTTGGTGAAACGATAATTTCTAATTTTCATAAGTGTGTGATGAATAAATCCCCTATTCTAACCAAACATTGCGAAAAAGATGTCATCTATCTATTTTAGTTGGTGATCCATCATATCCAACCAAAGTTGATGCATCACATACATGAAGTTGATATTGAGAATAAGAGAATAATATGTGAATTAGAATCAATCTAGTCTATTATTGAACATTTAAAGTCAACCTTTAATTCATACATGGATGGTATCCTGAAAATTATTGAGGATACATCTTCATATTATTATACTCATTATTCTCCAATAATAGATGTTGATCAGTTTAGAAATGTTGTGAGAGAGGATATTGTAGCTACCTCAAGTGGACCCTCAAGTAGAGAACCTATGATACAATTGGAAATGATGATGAAGATTAAGAAATGTATATTGCATAACCATATGATGATCAGATCAAATGATAATGATATGGATACTACCAATAAAACTATCACCAAGGATATAAATTAATATCTCTTTATAATTTAAACAAATAATTATATGGAAGCTAACCTCAAGATCATAGCTTAAAATTTAATGATGCCTCAAGCTTCATAGGATTTCAGAGATCAAGTAATACAACTAAAGGATATGACGCCTATGTTGAGAAAATTTATAGAAGATAAAGGTGACTTATTTAGTGTCATAGAGAGCGGTGGCGAGATCATTATGGATTTTAAAAATATGATGTTGTTTTTTCTTCATGTTCATGGTCAAGCTATAGTGAATCAAGAATCCATTCTTATAACTCCATAAGTATCTCTAAGACTAGGTGTGACCAAGGATCCTCATTCTCCCTTGCCTGCCCAGTTAAAACCATTTACCATGCATCCTATGAAAGATATTCCACAACATTGGCCTATCATCAAGCTAGAGACTAGACATCCTGGATAAATAATGAGAATTCCAATTGGTGTAACCAGTACCATTCCTAGAGCTCCCCCAAAATCTGGTGATTCTTCTAGATCCAATCTGGAGAAAGTCAAGACCAAAGGAAAGGAACCATTGGAACCTACTACCCAGTCTTGTCTTTTTGAATTGGATTGTGCCTTTGATTGAATTTTTTGTAATAACTTTTTGTCTTGACACTATTATATATTACCCGCGATTATCTTTATTCATCAATCCTTATCTGGTCTTCCTTTTTTTTCTTACTGCCATTACTATTTTTATTCTACTACAGTTTCGGTTTTTGATAATCCCAAATGGTGAAGAATTCTTATGGAATATTTTTTTTTGGGTTTATTTTGGAGAACTTTATGGAATCTATGATTTATTACAGTGTTGTTTTCTATATTTTATGCATGTTACTCACCTTCGATACATACTTTTTTTATATTTTTTCTTTGATACCATCTTAAATTACTTGGAATTCGATGTTATGAATTATAATAGATTGGATATCTTGTTTACACATTTATAATACCTTTGATTCCATGCTTTATTATCATAAAAATGGGGAATATTATTGATCTATTTGTTTTGATAAACAAAAAATAAGGATTAAAATGATCTTAATGAATTTCATGTTTTCTTAAAGTATATAATATTTTGAAATAGGTGATGAAATTGAATATGGATGAGACATCGTTGAGTCTGACACTACCAACTTGAGATACCATTCTCTATGACTCACCTTCATCATGGAAATCTCACTAAGTTTGAGACACTATCATGATGTCATGCCATTAGACAAGATTTTGTTTAATTCTGATATACTTCCAGATGAGGCACCACTAGTTTTATACCACCAACATATATTTTTTGCAATGTCTAAGACACCTTCAGACCATACACATCCAGTTGTGACACTGTTAGCGAAGTGAAATTTCAGCTATGTCAAAGACACATCCAGTTCCATGCTGCCAGTGCAACATACCTCCAGACTCTAAGACATTGTCTAATTGGGACACCACCAGACTAAGCCACCACCACTATTTTCTTACCTTACTTATTCTTAATTATTAATAATGACGGTATTATTGAAGTTAATTACATTTAATATTTTAATGATAGTTTCTTAAATTTTTTAGAGAATGAATTGAAGTAAATTTTAGGCTTGTTTTACAAGGAAGCAGAATCTCTAGATTCATGTGGATATTCTTCATACATATGACGATAAAAAAAGAAGATCTCATGAGATATAGAAGAAGAGATGCCTAAAGAAAACTATTAGCAGGATGAGAGCTCTACCTTACTGGACACACCTAGTGTTAAATATCTGAACTACTATGTCCTATCAATATTTTCTTGAGAAAGCAAGTGAAAATTCCCAAAAACAGATTTTTTCTAGTCAATAACAACAGTCTGCGACACTCGGTTCTGCTGAAAATTTTCACGATATCCTGACTCAATCATCACTACCAATGAATTCAAGAGACACAAAATTCATTTCAACAGACCGAGATTTTCTAAAATCTACAATTTTAGATTTCTCTGTTCTTATTTATTTTTTATTACATTTTGAGCAGTGTGTGTTATACTGTATTTTATATATACACACTGTCTCCTCTGCTGAACTAGAAGACATATAGATAACTTCTTATCTTTTCTTACACCTATACTTCCACAGAAAAGATTTGTATAGGTACTTTTGGGGCCTGTTTATTTTTTACTCCCATTTATAATTGTAGAAGGGGTTGTGTGTGACCTGGAAAGTTATAGAATGTTTTAAAACTTGATCATAGTTTTAGATCTGCATTTTTATTTTATATAAAGTTCTTGGTGGTGGGTGATCACCATGTAAAGAGGACTACATATCAATTTGAGACTAAACCTATTGATTTCAATATTTCCACGGTATGGTTTAATTTTGTTTTACTTTATTTTTACTTTAAAACTGAAAATTGTTTTAACTATAAAAAAATATATATACTATGATAGTTTATCTAAATTTGTGTTCATATAGTATTTTGGTCAAGTAAATTGATTTTAAAGGATTAAATAATATAATATATTGTATATACAATACCCAATAAATCTTTAGAGAAATATTTTGAAATATTATGATCTATATCATACTACCTCTTTTGGAAAACGTGGACAAATTAAAATAATTTAGGGATTTAAAATTAATCCATTTTAAACAGAAAATTTATTGGATACTTAATTCTCCCCTATTGAGATACTCAATGCATCCAATAGTTTTATTAAATGGAATATTTAAACAGTTTTAAATGAGTGTTAAAGAAAAATATTCCACATATGTTCCTCTATAAATAAAATATGATAACTGGTGTGAGTATTTTTGGAATATCAATTGAATAATATTAAAATAATGGAGAGTCATGATCATATGTAACTATCCCATGTGAGTGTTTATTGATTAAATATAATGGGGAAAACCCATGTAAACTAATGATATGTTGAGTATAATTAGAGGAATAAGAGGAGATATGAATATGGGTTTGAGATAGAATAAATTGATATTGCAATTCCAGGATATTTTTTGTATCAAATAAATAATGTGAGAGTAGTAAAAAAATATTCAGAGAGTGCATATCCTTTTCATTGAGGTAGAATAATAAGAAGAATAGGAAGAGAAGAATAAGGAAGTATATGATGTTCTATCATTTCTTATACAGATCCCTTACATCGAAGAAAAAGAAGAATATGGAGTGAATACCTTCCCAAATATATCCTTATATCATTAAATCCAATGAATACATGAATTGAAGAGTTAATAAAGGATAAAACTATTTTAATACATGTATATATTTTATGTATTGAGAAAATTTAAGAATAATAATATTGAATTAAGAATAAAAAGGTTGTTATTGTAATATTATTTATATTATATCCATTGAAGATATTATGTAAAAAAGGAATAATTCAACACCGAGGAACCAAATATTTACATGCACTAATCATTATGAAATTGTGATGAAGAGAACATTTAGGACTTTCCTGTGAGTTCATAAGATTATAAATTGGTATTCAAAGACCTTTGTTGAGGAAGAATATTTGATCATTTATATGGAGACATATTGTAGTTGATTAAAGACCTTGTTTATTAGTGAGTTTGGAGTACCCTTTTTAAATTGGTAGACGTTAGTATAAAAACTAGTCGGGAAATTGTACATGATTTTTAGGATATATCATTGGCGTTAAGAATGATACATCCCCAACCTATATTCATTTTATTATATTAGTTGATATCTATGATTTAGACACAAAACATGAACAAAAAGAAAAAAGTCACCAACATTTAGGGTAAACCTTGTAAAAATACCACGCGTTGTTACTCATGTTTATTTAATACTTTTAATATTTTGTTTTATTTTAATAATTTATAAATTTACCCTTTCACCCTAAATGGTGTAGACATTTTAATATAAATATGGGTAATTAAATGAGAAATGAATTCAGAAAAATTAGTTCACACTGGTTTACTCCCCTCTTAGTGTGAGTGAATAGATCATTGGGAACGTCAAATGATATTAGAACCAATTATAACTATTATTGGATATATTTATTTTTCTTAGTTTATTTTATCTTTTATACTTGAAGTATACATACGAAGAATCTTGTAATTTGTTTCATTTGTAGAATATAATTTCCACCCTTTTCAGTACCAACGTGGATGTTATTTCAGAAAAAAATTTGAAGAACATATAGAAGAAAGTGAATAAACTGTTTAGAAATATTTCAATAGAAAAAGTGGGTACACCACTAATTCCTGGATATCAAAGCGGTTTTTATCTATCAAATATGTTGTTAATTGTCAACTTGAAGAATTATTACTTGACTATGATAAGTATGATCTAATTTAATCACTTATTGTTTTTTAATTTGATGTAAAGGATGATATCAATAATGTACCTATTAGAGTTATTAGATATGTATTCTAGTTTTTTAAGATTATACAAGATGAGAAAATGTAGTTAAAGATGGAAACTAGTGAAATAAAAGAAGCATTAGAAACAATGTTTCATAATTTAAGCTCTCTCATCAAAATTGTTTAATACAAATAATATTCTAAATTGACCAGTAAAGAAAATTTTACCTGTATGAAGAATTATCGCAAATTTTCATTGATGTGAATGATTTTATAGGTAAAATATGTGACGAGAATGTCCATTATTTATAAGAAACTTACAAAGATAATATTGATAATAAGGATTATCAATTGGAATTCAAAGAAAAAAATTACATAGCTTGCGAAATACATGAAAAGTATATAAAAAATCTGAGGATAACATTGAAAAGAAGAAAAGTAAATGGGAAGAAAATTTTATATTAGTTTTGATTGAGAAAAATAACCTTAGTATGATGTTTCATGAATTGGTAATTGAACTGATAAATCTTGAAGTGACACATACTGAATCTTACAAAATTTCTTAAAGAATAATTCCTCTCATGATTTTTTTAATACGAACCTAGATTTCAAAAATACTCACATTAGTTTCAAGAAATTGTTGAGATCATCTAATGATCTATCTATTGTAAGCTAAAAGAAAGTGGTAACCCTGATTCTAAAAATAATTGATTGTAATAACACTATTTAGATAAAACATATAGGTTATAACTCAAAATATGAAAAAATGTCAATGGAAAAAATGATATAAAATCAAACATTTCATCAAGGGTAAATATAAATACTATGAGGAATCTTGGTTCCCCAAAATGTGTCCAAATGAAGAATGTTTACACTAAACAATGACAAGGATATCATGCTCTCCATATTGCAATAGAAAGGAATAAATCAATGTTTATTAGTCATTATTGGTGCTAAATAAGTTTTTTAGATAATTTCATTGAATTTTTGTATAATTTTTCAATTAATAGAGAATATATAGGGACTATATAAATGGGTATCAAGGCCGAGTAAAAGAAAAGTACGCATAAGAAGGTAAATCTATTCACTAAAAAAATATTTAGAAAATTAGTTATTATATATATAAATTATAGTAATTATTTTTATTATGATGAAGGATCATAATATTGGGTGAATTTGGAGAAACCTAATTAGGGACTAGACCTTAACTTGGATGGTTCAAGTGTTAATGTAATCATGTGAGGAGGTGGTATCATTCAGGATTATAGGAGATTTGTGATTCTAGATTTCTCGATATACTATTAAAATTCTAATTCTCTTATTAAAAATCTTATGCCTTATTTTATGGATTAACCTTATGTTTTTTGGAAAATATTTATATCTATGATCAATGTGGATTCAACACTTTTTGTTTATTATCCTTTGGGGTCCTCCCTTACCACTAGATTATAGCCTATATTATCAGAGCCTATAGAGACTTCGTACACCAAGGAGTGTATATTATTCACACCTATCATGAAATAAATTTCATAGTGTCTTTATTAGATTTCAATGGAGTTAAAGAGAAGGTATTGATTATTTATTTATGTATTTTATCTCTCCCTAGGTATTGTAATGTTTTCATTTGTGGTGGAACTCTTAGGAATTATCACATTCATACCCCATGATTTTGTTTTTTATTTTTCCATGACATTGATTTACTTTCTCATAAAAAAATGATAAAAATTTTCAATTAGTGTTGAAATTAATGTAAAGAAAAGTACAATCATCATTGGGGTGAAATAAAGTGAATAAGTTTAGACAAAACACAAATAATAAGAATGATGAGAAAGAATATACAACAAAGAAGAGATGATTCTACTATGGGAGAAAATTCCACATCATAGGTTATTTAAAATAGGACATGAACATTAAAGATATAGGATGAAATATATAAAAAAAATATAATCAATCAAATAAATAAACAATGTGATTTTTTATTGAATATATTCAAGAATAAGAATTACAGAATTTTCCAAATTATAGTGACTCAAAGATTATTGATATGTCAAGTGGAAGATCCTAGAAATCAAATCATGTATCTAAAAAATGAATGATTATTGAGCTATCAAAGTTTTAAATGTAAATGAAGATATATAAAGAATAAAAGAATGAATGTGCATTGGTAACTGATTTGATAAAGTCACCTCTATATAATAAGAAAGCTAAATGTAAAAGTAATTCCATATTTCTCATGACTTCTCAAGTCATAAAAATCAATGAGGAGAAAGCATGAACTTTTATCACAAAACAAGATAAAAAAATAGAAAATGTTTTTAGGTAAAAAAGAAAATATCATCCATGTTTCTCTCTTTAAAGAGATATTAAAAAATAACCTTTTTCCAAATTCTATTTTGTTTTTTTCTTTATAGATAAATGATGGTGATTTGTTTAAGTATTGAACTAGAATGTAATCAATTTATTATAAAACGAAGCATTACCTATCATGAAGTGATTTAACTAGTATCATTTTTCCTCATTATGATACTTCAACTAGTGTTTAAAAGATATTCTTGGAGTTTATTTTAAATAAGAACACAATGATGTATAGTTGATAGAGATTATCCCTTGAGGGGGAGTTGTGTTGAGTGGCTACGATAATATTATTATTTCATATGAATCTATAATTTCTATCCAAATTTTATGTTTAGGTATGTAAATAAAACATTCCCATCCTTGTTTTCATTGAATCAAACCTAATTATTATAGGGTGGGGGTTGTGTTTTAAATTAACTCAAATTCGGAGAAAACCACTTGTAATTGATTTTTTTATGAGTTTGTTGAGTAGAGTTTATATGATAATTTGTAAAATATACATGAATAAACCTTAGAATTAGTTTTATGAGTTTAAATTACATGTTGATATTTTTATGGATAACTTTTTCTAGATTAATCTATCTAGTTTTATAACCCAAGACAACTCCCATATAATTATTTTTGGTTAATTTATGAGTCATTTATCAGAATAATGTGATCCCATATTTCTATCAAGTGAATCATGTTTTACTTTCAAATGGGGTGGAATATGGAGTGGTAATAAATATTTGATCAATAACTAAGCATGAATACTTATTAAACCTTGAAACATTGTGTTTATTTTCAATAAAGAGGATAAGTAAGCAATGGAGTATTTTTAATTTATCCTAATTGGATATTTAAATGGGAATTGATAAAAATTAAAAAGGGGGGGTATTGAGATGGGAAAAAATATTATAAGTGTTGTATTTTTTTCAATAAAAGACATAGAGATTGGGAATCTAGTAAAGTCAATATGGGATATATGAGATAAATCATAGAAGTTACTCTGGATCATATATATTAAAGTTAGAGGCCATTGTAAATGCTGATATCTATGTTGGAAAACAAGATATAAAAAAGTGGTTGAGATACTATCATTGATTCAAAGTAATGATGAATATTATTTTTTAATGTTTTATAAAATTTATATTCAATAGAGAATCCTTTATAATTATGATGATTGTTGACTTAGACTTAATGAAAATGAAAGTTTTGATGGAATATGAAAAAACATTTGTTGAGTCATTTTCAAAATTGCTTATTTCGTATCCTTGGTTTTTAAAATCACAAAACAATTAATTTTATATATGAGTGAACTTGAAGTTGTTTTTTTATGTTCTCTGAACATACTTGACATATAATTCATTAATTTTTATTGTGTTTACTCTAATTCAATAATTTTTAGAACATTGTAAAGTCACAATCAATTACATCAGATGAAAGATGAACAACTGATTTTGATTTTGTTCCAACCATACCGAATGAACATAGAGAATTAGTTTATCATAACACTTGTAAATAGAGAAGTGTATTTGAAAAATAATAGTAACTAAAAATTCTATAAATTTATGTTTCTTTAAGATTTTCACTATGTTAATGCTTCGAGAGCTTATAGTTGTAGTATTTTTAATATTGTTTCATAGAGTTTTGGTGTGTGAGGGTTTCCATTGAAAAATATATATGATTATCAATTATAATTATTCACATTCAATACCGCATAATAAATGAGATTTTTGGTCTAGAAATCTATATCATTCAAACAATGAGTCTGATAAAGTCAAGGGATATACTTACTCTTACCTAGGATGATCAAAGAGGATCTCAAGGATAGATCTACCTACTACTACTAGTTTTTTGAAAAATTATTAGGTTTAAACCTTTTATTTTTTGATCAGGTAGATCAATGAAGGTATAGGTTTATAAATTGTATCCATTGGATCTATGTACCGATCCATCTACCAATTTGGATTAATAGTGAAGAGTTATTTTGACTTGACCTATTGATAATATCCTTCAAAGGGGTATATGGATTGCTATCCAAAACAGCATGAATTTTTTTAATTTCATTGTATTTATTTTTTATTTTATTATTTAAATTAGATAAGGGTTAACATAAAAGTAATTTAATTTTCATTTCATTATTTGTTTATTGTACTCCTATGTATTTAAAATTTATCAATTATTTCTGATTAACATTCTTTAGTGGTTGAAAATTGAAAGTTTATTTTTAAACTTTAATTCACCCCTATTAATGCTTCCATACTAGGTCAAAAATATCTACCAAAAATTTATGAATTTGAGAAGATGGATACTAAAGAAATTGAGTAAATCTAGTTGTTATTTTAAGTGTGTACCTATCAATGTATTTTTGCCATGTGAATATTGTAAATGTTTCACATAGATGATGGTGGAAATTAAAAAATTTGAGATTTTACTAAACTAAGGAAGGTGATATATTTATTATTAATTATTAAATAATTATCAATTGATTAAAAATAAGTATGTTTGATATTGTAATTTATGAGGTAATGGAAATATACAAAAATAATGATAATGATTTCTCATATGTTCCAAGGGTTTGAAAATAATGTTGAAGAGCTTTAGAAATTGCCTCATAGTTTTCAAAAGTCATTTGAGTGTTTGTAAAGAATTATTATTGGTGGAGATTCCTTAATAACAAAAAATATATATATTGAGGGTATGTATGGTTTAATGAGATCTTCCACAATATTAATAAGATTATTCCAAGAGAACATACGGTTTATATGTTTTTAAAAATGTGTGTTTTATGGAAGAAGTATTTAGAAAGTGAATTGAATTATATGATGTTGTGTCGATATTCAAATATTAATTATCATAATACTAATAAATATTTATTATTGATTCAATCTGATATAGAAGCATAATTAAATGAGAATAAAATGAGAGGATCATGGTTCAATAATTCCAAGATATAAAATAAGAATATTTTAAATCAATGTTGAATATAAAAATTAGAGTTTTTATCAGAGAAAATATTTTACTATTTTTAAATCAGATTTAAATGAGAATATTTAGTATATAACCTTATAAATAATAAAGATGATAATTTGTGATTTTGTTTTTAGAAGATCAATTGATGAATTTAAATATAATGGGAAAAACCTGCGATCACGTGGAACTATAAAATTTGAGATTTTTTTGATTGAAGATCATGAAAAACAAACCAATGTGAAATAGTGCTGAGTATAAGCTGTGGAATAAGAATATTTATGAATTTTAGTGTGATACAGAAAAACTAATACTGCAATTCTTGGAGATATGTGTATTAAAGAAATTAATTAACAGTATCATCTGATATTAAGATAGATAATATCTTATGTATTGAGGCATAAAAATACGAATCACAATATAAGAAGAAGGAGGATGATGATGTATTTTTATTACTTATATATATCCAATTCATCAATGATTAATAATAAATAAGAGTAAGGACCTATCCTATAATATCCTTATTTAGTTGAATTCAAATAATAAGTTAAGTGAAGAGTTGATCAAGGATATAATTCTTGCTGGATATATATATTTATATATATTCTATGTGTCGATACTATTGAATATGAGAATAATATTGAGGTAAATATAAGTGTACTATTTCTTTTATTTGTTTATATTGTGGATGGTGGAAATCATATGTGAATGAGAAAATGAAAATGTAAAAGAACATGGTATTTTCATGCATTGATGATTTTGAAATTGAAATAATGAAATCCAGGAAAATTTTCATGTGATTGTAAAAAATTACCAAGTTTTTGTCAAATAATTATGCTGAGGAAGAATATGTAATCATTTTATGTAGATATATATTAGAGAAAATTGAAGATCTTGTTCATTAGTGAGTTGGGAGGAAACATTTCAATCTAGAGAGAGTATGTATAAAAATCATCCAAGAGACTACACATGATATTTATTAGAGAGCCTAATGGTTAAGGATGATACCTTCTACACTTACATTAACTTTATTATTTTAGTGGATTTCTATGTCTTCGAATCAACATGTACATAATGTGGAAATAGTCACCCACATCATGGGAGAACTATGAAAGAATACCATGTGATACTACTCTTGTACATTTACTAGTTTTCATATGGGGTATTTTTTGGGAATTTATATGAGGATCTTCTCATTATAATAGGTGTAGAAGTTCAAATATTGAAATTGGTAATTAATATAGAAATGAATTCTATAAAATTGTTTCAAATTGATAAACTAACCATATCAGTGTGACTGTACATATCATTGGGCACTTCATGTTAAATTATTTTTTATAATTCTAAAATTAATTATTTGGATTTATTAGATATAATGGGTCTTCAGGTACATATTTATTTTCAAATATAGTTGAATAAAACAAAAAACCCATATACAAAATCTATCAGAAAAAGAATTATAAAATGAAATAAAATTCATCAAACAAAAACTGTACCTCACTGTCCTTACTAAATATTTTGAAACATTTTGTATGATTAATATCCCTTAGAAGTAACAAATTGGTTATTACTTATAAATCTATTCACTATCCATTGGAATCATTACATTATTTTCTAGGAAGTCATATCCTTCAAATTTTCACTATCACCTCCATCTAAAAAGGAAAAAAGGGAAGAACATAAGAGAGTTTTACCTTTGAGTGTAATATCCTATATCTATTTACACTACTTAAATTTGGTCCATGATATTTATTATATTGAACCCATTTAATGAATAAATTAGCCTACTAATGTTTCATATTTTATGTAATGACCAACCCTTTATATCAAATTTTTTAACTCTTACATTAATCACTCAATTTATTAAAGTGATTGATTAACTCCTTTAATAACCTATAATCCATCAATACATCATCACATGATGTGTCACAAGTTAACTAAACATGATAATTAAGGTATTACATTTGGTTGAATGATATATAATATCATTTATCATATTTACCCTGATGTTTTTTCAGGAACCAAAATATAATACAAACCACGTCACGGTGAATTTCTCCACATTTTTATTTATAATTTAGTTCATATTTTTAATAGGATATTATCTTGAATTAATCAATAATTTACATCAATATTGATTATCAAAACTTTATGAAATATTTTAATTTATTACATCATGTGTATTTTATTAATGTGATGTTTGAATTTAATATTTGCATGTCCATTTGGTATGAATACTATAATTAATTCAAGGAACAATTAATTAGATAAATTAATGTTTTTAATAAAGTGAATAGTTTTTGAATTTTTATAATAAATTTATTCAAAAAATGGATTACCAATGTGTAATACTTTGTTGTGCTATGACATAAACTATTTATGGAATATTTCTTGATCATGGAAGTTTAAGTGTTTGAATATGATACTGATTATTCCATGTTCTTAGTATTGATTTATTCTAATAGAAACATTGTGTTTCTATTAAAATTGGGTGAAGAATGTAAAATTTAATGATATGGTTTATTAATAAGAATTTGATGATGTTTTATGTGTACTTATTGTTTTTAATACATTCCTAACATACATTTCACTATACAAAGTTATGCAATCAAAATATATGATATGTTTTAGATATTTGGTGGTATCCCATCGAGGCGAATTTCTCAAACCATTTACATTTACAACCCATAAATGTTAATATTCACATGAATTTATGGAGGTATAAGAAAAAACCCCAACTATAATGAAATTAGAGACCTAGATCGTTATAATGGATTCAAGATTGATGATAATTGATTTTGGTGTTTTTTTATATTCATTTTATGCTAATTAAATTATATTTTTTATTGATAAACGTTTCTAAGTTATGATTATTATTATGTATAGTTATGTGACATATGTGATATTATTGAGGTATATTTTGGAGTTAAGTATTTATTTATTTGATATTTTCTTTTATTGTGTTTAATGTTACTATGATTTTAATTATATTTATTTTTTATGATCCATTAGAGTGTAATTCACACCCCAACTGTTACATTTATACCCTCTAAACTAATCTATGACTTTAGTGATTAATGAGAACACTTGAGGCTAGGATATATTTTACGTCAGTGACACAATCATATTGGGGTGGGATATTACACACCATTTATTACATCAAATAAATTAAAATAAATTTTATTTATTATATCACTTTAAAAGGTAATTATTTAAATATTTATACAAGAGTTTCCATATTCATTATTGAAAATGTGTCTTTGTGGCACTTGTATATTTGGTTTAATTTTGGAATTTATGTAGAAATATTTTTTAAAAAACTAAGAAAACATCACCTATTATCCTATCAATAGTTTTTAATAAACATTATCAATCATAACATTAAATTCTAAATGAAATCCATGTGGAAAAAATAAATTTTTTAGTTAAAAAAAATATTATGTAAACACTTACGCAAAAGAATACAATTAAATAATAGAATAAATAAAATTATTAATTAAATAATTAAAAAAACTAAAAACTCTTTACCATTTAATAAAATATATTTAAAAAATAATTTTTTCTTCATTATATATTAATAATATTTTTCAATAATTACCACCATAAGTAGTTTTCAATTATAAATTTTCAATAAAACATATCAGAAATTTAATAATAATAATTGTTTGTTTTGTTTCATAAAAAATACTTCATTGTTTTTATGTATATGTGTTTTTAGTTTTCTTACCAATTTTCTATAAAATTTATATATGCATCTGTATTTTGAAAATTAAGTATATCTCTTTATTTAAATAACTAAAAAACTACTTATTTTTCAAAAAAAATATAATCTAATATTCTTTGTTCACTTCTCTAAAACAAATTATTCCAATATTTTTACAATCGTTTATATAAGGCCACATTTTAGGAATAAAATGTCTATTTATGATATATATTGAAGTATAGGGGTTCAGTGGTGAAATTTGGATGTTCTCGAAGTGTTCAAAGGTCATTAGGGGAAAATTAATGATCATAGGATTGCTCATGATACCCACAAGACCGTGGAGACTAATTTGAGTAGGAAAAATGTCTAGGTGCACGGTTTTTAGGATCATGAAATTTAATTGTGCATGTTGAAATGTTTTGTTTATTAAGTAGTGTATTATTTCTTACATGGTCACCATTATCATTTATTAGGGCTATAAATTTTCTAAAAATGGATCCTAAACATTATATTTTACCTATATATGGATGGTTTCTTCTTATTTTTCTACTCTCACTCAAATATTAAGACCTAGGATGATCTTGGAGGAAATTTTGGAGGGATTTCATCCCTAATTCTTAGATATTATAGTGTTTGATTGGAAAATGTAAGGTAAGTTACTCAAAATCTTTCCCACTCTTATCTATGCTTATGATGTTCTTCGTAAAACCCAAAGTGGTTGGGTTTGGAATGATTGTAAGTTTTGTTTGAAGTTATTTGGAGATTTCGGTTTTTGGTATTTGGTATTTGTGGAGGCTAAGGCAAGTAAGGATCTCAATTTCTGTGGTGTGATTTTACACCAGTATCATGTTAAGGTAGTTACTTTATTTTACACATGGGTTTATAAGAGATATTTTAATCATGGATGTGATGTTTTCATTAAATTATTTTACAAATTGGAAATTATTTGATGATATTGTAATTTCATTTTTATAAAAAGTTTTTATTATTAGGGTTTTTGGAAAATATGAAAATGGTTGGTTTCTCGGTGTGCATGTGTTTTATGAAATTTTAGGATAATTATAAAGTAATTTATAAAATTACTACTGATGGATACATTGAGTTTCATAGTTATTATGTTTAAAATTTTTGTTTATGGATTAGTAGTGTGAGGAGTAAAAAATGGTTTGTATTTGAAACTTTGATGTGGGTGCCTTGTAGAGGTTGAGAGGGATCAAAATTACTACTTATGTGTGGGTGCCTTTCCGGGTTTGATAGGGATGTCAGAAAATGGTTGGGTTGTTAGTTTGATCATGATAAGGTACCCTTCAACTTTAATTTTTAGTTATTTATCATACATTATATATAAAAATGGGATTCAGTGATTGATTAGATTCGTGTCCATGTAGTTTGAAATTATATAATTTTCGTTACGCTTGGATATAATTGGTTTTTGAAACATATTTGATTTAACTAGTTTATTATTTTTTTGGTTTCTAAAATTTAATCAACATGGGGAATGTTTTATAAAACTAATTAAAACCATGGATGGATTTCATAGTCATGGAGTGATTGGGAAATATTGGATAGTTTTAGATTATGGGATGACTCATGGAGTTATGGGGGTGTGTAGAGGAGTTAGTGGGTACCCCATTTTGGGGAGTCATATTTGGCATAATTTTTTATTTTTTTGGAATTGATATACTTACTAAACATGATGGTTTTGGTTTTACTATTATTCTTGTTCAAAAACACTTTATGATTCATTATATATGATATCCTTGATAATATTTTCACTATTTTATTTCTCTGTTTATTTCATTATAATAATTTATTATATGTAAATACTTTATTCTTGATTTATTAATAGAATTTTGACTTGTGGAGTGTAATTTGTTTTAGTGAAAACCACCCATAATGGTATTTTATATACCACCCATATTTATTTAAAATCTTTGGGGATTAGGGGGATGCACATAAGGTAAGTTATCTTCATGAATTGACTCAGGTGAGTTTGATGAGTGATGAGTAGGTCAAGATATAAAAAAATGTATTAGTTTAGTATTTTTGTGTAGTATTCAAGTAGATAAGTTGAGATTGATCTTATAACATAGTTATAAAAATGAATAAATGACATATTTATAGAAAACCACGAGTTACCAGGATTTTCATGTGGACTAGTGGTTAATTAACCACTTGTATAGTTTTTGATGGTTAAGGTGATTATTTATCCATGGTTAAAGGAAAATACAACCTTCATAAATCATGTAGGCATTCATGGATTTGAAATTCATCATGGTCACTAATTTTTAATGAAAATTTTGAATTTAAGAGTGATTTGGATTTAAAAATGGGTATTTTGAAAATGATGGTTTTAAGAACATATTTCAAAAATATTTGTATTTGTGGAAATAGATACATTATTGATTGTAATTTTTATTTGGAAAGGGAATATTGAGTGATAATAGAATTTTTGGTCTATGATGGTTTGGTAAAGTGTCATGGTGCCTATTTAAAGTGATGATTCTTGGGTAAAATGAAATAAGGATTTTGTGTGTGTTCTACAATCATAGATAATTATTTTTGAGATTGGGGTAATTTTTTTATCCTTAAGAATTGTAACAAGTTTCACTAAATATACCTCATACGAATTAGTTTGTGGAATATTATAAGAATATTATACTAAATGATCCGCTATTTGATCAGAAATTCTTAAGGAATTGGAAAAAATATTATTATTATTTTCAAATCTGTGACATCTTGACAAGCATAGGTTGATTGGTCGTTATAATTTTAAAGACAACATCCTCCAATATTTTAGGGGGATTTGGGATTTGAAGTAGTAGAAAATTTGTTAATGGGTATTGGAAATAATTTTTCCCTTTTTGGATACTCAACAAGTTTTAAAATTCAAATTGAAAACCTATATGTTCGATGTAATCACAAGATAATGGTGAATCATTAAGGGCTCTAAGGGATGAGTTAATATTTCATCCCAAAATATGATCATAGGTGGTATTGTTTAATATCAACTAATATGTTGAAATTCTAAATATGGAATATGAGGTAGATATAGAGTATGGGAAATATTTAGTGGGGGTAATAATGCACTTTTCCTATTTTTTAAATGAAATGTTATTTATATGCTTGTCCTAGAAACATGGATTAATTAATAATTACGAGTCATAAATAGATGCTTCTTGTGACACAAATGACACATGGAAAATGTATGATCCTGTGATGGGTGATGGAATACGGATTTATTGAGGGAATATATATAAATAAAGTCATATATAGTTAATTACGCAATAGATGTGATCATCATAATTAGGACACTTAGTCACATGATGGATGTGATTTGACTCATGTAGGCATGATTTTAGTTAGAGAGTAGGGTAGAATTCGGGTATAATCCAACATACGAATCATATTTGATAGGAATTGGTGTTAATTGCTCATCATTGTGATAATGGTTATCTGGTACTCTCATTCTATGGGGACAATATAGTGTGTTTGTGTATGCTGTAAGTGGTATATTAAACAAAATGGCCTAAACATAGCCTTAATGCATTGATATGAGAAATACATTTAGAATGATATACCTTAGAAAACATGTTATAAATTCTTTTTAGAGAATGATAATTATTATCATGGGAAGTGAAACCTTTCTAGAGTTAAGGACTCTTTATTTTTTACTTAAATTCCATAAGCCTTGTTGTGGGACTCTAATAATACTCATTAAATGGTCATGTTTAGAGTGTGTTCAAAGTGTGGAATAACCCCTACATATATATGATAAACCTTGTCTTGATTAAGATATGGATAAATAAGTAATACCTTAATATGCTATGTCATTTATGAGTAAGGGAAATGATATATTTGGTAATGGGCATACATTAAGTGAAAAGTGGGGATTAATGGGATAAAATATGACCAATGCAAGGGATAAAATATCTGTAAAATATAGAAAGATGACTAATGGTATCTTAAATATATTAGTTATATCAAGATAATTATTTCATGGGAGTTATGATACTTGACCTCTAGATAACCATGACTAGTATTGAGACCATCAATTAACTCATTATAAAGTAAATGAGTTGAGTGGAATGAAATAATTATCAATGAATATAGAGAGAGCCTAAATTTTGGTGAGTTATACAGTAGTATAAAATAAGGAATTTCTAGCTGGGAAAATTTAAGTTCAAAGTGAGTTGAAATTAGATACTTTCAAGGAAGTGTGTGAGGTCCTAATGTATGAATTATATTTATCAAGAATTAGTGTTTTTAGTGATAAATTGGGGATAAAACTCGATCATGGTACAAAAGATCCTTTTGATGTCTATTTACCCAAAATAAATGCTTGTGGGATGATTATATCATATTTTAATGACCATGGATAAAAATCGATGAAATTTGGGTGATGATGGAATCCAAACACATTAAAACCCTTGGTATAAGAGGATAAGTAAAATTAGAGTTTGAGGATCAAACCATAAGATTCTTATGGGCATGGACCTTCTTTTGGTAGTATAATGGTAAATTTTTGTACTAATGTGTATGGTAGAACCAAACCATAAATGGTTAAGGTTTCATATCTACAATTGGATGTAAGTGGCCTAGATATGTCTATAAGAGGGAAACAAAAATGAACGAGTATTTGTATATGGTGGTTAAGATAAATCTATACCTTTTGTAACTGATTAGTTGTAATAAATATATTGTTATTACCATCATGTTATTTAAAAGTATTAATATTACACAAACCCGATGAGACAGATAAAGGAATATTCAGTTCTTGAATTCATTATTTTTGCATATAACTAATTCTTTAAATATAGGGGAGACCTTATATTAGTGTCATGAAGCATAAAATTTGGAATTTTATTCCTAAAACAATTTGGTTGTTCCTTCCTCAATAAAAGAGGATGTGTTTAAGGAATTTCACTATTCATATTGGAAGGTTTACCCCAATGTTATTAAAATATAAAAGGATGTCAAATGGAAATATTTGTGGTCAAACACATATAATGAGGTTACTGAATTTGTTAGAAAAGTCATTACTTTCCAATAAGTGAATACTGAAAACATTCTCTTAATGGGAACTTTATTAACATTTACTATCTTTGTGTGGAAGTAGGTCTGAATATCCATGGATTTTTTAGAAGATAAAGATATTCCTGAAGTATGATTCTATTTTGGTTTTCATTGAAAAAAATTATAAATTTTGTCATTTCACACTTATTCAAGAGATGAATACATTAGAAGAGTTAATTAATATGTATATTTCTAAATTTGGTGGACTCTATGGTGTGCTGAAATTAATTGCTTTAGATATAAATCCTTAATCCACTTATAATTTTTTAATGGACTCACGGTAGTAAATTGATATATAGTTAATTTCTAACACTGACTTGCATCCTATTATGTATTTTCAGTCAATTACGATTATCCAGGTATTAGAGTATATTATTAGAGAATGTTTTTTGAATTTTCATGTATTATGGAATGATCATATTCAATTAGTGGAGTTTGGAAATAATAAGAGTCATCAAATCACAATTGGGATGAATCCCATTGATATGATTAATGGGAGGCTATGTTATTCTCATATATATTTGTTGGAAGTGAGATAATATTCCATAGTGGGGTTGAGAATAATCCAAGAGATGATAAAAAACACTCATTAATTAGAAATTGGATGGATACAACTCATTGTGGGTAATATTCATATGTTTATTATTACTAATTTCCTTTTGAATTATCTATTTCTAATCAATTTTATTTGAAGATGTTTCCATGATTGGGACAAATTAGTGTTTGGAATCATTTTAAATTTTCAAGAATATTTTTGATGTTGCATTCTATTTGGAATTACCTCACATTACAGTGTAATTCATGGTGTGTTTTAAATTTCATATTTTTGGAAATATGTGTTATACCCTTTACATGTTATCAGTTAGGATTTGGTGGAGTTATACTTAGTTATGGGATTTTTATAGGAGACCATCCATGTTATTGATTAGTGGGAGAAAACATTTAATATTAATCATATTACATTAGTATAAATCATTTGGAATCATGATACCATACAAAAGGTGGAATGTGAGGGGGAATAATTTAATTTTTGATAATTTCTAGAGCTTTTTGAGAATAAAGATGAAACCTAACTTCCCTAGGACAAGATTTTCAATGGTGGAAAGTGTTTTAGGGACATATTTGACATATATAATGTCTATTTTTTATATATATTTAAGTATGAGAGGGTTTATAGTGAAATTGTGATGTTTTGGAAGTTTTTGGTGCTGTTTATGCATAAATACATGGATTTAGTACCATACATGACACTTAGGGGAAAATGATGATTAATCATGGGAAGGTAGATAAGAATAAAAAAAATAGATAAATTATCAATAGTTTAGTTCATATTAAGCCTTCATATTTAATATTTTTATCTAATAAGGATTACATGGTCATCTTCATAAAAACTTAGATAATGCTTTTGGATCATGAATTCACTTAAAATGGGTCACAAACCTTCTATTAGACCCATATTAGTGTGAATATCATCTCATTTATCCACTCTCACTTAGATCTATTAACCTAAGAAAACCTTTGAGGTGATTTTTTATATATTTCCTCCCATATCATAGATCTCGGAGTGTTAGAGTTCCATATATATGGAAATACACATTAAATTTCACCCTTTTTCTCTATTATTATGGTGTTTGTGCCGAAACCATAAGGGGTAGAGTTTTGAATGATTGGTTTTTTTGTTAAACTGATTTAGGGATTTTTATATAGGTATTAAAGGAGGATATGGAAAGAAATAATATTTATTTTTGTTGTGGTTTTACAACATCACCCAATTGGGGAAGGTGGCTTCTCTCACACTTATTATTTAAGAATTCTTTTAGGATTGCATATAAGTATTTAATTATATTATTTTATGTGTTGAAAATGATTTTTTGATAGTGGTATTTTGTTGATATAAATTTTTTGTGTGTGAGTGTTTTTGGGAAACATGGAAATGGTGGCTTTTCAAGTACATGTGTGTTTCCGTTAAATTTAGTGTAATGATAAAATTGTTTTTGATATTAATGTTGATGGATGAATTGAGTTTCATAGATATTTAGGTTGTGCTTATTGTTAATGGCATGGTTAAGTTAGGGCTCACATATGAGATGTAATTCATACATGAGTATAGGTTCCTTACTGTTATTTATAAGGATTATAATTCCCACTTAACTGGGGGTGCCTCATAGAGTTTAACAAGAATATCAGAAAATGGTTGGGTAGTCAGTTTGCTAGTGAGTAGGATGTACCCTTTGGATTTTGTTGTTTCTTGTTTCTTAAGTTTTTAATATTACCTTCGGTTTCTATTGATAGGATATGCGGGTTAATGTTTGAAATTATTTTATTTTAATTATGAACTGACATGGTTGGTTTAAAAAGACTTTTTAATTTAACTAGTATATACTTTATTTGGTTTTATAACATTTAATTCTTGTGATTCATTTTTTATGAAACTCATTTAAATTTTGGTTGGTTTTGACATTGATGGGGTTCATATAAATTCTATGGGTATATCCCACTTGGTCTTATACGTACCTTTGACTCACCCACCTCGGTGGAAGGGTAATTTGTATACAACAAGACATAGGTAAGATAAAGGAATCTTACATCACCTGTGGCTGACTATATCTATAGATGTAAAGCTATTAAATAAGAGCTCCCAAAAATGGGATGACTCATGGATTTATAGGGATGCATGGAGGATTCATTGTGTACTATATTTTAGAGAGTTTAATTTTATGTCCTTGTCAACTTTTTTTGGGTCTATATACTCTTACTATACTTGATGGTTTTGGTTTTATTATTATTATTGTTATAAAAAAGATTTTATCATGCATCATATAAGATTTTCTAGATAGTATTCCCTATTGTGTAATTTTCATTTGTCTTGTAGGTTGTTAATGTCCAAAATAATAATAATTTATTATAAAATTTAATATAATAATGGCATAAGGAGTGTTGTTTATTTTTGGGAAAAATATTCTATAATTATATTTTATTACCCCACGATAATTATTTTCATCATTTAGTGATCAGGGGGACACACACAAGCCTAGCAGTATTCTTACTTGACTTAAGAGAGTTTAAGGGGTTACAAGCTATGTTGGGTTGTTATAGTTTCCATATTTCTAATTATAAAAGTGGTTTTATATCCCTTATTTAGGAATTTTCGTTTAAAAATTTATAATATATTTTTATTCAAAATAAATTATAACCAAGTTCATCTAGCCCATGCATAAGCCCAATATACAATATGATTGGAAATTCAATGGGATCAGGGAACAATTGATGATTAAAATTACTCATTATCTTCTCTCAATCATAGCAGTTAGTCACTCTCCCTCACACCATGATATCCCACATAGTTTTCATTACTTAAAACCATTGATGCAACCAATATACCTCTTCTAATGAGGCTTCAACCGATAATTTTCAATCATTTTTCTAAATTTATTAAAATATTTATTCATTACTTTAATAAAATTAAATCTAGTTTTATAGGGAAATTTTAAATTGAGTGGTAAAAAATATCTAACATATGTTTTTAATATTGTGTTTATGTTTCTTATGTTAAACCATATCACTATATTTAAATCTAAATATCATTGTGCCTCATGAAATATAATAAACATTTTTAATTGATTAATTAGACTCAACCATGGTATAAATTCTTGGAATAAAAATTCTGCTTCACTAATTTCCCCCCCTCTTTATTCACATATATTCTTATAAAAAGTAAGAATGCATAATCATGATGGTGATAAGTGAAAATTTTATGTAAGAAGCTTTAAATTAGGTGTGTTATTTACATTTTGTAATGAAATTTTCTCACTTCTATGTACTACATAATAATACCTTATTAGACAAAATAATTTAATATTTACTCTTATGAGGTATTGATTCTCATTGCATTTCTTTTCTATTTGGTGAATAATATACTGTTGGTGATCTCAAATTCTATTTCAAGAAAAAAATTGTCAGTATCAAGAAGTTTACTAAAATGATTTTTTAAAACCTTTTTGTTTTTTTAGAAAAACCAAAAGAAGAAAGTGTAATCAATTTTATTATTATTTTAATAAATTAAAATAAGTTTCTTCAAATATTTTTATATAATTATTTATTTATATAATTTATGGGTTATGATAGTATTACTTATTTCTATAACATTACTTTTGAAATGATAAAATGAGGATTTCAAGTGGAAAAAACACTATGGTTTGGTATATGATTTCCAACATACTAAAAGGTATATTATAAAACAACAAAAAAATGTGAATTAAAATAAATTAACTTAAATAAATAATTTTTATCCCATTTTAATGCAATTTTATAGGATAAATACACCATTTCTTATATTTAATTACTTTTGGATAAATTTAAATCAATTTGTTTTTAAATAAATCCTCAAAGTTTATTAAAATATGTAGAATATTCTACTAAATTTGGGATTTTTATTATTTATTTTTATTTATTCACTAATTTTTCCCTGCTTCTTCAATTTGTCCTGTTATATTAAATTTGAACAGTTACATAATTAAGGCTGAAATATTTTCTATAATTAATATTGAATCATTTAATAATAATAAATGAAAGTGGATGAGTTTTATATATTTAATTCGCTTCTTGGTTCAAGATTATAAAACTTGTTAAATAAAAATAGTTGGTGTAATCATTTTTAATTGGTTATTTTTGACATAGACTAACAAATTGATAAATTACATAAGAAATTTTTAAAAAATACTGACCAAAAATATGAATTAAAATAAGTTAGTATTGTTTTTATATTTCTATAAAAAATCAATAACACTCCCATCAGAAATTTTAAATTATGGATTTCTTGAATATCTTAAGAAATTTTATTTTTTCCATTTATGAAAAAAAATATAATTTTTTTTATATAATTATTCCTAAATTTTTTACTGAAATTTTTTTTGTGCCGCTTCTTTATGTGGGATTATTATATAATTAATATATTTATATATTTCTTTATAAAAAGTGATCTTTTAATAATTTAAATGGTTTTATTATTGAATATATATTTTTCCTATTAATTTAGTTTATTTTTTTTGAAATATAAATTTTTCTACATAAAAAAGTGTTTATATATTTGTTATTAATACACTGTTTTTTAATTATTCAAACGAGTTTCTTCACGAAATTTAGTTTCTATAGAATATTTATAAAAATAAATATTTTTTACTCTCTCTTTGAAATATTATGTTATATTATATTATGTTTTCATAGAAAGAGATTAAATTAAGTTCATGAATAAAACAACATAAATAATATTCATAATTTTTTTTAAATAAGTAATTTGGTAACACCAATATAAAAACAGAAACATGTAATTATTTATCAATAATGTTTCATTTCAAAACAGTTATTGAAAATTTATTATGATAATTATCAATTATGATAAGAACTTATGTATAATTGTTTTCTAATTTCATAATGTAAAATATTTTTATATTTGTTATTTCTTTTATTTTCTTTTAGAATTACCCTTTTTTGTAAAACATATTTAAAACTAAATATAGTAATTATTAGTTATGATAATTTTTTGTTTAATATCATGATTAATAGAACATATTGAAAAAAAATAATTACACTCATCACAATTAATAATTATTTTCAAAAAAAAATTGGTGTCGATTTTTTAAATAAGTCACTTACACTTAAATTTCAAGAGAAAAAATCATAAATAAGTAGAAAAAATTAATTTTTAATTAAGGAATGTGGGAACCCTTATATTTTCTATTTTGTAATATTACAATGACTGAATATAAGTTTAAATATTATGATAGTTGTGTACAATTTTTATTTATTTATTTTTTTTCTTCTTTAAAAAATAATTTCCACTTTCTGAAAATTTCCAAAAATATATCATCAATATATTTTTAACTAATCATATATAAAATTTTAATTCTAACTAACCAATTTATATTATAAAAAAAATATTTATATTTTGTATATTGATTTTATTCATAATATATATATATATATATGTATATATGTATGTATGCATTTGTGGATGTGTTTGTATATATTTTTTAGGGGATATATTATATATATTTATATATTTTATATAAAAGAAATCTTAATTTTTTTTAAATGGATATGAAATATATATTCATAGTTTAAATAATTTATGTAAATAATATATTTTGTATTTAGAGGCTACAACCATGGTTTGAGAAACATTTTAGTAGATTTTTCTTATTTTCATAGTTTGAGAAATAGTTTAGTAGGTTCAATCTACTATCTTGGATCCCAAATCATGGTAGTAGACTATCTATTATCACATTTTTGAATCAATAGATAGTTTAATGGATTAGTTTTCATAAATAATTTACAATGTATTGACTTGGATAAAACCTACATCCACAATTGGGTAGTCTACTGCCGCATTTTTGAATCACGGTAATTGGAATTATATTTTACAGTATAAGAACAAAAATTACATTCCATGGACATTATAAATAAATTCCTAAAGGGTGACTGTAATGACATAGCATGATTCCTTGAATCTTGACGCCTTAATTAGTCCATCACATGGCCTCATGCATGCTCTCTAATTTCCAGATGCTGAAAGCTAGTACTAAAGGATAAAAAAATAAACCATCGAGGACTTTTTTATAATAATAAATGATATAATACCAGAATATAATAAATATACATGGATGTAATTTTTTTTATAGAAACCTAATTATTATAACCTTATAGAAACTTTATTTACGTTTTATAAAACCAACATAAAAGGAAGGATAACATTATTTCAAAAAAGTAATAAATTGACTCCAGTCCTAAAACAAAAAATACTCTTTCAATATCTCCATCATGGATTTATGGCTCACCATTGAAGAATAACTAGGTCATCATTTTACCCACATCACATCCAAAAATATCTATATGTCTACCAATGTGAAACATTTTGGAGTGGGTATAAATTGAATAGGATTTTCCCAAAACTCTAATTAAATCCCATGCATGAGTAATAAAAATATGAAATCCCAATTAACACTTTATAAAATATTTTAAAATCTTTTTTTTACAATAACATTCATATGTAAATAGTAATTATCCCCATAGGTGATATGGAAGAAATATATTTTTAAAGAAAACCATCTTTTAAATGTCAAAATATAAAGGATTTAACCCACCATATAATTATAAAAATTATTAAAAATAACACCATAATGAAATAATAAATATCACAGCTAATGGAAAAATATTATATTCACCAAAAAACATCCTAATAAATAATAATACTTTACTAATGTTAAAGCATGAGAAATAAAACCCAAACCCCGCAAGTTAATATACAAGATAACAATTTAATACCAACCATAAAGAACCATTGGTCACCTATTGAATTATATGAAAAAGTCGTCACATGTGTATACATCCTTTCTCAAACCCTTCCATAAAAAAACTATATATAGATGTGTACTGATCTATGGTATAAAAACATGGCCATACACCATTTATTGAAGACAAATATCACAACCTGTATTATTTATGATAACAAGAATCAATAATGTGAATATATTTAAATATAAAAAATATTTTAAAACCCATTTTATGTAAAAATTCCAAAACCCACATGCATCATGATTACATTTTGTTAAAAACAACTTTATATAACCTTCATTTAACATGAATTCCAAATCACAACCCACCATTAGAAATATAATTTAACAAATCTATCAAAAAAATCATTTCAAATTATATTATCAGGAACAACCAATTTGATTAATATTAATTATAGTTATCCAAAATAGAATTTAGTAGGAATATTTTTTTATTAAAAACTAATGATTTAAAGTCCATGAGTTAATATTTATCATAAATCATACATAAATAATAATTATTTAAAAATTCATTAACAATTCACACAAACAGTAGTCAATAATAAGAAATATAGTTGATCCATCTACCTAGATAAACATTCTTTGAATTTCCTCAAGTTCTAATTATGATAATCCTAAGAGGATTATTCTTTAAGACTTATCTTCAAGATTCCACTATAAAACAATATTCATAAAAAATAATCCAAACCTCTATTTAATGAAATTTCTCATGACACATAAATATTTCAAATGACCCCATTATTAAGTGGAAAATATTACTCTATTTTAGAATGGTACCCATGTAACTCATTAATGTGGAGAATATGGCCTCTGGTGAGTGACATTACCCCCATGAATCTTTGAATAACCCTCATGCAACTCAATAGTTTCAAGGTATAAAAATAAAAGAAACGGTGGTGGATTAAAATTATATTATATGGCACATACCATTTCTTATTTGGAAAAACCTCATTCTAATAGTTATAAATCCTTATATTTAAGCCTTAAGCATGAATGTATAAAAATGCTAGTTTTTATACTTTGACACATCACTAGACCCATTGAATTTTTTTTATGAAATTTTTGGAACATTTCACATCACATACCTTGATAATTTGATAGAATATCTAACCAATATTCACCATTTTTATAGTTTCAAATTCCATAGAAAATTATAGTGAGAAATTTATGATAAGATTGAAGGAATAAACAAGAGGTGTCTCAAAAAAATATGATTATTATTTTATAAAAATATTATCACAATACCACTATTATTAATTTGATATATAAAATATTCTCATTAATAGATTCTACCCTCTATTTCTCATCACAATTACATTTTATCGCTTTATCCTCTATTATAACTCTATTTCCCTTTAATAATATTTTCATGGTGGATTTTAATGAATCATATTGAAAAATACTCTTTTAATTATTATCATTTTCTAGATGAACATAATTATTCACCATGATAACACTTTTACATAAATAAAACAATTAAATATTTACCATATTTTTGTTATAAAATAATCCTCTAAAATATATTTCATAATAAATTAATAAAATAATCCACTGATAATCATATTTCACTTATAATTATCACATAATAAATAGTAAAAATTATAATGATAGTTATATGTTTTTCTAGGGAAATCACCATTAATTAAATGAAATCAAATCATTATCCACATACATTAAATAAAATCTCAAAATTATTAAAATTGAATGTTCACAACTATAAATACCTTCTTACTTAGAAAATTTACTCAACTTACTTAATGAGAACTGAATAATACTTCTATATGTTAGATTCTCTTTCTAATGTTTTCTATTAAATATTACAATGATTCCACAGTAGTAAAACCAAAGGAATAGGATTTACATTAAATGTTTTTCTTATTGATCTAAAATTTTCACTAAACTCATAGTAAAATTCATATTATGTTTTAATTACACTAATTTATAATAAAGGAATTGTGATGGATCCTATAAACATATCATTAGTTGAGGTGCATTACTACAATATATACCATGTCATATAATAGAGGTAATTCTAACTAAAATTCTACTTCACTAATCTATTCCACAATCTCAAATACACCTACATATAATGGTGTTATCTTCCCTTTTATTCCAAGAAATTAGTATATTAGACTAGGATACACTCACAAAAATTCATGGTCACCAAAAACGAACTCTAAGGGTTTTCACCAATAATCAACATATAAATTCTATCGATATTTCACTCTCACCATTAACTTATATATATTCATTAATCTGATCTATTAACTCTTATACCAAATTTTGTATAATTAGGAACTTATTTCAATTTTCAACCCAACATAATAGAGATCAATAAGGCCTTCTATACAAGGCCTCAAATATCACCCTACATGATAAAGATTGAAAACCATTATTATAGAAAATTTCCACCAAGGATAAATGATCATCCCATGATGTTCTAAATTCCAGAACACATTCCTAAGGAATATCTTCCAAAACCTTTATAATCCTTTATATTTACCCATCCTTATATGGATGATATGAAATACTTATTCTCAAATGATTACCCATTATATTATATTGTCTATTCGAAAATCATGATGAGAAATCATGTTTATTATATGAGATAATGTAATTTGGTTGTTCAAAATTTTTAACAATCTCCATGACATAAATTCTTCCAAGATCCTCAACTAAATACATCACCCAATTATGTAAGAATTGTGACGCATTTTTAATATGATCCACCACCACCCAAATAGAATCACAAGTCAAGGGTGGTATAGTTTATCATATCATAATTTTTTTAAAATGTATTACAATTTCCAATATGATATAGATAAAGGATATAACATCCCAAGTAGTCATTTTTGTTCTACCTTTTCCTATTGAAAATATAAACATCAAGAAATGTATGTCATAATTTCCTTCTTTATACTCATCCCCCAAATATAAACACTTGATATCATGGTTTATCTTTTCAACCGAGTTATGTAATTCCAAAAATTAACGATAAAATATCACTATAACCTATTTTATCAAAGGTAATGTAATAAATTATTATTCCTTGAACTAAATAATTATGTCCAATTTAATTTTCTATATGTTTGTGGTATCCCCACTATAAAAGGTGTATCACATACCCTTATATTATGGGTTAGATAACTATGAATCCACCAATTTTTATAATATCATAGAATTCATATTCATACTAGAAATAAATTCCCCATTATCACTTTTATCTTTATCTAAATAAAAGACTACTGATAGACCCATTTACCACCACTACTCATTAGTTTTTTTAATATTTTGTGTTGAAGTCTTCCAAATCAAAGTATCAATGACAAAAAGTCTCTTCCCTGGTGTTTAAGAAAATTTAAAATCAAATATTTTCAGTTGTTCTACCCACCTTCACTAACCAATGTTGAGATCACGCGATGAGAAAATATTCCTCAATGTTTTATGACTGGTATACACTAAAAACATATCACCAAAGTGATAAATCCTCAAACTATTCAATGAATAAACCTCTGTAACTAACTCTAAATCATGGACATGATATATTGGAACCCAATACGATACTGTTGGATTTTTTGTTAGTTAGGTTTTATTATTCACTAAAGTAATTTTTTAATTCTATAAATCATCTTTGCACTGAATCATCCTTATCAGTATATAACTTTTTTGGATATTGTAAGGTTTTTTGAGTCAGAGGAATATTTAACAAGAAGTTTGGGTGAAAATTTTAATATTTTTCTATAATTTGTAAGGATTTTTAAATTTCATATATATTTTTGTGAATTTTATAGGTTTTTTTATTTTTTAAGGAATTTTGAATTTATTATGTCTTTTGAGAGATTTCATATGGATTTGAAAATTTCATATGAATTAATGGATTTCACATAAATTATTGTATCATTATTTTGAAAAGCTTGGGAATTATCCCTATGAATTTAAGAATTTATCTTGGGATTTCATAAGTCTTTAATCTACATTCCATAAGAATTCTTAGTAATATTCGGTTGTCTTCTCAGTGAACTACATATGACTTTGGTGGAGTTTTGAATAAATTTATTTGATTTTATATGACTTCATCCTGTGCGAAAAACTAAAATGTACTAAGGTACCCAATGGCATGTAAAACCCTCAATGGGATTTATAATTATCCTATACAATGTAATTTCTATCCAAGACTCATAAAATAAGAATTTTTCTTTGGTATATTATGAGTAAATTCATATTGTGATTCCACTGATCATTCCAAGATGGAGGATATGATATCAGGATTAAAAGAGGAATATGTTATTCTAATATTGATGATTTAAAATTCATGGATTATGTAGTTTTAGTTCTAAACTAAAATCACACCGTGACTCGGTGCCTTCATAATACATTTCAACATGCATAAGAATATTACTTATGATACATAATTAGTGATTTGGTCAAGAATAGGAAGGAAACTCATATATTTTTTAGAGATATGAAGGCCATGATATTAAAAGAAGATATTGATGATTATAAAGAATTTGAGAAGGATTATTCATCACTGATGATTTGATATGTTTTCCATTTTCAAAATTTGGAAATTACCACGTGCATAATTTAAAAAAGGAATATTCTTGTATCTTTCATGAGGTTTTCTACATCATAAATTTGGGAATATTATATTTTGGAAAACCCAAGGAATAAAAATGTAATAAGTAGGACAGAAACTAAGAATAAAAAATACCATGATAAAAAACTCTTTGAAGAGAATAATTAATGATTTTTAAGTATAAAATAAACACACTTAAATATGGAGTAAAATAAGTGGAAATATGTAGATTTATAACCCCCCAACTTGATTTGAGTTTATATTATGATCTTAAAAATACTTTAAGAAACCCATGGTTTGCTTATTTATTTTTTAACCCTAGACCCGATGGAGTGTTAAAGTGATTATGAAGAGGGATTGTTTCTAGTAAAATGAATATTTCATTCTTGAACTTTTATAATAATAATGGTGAACATTATTTCTTATTATTAATTGATAAATCGTCAATTTATTCTCTATATATTATCTCTTAGTGATGATCCAAATAAAACATTGTGTCCCCACATTTATTTTATGGCATTAAAATGTTGTGTGCATGTATGAAAACTAAAAAATACATAGTTTTATTTATAATATAAGGAAAATATCACGTGAAAAATAATAAAATACAACACCCTACTTCACCTCTCCACTTAGGGTGTGTTAGGATTTTCTTTACAATAAGTGGTATCAAACCCATATATTTTGGGTACTGAATCTATCTTCTTTATCTTGTTTATATGGATAATACCATTAATGAAAAGGGATTTCCTTTATTTTATTGGTGAAACTTACAAATATTAAAGAGAAGGATGATATGTCACCTAGGATATCTTAGAATTGAATTTTTTCTTCTATCGTTCAAGGAATACATGTTAGATATGATTCTGCATTATGCATGAATGATGTGATAGAATGATTTGGTTGATGCATTATTAAATTAAATTTATATAAATCTGAAGAGTTGATCGTTTTAAAATTATATGTGGGATAATTTGGTTAATTTCTATGAAGGATAAAAATATTTTAAAGAAACAATGATTCAAATTCCACATAACAAGTTTGATGATCTAAAAATGTACCAAATATAAATATTGATTGGTTCATCAATTGCATTATTCCAGTGGTTGGATAAATATGAGTAATTGATGAATAAATAAAGGATTTGAATTTTATAAAATTTATCTTGAGGAGGTATGCACCCTTTTACAACACCAAATTTTTTTCTCTTCAAGAAATACATTTGTTTGAGCTATAAATGAATAACATACATTACGATTTAGTTTCTTATGAAATGTAATTAAAGCTTTAAGAAAAATTAAATCATAAAAATAAGGAATTGGAAATAAAATACATATAGAATATTGAAATAAATAAATATGGAGATTAATTGTAAGATTATAATGACGAGTTTATATTATTTCTGGAAAAAAAAATTAAAACAGGTAAGGGAAAATTTGAAGGCAAAACACCCTTGACTTGTTTTAGCTATGACTAGGTGGGAATAATTAGAAGAAGGTGTCCAGATATATTTAATGTTGAAGAAGTCGAGGCAGAATCCATCCATATTTATTAAGAAAATTATCCCCCTAAAAGTTACATCAAACAAGGAAGCTATTCTATGAAGAATTTTTAGAGAAAATTACTTCAAATAAATTAAGAAGAAACTGATGAAGATTACATAGATTAAGAATAAATTGAATTTAAATTTTATACTAGAGATTCCACGATGTCCATTGTAGAAAAATTAAAATATGAATATGAGAATGAACATCAACCTGTAGGTATTATAGACTTTAATGTGTAATTGGATTGACCACTTCAAAAACATTATATTTATATAAAGAAAAATAAAATAAAAAATTTATTCATTATTAAAATAATCCTAAACGTATGTGGATCAGATTATAGTTGAGAGAAACTGACAATAGATGTAACACCCTGTGGTTTTAATGTATATAATTTATATTAAAATTAAATGTGTTCAATAGATTTCATCACATGAAACACCAAACCAAAACGAAGCAACGATCATTGAATAACCAATCAAATATAGTTGTTTAATTTTTGGGTAAATATAGAGGTTAAAATATTATTAAATATATGTATAAAGAAAAATAATTTCATTTTTAATACAGTTACATTGATAAAATTCAATTAGTATAGATAAATAAAAAATAAAATCATATTATGTATAAAAATTCATCTTATAAAAAAAATCATTATCATGCCCAAAAAAGATTATTATATTTTCATTAAAAATGGTTTAAATATTAACTATTGATAATATATAAAATAAAATAAATTAACATCCATCTAATAACTATTATTATAACGGTAATACATTTATTTTCTCATTTGAATATACACATTTCTTAATGTTATTTTTATGAATTTATATTAAAATTTATTTTTATAACTTTTATAAATTTAATTATACAAAATTATTTGAATATTTTTAATCATCATTTTAAAATTAGGTAATGTGATCAGTTTCATTTTTAGGTATAAAATTAAGTTACAATCATTTTTTTTTCAAGGAAGTATACTTTTCTAAATATTGTGATTTTAAATAAAATAGATATTTTTTCAAAATAAATACTATAATGTGATGTTTAAACATATATAAAAATAAATTAACAATCATTTAATTGTTAATTAATATTAAATAATATTAAGACACTTAATTATTAAAACAACATTTTTTTTAAAAATAGTTTTCAACACATTATATTTTATAATTTGAAAGTTAATTTTCTCATATTTAGAAATTGAATTAGATTAAATGGAGTCAAAATTAGGATATATAATGTTGAAATTTATTAATAAGGGTCATTCAATATTTTTAGTGATAAAATAATTACTATGGTTAAATTTTAATTGGGATTAATAAGCATTAAAATGGGTAATCTAATGTTGCACAAATTTTACTTGATCAATTTGACACTTAGACTCTATAGAATACCTTTTTAGGTTTCAAAGTCATAATTAAATTTCATACTAATATTTAAACACATAAATCACCTAATAATCATGTAATTACATTCTTATCCTTTACCTGACATTCTTTTCCAAATATTTGTCCCCCATTTCACCTATAAAAATTGATCACTTACACCCACTTAATTACAAACCTATAGTTAGAAATTCCCATGAAAATATAACCAATTTTCTTCTACTTGAGCTCATATTCATTTTTAGAATCTTATTTCCTTAATAAATTTCCTTAAGTCCTTCATTTACAAAGGTTACATCAAGAGAATATACAAATTTTTAACATAAGTATTACTTACACTTTTACTTCCTTTATATATCCTTCTGATCCAAACCCTTCAAAAATATTATAAACATATAAATAATGAAATTATTATAAATAATATTCCTATATTTTACTATATTTATGGAGTAACCATTAGGTTTTATCCTCTCATTTAATAAAAAATGAAAACATTTCTCATTGCTCATGTGAGGAATATCGTCACCAAGAACAACACATTTTGTTTTTCATCACTTACGTTCAAGGATGGTTCTTGAAATTGGTTTCGTTAATAGATATATAATTTATGTCATGATTTATATTCTAGAAGTATATATTATTAATTAATTATTTAATATTAGAAAGAAGAGATCATTTTAAGAATAAATACCTAAAATGAATATACCAAGAGAAAAATTAGTTGATTTATAAGTGAAAACTTATTTTTCAGTTAACTTATAATTTTAAATCTTAAAAATTATGATTAATAACCTTAATAAAATCTAAATAAAATCATTAATATTTTTTATAATGATATTAATAACAATGAATATCTTCCATAAACATACCCACACATAGACTGCAGCATGTTCTTGTTGTGTCGGTTAACGAGCTACATGAAAAATTCTATAAATTTCAATCAATGATGGATTCGAAAATTTAATATTGGAAGAAATAATTAAATAATTATTTATTATTATTTAATTGTAATATAATAATTAAACCAACTAATTAATACAAATCCATTTGTTCATTATAAATTATCAAAATAAGTTCATTACCGACTTCGTCATCACAAAAAAAAATTAAAATACTTATGAAATGAAATTATAAATTTATAAATAATTATAAAGCATAAATTAAATTACATTTTATTATATGATAATTATTAACTTAGGAATAAGAATGAAAAAAACACCACTATTAAAAAACTAAAACAAAATTACCAATATTAATCACACCCGATATTGAAAATTGATAATATCTAACTAATATATATTTACATAATTATTATAAATTAGGTTTATAAATGGTTATATATGTAAAAAATGTTTTAAAATAGGTGAATAATATATATATTTATTATTGTATATGTGATTTAAGCACTTTATTTGAAGCCAATAATTTTGATAAGGGGTTCATCATCTCAAATTTAAATTCATGAGACATGTTTTTTTTTGCACCATGATATTATTGATATGGTATGATTACATCAAAATGAATTTATTTTATCATATTAATTGAATTAATGGTACTTTAATATCCATACTATGTTGTTTATTCAAATGTATTTTTATTCGATAAATACAAAAGATAATTTTTTTGTTAACTCCGCTCCCTTCATTGATTTATAATGAATGTTCTTGGAGTTCCTTCTTACCAGCATGGATGATTAAACAGTAAGATTATATTTCATGGTAATTTTTTACTATTACTCTTGTTATAATGAATTTTAATACAAACATTTTACCTTTATGAATCTCTTCCCATAAAATCATATCATTTTAACACTAATTCTAATTATATTTAATGAAATTTCCCTGTCTTGTCTGTATTTTACTTCCCACCAGTGTTCCTATTTATATTTTGAAACCCAATTATGTTTTTTACCATGTGAATTTCATATTTCAATTATCCTCTTTTTTAAATTATATTTTATTACATCTTTTTATGATGTTTTATTTTAAACAATATATTTTAAAATAATAAAATGGTTTTCCTTTCATGATTATTTTTTTATCTTCCACTACCCATTTCCTTATGATAATATTTTGGTCATTTCAAGTATCGATTGTTGAAGGTTCATTTTTTATGTAAATTTTTTCAGAAATTTTAACTTCACATTTTTTAATGTTACATATAACTTTTTTTATTGATGAAAACATAAAAAAAATATTCTATTAATTATCTTTTTATGTTTTTCTTCTATGTGAATAGATCTTTCCATAGTTTTTATCTTATATATATATATCATCCAATCGATGACTTCATAGTTTCTAAAATAAATTATCACTCTCCTAGTTTTATAAATAAATGTTTTCAAATGGAGAAGGATATTTCTTATTTACAAATAAATTTTCTTCATTCCCATAGAAAGTATTATTTTCTATCTATGTCAACTCCCTATATTAATTCCCTTGATATTATCTTACAATACCATCTGCTTTAAATCTCTAGATGGACTATGATTATGTTTTTACTACCGTAATGCTCATTTATTTATTGGTCTAATCAATCTTTCAGGGAATTATGTATGATTTCCAAACATGGAACACATAATCTTAGATATATTAATGGTGCATCATGAAAGTGGTCCAATGCATTCGATAAAAAATATTCTTTATAGATGAAATATTTCTGATACCTTGGAAGTATTACATGGTAATGTTTTATGTTACCTTGTCAAAAAACCTTGGTAATATAAAGGTTTTTCCCTAATAACACTCCAATGCATTCGGTAAAGAATTAATATTTATATATGACATGTTCATGATACCACGTGATCTTATCTTTGTAATGTTTTATGATAACTTGGTGAATAACCCTAGAATTATGATTTTATGACTCCTTGGTGATGAAATTTAGTGATATTTTTATGAATTTATCATGTTTATATTATAGCCACATTTTCAAATTATGATTCATGTAGTTTTGATCATGTTATGTCTCATTTTTGTATCTTCGTGTTCTTATGTTCATATTCTTATGTTATGGCCTATGTCTTACCCATGATATGTTGTGATTTAATTGTCTATCTCTTATTAAGAATTTGAGGACACCTTTTTATTATTGTTATATTTCTATTGGTTTTGAAGAAATGTTATTTGTATGATATATGTTGAAGAGTATCTTGTTTGGAGGATTTTTATAAGATATCAAAAGATTGTTATGTATTAAGAAGTTTCTTATATAGTGGAAAAATTTTCTATTGGTTGAAAAATTCAATGGTTTAAATAGTTAATATTTTTTATAAATTTATAAAACAATTAACCTGAATGGTATTGAGAATGTATATAATATAATATTTTCTTTATGTCATGTAACTGAGGTGGGTACATTTTTAATCTTTCATTGTTATTATTAGAGCAGTGTTTCGATAAATTTAGAGGTTAGGATGTTAGTTGAGGATAATATAAGGGTTTATAAGTTATGGATTAACATAACTAAAAAGGTATAGATAACCCTTTAGGTTAGTTTAGGTAGTATTTAATATTATAGAGATGATGATAAGTGAAATATAGTGAAACCCATAGGGACAAGTCTAATTTATAAGTCTATGTATAGGATAACATCCTGAAGTTTTGGTAAGGTATAGATTGTGTGTCTATCCTTGAAATTACATCACTATTTGGATAACATCAAATGGATGTGGATATGGAATAGATGAACCATGGGGTAATCACACAAAAAAAGGATGGTTTTGTATCAACCCAATATTTACTATGGTGCATAATGAGTAGGACTAAGACTATGAGCATGGCTAGACACTCCTAAGGGACAATCCTGGGTTAATAAAATCATTTTTATAAACCATTATGAAGGATTTATCATGTTATAGAATTTGGTTAAATAATATGAGAAAACCCAAGATAAAACAACCTATATTGTGAAAAGAGTAATTTATTGTTATACTAAAATTTAATGTAATGATTACCAAGAATAAGAAATTTTGAGTTGAATTTTTTATAAAATAAATATATTTTGGTGTTTATTACTCACATTAACTCTTTTTGGTTTCAGTAATGGATGAATTATAAATTAATCATGTTAACAATTCATTCTATGTACAATGAGGAGATTATACTAATGATAAACCCAATGGGATAATAACTAAAGAGACAAACTATGTCATTATTCTAAACCAGCTATCAAGAATCATGATTAGTAACGTGAAATTAGTTGACTTCAAAAACACAACATAGAAGAGATGTATGGAGACATATAATAGTCTTGGAAATGAATATGATAAATGAAAAAAAAATTAAATTTCATTCATATCAAAAATAAGGGAATAGGCACCAAGGATAATGTATTAAATGAGCTGATAAATGTTTTATATATAGAAACCGAGGGCATATAATAATTAGTTATTGAATAAAAATGAATAAATCAGTTAACATGATAAAGAGAAGAGATTCAATTTCTAGTCACAACTAGTATATTAAGGCAAATACCCTGTTTGAAAATATTTCATGATTCATGCCTATATATTAGACACGTATAAATAATTGTATTAGTGGGTGATAACTAAATTTGTGAGGAAAAAACATTTCAGTGGGGATATAACACCACATGATTTTAAATTATATATTTTCCTATAAAACCAAATGTGTTCAATAGCTTTCTTCACACACAACACCTAACCAAAACAAACCAATGAATATTATATATCCATAAAAATGTAGACATTGAATGGGTGGTTAAATATAAAGGAAACTGATTGATAAAATATATATAGAAATAAAAATAATTATGTTTTTTATTACTAATGTATTGATAAAATTAAATTAGTATAACTATGTAATAAATAAAAATCATTTTATGTGTAGAAATATATTTTCTTAAAAAAATTCATTTCCATATTCTTATAAGTTTATTATATTCTTGTTAAATAATTTTTTAAATTAAAATTATTGTTAATATATACAATAAAATAAGTTAACATCCATCGAATAATTATTAACATGAAATTATTAAATTTATTTTATACTTAAAAGTTATATGTTTCTTAAAAATATTTATATATGTTTACATTGAAATTTATTTTTATCACTTTTAAAAATTGAATTCTACAAAATTGTTTGAATATTTTTAAAAATAATTTTCAAATTAGAAAATTGGATTAATTTTAATTGTAGGAACAAAAGTAAGTTACCAAGATAAATATTAGTTACCATTGTAAAATTGTTTTTTTGGAGGAATGATAATTTTATAAAATTTGTGATTTTAAATTAAATTGATTTATTTTAAAATAAATACTATAATATAATTTTTATATATGTATATAAAAATAAATTAACACATATTTAATTGGTAAGAAATATAAAATAATATTAATAACACTTAATGATTAAAATGACTTTTTCTATAAAAAACAGTTTTTATACATATTATATATTTCAGTTTAAATGTTAATTTAATAATATTTAGAAATTTAATTAGATTAAATATAGTCCAAATTCTTATTTTTCATATAAAAATTTTGTATGAAGGGTCATCTTATATTTTTAGTGATAAATTAATTATCATTATAAAGTTAAATGTGAATTAATAAATTTTAAAATATGCAATCTTATGTGGCTCAAATTTTACTTGATCATTTTGAAACTTAAACCTTCTAAAATATATTTTTTAGGATTTAAATTCATACCTACTTATCTCACCAACATTTCAACAACGAAATCACTTAACTTTCATTCAATTTCATTCGTATCACTTATCCAACATTCATTTACCAAGATGTTTCTATCTTTTTCACCAATAAAAAGTGCTCACTTATACCACCTTCAAGACACACCTATATTTATAACTTCACATAAAACTATTCCCAATTAAATTTATATTTATTCCCTCTATACTTTTGGAATCTTATACCCACAACAAAGAGCCTCAAGTCCTTCATTTCCAAAATGATACTTCAAGAGAAGATCTAAATTCTCAATGTTAGCACTAATTACACTTTTAATTTATTTCAGTATCATTATCATATAACCTAATCTAGACCATTATAACCATATTAACATAATGGAATCATCATAAATAATATTATTAAATGTTTTTAAATTTATGTTATAAACATTATCTATTCTCCCCATTCAATCGAAAAAATGAAAATGTTTCTCATGCGTGTGTGGGGACTACAAACTCCAAGAACAACACACTTCCCTTTTCATCACCATATTCAATAGATGGTTCTATAAATGCGTTTAGTGAATAGCTTTTTTATTTATGTCATTATTTATATTCTATAAATGTATATTATCCCTTATTTAAGTAAAATTATAAATAAACGATCATCGCAAATCTAACTTCCTAAAATGAACATACTAAGAGGAATAATGATTTATTTATAAGTGGGAACTTAATTTTTATTTACCATATAATTATAACTCTTCCAAATTAGGATTCATAATACTAATTATATCTATATAATATTATTATAATATTATTATTATGTTATTATAACCAAATAATCTTTTTATAGCCATACTCATACAAATATTGTAGCATGTTTTTATCGGGGAAGTTAAACCTCCAATATAAACAATTATATAAAATTCAATCAAGTATTAAGTTATAAATTTAATATTGGATATTAATAAATATATAATAATAATTTTTTGGAATGGTAATAAAAACATTTAACTCATTAATTAATAAAACACTATTTTTTATATAAATTACCAAACAAGCATATCCCCAACATCATTGCTACAAATAATAACTAAAATACCTATAAAATAAAATTAAAACTCTACAAATAATTATTGTGAATAAATTATAGTACCTTTTATTATCGGTTAATTATGAACTTTAGGATAAGAATGAATAACAACACCGCTATTATAAAACTAGTTCAAAACTATCTAGATCAATTAGACTATATATTAAAAATAGATAATAAATAACTAGTATACATGTATAGAATGATTAAAAATGAATATTATAAAAGATTACATATATTAATTATGTTATTAAATATTCTAATAAGATAATTATTTTTTTATATTGTATATTCAAGTGCTTTAGTGGAAGCCAACAATTCAGGTAAGGGATTCTTCGTATCAAATTTACATCCTTGAGACACATTACTTATTGTGAACCATGATATTTTTAATATGATGTGATTAATTTATAATGAATTTATTTTACAATATTAATCTATTTCATTGGGTTCTTATTTCTATATAATTTTATTTCTTTAAATGTATCTTGATTCCAAAAATACTAAATTTGAAAGTGTTTTTATTAACTTCATTCACTTTATTGAGTATAATCCATATTCTTGAAGTTACTTCTTCCAATTTTGGTTGATTCCAACCTATGATTATATTATATTGAAATTTATCTTCCTCTATATTGATAATTAATTTTAATCCAAGTATTTTACCTTGATGAATATCTTCAAAAAATTATATCATATTTAAGAATAATTCACATCCCCTTTAATGAAGATTTTCATTCCTTATCTACATTTTATTTCATGATTGTGTTCTCCTAAATTTTTTGAAACGAAATTCTGTTTTATCACATGTGAATTCCATATTTCCATTCTTCTATAATCTAATGAAGATTTATTACTCTTTTTATTATGGAGTGTTTCAAAAAATATATTTTAAAATAATAAAATTGTTTTCATTACATGATTATTTTTTATATTTCACTGCCCATTTCATTGGTATATTATTTATGTCATTTCAAAGATCTATAATTAAAGGTTATTTTTTTAATTTTATAAATTTATTTAAATTCATATGTCTGAAAATAACTTTTGAAATTGTCCGGTAACTTCATTTTTTTAGTATAAAAATAATTTTTTTCTTAAATATCATTTTAGGTTTCTATTTTAAGTGAACAAAAATTTACACGATTTTTTTATTCTCTATAAAACATAAAATATTTTAATTTATGTTTTCTCAAAGTAATTCTAACTCTCATTGTTTTATTAATAATTGTTTTCAAATAGTCAAGGGTATTTCTTATTTGAAAAGTAATTTTATTAATTATCATAAAGAGGGAATTTTCAATCTATCTAAAAAATAAATATTAGATTATATGATATTATAATATAATTATATCCACATTATTTCTCTAGATTAACTATTATTATATTTTATATTATCATGTCACCCATTTCCTTCCTAGTTTAATTATTATTTAATGGAATTATATATGATTTTTTAATTTGGAAAACTTAGTTTTTGACTTATAAAGGGTGCACGAAGATAGTTCTTAAATTCATTATGTAAATAATTAATCTCTATAGATGACATGTTTATGATACCATAGTAGTATTTCTAGAAAATGTTTTTTGTTACCTTGGTGAACAACATTGTTAATATGAAGGTTTACCTAATAGTTCTCTAATGGATTGGGTAAATAATTAATCACTAGAGATGAAACTTTCATTAAACTGTGGTACCATTCCTTGGTAATGCTTTATGATACATTTATGAACAACGCAAGTAATGTTCTTTTACAATTCCTAGGTGATGAAATTTGGTGATATTCTTATGAATGTATCATGTTTATATTGTATCCACATTTACTTGTTATACTTCATGTAATTATGGTCATTGTATACATCATTTTATTATCTTCATGTTATTATTTTCATATTAATATTTTATTCCTTAAATCTTACTAATGATTAGTTTCTATTTCATGATTTTTCCGTATATGATAATATAAGAACACACCTTTCTTAAAATTCCATTTCCCTATGTGATAAAGAAAAGTGACATGTCTGATGTTTCAGGAAGAGTATCTTTTGTGGAGGATTTTTGGGAGATGTTGAAAGATTATTATGGATTAAGAATTTTCTTATATAGTGGAAAAATATCCATTAGTTAAAAAATACATGGGTTTAATTAGTTAGTTTTTCATCTGAATTCTCTAAAAATAAATACTTAAATAGTTTGGCGAATTCATGTAATTCAATATTTTATTTATGTAATTAAATTTATACAATTGTGTGTTTAGGATTTTATAATAGAATGACTTTAAATATGATACAACTATCGAAGAAATTCAATAAGGCTTTGTAGAGTTTAAATTAAAAAATGATTAACAAGGAAAGATGATTGATGATATTAATTATTTCTTGGAGGAAAGGGACGATAGGATAGAAAAACTTTAAGAATAAGTGGTTATAATGAGATGAAAATTATAAGAAGAAATAAAGTCAAGTGAACCAAAGAGAAAACTATAGTCTGGGATGTTTTTTTGACATAGAATTGTTGGAAAGGGAAAAAAGAGACACATAAGGTGTTGATAAAATATTTAATGGTCAATGTACCCAGAATAGAAATAAAAGTGTAGTTTTTTGTGATACCGAGACATCAAAAAAATATTATCTTAGTACAATGGAATTAAATATATGGATGATAATTTTTAAATTGTGTGAATTAATAATCATCTAAGTGTTTTTCAAAATCTGGAAATATTTGGAGAGATGGTAGTAGGAATATATTCCTTTTTATAAAATTAAATTTTCATATATTCCTTGGTCATAAAATATCCATCTATGGGGAGGAAAGGATATATTTAAATGGACAAGAACCTTGTATCATACAAATATGAATGAATCCATATCTTTCACAACAAAGAAGAAATCATGTTTATGGATATTTCAATCAATGATCTAAATTTTTTCCTAAATCCATTTATTATAAGCAAACAGATGTGAAAATAGATACTAAGAAAATCAATAGCGGTTTAATCCAAGATAACCCATTATTATTCCCTTAAAAAATATTATATATCTTGGAAGAGGAAGGTGAATTTTAGAATGTGGATGTCACTAAATAATGAAAGGATATGTTATCCAACATATCAAAATGATTGGGTCTCTCATGGAAATATAATAATATAAGATAGATAGAAAACAAGAATAATGTATCACTAAAATCAGCAAATAATAACAACACATGGATCCTTGAAATTGGGTGTTCATACTAGATGAATAAAATGTAAATATTTTTAATAACATAATGTAAAGATTTTATGATACTGTTTATTTTATAAAATATGTATATTTAAAGATTAAATTTCAAAGACATGACTAATAGAGGATAAACTCAAGAGAACCTAATTAATACTCATGGAAAGATTTATGCACAACTTCTTGAGTATAAGTCAGTTTTGTGACTCTGGGATCATGGTCACATTAAATCAAAAAATATTTTTGATAAGAAGTATAACCTATATATCTCCTATGATGGGATGGTGGAAAACATAAAACCTTTACTTGGTGGATAGAAAATAGAACATATGATTTTTTATAGTGGGTCAGTTTAAATTCACTAGCAGAATATATAAGATCTATCTAATGTGAAAGAAGTATTGGGAATATATAATGTGAACCATGCTTGAAAAATTATTTGATATGAATGTATTTAGGGGTGATGGTTTATAGACCTTATTGATAGAATAAGTGGTTATATAATCTACAAGATCTGGTGCACATAAATTTTTTTAGCCTAATGAATCAATCATGAACACATTGAGAAAGTAATTATTCATTTTGTTGATGATTATAAAAAATGGATTGTGTCATGTTCATGTGGAGAGAAAAGGTGGTTATGGAGTGCTTGCTGAGGTATTGTAAGAGAGTGGAAAATGAAATTGGACACACCAATAAGGAAATATAACCAGATAATGGAATATAGTACATATTAATTTATGTAGATTACTACGTATAAAATAATAGAATAAAACATGAAGTATCTATAGTATTTACTCGACAATATAATGGGAATGTTGAACGGAGAAATCGAATGGTGAACAACATGACCAAAATGCTAATTATTGAATGTGTTGTCTCTCTCAAATATTTAAAGGATGTATTGTCTATTATAGTGTAAAATGTCATAGGGAATTTCTGACACCTAGAAAAAAATGAACCCTCTATTTGATTTTATATGAAAGGATTACATCACTCAAGAACTTTTATGTTTTTGGAAGTAGATAATGCATTTAAAATAAAGAGTGAAATGAAGTAAAATATAGTGATGAGGTGGATGGATGAGTTTTTTAGGATAATAAAAATGGGTAAATCCTACAAATTCTTCAAAAAAAGTTGGGTAAGAATATTAAAATCAATTATGTTAAGGTTATAAAGGAATGATAATGAAAGAATTATAGAAGCATGGTCTCAGATGAATTATGGTAAGAAGATGGAGAAGTTAGAATAAATATATAATTTTAAATATTTTTTCAAGAGATATTGACTTTGAGGTTTATTTGTTATAGAAAAAATACCTTAACGATAGTTAGACTACACTGTTGAGAAGAAACCGGAGGATAAAAGTTGATCCATCCAATATAATATTTGATAAGTCAACACCAAATCAGACATGAATAATAAGGATCATTGAACATGATGTTGTTCTATAAACTATAGAGACAATATCAATTTAAGATAATATAAAATATGACTTGTGAATAAGGTATATTATTGTGGTTATTGACTATATTGATAAAAATATACATTGGAAGTTATGAATATGCTAAAAATCGACAACATTAGTGTTAAAAAGTGTGTATTTAGGAAAAACATATATAAACATGGTATTCTTATTTTAAATAAGGATTGTTTACTGTGTAATGGTTATTCAAAAATTTAAGGAATATATGTTAAATAGACCTCTGAACTAGTGGACCAACTTGAGTCAATAATAATCTTCTTAGTAGTGGAAATTCAAAAGGGATTTAAATTATTTTAAATGGATCTAAAATAGATTCATTGAATGGTGTTCTAATATAGGAAGTCTATATCTAAAATCCAATAGGATTTCTTGCTTGGTAGTGATGAAAACAATGTGTAAATATTGAATATGAACTTCTATGATCTAAAGCATCTACTATGTGCATGGTATACTCAACTTTACACTTATCTATTTTATGAATTTTAATTATTTGTTTTTTATGTGTACCTAACTAATATATAAAGAAATGGAATTTAAAATAAGTAGTTTTGATCACAAAATATATGTAAAGACATCCAATGAAGATTCATTTATTGTGCTAGTATATGTGGATGATATCATTTTTTTGAAGATAATAATAATCAAGGAATTAATTATTAAAGTTGATGAATTTATAATTTTATAGATAAATGATATTTTAGATCACATATTTTATTATATTGAAAGTGATTCAGAAGGATAGATACTCTTTTTTCATATATGGTAAATATGTTAATGAGCATCATAAGAATGTCTACATGCATGATTCAAAACCCGTATAAACCACCACTGTAGTTAGATAAAACATGGGGGCATAAAAATGGTAAGTGAATCCTTCCCTATGTATGAGGATCTATAAGGACCCTACCTTAAACATTACTTAATCTTCAGATAAGTTAATAATCTGATATTAATTCATATAGATGATCATTTCAGGTTTAGATATTTAGATAATTAGGTCATAACTTATAAATAACAACTTAAATATTACAAGTAGACACTTCTACTCACTATCAAGTTATTTCATAAAACAAAAACTCTTTAAAAAGAAACATGTTTTGATTCATGTTTTAAACATCATGAATTTTACTTAATCCCATCCTCAAATATATTCTTCTTTTTGTCCTATGAAGAAATTTTCAAAATTTGGGATGAGGATACAAAGATCAGTAAGGGATACATAAATATTAAAAACTGTTAGTTTGGGAAAACATGTAAACCATGAATAATTTATCATAAAGTAATACGTTTCAACTTTAAAAATTAGAAAAAAACACTTCACTAAAAATATTATCTCAATTATTACCCTTTTGTAACAGAAATATTATTATAAATCCCATATATAACAACATATAGCATATAAATATAACTTGGGATATAAACATATTTAAATAGAATAACCATAATGTAAAATTCCACACATATCACTAAACGGAATATCCATGCAGATGTCTTCCATACCCATCGCATTGGAGGTTATAACGTAACCACCCATCTATGTTTTATCGTGGAACTACATGTCATTTGGTTTATCATGTAACCACCTATCATTGTTTTATCACGCAACCACCTATCAAATTTCCAAGTACCATTATATAATTATATATCATAAAATATAGAAAATATCAACATTTCACTGATACCATTTCATTTTCAATCACAAGAAATCATTTCAAGATTTTGAAATACTCAATCCATTTCAAAAACCATTTTCAATACCAAAACAACAAAAAATTCAGTAAGGTGTTTCTTCTCCTTTTTAAAACATTAAGTCCTATAGAGGAAGCCAAATATCAAATAATTATTACAGTAGTTGAGAGGTCATTGTTTCCACATACGTTAAAAACATTCCTTTTTTCATTTAGTAAAATGATTCATAGAAATAAAATCCATTCAAATGAAATTAAAATTAAAAGAGTTTTATTATACACCATATAAAATAAAAAGGTTTATATTATCAAAATATTCATCAATGAAAAATGATTGAGATGAAGTCCCTTATCTTGAGTCTGAATCATCATGTATGTTCCTTGTTCATCCTGAATAATAAAATTCAGTTAATATCTACTTGCTTCAAAACCATTTTCAAGTTTATTATTCCTCTTACATAACTTATTACCACATTATAAAAATTACATAATTATTTAAGTTAATATCGGTCGTTTTGTCGTTATTCGGTACTTGAGTTGAAAATGAACTTTTTTTGATATAGATTGTACATTTAGTAAAAATTACATCATCTATAAAATGATATTAATGATTTAAAGAGAATATATATATAGTATATATGTATTTATAATAGTCTATAACATTTGGAGATATGAAATGAATTGCACCGTTCATGGAGACGGTAGGCCATACGTACGCGTGAACGTTACTTTCAATTCTTTGTCATGCTAAAAGAATAATAATAAAATGAAATGAATGTATTTTATAATACCGGTTTTATATTTATGTCATGTATGTCTCATAGGTTTAATAAAATAATCCTTTATATGTTCCATGTATAGAATGACTGTGTCATATCACTTTGAGGGGGCAGTAGTCCACACTTCCTTAAATGAAATTATCATATTTACACATCAAGGAAATCATAAAGGTATGTTATAAACAAGACTTACAGAATAATAGGGGAAATATAAAAATTATATATATAATATATAGATATACTTCCATCATAATGGCCACCAGGATATGTGGTGGGGAAAATCGAACAATCATCGTTTCGTGAGGCAGTAGTTCGCCATGGACAGAAACATTATGTTTGTATCAATTAAATAAGGGTGTGTGTAATTTTAATTATAATACATATCATAAAAAATCACATTATACTAAGAATATTAGTGTTTTTATGTAGTCAAATAATAATAACAGCATAGGTAGTGGATAAGAAAAATAAAAGAAATGAACATGAGAGAAGACGTTACCTCAAAATCGAGTAACTTCTTTGTGTTTGAGCCAAAATGATTTCATTGAATTTTCTTCTTCACAATGTAAATATTCTAGAAGGAATGAAGGGATGTTTTAAGGTTATTTGAGTTGAATTTGGATGATCTAAGGGGATTCAGAGGTGTGAGTAAGTGGGTATAGGTTGTGGCCTTTTATAAGAGAGAGGATGGACACTTTAAGAATGTCCTGAAATATTAATTTATTATAAATTTATTTTAGATTAAAAAAGGTCCACAACTACTTTAATTATAATATAAAATGATGTGTGTTATAATCCCCATTATCCAATAATTTTTAGATATGTGTATAATATTTTTTTATCCTTATATTTTGGGTTTACCTCTTATTTTTCCATTTTTAATCTTATATTGATATCATGTTATTTACAAATTGTGGGTTAATTTAATTACCATATCATGTCAAACGACCCAAAAAAGTCATTTATGATATAATTGGACTTATAATAATCATTTGTCAAATATTAAGGTTTTATCAATTTAATATCATTTAATAAACTATTTTTTGTTTTAAGTTATGTATTATGTCAATTTTGGATATTATTAATACTTGACTTTTTTTAAAACACATAACAACATGAATCCATAAAAAAAAGGAATTAAATTAAAGATAATATGTAAATATAATACATAAAATTCATGGATGGCATCAAAATAATCAAATTAAATTTCTTTTAATATTTCTAATATCATTTTTGGAATCCTTTATTAATGAATCATTCACTGCATCATCATTGTGTCATAATTAAACTTATTTAATTAATTTATAAAAACTATAAATAAAATATCATAAAGTAGGAAATATTTTTTTTATTTATAATTACTATTTATAATTTAATATATCAATTATATAACCCCATATTAAAATTGTTTTAGTAAAAGATATATGTTTATGTTATATTTCTCATTACAGTAAATTAATTAATATAATGTGTGATTATCACTCCCAAGTGGATCCATGGGGTCCTAAAATTGACTCTCAAGTATTCCCATGGTCATAAATACCTCATAATAAAGGATTAGAAAACGTTTTATGGTAGATTTAATTTTATTGTAATACTATTTTTTACTCTTATTTACCATATTTACCCTTTAACCGTGGTAAATAAAATAATTACTGAAGTTACTATTCATAATGTCTAAAAATAAAAGGACCTATTTAAAATTTTTTGACCATATTATTTAAAATATAGAATCCATTTTTCATAATCCAAAACACATAATTGGTAGAAATTAATTTAAAATTAATTCTTATTGTCACAACCCAGAAACAAGTTTTTAAGAAGTAAAAACTATGAAAAGATTGACATGTTTTTATGTCAAAATTAAAAGTGAAATTAAATAAAGTTACCAGAATTTAATTAAATTATAAAAAATTAAATCAATTAGGTTAAAAAATAATTAAAATAATAATCTAACTATATAAATAAATTAGATGAAATGAATGTTTTGAATTAAAATGTAGTATATTTAATTATTCATAAAAATAAGAATTTTATCAGAAAAGTATCAAACTTTCATCCAATGTAAATTTTTATGTTACTATTATCAATAAAAAATTTATTTTTTCAAAATTAACATATAAAAGTGACAAATACTATATTTAAAAAGGGTTCTCCATCAAAAGCCGGTGAAATGAAAATTTAAAAATATTAGCTTATTTTATGCTTAAAATTGGATTCATTCTCATTTTAAGCCTCTAAAATTGTTTGGATAAATGTAAAAACATTTAAAAAACATGTATAATCATATTTTACTTAGTTATGTTCATTCCCACCAATAAAACAGCTAGGATTTAACTACCATTTTAAAAAAAATATTATTATAGTATTATTTTCGGTATAACTCAATGTTGTGTGAAATATAAGATTTCAGAGAAACCCTTTGTTTCGTATTGAGTAAGCTATTAGAAAAATTGTCCTTTTTAACATAAATTTAATACCTTATTCATAAATATTAATAGATATGGAAACGTATTATTCTATAAATACCTTGGATGCTATAGGATCATTGGGTGTTCTTGTACTTGATAGTAACTCATTTAGAAATTTCTTATGCTACTAGTTTTGTGAGTCATTTATTAATAAATACGAAAGAGAAACACCTTGTGGAATTAAATAGTACAATGTGGTACATTCAAGGCACTCTAATTCATGGATTAATCTTTAATAAAAATATAGAAAGTGACTTTTTGTCCTTTTATTTCTAATTGGGATGGTGATGTGGTGGATTGAAAGTCCATAAGTGGAGTCACTTTATCTATGGGAACTAATTGTAGAAACCCATGATAATAGTATTTTTATTGTACATTATTTCCATAAGTTTAACATTACACCTCAAAAATAATTAAAAAATCTTATGAATATAAATTTAAGTTTCTTTGAGGATCAAAAACATAAGAAACTTATTTTAAGACACTTGTGAACATTTATCCATAATTGAGAAACACTAAAATAACTTCTAAACATAGCATAAGTAATACTCATATTCATAATATGGGGAAGGTAAATAATAAAAAGTTGTTATCTAAAAACAAAATTAAGGGGAACACTCAACAATATTTCATCATGTTTTAGATAATAGGCATATAAAAAATTACGAGCATGGTATAAATATCTTATTAAAATAACATAGAACAATAATATTTTTCTACAGGACATAATAGAATTAATTGTTGTCTAAAATGATCAAGCATATAACATGTGATGATATTGTAAGAAAATGATATAATAAACATGCGACAAGATATCATAACATAAGAATATAACATAGAAATGTGGAAAAAGAAAAATAATAGGAAATCATAACATAGTAGAGGAGTTATTTCTACATAACTCTCATAACATAATGGTCTTAATATGACAAACCATGTACCCTATTGGGATTGGGATAAAAACCATATACCTTATTGGGATTTTTCTTCTATTTTTTATCCTCTTTTTATTGGTATACTACTAATTTACCCTCATGGGGTTGGGATACTACCCATGGACCGTCTTAGGCTTGGGATACTATCGATATACCCTTTTGGTCTTGGGATACTACCCATATACCTCTTTTGAGCAAATGATATAAACAAATTAAATCAAGGAATTGGAGGGACATATAATAAACCACCCATCAATAATCTATACATATGTGTGCCACTCAAAAAAATTATTCATCAAATCATAAATAACCCATGGAAATAAAAATGAGTTTTTAATATTTTCATATGCTATCACCAAAATTGACATTAAGAATGTAAATAGTTGATAACCAAACTACAATCACCCAAAAATTTTATTTCATAAGAAAATATTGTCGGTGATTCATGAAAAGTAATTTCTATCTAAATATAAAATTTATAGATAAATATTATAATACTTTTAAAAATTAAAGGTTTTTTAGAATATGTTTTTAACATTATCATAAAATAAGAAGTTATCGATTACATTCAAAATTTATTTTTTAAAACATGAATTGAAAAATTTTGAAAACATTTTTTTAGAATAATATTAAATAATATATTATTTGAAATTATTAAATTTATCAAAAAGGAATGTGGAGTGGATGATAAAACATTTTATTATAAAAGGATGGAAAATGTTTTTAATGTTTTAAAATACCATTGTTTGAAACCCACATCATTAAAAAAGGTAGTACAAATTCACTTTAAAAAGTTATAATGGAAAATATGAATTTCACATTACTAAACAGATATTTGAATTTCAAAATAGGAAATTATTTTTTTGGAAATAATGAACATGGTAATGGAGGAAAAACTATCTTTAAATGAGATGACATTTTTTTCTTATAAACGTTTCTCTTTTATAGTAATGAAATTAATTGAGAAAGTATAATTGAGTTGAAAACAACATTTTACCTATAGATAAAATATAAAATATATTATAAATAAATAAATATAATAATTTATCAAAATTATAAAGGAATAATATTTTAACTCAATGAAAGGAAATTTATGTAAATCAATTATCTTATAGAAATCGTAATTTAAGAACAAAGAGACATTTAGAAAGGGGTTTTATATTATTGAAATGTAAATTCATAGAAATAAAATAAATAATAATACATAATATAGTCAAATAGTATAATTTACCCAAATTATATTAAATAAATTCAATAAGAATAATCATAACTCAATGAATGATAATTTCATTTCCAAAGAACCCTTAAAACATCCTAATATTTCAAATTAAAAATCAATAGAAGTTGAAATATAATTTTAAAATAAATTATATTTCATGAAATGTTTTGATAAAATAAAGTCATTTCCAATTTATACACCAAAAAATTAAAAAATCATGAATACAGATCATGTCTCATTGAAACAAAATTAAGATGAAAAAAACCATTGCCTTAGGACCTCTTTCATTTTATATGTCTCCATATCAACCTTAATAATCAAATTATGTTTATTAAAAACATTATTAATAATATTTTATATCTATATTTAATTTTATTATTTCTATTTATTAACAAATTTTTATTTTATTAAATATTTTTCAATAATGGTGGATAATTGAGGTGGTTCAATCAATTTCTCAAAACCTTCCTCGGTATATTGACCATGGTCAAATTTTTTGTAAAAAAGATTCATAATATATAAAATTTTATAGTTTTATACATTTAATAATTCCATTAGTACAAAATTCATATATTTTCAAAGGATTTCCCAAAATGGACTCAAATTAAGAAAGGTGCCTCGATATGTCATTTAAGGCGGTTAAGTTTGATACGACTGTTTATTATTGATATCACTTATACATCATCTATTAGTATATTTATAGAATATTAATGGTGTCAAAAAAATAATTATTATAAATTGGATACATTTTTAAAGTGATTCATGTTAGGAAGTAATGGAAAAATATAACACGCTATTCATAGAGGCGGTAGTCTGCATGCACGGATGACCACGTCTTCATTTTTGAATGGTTTTGAAATAAGGAGAACAAGTGATATTCCATTAGTATATTAAAATTTTATAACATTAATAATACTCATGTTATCATAATTTTATAGATATAAAATATTTTAGAGGGTATAAAAATAAAATTATTGAGAGAGCTAGGTTGAGAACATTACCACTCCCTGTAGATGTTCTCCTTTAGGTATCAACCTATGGATCCTCGCCTTCGATTTTTGGAAAGACCAAGAATTATAGGATGTGGGTAGAGGGATGAGGGTAAAATTGGGTAGATTTTTTATAGATATAAATCTTTATAATGGTTGTATAAATGTGATGGAAGTGATCTCCTTTTATAAGTGAATAAAATGGAATTTTGTAAATACTCATTAATTTTTCAATGATGGAATGACAGTATTCAAGGGTCAATGAATCTAAAAGTGATAAATAATAATTTATATGGTGTGATAATTCTAATAAACACTCTAAAACTATTTTTCACACATGTTTTAAATATGTTTCAGGTCTTTTATCATTATATTTGTACACTTTATCATTTTAATTTTTACCGTGGTAACTAGTTTTTATCCAAGAAATTTATATTTTATTAAATATATAATGTGAACCATATTAAAAAAATGTTATAAACATAAATTTAAGATCCATATAATCTAATTAATTTTCAAAATAATATATAATTAATTTTATATTAAAAAATTTAATTTATAGAAAATGAATTTTGTAGAAAAATGTTCTTTTTACCATTAAGTGTTCTTAATATTATATAATATTAATTACCAATTAAACGAGTGATAATATATTTTTATAAATATTTAAAAATCATATGATATTAATTATATAAAACATTTCAATTAAATTTATTAGATACAAATTAGACAACATTAATAAAACACTTCTTTGAAAATAAAACTATCATCATTATCATGGTGATTAACGTTTATCTTAGTAATCATAATTTTTTTATCTAAAAATGAAACTATAATTATTACATAATATTAAAATTTTTATCTTAAATATGAAATATATCTTGTTATATTTAATTTTTATAATTGATGAAAACTATTTTTTAATATAAGCAAGTAAAAATAGTTTTAGAGTAAAATATTACTAATGTTTTCAAAAAATTAAACATGGGATTTATGAATTCAACATAGTGATTTATAATTATTTATTTTACTTTATGAATATATTTTTTATAGAAAATTATGTAAAAAACTCTTAATAGATTCATTTATTATGATAATTTATTAAAATCGATGATATTAGCAAGATCAATGTTTTTTCACTATTCATCTAAAAATAAATAATTTATGAAAAATATAAAAAATTCCCCCTAAGATAATTTCTACATAATGAATTAAAAAATGAATTAAATTTTAAAAAATTATAATTCTAAAATTTAAAAAATTTTATTTTAAATTAAAACACAATATATAAAGAGTAATATCTTGTATTGGAGGATGATACATTCTCTAATGATCATGAGGTGGTTAGAGGTATCAATCGTTTACATTTTTTTTCTCTCCTTTACAGTTGAAAACCTCACATTTACGATGGGTATCCAAGGGGCCATTCAGAGTTGTTTGAAGCCATTCCTAGATATGTCTGTGAGGTGGATAATGCTCATATTGAATGATTACTTGGAGAAGAGGATACTTTCAAATAAGTTAAGGAACTTAATTCCGAAATTACTACCAACCCTGATGAATTTTTTGGGTCTTTATATATTAACTCTTGGATCATTATGAGGAGTAATGTGGTGATGGAAATCCAGTATTTCATTCAGGGTGTAAATATTCCTTGGGTAGTTATTGACACTACATTTGTTCTTATTCCAAAGATCAAATATACTTCTGATTTGAGTCATTACAGGTAAATAAGTATATGAAACTTTATGTATAAGGTCTTAGACATCGTAATTAATAGAAAGATTTCTAAACATCTTTTTTCGTGGATCTCAACAGAGCAACATGGTTTTGTAAAAAGTTGATTTATTTTCGGTGTTATTTGTCTTTCTCAAGATATGGTGTGTAAAATCAGCAAAAATATTTTGGTATCCAATATGGTCATCGAAATTGATTTGGAAAAATAATTTTATGGAGTCAAGTGGAGTTATATTATCATGTTTCTTAATTGCATGGGCATCTAATCTTGGTCTTCGGATATCCTATTCAGGTGCATCATCTCGACATGGCTTTCTGTCTCTTTTCTAGGGAGGATCTATGGTTTTTTCAAGTCCATATGAGGATTAAGAAAATGAAATCCTATATCTACTAGATTATTTATTATTTCCCAAGATTCCTTCAGTCGGTTCGTAAATAAGAAAATCCAAGAATGAGCCATTCTTCCTTTTCAAGGCTTGAACTATTTTGGTGGTGTCTCTCAAATAATGTTCAATGATGAAACTATAATTTTATAAATTATAATAAAATCAAAATTTATGTATTGATTAATGTCCTAGAGGTGTATGGTAAGTAGAGTGGGAATATTAAAAATTGTGATAAGATTAGTTTTTTCTTCTCAAACCGATGTTCTGACAGGCAAGTTGCTTCCTTGGGGAACTATATAGGAATACACAAAAGAGGTCTTTCCCTAGAATACGTGGGTGTTACTATATCTTCTCATAGGCTCCATATTGAGAATTTTGATGGCGTGGTCATTAAAATCAATGGACATATTTTGAATTGAAAGAATCAATACTTGTATTTTAGAGGGATATTTTTTATAGTGAATTGTGTGCTATCATCCATTCCCATGAACGTTATTTTAGAACTTAATGTTTTTAACATTTTTTTCATGAGTATTGGGAATATTTGTAATTATTTAATTAGGGATACAAACTCTGAAGGTAAATATCAGTAGACATCATGGTGTCAGATGGAAAAAATTACAAATGAAGGAGGCATTAATATTATGAGTTTTTTGAGTACGATAAATAGTATACAGGTGAAGCTTGATTGGGTGGTCATTAAAGTGAATATTATTTGGGGAAGCCTCATATAAGGGAATTATGGGATGAACCATGGTGTTCAAAAGTGGAATGTTTCACACTTATGGCGTTCGGTTCACAAGCATATTTATTCTCTCGAGAACCTATCACTAGGTATCGTCGAGTGTGGAGATATTACTTTCTCGAATCATATCTTGGTTTACATTAAGGTTGGGTTTATTGGGTGTCTTGTAATTGATATTATGTTCATATAGACGTGCATGTATCCTTGTTTCACTCATAATATCCTTGAAAACAATCAGCATGACATTTTTGAGAAGATTACTCATAACACTAAGATAGATAAATGTATTTTATTGGGTTCCTCATCAAGTATTTTTTCAGATAATGAATTTTAAAGGACAATGATGAATCCTACTCATATTGATGATTGGGGAGAGACCCTCTGGTGAAAGGAGATCCCTATGAAGAAAAAATTCCTCCTTTGGAATATAAAAAATTGGGCTTTACCGACAAATGAGAATGTGGGGAATAAGGGTTTTAATATTATATTCAAATTTACCTACTTCAGGAGCTGTCAGGAAGAATTAACATAGAATCTATTATTTTAGGTGACTGGTCAATTCTATTTGGAATTCCTTTAGTGTTTTTTCAAAAATTATCTCTCGAGGGAACTCAGGTACCTCCTTCCATAATCTATGGTACTAGGGGGTTAATAATTGTGTAATTAATAAGAAGACATGAAAAATCATCATAGTAGAGGACTATTGGTATATATAGAAAGATAGTAATAATCATTCTAGGAAGTGGAAACCCCCAATGAATAACCCTTGTCTATAAAAGAGGGGCTTGGTTGTGGAATTGATCTATTTGATAAAAAACAAGAACGATGTTCATTCCCTCAGAGAACTAATGTTTGGTAACATACAACCTACCTTCAAAAGTATTCCTTATCGACACTTAGTTCGATGGTGTCCCCATAGTTAATGTTTCAAGATCAACAAAGACTCTTTCTATAGTATATGTGTTATGTGGGGAGGGGGTATCGAGCATGAATCTAATTGATCAATCATCCTTTCCTTCACTACATAATTCTATAATGGTGACTCTCCTATAGATAAAGAACATGAAATGTATACATTCCTACATCTTTGAAATCAAAGTATCATCGCTGAAGAGATAGTTGAGACTGACTCCAAAATATTTCACAAAGCACTACAAGGACAAGGAACCATCCCTTGGTCTAACATTTACCTGATGCAAAGATAAAATTCAATCATTTCTAGGTTCATTGAGATCCATAAAACATGGAAGGAGGGGAATAAAATTGTTTATTTCCACACCTATTTTTCCACTTCTACAACTCATGATAGCATGATCATTTTTTCTATCAGGGGTTATTTTCCTACAGAAGGTAGGGGATTCCCATTAACTCCACTAATTTACTTCCCCATAGTCTTGTTCCTTTGTTTTATTGCTCATTACTTTGTAACCGTGTCCTTTTCTTTTCATCTTATGAATAAAATCATATAATATTTTGGCCGTTTTAAAATGTAAGTGTTCTTAATCATACTTTTCAATCATTTCTAATTGATTAAAATATTTTTATTTAATAGTGGTTTTATTATTCTTAATTTTTTAATAATATGCATCTAATATATCACATATAATTTTATTTTGGTATTTCATATTCATCAATCTATGAATAAAATTTATTAATATAGTGAAAAATATATTCCAAAATATCGAGGTCTTCTATTCCTACCCCTATAAATAAAGTATTTCCTCATTATTTTAATTATAACCAACTAATAATGATACCTAAGGGTATATAAAAGTTAATAATTAGTCAAGATATAGCTTCTATAGAGGTTCAAACCTTATTATCTTATGTAAGACTAGGTAAAATATCATTTCTCTCATAATTACATATATTATGACTCTCATCCATTTATTAAAAATATACATCTATAGTAAAGTATTAGGAGTTTATAGAGACTGTTTACGACGCTTTCGTCGGGGCGCGCGCCCGTCCGTCCGTGGGGGAGGACGCGCGGCGCTTCTGTTGCCCCGCATTCCCGCTTTCCAAAGGCGGGCGGCATTCGCTCCTTATTCAGGGACGTCTGCTCCTTGATCGAAACGGGATGATGGGATGTCGGTTCTTCTTCCTGTGGATTCCTCCTCAGGACTCGTCACCTAGTCCGGGTCTCCCTTATAGATTTAATACGTAGTTCGTGAAACCCTTCCCAGTGCCATGTTTCCATGGATGCCGGTTAATTACACTGCTTCTGTCGGGACATTCCAAAGGGTCCAGTCAGGGCAGCAACCTTCAGTCAGGGGAGTAGTCACATTGAGGCATCAGTAGCGTGTCTGGATGCTGGGGTACCTGGCATGTCTGTCTGTTATCCTTGAACACAAGGCTTCTCGAGGGCATGGAAGCCCGAGGCATCCCACATCGAGAGCGGGGAATTATATGACGTAGACACATATCTGAGGTTTTCCTCAGCTTCCCGTGCTCAACACAGGGTATGTCGCAAGTTTAACGTCCAGCGGAGACGGATCAACCCAACCAGAGCATTAGCTAGGATAGATAGGATTGAAGGATCCTCCTTGAAGGGATATCGATGCCGGGGCCAGCCCGTGGGCGACAGTGATGTCGGGCTTGAGCCTCGACGAGGCTTCCTACGTATCCTCGTGGCAGGGAATCAAAGTCCGCGTAGTTCGGGATGACGTCGATAAGCTGACGTGAAGGTGGACCTTGGCCTGATGGGGATCATCAGCGTACCGACGTGATAGTAGACCTGTGGGTCCACTAATGGTGGGCTTGAACCTTGTGAAGGCTTCCTACGTACCATGCCTTGACATTGATCAAAGTCCTCGTAGTTCAGATTAGGGAATACAGTTTAGCGTCGTGCGGGACGATAGTGAACCCTGACGTGAATAAACGACGGGCATTGGGTGTTGGTGAACCGACGTAAATGAGGGACCTTGGTCCAATGGGAGATGGGGGCTTGGAACACCGACAAGGAGACGGTCTGGGCCAATGCTCGTTGGTCTTGAACCTCATGGAGGCTTCCTACGTACCATGCCTTGACATGGATCAAAGTCCTCGTAGTTCAAGTGGGATGAGTCGCAATGGCTTACCACTGGACCGGAATGCAGTTTAACGTCGTGCTGGACGGGGTGAAACCCGACGTGAAAGACGGGTGGGCTTGAACCTCGTGGAGGCTTCCTACGTACCATGCCCTGACATGGATCAAAGACCTCGTAGTTCCGGGGATGAGTCCGTCGGTGAACCGACGTGAAAGTAGACCCGGGGGTCCACTATTGGTGGGCTTGAACCTCATAGAGGCTTCCTACGTACCATGCCTTGACATGGATCAAAGTCCTCATAGTTCGCATGGGAGTGCGTAGTTTAACGTCATTCTGGACGGGAATGAGACCCGACGTGGAAGAACGACGGGTGGGCGTGAACCTCGTGGAGGCTTCCTACGTACCATGCCATGACATGGATCAAAGTCCTCGTAGTTCGGGTATGGGATGTTCGAGGTCAGGGTCGGTGCTCACTCTAAGCCCACGTGAGTCATGCTCGGTGTGAGAAACAAGAGGTTGCAAGGTCCTGACGATCACGTCGTGACAGGTGCATCCGTGAGAAGCGAAGAGGGGCTTATGCGTTGAGCGGCCCATGGTGTTGGGACTTACTCCAGGATGGAGGCCCATAGGGAGGTGCCTCGTTCCCTATCACGTCCTCCACCGACTATGGTAGTGGGGAAGTACGGAGATGCACGGGTGCAATCATCCGTACCAAAGGTTAGAGGCTTACGCTCTGGGCAGCCCTTCCCCTGCGAACATACACCACTCCGACAAGGAGGATCTCGTTCCATGTGCGGAAGAGTTCCATTCCCGTGGAGACGAGTGGTGTAAAGAATGTTCGAGCTGGGGGGGACCCTTGGTGAGGGAGACGAGGTTGGGTCACAGTTTAACGTCATGTGTTGAGGATGTGGTGCTTGGCAGTTTAACGTCTTGTAGCTCGGACGAGGTGGGTTCACTCCACACCCCTAGGACTTACATAACTGGTACCCTCTGGTCCTTGGGGAAGGGAAGGTACCGGTAAAGCCATGGTAAAGGGGGGTCGTGGGACAAACCATCGAGGGGTCCACGTTAGCGTGGCTATGCGAAGAAGCAATAGCCGTTAGCGTGTGTAGAGACCCTAAGCTTATCGTACATGGTCATTACATTACTTTTGCGGAATACTTAGTACATAACAAAAACACACACACAAGGATCGTAATAGTTTAGTGTCTTTGGAAACTCGGAACGTAATCTTATAATCGTGGTGAACGATCTTCAATATCTCCCATAAAGATCTTCCCTTTTTTTTACCTAAAAACCTTTCTTTATATCCTGGGGAAAAAAAACATTAAAGGGTGAGCTCAAATGCTCAGTAAGGGTAAACAAAAGAAATATCAATCACATCATATACATAAGAACATAGCTTTTGGAAATCTTAACCTGCAAAAGAGCTCATAATATCATAACATGGGATAAATCATAGAAGTGAAAATGAGATCCCCATAATCATAACATAAAACTTGAAACTTTGTGGCATGCACACATAATCATGGAAAATCATTTCTTGTTAGTCAAGACTCATTGCCAAGACTATCTTAGTGGACAAAGTCCCTTTCTGAATCGAGTAACCCTCGTTTCAGTCCTGTTTCACTCAACCGGTATAACCTACCGTTCCAGCCCTGTCTATCTCATGAGATATAAAATCATTACCCAATGCATTGGAGGGAGATATAGGTCCCACCCATCTTATAATGAATCCTTTCTTATGTGTGCCACATAATCATAAATCATACATCATTGCATAACACATGTAACAAAAATGGGATTCTTGAAACATCATGACATCATAAAACCATTCATATAAGATAAAGGAATTCATAAACATAATTACATCACAATGTAGTCAAATCAATGTAAAAATATGGATAGAAACAGAACCCTTTATTATCTTATATGGAAAATAATTTTGATAAAACACTTGAAATGAATTCTTGAGGAAAATATCCTTTCTTCTTCAAAATCAATTTCTTTTCACAAAACATCATGCAATTTTAAAAGAAAGTGATTTTATTGAAAATAGTCATGAAATATTTTGGAGGAAGATTCATGAAAATAAGGCTTTATAAAACCGTAAAAATCCGTTTGTTCCGTTTAAGTTAAAAAAACATTCTTCATACTTTTGTCGAAAAAGTCAAAAAGTACCTCGTACGAAAAAAATGACAAAAGATTCCTTTCATATTCTTTACTAAAAACTCACCGAAGGGTAAAAATGGATTTAAACAATTGTAGGTGGATGGAAATAATATTACATATTGATGAAACATGGATGTGGATGATAAAATACACCCCAGTAAATACTTACGAATAAACAATCTCAGATAAAAATGAGATTGTGATATTTCCCTTACCTTAGGTCCGACTTGCTTTATAAGTGTCCGAACCTCCTCTTCTTTGAAGCGCCTCTTTGAGACCTCCTCTTAGGGCACTAAAATTGGTCTTTGAGGAAGACCAGAACCTCTAGGATGTTTATAGGGAAGTGGAGAAGAGATTTTGGCAGGGGTTGGCCGAGCTTGAGTGCTCAAATTGGTGTGAGGAGGAGGGGGAGGAGGTGTCCTTTTATAAGGGAGGAGAGGGGCACCTTAGGAATACCTCAAAATATTATTTTATTTTAAAGTCAAAATCGGTTTATAATGGTTCCAAAGGGTCTTATTTCGAAGATAAAGTGGGGATGGGTCGAAATCCTATCAACCAATAGGATTTAGACATGTTTAGGGTATTAATTTAACCTTATCAATTAGATTTAACTCTAAGTTAAATAATTTAACTTTTACCGTGTCTTTTTGTTTTCTTTCACTATATGGTTAATACACTTACTATAACATGCCAAAAGAACCCTAAATTGTTTATTATTAATATATATATCCTTATCTAAGTCATTTTTCCGAACCTTATATTTTTAGGAATAAAATAACAATTAATAATATAATATTTGATTTAAAAACTATTTTGTGTCAATTTTGACACTATTTGATATATGATTTTAGTGAAAGTCATAAAAGAATTATATGTTCAAACAATGTTGATTAAATCAACACTAATATATCATAGTAACCTAGAAAATTAGTGTAATTCATAAAAAGTCTTAAATTACATTTATTTTGGTATTTATATTATCAATTATGTCAATATTTCATTAATAAGATAATTACTGCATCATCTTTGTGTCATAAATAAATTATATTATTTGATGTCTAAAAATTACAAATAAAATACCATCATGTAGGAAATCGTTTTAGATTTCTAATGAATATTTACAATCGAATTTATCTTATGTATAACCCCATATTAAAAATGATTTACTTATTAAACTTTGATTTTAACTATTTTAACCCTTCTTTAAATAAATTAATAATAAATGTCCTAATCTAATCCAAGTGGGCCTAAATGGTCATATTTTATTCCTAAGTTTGTTTTTGGTCGAATTACACTTGTCCAATAGAATTAGGACATGTGTTAGGGTAATATTAATATCATATTTACCCTTAGTTACCCTATTTACTATTAACCGCGGTAAAAATAGTAAAAAGTTACTATTCACCAAAAATTATTTTCATCTCATTGAACCACATTTTACTTACTGACATCAACCGTGTCTCTTGGATTTTTGAAATTCCATTCACAGAAGCGGTAAAATTATGTTTTATGAAAAATTCAGTTTTTTTTAACTACCACTTAGTAGTTTCACTATTCATCAAAAATTGATGTTTTTCAGAAGAGTGCCAAAATTTCATCCCAAGCTATATTTAATATTCCGAATTCAAAAATGAAGTATATTTTACCAAATTCATTACATAAAAGTTGCATTAATTAATTTTATAATTAAATCCTGCTATTAAAACAAATAGTGTGTTTTTAAGAAACAATATCTATCAAAAGATTGACACTTGTTTATGTCTAGTTTAAATGTGAAATTACATCCAATGACCAACATTGTATTAAATTGTAAAAATATATTCTAAATATACTTTAAAACCACTCAAATTAATGATTTATCACTATTAATTATTTCGATTAAAAAAGTTGTTTTTAATTATAATTTAGTAATTTTCACTATTCATCAGAATATGAAAGTTATCCGAAAAGTACCAAAATTTCACCTTAGGCTAAATTCGATACTCCGAATCCAAAAATGAAGTCCATTTTAAAATTTCTAAAATTTAAAAAGTGGTTATTACTATTCATAACGGCTAGTTTTAATAATATTTTAATAGCATATCATTGTTTCGTGAAACTCAGTATTACGTACCACACACGCTATCGAGGAAGGTTGCGATTGCGTGTAATGCAAGGCAAGTCAAGGATGCGTGTTGTGAAAGCTCCTTTTGGTGTAGCGTACAACACAAGACATTAATAAAATTAAAAAGAATATTTTTCATAAAATCTCGGGCTGTTACATTCTACCCCCTTAAAATGAATTTCTCCCTCAAAATTCGTCGGGGTAATAAATGGTTTACTATTCAAAAGTTTCTTTAATAGAAACCCACATCGTAAAAAAAGAATACCAAAACCTGGCTTTAAAAACTAAATTATGAAATGTAACGATTACCCAAATAAACTAATCACTGGGTTTCCACATTGGTGAAAATATGGATATGGAAGAGAAATCTAACCATCATGTTCTGATGGAGAGTGGTAGAGAACATGGCTATGGAAAAGCCAGTAATCACAAATCCATAAATTTGTGACAATCTAAGGTACCATCTGATTCATCAGGTATAAGAGAACTAGGACAACATTTTTGGTTTTCAAGATCATTTCCCTAAAGTTAAAGAATTTGAATTAGAATAAATACTTACTTTATTTTGGTACAATCTCACTGTTGTTCGTGCCTTTAACAATTTCCACTTCATCTCTTAAATAAATGAAGTTGAATTTGTTATTCGTGAAGTGTTAGCAGATCATGTGATAGAATGACGGGTCATTCCATCTGTCTCAAAAGGTTAGCAAAATTTATATACATAAGTCGATCTATAGTGGGATTAATCATATATGGTTCCTAAAATGGGCTTATACTTCATATATCATATTGCTTAATATAATAACACTAGTTTCTACTAAACAGGGACTTCCTGTAGGTCAGTGGTAGGCGATAAAGGCCAGTCGCACTTCGGTTGTGGGTTCGATTCCTACAGCCTTGTCCGAAGCGATGGGCTGTCGCCCGTCCTGCAGGTTGTCCTTTTTCTAAAACTACGTTACTATAACATCCCATCAATAATATCGAAAATCTTCTATCCTTAAACAATACTAACTTATGTCCAACATAATCCATTCTAATCTTTAGGCTTATACATAATACTGCAGTCCACTCTCATAATATAGTGACAACGATTACCAGAGATTTAATACTGTCGTTGATCCCCACATATCATAAGATATGTCTTGTTGGTCACATTCCAAACATTCAAAGTCCTTAATCGTGTATTCTCTTGAATACCTTAGTGAAAACATGAGTGCAGTTAAAAGTTAACACTTTCCACATACCAAAATCCTCAAAGTTCTATATACTCAAACCATGATATCACTTAGTCCTTATATCAATCATGAGCTCATGAATACTGTCAAATATTTCATTTTCTCATTTTCCCTTCATTATGCGCATATCATCTTTTTTCCAAAAATACCTCAATCACTTCGAATACCACATTAGAGAAATACATAAATATTCCAATACACCATAAAAGTACCTCAACAACATTATTCTTGAATACCAATACATAAACACTTCAGTCCATCCACTTCAATGACTGTCCTGGAATAAGTCCTTCCTTGATTTAGAAGTATCTTTTTAGGTCAGGGCATTGAGTTGGGTAATGCCCATGTTCTCCACAAATAAGACATTGAACTCCATAACAATCTGTCACTCTATGACCCTTTTCTCCACACAGATAACATCGTTCCCTCCATTTGAGGTATTCCTCAAGGTTCTTCTTCCCTTATTTAGAAATCTCAATCTTCCTTTCTTTATGCTCCTCAACATGCGAACATGCATAATAGTTTATCTTCCTCTTCTTTGATGAATTAGTCATACCACTAAATTTCACCTTGTTAATCATATATCGTGATGACTGATTCGGCATAATCACAATATCTTTATCTCTAGGCATCACACAATTTTGTTGCTCATAGTCACAAATTTGTCCATTGGATTCAATGTTAACCGAATTCTTTCTGGTTCCCTCCATTAACTAAAACACAAAAAGAATTTTGTGAGAGGCGAAATCATGCTAGGGAAGACAACATAGTAAAGGGGGAGCACCCTCAATATCTAACATCTTAGGTTAAATTCTAAGATCGTTACCGTGGTTCTAGGACTATATCCTATACGTATACTTATCCTTAGGGACATCCCTAGACATACCTTAGAAATATCTCTAGGGATCTCACTAACGTTCTCACATCCTAGTTTCCAAAGGTTGACTAAACCTTTCCTCTGATACCAACTGTAGAGACCCGTAGCCTGACGTACATGGAAATTACATTTCATTTGCGGAATACTTAGTACATAACAAAAACACACACACAAGGATCGTAATAGTTTAGTGTCTTTGGAAACTCGGAACGTAATCTTCTAATCGTGGTGAAAGATCCTCAATATCTCCCATAAAGATCTTCCCTTTTTTTACCTAAAAACCTTTCTTTATATCCTGGGGAAAAGAAAACATAAAAGGGTGAGCTCAAATGCTCAGTAAGGGTAAACAAAAGAAATATCAATCACATCATATACATAAGAACATAGCTTTTGGAAATCTTAACCTGCAAAAGATCTCATAATATCATAACATGGGATAAATCATAGAAGTGAAAATGAGATCCCCATAATCATAACATAAAACTTGAAACTTTGTGGCATGCACACATAATCATGGAAAATCATTTCTTGTTAGTCAAGACTCATTGCCAAGACTATCTTAGTGGACAAAGTCCCTTTCTGAATCGAGTAACCCTCGTTTCAATCCTGTTTCACTGAACCGGTATAACCTACCGTTCCAGCCCTGTCTATCTCATGAGATATAAAATCATTACCCAATGCATTGGAGGGAGATATAGGTCCCACCCATCTTATAATGAATCCTTTCTTATTTGTGCCACATAATCATAAATCATACATCATTGCATAACACATGTAACAAAAATGGGATTCTTGAAACATCATGACATCATAAAACCATTCATATAAGATAAAGGAATTCATAAACATAATTACATCACAACGTAGTCAAATCAATGTAAAAATATGGATAGAAACAGAACCCTTTATTATCTTATATGGAAAATAATTTTGATAAAACACTTGAAATGAATTCCTGAAAAAAAAAATCCTTTCTTCTTCAAAATCAATTTCTTTTCACAAAACATCATGCAATTTTAAAAGAAAGAGATTTTATTGAAAATAGTCATGAAATATTTTGGAGGAAGATTCATCAAAATAAGGCTTTATAAAACCGTAAAAATCCGTTTGTTCCGTTTAAGTTAAAAAAACATTCTTCATGCTTTTGTCGAAAAAGTCAAAAAGTACCTCGTACGAAAAAATGACAAAAGATTCCTTTCACATTCTTTACTAAAAACTCACCGAAGGGTAAAAATGGATTTAAACAATTGTAGGTGGATGGAAATAATATTACATATTGATGAAACATGGATGTGGATGATAAAATACACCCCAGTAAATACTTACGAATAAACAATCTCGGATAAAAATGAGATTGTGATATTTCCCTTACCTTAGGTCCGACTTGCTTTGTAAGTGTCCGAACCTCCTCTTCTTTGAAGCGCCTCTTTGAGACCTCCTCTTAGGGCACTAAAATTGGTCTTTGAGGAAGACCAGAACCTCTAGGATGTTTCTAGGGAAGTGGAGAAGAGATTTTGGCAGGGGTTGGCCGAGCTTGAGTGCTCAAATTGGTGTGAGGTGGAGGGGGAGGAGGTGTCCTTTTATAAGGGAGGAGAGGGGCACCTTAGGAATACCTCAAAATATTATTTTATTTTAAAGTCAAAATCGGTTTATAATGGTTCCAAAGGGTCTTATTTCGAATATAAAGTGGGGATAGGTCAAAATCCTATCAACCAATAGGATTTATACAAGTTTAGGGTATTATTTTAACCTTATCAATTAGATTTAACTCTAAGTTAAATAATTTAACTTTTACCGTGTCTTTTTGGTTCTTTCACTATATGGTTAATACACTTACTATAACATGCCAAACGAACCCTAAATTGTTTATTATTAATATATATATCCTTATCTAAGTCATTTGGCCGAACCTTATATTTTTAGGAATAAAATAACAATTAATAATATAATATTTGATTTAAAAACTATTTTGTGTCAATTTTGACACTATTTGATATATGATTTTAGTGAAAGTCATAAAAGAATTATATGTTCGAACCATGTTGATTAAATCAACACTAATATATCATAGTAACCTAGAAAATTAGTTTAATTCATAAAAAGTCTTAAATTACATTTATTTTGGTATTTATATTATCAATTATGTCAATATTTCATTAATAAGATAATTACTGCATCATCTTTGTGTCATAAATAAATTATATTATTTGATGTCTAAAAATTACAAATAAAATACCATCATTTAGGAAATCGTTTTATCTTTCTAATGAATATTTACAATCGAATTTATCTTATGTATAATCCCATAATAAAAATGATTTACTTATTAAACATTGATTTTAACTATTTTAACCCTTCTTTAAATAAATTAATAATAAATGTCCTAATCTAATACAAGTGGGCCTAAATGGTCATATTTTATTCCTAAGTTTGTTTTTGGTCGAATTACACTTGTCCAATAGAAATAGGACATGTGTTAGGGTAATATTAATATCATATTTACCCTTAGTTACCCTATTTACTATTAACCGCGGTAAAAATAGTAAAAAGTTACTATTCACCAAAAAATATTTTCATCTCATTGAACCACATTTTACTTACTGACATTAACCGTGTCTCTTGGATTTTTGAAATTCCATTCACAGAAGCGGTAAAATTAAGTTTTATGAAAAATTCAGTTTTTTTTAACTACCACTTAGTAGTTTCACTATTCATCAAAAATTGATGTTTTTCAGAACAGTGCCAAAATTTCATCCCAAGCTATATTTCATATTACGAATTCAAAAATGAAGTCTATTTTACAAAATTCATTACATAAATGTTGCATTAATTAATTTTATAATTAAATCCCGCTGTTAAAACAAATAGCGTGTTTTTAAGAAACAATATCTATCAAAAGATTGACACTTGTTTATGTCTAGTTTAAATGTGAAATTACATCCAATGACCAACATTGTATTAAATTGTAAAAATATATTCTAAATATACTTTAAAACCACTCAAATTAATGATTTATCACTATTAATTATTTCGATTAAAAAAGTTGTTTTTAATTATAATTTAGTAATTTTCACTATTCATCAGAATATGAAAGTTATCCGAAAAGTACCAAAATTTCACCTTAGGCTAAATTCGATACTCCGAATCCAAAAATGAAGTCCATTTTAAAATTTCTAAAATTTAAAAAGTGGTTATTACTATTCATAACGGCTAGTTTTAATAATATTTTAATAGCATATCATTGTTTCGTGAAACTCAGTATTACGTACCACACACGCTATCGAGGAAGGTTGCGATTGCGTGTAATGCAAGGCAAGTCAAGGATGCGTGTTGTGAAAGCTCCTTTTGGTGTACCGTACAACACAAGACATTAATAAAATTAAAAAGAATATTTTTCATAAAATCTCGGGCTGTTACAGCGTGCCTATGCGAAGAAGCATTAGGCGATGAAACGCTACGAGTGGTATTGTCCATGGGACTTTGAAATCACATAGTGCAAACCTGGAGGGCTGCACGGGAAGAGGAATCGCTAAGCAGAGGTGTGTGCTTCGCGAAGTGGAGTGCCTTGGCCTTAGCATGGGGCATAGGTGTGAGTGGAAGGTGCTTCGCGACGTAGAACAGTGTTCGCAGAGCACTACCTCGCGAGGAAGGGGTGCCTCGCGAAGCAGGGTCCTGCGAAGCAATGTGCTTCACGATGCATAGTTATCTTACCTTGGCATCGGGATTACTAGCATGGGATGGGGGTTTCGCGAAGCATAAACGCTCCACGGCTGCCCGGGTTCCCTTGGGAATCCCCTTCCTTCGCGAACGCCCTTGAGCTTTGCGAAGGGCATCCCTCTCGGAAGAGGGGCTCAAAACGAGACAAAGCAGAGTCGTCTCGCGAAGTAGAAATACCTCGCGGAGCTCATGATTCCCGGGCAAAGAGTGCTTCGCGATTCGGGAGAGGAGAAGCCGAAAGGTCGGATCGTCCGTCTTCGGGACTCAGGGGGAGTCCAGTATTTATAGGGGAGGGGCGCCGCGAAGCAGGGCTCGCGCGCCGCCTCCGGTACTTCGCGGCGCGCTCGCGAACGTCAAATGGGTTCGCGGAGCATTACCGCCTCTGGTGCTTCGCGGCGGCTCGCGAACGTCAAATGCGTTCGTGGAGCATTACCGCCTCTGGTGCTTCGCGGCGGCTCGCGAACGTCAAATGCGTTCGCGGAGCATTACCGCCTCTGGTTCTTCGCAAGGCCGTGAGGGTCGGGGCGCTTCGCGTGGGTGCTTCGCGGCGGGGCTTCGCGACTGTGCTTCGCGAGGCAGCGCGCCAGCTGTCTTTTTTACTTCCTTTATTTCAGGACGTATTTTTGGCGCCAACAAATGCCCCCCTCAGACTTGGAGCCGCGGAGGGCGAAGGGTCGAAGTCTGAGGGAAAATCGCCAAAATTTTCGGTGGTTCGCGATGCAACATCGCGAAGGGGGCCCCGCGATGCTCGCCGGGGCGCGGATCCGGACGCGCCGCGATGATTCGCGCGGGTGAGGCACGCCGCGATGCTCTGGGGTCGTCGCCTATAAATAGGGGGTCCTCCCTCTTTTGTCTTCACGTGCCTTCCTTGCCTTTTTGTGCTCTCGATTTTGCGAAGCTCCGCGTACTCCGCGACAGCACTCTGCGAATCGAGCTTCGCGGTGAACCGCGGGTCTCCGACTCTGCGTCCGCGCCAAGCGAACCTCTATTTGTCGGCCTTGGCCGGACTTCGCGGCTTGGTCTCGTGACCGATCTTCGCGATCCGGCTTCGCGATCGAGCTTCTCGGTCGAGCTTCGCGATCCATCCGGAAGAATCCTTTTCTGAGGGCCAGAGTTAAAATGGCCCATCAAGAAGCTGTCTTGGGGGTCCTTGCAGATGCTGCTCATCGAGATGAGATGGCCAACCATCCGGGCTTAGGGGAGATGATCAGGAGCCACTCGGACCACACTTCCTTGACGGATCTGCTCTCGGAGGGTCAGAAAAATTATCCGCAGTGCAAGAAACTACCGTTGTACGGCTTCAGGCTGAGGGATGACGTCTTCATCCCTGAGGTGAGTAGGGATGAACCAGCTTGCTGGTTCAGGAGCACACCGTGCCAACACCAATGGTTCAGGGCGGCCGATGGTCACGCGCGGGAGGACTTCACACCCGTTATCGCTGACTGCCTCTACAACCATGTGAATGAAATTGACGGGAAGCCATTGCTGCCGGAGACTTCCCCTCCCCTCTATCGTACCATGCTGAAGGCGGCCTTGCAATATTTGAAGAAGGGATGGTCCGATGAGTGGGACCTGCGCCAGGGCGGAAACTTTACTGATGACTGTGCCTGGGCCTACTGGGTAGGCGCCTCATGCGAGGAGTTCGGGGCCGAGTTGAGGAGAGTGGGGTTGTATGAGGCAGCATGGGCCTCCCAATTCCACATTTACCAACCGAAGCAACTAATGTCAGAGTTGCTGAGTAGATGGTCATCTAGGACCAAAACTTTTCACCTGCATCACGGGGAGGTGGGCATCAGCCTGTGGGATGTCCACCAGATTTCTAGGGTCCCAATATTGGGGGCCATGTATGACAAGTTCCTCCCTGTTGCCAGCGCGTGGGGGGACGCGGAGCAAATGCCGCGACTGGCATCGGTGTTGATGGCGCTTGTCCCCAGAGAGGACAAGGAGGCAGTGAGGGACGTCCACTTGAGGAGGTCGTTCAAATGTTTCCTGAATTTCCCAGATAATCGAGAGTTCCCTCCGAGGCCTCGAACTTGTCCAAGGGCGGCCCAATGGGGCAAGGGACACTCATATTGGCGGGTCTTGGAGGACAGCCAATGGAAAACTTGGGGTTTCAGTGTCAGCACCGAGCAACAGCCGATAGTCAGGCTGGCGGCGATCATCGCAGCTCTCATCTGTGGTTGGATCCTACCGGTGAGATATACAAGCATGGGGGTACGACCCAGCTCGTTTATCATGGCGTCGATGTTGTCCATGGGGCAGCGGATCAACCTGGGGATCTCGATGCTCACCAAACTGTACAGAATGCTGCGGCATATTAGCGAGGTCAAGAAACCTCCAAGGATATGCGGGCCCTTCCACCTCCTGTATGGGTGGATCGCAGCGCATATCAGGGGGATTTATGAATATCCAAACCCCATTTCGCCGCCGGCATCAAACTTTCGCCCCTCCATCCTGAACGCGGTCGGGAGCTTCCTGTTCAAACTGGCCATTCCGATGGTGCTGAATAGGGTGTGGAGGGCGGACGAGTTCAACTTTCATCCCTTCCCGTTGCCGACGGGAATACTTTCTGACGACGGGCGAGGAACGGAAGAACATCGAGCTTACCTTCTAGGCTTCTGAGGTGGAGTTTTGGTGGCTCGGATTGATCGTGAGCCAATCTGCGAACCGTACACCCCACATCGTTTTGCGAGGCAGTTCCGGTTCCTCCAGTGGCTGACCCCGCAGGTCTACTGGGAGGTGCGTCACGAGGAGCACCCATGTGTGATGAGGCAGTTGTGGCTCATGTTCACACACGAAGATGGAAAGATGCGGATTGCATTGCCTCCGTCCACCGCCGCCTTCGGATTAGTGAAGGAGTACGCCATCAGTTGGGAGGCCGCTTATCCGGGGGAGATGCTGAAGCAGCCAACGATCCGGGTTGGTGACGGTGGGCCTCCTCTATCTCGAGGTCGGGGTCGGAGGGGAGCTAGGGCCGCTCGCGACAGTGGGGCTGCCATGGCGGCGAGACCCGCACCGGCTGAGGGTATGGTAGCAGCGGTGGATCCGGTGATTCCGGGAGAGCAGGGTCATCCGGAGGGGCGACCACCGAGGGGATTCCGTAGGATATCCACTCAGGCTCCGGGAAAGCGCCTGCGTCACATTGACATGGAAGAGGGTGCCGTCTTCCCGGAGGCTTGGGACATTTGGGATGTCAGCCGGCAATTCCTCAGCCCATCCGAGATATGGACCCACCTGAATCGCCTTGGGATGGAATTACCGGGTATAGGCCCAGTTCGGGCTGGATTCATGGCGTCTCCGTCGGAGGCAGAACAGTACCTGGAAGAGCTGGAGGATTACGTCCACTCTAGTGGTGTCCCTCGCCCAATGACAGACCGGGTGAGGGTACTGTTGAATCAGACGGTCCCCCCACAGTTATCGGCTGTCGATCTGAGGGAGCGATTCCCCTTGTCGGAGGAATCAGAGGGTTCCTCTCGGGAGGATGAGGCTGGAGGAGGGAGCCCGCTGGAGGAGGGCGAGGTCGGAGACCGAGGCTCAGAATCCGACAATTTCGAGGAGGCTCTCGAGGTAGCATTCCGAACTTCTCCCCTTATGATCTGTTCTTGGATCCTTATGGACTTCTCACCAATGTTTGAGCCATGCAGGAGGAACTTGTTCATAGGCCTCGTTCTCGCTCCTTGGCGGGTGATGATGCGGGACCTTCGGAACCCGCGCCTACGGCTGCGTGCAGTTCTGCGTCTGGTGGGACCAGGGCGCCCGAGGTGGCTCCTCTGGAATCCCCAGACCTTCCAACAGTATACGGGGGGCCCCGTCTCGGGGTCCCATCAGTACCGGCTCAGGAGCAGCGGTCAGAGGTCGATCTCCGTAAGTCTCCTCCACCGATCTCCTCGTTGTCACATGTGGGCCACGTCAACTAACGTTTATGTCCCTCTTTGTCGTGCAGTTCTTCGACTGGCGTGGGCTGCTGCGGCGAGGCTGGTCGGGATGTCTGGTGGCGTCCCTCCAAGGGGCATGCCAGTGATGGTGGCAATAATCCCTCCATCTCCTCAAGCTGCGATGCACATCATCACTGGCGGGTCTGCCAGCAGGGCCGTACCCGAAATCATTGAGGTGGACTCCGAGGAAGAGGATCAACCGGTCGGTCCCAGCTCTGTCGCGCCTGCTTCGGCACCAGGTGTCACGCTGGATTCGACGCTGGATGTTGATCCTACCGAGGATTTCCTGTGGGCGTATCCCACGTACGAGCCTGGCAATCGCGCAGAATGGGATGAAACGGCCTCCGACGAGGAAGACAATAGCATAGTTCGCTGCCGGTCATGGAAGCTGATCGCACGCTTTATCAAGGACACTCCCCAAGCAAAATAGCTGTCCGAAATGGATAGGCTTCTCTCGCGGTTGCGCGAACTGTGCACTGGGGGAGTGGATGCCCAACGTCTTCATGCACTCATCCGAGATCTTATGGCTGAGAATATCCGAGAGCATGATCGTGGGCTCAGCGTGGGCTGGCAGCGGAGGAAGGCGACCAGCATCAAGAAGCTCCAGGAGGCTGAAGGCGAGGTTCAACGGATGCAGACCCGGGCAGACGAGCTTTCAGCCTCTCTTGATGCACAAACTAAGCTGGTCTCATGGTTGAAGGCCCAGCTGGCGGAGGCAAAAGAGCATATGAGGCAGACCTCTAAAAAGATGGTTGCCGTTCAAGTTGATGTGGAGAGGGCCAAAGCCAGGACTGACGAACTGTGCCCCGCCGCTGCGGAGGAGGAGCAAGAGCTAGTTCAGCGGCAGCAAGCCTTGGATGCCGCAAGTCAACGGGTGGCGGAGCTGCAACGCTCTTTTGACGGGGTCAACCCATCCATGGGGAAGTCAACCCCCGAGTATTGTAACAAACCCAAAACCCTTTTATTGGTACTTTCGTGCTTCCAAATTTTACCTTTGTTTTAAATGTCGTAGCACGCACGATTTCCACTGTTGAATTATCTTGTCACATCCCTAAAATGTTTTCGGGACGTTTGACGACAATTCCCCAAGCCATTCCAGATTCTCGAAAGATGGGGAAGGCTTGATCGGAGGAGGAACTTCCAGGATAGCCGAATTACCGTTTCTTCAACGTGCTCTTATGCATGAACGGGGCAACGCCAAGGGCGCTGAAATCGGTCCAAACAGATGAAAATGGGATGTTTGAATCATGATACCCAAGATTCGGAATACTGTGGGGATGGCGTGACAATAAGGGACATCCGTTAACCTTGGAGGGGAAACGGTACCCTTACTGCGTTAGCCTGAAATGGGGACAACAAATGAGCATCGACCGCTGACCATATTCGCAACGCGGGATTTTATCAATTTGTTGTCGATCAATCCTTCGGGACATTGGCCCATAATGGTAGGAGAGCCCTTGGGCGTTGTATCCAGGACGTTATTAGGGGTCCCTCCAAACATGACCAGTCTTCCGGAAGGTTGCCCCAGGACGGTAGGTGAGCCGATGCGGCATGAGACCAGGCCGTTAGGGGGTTCCTTCAGACATGAAAGAGGACGAGGGTCCGAATAAGGGGCACGCAGAGCGTGGAATATGGAGTGATGGTTTGTTCAAACAGAATCCAACACTTCGGTAGTTACACCACCGTGGTGGGAGTACGCCAGATGGGCGCATCGGTCTGATCACGTATCATTCTTTCTTCTAGTTAGGGCCTCTCTGGCGAGGGCTGGAAATGGGGAGGAATAGGATTTTGCGATTCCTGGGGCTAGACCCTAGGCGAAATGCCTGGGTGTCTCTACGTATCCCATGACGATGGGAATCAAGCCATACGTAGTTCTGAAAGCGCAGTTTAACGTCAAGCAGGACGAGGAACAGCCCGACTGTATTGGCATACATCCTACGAAAACTACTAAGCCCGCATGAGTCGTGCTCGGTGCGGGAAACAAGAAGTAGTGGCGGGAATCTCCTAACACAAAAGGGGCAAGTTAGGGCAAAGGGACGCTCGGTGACTACCGGCCCAATGACATTAACACGATCATTTAGCACACCTAGATGCGTGAAGAAAAAGATCCAAGTATGATGGAGTTCCACTTGAACATGAGGGAGTGGGAATGTGTGAATCATGATGCTGGAGATTCGTATCATGATGGTGGTGGCGTGACGATGGAGGATTACTGCTGACCATGTTCGCAACACAGCATCCTGTCGCGTTAGGCTAAAATGGGGATAAACAAATGAGGGTCCACCGTTGACCATGTTCGAAACACGGGACCATGTCACAAATGTTGTCCGATATCCGTAGGGACGTTGGCCCGAAACGATTGAAGGGCCCATAAGTCCAGCATTCATGGAGAGCCCTTAAGCTTAGTATCCACGTCTTCTGAGGGTCCTTTTGGAAGTGGAAGAGGATGAGGATCCAAATAGCGAGCTCACGAAGCGTGATCATGGGATGAGGGGAATGTCCCTGTGAAAATCCCACGCTTTGGGCTCTTTGTCAAAACACATCTCAATACGGCAACGAAACGTATTAGAGAGAGGGAGCAGATTCCTTCCCCTTGGGGAGATCTTAGTTCTGGGTCATAGAATTCAGACCATGAAAAGATAGACTGGGCCCGCGGGGAAGTGCCCGGGCGCTCCTACGTATCTCATAGGGATGACAATCAAGCCTTACGTAGTTCTTGATGGAACTTAGACCATAAATGGGTAAAGGGAGCAGGGGATGCATGGCATCAAAACCCAACGTGAACGAGGACCTAAGCCCTACTTACCATGCATTCTCTGGGGAAATGCTCGAGTCGAGGGACCGAACACAAGGGTTAGGATGGGCCCGCAGGGAAGTGCTCGGGCGCTCCTACGTATCTCATAAGGATGATAATCAATCCATACGTAGTTCTGGAGCGGTGACATGGTAAGATACCAGTTCCAGGGGAAAAGGGGAGTGCGGGCGTGGCCCTTGCACTAAAAGGAGAGGAATTTGATGTATCTTGTTTGTTCTTTAAGGTGAATGGTTTTTTTTGTGAAGCGACAGGCCTAGAACAGTAGGTCGTGATGTCACCAAAAGAATCAAGCCGTGATGGGCGTTGACAAATGGCATGGCATGTGACCAATACCCAATGTGATGTCCTCTACAACGAGGTCACCACAATGCGGTGCCGTTTTTCGTCGTGCGGCCAGGACGATAATGTCACAGTTTAGGGTCGTATGATAGTACCAAGCATGCATTTTATCTTCATGTGGCGAAGACGTAGCAGAGACGATGCTAGGTGGGAAATGTGTGCAGTGTTATAAAACACAATTGACAGAGACGTGATCCCACATCAAATTGTACACCGTTCGGAGAGGGAAACCTTAGGCCGAGGGGCCTATACAGTGGTGATACAGGGAGAGCGACTGGCTTCCTGAATGGGTTGTACCCAGAGACAGGGCGTCTGGGCGGTCCTACGTATCCCATGAGGATGGGAATCAAGTTGAACGTAGTCCCGAATGGGTCTTAGTTTATGGTCTTAGAGCTCGGACCATGGGAGCCCCGAAGGGTGCCAGATTGTAGCTTTGTCCCCCTAGCATGCAAAGGTGCACTGAGGGATAGTGCCAAAAGTGTCGAGATTCCACCTGGACATAATGGGGTGGAAAATGATGTGAATAATGCAACCAACATTCGAGGAATGAAGAGGATGGCGTGAAGATAGAGGATTACTGTTGACCATGTTCGCAACACAGCATCCTGTCGCGTTAGCCTGAAATGAGGACAAACAAATGAGCATCGACCACTGACCATATTCGCAACGCGGGATTTTATCGATTTGTTGTCCAAAACCCTCGGGGGAGTTGGCCCGTATCGGTAGGAGAGCCCTTGGGCGTAGTATCCAGGCCGTTCTTGGGGGTCCCTCTGGGTGTGAAAGGTGATGGACGTCCGAATGGAGGGGAACAAAAAACTTGACAAGTGGAAGGAACTTGATCAAGTTGAATCTGACACTCTCGGTCCTAGACTTGAGTGCTCTTAATACATGGGTGAACCACTGCAAGGAGTCAATGGACTCAACTTTGAGGGTGATCGAGAGATGGCAGGTTCCCGGGGGATGGGGGCACGGTGCCCAAAACCTTGTATCATACCTACACCTCCCCCTCTTGGAGAGGGATAGGCCAAGTGGCCTAGGTGACTGGGAGATCAGGAGATCACCAGGAGGTGGGGCTGGACCCGAATCTTAAACATCAAGCTGGTCCTACGTATCCCATGAGGACGGGAATCAAGCTACACGTAGTTCTGAAGGGTGCCTTTTAATGTCATGTAGGACAGGGTATAGGAGGACTGAACCTCAGAATGGGGGCGTACGTGGTGCAGCTATTGCAAACCCGACGTGAATGAGGACGTAGTCCCTCACTGCGCCACGCAGCCCTGTGGTCGGGGTCCCAATGGTAGGACTCGAGAGAGGTGAACTTGCTGAACTCAAGCTGGACCCAAAGACAAGGGGTCTTGAACGTAGTTCCAGATGAGAGTCTTAGTTTATGGTCTTAGAGCTCGGACCATGGATGGTGACAACTACCGAGTAAGCACAGATGTCAACCCAATCCCTAAGCCCACATGAGATAAACTCGGTGTGGGAAACAAGGGGGGTATCCTCATCGCAATACTTGGGGCTTCCACCAAAGGGGAGTCAGCAGAGAGTTCCGAATGACACTTTTGATGTAGCTTGTTCCTCCAACGCGCAGACGTGCACGGGGGAAAAGTACCAAGAGTTCTGAGACTCTACTTGGACATGATGAAGTGATGAAGGGTGTGAATTGTGTACCTGGCATTTGGGCTTAATGGGTTGGTGTGGCGATAGAGGAAAACCGCTAACCATGGAGGAAACACAGCGTCCATATCGCATTAGCTTGAGGTGGGACTAACAAACGAGCATCGACCACTGACCATATTCGCAACGCGGGATTTTATCGATTTGTTGTCCAAAACCCTCAGGGGTGTTGGCCCGTATCGGTAGGAGAGCCCTTGGGCGTAGTATCCAGGCCATTCTTGGGGGTCCCTCCGGGTGTGAGAGATGATGAAAGACCTGATGCGGGGATACGCAAAGCCTGGAAAGCGGGTGCGGAAGTGTTTGAGTAAAGCTCGGCATTCCAGGTAATAAACCAGAGTACTCTTAAGCACATTGGTGAACCGCCGAAAAAGGGATCGACGAAACAGCTCAGTAGGGGTGAAAACATGGCGTGGTCATTATGAGACCATCGTGAATGAGGACATAATCCCACACCACACCATATAATCCTCTCATGGAGGAAGGATAAGCCAAGGGGCCAGGATGGGATGAGGATTCCCGAGAGATGGGGCTGGACCCGAATCTTGGACATTCAGGCTGTCCTACGTATCCCATGAGGATGGGAATCAAGCCACACATAGTTCTCTATATGTAGTTTAATGTCATACTGGATGAGAAGGGGAAGCAATATACCCCGAAACAAGGGAGGTGTGCGGTATGGCGACGAAGCCGACGTGAATGAGGACATAGTCCCACATCACACCATACACCCTGGGTAAGAGGGGACCTAGGCCGTGGCCCGGAAAGGCCAAGGGGCCTAAGGTCAGGCATCAGTCAGGAAGGCCTGACTGGTTTTCAGTTTAACTTCTTACATGAGGACGAGGGCTGGGGACCCGAAAAGGCCAAGGGGCCTGAGGCTGGGCCTCGTAAGGGGAGTCGTACGACATGGTACATGGTCCCGACGTGAATGAGGACGTAGTCCTACACCACATCGTACACTCCGGGTGAGAGATTGGGGAGAAGGCCAAGGGGCCTAAGATCCGGCATCAGTCAGGAAGGCCTGACTGGTTTGTAGTTTAACGTCTTACATGAGGACGAGGGCCGGGGACCCGAAAAGGCCAAGGGGCCTGAGGCTGGGCCTCATAGGGGGAGTCGTATGGCATGGTACATGGTCCCGACGTGAATGAGGACGTAGTCCTACACCACAATGTACACTCCTATGAGGAATCTGGGCTGTGGACCCGATCGCTAGCACTACCTGGGGGAAGTTTGTCGCCTCAGGATGGGGCAGAATGAATCACTGTTCTTGATGCCTGGGACATCTCGGGGTGGACCCGAAAATCCCGGACACTGTTGACCATATTTGAAACACAGCGTTCCTATGGTGACCCGTATGGGGGCAACAAATGAGCGTCGACCGCTGACCAAATTCGCAACACGGGACTTGTATCGATTTGTTGCTTGAAAACCCTCGAGGGTGTTGGCCCGTATCGGTTGGAGAGCCCTTGGGCATTGTATCCAGGCCGTTCTTGGGGGTCCCTCTAGGTGTGAAAGATGATGAAATCCCAGTCAAGGAGTGGGTGAAGCATAGTAGTATCCATCCATGAAAGGGGTAAACACCTCCAGGGGGGAATGTGCAGCCGGGTCGAGGCTTGCTCGATGTGGGTCGGGGCAAAAGTGTGCACCCTGCCATGTCTTGACCCGAGGGGAAGATTTTGGCTTTTGGGCTGGGCCAACGGACGAAGTGTCCGGGCGTTCCTACGTATCTCATAAGGATGAGAATCAAGCCATACGTAGTTCTAGAAGTGCAGTTTAACGTCATGCGGGACGATGATGAGTACCTCATTTGGGGATACGTACGGTACGACAAGTAATCCGAAATGAATGAGGACGTAGTCCTACACCATACCGTACAGTCCCGCAAGAGGGTAAGTCGGGGGAAAAACAGGGGGCGTGAGGTCGAGCCGCGGTCAAGGAGACCTGACTGGCTTGCAGTTTAACGTCTTGCAGTAAGGACGGGGTCGGGGGCCCGAGGAGGCCAAGGGGCCTGAGGCCGAGCCTCGTAAAGTGGGGGCGTACGACATGGTACATGATACCGACGTGAATGAGGATGTAGTCCTACACCACACCGTACACCCCGGGTAAGATATTGGGTGGAGAGGTCCGAGAAGGCCAGGGGGCCTAAAGTCAGGTATCAGTCAAGAAGGCCTGACTGGCTTGCAGTTTAACGTCTTGCAGTAAGGACGGGGCCGGGAGCCCGAGGATGCCAAGGAGGCCTAATGTCAGGTATCAGTCAAGAAGGCTTGACTGGCTTGCAGTTTAACGTCTTGCGGTAAGGGCAGGGATGCAGTTTAGGGTCGTGCGGGACCATATCACAGTTTAGGGTCGTGCTGGACCTTTTTTCCCTAGGCAAAGTATCGTTTGAGGAATTTGGAATTGGAGGGGGTGGGGGGTTATACGCTCTCCATCCGTGGTCACCATGGAGTATGCTCCATTGGGGTAAACCTTATGGATGATATAAGGACCTTCCCAATTGGGTTCTAACTTGGGCGGTTTCCTACCGGGAATCATTGGCGCTCGAAGGACCAATACCAGGTCACCCTGTAGAAAAGAGCGGAGATGAACCTTCTTGTCAAAGGCTCTCGCTATCTTGTCCTGATGCCTTTCCAGATTGTGCAGGGCACGGAGCCGGTTCTCGTCCAGTGCCTCTAATTCAGCTAGACGGATCTCGGCTACCTCATCTGATGTCTGGTGATCATAAACTACAGTGCGTAGTGACGGGGGCTGGATCTCAATGGGTAGGATGGCCTCAACTCTATACACCAGGGAATATGGGGTCACCTGGGTAGAGTTGCGAGTCGTTGTCCAATAAACCCAGAGGGCGTTGGGGAGCTTGTCCGTCCAACTCTTCTTGTTCTGACCAACCATCGTCTGCAGAATGTTAGAGAGGGTCTTGTTGAACGCCTCGATCTGTCCATTCACCTGTGCGTGGTAGCGGGAGGTATGGTTCGACCGGATTTCGTACTTAGCGTACAATTTCTTCAATTCAGCTGCTCGGAAGTTGGTGCCGTTATCGGCGAGGAAAGCGTGAGGGACTCCAAACCGGTGGATAATGTTGGAGCTCACAAAGTCAATGATGGAACGGGCCTTGACCTCTTTGAGCGGAATTGCTTCTGCCCACTTGGAGAAGAAATCTGTAGCAGTCAGGATGAACCTGCACTGGCGGGCTGTTGCCGGTGGATACGGTCCCACTACATCAAGTCCCCATACCGCAAATGGACAAGCGTACTTGGTGGGGTGGAGGGTCTCCGGCGGCCGATGCAAGAAGTTGGCGTGTACTTGGCACGCGTGGCATCTCTTGGCATATCCAATACAATCGTGGATCATAGAGGGCCAAAAGTACCCCAACCTCCGGATTTGATGGGACAGTTTCGGCCCAGCTTGATGGGCGCCACAGGAACCGGCGTGAACCTCTTGCATAACTTGAGGTATCTCCCCCCCTTGGATGCAACGGAGGAGGACACCATCGAAACTCCGCTTATAAAGGATCTGTTCAAGGCTGGGGCCGCTCCGGAGGGTAAATTGCAGCCCGCGGCATCGGATTCGCTCGTGTTCGGCCTGGTCATCCGGGAGATGACCATTTTGGACATACTCGACAAAAGGTGCTCTCCATTCGGGGGTGGTTTCAACCACTGCGTCCGACGAACCCGGGACTCCCGATACGGAGGGTCCGGCGGTGAGAAGACTTACCCGCAGGCTATCACGGTCCTCTTGGGTGATGGGGGAAATGACTCTCCGGTGGGCCACGTGTATGACCAAATCATCTTGCTCGGGTTCTGCGAGTGACGCGGCTAAGCCAACCAGGGCGTCCGCTTGGCCGTTCTGCGACCGTGGGACATGGGTAACCTCCGGTCGGGAAGAGAACTGGGCCATTAGGAGGAGGGTGTACTCCAGCAATGGTGCAAGCTCTGGCTTCCTGACAACGTATTCGCCATTAACCTGCTTGATTACCAGCTCGGAATGTAGATGGGGAACATGGATCTCAAGGGCCAACTCGAGGCCGGTGATGAGAGCCTGGTACTCTGCCTCGTTGTTTGTACAACCTTCTGACAACAGGAACAGGTACGGCAGGACGGCCTACGCCGGGGTAATGAATACAATACCCAGGCCCACTCTATTGAGCTTGGGATCGTTGAGCTTCCTACCGGTGGGGCTCCGGGAGGCACCGTCGAAATGCATTTTCCAACACAGGGCAACATGATCGACTGAGAGGATCGTCTCATCAGGGAAGTCCAGGTCCAGGGATTGATCTGCAGAGGTCGGATGGGAAGCTAAAAAGTCTGCCAATGCATGTCCCTTAATGGGCTTCTGAGGTATAAACCTGATATCAAACTGCTGGAGAATCACCGCCGACCGTGCTAGTCGGCCAGTCAACATGGGGCGGTTCAGGATGTACTTCAGTGGATCTACCCGAGAGATCAATTGCACCTCTTGGTGTTGCAGGTAGTTCCGCAACTTCTGCACGGCGAAGACGAGCGCAAGGAAGCTCTTTTCGACAGGGGAGTATCGAATCTCCGTATCGAGAAGAATGCGGCTGAGATAGTAGAGACTATTCTCAGTACCCTCGTTGTTCTTCTAGCCGAGCAGTGCACCGAGGGATCTCTCTAGGGCGGTCACGTAAAGGACCAGTGGCTTTCCGGAGATGGGTGGCATCAAAACCGGAGGTTGGAGCAGATACTGCTTGATTTCCTCGAAGGCGGTCCGACACTCCTCATCCCATTCATAGGTGGCACCCTTCTTCATGAGCCAGGAAAAGGGCTTACACTTGCCGGCCAGATTCGCAATGAATCGGCGTATATAGGCTAAGTGGCCTTGAAGGCCTCGGAGTTCCCGAATGTTGCTCGGGGGAGGCATTTGGCTGATGGCCTTGATCTTCTCCGGGTCGATCTCGATGCCTCGGTATCTGACAACAAAGCCCAGAAACTTCCCGGAGGTGACCCCAAAAGCACACTTCAGCGGTTTCATCTTCAGGTGACGAGAACGGAGGAAGCCGAACACTTTCTCAAGGTCTCTGAGATGGTCTTGGCGCTGGCATGATTTGACTACAAGGTCATCCATGTAGCATTCCACCAATGTCCCGAGGATCGGTTTGAATATGCGATGCATGGCCCTATGATAAGTGGCACCTGCATTTTTCAAGCCGAATGGCATTACCTGGTAGAAAAAGGTACCATGGGGAGCCCTGAAGGCAGTGGACTCCTCGTCTTCGGGGGCCATCCGGATCTGGTTATACCCGGAATACCCATCCATGAAGGAGAGGGCTTGGAACCCGGCCGTGGCGCCAATCAACAGCTCTGTCACTGGGTGTGGGAAGTCATCCTCTGGGCAGTGGCGATTAAGATGGCGGAGGTCGATACAGACTCTGATTTGCCCATTCTTCTTCCTAACTAGCACAATGTTGGTAAGCCACTTGGGGTACTGGACCTCCTTAACGAAGTTGGATTTGATTAGCTTATCAACTTCAGCCTCAACCATGGCACCATGAGAAGGGTGCATCTTCATGGGAGGCTTCTTAAACCCACGATGTTTCGTTGGGAGGCCCAGACGGTGGACGGCCACTTGGGGATCCAGCCCCGGCATCTCATCGTAACTCCAGGCAAACACATCACGGTTTTGTTTGAGGAAGTCTACGTACTGCTGCCGCTCCTCGAGGGACATGGCCGCACTGATCAATGTGGGTCTCAGATCTGCCTCGCTACCAAGGTTCACCTGTACCAGTTCATCAACTGTGGTAGAGACGCCTTCTTCAAAGGCTGGGGGAGCATCCTCCAAGTCTTCCTCCCCACCCGTGGGGGGACTTCCCGTGATGGGGGGGGGCTTCTAGGCAATCAAAATCCGAGGGGCAGCTCGTGCTGGCCTGGGCAGCAGCGGTCATCACATCGGGAGACTCGCTTGCCATTGAGACCATAGCAATGAATGCATTTGATCCTATCCCATCTGGCCTCCGACATAAGGGGCCACGCCTGATAATATCAAAGCAGTGGTGACGTGTCGGCCTGAGTCGGTTAATCCCAGCCCGGCGGAAGGGACACGTATGGAGCACCGCCGTTGTCATGAGCTTGACGTCCCAGTACCGTACAGGGGTAGGGGTTTCCGGGATTACTTGAGCCTGGTTGATGTAGGAGTACGAGGTGATTTTCTGGTGTCGCTTGGACACAGGAACATGCCTTCCTTGCGCACCCGAAACAAAGAAACATTGTCCCATGTCGGGGGTCTTGGCCTCCAACCGGTGGATCGAGAGGATGTAGGCGTCATCCATGCTTTTCCAGGGATCACTTGTGATCGGGGCGGGCTCATCCTCGCTTACCATGATTTTCTTGTCCTTACTTTTGTAATAACCCACATCCAGATAGCGGGCCTCACAAGAAGCGAAAGGGGACGCGTCTCCTTGGAGCATGCCCACTCGACCGTTGAGCGAGTACTTGAGGCACTGGTGATACGACGAGGGGACCGCTGCATGCAGATGGAGCCATGGCCTACCCATCAATGCGTTATAGGCGGTGTCCTGAGAAACAACCATGAACTCGGTGCTGGAAATTAAGCCACCGAACTGAGTCTTCAGGCGGATCTTGCCAACCGGGGTTTGCTCTGTCCTGTCGTACCCCTGGATCCTGAGGTCAGAGGGAGTTAAATCACCTTCGGACAGACCCAGCTTTCGCAGCGTCCGGGTCGGAATAAGATTGATTCCAGAACCTGTGTCAACGAGGCAGCGGCGGACTTCCACACCGTTGAATTGGCCAGTGATATACAGTGGGCGAATGTTCCCCTGTATAGGAGGGTCCTCATCTTCACCGAAGAACGAGATAACCGCCTGACATTCGGCGTTTTCAATCGTCTCGGTATGGAAGGATTCCGCAGCTGCTACTTCCGTCTCGAACTGGAGGGGGCTCCTTAGGGCCTCGGCGAGTGCCTCGCGCATTTCAGATGATAGGCGAAGGGCCTCAAGGATGGAGAGCCTCGCCGGGATGTCGTCCAGGTGCTTCAGAACATCGTACTTTCGTGCCAAACACGAACCTCTGCTTACAGGAGGTCGTTCGGCATTTGGAAGCACTGCGGGTCCGGCTGGCTGAACCGGCGAGTAACTAGTACTGGGTACATCTTGCTGCCTACTAGTAGAAGCCTGAAGAGTAGTCGCCGGGCAATGATCGGACAGCGGAGGCTGGCCTGTAGCCGGGCAAGACTGGCTGTGATACGAACGAGGCGGCTCCCCCCGATCCAGCAGCACGAACGGCGGTGGAGGTAGAGCTGAGGGTGTTGGATGGGTTTGCGCGTGCTGAGATCTGCGTTGAGCCTGCTTCCTCGTCTCGGTAGCATGCACGGCTTGGCCATAGGTTCCTGCTAATGTGCCTCGATGACTGGCGCGATTGCGGTTCCTTTGATGTTGAAGTCGGCTGAAAACGTTGGGGAGGTCTGTCTGGGGTTCCCCCTCGTCGGGAGTCATATAGGGCTTTACCAGCTCCACGGTGTTAACCGAAGCGTACCCTTGGCTATCGCTCGAGGAGTCATCCACCGCTGGGCGGATTCTAGGAGGGATCCCCATTTCGGGGGGCATAAAGTCACCAAGAGTGCGGGATGACGACGGCACTGGCGGTGCACGTTGCTTCTTCTTGCATCGCCGCTGCTTGCCCTTTTGGGCAGAGGTCGGCTGTGAAGACGATGCGGAGGCACCGGCTACTTCTTCTGAAGGTTCCGACTGCTTCAGGCGCGCCCGGATGATACCCTGGACACGGATGACGGTTTTTCAAGCCATCCAGTCATCATATTTCTGGGATCCGCGGCTAGGGACCTGCTGCCACTCACCTTCACTGTCGCTTCCGATCTCTGATCCTACAAAGACACCTGCCACTTGCGCTGGTGTTGGGCCCAACATGACTATGTTGTTGTTGACCTGGTCTTGAATCCAGTCTTTAAACACATAGCATCGCTTGAGGGTGTTCCCCAGGATCTGATGATAAGGGAAGTAGTTGGGGTGATCGGTGAGATGCGCCTCTACCGGTCTTTTGCACTCAGGCAGACGCACAATCCCTTGCTCTAGAGCACTTCGGAAGTAGCCAGGGACCTGATCATTGTTGAACGAATAGGTCTGGTACCTTCTTTCCGGATAGGGGGCCCTGGGGGACTGGTCCTGACGAGGGGCCGGAGGGGCCTGCCGAGGAGGCGGCGCATGATTGTCTCGCCTAGGTGGCGGTGGCGCGTTGCGCGGGGGAACCTGTCGGTTCTGAGGCGGTCGCTGCTGGGCGGGAGCCTGTGCTTGTGGCGGGGGACCTCTACGGGGTTGCGGGGGTGGTGCCGCCGGCAGAAATTCCAGCTGCCTCGGGGCTTCTATTTGAGCCATCGCGGCAGGTTCATCCCTGGCGGTCCTCCTGGATGGGATCATAGGGGGAAACTAACGTGCATGACTGGCCTGTTGCAGGGCTTCCTCGAGGCGTTGAGCCTTGTCCGAGAAATCTCTGAACCCTCCATGGTAGTTCTAGGTAATCAAGGAGGGTACCAGCTCTGTCTTGACGTTCCCCACACATATCGTCAGTAATTGCTCCTGAATCAGTGGCATATCGAGGGAATACGTAAGTCCCTTCCACCGGGTGATGAAGTCTGCGACTCGCTCATCAGGCCTTTGCTTGAACTTGAAGAGGTCTGCAATGCTGGTCTTTCGCGTGGTGGAGCTGAACTGGTATAAGAACTGTCGGCAAAGATCCTCCCAACCGGTCACTGATCCGATAGGGAGCTGGCTATACCAGACGAATTTCGGACCTTCCAATGTCTGTACGAAACATCGGAGCTTGGCGGCTTCTTGCTGAGCCGGGGTCCCCCAGCATGGGGCCACACCTGGAATAAAAATGAGCCAAGTGTTGGGGTGGATCCCCTGTCCCGTTAAAGGGTGAGAAAGTGGGGTTCCCAAAACCCGGAGGCGCGGCATATCATCCACCAATGCGGGATAAGGCTTGCCATCCGGTGGGGACCGCCACCTGCCGCGTTTCCAACGCCTCGAGGCGGGCTGTGAGTGCCGCAATAAGGTCTTCCGGGTGGGGGGTCCCTGTCTTGACGGGGATCCCTAACAACAAGTGCATTTCCTGGTTCTTCAACACGGTAGACGGCTTCGGCTGCTCGTGGGTCAACTGGCTGGACGACCTGCTGGGCGACTGGGGGAACCCGGGTTGGATTCTTCAGATTGTCCCGTCGCTCGGGGGGGGGGGGGGGGGGTGGGGGGTTTGGCGAGACATATCGCGCTCTTTTGCCGTATGTTCCGGCTTCCGCCCTGTCTGCTGCAGTAGCATGATCAGGGTGGCCCGGAGGCATCTCACCGGGGGGGAATTTTTCCTGCCCCTGCTGCCCCGGCCTGGGATTACCATAGTCGGTTCGTCGCTCTGCGGCACGTTCAGCCAAGAGTTCGTCAACCAGCCTTTTCTTCTCAGCAAGCTGCTGGCGTAACATGGCCTTCTCAGGATCTTCGTCCATTTTCTACATAGAGGCGGACGGGTCAGAGTGCTTGACTATTCCGACATGCTCCTTACCCTTGCCAGTGTTTTGACCGAGTACCAGCGACTCGGTGGGTACGGGGAGACCTAGCAGGTTCCTCTGATGACGGGTAAATCTCCCTGACGGGTCGAGCAGCGGCGGTACGCCCTCGGACGATAAGTCTCCATCAAGGAACTCAAGCTCATCTTCCTTATCCACAGCGTCAGCCATGTGGACTGCAACCCCTCTTGAGGGTATATCCTCGATATCGCATAGCGAATTGGGCTGCCGTCGGATAGGGTCGAAGAGGAGAGCGGCATAGTGTCCCCAACCACGGACTTTCACATGGGGGGTGGCTTCCCTGACGATTCTGCGGAGTTCTTTAAGACTCTGAACGCATTTTCGTTGAAGGGCGCTCTGGTGGCCTGGCGACTCAGGGTGCTGGGCCACAAGAAATGCGGCTGCTTCGATCAGGTGGCACTGCTCGCCGATTTCTTCGAAGTGATCACGACTTCTAGGGTACACCACCCGTTCATAACGGAGGCGGAAGTGCGTCGCCCACAGGGTTCGACAAAAGCACCCCACGTCTTCAGGGGTAAGAGACTCTGGTATGCGGAAATTTAGTGCCGCCGTCGGCCCAGAACTTCTCCGGGAAGTAATCCGCTGCAAGGATACTCCAGAAGCTCCTAGGCTCGGACTCAGGGTCTGGCCCTGTGTTGCCCCACTCGTCAACCAGGGGAGGCTGAGGGACCGGTAGCGGTACCGAGGCGGACCTTTGGGATAGTAAGATCGGCGGTGGAGAATACGACAAACGAGCTGACTGGCCGCCGAATTCCGGGCCATCCTCCGAAGAGTGAGGTGACCTGGCCACGATGTCACGATATGACGGGCTGATAATCGCAGCTTCCGGAACAGGACCCGCGGCGACCGGCGACAGGTCGTGTCATCGCTCTACCGTCGTTGGCCCCCCAAAATAACTCTACGTGGTCTTTGGTAGAGGTAGAGGGCTCTTCTGGTGACAGAGGCGGTGATTGCGTGGCCGAGACCTGCGGAATTCCCATGATTTCTTCCTCCTGGATGTACCTGCAGAGAGAGACGGGAATCCGGTGGACCTCAAATTCTAGGAGAACAAGGCTAACACGTCTGGTTCCTGCCCTAGTCCTTGATACGGAGGAACGGGGAGAAGGTTCCATCAATGAATCGCATTCTTCTTCCGAGTCGGAGAAGCGGGTAGGTTTGATCACCACCTTGGCCTTCCCGGGATTCTTCTTGTGGCGGCGATGACCCGCTCTTCTGCCCCGGGGTGGCTCTTCGGGACAGGGTTGACCCCTATCAGGCAGCCTCGGGGCGGCGCAGGTGCCGTGGCGGAGAGGTCCCCCACTCGAGATAGCCGGGGTGTGAGGGGCACCAGGGAAAATGTCGAAGGGTACATGGGCAGGACCTACATGAACAGTACCCATGTGGGCGGGGCCTCTGTTGGAACTGGCAGGAGCATGGGGAGGACCTCCATGGTCGATGAGGGTGGGGCGAGGCTGGCCTTCACTCCTCGAGTTGCTGGGGCGAGGAGGACCTTCGCCGGTTGCAGAGAGGACGTAGGGAGGGCCCCCACGTTGGAGAAGGACCAGATGGACGGTGCCTTCAGGTTGGCGGTCGGGGGCAGGAGGATGGACTCCATACCCTGTATAGTGGGCGCGGGAAATGTTTCCGCGCTAAGCGTCATTGCTGCGGGGCAGGTCTTCCGTCAGGATGGGGGGTAGCATGAGGCATGCCTCCATGACGAACCTCGGATCGGGGAAGGCCCATGCTCTGTGGAGTAGTGGTACGGGGAGGGCCTCCGTACGGGGGTGTCATTACCGCGGGTTAGCTCGCGGCGATCGCCACATGGGCTTGTAACCCGGAGAGTCATCCCAGCCTGCCCGTGGGGCGGTTGGGGTGTCAATCCTGGTTGGGTGATGGAGTTCCCCTGCTCAGTGTGTGCAGGGGCTTCACGATGCACGTCGGCGGTGGCTCGGGCCCCTGTAGCCGTCGACGTTGACGCGCCTAGGCGAGCGTCCTCAGCCCGTGCCCGGCGCTGACGTCGGGTCAGGCGAGCTGGTGCAGGTGGTGCAGGGACGTAGTCTGCCTGCTCTTCCTGCGGGGCCGGACGGCGGCGCTGACGCAGCCGGGCGGGAGCTCTCGCTTGGGGCCCTTGGGTCGGGAGCCTGAGGGGGCTAAGCCGAACGACGCCCGCCTCTTCAGCGTATGGCGAGGAGCCGTCAAGGCATTCCGGAGACAATCTCCCGAAACGGTTGAATGTTGGGGTGGGGAGTAGAGGCTCCCTCCGCGGCCTGTTAGGGCGGCATTGACAGCGGGGCCTGGAGGCCTCCAGGTCCAGGCGGGCCATATCCCGGGTTGGGATGACCCCTTCTTCCTCATACCTGCGCATGAGGTTGTTGATCACCCTTCGCTGGATGACCTCTGTTGGGGAAAGGGGGCATGGGAAACCCGTATTCCGCGATGTAGTGGCCGTCGTGGCTGTAGCGGCGCTACGTGGGGTGGCCGTCGTGGTGTTGCCCTTGCCTCTGCGTGGGCGAGGAGCAGATGGTGACCGCATCTCTGAAACAGCAACCTGGTTCCTGAGAAACGATGGGATGAACTCATCAGTACTGAGAGGAAAAGGATTGACGGACGGTGCCCCAGCATTCTTCCATTCTCCATGTCTGTGAGAAGGATCCACGCCGATACGCTGCGGAACGGAGTTCCCCAAGTTCTACTGCCCTGACTTCAGGTGAGTTTCACGACAGGCCCGCTATTTGCTTGGCGGGACCAGGCACCGGATATCTGGATTCGGTGACACGTCAATATACTGTTGTCTCGGACGCTACTAATCTCCATATTGAGGAGAAGAATTTCACGTCGGGTTCACCATTTCTATTTCCGACGCTTTCGCCGGGGCGCGCGCCCGTCCGTCCGTGGGGGAGGACGCGCGGCGCTTCTGTTGCCCCGCATTCCCGCTTTCCAAAGGTGGGAGGCATTCGCTCCTTATTCAGGGACGTCTACTCCTTGATCGAAACTGGATGATGGGATGTCGGTTCTTCCTCCTGTGGATTCCTCCTCTGGACTCGTCACCTAGTCTGGGTCTCCCTTATAGATTTAATACGTAGTTCGTGAAACCCTTCTCTGTGCCATGTTTCCATGGACGCCGGTTAATTACACTGCTTCTGTCAGGACATTCCAAAGGGTCCAGTCAGGGCAGCAACCTTCAGTCAGGGGAGTAGTCACACTGAGGCATCAGTAGCGTGTCTGGATGCTGGGGTACCTGGCATGACTGTCTGTTATCCTTGACCACAAGGCTTCTCGAGGGCATGGAAGACCGAGGCATCCCACATCGAGCGCGGGGAATTATATGTCGTAGACACATATCTGAGGTTTTCCTCAGCTTCTCGTGCTCAACACAGGGTATGTCGCAAGTTTAACATCCAGCGGAGACGGATCAACCCAACCAGAGCATTAGCTAGGATAGATCAGATTGGAGGATCCTCCTTGAAGGGATATCGATATCGGTGCCAGCCCGTGGGAGACAGTGAAGTTGGGCTTGAGCCTCGACGAGGCTTCCTACGTATCCCCGTGGAAGGGAATCAAAGTCCGCGTAGTTCGGGATGACGTCGATAAGCTAACGTGAAGGTGGACCTTGGCCCGATGGGGATCGTCAGCGTACCGATGTGAGAGTAGACCCGTGGGTCCACTAATGGTGGGCTTGAACCTTGTGAAGGCTTCCTACGTACCATGCCTTGACATGGATCAAAGTCCTCGTAGTTCAGATTAGGGAATACAGTTTAGCGTCGTGTGGGACGATAGTGAACCCTGACGTGAATAAACGACAGGCATTGGGTGTCGGTGAACCGACGTAAATGAGGGACCTTGGTCCAATGGGAGATGGGGGCTTGGCACACCGACAAGGAGACGGTCTGGGCCAATGATCGTTGGTCTTGAACCCCATGGAAGCTTCTTACGTACCATGCCTTGAAATGGATCAATGTCCTCGTAGTTCAAGTGGGATGAGTCGCAATGGCTTACCACTGGACCGGAATGCAGTTAAATGTTGTGCTGGACGGGGTGAAACCTGACGTGAAAGATGGGTGGGCTTGAACCTCGTGGAGGCTTCCTACGTACCATGCCCTGACATGGATCAAAGATCTCGTAGTTCCGGGGATGAGTCCGTCGGTGAAATGACGTGAAAGTAGACCCGGGGGTCCACTATTGGTGGGATTGAACCTCATAGAGGCTTCCTACGTACCATTCCTTGACATGGATCAAAGTCCTTGTAGTTCGCATGGGAATGCGCAGTTTAACGTCATGCTGGACGGGAATGAGACCCGACGTGGAAGAACGACGGGTGGGCTTGAACCTCGTGGAGGCTTCCTACGTACCATGCCTTGACATGGATCAAAGTCCTCATAGTTCGGGTATGGTATGTTCGGGGTCAGGGTCGGTGCTCACTCTAAGCCCACGTGAGTCATGCTCGGTGTGAGAAACAAGAGGTTGCAAGGTCCTGACGATCACGTCGTGACGGGGTGCGTCTGTGAGAAGCGAAGAGGGGCTTACGCGTTGAGCGGCCCATGGTGTTGGGACTTACTCCAGGATGGAGGCCCAAAGGGAGGTGCCTCGTTGCCTATCACTTCCTCCACCGACCTTGGTAGTGGGGAAGTATGGAGATGCACGGGTGCAATCATCCGTACCAAAGGTTAGGGGCTTACGCTATGAGGCAGCCCTTCCCCTGCGAACATACACCACTCCGACAAGGAGGATCTCGTTCCATGTGCGGAAGAGTTCCATTCCCGTGGAGACGAGTGGTGTAAATAATGTACGAGCTGGGGGGGACCCTTGGTGAGGGAGACGAGGTTGGGTCACAGTTTAACGTCATGTGTTGAGGACGTGGTGCTTGGCTGTTTAACGTCCTGCAGCTCGGACGAGGTGGGTTCACTCCACACCCCTAGGACATACATAACCGGTACCCTCTGGTCCTTGGGGAAGGGAAGGTGCGGATAAGGCCATGGTAAAGGGGGGTTGTGGGACGAACCATCGAGGGGTCCACGTTAGCGTGTCTATGCGAAGAAGCAATAGCCGTTAGCGTGCCTATGCGAAGAAGCATTAGGTGAAGCAACGCTACGGGTGGTATTGTCCATGGGACTTTGAAATCACATCGTGCAAACCTGGAGGGCCGCACGGGAAGAGGAATCGCTAAGCAGAGGAGTGTGCTTCGCGAAGTGGAGTGCCTTGGCCTTAGCATGGGGCATAGGTGTGAGTGGAAGGTGCTTCGCGAAGTAGAACAGTGTTCGCGGAGCACTACCTCGCGAGGAAGTGGTGCCTCGCGATGCAGGGTCCTGCGGAGCAATGTGCTTCGCGATGCATAGTTATCTTGACTTGGCATAGGGATTACTAGCATGGGTTGGGTGTTTCGCGAAGCATAAATGCTCCGCGGCTGCCCGGGTTCCCTTGGGAATCCCCTTCCTTCGCGAACGCCCTTGAGCTTCGCGAAGGGCATCCCTCTCGGAAGAGGGGCTCAAAACGAGACAAAGCAGAGTTGTATCACGAAGTAGAAATACCTCGCGGAGCTCATGATTCCCGGGCAAAGAGTGCTTCGCGATTCGGGAGAGGAGAAGCCGAAAGGTCGGATCGTCCGTCCTCGGGACTCAAGGGGAGTCCAGTATTTATAGGGAAGGGGAACCGCGAAGCAGGGCTCGCACGCCGCCTTCGGCGCTTCGCGGAGGCTTGCGAACGTCATATGGGTTCGCGGAGGATTACCGCCTCTGGTGCTTCGTGGCGGCTCGCGAACGTCAAATGCGTTCGCGGAGCATTACCGCCTCTGGTGCTTCACGGTGGCTCGCGAACGGCAAATGCGTTCGCGGAGCATTACCGCCTCTGGTGCTTCGCGGCAGCTCACGAACGTCAAATGCGTTCGCGGAGCATTACCGCCTCTGGTACTTTGCGAGGCCGCGAGGGTCGGGGCACTTTGCACCGGGGCTTCGCGGCGGCGCTTCGTGGCAGCACTTCGCGAGGCAGCGCGCCAGCCTTTTTCGTTCCTTTCTTTCGGGCCACATTTTTGGCGCCAACAGAGACATAACATTAATAGATAAATTTTCTAAATCCTATTTTCAACCAAATATTAAAAACACAATTATTAGGATAATATCTAATAATATAATAATAAATAGTAATATGAATATGAAAATCAATCCCGAGATGTCATCTCCAGTGAAACATTAATGTAAACCTATGATGAATTTGTTTCAACTATGATATAATTGGATCAACCTATAAATCCTTATGTTTAACCCAGGTTGAACATGGTTATATTAATACTAGGTTCTCTAACCTAACTAGATATATATTACATCCCAAAATTTAATTTAAATCTTTTATAATAGTTATTAAAGATAATGTGATTAACTAAAGCATATATCTCATGAGTATCTATCCAGGCATGCAGTTTTAACATCTATGTCCAAACCACTAGGTCTGAATAAGAGTTCCACATGTCCTCATGTGAACCTCCCCATACGCAAGATGCAACCGACTAGAGTTGAGCATCTAACTCCTCCAGTTGGGAGACTATACCCTCAATATAACATCATAACACAAATTATAGTAAAACAATAAAATAAATAGAATATTAATAGAATCATGCACAAACTAAAAGATAGAATATATGTTATATAGGTAATAAACGAGCTCCGAAATTGGAAATATAGACCAAAGTAATAAGAGTGCAGTAAATTAATATATTAAGAAAAAAACTGCAGAGTCCCCTTGAGTCCATCCCGATCCGCCACGAGCTCCTTGCTCCACTACTCAACCATCATCCATGGGTCCATTTCCCTTACTCTGATCCCTATACATGAAATTTTCAGGTGCATCGGGATTCCCATGCAGGGTTTGAGTAATAAAACCCAATATTACACCACCAATGTGTCTTTAACAAGTGTTCACATGTAAAATAGGAGTATTCCATGATAATAATAAATGAAAATGAAATCATTACAACACATGATCTTGTATTGGGATGTTATGTGCTAACAGAGTGACCAGAAACTCCTGGTTGTACATGCTTCTACTCCATGCCATATGGATAATAAAGATTTCGGTAAAATCAATACTAGCCACATGGCTGTTGACATGTTACTAGGAATCCTCAAGGTATCAAGTGGATTTGATACTCGGTAACCAAAAGGAATCATGATTACACACTACTTGGTATCCAATAGGTATAGGGTTTTGGTGCGTTCCTTGTAATCCTCAATGTATCAAGTCACGTTCGGGACACAAGCTTATTACGGTCTATCGTCATCATCATTTCCCATTATACACATTCCCTCTATAAAGGGTAATTACACTATTATGGTTACATTTCATGTGTACCAAACACCAAACCACTAAAGGAAAGACAATACACAATGAGGAATAGTAAGATAAAAAAACATAACATGACATTATGATATATATAATAGAACCGTATATCAATGTGTGAATAAACATCAAGTGTGGAATTGAGAAATACTTATAATTATCTTGAAAATAAGGTTCATATATTGGTATCAAATCAATGTACACGCCCTTAAGAAACTACCATCAATGGATAACACAACCATGTGAGAAAATGAATCTCACCATGGAAACATGTGTGTTTGAGAGCCCCAAATGGTAAGGAACTTCCCACATCAAAGTCGTTGATGAAGATATTCTAGGTTTGTCTTGGAATCAACACCAGAATATCGTCCACATATTAGTAGGTCCCAAATTCCTTCCTAGGATTCATAGGAATTATTCCATCTATTTTATTTTCAAAAAGAATTGAAACACCACTTGTGATAATATTTTCTCACCTGGAAAATTAAAAACAACATGATAATTCCATATTATTATCATTTAAGAAATTATTTATCACTTCTCTTAAATGAATTAGAAATATAAATAATAAAATATTAATGAAATAATTGGAATAGAAAAACACAAATTCATACCTAGAATAATACACATTTGAGAAATGATTCTATCAAGAATAGATGAGAGATGGTGAGGGTTCTACCATGCCCATAACTGAGAATAATTCATATTGATTAGATAAGGTTTCACCAACCACGAAGGAGGGAAATTCATAGCCTACCAAAAATCAAGAGAATCTCAAAAAACTGAAAGCATTAATGTTCAGATAGTTTCTCAGAAGGTAAACCATGTATAGCTCTGCAACATTAAGGACAAAAAATTCAAATTACCTATTTGATTTTACTTTTGGCAGTTTCTTAATTTTAGAGTGTCTAAATTATTTAATAAATATGAGTTACCAATATAAATGAGTAAAATAATTAATTCTCATGATTTTTGGCATTAAAAATTATCACAAATCATTATATATGAGATATGAGGAATAATAAATGGAAAAAAAATTAAACCATTTTTCACAAAAAAGGACACCATGTAAGGGTTACACGGTTTTACGCTTATACAAATGTAGGGTCCTGAAAATTAATCTAGGGGATGAAAATACCCCCACATTCACAATACATAAGGAATCGAGAACTTATATAATTCTAACAATGTAGAGACCCGTATCTTGACGTACATTGACATTACATTACTTTTGCGGAATACTTAGTACATTAAAAAAACACACACACAAGGACCGTAATAGTTTAGTGTCTTTGGAAACTCAGACTATAATCTTCTAATCGTGGTGAAAGATCTTCAAAATCTCCCATAAAGATCTTCCTTTTTTTTACCTAAAACCTTTCTCTATATCCTGGGGAAAAGAAAACATAAAAGGGTGAGCTCAAATGCTCAGTAAGGGTAAACAAATGAAATATCAATCACATCATATACATAAGCACATAACTTTTGGAAATCTTAACCTACAAAAGAGATCATAATTTCATAACATGGAGTAAATCATGGCAGTGAAATGTAATCACAATAATCATAACATAAAACATGAAACTTTGTGTCATTCACACATAATCATAGAGAATCATTTCTTGTTAGTCAAGACTCATTTCCAAGACTATCTTAGTGGACAAAGTCCCTTTCTGAATCGAGTAGCCCTCGTTTCAGTCCTGTTTCACTGAACCGGTATAACCTACCATTCCAGCCATGTCTATCTCATGAGATATAAAATCTTTACCCAATGCATTGGAGGGAGATATAGGTCCCACCCATCTCATAATGATACCATTCTTATGTGTGCCACAAAATCATAAACCATACATCATTTCATAACCCATGCAATAAAAATGGGATTCTTAAACATCATGACATCATAAAACAATTCATATAAGATAAAGGAATTCATAAAAATAATTCCATCACAACATAATCAAATCAATGTAATAATAGGGATAAAAATATAACCCTTTATTATCTTAGATGGAAAATAATTTTGATAAAACACTTGAACTCCATTCTTGAGGAAAATATCCTTTCTTCTTCAAAAAAACATTTTTCCTTTCATAACATGTCATACGACTTTAAAATAAAAGAAGTTGATTAAAAATAAACTTGAAAACTTGTAAAAGATGTTTCTTGGAAATAAGGATTTAAAAATCCATTCATGCCGTATAAGTTAAAAAAAACATTCTTCTCGTACTTTTGTCGGAAAAGTCAAAAAGTACCACGTATGAAAAACGACAAAAGTTTCCTTTCATATCCTTTACTAAAAACTCGCCGAAGGGTAAAAATGGATTTAAACAATTTTAGGTGGATGGAAATAATATTACATATTGATGAAACATGGATGTGGATGATAAAATACACCCCAGTAAATAAGAAAGTATAAACAATCTCGGATAAAAATGGGATTGTGATATTTCCCTTACCTTAGGTCTGATTTGCTTCGTATGTGTCCGAACCTCCTGTATAATGATTTAAATAATGTCATTGACTTATTACAGAATAATATTCATTGTTATGATATCATATATGGTTCACTTATGACAATATATTACCCGTTCTTTTGTAAATTCCATGTTAAAGAAGCGTTTTGGGTAAAATCGTTTCATTTATCGTAGGTGTTTTGACTTGTTGTTCTTGACATCATTATTACTTATATCATGATTTACTTACTTCCAGAATATAAAATATGATTTATATATCATATATATTCAGTATATATATATATATAATAGATAGATAAATAAAATGAAAAACACCGTTCATGGAGACGGTAGTCCGTACGTACGCATGAACGCTGTTTTTCTTTCCTTATTGTCTTGAATGGAAGTAAGTAGATGACATACATATATATATATATATATACATAAATCCAGTATCATTATTATGTCATATATTTCATTAGTACTTATTATATATACTTTATAATCATTCATTAATGGTCAATCATTAAGAATGAATCTCATCGCGTCGTGGAGACGGTAGTCCGTACGTACGCACGAGCGATGATATCATTTCCATAAATATTGAATTGAATTGGAGTGGGTTATACAATATATCAGAATCAATATGATGTTTTAATAACTATGTATAGTTATTCTTTACACCATTATACCCATCCATGTAAGGTGGTGGTGGAAAATAGATTACACCACGGCGTGGAGACGGTATTCCGTACGTACGCACGCGCGGTGATTTCTTTTTCCGTAGGATAGATAGATGGTGAAATAGGGTTGTTTCATACTTATAATAACATATCAGTATATGAGTGATACTGATGTTATTACTTCATAATGAAACAACCTAAGAAGAAGAAGTGGAAGAAGAAATAAAGATGAAAGAATTGGTAATGGTAATTACCTCTTCTTTGAAGCGCCTTTTGGAGACCTCCTCTTAGGGAACTAAAATTTGTCTTTGAGGAAGACCAGAACCTCTAGGATGTTGCTAGGGAAGTGGAGAAGAGATTTTGGTAGGGTTTGGCCGAGCTTGAGAGCTCAAATTGGTGTGAGGAGGAGGGGGAGGAGGTGCCCTTTTATAAGGGAGGAGAGGGGCACCTTAGGAATATCTCAAAATATTATTTTATATTAAAGTCAAAATCGGTTTATAATGGTTCCAAAGGGTATTATTTCGAAGATAAAGTGGGTATGGGTCGAAATCCTATCATCCAATAGGATTTAGACAAGTTTAAGGTATTATTTTAACCTTATCAATTAGATTTAACCCTAAGTTAAATAATTTAACTTTTACCGTGTCTTTTTGTTTTCTTACACTATATGGTTAATACACTTTCTATAACATGTCAAACGAACCCCAAATTGTTTATTATTATATATATATCCTTATCTAAGTCATTTGGCCGAACCTTAGATTTTTAGGAATAAAATAACAATTAATAATATAATATTTGATTTAAAAACTATTTTGTGTCAATTTTGACACTATTTGATATATGATTTTTGTGAAAGTCATAACAGAATTATATGTTAGAACCAAGTTTATTAAATCAACACTAATATATCATAGTAACCTATAAAATTAGTGGAATTCATAAAAAGTCTCAAATTACATTCAGTTTGGTGTTTATAACATCAATTATGTCAATATTTCATTAATAAGATAATTACTGAATCATCATTGTGTCATAAATAAATTAAATTATTTGATGTATAAAAATTACCAATAAAATACCATTATGTAGGAAATCTTTTTATCTTTCTAATGAATATTTACAATCTAATTTATCTTATGTATAACCCTATATTAAAAATGTTTTAGTAAATAAACTTTGATTTTAACTCTTTTAACTCTTCTTTGAATTAAATAATAATAAATGTCCTAATCTAATCCAAGTGGGCCTAAATGGTCATATTTTATTCCTAAGCTAGTTTTTGGTCGAATTACACTTTTCCAATAGAATTAGGACATGTGTTAGGGTAATAGTAATATCATATTTACCCTTAGTTACCCTATTTACTATTAACTGCGGTAAAAAAAAGTAAAAAGTTACTATTCAACAAAAAATTATTTTTATCTCATTGAACCACATTTTACTTACTGATATCAACCGTGTCTGTCGGATTTTCGAAATTCCATTCACAGAAGCGGTAAAATTAAGTTTTATGCAAAATTCAATTTTTAACCTACCACTTAGTGGTTTCACTATTCATCAAAAATTGAAGTTTTTCAGAAAAATGCCAAAATTTCACCCTAAGCTATAATTGATATTCCGAATTCAAAAATGATTTCTATTTTACAAAATTCACAACACATAAGTTGCATTAATTAAATTAATTTCCGCTATTACAACAAATAGCGTGTTTTTAAGAGATAATAACTATCAAAAGATTGACACTTGTTTATAACTGCTTTAAATGTGAAATTACATCCAATGACCAACATTGTATTAAATTGTAAAAATATATTCTAAATATACTTTAAAACCACTCAAATTAATAATTTATCAATATTAATTATTTCGATTAAAAAAGTTGTTATTAATTAAAATTTAGTAATTTTTACTATTGATCAGAATATGAAAGTTATCCGAAAAGTACCAAAATTTCACCTTAGGTTAAATTCAATACTCCTAATCCATAAATGAAGTCCATTTTGAGAGCTAAAATTTCTAAAATTTTAAAAAGTGGTTATTACTATTCATAACGGCTAGTTTTAATAATATTTTAATAGCATATCGTTGTTTCGTGAAACTCAGTATTGCGTACTACACACGCTATCGAGGAAGGTTGCGATTGCGTGTAATGCGAGGAAAGTCAAGGATGCGTGTTGTGCAAGCTCCTTTTGGTGTAGCGTACAACACAAGACTTTAATAAAATTAAAAAGAATATTTTTTTATAAAATCTTGGGCTGTTACATTCTACCCCCCTTAAAATGAATTTCGCCCTCGAAATTCGTCGGGGTTATAAATGGTTTACTATTCGAAAGTTTCTTTAATAGAAACCCACATCGTAAAAAGGAATATCAAAACCAATCTTTAAAAACAAAAGTATGAAAGGTAACGATTACCCAAATAAACTAATCATTGGGTTTCCACATAGGTGAAAATATGGATATGGAAGAGAAATCTAACCATCATGTTCTGATGGAGAGTGGTAGAAAACATGGCTATGGAAAAGCCAATAATCACAAATCCATAAATTTGTGACGATCTAAGGTACCATCTGATTCATCAGGTATAAGATCACTAGGACAACATTTTTGGTTTTCAAGATCATTTCCCTAAAGTTGAAAATTTGAATTGGAATAAATACTTTCTTTATTTTGGTACAATCTCACTATTGTTCGTGCCTAGAACAATTTCCACTTCATCTCTTAAATAAATGAAGTTGAATTTGTTATTCGTGAAGTGTTAGCAGATCATGTGATAGAATGACGGGTCATTCCATCTGTCTCAAATAAAAGGCTAGCAAAAATTATATACATAAGTCGATCTATAGTGAGATTAATCATATATAGTTCCTAAAATGGACTTATACTTCATATATCATACTGCTTAATATAATAAAACTAGTTTCTACTAAACAGGGACTTCCTGTAGGCCAGTGGTAGGCGATAAAGGCCAGTCGCACTTCGGTTGTGGGTTCGATTCCCACAGCCTTGTCCGAAGCGATGGGCTGTCACCCGTCCTGCAGGTTGTTCTTTTTCTAAAACTATATTACTATAACATCCCATAAATAATATCGAAAAAACTTCTATCCTTAAACAATACTAACTTATGTCCAACATAATCCATTCCAATCTTTAGTCCTATCCATAATACTGCAGTCCATTCTCATAACATAGTGAAAACGATTACCAGAGATTTAATACCATCGTTGATCCCCATATATCATAAGATATATCTTGTTGGACACATTCCAAACATTTAATGGCCTTAATCTTGTACTCTCTTGAATACCCATTGAAACTTAGTGAAAACATGAATGCAGTTAAAAGTTAACACCTTCCACATACTAAAATCCTCAAAATTCTATATACTCAAACCATGATATCACTTAGTCCTTATATCAATCTTGAGCTCATGAATACAATCAAACATCTCATTATCGTCTTATCCCTTCATTATGCACATATCATCTACATTCCAAAAATATCTGAATAACCTTTCATGGATACTTGTACCATTAATCATATACTTTCAAAACTCAAGGAAAGACAACAGTGTAACAATCCTTAGATGTCTTTTTATTCCATAGTACTATGAGATTACTTATACAACATTACACGTGATAAACATGTAATCATTCCACTACATTCTTAAACCATTGACCGAGCTTCAACAATTCTTTCATCTCACATATCATTTGTAGTCTCATCATCATCATCCACATAAATACTACCCATATGACCATACTGATTCTCTTCATGAGTCTTTCCCTTAGGGCATTTGTTTGCATAATGCCCATAAATTCCACATTTATAACACTTAACCATTTTTGATGTCGTAGCAATACCATTATCCTCATCCATGGTGTTAACCGAACCTTTTCCTTTGCACTTACTTGCTTTGTGTCCTTCTTTTCCACACCCAAAGCATCTTCCAGTTCCTTTGAAACATTCTCCTTGATGCCTCTTCCCACATGATTTACATAGGGGAAATTGAACTTTCTTTCCTCTATGATCATCATGAAACTCCATCTTTCTCTTATTAGTCGAGTCAGGAAACTTACCAAATTTTACTTTATTGATCATATTATGAGATTGCTGATTCGGCATAAGAATGATGTTTGGACATCCAAATCCCATTTCATTTGGTTTCTCATGAAGAATATCATTCCATTGTCCATCATATCCTCCATTATCGTGAATCATCTTGTTTCCAGCCATTTTCTAAAACCCAAAAAGAATAGTGTGAGAGGCAAAAATCATAATAAAGGGGGAGTACCCTTAATATCTAACATCTCAGGTTAAATTATAAGATCGTTATCGTAGTTCTAGGATTATATTCCATGTGTATACTTATCCTTAGGGACATCCCTAGACATACATTAGAAATATCTCTAGGGATCTCACTAACCTTTTCGCATCCTAGTTTCCAAAGGTTGACTAAACCTTTCCTCTGATACCAACTATAGAGACCCGTATCTTGACGTACATTGACATTACATTACTTTTGCGGAATACTTAGTACATTAAAAAAACACACACACAAGGACCGTAATAGTTTAGTGTCTTTGGAAACTCGGACTATAATCTTCTAATCGTGGTGAAAGATCTTCAAAATCTCCCATAAAGATCTTCCTTTTTTTTTACCTAAAACCTTTCTCTATATCCAGGGGAAAAGAAAACATAAAAGGGTGAGATCAAATGCTCATTAAGGGTAAACAAAAGAAATATCAATCACATCATATACATAAGCACATAACTTTTGGAAATCTTAACCTGCAAAAGAGATCATAATTTCATAACATGGAGTAAATCATGGCAGTGAAATGTAATCACAATAATCATAACATAAAACATGAAACTTTGTGGCATTCACACATAATCATAGAGAATCATTTCTTGTTAGTCAAGACTCATTGCCAAGACTATCTTAGTGGACAAAGTCCCTTTCTGAATCGAGTAGCCCTCGTTTCAGTCTTGTTTCACTGAACCGGTATAACCTACCATTCCAGACATTTCTATCTCATGAGATATAAAATCTTTACCCAATGAATTGGAGGGATATATAGGTACCACCCATCTCATAATGATACCATTCTTATGTGTGCCACAAAATCATAAACCATACATCATTTCATAACCCATGTAATAAAAATGGGATTCTTAAACATCATGACATCATAAAACAATTCATATAAGATAAAGGAATTCATAAAAATAATTCCATCACAACATAATCAAATCAATGTAATAATAGGGATAAAAATAGAACCCTTTATTATCTTAGATGGAAAATAATTTTGATAAAACACTTGAACTCCATTCTTGAGGAAAATATCCTTTCTTCTTCAAAAAAACATTTTTCCTTTCATAACATGTCATACGACTTTAAAATAAAAGAAGTTGATTAAAAATAAACATTAAAACTTGTAAAAGATGTTTCTTGGAAATAAGGATTTAAAAATCCATTCATGCCTTATAAGTTAAAAAAAACATTCTTCTCGTACTTTTGTCGGAAAAGTCAAAAAGTACCACGTATGAAAAACGACAAAATATTCCTTTCATATCCTTTACTAAAAACTCGCCGAAGGGTAAAAATGGATTTAAACAATTGTAGGTGGATGGAAATAATATTACATATTGATGAAACATGGATGTGGATGATAAAATACACCCCAGTAAATAAGAAAGTATAAACAATCTCGGATAAAAATGAGATTGTGATATTTCCCTTACCTTAGGTCCGATTTGCTTCGTATGTGTCCGAACCTCCTGTATAATGATTTAAATAATTTCATTGACTTTTTACAGAATCATATTCATTGTTATGATATCATATATGGTTCACTTATGACATTATATTACCCGTTCTTTTGTAAATTCCATGTTAAAGAAGCGTTTTGGGTAAAATCGTTTCATTTATCGTAGGTGCTTTGACTTGTTGTTCTTGACATCATTATTACTTATATCATGATTTACTTACTTCCAGAATATATGAATATGATTTATATATCATATATATTCAGTATATATATATATATAATAGATAGATAAATAAAATGAAAAACACCGTTCATGGAGACGGTAGTCCGTACGTACGCATGAACGCTGTTTTTCTTTCCTTATTGTCTTGAATGGAAGTAAGTAGATGACATACATATATATATATATATACATAAATCCAGTATCATTATTATGTCATATATTTCATTAGTACTTATTATATATACTTTATAACCATTCATGAATGGTTAATCATTAAGAATGAATCTCATCGCGTCGTGGAGACGGTAGTCCGTACGTACGCACGAGCGATGATATCATTTCCATAAATATTGAATTGAATTGGAGTGGGTTATACAATATATCAGAATCAATATGATGTTTTAATAACTATGTATAGTTATTCTTTACACCATTATACCCATCCATGTATGGTGGTGGTGGAAAATAGATTACACCACGGCGTGGAGACGGTATTCCGTACGTACGCACGTGCGGTGATTTCTTTTTCCGTAGGATAGATAGATGGTGAAATAGGGTTGTTTAATACTTATAATAACATATCATTATATGATTGATACTGATGTTATTACTTCATAATGAAACAACCTAAGAAGAAGAAGTGGAATAAGAAATAAAGATGAAAGAATTGGTAATGGTAATTACCTCTTCTTTGAAGCGCCTTTTGGAGACCTCCTCTTAGGGAACTAAAATTGGTCTTTGAGGAAGACCAGAACCTCTAGGATGTTTCTAGGGAAGTGGAGAAGAGATTTTGGTAGGGTTTGGCCGAGATTGAGTGCTCAAATTGGTGTGAGGAGGAGGGGGAGGAGGTGCCCTTTTATAAGGGAGGAGAGGGGCACCTTAGGAATATCTCAAAATATTATTTTATATTAAAGTCAAAATCGGTTTATAATGGTTCCAAAGGGTATTATTTCGAATCTAAAGTGGGGATGGGTCGAAATACTATCATCAAATAGGATTTAGACAAGTTTAGGGTATTATTTTAACCTTATCAATTAGATTTAACCCTAAGTTAAATAATTTAACTTTTACCGTGTCTTTTTGTTTTCTTACACTATATGGTTAATACACTTACTATAAATGCCAAACGAACCCCAAATTGTTTATTATTAATATATATATCCTTATCTAAGTCATTTGGCCGAACATTAGATTTTTAGGAATAAAATAACAATTAATAATATAATATTTGATTTAAAAACTATTTTGTGTCAATTTTGACACTATTTGATATATGATTTTTGTGAAAGTCATAACAGAATTATATGTTCGAACCAAGTTTATTAAATCAACACTAATATATCATAGTAACCTATAAAATTAGTGGAATTCATAAAAAGTCTCAAATTACATTCAGTTTGGTGTTTATAACATCAATTATGTCAATATTTCATTAATAAGATAATTACTGCATCATCTTTGTGTCATAAATAAATTAAATTATTTGATGTATAAAAATTACCAATAAAATACCATTATGTAGGAAATCTTTTTATCTTTTTAATGAATATTTACAATCTAATTTATCTTTTGTATAACCCTATATTAAAAATGTTTTAGTAAATAATCTTTGATTTTAACTCTTTTAACTCTTCTTTGAATTAAATAATAATAAATGTCCTAATCTAATCCAAGTGGGCCTAAATGGTCATATTTTATTCCTAAGATTGTTTTGGGTCGAATTAAACTTGTCCAATAGAATTAGGACATGTGTTAGGGTAATAGTAATATCATATTTACTCATAGTTACCCTATTTACTATTAACTGCGGTAAAAAAAAGTAAAATCTTACTATTCACCAAAAAATTATTTTTATCTCATTGAACCACATTTTACTTACTGATATCAACCGTGTCTGTCTGATTTTCGAAATTCCATTCACAGAAGCGGTAAAATTAAGTTTTATGCAAAATTCAGTTTTTAACCTACCACTTAGTGGTTTCACTATTCATCAAAAATTGAAGTTTTTCAGAAAAATGCCAAAATTTCACCCTAAGCTATAATTGATATTCCGAATTCAAAAATGATTTCTATTTTACAAAATTCACAACACATAAGTTGCATTAATTAAATTAATTTCCGCTGTTACAACAAATAGCGTGTTTTTAAGAGATAATAACTATCAAAAGATTGACACTTGTTTATAGCTGCTTTAAATGTGAAATTACATCCAATGACCAACATTGTATTAAATTGTAAAAATATATTCTAAATATACTTTAAAACCACTCAAATTAATAATTTATCAATATTAATTATTTCGATTAAAAAATTTGTTATTAATTAAAATTTAGTAATTTTTACTATTGATCAGAATATGAAAGTTATCCGAAAAGTACCAAAATTTCACCTTAGGCTAAATTCAATACTCCGAATCCATAAATGAAGTCCATTTTGAGATCTAAAATTTCTAAATTTTTAAAAAGTGGTTATTACTATTCATAACGGCTAGTTTTAATAATATTTTAATAGCATATCGTTGTTTCGTGAAACTCAGTATTGCGTACTACACACGCTATCGAGGAAGGTTGCGATTGCGTGTAATGCGAGGAAAGTCAAGGATGCGTGTTGTGCAAGCTCCTTTTGGTGTAGCGTACAACAAAAGACTTTAATAAAATTAAAAAGAATATTTTTTTATAAAATCTTGGGCTGTTACAGACAAGGTGAATGGACTCAAATTGAAATGCAATAATTAGAAGAAACATGATGGAATTCATGTTTTCAATGATTTTTAAATGGTCTGCATGACATCACTAGGAAAGGTATGCAGAGCAGCTGAATCGTGAACCAAAAGGTACACAAAATGATCTGTGAAATTATGGCCCACATAGTGAAGACCAGTGAAAAAGGAAGACCGCGAACCGAGCTGCTGACAGACTCATATGCGTGAAGAATGTCTACGTACCATGCCGTGAAATCATCAGTTCATAAACAAAGCGAACAGACTGGGTTTCATGAACCATTATCACGAACCAAAGCCTCTGAAAACCCCACTTGACTGCATCATCTGCGGGTCAGGATATTGCTTCGATGGTCATCCACAATTGGTGTCACGTGCCCAGTAGATATGATTCAATCGATGCTCTATAAAGGGAGCACAATAGAAGTATGAAACACACATAGAGAGGGTGACAGATGAGGAAATATGGAAGACGAAAGATTGAGGGAGACTCAGAGGTGTGACAAAAGAGTTCGGAGAAGACCCCATCTTCAGTCTCAATTCATCGGTGAAGCCCGAATCGTGAATGACACCCTCTTTAGGTGCATCCAGTTGCGAACCATAAAATAGTGGAATTGAATATCAATAATAGAACTATAAAAATAACCGGTGAACCATGAACCAATGTATTCTCATGGGTGAAATCTCCACGAACTATGATCCACCAAACCCTCCTTCAATATGGTGCTCCACGTAGCATACTGCTATGCGAAAAGAGCCTGGCGCCCTGTACAACCTTAGAACTAGGGTGGAACCTAAAGCAGCATGATTGGACACGTACCACTATGGTACGTGGTTTTCTATACCCATTCCCTCATACTGCATTGGTATGAAGATGTCCCCTCTGACCACATACTACTATGGTTTGTGGGGCCCACACACTGTATAATAAAACAGAACGCGTAATAGGGTGTTTTTAGGTATTGATTCCACTAGTTCCAACCTCACCACTCCACTACCGTCTCGTCCTCCATGGTCTGTCCACTAACTAGTCCCCCATAATCAGGCCAAAGCCTCCTCCAAAGCCACCAGACCCATATGATTATACCATTAGGTGCATCAACATGCCCCTTTGAGTCTACATACCCATGTTAAGCGGAGTCACGAAGGATCTACCCACAACAGTTCGATCATTGTGAATTTATGAGATTCTACATTCCCATGGTAACTTGATGTACAACCTTGGGATGTCAATTTGAACATCCCCATTCTCAGGACTAAGGTTGATCACTCACTTTTCCATTCAATTAGGAATATTGATCAGTCGAAGGGGTTATGTTTCCTCCCCCCTTTGATGAGGATGAAACTCCTCCCCTTCCCAGAACGCGCTCTATGGCCCTCCTACTGAGGTAAGTCCCCAATATTCTGAGGTAGGTCCATGTGACCTTCAATGTAATTTCACATTGAAGGGTTCATTGCTTCTCACCCTTGCCCACAGTCGCCCCGACCACTTCTACTGTAGTCTCTCCCTCCCCCAACAACATGGGAGGAGGTGTGTGCATTGTTGAATATTTCACATCCTCTTGTTTTTAAAACCAATCATGACTAATTGGGGATTAATGTTTTGTGAGGATTGCAACATCCACACATTCTGAATTAGAAGAACTCTGATTCCTGATCAAATCAAGAAATGAAGGACACCTACCAAAAGGCCCAAGATTAAAAGGTTTCCCATCAAAGAGGGTCCACCCAGTAATGTTTTCCTCAAATGGGAATCCACCATGCATAAGCCTCACATATTATGAACTATGATAACTCTGATTCCTGATCAAATTAGGATGCGTAGGATGCCTACCAGAAGGCCCGAGCTCAAAAAGGTTCTCATCCAAGAGGGTCCACTCAATCATGATTTTCTCAAATGGGATGCTCCCATGAAAAATCCCTATACATTAAAAACTATGAGAACTCTAATTCCTGAAAAAATCAGGAAACATTGGATTCCTAAAAAATGGCCTAAGTTGAAAAGGGTTCTGATCCAAAAGGGTCCACCCCATCAAGTCTATCAAATGGGAAGCTTCTACGTGTAAGCCCCGCACATCTTGAACTATGTGGGTTCTGATTCCTCTCCTGAGGATACATTGAAAACCCATCTTATGGGTCTGATCCCAACATCAAGTCCCCTTTCACCCCCTAGATGATGATAACCTCTAGAGAAACTTATTATATTGATCAAGTCAACATCACCTCCATAGCACCAAACATATGCATGCCACCTATGATCTTGAAAAACAGTGGTATCCCATGGGCACCCTCTTTAGGAATGAACCAAGGATTCAAAAAAATATCAACATGACATAAATCTATAAGAGAGTCCCATATCCAACAACAATCCTCTCCCGGAAGGGTGCTGTGAGACTAAACTCCCATTCTCTCAACCAATGGAGTCCTTAAGTGTTGTTGGATGAATCATCAACCAACAATTTCTTACCTTCGGAAATCAAGTCTATGAATCTTGGATATCAGGGCCATTGGGAATTCTTTCTTCCATAAATAAATACATTAGAGACCATTTATGATAATTATATTCTAGGAGGACCAATTGCATAAGTACTTGACCCCATGCAATCACCCTTTGGGATCATCTGACTATGGTAACTCCCTCTTAATGTGAAATGGGTGAATTTCACAGTCCCCATGGGGATGATCCAACATTATTAAAAGGATAATGACTCCTAATAGGTTGGAACAGAAGAAATGATGAATTTGACAGGAACCCATCTTCAAAAAGAAGGACGAGTGATGATTCTAATCGAACAATTTTCTCACCACCCGGAAACGTGCCTCCTCGGGGGAGAAATAAAAATGGTGAACCCGATGTCAATCTTTAACCAATGTGGTGGGTCTAGATTGATGATAAAAGACAAAAGGACATTGCATGTTGGACCATTTTTATCCCCAGTATGGCCAAAACCGGTCACCTCAGAGGTGGAATAAAAATGGTGAACCAGACGTGAATCTTTAACCAAGGTGGTAGGTCTACCATAATAATAAAATACAAATGAACATTTCATGTTAGACCAAACTTTTCACCCTAGTACGCGCAAAAAGTTCCACCTCGTAGGCTGAAGAAAATGGTGGACACATTGTGAAACCTTAACCATGGTGTCGGTTCTACCCTAATGATAATAGAAAAAAGGAAATTTCACGTCAGACCATTTTGTTCACCCTGGTACGTGAAAAACTCGCCACCTCAGAGGTGTAAAAAAAATGGTGAACCCAACATGAATCCTTATCCAAGGTGGTGGTCTTACCCCCCTCAGGCCCCTTCGCCCTGCAACAAAAGAAAAGGGTAAGGGGCTAAGATGAATTTCCAAATATTCATATGTTTAAACGAATGATACATTGATGAGGTTTTTGTGGTCTTTATGTCATATATGTATATCACAGGTTCACACAGAGCGACCTTTGATCCAAATGGCATTCCTATGACCAATGAAAACATGTGCATCAATGGTCCCACAAGCGTCCGGGCCCCCAATAAATAACATGACCCCCTCGCCTATCCAGCATCTTCAACGCTAGGTATCAAGCACGGTGATCAAGGAGTACCACCAAAATGGTACTCTCTCCATGCTAGAGGACATGAGGCAATCTCTCCAATATATAATGGTCTGATAGCTGCCTCTTCATCCATGACTGGCACCCCAACACATGGTGGCCCCAATGGTAATCTTAACCAATTTCAGGAGCATGTCCCCAGAATGTGACAATGAGTACCTCCCTATCGTTAGGGAGGTAGATGAAGTTGACGCTGACAGCTTCATCTCAACAGCAAAGAGGTCCTACTCGTGGGGCCCCTCCAGAGAGATTCGTCGCTAACATCAGAGGATCAGGCCTCATCCCTACAAAGAGGACCGATTTCTGAAGGCACCTGCCAATGTATAGAAGACTTAGTCCCATAGAGCTACCTGCCACGCATGACGAATATATAACCAGAAACATACTATCACCTGGTTTGCTGAGGAGCATCTTTGTCGTACTAACACAATGACATTCAAAAGGAATACATATGATTCTTCCCCCCCCCCACTCATGCCCACCATAGAAATTGAGTGGCATAATATGAGAACATCCACATTCCTGCTAACACTCCCCTATCCCACCATGCAGATTGAGTGTCAAGCTACAGGTAGATGTAGATATCTACCGAGCCACCACAATCCCACCAACAAAAATAGGGCGGAAACGAGCTACACGTAGGCACAAACACCTGTAGATGCATTTCAAGCCCGCTTAAAAAATAGGGTGGAAACCAACAACATGAAGATACAAATACCTGATGATGCATATCATGTCCGCCATCTAAATAGGGTGGAAACCAAATATGAGCAGTGTAAAATTCTACAGATGCATAAAAATCTTGTGATACAAATAAAGTGGCAAGAGAGAAAATGAAAATAATTGTTCATGAATATGAAAACCACCAGTCAAATATAGTGGAGACCAGAGAAGACAACCGATGACAGATTCCTTCATTTTTCCCGGTACAAGAGATCTTTTAGTACCTACTGGAAACTCATTGAGGACTAGAGTAGTCATCAATTCCTGCTCCGACATCGGATTGAGACTTCATACCCATTACAGCCAACGATGTATCTCCGAATATCTTAGAAATGAAGGAATATCAGATGTCAATTCCCGACCATATCCTCCATACATTCCAATATATCATTGCTTTGACAGAAAAGATGAGAAATCGGGTCGACGACCCAGTTTCCTCAAATAGAATGACTCACTCGCAAAATTAGTTACTCACTTTGGAGTAGGTATGCATCCCTACATTAGTCCAGGAGGGTCGATGACAACATTACATGATATAGGGACAACCATATCAAGAAAAAGTACCCTTTCCAACTAGGGGACGCCAGTTCAAGATAGGCCGACGAACATCTTGTTGGGTCTCTTGATGTTGTCAGGATATGCCGACGGACATCTTGTGATTTGGCAGGGACTCGTATATGAAGGCCATTACCAACAGAATATGGACTCAATTACCCACAATAGAGTGACCAAAAAATGATATGTTCCAAAGACAACAGAAAAATGAAGAGAACATGCATAATCCTGCTCTGCTAGAAGCTGGGGTTCTTGACACCCTAAAACATATTTCAACAAACGCTCAAGACCCTATCATTCCATTACCAAACTATAGAATTAGAAGTATTATTTGTGAATTACCTCCCCATAATATCTCTACCAACAGCTCTGATAGTCCTCCACAGAGAACCCACGTGGTCCTACTCCATGGGCCAAGAATGATTGATCATGAGAGCCAATCTCCTGATGCATGTTGGGGTATCCCTTCGCTTGGCCTGAAGATCACACAGCAAAGAGTTCCTCCCCTTGCTTCCATCCGTCCTAGTGGTCTTCCCCAAGGCATACGCTGCAGTTATGCTTCTCCCTGTAGTCAGACATGAAGTCATGATGGTAGTCCTCACCATGATGATAGCCATTCCAATTCCCATCCCCACATTGACAATTTCTATGAAGGTCCACCCCATAGTAACGTTAATAAATGATACGGTCCTCCCCTCGTTTCAGTACATCCTTAAGGCCCTCCACAAGATGTGGACTTTAGAAATTCTACATGTAGCTAGGTATCAAGTCATGATGGTAGTCCTCGCCATGATGACTGTCATTGCGAAGGTCCTCCCCACAATGGAAGCTGATATGAATGTCCTCCCATAGGAATGTCAAGAATCAATATGGACATCCTATCACTATATCCCGCCCAAAAGTTCCTCCTTATGTTATAAGTCATAAAAAACGTTTCCACGGTCGGTCATCAAGTTGTAATAGTATTCCTCGACATTCCAGCACTACTTTCGAAGGTCCTCCCTAGAATCCAAATTCATGCTGCCAAGAAGGTCCTCCTTTTTCCATAATAAATGTGAGAAAGCCCTCATATCCTGACACACTCATAAAAATGTAGCCAGAATCAGTAGGCACTCCATCTATAGCGAGTGATATCCTTTCCCAACCAGAGGATGGCCTGGGGCCAACCTCATCTTCTGAGGCACCCCCGCGCCGTCTGCAAATCAATGAGGCTCCCAATAACCCAATTGCTTGGAACTAAATTATTAAGAACTAGTAGAGCAGGGAATATCAAGTAGAGGAGCCACCATAAGAACAACAACATATGTTGCTTGTGAGAAGACCACTAGCTAGGGACACCAAACGAGTGATTTATTGTCCTAAAACCACTTATCACTTTTACAGACCTAGAGAGTTGTCTGGGGAATGCACACATGACATTTGCCTTAACATATGGATGACTCTTCATCAAATAAAAGAAAAATTCCTACCCTACGAAGGGTATGCGAACCACGTCAGCATGATAGGGGAGCTTCACCATCTAATCGACTTAGAATACCTCCCGTCCATAAGGCAACCACAATCAGAAAGGGGTAAGAAAAACCTTGAACTAGATTTCCTCCATACACTACATAAGTTGTGTCGCCTCATCGGAAACTCCCTGACTAGAGTCCATATTTAGGGATGGGAATAACATTTATCTCTATACTTCACCCCATGTCCCATCCAGTACGCCCCATTAGAAGTGACATCCTAAAATTTCATCACCCAGAGGCAGAAATCAAATGAAATTCCAATGCAGAAAAGATGTGATAGTTAAAAAAACTAGTCCGAAGTAAGTCTCAAAAGCATCAGGGCCGAAGAGATCAAGCAATCGAAACGCTTCCATGTTAGGAAACTCGGAACATCCATAAAGATTCAAGCCTATAAGAATCAAAACAAAAATTAGTGCACATGCCTTCAAAAGACCATAGACTATATGCAGGCCCAATTCCATACTCGGATCACACTCGCATGGGAGTATATGAAATTGAAAAATTGGAAAAAAAAATTAGCTATCACCGCAATACGGGAACAACCCCAGTCCACTGTGCTGGGGGAGTTTTTAAATCAAAATACCCCCTTAAGGCCAAAAAATCTTCCCATAACACATCGAAGGAAGAATAGGAACAACCCCATCCCCCAGGGATGGGGGAAGTTTTACCTCAAATCCCCACATAGTGGACTTCTATCTTCCACCATCTAAGAAGAACTTTGGATAGAGGAGTTACTCGTTCCACGCCTTCTCACTATTCACACCCTCTAAGACAAAGGAGCATTATGAGGTCTGACCAAGGCTCCCTTAGGGTTAATATCCGCCAAGAAACCCTAAGAATACTACAGAATGGAAGATGAAATTCCAACAAAGTATTTAGAAAGACTTTATACTGTTCAAGATCAGGTACACCACCCCCAATGTGGTATGCTTCAGTGAATGTGGTAAACGTCAACCCCACAGATCTCATAAGAAATTATGTGGAGGGAGAGGACATTAAGGAATATGGTTCCATCCTAGAAGTATCCCACAATGAGCCTAATGGATTGAATACCTAGAACCAGAGAGCGATCCTAAATTTGGGTTCCACCTTATCTAATCTGTCACTACCTCTCCCACAAAACCCAAATAAGGAGAAGAATAAATCCAAGGTCGTCTTTGACCTGCTTCCTCCTCCTCCTAATAATTTTTCTCTTACCCTCGAATAAAGGTTCACAAAGATGGAGGAAGAAATAAAAGAGATCACACAAATTAATGTTGAGCTACACCAAGGGAGCTACCTCGCTGGATGTGTCCCACCTGTGAAATGTCAACAGGTGCCCCCATAAGCGGTACCCTTTCCACAATAACTCATCTCAATGAATGAATTCAATCATAGATGTCCATTTAAACCATCCCCAAAAGGACATCGAGAATTCCACCCACTAGGAATAAAGCCAAAATATATTTAGGTAAACCCACAAATAATACCTTTAGCTAGGTATCAACCCAAATTCCTGCTGCACCGACACACCTAGTCTTGTCCACTACTAGGCCAGTGAAATATCAAGTCTGATAGGATATGAATCAATGACTCTTAAATACTGTCAAACAATTAACAGATCGACTAGAATCCACGTATAGGTGGTTCACACTGATACAACTTGAACAAAAACCCAACCACGAGTGTGTGACCAATGTTCTACCACCGCCAAACATCAAGAACTATGTATTCCCAGTATTCAATGTCTTGGGGGACTCAAAACAGAATTTAGTGCACTATGACTTTTATTGTGCCCCATGATTGGAAATCTAGAGTAGAAAGAGGTATTAATACTCCGGTGCATCATACATACCCTTTAGGGATCAACCTTCATATGGTATACTATCCTGAGAGCCTATTCAATCACATGCTAAGAGGATCTTCAGTGACAGTTTCTCTTCTAGTTCAATTCAAAACTACCTAAGACGACAGTCAGTGACCTCATGAACTACAAGCAATGAGATAATGAGAGGGTATCCGACATCATTTCCATATGGAAAGGCCCAAATTATTCCCTGAACTAGACACTCTCCCTGGATGAGATTCTCTCCATGTGCATTGATAATATTCGAGATGAACTACGAACACCACTCATCCCAGTGAAGTACACCGGTGGGTTTAGATACCTCTCTAACATTTCCCAAAGGATAGAAGACTCCTTTCAATGGACCAAACTCAAGTACTGAGTGGTCCCGTCAACCCCTGGGAAAAGAACGGAAAAAGCTGATGCTACTTCTATCACACTTAAACCACCCTCGGCATGAGCTCCAGTTACAAGGACCCCACCAAACCCTGCAGGACCACCTAGACGCCAAAAACCACCCCGACCTAGGAAAGATGAGATATGTGGTGCTAAGAGAAACCAGTTTGAAGAATGATGAAATAAGTTATATTCATTTCGAGATGACCGGGTTCGTGGATACTTCATATCTGCCATGAATTTCAATTTTCTTCAGCTACCAGAGCCGAAGATAGCCGATGAGGTGGGTCTCTATGATGGTCCAAATTATTTTTCCTATCACCAGATATTAGGAAACACCATCAATGAATGATTTTTATAATGGATATCCTACAAAATATGGTGGATTCTTGGAAAGGTATGTTGGGACCGCCACCCACAAAAGTGTTGTGTGTTTCCACCTCAGACTCAAGAGAGGAAGAGGAATGGAAAATAGTCTCCAGTAAGAAGGAGAAAAAATTTGACAGTGGGATGACCTAGAAGACCGTCAAGAAACACCATAGAATCCTCCAGGCGTAGTTGAAACAACCAAATGTGCCCCCAAAATCTCTCGATATAACACAACCATCCTCCTCATCCCTGTGGCTATCTAAAGGAAAGTAGGATATAAAGAATGATCAGTAACATGAGATGATACCAGAGACGAATTCAGTGTTGATGATTTAAGACTTCATTGCAGCAGACTTGGGACAACGGGCACCGCCCCACCAAACGGTACAATGGGCATCGCCCCGCCAAACTATACAACAATCACCACCCCACCAAATAGTGGCATTAAAAGAAGATAGTCAGATAGAAACATTGTCAGAACAAGAAATGATCTTCGACTTCATTAATTTCATTCACCTAATGGAACCCTTATCGGATGGAGATTAAGGATATGAACCCCAATTCCCCGCAACCAACTGGTGGGCTGGAGGAAGATGCTGATGAGGCCAAAGGTTTCTTTGAAGGAATGATTGTGGTAGGAGTCAAATTCTATGCCATTCCACAAGTCAAACCTTTAACATCACGAAAACTCATGGAAGTATCATCTGACAGATAAAAAAAGAATCAAAATTCTCCTCATCCCCCATCAAAAGATATCCAGTCCCAATTATATTGGAATATACATCAGTGGAAGAAAAAATATAAAATCATTCAAGGCATAAAGGTAGACCGGTTTCGACATCCCCAGAAACGGACACAACAAAACCGGTCCCATTCACAAAAGTCGAACAATCCATGTCCAAAGCTCGTACCCCTAAAGTGTCTGTGAAAAATCAACCCTAAGTTGGGAAGTGACGATAATTAGAGAAGAAGTATGATATTTGAAATTGTCTAGAATAAGTACCATAAAAGCTGTAAATCATGGAATCATTAAGTCTGTCTGAAGATCTTTTGGAGGAAATCATTAAAGCCTTACTACTTCCCTGGGAGTTTGTGGCTGAAGTAGTAGCAGTCAGAGTATATTAGAGAGAGGAGAGTCCCAAAGACTGTCACATCGTCATCTCCTTCATAGACAGGGATGAATATGCAATCATTCAAGGTCACATCAAACCCTTATATGTGTCCGAAAAGATAAATGGAATTGATTTCCATAGGATCTTCATCAACAATGGCTTTGGAGTTAACCTCCTCCCTCTACAAATTCTTTGTCGGCTGGGCTATGATAAATAGAACTTGACACCTGAAACCACAACCCTGTTGGGATATGAAAAAAGTGAGCTAAAACTGCTCGGTCCAATCAAGCATAGAAAATGGCTTGGAGATCTCGTATTATAATATGAGTTCCTAGTAGTGCGACAAAGTACATCCTTCAACGTACTAATAGGGAGGCCTTGGCTGCATCATCACACTGTAATTCCGTCATCATACAATCAGTGCCTAAAATATTGCGCTAATGGAAAAAATGGGACGGTTCACTCTTATAAATCCCCATTTGAGTTCTGTGATTCACATTATATCGATTTAGGGTTCTATAAATTAGAAGCGAAAAATCATTCGGCCAAAAAAATTAATTGGATCAATGCCCTGAATGGATTGTAAATAGCTCTTACCGACCCCTCCAGTAGCTTAGGGAAGAGTATGTACTACCCATCAACTAAGTTGAATGCATAAGTGCATATTTAGATGTAAAAACAATTTTCTACATGATCTCCTCCAAGACCATCAAGCCCAAAGACACGGTAGAGAAGGATAAATCCCACGATGTCCGGAAAATCCCTATCAAAGATTCCCCCAGCCTATACTCGGGGAATCCAAATTTCCTTGCCTTAATCACTAAGGAAAAAGGTGATTACTCTCCTAGAATTGGAGAATTCACTTCGAGAGTCCTCTCTCCATCATAAGGGGACGAAGCAGGAAAATATGATAAATAAGAAGAAGAAGTAGAAGTAGAATAAGGCCTCAAATATCACCCTCATGCATTCTAATAGGGTTTCTCCACCACAATCGATGAACTTAAAAAGATTAATCTGGGCACTGAAAATGATCTGCGGCCCACTCTGATTAGTATGGCCATGCCTGTTGAGGAACAAGAGGCATACAACTCCTTTATAAAGAAGAATCAAGATGTGTTATTCTGAAACTACACTAAAATTATAGGCCTTGATCAATAGGTCACCACACACCATCTGGTCTTACCAGAAGATCATTGGGGCTATAAAAAGACAGCCAGAAGGACCCACCCAACGCATGTTGCCTAAATTGACGTTGAAGTGGACTAGATGATCAAAGAGAACATCATATGGAAGGTCCAATATCTGATATATCTTACAAATATATTCCGTGTCAAACATAAGAATGGACATATTAGAATCTGTATCAATTTCAGGGACATTAACTGGAATTTCCCAAAAGACAACTTCTAGGTCCGGATCACAAAATTGCTGATCGATGAAACAACTATATATGTGGCTCTCTATTTCATGGATGACTATTTTGGGTACAATAAATCTGGATAGCCCAAGGAGATGAAGAATCTATATCTTTTAGGCTTCCTTAGGGAGTTTTTTTCTATATGGTTATTCCCTTTTGTATGAAAAATTGTAGCGCCACATATCAACGCACCGCACATCACATCTTCAGGCCCTTCTTGGGAAAGTGCATCGAGTGTTATGTCACAGATCTGGCGGTTAAATAAAGATAGTGCTTGAACCACCTAGCCAATATTGAAACTGTCTTCAATGAATTACAACTACACATTTTAAAGATGAATCCCCTGAAGTCCGCCTTTGGCATTACCTCGGGAAAATTTTCCAGCTTCATCATATGCCATCGCATCATACAAGTCAACCCCGAGGTGAAAAAATCCCTTTTTGGAATGGCCCCTAGATACCTTACTAGGTTGAGATGTCTCTAGGGGAACCTTTCCTACATTCAGAACTTTATATCCAACATAGAAAGTAACTATTTACCATTCACCAGTCTCATGAAGAAAGAAGATACATATGAGTGGGATAATGATTATAAAAAAGTGTTAGATAATCTCAAAAGATATCTCCTAAGACCACTGGTGCTGATTCCACTAGTTGAGGGGAGGCCACTAATTTTGTATGTTACCTCCCTATAATGGTCATTAGGAACCTTCCTCGTGGAAAATAATGCTGTCAATAGTGAGAACAACCTCTACTACCTCAGCCAGACAATGATCGATGCGGAAAATCATTATTCAAAAATTGAAAAGAACAACCTAGCCCCAATATTTGCTGTTTAGAAGCTCAGGCATTACCTGCATCACCATGAGATCCACCTGGTTTCCTGTTGTAACCCACTAAAATATATACACAGCTGTACCATGCTAAAAGGGTTCCTATTATGATGGACAGTCATCCTGCAATATTTTGACATACGTTATGTACCCCAAAAGTTTTTCAGTGTCCAGGCATTAGAATACATCCAATCTAAGCACCCTTTAGAGAAAAAAACCACTAGATACCGATCTTTCTGATAAAGACATATTTTTCATTCAGGAAAACCCCCACACATGGGAAATGTACTTCAATGGTGCTTCCTGAAGCCCGAAAGTGAAAAGGATGGAGGATACCAAAATCAAAAAAGTTGGGTTGGGATTTAAACACGTATCCCCCAAAAGGAAATCTTACATTATTCTTTACTACTTTCATAAGGGGGAAAAATAATGAAGCGGAGTATCAGACCCTCATTGCAGGCCTGGAACTGGCATATCATGTAGTAGCTAAACACTTGAAAATAAAGAATGATTTAGAGCTATTCATCAAATAGTTAAATGGTGATTATAACATTAATAAAGAAGTATATTTTCCCTTGATGAACCATGTCTATGAAATGATGGAAGAATTCCCATCAAAACCAATGTTGACCTATGTCCCCCAATCAAAAAATGATCAAGCCAATGCTTTTGGAAAATGCAGCCACAACCCTGGTCGATCCAGACTAGGATGAAAGAGTCATTATCATTTCCCACTAATGGATGGTATTTCCATTTACCCAGAAAAATATGGAGGAAATTGATGAAATTATCCCTATCTCTAAGCCTTACGGTCACACCATTGGCTGGATGATGCCCAATGAAAATTACCATTGTAACGGGGGACTCCCACCAGATAGGTTTGGAAGGAAGGAGGTCTGATGACAGACAATCAATTTTTTCTTGTACAACGGGCTAAACCAAGAAAAGGTTCTCTACAAATGAGGCCTTTCCAGAGTCCTTCTCATGTGCATTGATGGAAAAGAGACTGATGCCATCATGAAAGAAGTACATGCTGGAGCTTGTGAAGTGCACCAGTCAACAACCAAGCTCTCTCACCAAATTTGAAGGATTGGGTATTACTAGCCCACTATGATACATGATTTTCCTGTATTCACTAAGAAGTGTCGTTCTGTCCATTTTCATACTAATTTCATACACTAACCCCCAGAGTTACTTCATACAACTAAGAACTCCTGACCATTTGTTGTCTAGGGGATGGATGTTGTGGGACCATATCGTCCTGCTACATCCAGACAATTCAAGTTCATACTCAAAGAGAATGAATTCTTTTTCCAAATGGGCTGAAGGCATACCCCTTAGAAAGTCAGGGTGAAAAACATTGTTAACTTTTTGAAGGCCAAAATCATTACTAGATTAGGTGTCCCGCATACAATACTGAGGAACAATGGCACCAATTCCTTCTCTTCTATATTGGACAAGCTATACCAGGAATATGGAATTAAATCAAATCTTTCATCCCTCTACCACACGGTGTAAAATTGAAAGATAGAGGCTTTCAACAAGAATTTATCCAATATACTCCAAAATATGGTTGATAAGGACAAGAAATCGTGGCCAGAAAAGGTCCTTCATGCTTTGTGGGCTTATCGGACCACGACTAGCAATGCCACCCCGGAGACCCCATACTAACTAGAATATGGGGTAGAGGTAGTTCTACCTATCAAAATCAATGTGCCATCAGTTCTTGCTACCATTTTTGATCAACTATACATGGAAGAGCAATCCTAGAAACATTTTGATGATTTAGATTCTATAGATGAATAAAATCTGAAGACTTTGCACCATTTGGAAATCTACCAAAACCAGATTTCATGTGCATTCAATAAAAATGATCACCTTCGAACATTCCACTACGGATAAATGGTGCTAGTCCTCATAACTTCGATGATACTCGGGAATAAACCCCCAAATATTGAATCAAATAGGGAAGATCCATACGTCATACATAAGGTCTATTCCAATGGAGCATATGACCTGATTTCGATGGACTAAAAACTAATCACGACTCCCAAAAATGTGATGTTCTTGACGAAATACTTCACATAATAGAAACAAAATCTATGTTATGGTCTGATATCTATAACCGTAAACTATGTGCCAAAATCCCTCAATGCCAAGGTCCAAACTCTGAGACCTTAAACAATAAGTAAAAACCAACCATGAAGCCAAGGTCCAATCTCTATGTTCCTAAAATATGAGTTATAATACCACCAATGATATGTTCCAAAATCTATGAACCTGAACTATGAGTCATCGTCTTGGCCACATTATGTTAAATTGATCAATATTAGTCCATGAAACATGACATTAAACTGAAATTCCAGGGTCCAAACTCTAATAGCTTAAACTATGAGTCATTTTCCTTTCCACATGATGTTAAATTGTAAGGAACTCTTCCCTGAAACATGACATTAAATGGTGATGCTGGTTATCGCTATAAAACATTACACTACATGACACAGAGCATCCTAACCGCATGAAAATAAACCACATGATCTCTTACATAGATATGTATTGCTTGATTTTTACCCTCGTAGGATACGTAGCAATGCCTCAACACTGGATCATGGCCCATCCCCCATAAATAAATGCCTCCATTATGCCCCCTATATACCCAGATTATTAAGGTAAACCCTTATCAATCCTTGTTTCTCACATCGAGTATAAGTCATGTGATCTTTGGATCAATGGTTGGGATCCTCTTATGAAAGAAAACTATGGTGTAACATGATAGACATAACAACCGTGATGGATATAATGAAAATGACCCTATCCCTAGACCGAGCGAAATTGGTGCAGGGAAAATACAAACCTACGTACGGCTTGATTCCTACCCTTTAGGATACATAGCGAGTCCTCAATCCTCGATCTTGGGCCACCCCCAAAAAATAAATAAATGCCTCTATCATATTCTCTACCTCTCCACACTTGAGAGGGAGACTCTATGATCAATCCTTGTTTCTCACAATGACTTTAACTCGCGTGAACTTCGGATTAGTGGTTAGGGATTCTCTTACGCAATTAAATTGTAGGGAGATATGGTGTACCCATCACCCATAAAAAATGAAATAAAAATGTTCCAATATGAGAACCAAGCTAGATCAGTACATGGAACATTAAGAACTACGCATGGATTGATTCCAACCCTTGTAGGGTACATAGAGACACCCGGATTTGGAATCTCGGTCCATCCAATCATCATCATCAAAAACAATTCCCTCAAATGGCCCTACATATTAAGAAAAAAAATTAGGGAATATTCAGAACTACGTATGGATATATTCCTTCCCTGGTAGGATGCGTAGTGATGTCCAGATTTGGCATTCAAGACCATCCACATATATATGAAAACAGAATGACCTCACATGTTCTTACACATGGACCGAGCCAGATCAGTAACTGAAACATTCATAACTATGGAAAAGTTGATTCCAACCCTTGTAGGATATGTAGTGATGCCCAAATTTGGCATCTCGGCCCAGCCACCATCAAAAATGACCCTTATCCCACATACATAGTTTAGACTTGTACGGGGATCCCATGAATGTTCCTAATCACATGAAAATAAACTGAAAAATTCTTTAAGAGTTATGTGTGGTCCAGTCCTCGGTGTTCGAATATCCTACACACTTCCCCCACTCATTCTAAGTCTATAGATCCGGATTCCCCTTATATATACGAGTAAAATCTTTGTGGAAGTTCACATAGTACTCGGGTAATCAAAATCGGGATATTCCCTCCATTCCTAGGAACATCATTCTCGTTTCTTAAACTCCATACCCCATGAATGCTTTGATCCCAATAATCCTTCAAGGACATTTGGGATGGAAGGCCAGTGTCCTACGGTCACCTTTTCTTGACAATAAATATCATTTCTTGGTGTCTCTACATATGGTTCCCACAAAAATTTCCATCAATCAAAGGCAAATTCATCCCCAGGAGAGTCCACTCTTATCTCAGTATGCCCAATGGCTTCCAATCTCTATGTCATTCCTCCCAATTCAATATTCCCTTGGGACTATGGTTTACACCTTCTATCATCACCCACACATTAGGAACTCTAGGACATATTGATTTCAATTAGCCAAAAACTATTAAATATCATTCTGACAGTATATCTATGCTCACAACATGACTCTTAACTGCACAACGCCACGTCCTCACCACACTACGTAAAACTATGAGGCCAAAATTATACTTTATGTATGAATTTAAATTTCATATCATTGGTTTAATCCCAAAAGTACCCTCTAATATTTATTTTTATATTCCTAGGAAATGAAGTGGAATCCTCATAATCCCCTATTTCTCACACCGAGCATAGCTCACTTGAGCTTAGGGATCTGAGATGCAGATACATCATGGAATTATGGAAAGAAATCCAGGAATTTTGTCCTTGTAGCATGGCCCTAAAAGGCATGTCTCAGTTCCCTCCCCCGAGAGGCACCCCATTTCTTGTCCAGGTGACGTCAAATGACCAGGTATCCCAAAGTTGGAGAGAATGCATCACCTTGCATATGAATCATATCTACATAAGGGACACTCGATTCCATGAGTAAATCGTAGCCCAAATGTCCCCAAAATGTCTGAATACACTCCAGTCAATTTCCAAACTCTGCGATTTGAGTGATCTTGAATATACATAACCCTCCAAGGCCATCAGGGGCGGAAGGCTAGTGTCTTGAAGATACCTTTTCCTGACACTGTACATCATGCCCTGGTGAATCTACATATGTTTCCCACGGAAATGGATGTCAATCAAAAGAAAATTCATCCCCATGATATTCTTCTCCTATCTCACTATTCCCAATGGATTCCAAGCCCTTTTACATCCCTCCAGATTTAGGGGCACTCAATTTCATGGTTTACAATTTTCTCCCTACACATATCCTGGATATATCAGGAAATTCTATCATGATTCATCTCTGGTACCTTTTTGAGGTTTCTAAATGAACCCCATTCATATGTGTGATGTTAATCCACATAAAAAAGAAGAGTTACCCCCTCATTTTTAGGTTTCCCCGAAGAAGTTTAGTTAAAATGCCATGTTTTGATACTTAGGTGCACCCCTTATCAGAAAGTTTCAAATCTCCATAATCTTCCATAGCCATCAGATAATGAAAGGTCCGTATCCTACATACACATTTGAATGAATATGCATATCATGCCCTAGAGGCCTTGCATATTTCTCTAAAAAATGGTCATCAGTCGAAAGAAAAATTCATCCCCAAGAGAGTCCCTTCCAGATTCTGTACACTCAAATAACAATCATGTCCTGTCACACCCTATATTTGGAAAACCCATGGATAACATCTTATACCTTCTTCATTCAAGGTGACCCTAACATCAAAATACTCTTAAATGAACTTATAATTCACTAGATTTACCTTACACAAGTAGAAACTGTGTGGGAAAAATTCCTAATGAAAGCCGACATGAATTGCACTACTGTTTTTAGACACCACTACTCATGACAGCCACCCACTATGGCTCTGGACTACAAAATAAATTCAAAATACTGAAAATCCCATCAGGCCATCAGAAATAGAAGGCTAGTGTCATGAGGACACCTTTGGTTGAATTTGCACATCATGCCCTAAATTCCCTACAAGCATTTCCCACAAAAAACCTCCAATCAAAGGAAAATTTGTCCCTAGGAGATTCAATTCCTACCTCCGTAAGCCTAAAGTGGATTTCAAGTCTCATGCATGTACAAACTCAGAAATAAAGGGTCAAGAAAAATCCCAAATCCATGTCTGATGGATATTATAACATTCCTAAATAATGGACCCTAATGGAGGCCCTTGCATCGTTAAGTCTATTCAAAGTTGTTCGACCTAAAACATCGGAGATAAGTTTGATTGGAAGGATTGTGAACTGTTGAAAAAATAGACATCATACTTTCCGAAAAAACTATAGAAGACACCTCTGGGTAAAAGTCAAGTATAGTTTCGTTAAAAAAACATTAATCCATCAAAAAAGGTGTAATTCTTGTTTGGTTGAAAACCTACAAAGGGAGGCCTAATAAATAGTCAACTTACTCCTTATAAGATTGTGTTAACCAGGATTAGGAAAAAATTAGGGTAATAAGGAAAAAGACATAAAAGTTCATGAGGTGTTCCATAAAACATTAGATATAGCTGAACTATGCACGAAAAATCACACGACTAAAGAAAAAAATTAGAGCACTATTTTATTATTTCAATTTACTGGTTTGAAGACATGGTTTCAAATTATAAATTATTGAAATAATGTTTACTAGAAGAAACAGAGAATAGATATTCAAAATCCAAGATAGTTCCATTATGTTCAAAAAATATGGAGGAACATCCTCAATTTAATGTCACTCCAGAGTAAAAAAGAGATTACATATCATAATTCATGATAGGAATATAACAAAGCTCGGTTCACCCCTTCTAGAAGAATGGAAAGTGATTACCACAGGCCATAAATTGTATGCTCCAAATAGTATCTCTCCTCCATTTCGACCTTGATCGTCAGACAAACTCGATCCAGAGTGACTTTAAGGTCCTGCCCTCTTTTCTGGACAACTTCATAACTGGAACATGAAGAGGCCACTTGTTCCCTCAACCTTGTTACACGAGTTTCGAACTCCATCAAATATTCCTCTTATGTGCTCACCAAATCATGGGACTTTACCTCCTCAGCCTTGAGATGATCAAATTCTTCCAAAAATTCATGGATGGTCACCACCTGGTGATTTGAAGAGTTGAACATGGACAACTTTTCCTCACAGGAGGCACGGTCTTCTTCGGAAATGATGATATGGTAAATGAGGAGGTGTAACTGTCGATAATAAAATATACGGAAACCCATCTTGGTGAATAATCGCTGAAAATGGTCACCCTCATCATCAAAATTGGCTATGGGTGTATCCATGGTGAGGGAACACAACTGGCGCCATGACCTTTTCTACAGAACACGACGCCTCCCCGAAGTACTAGTACATTGACCCTTCTTCGCCGACACATGCCTATAAGTAGAAAGTGTCACCCTAGGAGTGGGAAGGGACCCAGGACAACCCACCCAAGATGGAGTACTCTCTCTTCCCTAATATTGTTCAACTGCTGGAGACGGGTGTGGAGGACTAGCCATGACTTTCATGGTGATCGGTGATACTCTGCTAGTTCGGACCTCATTAAGGTATTGGGTAGTATCCTAAGGAGGGGATCGGTCTGAATCACTCCCCAATGAGATAGATTGTACCAACAAGGCTCCTCCCATACATTTCTGACGACATATGGAGCGTCTTCATACCACGAGGGTAGGAGTTGGTGGCACATTCTTTGTGGCTGCTGTAGGGACGATAGAAGATGTAAAATATATTAACCTATTCACAATATAAGTAGTGTGTAGTATTTTCATAGGGTTAAGAAATGGTTAAGGGTTTCTACACCCACTGAACTAGCTCTTTCAGAATCCTGTTGGGGTAAAAATCTGCCCACAGTTGGGCATACTTTAATGATAGAAAGGTGGGCCCAGTTTTTTTAGGAATGATAAAATCCATAGAATAACCCCCATGCATCATCATAATCCATAATTGGTGGAGAACCACAGGATGATATTCATCCCTTAATTGAACAACCAGAAGTGGTATAATATTTTGAAGGCATCCAAATTGCCTGAAAAACCAGTAGGTGAGGCATGGATCAAAAATGACTACTTGGTCTACATGATCAGTGATAATCCCATAAAAAGGTTAATAATGTATGATAATTCCTTTAATGAACCTAACTTGTCACCTCTCAATTACCCATGAGGGGTAGGATGTGGTGAAAATGATAAATGAGATGCATCTTTCAATATTCCAACCGCATCGGTAACCCACAGAGTCCTGGGATGAACATCAGAAATGTTGAGAAGAGCAGGATGAAAGTTGGAATGGGTAACCCTTGTAGTATGTTAGTATTAATAATTGTGGAAGTGTTTCACCATCCACCCATATATGAATTTGAAGTTTTTCCTTAGATGATGCGGAAGACTACCTTCCTATATCTGTCCCAACAGTTCGTAAAGCTAGGAAAAGGTAGGAAGGGCAAAATTAATGGGACAAACCTCTTCTAGTATGGCCACTATCATCAAATTATAGGCTCGGACCCTGATATATACATCATGGGATGGTAAAATCCATCCAATAAAAAACATGTCAAGGAATCCTACTAACCTAAGCGTAGGTGAAATGTCTGGTAGAAGCTCATATCCCCATGTGGTATATCTCGCTACTTCAAGGGTAGCACAATATGACCCTAGAGTTTGGTGAGACATGCGGGTTGGATGAGTTCGACTACATTGAGCCCTCATCTTGGCTCCGTTTTACTATAGGATTAACCTTTTCCATGCCTCAAATTGGATGAGAAAGCGAGCCTTGAAGGGATGATCAATTAATCCCTCTATCATGACCAGTATACTACTTGCCAAAGGAGAGACGTGGTTGGTATCATTCCATGTGGCGACCACTGGGAGAAATTCATCACACATTTATCCAAGGATAGGGAGTCCCCTAAGTTGGTGTATATCACTTTGGTTGATTCCCACCTCTCTATGTACTAAGTGGAAGGAGTTGTTGTTTGAACACCAACAACTCAATAGCTTGAAATAATTTCACCTGGGGAGAAGACTGCAAAATGAGAAACCCAAGCTACTTGATACAGGCCCACTGCCTCCCGCTAGTCCGGGGACTCTAGACGGGTCTGATGTACCCAGAATTCCTAGTCCCACTCATCGGAGGAACATCCATAGGCCCGCACAAACCACTTGGTGATCCACCCTCTACTAGGATTCTCTTGGGAGATGCTGATGATGGATAGGTATTCTCAAACTTCTATTCTCAGGAAATCATCGCGACACCCGTGGTTTCCCTGAGTCCATCCTGAGTCTCTTAGAAATAATATGTTCTCATGAATCAGAGTTGTGATGATTTATCCTGACGGGGATATATTGGAATGATCATGACCTTGTAGTGCCTCTAAGAGGATGAAAGGGATATGAGGGTCAGGTGATGAAAAAGGCATGTCAATAGGAAGACAAAATTCGTAAAGTGACAATTGTACGGATAATGGATAAACAAAGATATCTGGAATCAAGAAGACCTTCAATAATCTTTCACGAGGAATGATGTAGGCTCAAATTTGTTCCTCAATATTCCCCTCCATTTTTTCCTTATCTTCGTCAATTTTATCACATCATCTAGAGAAGCCATTGTTGCCTGCACAGGAAGATGAAAAAGCCAACGAAAAGTCAGTCCAAAAAATATTTCGATAAAGGATATGGAAGAATTGATAATGGATTAAAAATATATCCATAAAAGGGTTCACATACTGATCCTAAAAATATAATTTGAAAGCCATATCCTACGTACTGCATAGTGTGAGGAGCGAACATCCTGCGTACTACATGATACGTAGAAGAAAACTTGCTTACATCTGTGGGAAGCGGGCTCATTCCAACACGTAAAACCATGGTACGCGGAAAACCGTGAGGTGTTGGCCCGTAGATAACTGGTCGGTGAAAATAAAGGTTCACAGAAGATGGATACCACGAACCTAGGCCTTGATTATGTTCATTATTCCAAAATTCTAGATTAGAATTTAACGTTTTGATTTTTAGTTCCTAATGTTCGGAATGCAGACAAGCCCACCAGGTAGCATTATCCTATGAGTAATCTAGGTTTTAAGTCTTAAAATACCACAAAACCATTAGTGGGATCCAAAATAAGGTACTTAGCCAGAGAAATGGTGAGGATATCGGTTCACCGTACTTACAAAGCAGTTCAAAAACTGGATTTTTGCAAGGAGCACGGTACGCGAGAACAAAGGTAGGAAAGGAAATCGAGAGCATTTTATTCCATGATAAACGGTAAAAGGAAAATGAAATGGGAATTTATATATAGGTGTGGTACCCTTCTACCAGTCCATATGTTCTGCTACGATCCATTTTAGTTCAAGACCACTTCTGCATCAGAATAGTCCCCTTCTCATTCCAAACAGACACCATTCCAATGGGGTGCATTTTTAGGGTCCTGAAAACACCTCATAGGGAAGAAAATACCCCCACAGTCACTTTGAACAAGGAATAAAGTACTCCTACAAGTCTAGTAAGGTGAATGGACACAAATTGAGTTGTAGTTCTTAGAAGAAACTATATTGAATATAAGTTTTCATGGATTTTCAAATGGTCCCCGTAGAATCACTAGGAAAGGTACGTGGAGCAGCTGAATCAAAAACCAGTAGGTACGCAGAAAGATCAACGAAATATTGGCCCACAGAGCGATTGCCAGTGAACAACGAAGACAACGAACCCGGCCACCGATGGACTCATATGCGTGTAGACCATCCGCATACCATGCTGTGAACTCATCAGTTTGTAGACAATGTGAAGGGAATGTTTCAGTGAACCATTATTGTGAACCAAATCCATCACAAAACTCGGTTGACTTAGTCTTCCATGGGTTAGGATATTGCTTCAATGGGGCTCTTCAAATGGTGTCGCATGCCCAGTATAAATGATTGCTTTAATGCTCTATAAAAGGAGCACAGTAGAAGTACAAAACCCAAACAGAGAGGGAGACGGATGAGGACAGATGGATGATGAAAGCTTGAGGGATACTTAGAGGTGTAAAGAAAGAGTTTTGAGGAGACTTCAGATTCAGTCTCGATTCATCGGTGAATCCTGAATCGCGAACCACTCCCTCTACAAGTAAAATCAGTCGCAACCTATAAAATGGAGGAATTGAATAATAATAATAGAACTGATAACCTATCTAGTGAACCGTGACCCAAAGGCTTCTCACGGATGAACTCCCCACGAACAATAATCCCCCAGACCCTCCTTTAATATGGTGATCTGTGTAGTGTACCGCTACATGGAACTAACCCGGCGCCGCGTACTGCCACAATACGTGGATAGAACAAAAAGAGGCGTGATGGGCCACGTACCACTAGGGTACATGGTTGTCTATTCCCATTCCCGAGTACTGCATCATCATGTGGATTACCCCTCTTCCCGTTTAACACTATGGTATATGGGGCCTCCCCCATTGTAAATAAGAAATCAATACACAGAATGGGGTGTTTTTGGGTTCTGTTTCCTCCTTTTCAAACCTCACCCCTCCTCTACCATCCATCCCTCCATGGTCCTTCTACTAACCAATCCCCCAACATCAGGTCCAAGCCACCACCAAATCCACCAGACCTGTATGATCAGACCATCTGGTGCATCGGTGTGACCCTTTGAATCTACATACCCATGTAAGTGGAGTCACAAAGGCTCTCCCCACAACATTTCAAGATTCAGGAATGCCCATGGGTATACATTCCCATGGTAACCAATAGTCCACCCTAGAGATGATTACATGAACCTCCCCGTTCTTGGGACTAAGGGTGATCACTTTATTTTCCATTTAATGAGGAATATTGATCAGTCGAAAGGGTTATGTTCGCTCCTCCCTTGGATAAGGAATGAACTCCTCCCCTTCCCAGAATGTTCTTCGGGGCCCTCCCACTAAGGTAAGTCCCAAATATTATGAGGTAGGTCCATGTGAACTTCAATTTCATTTCACCTTCAAGGTTTCATTGCTCTACACCCACACCCATGGTTTCCATGGCCTCTTCTATCATAGTCTCTCCCACCCTCACCAACATGGGGGGAGGAATTTGAATTACTGAATCATACACATCCTCTTGGTTCTCACACCAAGCATGAATCACACGGGCTTAAAGGTTTTTCAGTATTGGAACATCCACACATTCTGAACTCTGATATCTCTGATTCCTGATGAAATCAGGATACATAGGATGCCCGCAAGATGGCCCAAGCTCAAGAGGGTGCCCATCCAAGAGGGACCACCTAATCATATTTCTCTCAAATGGGGAAGATCCCATGAATAATCCCCACACATTCTGAACAATGAGAACTCTTATTCTTCATCAAATTAGGATGCGTAGGATGCCTACCAGATGGATCGATCTCAAAAGGGTGCCCGTCCAACTGGGTCCACCCAATCATGTTTCCCTCAAATGGGAAGCTCCCAAGCCTAATCCCTACACATTCTAAACTATATGAACTCTAATTCCTGATCAAATTAGGATACATAGGATGCCTACCAGAAGTCCAATGATGAAAAGGGTTCCCATCCGAAAGGGTCCACCCAATCAGTTCTATCAAATGGGAAGCTTCCACGCGTAATCCCCACACCTCTCGAAATACGTAGGTTCGGTTTCCTCTCTTAAAGATACAGGAAAAACCCATATTATAGGTCTTATCCCAACATCAAGTCATGTTATGTCCCACCTAGATGACGATAAACTCCAAAGAACCTTATTATATAACTCAAGTCAGCATCACCTTCGTATCACCAAACACTTGCATGCCTATGACAATCATTAAAACCAAGGGTAGCCCATGGAGACACTCTTTTGGAATGAATAAAGGATTCAAAAACATATGAACATGACTACAATATATATGAGAGTCCGGAAACATGCAAAAATACTCTCTCGGAATGGTGCGGTGTACCTAACCTCCAATCCTCTCGACCAATGGAGTACATAACTATCATTGGCTGAATCGTCAACCAAAGAGAATATGCATTTGGAAATCAAGTCAATGAATCATGGATACCAGGGCCGTTGGGAATTCATGGATCCATGATTAAACCCATTGGATACCATCCGAGTAAATTATATCTGAGGAGGACTAATTTCACTAGTACTTGACCCCATGCAATCGTCTGTTGGGATCATCTTACTATGGTTCCTCCCTCTTAATGTGAAAGGGGAGAATTACCTAGTCCCCATGGGGTTGATTCAACCTTCTTTAAAGGATAATGATGCCAAAAGGGTCGAAACAGAAGAAATGGTGAATTTGACAGGAACCCGTCTCCAAAAGGACGGACGAGTGATGATTCTCAGCAAACCATTTTCACACCACTTGGAAACACGCCACCTCAGTGCTAGAACAACATATCATTTCCAGTTCATAATGGCAATGAATCTACCCTTACATATCTCCTTTCAATTTCTTAAGGGTAATTAATTTACCCTTACATAGGTTATAAACCTGGACATACCATTACATATATCCAGATTACCCTTACTTTACCTTTAAAAACTATTTGATACCATTATACAACACCTAAGGCACTCCTAAAAAGAATTTAAAAAAATTGTTTTACCCTTATTCAACATATATCTAATTCTTATATAACATAAGTAATCGTGGGGTTATCCTTACATGGGGCTGTGTAGACTCTTACACAGTACACAGAACTAGGGAGTTACCTTTATACATCATTTAGGAATTCCAACATACCCTTAAGATATGGTTTTGACCCTTATATAACCATTGAAAAGTAAATTTTACCTTTACATAATAGCCAAATCTCTTTTATGAATTTTTTGTAATTCTATTTATCTTTACATAGGCCCTAGGATATGGTAAAAAAGGTAAAAATTATTAATTTTCTCTAAAAAAACTAAAAAATGGGTTTAAGACCATTTAAAGTTTAAGAGTGTTACAATTCTACCACTATAATGATGTATTATCCATGAGAGGTATATCTATTTATCTTTCTCAAACAACTCTGTCCACTGAGCTCAAACATCAAACTCCCACTCACACATCTCATCATGGATCTATCTATGTTTCCATAAGATCCATACAAGTGGAATTGTCTATCCTCAAAGGAATTTATTACTTAAGTATATAATCCAAACCATATGATCCTCGGAAGATGAATTTGAATCCGACTAAAAAACCTCATATTCAATAAAATCCTCATGATCAAGCTTACACCTCCAAAGTTTAGAAATAATAAATGAATCATTCATGCCTCAATAATGTGGTGGATGGTACAGACAGTATGACACTTTGTCAACCCTTTCAGTGATCTTGAAGGGTCTGACAAACCATAGTTCCCATTTTTCCTACTTTGATAGATTATGATCCCCCAACCATGGTATCACTTGCATGAAAACCCGATTGTAAACAACAAACTCAAAAGGTCATCTACACTGGTGGGAATATGATCACTGCCTACTCTAAGTAGTAACTATCCTCTTCCTGGTCAACTAGACCCTATTTGATGTCTCCTACACCATACTAGTGCCAACAAATAAGGACTCACCTAACTCATAATGATATCACAATGATCATCATGAACACCTATAGAGATCCTCAATGGGTTCCATATATATATAGATTTATAGAACATTTTTTTGTAAGAAAACTACACCAAGTCTAGGTGATCATACCAATCTTTTTATATGTTTGTGGAATAAGATCAAATAATATCCACTAGTATATAGATCTTCTTATTGGGATGACTATATATCATAGGATGGTATGCTATGCTCAATCATAGAAGATTCCTGAGGGATTTCTGCAATCCTTGATAAAACCTTGATGTGAAACAATTTTCTATCATAGAAAAACGTGAAAGGTTAATCCATTTAAGACTATGATCTTACAAACATAAATATTTCCTATCTTATCAACCGAGTGAGCCTCATGGATCAGTTAGAAAATATCAACTTTAGTCATTTGAACAACGATAACCAAGATAACATAATAACTACATAGAGTCTTGGGTAACACCATCATAATGTCCATAGTGACATCCTCCCAATTCCACATGATAACTGGAACTGTTTAGAGCTGGCCTCTAGGGCGTTGGTGCTAGACCATTACCCTATAGTAGGTAAGGCATCTAGAAAAAACCCAATGATATCCCTCTTCATCCTGGGCCACCAGAATCGTCACTTGAAATCATGGTACATATTTATTGTATAAAGATGTACCACCACTCTAGAGGCATAGAAGATTCTCATTATCTCTTACTTGAGGTAAATAAGGCCTAATACTCTACCACATGCTTTAATCACATCATCATCGTCCATAAAACCCCTAGGTATCATGTTACCTCTAGCTAGATGTTTCTGTATCATAACATACTCTAGGTCAGTGTCCTGACCAGCATTTACCTGGTCTACATGATAATATGTGACCACCAATAGAGAAAAATTCGTCAAACCATAATCCTTATAATTATCCATCCTACAGTAATCTAATAATACCATTAGGCACCACTACTCCTCTGAAGTCCATTCACTAATCTCTTACTCTACTTTCATCATACAACTATGATTATTTTCAATGAAGTTAACTTTACCAAGTGCATAGGACATATCAAAGTCAAATTCTATAGGTACTCAATCCATTTCCTCTACCTTAGATTTATGTCCTACAACGTGAAGATGTACTGAAGTCTCTTATGGTTAGTGTAGATAAAAAACATTTCTCTAAAGAGATAATGTCATCATCACTTCAAATCATGAACCATGAATACTAACTTAAATTCAGGAGTCGGGTAGTTCTTCTCATGGGTTCATAGCTATTGTGACCCTTAAGCTAATACATTATCTCACTAAATAAAATACTCTCGAAAAAAAATATCATGACGCATAAATTATACCATATATATAATATAAATATTGGTAAGTATCAGTACTTTGTCTATAGTCAACTTATTATTTATCTCCATAAATGCCTCTTCACACTATCCCAACAACTTTAAATTTATTCCCTTATTCTGTAGTACAATTGTACGTTCTGATAGATGAGGAATGTTTTGGATAAAATTCCAGAAGTATCTTGCTAAACCTAAGAATCTCATAATCTCGAAAACATTCTAGTGGTGCATCCAAGACATCACCAGATCCACTTTCTCTAGTTCAATGGATATACCTTTCTCAAAAATCAAATTCCCAACGAACTTAACCTATTTAATCCATAATTTACAATTTTATTTCTTAGAATAAAACCAATAATACTGAAGCATACTCCAAACTATCTCAATATATATGGTATGATTTATGGTGTTGGCGAGTATATGAGGATGTCGTCAATGAACACTATGACAAAAAAGGCTAGTTATGGATGAAATATCTTATCCATGAGAACCATAACCACTATTACTAAATTTTTCAAAACAAATGGAATCCCCAAATACTCATATAGATTGTACATTCTTTGAAACACCATAGTGAGGATGTCCTCCTTTCTAAATAGAAGCTGGTGATAACCTGATCAATGATTAATCTTGTAAAACCATCAGAGTACCCTTAAATAATAATGAAGTTCATTGATATTGAGAACATGATATCTGAAATCAATGTAACAACTAAAACCAAATGATAGTACATACATCCTACCTTATCATGGTCTCTAGGTTCTAGCCCTCTATGTATCACTAGTTGACCCATAGACACGTGGTCTCATACTTCGGGCCTTCCTCTGTTCTTGAATAGAACATAAGACTAATGACTATCCCCATAGACCAACACATGTTCTTTCTAGTATATTTTTGTCTTAAATCGTACACACAAAGGGAATCTTCCCTGATAGTCCCCCATCTCGATCACTACTCTAGATGAAACATATTTAATTATGTAGTTCTAATCTGGTAGGATCCAAAAAATAAAGGTTCACCTTGTTAACATGGGTATTAAAATTTATAATTTTAACCCTTTATCTATTCAGGGTGTTACAATCACCCCTTTAGAGCACAACAACCTCATTTTGGACCCTACATTTTAACCAAGGCAGTTCCACTACACTTCTGGATGTGTAACACCTCAACACCAATTTAAAAAATAGGCATAGTAGGTTCCCCACAGTGAATTATTAGACTTGATAAATCCCTTCTTCTCAAATTCCAATAGCCTCACCTTGAGTTCCTTCAACTCAAATATAACTATATGATTAGGGGGTATCAAAATGGTCAATTCCCCAGAAATGAGCTCTATATTAGCTTAAAATTTTAATCCTTCAGAGTCTATACCATGTTAAAGATTCCTATAATGATTTCAATGCATTCATAAAAATCCTAAGGGCCTCCGGCTCCATAATATAAAGAATAATGTTGTATTTTAGATTCATTTCATATTCAACCATATTTAAAAAAACTTATTCCCTGGGCATGAACTAAGAAAAAGGATTCATGATTAATCATTCCTATTAAATAAACCATAGAGCAGGTGCTGGAGCATGCTCAGTTGTGTACTCTTTTATGTGTAGTGGTGGAGCAGGAACATCCTCCATTGAGGGAAAATTATAGCCCTACATCACAAGTACTTCAATTAGATTAAATTAAGGTGAAATATTCTATAAAATTAATGAAACACATCAAAAATAACCAAAAAACCATCAGTACAAATCATATTCATTCATTGAGATCACTCAGAGGGTTTACTAAGAGTCTACCCACAACCCAAGGTATAACCCTATTAGCACTACCCACGATCTCATACCTACACATTAGTCAAAGTAATATATATATATAAAAACATATCAACATGACCAGTTCATCTAATTATTGACAATAATGATATATCTCGTCATCATTAAATATTATACATATGATAAACTATCCCAAACAGATAATACTATAATGGAATTAAATTTGGGAACTAATATGGAACAAAAAAATAGGTATATATAAGGAATGTGGACCAACGTGTCCTGTTATAATGCATGAATACTACCAAAATTTCATAATATGGTAACATGAATCCAATAAATGGTAACTCAGAGGTCCATTAAACAAGTACTGTTTAGTAACATGGAACCTCTCTTACCCAATCCCCACATAACTATCCCCTCAATACCTTGTCCTATGTTAGTCCAAAAAGAAAAGAAAAAAACCACATGATACCCTTTTTTAGCACCTTGGCCCAAACCACTAGTTCTAAACCGATGTGCCACATGACAACATACGTTCCTCCCTATATGAAAGAGACTGCAGGATAACAGTGAGTGTCTAAATCTAAAAATGGGAAGACGATACCCTCAGTATCATGTCATGATAAAAATTATAGTAAACCAATATATATAATAGATTATTGGGAGTATAATTACATTTAAACATACACACACCCCTAATACACAATCCATAAAGTTAGTTCATATCCCCCCCAAGGGGATAAACCACCCATAAAGCCTAAATTATTTAGTATATGGCATGTACGCCCAGTGAGCACGAATCCCATTACATGGACCATAGGCCCAGTGGGAATGAAATCCCATTACAAGAATCATATTATGGGCCTAAAGGCCCACTGATGAATATGGATTCTACAGTACTTGCTATAGTTCTGATGCTGCTAAAGTCATGTTATAGTTTTCACCACCAGTATAATGTTGTCGTTGTTACAAATCTGCCGCTACTACTGTTCAGCTACAATACCACTACAGTGCAGCAACTGTACATATGCCCAATGGGGTTTTGAACCCCCCAACTTTGATATAGTATTATATGTTTATTACCACTATTCAAAACCCAAACTAATAATTAGAGTATCATGATGAAACTAAAATATGACATACCAACCACAAAATTAATAAATGAGCTCCCAAACTGGAATGACAAACCAGAATACTAATAGTGCAGTAGTTAAAAAAAAGAATAAAAATATAGAGACCTATTGATTATATCCCATTACACAACTAGCTCTATGATCCACTACACAACCATCATCCATGGGCCCCGTTCCCTTACTCATATCCTGATACATTATGTTTTCATGGGCATCAGGATGGTCGTGCCAGGTGTGAGTTATGAAACCTATTATGAAACCACCAATGCATCCTTTATTAGTGTGCACATGAACCACAATTGTATTCAATGGTAATAATAAATGTAAATGAATGAATAATAACAAATGATCATGTACTGAGCAGTTGTGATTTAACAAAGATACCACAACCCCCAATAATACCTACATTGGATCTATGCTAAACGGACAACAGAGATGTCATAAAACTAGTACTAGCTATAAGGCTATCGACATGTCACTATAAATCCTTGAGTAATTGACTAAACATTATACTCTGTATCTAAAATTAGATGATTTAATACAACAATTAATTTCCAAAAGGTATCAAGTTTCATATATTCCTTACAATTCTCAAGGAATCGAGTTTTGGAATGTTCATCAGAAACATCAAGGTATCGAGTTAGGTTCAGGCCTTAAGGCTGTCATGTTTCACTATCATCATCTTCACACGTCATGTGCACTACACCTCTAAGGGATAATCATACTAAAATAGTCACATATCATGTATACCATTCCCTAAACCTCTAAAGGAAAGATAATACACAATGAGGTATACCATGATAAAAAAATATAAAATAGAATCAAGAGATATATAATAGCACTATATATCAATTTGTTAATAAACATCAAGCATAGAATCAATATATCATAACAATTATCATAGAAATAAGGGATCGATGTGGGTTTGAAATAAATTCACACTCCTATAATTAATTACTGACAATAGAGAATATAACCATGAGATTACATGAATCACAATAGGAAACATGTGTGTATGAGAGCCCATAATGGTAAGGAACATCTAACCTCAAAGTGATTGATGAATACATTTAAGGTTAATTAAGAAATTGATAAAAAACTATTTTATTGAATATTTCATTGATAATAAATGATATAATTTCCTCACATTGCGTTAAATATGTTTAATTAGAAAGTATTTGGGATTAGACCATTCATTTGAATATTTGATGAAAATTCCAGTTTTCCCCTTTATAGTTCACTGTAGTATTGCAAAAATAAATATTTTTATATTTATTATTTGAATTTTAAATTTTGTAACAGTGTTCCTAACGTAATTATCTACAACCTTTATTCAGGACACTAGAGATAAAGAGTTTATTTGGATGTTAAAAATGGGTCATGAAGTCAACGTTGGGATGGGCTTGCCAGAATGGATAAGATTCTGTATTTCGGCCATAACTCCTTCATATGGGCCTGTATTGAGCCCAAATTTGGATAGGAGATATAGGACCTATATCCGCACATTTGATCCTTCTATAAGGGCGGCCAATTCACGCGTTTTGGTGGTCAAATGGGCGGTTCAAGGTGGCATACAATATTTGGCCGAATTTCCACATTCACACTTGAAACCACTTGTATCCTCTCCTCCCCTCCCCTCAATAAATTGGAGTTTTTCTCATTTGGAGGGGTTGTGATGTGCATTAGGAGATTGGAGGTAGAGGAGAATTTTTTTCACCCAAATTCTCCAACCATTGTAAGAGGGGTATCTCTTGAAGCAAGGATCCCCTCATCGAAGCCTCCTTCTCTTCCTCATTTTGTAATGTTATCATTTGTGTAATAAACATCTTTGTTATTCTTTTATTTCTTCTATTTTCTTCAGTTTTGCATAAATTTATTCTTCTCTTAATCTTCCTCTTTGGGCTGGAATTCTTGAGTAGAAGCATTATAGGGTTATACCCATTACAAACCTTTGCACATGAAAAACGCTTCTACGATGATTACGCCAACCATGGAAGAGTAGTCTTTTAGTAATCGATCTATATTCTACCTTCTTCATTTAATAATTTTGAATCAATTAGCTACTGTAATTAACATTATATGATCCATGAATTGTGTTTTTAAATTACAAGAAACTAATCAAGAAATTGAACAATTAACACAAAAACACGCGAGGTCGGGATTTTGTGTAAATTGTGAGAGCATAATATTAATCTGTAATACAAGACCACACGGGATAAATTTGTAGAGTTAAAATATAATCCTTAAACACAATTTATTCTCATTTCCAGAATGGATATTTGATCTAATTAACCACTGACCATAATCTATCTTTAGAACAACAATCAAAGCAGGGTGCTGCGATTGCGTGTTCCGAAGCTAGCCTAGGGTTTAAATAATTTCATCTTTGTGATTAAGTTAAGTCTCGTAGGGTTCGAGGGATAAACAATTAGGGGGTCATAATTGAGTGGATATTGATTTAAATTATAATGATTAATAAGTGAATTAATAGGTAGAGTTTGAGTGATTAATCCATTTAAAATAGATTTCTAAAAAAACATCTTCCTGTTGTGTCTTTTTAATCAAACATCATTTCAAAATTAAAAACAAAAAAATGCAATCTTCTTCCAGAAAACTTATTCTATATTAAAAAACTATAAACAACCACCCCATACTTTCAAGTAGTGTTTTTATTCCCTTTTATTTTGTTTCTAGAATTCCTCTGAAAAGTTATTTTAATTCACTTCCTCCTTTGAGAGATGACCTTGGTCAGCCACTCTGCTGCACCTAAGTACCCCAAAATCACACTAATCATTTGGGGGTGCCCACGACATCGCTCTATCAAATTGGCGCCATTGCCGGGGAGGCAAGTAATTATTTCAACCAATTAGAGGTATTTATTTTATTTTACTTTTTATTCTCTTCCTCTCTTATTTCTTCCTTCTTTACCCAATCTGATTTTTCTTCTTCTTATTTTATTTTCTTCTACTTTTTTTGGACCATAAACTCAAACATCTCATTTTTATTTTACTATTGTACACTTTCTTTCTTTTCATATTTATTTGATTTATGAAACGAACTAATCCCAAAGATCTCTTAGATCTTGACCCTGAGATTGAACGTAGCCTTAGGGAATGAATAAGACATTCTCAATCCACGGGAAGATTCAATATTCAACCAGTTGGTGAATTCCTCTCTTCTGGAAACATTGAAATTAGATGTAATTCAAATTCAAACATAAAAGAGGAACCAATGGCTGGAAATAATGGAAATGAACTTAATAGAACCATTCGAGAATTGGTTGTACCAGATATTAACTATCAAACAAATTGTATTGCATACCCAAATCTCGAATCAGACTTTGAGTTAAAATCTGGATTAATTCACCATCTTCCAAAGTTTCATGGCTTATCTCGTGAGGATCCTAATAAAAACCTTAACGAATTTAATATGGTTTTCTCAACCCTTAAAACTAGAAATTTTTCTGAAGATCAAATCAAATTAAGAGCATTCCCATTTTCATTTGATGGAGCTGCAAAGGATTTGATGTATTATTTACAACCTGAAGATGTAACATGTTGGAACGATTTGAAATGTCTTTTATTGTAAATATTTTTTCCAGCATCAAGGACCACATCCATTCGAAAGGAGATATCAGGGATCAAGCAAGCCCAAGGAGAGTCAATGTATGATTACTGGGAGTGATTCAAGAAGTTGTGTGCAAGCTGCCCACATCACCAAATCAGTGAGAAGCTCCTCACCCAATACTTCTACGAAGGGCTCAAACCCATGGAGAGGAGCATGGTGGATGCTACAGCTGGAAGAGAATTGGTGGACAAGACACTAGTAGCTGCACATGCGTTGATCGACAAGATGGCCCAAAACTCCCAACAATTTGGTGATAGAGGTACACCACATGTCATGGGAGTACATCAGGTAAGTCCTTCCTCTCTTGAAAGTCATTCGATTGATACCAAGTTGTAAGAATTGACCACTATGGTGAGGAAAATTTCTTTGGCACAAAAGACATCTCTACCCCCTCTTTCAAGGCCTTGTGGTATTTTCACTGAGACAAGCTACCCAACTGACTGTTGCCCACAACTCCAAGAAACAGAAGATTATGCAGTAGTGTTCCCTGGGAGACCATATCAGCAGCAACAACAACAAACATATCCCCAAAAAAAGTTTGATTCATTTTCTCCAACATACATCCAAGGGTGGAAAGATCAAGCGGACATGAGGTATGGCTCTGGACAACAACAAAGGCCCCCTTTTCAACCAAACTTCTAGCAGCCTCCTCCTTACCAGAAGGGTTTCCAACAACCCCAAAGGAGATTTTAAGCCCAAGAATCAATAAGCCATCAACAAGGGAATCCCCGCACCAAAGGTAGATTCTAATACTAATGAACTTTTGAAGCAAATTGTTCTTAATCAAAAGGATGAGCTGAAGAGTCAAATTTCGGAGCTGAGGGAGTTAAAGACTCAAATGAGCCAGATTTCCACCGCCCTCCATGAACTTGTAAGTAAAAATTCTAGAAATCTACCTTCCCAACCCACTCCAAATCCAAAGTGGAAAGTTAGTTCCATCACATTGAGAAGTGGGAAGCAAATGAACAATACATCTGTACCTACCATTCCACCGGGATTCACCTCAAATCCAGAGAAGTCGCATTCCATACCAATTGATGAGCAATCCAAGGAGAAAGATAAAGGTAAGAAATATATTGATGATGTTCCTCCTAAACCCCTTCCTTTTCCAAACAGGGTTGTTCAAACGAAGAAGATGGCTGAAGAAGCAATGAAAAAGGAGTTTTTGGACACATTCAAGCATGTGGAGATCAACATTCCTCTACTTGAAGCCATTAAGAAAATCTCAAGGTATGCAAAATTCTTAAAATAACTATGCACCAATTGAAGAGGGCTCAAGGGGAATGAGAGGATCAACCTTGGAAGGAATGTCTCTGCACTCATTACACCAACTCTAGCAATGCCAACAAAGTGCAAGGATCCTGGGACATTCACCATCCCATGTACCATAAGGGAGTTGCACTTCTCTGATGCTCTTTGTGATTTAGGAGCTTCAATAAATGTGATTCCTCACTCTGTATTCTCTTCCTTGAAGGTTGGTGAGTTGAAGCCAACAAGAGTAGTGGTGCAATTGGCGAATAGAGGTATGGAATATCCGACGGGAGTCCTTGAGGATGTACTTGTCTGGGTAAGATACATGATCTTTCCAGCAGACTTATATGTGCTTAACATGGAGGATAATCAGGTAAGTTCTCATGCCCCCATTATCTTAGGTAGACCATTCCTCAAAACTAAAAAAACTATCATAAATGTCAATGAGGGTACACTTTCCATGTAATTTGGAGATGAAGTTGTGATATTTAATGTTATGGATTCCATGAAGTACCCCTCAGAGGATCATTCTGCATTTTTTATCTCCCATTTTGAACCACCAAGTAAAAACACCATGGAATTGGATTGTCCTATGCTTAGGTAGATTATGAGTATTGGTTCTAGTTTGATGTCTAAAAGTACATTCACATCCATTTCTAAGGAACAAGACTCTCTAAGATTTTATTTTGAAATAGAATCATATTCTGATTTTGATCATGTGAACTTTGATTATGACATGGCTATAGAGTATGCTGATGGATTTGATGCTTTATTCTTTGATTTTGATGATGTATATTCTGATATCGATGCTCTTTGTGCACATATTTCGGTTCCATCAATGTCTCCATCCATACTACACCCTCCTTCATTAGTACTCAATCCATTGCCACCAAATCTGAAATACTCATACTTGTTGAGTGGTGAGAGATTACAAGTTATCATTGCTAAGATTCTCCCTTTTGAACATGAAGAAAAGCTTTTGAATATTTTGAGGGAGAACATCAGGGCAATTGGGTGGACCTTGGAAGACATATTAGGTATTAGCCCCTCCATTTTCATGCATAGGATTCTCTTGGTAGATGGGTCTAAACCGGTGAGACAGCCACAAAGGAGACTCAATACCATCCTCCTGGATGTTGTTAAAAAAGAAGTTGAGAAATTGCTCGAGGCAGGTATAATCTTTTCCATTTCATATTCTCAATGGGTAAGTCCAATTCAGGTTGTGCCTAAGAAAAGTGGTTTTACTGTTGTTAAAAATGACAAAGATGGGTTAGTTCCAATGAGGGTGCGAAACAGTTGGCGTGTGTGTATTGATTATAGGAAACTAAATTAGACCACTCGCAAGGACCATTTCCCCCTCCCATTTAATGATCAAATGCTCGAGAGACTAGCGGGGAAGACACATTATTGTTTCGTGGATGGGTTTTTTTGGATATTTTCAGGTTCCTATAGCTCCAGAGGATCAGGAGAAGACTACATTCACCTATCCCTTTGGCACATTTTCCTACTGGAAAATTCCATTTGGAATTTGCAACGCCCCAGGTACCTTCCAGAGATGCATGGTGAGTATTTTTTCTGATTTTATTGAGACCTACATGGAGGTATTTATGGATGATTTACAGTGTATGGATCCTCATTTAATGAATGTCTAATTAGTTTGGGAAAGGTGTTGAATCTTTGTATTGAGAAGAATCTGGTCCTAAACTTTGAAAAGTGTCATTTCATGGTAGAGCATGGCAATGTCTTAGGGCATGTAGTATCAAAACACGGGATAGAGGTTGATAGATCTAAGGTAGATATTATTTCATCCTTACCATATCCTTCATGTGTGTGTGATGTTAGATCATTCCTAGGGCATGCATGATTTTATCGACGCTTCATCAAATATTTTAGTAAGATCACTCTTCCTATGTCACGATTACATCAAAAAGATTTTGATTATGTGTTTGATGATTCTTGTAGGACTTCCTTCGATGAGATAAAGAAGTTTCTGACCACTCCACCTATCATACAGCCCCCACGGCGGGACCTTCCCTTTGAGCTTATGTGTGACGCCTCTAACTTTGTGGTTGGAGCTGTCTTATCTCAAAGGGTGGAAGGACGTTCACATGTGATTGCCTATGCAATAAGAACATTGGATTCACCCCAATCAAACTACACTACCAAAGAAAAGGAGTTTCTTGCTGTCATATTTGCTTTAGATAAATTCTGTTCATATTTATTGGGCTCTAAAGTAGTTGTTTTTTCTGACCATGCAGCTCTGAGGTACCTCTTGAAGAAGCAAGATGCAAAGCCATGACTTATCCGTTGGATGCTCCTTCTTCAAGAGTTTGACATCGAGATAAAGGAAAAGAAGGGATCAGAGAATTTGGTAGCAGACCACATGAGTAGGCTTACTCACAGACTAGAGGATGACACCTTGGACCAGGTACCACTTCGGGACACTTTCCTCGATGAGCATCTCTATACCATCTCAGGTACGCATCCTTGGTATGCTGATTTAGTTAATTACATTGTTTCCTCTGAAATCCCTGCAAACTTAAACAAACATCAAGTCCAAAAATTAAAGATTGAGTCAATATTTTATTTTTGGGATGATCCTTACCTCTGGCGCATGTGTAGTGACCAAGTGATTAGTAGGTGTGTTCCTGATCGTGAGTTTGAGTCTGTGTTGCATATTTGTCATACACTTGCTTGTGGTGGACACTTTGGTCCCCAACGGAAAACTAGGAAGGTTTTGGACTCTGAATTATATTGTCCTAGCTTGTTCCATGATGCCCATGTGTTTTGTAAGTCATTATCTCGTTGCCAACACACTGGGAATATTTCTAGGAGACATGAGATACCCCAACAACCCATACTATTCTGTGAGATTTTTGATGTACGGGGCATTGATTTTATGGGTCCTTTTCCATGTTCATATGGTTTCTTGTATATTTTGGTTGTTGTTGATTATGTGAGCAAATGGGCGGAGGCCAAGGCCACCGGGACTGACGATTCTCATGTTGTAGTGGATTTTGTCAAGGCTAAAATTTTATGCAGGTTTGGAGTACCAAAGGCCATCATCAGTCACCAAGGGACACACTTTTGCAATATGAATTTTTCTTCCCTCCTTCAAAAGTATGGGGTGACATAGAATTCATCAACACCATACCACCCCAAACAAATGGCCAGGCTGAGGTTTCAAATCGTGAGTTGAAAGAAATCCTGGAGAAAACCGTGCTGCCAAATAGGAAGGATTGGAGAAAGCGCCTGGATGATGCATTGTGGGATTATAGGACAGCATACAAGACCCCCATTGGTATGTCCCCATTTCTGATTGTTTTTGGGAAAGTGTTTCATCTCCCCGTGGAAGTTGAGCATCGGGCTTATTGGGCTATAAAGAAATGCAACTTGGATTTGGCCCAAGCTGGAATCCAAAGGAAGCTGCAAATTCAAGAGCTTGAGGAGATTAGATTATCATCATATGAGAACTCAAGGCTCTACAAGGAAAGATCAAAAGAATCTCATGACAAAATGATCCATCAAAGGGAGTTTCATGTTGGAGAAACGTCCTTCTCTATAGTTCACGACTCAAGATGATGCCTGGTAAGTTGCGTTCCAGATGGTTAGGTCCTTATGTTGTGACTAATGTTTTTCCTTATGGTTCAGTGGAGATCACACAAGAGGACACTGGAAGGAGCATTACAGTCAATGGGAAACGTTTGATGAGATACATTGAGGGACTTCCTACTGATGTAGTAGATTTTATCACACTACATGACCCCATCATCACTTGAGCACATCAGGTTGTTCCTAACCCTTTCACTTTATATTATTTGTCCTATTTAAAAATTCTGCATTTCATGTGCATATATCATCTCATAGGTTCACATTGAGGACAATTCAATATTTTATGTTTGGGGGAGGGAACCTTTTAATTTAGTAATTTCAATTGCTTTCCTGTTAAAAAAAACAAAAAAAAAATTGTTTGTTTTTCAAATTTTGTGTGATTATTTTACAATTTTCTCTATGTTTTTGAAACTTTTGAACTGAAATGATTCTCATCACCATTTTTAAATCCATATAAATAAGTGAAAAAATTTACCCCTTGAAACTAATATTAAATGAATGCTAAAATGACTTTGTTTCAAGTTCAAATATTTAGTAATTTCATGGAAAGTACACCGAATTTTGAATCCCATGCCACATATCACTGTATTTATTTTTGAAATCACTTTCCTATGAGGCTTATAAACCATTATTTTCATATTCTTTACATTCACCTCACTTCTTGAGAGAACCAAACCATGCTTGATTTAACCAGAATTTGATTTATTTCTGTCAAAACTTGAGGGTTTGAGGTACTTATGTTTAAATGATTGAGGAATTTGTTTGGTATTAAAGCCCCTATTTCAAAGAATCCTTTTTTATAATGGCCTACCATGTCTATCTAATCCTTTTAGCCCTTTAAATCCATGCACATCCTGTTAGGTTAGCCACATTACAAGCCAATTTTCCCTATCCAACCAACTCTTGAAGTAAAATTGCATAATCTAGTTGAGCTTATGTGTGGGGGAAGTTGTCTTGTGTTTTGCCACCACATTCTGTGATACTTTGGGTGGAAAATTAAATTCTGAATAGATGTGTTTTCTGCTGAAGAAATTCATTATATTTATAGTTGTGCCTTTTCTGGAGCTTTCATGACAAGTGATGTTGTGCCTTTTCTGGAGCTTCTAATTGAGGTGGAAAGTTGTGCCCATCTGGAGCTTTCAAGAAAATCATGTTTGAGAAGATTGAAATTTTTTATGCTGAAATGATGAATGGTGAAATCCTTTCATGACTTTTCATGATGATGGAGCTGAATTGATACTATGGGGACTGAGGAGAAGACCATGTTTAAGTGAAAATTAGATTAATGCAATTTGTCTTCAAAAAGAGTTAAGCCCTCCTCATTCAGCCTCAGAGTTTTTCAAATCTTAATCCTTCCAACCGAAAGCCACAGAACAACCCTGAAAAGTCCTCAGGATAAACATATGTCCTTGACTCACATCGGGTAGCGATGTAGAAATCTATCAAGCCTATGGTGACCCTTGTATGAGTTTGGGTGAGAAAGACATTGCAAAAAAATTGATATTTGAGTGATGAGAGAAAATTCAAGCGAGGTAAGTGTTTTGTGCATGAGAGGATAAATAAAGTAGAAATATATTGAATGATATAAATGAAGAACTTGAAATAATGGGTTTTTATGAGGCATGATATCTTTTGTTTCTTGGGGTGTAATTGTTTGATCTCAAGGAGATGTGTTTTAAAATTGGTTTTGATTTGATATTAATGTTTACTTGATATGAGGTTTTTTCCCAGGAGTGAAAAAGGGTAAGTGTGGGGGAGTTGATAAAACACAATTTTATTGAATATTTCATTGATAATAAATGATATAATTTCCTCACATTGCGTTAAATATGTTTAATTAGAATGTATTTAGGATTAGATCATTCATTTGCATATTTGATGAAAATTCCAGTTTTACCCTTTATAGTTCACTGTAGTATTTAGAAGATAAATATTTTTATATTTATTATTTGAATTTTAACTTTTGTAACAGTGTTACTAACTTAATTATCTACAACTTTTATTCAGGAAACTAGAGCTAAAGAGTTAAATTTTGTTGTTGAAAATGGGCCATGAAGTCAAAGTTGGGCTGGGCTCTACAGAATGGGGAAGCTTCTGTATTTCGGCCATAACTCCTTCATATGAGCCTGTATTGAGCCACATTTGGAGAGGAGATAGAGGACCCATATCCTCACATTTTATCCTTCTGGAAGGGCGTCCAATTTACGCGTTTTGTGGTCAAATTGGCGGGTCAAGGTGGCATAAAATTTTTCGCTGAATTTCCACATTCACACTTGAAACCACTTGTAATCTCTCCTCCCCTCCCCTCTATAAATTGGAGTTTTTATCATTTGGATGGGTTGGGAAGTGCATTATGAGATTTTAGGAAGAGGAGAATTTGTTTCACCCAAATTATCCAACCATTTTAAGAGGGGTAGCTCTTGAAGCAATGATCCCCTCATCGAAGCCTCATTCTCTTCTTCATTTTGTAATGTTATCATTTGTGTAATAAACTTCTTTGTTCTTATTTTATTTCTTCTCTTTTCTTCTGTTTTGATTAAATTTATTCTTCTCTTAATATTCCTCTTTGGGCTGCAATTCTTGAGTAGAAGCGTTGTTGGGTTATACCCATTATAAACCTTTGCACATGCAAAACGCTTCTACGATGATTACGCCACCCATGGAAGAGTAGTCTTTTAGTAATCTATCTATATTCTACCTTCATCATTTAATTATTTTGAATAAATGAGCTACTGTAATTAACATAATATGATACATGAATTGTGTTTTTAAATTACAAGAAACTAAGCAAGCAATTGAACAATTAACAGAAAAACACGCGAGGTCGGGATTTTGTGTAAATTGTGAGAGCGTAATCTTAATCGGTAATACAAGAACACACAGATAAATTTGTAGAGTTAAAATATAATCCCTAAACACAATTCATTACCATTTCCAGAATGGATATGTGCTCTAATTAACCACTGACCATAAGCTATCTTTAGAACAACAATCAAATCAGGGTGCTGCGATTGCGTGTTCCGAAGCTAGCCCAGGGTTTGAAAAATTTCATATTTTTGGTTATGTTTTGTCTCGTAGGGTTCGAGGGATAACAAATTAGAGGGTCATAATTGATTGGATATTTATTTAAATTATAATGATTAATAAGTGAATTAATAGGTAGAGTTAGATAGATTACGCCTTTTAATATAGATTTCTAAAAAACATCTTCTTGTTGTGTCTTTTTAATCAAACATCATTTCAAAATTAAAAACAAAAAAAATGCAATCTTCTTCCAGAAAACATCTTCTATATTTATAAACTATAAACAACCACCCCATACTTTCAAGTAGTGTTTTTATTCCATTTTATTTTGTTTCTAGAATACCTCTGAAAAGTTGTTCTAATTCACTTCTTCCTTTAAGAGACGACCTTGGTCAGCCACACTGCAGCACCTAAGTACCCCAAAATCACACTAATCATTTAAGGGTGCCCATGACATCGCTCAATCAATTTGGTGTCGTTGCCGGGGAGGCATGTAATTATTTCAACCAATTAGAGGTATTTATTTTATTTTACTTTTTATTCTCTTCCTCTCTTCTTTCTTCCTTCTTTACCCAATCTGATTGTTCTTCTTCTTCTTTTATTTTCTTCTACTTTTTTTGGACCATCAACTCAAACTTCTCATTTTTATTTTACTATTGTCCACTTTCTTTCTTTTCATATTTATTTGATTTATAAAATGAACTAATCCTGATGATCTCTTAGATCTTGACCCTGAGATTGAACGTAGCCTTAGGGCATGAATAAGACATTCTCAATCCACAGGAAGTTTCAATATTCAACCAGTTGGTGAATTACTCTCTTCTGGAAACATTGAAATTAGAAGAAATTCAAATTCAAACATAAAAGAAGAACCAATGGCTGGAAATAATGGAAATGAACTTAATAGAACCATTCGAGAATTGGCTGCACCAGATATTAACTATCAACCAAATTGTATTGCATACCCAAATCTTGAATCAGACTTTGAGTTAAAATCTGAATTAATTCAACTTCATCCAAATTTTCATGGATTATATGGTGAGGATCCCAATAAAAACCTTAAGGAATTTAATGTGGTTTGCTCAACCCTAAAACCTAGAAATATTTCTGAAGATTAAATCAAATTAAGAGAATTCCCATTTTCACTTGATGAAGCTGCAAAGGATTGGATGTATTATTTACAACCTCAAGATGTAACATGTTTGAACGAATTTAAATTTCTTTTCTTGCAGAGATTTTTTCCAGCATCAAGGACCAAATCCATTCGAAAGGAGATATCAGGGATCAAGAAAGCCCAAGGAGAGTCAATGTATGAGTACTGGGAGTGATTCAAGAAGTTGTGTGCAAGCTTCCCACATCACCAAATCAGTGAGAAACTTTTCATCCAATACTTCTACGATGGAATCACACCCATGGAGAGGAGCATGGTGGATGCTGCAGCTGGAGGAGCATTGGTGGACAAGACACCAGTATCTGCATGTGCGTTGATCTACAAGATGGCCCAAAACTCCCAAAAATTTGGTTATAGAGGTACACCACATGTCAGGGGAGTACATCAGGTAAGTCCTTCCTCTCTTGAAAGTCATTTTATTGATACCAAGTTGGAAGAATTGACCACTATGGTGAGGAAAATTACTTTGGCACAAAAGACATCTCTAGCCCCTCTTTCAAGGCCATGTGGTATTTTCACTGAGACAAGCCACCCAACTGACTGTTGCCCACAACTCCAAGAAATAGAAGATTGTGCAGCAGTGTTCCCTGGGAGACCATATCAGCAGCAACAACAACAACCATATCCCCAAAAGAAGTTTGATTCATTTTCTACAACATACAACCAAGGGTGGAAAGATCAAGCATACATGAGGTATGGCTCTGGAAAACAACAAAGGCACCCTTTTCAACAAAACATCAAGCAACCTCCGCCTTACCAGAAGGGTTTCCAACAACCCCAAAGGAGATTTTAAGCCCAAGCATCAACAAGCCAAAAACAAGGGAATCCCACACCAATGGTATATTCTAATACTGATGATATTTTGAAGAAAATTGTTCTTAATCAAAAGAATGAGCTGAAGAGTCAAAGTTCAGAGCTGAGGGAGTTAAAGACTCAAATGAGCCAGATTGCCACTGTCCTCCATGAACTTGTAAGTAAGAATTCTGGAAATCTACCTTCCCAACCCACTCCAAATCCAAAGAGGAATGTTAGTTCCATCGCATTGAGAAGTGGGAAGCAAATGAACAATACATCTGTACCTACCATTACACCGAGATTCACCTCAACTCCAGAGAAGCCGCATTCCATACCAACTGATGAGAAATCCAAGGAGAAAGATAAAGGTAAGAAAAATATTGATGATGTTCTTCCTAAACCCCTTCCTTTTCCAAACAGGGTTGTTCAAACCAAGAAGATGGCTGAAGAAGCAATGAAAAAAGGAGGTTTTGGACACATTCAAGCATGTGGAGATCAACATTCCTCTACTTGAAGCCATTAAGCAAATCCCAAGGTATGCCAAATTCTTAAAAGAACTCTGCACCAATCAAAGAGGGCTCAAGGGGAATGAGAGGATCAACCTTGGAAGGAATGTCTCAGCACTCATTACACCAACTCTAGCAATGCCAACAAAGTGCAAGGATCCCGGGACATTCACCATCCCATGTACCATAGGGGAGTTGCACTTCTCTGATGCTCTTTGTGATTTAAGAGCTTCAAAAAATGTGATGCCTCACTCTGTATTCTCTTCCTTGCAGGTTGGTGAGTTGAAGCCAACAAGAGTAGTGGTGTAATTGGCTAATAGAGGTACGTCATATCCAGCGGGATTCCTTGAGGATGTACTTTTCTGGGTAAGAGACATGATCTTTCCAGCAGTCTTATATGTGCTTCACATGGAGGATGATCAGGTAAGTTCTCATGCCCCCATTATCTTAGGTATACCCTTCTTCAAAACTGCAAAAACTATCATAAATGTCAATGATGGTACACTTTCCATGGAATTTGGAGATGAAGTTGTGATATTTAATGTTATGGATTCCATGAAGTACCCCTTAGAGGATCATTCTGCATTTTTTATCTCCCATTTTGAACCACCAAGTAAAAACACCATGGAATTGGATTGTCCTATACTTAGGGAGATTATGAGTATTGGTTCTAGTTTGATGTCTAAAAGTACTTCCACACCCGTTTCTAAGGAACCAGACTCTCTAAGATTTGATTTTGAAATGGAATCATATTCTGATTTTGATCATGTGAACTCTGATTATGACATGGCTATAGAGTATGATGATGGATTTGATGCTTTATTCTCTGATTTTGATGATGTATATTCTGATACCGATGCTCTTTGTGCACATATTTCAGTTCCTTCAATGTCTCCATCCATACTACACCCTCCTTCATTAGAACTCAATCCATTGCAACCAAATCTGAAATACTCATACTTGTTGAGTGGTGAGAGATTACATGTTATCATTGCTAACAATCTCCCTTTTGAACATGAAGAATAGCTTTTGAATATTTTGAGGGAGAACATCAGGGCAATTGGGTGGACCTTGGCAGACATATCAGGTATTATCCCCTCCATTTTCATGCATAGGATTCTCTTGGAGTATAGGTCTAAACCGGTGAGACAGCCACAAAGGAGACTCAATCCCACCATCCTGGATGTTGTTAAAAAAGAAGTTGAGAAATTGCTCGAGGCAAGTATAATCTTTCCCATTTCAGATTCTCAATGGGTAAGTCCAATTCAGGTTGTGCCTAAGAAAACTGGTTTTACTGTTGTTAAAAATGATAAAGATGAGTTAGTTCCAATGAGGGTGCGAAACAGTTGGCGTGTGTGTATTGTTTATAGGAAACTAAATCAGACCACTCACAAGGACCATTTCCCCCTCCCATTTATTAATCAAATGCTCGAGAGAATAGCTGGGAAGACATAGTATTGTTTCTTGGATGGATTTTCTGGATATTTTTATGTTCCTATAGCTCCATAGGATTAGTAGAAGACTACATTAACCTGTCCCTTTGGCACATTTGCCTACCGGAGGATGCCATTTGGACTTTGCAACGCCCCAGGTACCTTCCAGAGATGCATGGTGAGTATTTTTTCTGATTTTATTGAAACCTACATGGAGGTATTTATGGATGATTTTATAGTGTATGGATCCTCATTTGATGAATGTCTAATTAGTTTGGGAAAGGCGTTGAATCATTGTATTGAGAAGAATCTGGTCCTAAATATTGAAAAGTGTCATTTCATGGTAGAGCATGGCAATGTCTTAGGGAATGTAGTGTCAAAACATGGGATAGAGGTTGATAGATATAAGGTAGACATTATTTCATCCTTACCCTATCCTTCATGTGTGCGTGATGATAGATCTTTCCTAGGGCATGCAGGATTTTATCGACGCTTCATGAATGATTTTAGTAAGATCGCTCTTCATATGTCATGATTACATCAAAAAGATTTTGATTTTGTGTTTGATGATTCTTGTAGGACTAACTTTGATGAGATAAAGAAGTCTCTAACCACTCCACCTATCATACAGCCCCCACGGTGGGACCTTCCATTTGAGCTTATGTGTGACGCCTCCAACTTTGTGGTTGGAGCTGTCTTATCTCAGAGGGTGGAAGGACGTTCACATGTGATTGCCTATGAATCAAGAACATTGGATTCAGCCCAATCAAACTACACTACCACAGAAAAGGAGTTTCTTGCTATCATATTTTCTTTAGATAAATTCTGTTTATAATTATTGGGCTCTAAAGTAGTTGTTTTTTCTGACCATGCAGCTCTGAGGTACCTCTTGAAGAAGGAAGATGCAAAGCCACGACTTATCCGTTGGATGCTCCTTCTTCAAGAGTATGACATCGAGATAAAGGACAAGAAGGGATCAGAGAATTTGGTAGTAGACCACATGAGTAGTCTTACTCACAGACTAGAGGATGACACCTTGGACCAGGTACCACTTTGGGACACTTTACCCGATGAGCATCTCTATACCATCTCAGGTACGCATCCTTGGTATCCTGATTTAGTTAATTACATTATTTCCTCTGAAATCCCTGCAAACTTAAAGAAACATCAAGTCAAAAAATTAAAGAGTGAGTCATGATTTTATGTTTGGGATGATCCATACCTCTGGCGAATGTGTAATGACCAAGTCATTAGGAGGTGTGTTCCTGATCATGAGTTTGAGTCTGTTTTGCATTTTTGTCATACACTTGCTTGTGGTGGACACTTTGGACCCCAACGGACAACTAGGAAGGTTTTGGACTCTAGATTATATTGGCCTAGCTTTTTCCATGATGCCCATGTGTTTTGTAAGTCATGCTCTCGTTGCCATCACAATGGGAATATTTCTAGGAGACATGAGATGCCCCAACAACCCATACTATTGTGTGAGATTCTTGATGTATGGGGCATTGATTTTATGGGTCCTTTTCCAAGTTTATATGGTTTCTTGTATATTTAGGTTGTTGTTGATTATGTGAGAAAATGGGTGGAGGCCAAGGCCACCAGGACTGAAGATTCTCATGTTGTAGTGGATTTTGTCAAGGATAAAATTTTCTGCAGGTTTGGAGTACCAAAGGCCATCATCAGTGACCAAGGGACACACTTTTGTAATAGGAATTTTTCTTCCCTCCTTCGAAAGTATGGGGTGACACAGAAAACATCAACACCATACCACCCCCAAACAAATGGCCAGGCTGAGGTTTCAAATCGTGAGTTGAAACAAATCTTGGAGAAAACCGTGCAGCCAAATAGGAAGGATTGGAGCAAGCGCTTGGATGATGCATTGATGGCTTATAGGACAACATACAGGACCCCCATTGGTATGTCCCCATTTCGGATTGTTTTTGGGAAAGTGTGTCATCTCCCTGTGGAAGATGAGCATCGGGCTTATTGGGCTATAAAGAAATGCAACATGGATTTGGACCAAGCTGGAATCCAAAGGAAGCTGCAAATTCAAGAGCTTGAGGAGATTAGATTATCATCATATGAGAAATCAAGGCTCTACAAGGAAAGACCAAAAGTAGCTCAAGAAAAAATGATCCAACAAAGGGAGTTTCATGTTGGAGAGAAAGTCCTTCTCTATAGTTCACGACTCAAGCTGATGCCTGGTATGTTGCGTTCCAGATGGTTAGGTCCTTATGTTGTGACTAATGTTTTTCCTTATGGTTTAGTGGAGATCACGCAAGAGGACACTGGAAGGAGCTTTACAGTCAATGGAAAACGTTTGAAGAGATACATTGAGGGACTTCCTACTGATGTAGTGGATTTTATCACACTGCATGACCCCATCATCACTTGAGCACATCTGGCTGTTCCTAACCCTTTCACTTTTATATTATTTGTCCTATTTAAAAATTCTGCATTTCATGTGCATATATCATCTCATAGGTTCACATTGAGGACAATTCAATATTTTAAGTGTGGGGGAGGTAACCTTTTAATTTAGTAATTTCAGTTGCTTTCCTGTTAAAAAAAACAAAAAAAATTGTGTGTTTTTCAAATTTTGTGTGTTTTTTTTACAATTTTTTGTGTGTTTTTGAAACTTTTGAACTGAAATGATTCTCACCACCATTTTTAAATCCATATAAATAAGTGAACCAATTTACCCCTTGAAAATAAGCATAAGTGAATGCTGAAATGACTTTGTTTCAAGTTCAAATATTTAGTAATTTCATGGAAATTACACCGAATTTTGAATCCCATACCACATCTCACTGTCTTTATTTTTAAAATCACTTTCCTCTGTGGCTTCTAAACCACTATTTTCATATTCTTTACATTCACCTCACTTCTTGAGAGAACCAAACCATGCTTGATTTGTCCAGAATTTGATTTATTCCTGTCAAAACTTGAGGGTTTGAGGTACTTATGTTTAAATGATTGAGGCATTTGTTTGGTATTAAATCCCCTATTTCAAAGAATCATTTTTTATAATGGCCTACCATGACTATCTAATCCTTGTATCCCTTAAAATCCATTCATAGCCTGTTAGGTTAGCCACATTACAAGACAATTTTCCCTATCCAACCAACTCTTGAAGTAAAATTGCATAATCTAGTTGAGCTTAAGTGTGGGGGAAGTTGTCTTGTGTTTTTCCACCACATTCTGTGATACTTTGGGTGGAAAATTAATTTATGAATAGATGTGTTTGCTACTGAAGAAATTCATTATATTGAATGTTGTGCCTTTTCTGGAGCTTTCATGACAAATGATGTTGTGCCTTTTCTGGAGCTTCTAATTGAGTTGGAAAGCTGTGCCCATCTGGAGCTTCCAAGAAAATCATGTTTGAAAAGATTGAAATTTTTTATACTGAAATGATGAATGGTGTAAACCTTTCACGACTTTTCATGATGATGGAGCTGAATTGATACTATTGGGATTGAGGATAAGACCATATATAAGTGAAAATTAGATTAATGCAATTTTGCTTCAAAAAGATTCAAACCCTCCTCATTCAGCCTCAGAGTTTTTCACATCTTAATCCTACCAACCGAAAGCCACAGAACAACCCTGAAAAGTCCTCATGATAAATATATGTCCTTGACTCACATCTGGTAGTGATGTAGGAATATATCAAGCCTATGGTGACCCTTGTATGAGTTTGGATGAGAAAGACATTGCAAAAAAATCGATATTTGAGTGATGAGAGAAAATTCAAGCGAGGTAAGTGTTTTGTGCATGGGAGGATAAATAAAGTAGAAATATATTGAATGATATAAATGAAGAACTTGAAATAATGGGTTTTTATGAGGCATGATATCTTTTGTTTCTTGGAGTGTAATTGTTTGATCTCAAGGATATGTGTTTTAAAATTGGTTTTGATTTGATATTAATGTTTACTTGATATGAGGGTTTTTTCCAGGAGTGCAAAAGGGTAAGTGTGGGGGAGTTGATAAAACACAATTTTATTGAATATTTCATTGATAATAAATGATATAATTTCCTCACATTGCGTTAAATATGTTTAATTAGAAAGTATTTGGGATTAGATCATTCATTTGAATATTTGATGAAAATTCCAGTTTTACCCTTTATAGTTCACTGTATTATTTAGAAGATAAATATTTTTATATTTATTATTTGAATTTTAAATTTTGTAACAGTGTTACTAACATATTTATCTAAAACTTTTATTCAGGACACTAGAGCTAAGGAGTTAAATTTTGTTGTTGAAAATGGGCCATGAATTCAAAGTTGGGCTGGGATCTCCAGAATGGGGATGCTTCTGTATTTCGGCCATAACTCCTTCACATGAGCCTGTGTTGAGCCCTCATTTGGAGAGGAGATAGAGGACCCATATCCACACATTTGATCCTTCTAGAAGGCAGGCCAATTCATTCGTTTTGGTGGTGAAATGGTCGGTGCCAGTAGGCATAAAATATTTGGCCGAATTTCCACATTCACACTTGAAACCACTTGTAACCTCTCCTCCCCTCCTCTCTATAAATTGGAGTTTTTCTCATTTAAAGGGGTTGGGACGTGCATTAGGAGATTGGAGGATGAGGATAATTTGTTTCACCCAAATTCTCCAACCATTGTTAGAGGGGTAGCTCTTGAAGCAAGGATCCCCTCATCGAAGCCTCCTTGTCTTCTTCATTTTGTAATGTTTTCATTTGTGTAATAAAATTCTTTGTTATTATTTTATTTATTCTCTTTTCTTCTGTTTTGTTTAAATTTATTCTTTTATTAATCTTCCTATTTATGCTAGAATTATTGAGTAGAAGCTTTATTGGGTTATACCCATTATAAACCTTTGCACATGCAAAACGCTTCTACGATGATTATGCCACCCATGGAAGAGTAGTCTTTTAGTAATCGATCTATATTCTACCTTCTTCATTTAATTATTTTGAATCAATGAGATAATGTAATTCACATAATATGATCCATGAATTGTGTTTTTAAATTACAAGAAACTAAGCAAGCAATTGAACAATTAACACAGAAACACACGAGGTCAGGATTTTTTGTAAATTGTGAGAGCGTAATCTTAATCAGTAATACAAGACCACACGGGATAAATTTGTAGTGTTCAAATATAACCCCTAAATAGAATTCATCCTTATTTACAGAATGGATATGTGCTCTAATTAACCACTGACCATAATTTATCTTTAGAACAACATTCAAAGCAGGGTGCTGCGATTGCGTGTTCCGAAGCTAGGCTAGGGTATAAATAATTTCATCTTTGTGGTTAAGATAACTCTCATAGGGTTAGGGGGATAACAAATTAGGGGGTCATAATTGAGTGGATATTGATTTAAATGATAATGATTAATAAGTGAATGAAGAGGTAGAGTTAGATCGATTACGCCTTTAAAATAGATTTCTAATAAAAACATCTTCTTGTTGTGTCTTTTTAATCAACCATCATTTCAAAATTAAAAACAAAAAAAATGAAATCTTCTTCCAGCAAACTTCTTCTAGATTTATAAAATATAAACAACCACCCCATACTTTCAAGTAGTTTTTTTATTCGCTTTTATTTTGTTTCTAGAATACCTTTGAAAAGTTGTTTTAATTCACTTCCTCCTCTGAGAGGCGACCGTGGTCAGCCACTCTGCTGCACCTAAGTACCCCAAAATCACACTAAACATTTGAGGGCGCCCACGACAGCGCTCAATCAGAAATCATTACCTAAATATCAAAAGTGTATTAGTCTATTCCAACAAGTTGTCAGTGATTCCTAGGAATGATTCCAACTATTTTATTTATAAAAATAAATAAAAAACAACATGAGATAATAGTTTCTATCTATTATATAATCTATAACAACATGATAATTCTATATTTTTATCATTTAATAAATTATATATCTCTTATACTAAAATATTCATAAAGATAACACATATACTATTCAGAAAATAAGTAGAATAGAAAAAAAAATATTCTTACCTGGAATAACATACCCTTCAAAAATGATTATATTATTAATAAAAGAGGGAGGGTGAGGGTTATAACACACATTGAACACTGATGAAACTATATTCCTTAGATAAGGATTCACCTACCTTAAAAGAATTTATTATTGGACTGGCTAGACTCAATAGAATACCCAAATAATTAAAGTGGATTTTTTTTAATATTTTCAAGAAGGTAAACATCATACATGACCATAGAATTTAAATCCCATAATTTAATTCACCATTTAATTTGTATTTTAATCATTTCTAAATTATTAATTGTTTAAATTATTCCATAAATATGAATTATAAATATAAATGAGTCAAATAAATAATTTTCATGATTTTTGGCATTGAAAATTACTATAACATGTTACATGTGTGATCTAGGTAATATGAAATGAAAAAACAAGGCTTTTAATTTTTTATCCAAAAGGGAAATGATTACGAGTAACATATTTTTACCCTTAAACATATCTTATCCATTATATAAAAGAAATTAATATATCCTTATATAGGAAATAAACCTAGACTTACCCTTATATAGGTCTATATTACCCTTATGAAATTATTTAAAACCGATTACTACCTTAATGAATCGCCTAAGGTACCCTTATACAAACTTTATAAACACCGACTTAGCCTTAAGCTATATATATTTCCCCTTAAACATATTAAGGAATTAGGGTGTTACCCTTACATGAGGATCGATAGAATCTTATGTAGTGTATGGAACCAGAGAGTTACCTTTTCACATTATTTGGAAATAACAACATACCATCATGCGGTGCCATATTACCCTTAAATAAATCTTAAAAAATAAATTCCAATTTTACATAACCTTGAAAAGTCCTCATGCTTAGGGGTATTAGACTTTTTACCTTTATGAAGTCCGTAGTCCATACATAAGGGTAAAAACAATGTAAAAAATTATTAATTTTCTACAAAAATTATTTAAAATAAATAATAAAAGTATAATTTTAAGAACATTTAAAGATCTGGAACATTACAAAAATATTTGTACCACTTATCATGCACTATTAGAATATTGAGTTATTATTCAATATAATTTTTTAATGCTGATTACACCTAGGTGAATCCATGAAACAACTATATCCACTTGATAGTATCTATACATGGATATGATTTTTAGGAAAACCACATAATAAAATCTTTAAGAAAAAAATATTGGATGTTATTCTAAACTTATAATAATTACATAGACTTATATCTAATGTTTTTCACTAATTTTATCTTATCCTAGTCCCCGAAAATATCAAATCCAATCCTAAAAGACTACTAAAGTAATACTAAGAAATATCTAAAACCTACTATAATACAAACTATTGAAACTCAAGATAAATATATTTTTATTTTTATTCATTTATATAAGTTAAAAATTACATCTCAAGAATAATCACATAATCCTATGAATATAATGATTAGAGTATTTGAGGATATGATAAATAATAATAGTATTTTTTGACACTTGTGAAAATTTCTCTATAATTTATCAACAATTGACTCCCTCCCAGACTTCTCATAAGCTATATTAATTTTAAAACTGAGGGAATAGAAATAATAGAAAGGATCTAAATATCTATTAATATAGAAATCAACCAAAATTTCATCATGGGTCAGATCATATTAATATGATAAATCATGGGCATGATAGAAATATATTATTATAATAACACGGAATAATAATATTTTTCCAAAATACATAATAGAATAACCTGTAGTTTCAAATGATAAATAAATACCATGCCCGAGGAGTGGAGAAACATGAAAAAATAAGAATGATACATGGTAACATAAAATAATCATAAAACATATAAATTAAGTACAATAAAAAACATAGTAAATCATAACCTAGTATAATATTAATTACTACCTGACTCTCATAACATAGAGGTCTTGGGCTAACAATCCATTTATTCTATTGGGATTAGGATGACATCCATGTACCCTCTTGGAATTTGGATCATACCCATGTACCCTCCTAGGTTTATTCTATAACATGTTTACTCTTTTTGGATTTGGCTACTACCCGTGTACCCTCATGGGTATGGGTTACTACCTATGTACCCTCTTGGGATTAGGTTACATGCACTAATTTTGAGCTCATGAGATATATAAATTAAACCAATGCATTGTAGGTTGAAATAGTATTATAATAGTTATGCATACATACATATGTGCGCTATTTTGAAACAATACATCATCACATCATAAAGAACCCATGGAAAGAAAATGGGGTTTGGAACATTCATATATGGTATAACAAAAATTGACCTTAAGAATTTAAATGGTAAAACTAAAAATTAAATAACCTAAAAAGAGTATTTAGTATGAAAATTTATAAGGTAATTCAAGAAAATTAATTTTTATAGAAATATAGCCTTTTTAGATAATTATGATGATTATAGAGAAACGAAATTTTTTATAATTTTTTATAATATTATCATAAAGCATGAAGATATGAATCACATTAAAAAGAATGTTTTGGAAAGGTGAAGTGTCTTTTTTGAAATTTTTTTACTTAAAAATAATATTTAATAATATATCCTTGAAAATATATAAAGGTTATAAAAAATAATGTGAAGTGAAAGATAAGAAATTTCATTATAAAAGGATGGTAATCCCTTTTTAATATTTTTAAATAAATTTTCTAAAATTCTAAATCATAAAAAGAGGTATTTAAACTTCCATTTGACCTTTTTATTGTAAAATAGTATGGTCACAGGGGTAAAAACATATTTTGATTTAAAAATATTAAAGGAAAATATATTTGGTAATAATAAATAGATAAATGACATAAAAACCATTAAAGGAGATGACATTTGTTCTTATAAATGATGATCTTTTATAAGGTATAAATTATCCAAGAAAGATTATTTGAGGTGAAAACATAATTTTACCTATATTCAAATGATAAAATATATTATGAAATATAAAATATATAAATTTATCAAAATTATAATAATTATTCTCATGAAATTATATTTTAACTCAAATAAAGGAAATATGAGTTAATCAAATCCCTTATTAATATCATAATTCATGAAGAAATAGGAATTTAGAAAGGGGTTTTATGTTATTTAAATTTAAATAACTATAAAAAAAATAAAATACCACATATTATAATCAATGATTATAATTTACCCAACCTATATGAAATAAGTTAAAGAAGAAAAATCATAATTCAATGAATGATAATTAAGTTTCAATGTAACCCTTACAACATCATAATCTTTCAAATTTAAAATACATTAAAGGATGAACCTGGGATATATTTTTAAATCCCCTATATTTCGTGACAAATTATGGTAAATAAATGCATGCATAATTCATATACCACAAAAAGAAGAAATTTTTCATTTCACATCTTATCTCAATGCAGAAAAATTGAGATGGAAATACCCCTACCTTAGACCCTAATTAGTTCTCTCTGTGTTCATAACATCCTGAGAAATAAAATAATTTTATTAAAAAAATTCCTAAGAATATTTTTCATATATATTTAATTTTCTATGTTTTATTATATTTCTATAAATTATTTATTTGTTAAATATTTTTCACTTATAGTGGTTAGATTAGATGGTTGGGTCTATTTCTCTGAAACTTCCTCAGTATATTGACCATGGTAAACTTAGATGTAGAATATATTGAAAACGTCAATAATTTAATAGGTTCATTACTTTTATAATTCAAATAGAAAAACATTTATACAATTATATAGGTTTTCCCAAAATGGACTCAAATTAAGAAAGGTTATTCGACATGTTTATTTAAGGCAGGTAAGTTTACTATGACTGTTTATTATTGGTAACACTAATAGAAGGTCCAATATTATATTTCATGAAAATTAAGTGTCATAATTTCATTATTATATAGTAGTTTGTTTTAATTAATCTATGTTGGATTGTTAGGGAATAATAAAACACAACATTTATAGAGGTTGTAGTTCGCACATACGCATGGAGACATCTTCTAATTTTGAATGGTTTTAGAGGAAGGTGGAAAAGTGATATTTCATTAGTTTAATAAAATTTTATAAATTTAATAATACTGATTTTATCATAATTTCATGGATATAAAATATTTTATATAGTAAAATAATAAAATAATTAAGCGTGTTAGGCTGATAACATTACCTTTCCCTTTGAATGTTCTCCCTTGGGTATCACATTAATGCTCCTTATCATAGTTTTTTTTGAAAGAAAAGGGATTATATGATGTGGGGATAAGTCTTAGGAGATACTAGTGAAAATTTATGATAGATATAAATATTTTCAATGTGCAGAGAAATGTTCTGGAAATGATCTATTTATATAAGTGAAGAAAATGGATGTTTTGTAATTACCCATTACATTTTAGATGTTCGCATGATTCTATTCAAGGGTCAATTGACCTAAAAGTAAGAAATAATGGGGTTTTGGTTGAAATAAGTGTAATAAATCATCTATTTTTTCACTCATGTATTAAACATGTTTCAATTCTTTTACCACTAGATTTTTACACATTATTATTTTGGTTTCTACTATGGTAACTAGTTTTTACCTGAGTAATTTATGTTTTAATAAAAATATAAGGTGACCCATATTATTTTTTTATAAACCCAAATCATAGATCCATATAATCTAACTAAATTTCTAAATAATATAAAATTTACTTTTAAATCAAAACATTAAATATATAGAACAACAGTTTTTTAGAAAAATGATGATTGCAATAATAAATGTTATTAATATTATATAAAATTAAATACCAATTAAATGAATGATAATATATTTTTATACATGTTTAAATATAATATCTTATAAATTATATAATATATATCAACTAAATTTTTTAGATAAAAATTATACAACATTAATAAAATAATTCCACGAAAATAACCCTTTCACTATTATCATGGTCATTAAATTTACTATTATTAATCTTAGTTTTATCTATAAAAATTACATTTAGCCTTTAAATAATATGAACATTTTGATATAAAATATTAACACCATTTTTATATATTTATTTTTTATATGTTTTGAAAATTAATTTTTAATATAAGCGAGTGAAAATATTTTTTAAGTAAAATATTACTCTAATTTCCAAAATGTTATACGTGGGTGAATAAATTAAATAGATAATTTTTATATGATTTATTTTGATTTAAAAATATATACTCGTTATATAAAATTGATTTAATTTTTTTAAGTAATTCTTTTATTATGATAATGTTAAAAAGTGATGGTATTAGAAAGATCGATATTTTATCACTATTCATCTAAAATTCAATTATGTCCGAAAAAACTCAAAAATTTATTCTAATATAATTTTGAAATGATGAATTCAAAATTATTTTTTAAGAAATTATAATTATTAAAATTTATAAATTTATCTTTTAAAAGGAAATACTATATATAAAGAAAAAAATTTATTGGAAAGTTCCATTTTAAAATTTTAAGTGTTATTAATCGTATTTTTTATGCTATTATAATTATTTATATGGTATTATTTTACTATTTTTTAATTTTTCATAAATTTTATTAATAATATTCATCTAATTTTTCATGCTTAATTTTTGTTCGGTGTTGTGTGAGAAGAAATTTACAGAAAAAATGTATTAATTCCAAGAAAAAATTATTCTAAAACCTCTTGGTGTTACATTATGTGTATAGACTATATGAGTAAGAATATATAGAGAACATATATTATTATTTATGAGGAAAAATTCATTTTAGTGACTATGGAATGAACATAACATCAATAGTGGAAACAAAAAATGTAATATATTTTTGAAAGAGTGAAATAATCGGTGGTAATATTTTATAATAAAAATATTGAAATAATTCATACAAAGAAAAGAGTTCAGAAATCTCATGTGAAAATCACTGATATCATGTTTCATTATATTAAAAAAATTACGATCAAGGAGTTATTGAGATTTATTTTGTTGGGACTGATCGACATTTGTGCCACCACCACCAACATCCTCTCCATCATCATCAGACTCTTCACCAATATCCTCTCCATAATCATTAGCCTACCAACTAAAATAATCATCAATAAATACACAATTATCACCATCTCCATAAGTTGATTGAATAGTAAAGAAATATACATCTACTATTGCTAAACCCTATGGAGGAAGTGAATAGAATATAATTGATATTAATTTGAACAATTTTTCATTTTTATCCTTTCTTATTCTGTTGATACTATTATCTATTGTGTTTCTTCACTATCCCAATGGAGGCATTTAATTATCATTGGGTAACCATTTTTTTAGTATTTATTGAATATTAAATACCAATAGAACAATATTTATATGAAATAATTTTCTTTCATGTGTTACAATGAACTCTATCACCATACTCATCACCTACGCCTTGATGTAAATGATCATTTTGTCTAAATGTGTCTAGTTCTTTTACCACTAGATCTTGAAGAGAACTCTATAAAATATCCTTAACATTTTAGTAGAAAAAAATAACATTAAAAATGAATATAACTGATAAAATATAATCAAACTAATAATTTTATTGACTGCAAACAATTATTCTAAAAAATATAGTCCTAGATTATGGCCATCTATATTAAAGGTGCATCAGAAGAATTAAAAACACTATGAAATATAAAATTATAAGTACATTATTTTTCATGGAACTTAAATACACAATCCAATAATTAATAATTTCACAGAATAATACCCAAAAATAGCATTTCTAGACCATAATTTCTTAATGAGCATTTCATATAAAGAATTCAAGCTCATTTTTAATTTATCCTAATATTTATTCTTGTACGTTATTATGCTAAATGGTATTTCTCATGTTCAAGATGTTTGGGTATGTTGATTCATTTTCTTCTTCACTGTTCTATTTTATAGAAGATCAGGCCAGTAAGGTTGTTCATAAAATGGATTATTAAGCATACATTAAACTTATCCAGGCTGTGATATGCATGAATAATCCCACTCATTTGATATGTCCATATAATATTACATTGTTTTATCAAGGTACTAAGGTATGAATTGGAAAAAATAAATATAGTTTTTCAACATTTTAAAATATTTTTTAGGAAAAAATGAAACAAATATAAATATCAACTCTTCTTTTCTAAAGGATTCACCCAATCAAAAAAATTATAATTAATTAGAAGGCTGGGTGTGAGATAAGGGGTACTTGCTTTTATATACATGGGTATCCCATTATTCAGGGGTAGACTAGAAGCATCATATTTCTACTATAATACTAGGAAAATTAATGAAAAATTATCAAGCTAGAAGTGGAAGTTTTATTCCCTAGTTGATAGATATTTATTTATGAATATAATTATTTTCACCTAATTTGTTTAATATTTAAAAATATATAAAAGTTATATGAATATAATTTAAAATAAAAATACCATTGTAAGGAAAATTTTCTAAAATGGGAGTGAATTATAGGAAAATATCATCACTATTAAATGGGCCACGTGTTTCAATAATTTTGATAAAAAAGGACTAGAAATAAAAATTAATAAATATTTAAATCAAGACCTTCAATATTAATGTTTATATATTGTTATATTTAGTACAGGTAATTCTAATAATTTTTTAGGGAAAGTTTTTTAAAAAGTTATAATATAGGGATTAAATTATATATATAATCCTCTATCAATATAACATAAATTGAGGCTTATCAATACATTATAATGTAATGAAGATAGTTTTTCTCATTGAATTTGTCTTTGAAATTATAAAGGGAAAATTTGATTGAGACTTATTTTCTTGAGTTTATATAATAGAGAAATTATTTTTAAAATATCCTTATTTTTATCATGAAATAAATTTAATTAAATGAATCCAAATTGATATTTGGACCTTATTAAATATAAAATAAATTTTTTAAAATAGTCTTATAATTTGTTTATGTTTCCAGATTCACAATAATTCCATTATTCCTTTTTATTCTAGAAAAAACAATGATGACTAGGGAACACATCTGTTAATATTTAATGCTTATTTTTACATAGAAATTAAACATAAATAAGTGAAAAAATAAATATATATTCAATATTAAATAATATAACACCCACGATAGTTCATAATATGGCATTGTACTTCACCCCAGAGTATGAATATATTTAATTGTGTATTTTTTTGTTTTATTCATTTCACATGATTACTATTAGTAAACAAAAATAAACGTATCATTTTAATAATTTAGAAGGGATAAAATATAACTATTTCAACATAATAATTCAATGGGGTTGATAAATAACTCAAATAACAAGGTTTTTCAAATTTCATAAAACCTAAAAAAATCATAATCACCATATTTAAATTCAATTTACACAATAACTAATAAATTATAATCAACTATGAAATTGACATCTTAGATTCTAATCAACAAAAAAATTCATAACCAACCAATGGATGAAAGAAAATGATAACTCTATTTTTATACAATCATTAAACATTGATTTATTATATATAATAACTCTATTTTAAAAAAGGGAAGTGGAAAACTAAACTATATATATTAATATTTTAGATGTTTCAATTATGTTAAATATAGTTCTATTTGTTTTAGTTTTTTTCATTATATATTATGCATGAGTTTGTAATTCTAATTTTTACACATCATTAGTATGTATTGTTTATTATTTTAGTTTTTCAAATAATTTTAAGTCGTATAGGTTGTACTTTTCCAATCATGTGTCTTATTGTGTGAAGTGAATTTTAATTATGTTTACATGAATATTTTTTTAAAAATATAATTGTTCAAAATATGTCTCTTCAAATAAATGAAAAAGATTTATTTTTGTAAATGTTGTGTGTAGTGATGTTTAGGGAATTTGTTATTTTTCTAATAATTTATTTGGGAAATTCATTTTTCATGCATCAAAAATTTGATCACAACCATAAATCCCCCACTCAGAACAATTAATCCAACTCCATTTTTTATTTTTGCTACTATCCTATTATATTCCATTATAAAATCACAATTCAAACATAAAAATACACAAAAAAAACATTAAATTATTGTCTTTAATGAACAAAAACCCCATCGTGATAAAAAATTTGGATTAAAGGAAGAAAATAACGAATTAAAAATATGGAAGGAAGTTTAGGATTATCAATATGGTAAAGGAACTCATGAAAATACATCCAGAAAAGGTTGATGAAAAGATCTCATCACTTGAAGATAAATGTCTTGATGACAAATCTATTGATGAACATTCCATTAGTCTTATTGATTTTGAAATAATAAATAAATCTTACATCAAATGGAATGTCTATAATTATAAATAAATAAATTTTAAATCCCTCATGTAGTTGAATATGGAATATGATTCTGTTATTTGTAATGAAACATTGAATATGGAAAATTATGTTGAGATTCTCTCTGATGTCATAGGACTTAACAAATGGGAAAGGTATATATACATGGTGATGGTAACTCCTAGATCAAATTAATTTAATGATAAATTATTCATGATCATTTATGAGGTCACTCAAGTGGAATTAAAACATGATATTTCTACCTTTTTTATAATGAATGTTCTCATTCTTAGGTGAAACTCACAATTCATTTCTATGATTCCAAATACTATGAATGATTTAGAGTTTAGTGATTATTGTCTTATTATTATTGAAAATACCATACCTAATATCATTGGTAATGTGATTAAAAATAGGTTGGGTGCTATTTGTAATCCTATTATTTTCGAAAACCAGTTTAGTTTTATATTATGAAAAAATGAACCTAATTATTTATATAAATCCCTTGAATCTATAAATATTCAATAGAGGAAGTTTAAATATGGAAAAATTTCTCTTATGATCAATATTTCTCAATCATTTAATACTCTTAAACTGATCGTTGTTTTTAAATACCTTTATAGGTATATATTTTTTACAATATTTATAAAATTAATTTTATCTCCTCTCAATTTCTCAATACTAGAAGTTTTTTTTAACTATACCCCAAAGACAGTTCCCAAAGATAGTTTTATTTTTCTCTATAATTCAGCTATCACCTCTATATTTGTATACGATTTACACATATATAAGTGGACATGGGAACTATATATGTGGCTAGAAATGTACATTAATAATATGATTTGGGCTAAAAGTGTCTTTGAGAACAAGGTTTATATGTTGGCATGAAACATATACTTTAAACCCACAAAATCTAGTGTTTTCATAATTACAAATCGAGTTTCTCAAACATGTATATTAATATGTTGTTTTTATAGAACCTTATCCAATAACTAATATCATCATTTTGATTCACTAGGGCCTAATTTATTACATGGGAATAAGTAGGAAACAATTTTTATCATAAATAATCTATATGGCATGTTGTTTGAAGGTGTTAATAGTCTATTACACCATAGATGAAATGGGTTACATATAGGACAAAAACCTAAACTTTTGGACCATTAATTGGTCATATATCTATGTTTCTACCTTTTATAAATATACACTATATTTTTATGAACTAATTATATGGGATGAAATTAATCTCTTAGAGTACATTGAATCTATTATTTAGGTTTGGTCTGTTGAGAAAATCACAAGTTACATCTTCCATAATAAATATAATCACACATGAATCCTAGAAAGGTTGGGAGGTCACAATGATAAACTTTATTATACTGGTTTTTGTAGGGACTCCATCAGGACACCCATCTAGCTCAGTTTGTTTATATATAATTTTATTATGACTTCTACATTACTTTTATTTAAAATATTTAATGTTTTTCAAATGGATTCACTGTATCTATTTTATAATGTGGAGGTTAATGATATAATTTATCTAGGGAAACATGAAGATTTTATTATTAAATGAACATAGTAATAGATATGACTACATTCATAAATCCATTAGGTTTCCAACCTAACAACGGGTCACACTATGGTAGAAAATAAGGAGGAATATGTCAATAAATGAATTGTCAGTTTATTTAGTATAAAATATATAGGACCTATGACCCCAATAAATCTTAATATAGAAAAAAATTATATAAAAATATTTGATGTTGTTTCATAATAAAAATATCCTTATAAATTCATTCAAATAAATAGGATAGGTATCACTCTTCAGTTCCAAAATTAATTTTTTTGGTATGTTAAATAATTAATGAATCCCAATAGAATAAACTAAATTAAATGTACAATTCACGAAATTTATTTTGAATGTATAACTACTCCAGTATTCAATTTGGTCTGTATATAGTGAAAGTGAAAATTTATAGAAAATTGGTATATTTTCAAGATCAGTACCTCTTCGGTTTTTCAATCCAACATGAAAGCCATGATTTTAGGCTCACCACATCTCACTTAGCTATATAAAAAAAGCTTCATTTTCATGCCAACCATATTGGATGTTATACTGAAGGTAAATATTAAATCAAAATTTTCAACAATACATTACGTAGAAATTAAAAATTAATTTCAAAAAATATATTACCCAAATTTCTGACCAAGTCTTGTATTTTATTTACTATATGACTTTTCTCTACTACATTTCCTAAACCAGAATAATATTTCTATGTATGTTTGCTGTCCCCATGAAACACTGCAATTGTTTACCAATTTTCCAATAATTTTATTATCCTCATATAAAGAACCATGATTTTTGTGTGCCTCTTCTATACAGCACGCATCTATGTATGACCAAATATTTTATTAGAATATATTCCTGAATAAAGAAAAAAATATTTTACATAGACATATAACTAAAATTAAATAAAAAGTTATGAACCTCATTACTTTTTAAACATTCACCACTAACACTTCGTATTGATTCTTGATCCTACACAATATGTTGGGGGCTAAAAACTAGAGGAATTTCCTTTGTAGTATACCACAAATGCTGAAGGGGGGTAGAAGGATATGATCATATAGGGGGAATAAACAATGGATGTGTTCCCTATAGAGATGAATGAGGATAAATGAAAAAAAGATGAGGTATGGAAGGAGAGGAACTACCCTGTATGTTCGTACAATGAAATTGATATAAATGATGGATGCCCATGTATAGGAAAATTATATAAGGGAAAGAAATGATGGGAGGATATTACAACACTAACTATAAAGTTGTGGGATGTGAGGCATTTGTTGTAGGGGGGCTCCATGTAGGGCATGTGCTATTTTTTGATTGCCCGACCAATGCTCACTGAATGAAAGTTTCATCATGGATGATTTATATTAAAATTAAATGTCATTTTTTAAATTTTTTACAAAGTCAATAAATAAATAAGTTAATCAATAGAATAATAATTTTTTACTCCATCTTATCTAAACCTGTGATTTTTAACCCATTTTTTTTCTATGAACCTCCTCATAAGAGAAAATAACATGAAAAATCTAGAAGTGATGTAAAAATTTTAATAATTAAAAAAACATTTAATAACGAAAAAAATATCAAAAAAATTCATATTATCATTCAAAAATTTACATCTTCCATTATGTTTATTTTCATTAAGTGGTTTACTCACAAAATTGAAACATTACACTACAAAAAAAAAGATATTAATTTAAATTTCAAACCAAGATAAGAAAAATTACTTATTGTTATGTATTTCATTCATAGTTAACCATAAAAACCACATGATATTATATTTCCATTTATTACTCATAAACTTATATTTGGGAAAAATGTTGAGGATATATCAGGCACGTGACAATACAAAACAATTCAAAAACAATTGCTTATGATGGTAAAGATAACGTCCTCTTCATTTGAGTTCATTTTTCTTATCATTATTATAACCATTTCAAAAATATAAACCAAATTCAAGTAAAAATGACCAAATTATTGGAACAGTGTTGAATAATTTTAGTAATTTGACACTATAATACATATCTTATAACAAATAGTTTTGCAATTAAAACATTTTTCAACCATTTTTAAAACATAAAAACAATATCTGACCAGATAACTAGTATAATATAAATAAAAAATTTTAATTATGTACCATTTGTTAAAGATTATATCATGTTAGAATAATATAAACTAAATAATTCAAAACATGTAAATTCCATGAATTCACTATTATAATTTTTGGCACTCAATCCATTCTAAAAATTGAATCATTAGTATCATCGAATGATACATTTGAGTAAATACCATCCATTTAATCCAAAATATCAAAATAATAAATTCATTAATTAAAAATATTTCTTGGAATAATATCCACAATAACACCAAATTTTGTTTTTAAAGTTCAATTTACATAAAATAATTGTCTACATTGTTATGCAAGAATGTAAGGATCACATGTTCATAGCTGATAATACTTATCAATCACTCTAAATCCAAAATTATCTATATAAAATGCTTCATATGTCATTAAATTAAACCACATTAATATTAGCATAGAGACAAAACCATGTGCATTGTAATATGATTAAAATAGTATTCCAACCACCCCATAATACGAAATATTTTATGATTGAGGTTGGATGTCTAATGCATGAGCATAACAATAAATTACTGCACTTATCTTTTCATCATCATGCTGTGTTGTCATATTTATTTCACAACTATTTATAATGAATTTAATTCAATTAAAAACATCTCTTTACAATAATATTCCACATTGTTTAGAAAAAATTAAAACACCCTTATTTCAGTAGATGCATCATCTATTGGTAAAATTTGGACCTAAAATACATCAAAATAAAATATTAAAAACCATCCAATGATTTGGTATTATAAATAATGAAATTTTTATGTTTTCATTCAACCAAGAAGAAAATTATTCACTATGTAATTTCTCCCTCCTATTAATAGATAACGAATGATGTGATCTTTTTATAATTTTTCTATGTTCTCTACAAATATAACAATTCAATGATATTGGAAAATATCAATAAAATATATAATAAAACTATGTATTTTTAATTTTACATAGTTGCTGTAATTATCTACCATGACACAATTAAATAATACCATATGATGAGCCATTCCCTGTCACGAACCGTCCCAGTGGGTCTTGAGCCGCAACTCCCCAAGCCCGCCTCCAATAGGTCAGGGGCTAGTGACTAGCACCGAGTAGGCATGCTACTAACATGGGAGGTATTGCCTATAAACCTATACACATGCACACGAATCTCCAATCCCACAAAGCTGAAAAGTAAAAACTAAAAAAATGGAAATGCATGCATACTCTAAAGTCCCAACCAACAGGGTACGACAAGAAAGTAAAGTACAGTAATTTAAAACCCTATTCCAAAGGTACAGGCCCACCAAAAGTGAGTCTGTAACAATGTGAACCTGTAATGAAAGGAACTGGGACTACAATCTGTAGCCATAGAAACACACCTCGGCTAGTCTGATCTCATTGAGCACTATCCGATCCTGGTTCGCCTAGAATCCTATCAAAGGCTTGCTCATCTGCACAAGACACGACACATGAGGGAAAAGCACGTGTCGGGGTGAGTATAACAATACCTAGTAGGACACCCCGAAACCATAAAAGAATACATCTAGGTAAATACCACAAAAGAAATAAACAGTTAGATCTACACTGTATATGTTTACAGAACATATAAAAAGAATATCCAGATATACTCATACTTGATCGGCCATCGCGAGACCACCACTAAGATCCAGCTCGAAGATTCCACTAAGAACATAAAAAGGAGAACACAATTATAGGTCTGAAGAGAGAGATATGAAGTACTCATTCCGGGAGAAAACACTCCACAAGTACTTGAGAAGATGATGCTCAGATGAGGATCACAACCAATAGCCAAGGGGTGATTTCAACAACTCAGTCTGAGATAATCCTTTAAGAAGAGGTTCGGCGCCTGGGTAATGTAGGTCATGTTGATAATAAGAACTCTACTTAGGGTTCCAGAAATGAATAGAGGATCTAGCTCTAAGTCTCACAGGGGGATTCCAACAACTATATTCAGGAAGTCCTGCTAAAGGGATCATAATCCTTTACGTATGAAATAATACCAGAACCTTTAGGGGAAAGACCAGGGGTATAAAACCTAAGAAAGATAGTCCATGTCACGAAAAAAAAGGATCAAGCAATGTAAAACAGGTTACATGGCGTGTAGTATGGTTACACACTGTGTTCCTTGACTCCAGGTACTACCCATGTAAACGGCCCGTGTCATCCGTCGAAGGTGTGTAAAAATCCACTACATGACGTGTAGAAGGATCACACTCTGTGTTCCTTGACTCTGGGTACTGCCCGTGTAAAGGTCATGTGTCATTGGACTTGCCATATAAAAATCCACTACACAGCGTGTAGTAAGATTACACATCGTGTCTGAGAACCTGGGGTTTTCTCTGTGTATGCTGGCTATGTGCCCGTACACGGTCTCTGTCCGTGTCACCTGCCCATATACCAGTACATGGGGTACACCGTGTATCTGGTCGGGGAAGGGTATACACACCATGTCCTTGGCCATGTACCCAACCCATGTCCGTGTACTCCTGCAGTACACACTAGGTGGCCCGCCTACGAACACATGTCATGTATCCAATAATACAAGCCGTGTAGTTGGGAAATTTCCAGAACCGTCTTCTTCTTCCTCGTGCCTCGAACGATCTTTCATTTTCCATTTCCATGGTCTGTTTGCCGCAAAACACAATATCGGGGGTCACCTCATCCTCATGATTCCAAATATGTGGGTTTTGGGCCTTCGATCGTCTCCAAAATCCATTTCCGGTCACCCTTGTGGGAATCGTTCGAAGAACAATATCTTCTGATCCGCTTCGATCTGTCCGCCGAAACCATCGTCGCACCTCCATGGGGTTTTGCTGATTATAGATCTTCAATTTGGGATCGTTGTGTCACACAACGGATTCACAAAAATCCGTCATTCATACCTCTGCGAAGAATGCGTACAACACACATGAATGACGTGAGGAAAGAATCACAAAATCGAACAAGAGGGATGCACCTCAATCGTTGTTCATGATGATCCGTGTTCGTCGCCATTAGATCAAAACCAAAATAATCAAAAAATTATAATTACGATCATTGGATCTCCCGATAAAACCCCAAATCACACCCACCAGCAAAATGATCGATCCACACACTAATTGGTTGGCAGATTAGTCTGTGTTCATCATATGAATCAAGAATGGGGAAGGAATCACAAAGAGATCAACACCATACCTGGATCCGCGATGTTCATTGGGGAAGATCCGGTCACCGCATCGTCGTCGCCGACGAAATTCTTGAAGAACATCATCGCCACGTTGGGGGTTTCCTCCATAGCCTTCAAGGGTTTCAGGGTTATGAGGCTTGTAACCCTGGACCCCTACGTAAAACTTTATTTAAAATGATAAATGATATCCATTGCAACAAGATTTAATATTTTGATACTGGTATTCCAAAATCTAGATTTCACCACAGACTTGCGTCGTCTGATGTTAGGCCTCACCTAGGGTAAAATAACTACTCTTAACACAACGGTGCCCCAATATTTCTGATCCGATCAACCTTTCAGGAGTTATTCCACTTTTTCATGAAAACCATACGTTTAAATTATTTAATTATTTAACTAAATTCAAACTTTTGTTCCGAGCTCATGGGGCCTCAGAAATGAACTTTGTCTCAAAGATTGGTCTTGAAAGAATTCCTATATAATATCAAAAATAACCTACTGAGAAATATGAGACATTATATCGGACCCACCTTAGGGTTTTACGTCCCTGAAAATCCAAAACAAAGGCTACTCAAAAATATGTGGGCACTGCACACGAATCTAAGCCTCCCACTCCCACGTGCTCTCCAAAAGATTCATGTGCTGCCACTGGACATGCATCAAGGGAATAGCTCGCCCACAAAGGATCTTCCCCTGTCGATCCTTGATCTCCACTGGGTACTTAGCCAAGGTCGCTCCATCATCGATGTCCAGCTCGCCCCAGTCGATAACATGCAATGGGCCATGGATGTACCTCGGTAGCTGCGACACATAGAAGATGGTGTGTACCCTGTCCATTTGAGGAGTTAGATCCAAGAAGTACACCACCTTGCCAACTCTACTCAGAATCTAAAAAGGGCTGACGAACCTCAGAGATAGCTTGCCACCTCGGCCAAATCTCTGCAATCCCCATTGAGGTGAGACCTGAAAGAACACATGGTCTCCCTCCTTGAACACCAAGGGTCTCCGTCTACTATCGGAATAATACTTTTTCTGACTCTGTGTAGTCTTCATCCACTCATGGATGACCTACACCTTCTCCGTAGTAGCTCACACCATCTCTGGTCCGATGAGTGCTGACCCTCCTGGGACATTCCATTAATGTGGTGACCTGAAAGGTCTCCCATAAAAAGACTCGAATGGTGCCATACCAATAAAGAAATAATAACTGTTGTTATAAGAAAATTCCACCAGTGGTAGGTGATCCTCCCATCTATGACCGAAGTTGTTCATGAAAGCTCGTAGCATATCCTCCAGAACCTGGATGGTCCACTCTGTCTGTCCATTAGTCTGAGGATGAAACGCTGGGCTCAAGCGTAACTGAGTCCCAAAAGTATCCTGCAATTCCTTCCACGACCGGGATGTCAAACGAGCATCACGATCTGAGAGGATGGTGGATGGAACTCCAAGAATTCGAACTATATCCTGCATGTATGGGCATCCCAAGCTCTCTAATAACTCTATTCATGTATGGATAAGAAGTGGACCGACTTGGTGAGTCTATCAACGTTCATCCATATGGCATCGTGTCCCCTAGAGGTACGTGGTAAACCTGTCACAAAGCCCATGGATATTTCATCCCACTTCCACTTTGGCACCTCGAGGGGTTGAGGCAAACCTGCTAGACCCTGGTTCTCAGCCTTTACTTGCTGACAAGTAAAGCACTGAGAAACAAACTCTTCCACACTATTCTTCATTTTTGGCCACCAGAACTGACGTCGGAGGTTCTGGTACATCTTTTCCACACCTGGATGCACCACCAAAGGATATTTATGGAAATCCCTCAGAACATTCTCCCGCAACGTTACTGGTACTACTATGAACCCTCTGAACATGAAAAAGTGCTCCCCACCTCTTGAATATCTATCGGCATCATCACCTACAGATATCAGAGCACGTAGAGTCCCACAGCTTGTATCCTCTAGTTGTGCTTCCATGAACCTCTATAAGAGTGGTGGGGTAACAACCATCGACTAAAGGTAAGCTCCCTCATCTCTATCCATGAAGGATAACTGTAAAGAGGCCAACTGCCTCATCACCTCATCTAGCAACTGTGAACTTGATTTCCTACTGAGAGAATCTGCGACAACGTTCCCCTTCCCATGAGTATAAACGATTGAAAAGTCATAATCCTGGTGGAACTCAAGCCACCTCCTCTATATAAAATTCAGATCCTTTTGAGAAAAGATATATCTGAGACTCTTTTGATCAGAGTAGACGATAAACCGCTCATTCATCAGGTAGTTCCGCCACATCTTAAATGCGAAGACTACCGATGCCAACTCAAGATCAGGGGTTGCGTAGTTCTGACCATGTGGCCTTAACTGACGTGAGCCATAGGCAATCACTACATTCCTCTGTATCAAGACACAACCAAGATATGTTCCTGATTCATTGCATAACACCACGTACTCGACACCCTCTTCTTGTAGTCTCATGATCGAGGCACTCGTCAGACATTGTCTCAACTGCTGAAAATCCTGCTGAAATCTCTCAGTCCACACGAAAGGATTCCCCTTTCTGGTCAAAGTTGTCATGGGTGCTTAAATACTATATAAATAAGGAATGAATCTCATATTGTAGCCCACCAACCCAAGGAAACTCCACCCCTCCATCACACTCCGGGGTGGCTCACATGAAAACTCTACCTCTACCATGGCTGGGTCCACTGCTACACCGTCAGCTGACAAAACATGTCCCAAAAAGTGGACCTCTGGTATCCTGAATTGACAGTTCGAGAGTTTCCCGTACAACTGGTGCTCTCAAAATGTGTCCAAAACCATCCTTAGGTGCCTCACGTGCTCCTCCTCGAACATAGATTACACAAGGATATCATCGATGAAGAACACCAAGAATCGATCTAGATTTGGCTGAAAGATCTATTTCATGATTCCCATTGACACTGTCGGGGTGTTCATCACACCGAAGGGAATCACCAAGTACTCATAGTGTCCATAGCAATATATGAAATCCATCTACGGTATATTCTCATCCTGTACTCGCAACTTGTGATAGCCTGATCATATATCTACCTTTGAGAATCATCGTGACCCTATTAACTGGTCGAAGAGGTCATCGATCGTAGGTAGTGGATACTGGTTCTTCATGGTCTACTGTATCAAGCACCGGTAATCCACACACAGCCTCAAGATCCCATATGAGTTCTTGGAAAACAATATTGGGGTCACCCAGGGTAAAACACTGGGTCTCCGAAGCCCTTCCAATGCAAGTCTTCCATCTGCACTCTCAGCTCGCGAAGCTCTATAGGAGCCATCCGATATGCTGATGCTGATATCAGGGTCTTCCCAGGTTGTAACTCAATGCAGAAATTGATCTCACAATGGGGAGGTAGTCTGGGGACATCCTCCTGAAAGACGTCCTCATACTCAGCCACTACTTCTAGAGACTAGAAACTCATAATTTCTGTTACGCCAAGGGATAGACTAGCCAACTGATGTGAAATCAGATTTACTGTCCTACACAAGAATCCATCCTGTGCTGCCTGGGTCTCCGTTTCACCGACGAAGGAGAACCATGTTTCATCACTGTGTACACACCGCACCCTTCGCCAAAAATGGTCAATATGGGTATTAACTGTGGATAGCCAATCCATTCCATGAATGACATTATAAGGCCTCGACGATACCACCAAGAGGATCCAACCAAAATTATCACCTCCAATGTTCAGGTCACACAGTCGGCAAAGGATTGTGATATCTAAATCTTCTCTGGTCAGTGTTTCTATGCGTAAGGGTTGAGTTAATGGCTCAATTGGAATATCTAGGTCTCGAACAAGATATGAATACAAAAAATAATGAATAGGACCTATGTCTATCAACATGGTAACCAAAGTAGAAATGACAAAGATTGTACCTCTAATCATTCAGGGAGTACCTAGGTCATAAGCCTCTACTGTCTGCAGCTGTCCATGCCTCTGTCCACCAGCTCCCTGAACCTAGGGTGGACATCCTAGGGGTGGTGGTGGTAAAAGGTCAAAAATGCCGACCACCTCCATCTACTTTGTCAGCTCCTCTACCACGTCTGCCGCCCCACAGATCTCTCTTCTCCACACGTTGCCTCTTCCTCGGTGGTCCATCCTCCGTTCACAGGTCAGTAGTACGTCAGGTTGGAGAATCTTGAGTGAGATTTCCTCTTACATCACATGAGTAGCATCACCTCTATCGAGGCTGGCTGGATGCACCCTGTAAACCATGTATAGAAGATCCTCTGTCCTGGAATCTCCTCTGAAAATGTCTCATGTGCCTCGGTCCCTAACGTCGTCTCCCTGTTGCCTTGGTCTCTACTCTAGCTCACTCACTACTGACAACTTCCGGTTGTCTCTACTCTCATAAGAATCTCTTGACCACGAAATCCCACTCAGGCACCCCAAAATAAGTAGAAATCCTCATAGGGATGATGCTAGCACAAATGTCTCTGCACAATCCCTTCTCAAAAGTCCGAGATCTGAAGTATTGATCCCGGACCATATCCATTGACTACCATGAGAGGTAGGTAAAACTCAATGAATAGTCATCTAATGCCATGGTTCACTACTGGAACTGAAGAAGCTCTTGTATACATACTACTCTCAGGGTAACCGGTGAAAACTTAAATCATTAGAGATACTCAAACTCTGACCATGCAATAGTCTCCTTGTTGTGAGTCTAGATAAAAAAATCCACCATCGTCCTACTGAGGCCTATAGATGGCTCGCTGCTAGGATCACCAGCTAATCTGCTGGTGTCTTGACCAAACGGAAGACTCTGGTCACTGCCTCAAGCCAGTCCTCTGCTGCCTGAGCCTTAGGCTCACCTCGAAACCTGAGGGTTCTCTATCTCTGAATCTTGTGGAGTGCGCTCAGACTACGCTCCTCCTCTACTGGTACATCAGTCACTAAACACTACTCTACATGTGGTGGAATACCTGGCACACCACCTGATGGTAAAATTGTGGGATCTGGTCCTTGTATCGAAGCTTCATCACTGAGGGGGTCATTCTCGTGATCGAGCTGCTGGATCCTAGCGGGTGAGCGTCGTGGAAGCATCCTATAAAGGAACATGATGTATCTCAGTCTGTGAGAAAAGATGGAGAGCTGACCCAAGAATGACCTATGAACCAGAACTCAGTCCTATATGATGCATGTACCATTATTTTCCCCATCAACTAGTGTACTCTTGTTCAGAGTCAAAAAGAAAGTTATTAGAGTCATGGTGTATGGATACGTCTGCTGCCCGCACCAATACTAGGGTCCCTGGCCTGAAAGCCGAACTCCAAACACTTAATACTATTTCCCCAAACCAACACATAGACTCTCGGTCCTTAGGTAAAATTGACCACCTATGATACCACTCTGTCATGAACCACCCCAGTGGGGCCCAAGCCACAACTCCCCAAGCCCGCCTCCAATAGGCCAGGGGCTGGTGAGTAGCACCGAGTAGGAATGCTACTAACAAGGGATATATTACCAATAAACATTTAAACACGCACACACATCTCCAATCCCAAAAAGCTTAAAAGTAAAAACTACATAAAATGGAAATGCATGTATACACTAAAGTCCCTACCAACAGGGTATGACAGGAATGTAAAGTATAGTAATGTAAAACCCTGGGCAAAAAGTACAAGCCCACCAAAAGAGAGTCTTTAAAAAAGTACAACCTGTAAAGAAATGTATCGGGACAGCATTCCGTAGCCGTAGAAACACACCTCGGCCTGTCTGGTCTCACTGAGCACCGTCTGGTCCTGCTCTCCCTAGAATCCTATCAAAGGCTCCCTCATCTGCAAAAGACTCGACAATGTGGGCAAAGCCTATGCAGGGGTGAGTATCACAATACCCGGTAGGACACCCCGAAACCACAAAGGAATATAAAAAGGGAAATACCTGAAAAGAAAGGTACAGTTAGCTCTACAATGTATATGTTTACAGGACATATAACAAGAATATCCAGATATACAAATACACGATCGACCATCGCGATACCACCACTAAGATCTAGCTCGATGATTCCACTAAGCACGTAACAAGAAGAACATACTCCTAGGTATGAAGAGAGAGAAACGATGTACTTGTTCCGGTAGAACACACTCCACAAGTACATGGGAATATGATGCTCAGATGAGGATCACAACCAATAGCCAAGGAGTGATTCCAACAACTCAGTCTGAGCTAATCTTCTAAGCAGAGGATCAGTGCCCGGGTAAAGTAGGGCACGTTGATACCAAGAACTCTACTTAGGGTTCCTGGAATTAATAGAGGATCCAGCTCTAAGTCTCACAGAGGGGATTCCAACAACTCTATTAAATATGTCCTGCTGAAGGGATCATACTCTTGTACGTAGGAAATGATACTAGAACATTCAGGGGAAAGACCAGGGGTACGAACCCTAAGAATGATAGTCCAAGTTATAAAAGACAAAAGGATCACTCCATGTAAAACAAGTTACATAGCGTGTAGTATGGTTACATGCCGTGTTCCTTGAATCCGGGTACTGCCCATTTAAACGGCCAATGTCATCCATCCAAGCTGTGTAAAACTCCACTACACGGCGTGTAGAAGGATCACACACCATGTTCCTTCACTCCAGGTAATGGCCGTGTTAACGGCCCATGTCATTGGACTTTCCGTATAAAAATAAACTACACGACATGTAGTAGGATTACATGCTGTGTCCGAGAACCTGGGTTTTTCTCTGTGTACGCTGGCCATGTGCCCGTACACGGTCTCTGTCCGTGTCTCCTTCCCATGTACCAGTACATGGGGTACCCCATGTATCAGGATATGGAAGGGTATACACGTTGTGTCATTGGATGTGTACCCAAACTATGTCAGTGTACTCCCGGAGTACACTCCAGGTGGCCCGCCAATGAACATACTCCCAGTAGCACATACTACACGCCGTGTAGTAAGGAAATATCCAGAACCGTTGTCTTCTTCCTCATGCCTCGACTGATCTTACGGTTTCTATTTACATTTTCTGTTTACCGAGAAACTCAGGATCATGGGTCACCTCGTCATCGTGATGCCGAATCTGTGGGTTTCGGGGCTTCGATCGGCTCCAAAATCCGATTACAGTCACCCGTGAAGGAATCGTTTGATGAACGATATATTTCAATCCGCATCGATCCGTCTGCCAAAATCGTCATCGTACATCCATGGTGTTATTATGATTCTAGATCATCAATTTGGGATTGTTGTGTCACACAAAGTGTGCACAACGATCCATCATTCATACCTTCGTGAAGAATGTGTAGAACGCGCATGAAGAATGCGAGGAAAGAATCAGGAAATCAATCAAGAGGGACGAACCTCGATCATTGTTCGTGACGATCCAGGTTCTTCATCATTATATCAAAACCAAAATAATCAACAGATTATAATTACATGCATTAGATCTCCCGATAAGACCCCATATCACACCCGCCTGCAAAACGATCGATCTGCGGGCTAATCGGTTCGTGTATTAGGTCGCATTCATCATAGGAATCACGAGTGGGGAAGGAATCACAAAGAGATCAACACCCTACCTAGATCTTTGGAATTCATTGGCGAAGATCCAGTATCTGCATCGTCGTCGCCGGCAATATTCTTCAAGAACGTTGTCGCCGCGTTGGGGGTTTCCTCCAGAGCCTCTAAAGCCTTCAAGGGTTTCAGGGTTATGAGGTATGTAACCCTGGAACCCTGTGCAAACCATTATTTAAAAAGATAAAAGATATCTACTGCAACAAGATTTAATATTTTATTACTGTTAATTGTAAAAACTATATTTCACCACTGACCTGCGTCGTCTGATGTTAGGCCTCTCCTAGGGTAAATTCGCTACTCTGAACGCAACAGTGCCCTTAGATTTCTGATCCAAGCACCCGTTAAAGAGTTATTCATCTTTTTCATATAAATTATATGCACACATTATTTAATTATTTAATTAAATTCAAACATTTGTTCTGGGCTCATGGGGCCTCAGAACTGCATGTCGTCTCAAAGCCTCGTCTCAAAAAAATTCCCATATAATATCAAAAATAAAATACAGAGAAATCAGAGACATTACATTCCCCTCCTGTCCCAATTCAAATAACACAACCTATATGATCCAAATATCCCATCTCCATTTGCGATATTGATTGAAATGATGGCTTAATGGGATCATAATGCTCAACATCAGTTCTCATTGGACAATTAAATCTCTTGGTTAAATTAACCAATTATATTGAATAAACATCCTTTCATTCCCACCATAATAGTCTTCTAAAATAGATCTTTCTGGATGATTCTTATCTATCACATAAGATTTAAATTTAAAAATCATTCAATCTATTGGATATATACAATGAACTGAAGCATTACCACAAAAAAGTACTTCTGTTTGAAGAGTCACAATCAGATTTAACAAACATGTGAAAAATGATGGAGGGAAATTTTTTTCCATGTCATAAATAATGATCTGTGAATATTTCTATAGTTATTTGACAAAACATTTGTTCAAAATTTTATCATATAGGTCTCTATAAAAGTGACATAATATAATAACAATGAACCTGAAATTATGTGAAAGTAAATACTAAATGGAAATAATAACCAATTCTAGAAACCAGACTTGGTGGTCAATATTATTAAGGGATTTTATTTTTACGTGTCGTGTATTAACCCATTTCAAAATTTTACTCGAATAGATATATATAACATTTAAAATTTCAAGGACATAATTTTTTTCTCTCTATTTGTTATTGATAAACAAGAAAAGGGGACTTTTTACTGATTTGACTAATTAACTCAAGATTATGTCTTGGTTTTATACCCCAATCCATTAATTCATAATGTAAGTGAAAATAATATTTTTTTCTGTATTACATTTAAAACCATTGCAAGTAATATATCACACATATTTTTCTCAATATGCATTACGTCCAATATGTGACACATAAAAGTTTATGAACAATAAGAAAAATAAATGAATATTTTTTTATTTCCCCAATTGTTGCTATAATTTGAAGGAATATTCTTCCAATTTCTAAATTTGACTGACCCTTTCATAGAAAAAAAATCAAACAATCATGTAATTTAAGGATATCACCCTCTGACATTTATTTAGGTACTACATCTACCACCATGGAATTATCAAACTATCATCAACTTTTTTTGTATGGATAATCCATTTTAGATATCATTGATGACCTATGAAACAGAATGTTCACTTAATCATTAATATCCTAGAACATGTATTTTTCAAAAAAATAGGGTAGGATAATCTCCCCTTGGTACTCTAACCAGACATCATTCCGTAAGAAGGGATATAATTTTTTTTCTATAATAATGTTGCACAAAACATAAATTAATATTTTCTAAGTGCATAATATGTCTTTAATTCAATGCTCTAATGCTAATTCAACTAATCTATTAAGGATTTCAAGTATATGTCAATTTCATTTTTAGGAGAATTGGGTCCAAAAAGCATTATACTCATGATAATAACTAGATTTTTCATACACATCCATCATGGAAAATTAGAAATATGAATATAAATAGTCCAATTACTGTTTTTAGTATACATATGTTGAAATGGGATGAAACCATCACATGAAATCCCAATTTAACATTCCACGGGTCGACTGCAAAATAAGACTATAACCTATCAAATTTATCTGATGATAACTCATCAGCATAATGAACTATATCAACTATGTCCATATTATTTTCATCTTTATGCCATTACATATTATTTTCCATTTTTATCAAATAATGATTTTCTTAAGACATAGAATTAGTGAAATGTTCACATCACTTTATTTGGTACACAAGAATTAAGATCCATATTTATTAGTATTCTATCGCGAAGTACCACATTATTTTCACTCATTTAACTCAGCATTACCCTTCCCAAACAGACAAAAATCTTGAAGTAATGAATAGACTATTGCACTTGAAAATCCATTTTTTAAGAAAATTTGATGCCATTTAATCATTTTTAGGAATACATGCATCATTAGGTAGTAAGTCCTTAAAAAATTTAAGTGGATAGTCAATCAGATTATTTTTTAATCCATACATCAATTTCCCATGATATAATCATATTAAAAACATGTTTTTGGCCAATCTTCCACATGATTGGTATATTGGGGAAATCATATCTTCAAAAAACATTCTAACACACTCAAAATTTTTATTCCAATAAATAGAGGAAAATGGTGTCCCTATATTCATTTCATGTTCCACTACTCTACATGATGTGCTGTCTTGATAAACAAATGGAAACCGATCAGAAATAAAATTTTTCGTTTTGATCCTTTCATATGAATCAATGTAATTCTCCACTTGAAATTTTTTTCCATTGTGATACCAAAAGTGATATTACTTTTGAAAACCATTTTTAGCGATATGATAACTGACTTCCTCATGTGTTAACCATATTCTTCCAATAAAATAAAAAAATGCTCATAAAATCAATCTTCCATCTGAACCATAATTGAATGAAAAATCCAAAACAAAATTCCAAATCCAAAAAACTCATCGACAATCCAAACAATGTTATACATCCACCACCTATTAATTCTAATATGAATAAATAAATTGTTTGTAAAATTGTTAATTTTCAATGACAACATTGAAAATAATTCATTCTTAAGAAAAGTAGTATATAGAATCATTAATTTATTATCTTAATTATCAATGAATTCATATGTATGAATCATTCATTATATAGTAGATAAAATTATTTTCATCTCATGATTTATAAATTTAGAGTACTTTTAATACATTACAATTTCATAACGACACTTAGAAAAAAATCATCTCATATAAATGGAATCAATATATTGGGTTTTACAAATACCATCAACGTTATCCTTTCCTTTATAAAATAAAAATCATTAAAAATATAATTTTTAAATTAACCTATTGAAATGAATTCACATATCCAAAATAGGTAATAAAATAAATTAAAACCAAACACACTTATATTATACTTTCAAAAAAATATAGAAATAAAATCTTAAAAAATAAAATATTTTCAAAATAAAGTTAATAAAAACATCACAAATAAAAAAATGAGAACAATCACACAACCTATAATATGGAATAAAAATGAAAAAATAGAAAAATTGGGGTTAATAAACAATAATACTTACAAGTGGAATGTCACACCATGAACTAGTCATTGAGTAGATAACAATCCTTTGTTCAGTAATGTATAGGAAACAAAGCCTTTAAAAATCACATCGATAATAACAAGTGTTCACTAATGTAATGTAGGTAATGATTATATATGGTATTGGTAATAACCAATTAATATTTCTTATAACCAAAATAGAGACTAATATGTTTCACAAATAGTAATTAAAAAACAAATTTAAAATCAATTATTATTTATAAATAATCTTCTTTAAAATATTATTGATCTCTTGATTTTATAATTTAATTTTTTAATTATTTTCAGTGATAATGGTTAATTATATTGTATTATTATCATTTGAGAATTTCCTATATAATTTGATTATTAAAATAATTATATCAATTACTAATAAGTAATCAAGTAATTATAAACCAAGAAAAATAATTCTTCATAAAAATATATACCATGATTCCTGTTATGTCCATTTATATCAACTTTCCTTCTACTAATTTTAAAAATAACTATAGAAAAGAAAATTTTATATTTTATATGGATTATAGAAGGGGTTTAAAATAATAAATTCCCCTTAAATCAAACATTATAAAATCAGGAATTGGGTTTTGAGGCATATCATCTATTTTTTATTTTATTTCTCATTATTTGGAATCAATCACATTCACAATAAAATTTTATTGAATCACTATAAAGAGAAGTTCCAAAAAAACGTTACATTATCTTGACTACTGGTCTATGAGTACCATAATTAATTCTATTTGGAAATGATCAAAATTGACCAAAAAATAATTGTACTGACATGACCAGAATAGAAACATACCAAAGAAGATTAATTGACCCAAAACCACTAAACCCAACCATACAAAACTAAAAATGAATCACATTGAACCAAATATAACTAAATAGATCTTAATTTAACTCTAAAATATTATTAAGCTATTTAAAATAGACCTAAACTAAATCAAAGTAAATGAAAGTAACCCCTAATAAAGTTGATCATCACTAAAAAATATTATGAATGAATTGAATCATCCTGGACAAATAAAAAATGAACTAGAATAAACCAAACTTACATGTATCGAACTAGATATAATGGAATAGAAATGAATATAAAAAAGTGAACCAAACAAATAACAATGACCTTACTTACCCAAAAACAACCAAACATAACTATCCAAAACTAACTCAAACTGTCTAGAACTAAATGAGATAAAATTGAATGGAACCAAACCTGATCAAACTCACCAAAATGAACATAGTAAAACAATAAAATACTAAATTTAACTCACCCAATATAACCCAAAGGGATCCACAAAACTAAATCAATCAAAAACAAATTAAACTTAATCAAATTGAATATTTTTTTTAGAAACAAAAATAAAGGAAAATAAAAAAGATCTGATTCATTCAAAAAAATTTGATACAAAATAACCTAAACTGACCTAATACAAACTGAACATTTATTATATAACACACTATAATAAAGATAAAAGTAATTCAAAAGACTAAAATAAAATAATATACACTAAAATTAAATCAATTAAAATGAAACAAACTAAAATTGAGCAAAAAAAAATCAACTAGGTCATAATATACCATAAATAAATTGAATGAGAAAATATAAAATAAATGATGGTTGACTAAAATAAGTAGCCTATATCCAAACTAAATCAGGTCATACTATAGTAAAAAAAATTTAAACAATACAAACCAAAAAAATTATAATAGAATTGAATTTTATCATAACATATTTTATTGATTCCGAATAAGGGCGCTCTACAATGGGACTTAATCATGACGTTGGTAGTGCGACAGAGGGTCTCAATCATGAAGATGAAGGCACTATAAAGGGTAAATGTTAGAAAGTGGGAGTCATTTTAGAGGGTATATCTATCACAAAGAGGGAGGTATTAAAGAGTGGAGCTTGATTCCATAGAGGGAAAGGCTTTGGATGTGAGAATGGTCGATGTAAAAGTGGTAAGAGGTCCTTGATAGGGCTCAATATGGGATTTGGAGGGGACCTTAATCAATTTAAAAGAGGGAAGAGGGTTGTATAAGTGTTTACTCTAGGATTCAGAGGATATATCGATCGATGTCAGAGAAGAGGGACACATTGTAGCTGCATCATAGGAGGATGATCTGGGGGAGGCAGCATCATACATATGTTGGTAGGAATTTTGAAAATGCCATGTCCAAGTTGTATCAGGAAAGAGGTGATATGGATATATGAGAACCATATTGGAGGAGGAATATAATTGGGAACAGATCTGTAGAGGTTGTGAAGTGTTGTCCATAATCTCAAGGGCATAGGGTGGTGGACTCGATGCGGAGGGGATGAAATCGTATGTATATCCATTATCTCAAATAAACTGTGGTAGCATATAAAATTTTCAATGGTGTTAATAAATCATGGAAATAAGTGTGTGGAAATATGAAAAATTTCTAGTTATTGAAAAAAGGGGCAGAATGTTGGAACCCAATTTTATATTGTTGGATTTGTTATCAATTCGGATTTATTTTTCATTAATGAAATCATGGAGTTCTAGAAATTTTTCTAAGAACTAAACATTCCATGTGAGAATAATACATTCTTTTGAACATCATATTTTTTTTAAGGAAAAGGCATATTTTGTAATACTTTTGGGGTGCACATTATAATATATATTTTTTAATTTCTTAAGGATTTGTGAATTTTTAAGGATTTTTGAGATTTATAATACTTTTTTTGGATTTCATAAGAATTTATGAATTTATTAAGGATTATTAAGGTTTTTATGAGGCTTTTATAATTCCATAAGGCATAATGGATTTCATAATACTTCACAAACTATATATTTGAAAAATATAGGGAATTATATTTATTTGTGTAATAATTTAATCTATATTTTTTAATTCTTCTCTGTGGACAGTGTAATACTTAATATTGAATTACATTGTAATTGGGTGGAGTTTCATAAGAAATGATTTGATTTTATAGTACTTTATCATTTGTGAAGAGTGGAAAAGTAATGAGGTACCCCGTGGTGAATCAGACTCTTCAGGGGGATTCATAAGGATCCTTTCCATTATATTTTTTTTGGTAAAAGTCTCATATTAGAAGAATTATCCAATAAGAGATTTTAAGAAGTTTCAAATTTTTATTCCAGTGATCATGTCATGATAGAGAAGATTATATTGGGATAAAAATAGGATTATTTTTTGGTATGGTTGGTGATTAAAAATATAGGGATTATGCAGTTTAATTTCTTAATAAAAATCACGTCACGACTCAATGTCTTCTCATTATGTGTCATCATATATGTGAATATTATTTATAGTACACAATTAGTGATTCAATCATGTAGATAATGGAAAATAATTGATTTTTTGTACATATAATGGTTTTGATATTGAAGTAATATTGTGATGATTATGTGGAATTTAAGGATTATTTAATATTTCTAACTTCATAGGATTACCATATTCAAAATATGGAAATTATCTTGGGTAAAATAAAAAAAATATTACTATGTATTTCATATGGGTTTCCTTATACAAAATATGATAAAATATCATTTGACAATTAATATAATAAAAATAGAATAAGTATGAGAGAAAACTAACTCCATGGATGCTATGATAAAATATCTCAATGAAGTGTAAAAGTAGAGACTATGAAGAATAAAATAAACACACATGAAGATCTAGAGTTAAAAGAAAAGAAGAAAGGATAATGATAAAACACTTATTGATTTCTTTTCATATTCTAATAATAAAATAATGGTTAGAAACATGAGTTTTGTATAATTATTTTTTAGCCCATGACCCAAAGTAGTGCACAAGAGTTTAAATAGGTGAAGTGTTCCTAGAATTGGTAGTGTGTCTTTCTTGAACTTTTGTAATAAATACAGTGGATAATTTTTCATCCTGGTATGTTGAAACACTATTGATTTATATTCCATGGATTATCCATTAGTGGCAAACTATGTATAATACTATTTCAAAACATTTACTTATCTGAATTTGAATGTTTTCTGTATGTATGAAAACTAAAATATTCGGCTTGTTTTTACTAGCATTATTATAAGATAATATGAAAATGAAGAAAACTTTAACACCATAATTTTTCCCTTTTAGGGTTTTTTTAGCCTATGGTTGTTACAATAAAGTTCTTTTCATGTTATTTTAATTTTTTTCATCCTTACACCTTATATTACCTTCCACCTATAAGGACACATACCAAAATTACCCATAAAGAATAAAAATATAATTCACTACCACTAACTTGATTTGGTAAGAAAAGAACAAAATTTTAAGTGATTATTTAACTTATTTGGTCAAATATATTATGATATATATAATTCTATTCAAATTTGACTCCCTTCTGAGTCGAATAAATCACCGGTGAGTCTAATTTCTAAAAGTCTTGAATAAACCTATGGTGATAAATATATAGTAAAAGAAATATATGAATTTCAAAGTCATTATTCAGCCTCTCTCAAAGATAAAAACCTTCAATTTTTAAATATAAGTAGAGAATCCTTTCTCTCAAAAATTCCCTAAAAATATTACCTCTTGATTAAAAAAAATTCATTTAGAGTATTTTGCGTATAACTTATTATCCCAAAAAAATACAAAAAAACATCTATATTTCTATCATGATCTACTTTTAATATTTAGTAAAAACTATATATTATCCATGAATAATAAGTCATAATTGAATACATATTTATAGAAGAGCTAGTTAATTAAATCCATGAACATTTTAGGAATGTTAGTTAAACTGAATGTAATCACTAGATATTCATAATGTTAAAAATAAATTTAGAAATATATATTTTTATTGTTCCTTAATTTATCCTTAATTGATTATTTTCAAAGTTGAGATACACTTTCAAAAACCAGTGATATCCCTTTAATTAATCAAATTAATCATTAATATGAGGCATGGTATTATTATTATTTATCTTCCCCAAATTTTAGTAGTCAATACATAGTGATAAAATAATCCTAACTTTCTTATCAAATAACACCAATGCCACCCAAGGAGAAACACTGGGCTAAATAAATCCTTTTCAGTCTAATTATCATAAATAATATTGAATTACTATAACATTGTTGGTTCCATGTGGTGTAGATTTTGGTTAATTTGATTTTTTTAGGAAAATAGTCAATAAAAAACACTACCTCTCTCTTTGGAGGTTATCTTATTAAATTATTGGGAAATACACTAGGACACCTATAAACCCCAACTATAAGTTTAAATTGGATAAACACCCCCATGGATTCAAAAACTATACCCATAAACATATAAGATATACATTTAATTACCAAAATTATCATTCCACTTATACATTCATTAACATACTATTCTCTCAAAAAATTCATGAAAAACTCCATTTGATGAAATTGAGAGAACCCTTTGACTATATTAGTCAATGTAAACTTTCACTTGGTAATAAAATACATACCAATGATAAGGATTTATAATTTCACCTCATAGACATAGAAACATCTCATGATACTTATACACCACCTAACACAGTGGTACATGATTGAAATTTAAATTATTTTTCATTTTTTTCATCCAATAGGGTATGAATTATCATAGTATATGGTCTTAACACATTATATAATCCCAAAGTACATATTACTCTTATATATACAAGGTAATGGGATACTAAAATATCAAATAAAGAATTAATGAGTTTAGAAGAAATAAATATGGTCCCTTGAATAGTAGATGGCCATGCCAAAATATTAGATTCCATGGCCAATTACTCAACTTAATAGAGTAAACCTTTCCCTTTCTAAGGATTCTCAGTTCTACATTAATTTACTAACCCATATTTCTTCACATTACCCACTGATATTCATCATCCTTTTCATGGTTAAATTCCTCAAAAATATACACTAGATAAAAAAATTATAAATCATCTTCAAATGACCCTTCTTTCAACACTAATGACAGGGTTGAGGGGTAATAGGGTAGTGAGTCTTTATATTCTATTTATATCCTCATTGAAAGGATACTAGTTACTTACCCCCCAGAGTAATACCTAATGATACATCTATAGATTTATTCTATAAATTCTTGTACATTATCTTATAACCACTAAAATTACTCTATGCTCCACTAGTTTATATAATGCATGTTATAACACGATGTAACTCATCCATGTTCATTTATAACATATTTTCTCTTCTTAATACCTCCATATAAGAAAGTAATTTTAGTTGAATATTATTTTTTTATGTCTATAATCAAAATTAAATATCAAACCACCATTATTTGAGGTTCTATTTTATCACCAACTCTAGAATATATCACACAATATCTATAAAAATTGATGAATTTTAAATCTTTAACATATTACCTTTCTAAAATTTTAATAATTCCCATGATTTATAAGGATTTAACTCTAAATGATAACAATAATCATTATAGATCTTTTGGAAACCCTTCAATTCAGGATCATTATACCATTTTACTTATATAATAAAATCCTACCATTTATGATGTAGGACTTATAGTAAATAAGATATTAAATAAACACTATATGTTTTTTTAATTCACAAGAATATGAATAATTATTGATCTTATCCAACCATTTCTTTACAAAACCAGTTCCAACACTACCCCAAAAAAATAGTTAGATGTTGATTATAAAATTAATGGTATGATTTCATATCCCTATTATAATTTGAATTGTAATTCATACTGATCGCTTGAATCGCTTATAGAATCATACTCACATGTTTATGATCAATAAGAACATTTTACACTCACCCTTTTATTTTCAAATAAGAATCCTTCTTGGTGTAGTCCTGTATATAATCCATAAATATATTCTCTCAAAACATATCATCAACATATATATTAAATTATATATATTGGTAGATCTCTATCCTACTTATATATCAATATATCACCAAAATATTTAAATAAGATTATTTTAAAAAATATTTTCAAATTCTTTTAAAATAAAAAATCATAGTGTTATTGACAATCCATTTTTTAAAAATATTTTCATATAATCTAGATATATTATGAAAATAATAATTCATCGACACCTTTCTATGTTAATCCATCATGGTAAGACCTTTGGATCATGTGATACTACCCTTATATGGTTTTTATGAACCATTAATTGGCCTAGAATTATTCGTAAATGTAGGTTTACCATAAGAAGCTAGATATATTTTTTTGAGTATATTTTGTGTCCTAACCATCCAATTCTACATGCATATTGAGCTTATATTTATTTAACTAAAAAATATATTTCATAGCATTTTTCAATGAATAAATGTGATTACTCTAATATCAAGACCCGAAATAGGCTACCACATAGCTTTATACATGCTCATTAATTTATATAGGATGAAAATGAGAACTAAAGAATTAAAAAAATAAATATGCGGAATGATTTTCCTTAAAATTATATAAAAAATATAATAATTTCTTGTGTAAATAAATAAAATATAATAAAAACCAAATAAATATAACATTTCAGGAGAAATATTTAGGTTTTATAATATCAATATCAAATGAAATAAAACACGTTGAAATAAATGTAATAAACTCACACAAGTCCAATGACACAAAAATCATCATAACACATTTATATCATTGATATATAAATAAACACTAATGAATAATGAATTATTTGTAAGGGCCCATATCCATGGGGATCAACCCTTTGTGTGGTTTCAATAATCGAAGTGCTCGGAGGTGGCCCAAAAAAAGTTTGGAGAAGTTCAGTTATGTAAACGATGGGAAGAGTGGATTAGACATTGTGTAACTACATTACATAGCATGACATCCTATTTCATATGGTGAAAGTTTTATTCATGGTATGAAAGTTTTTGGGGTTCAAAAAATAAAATAAAGAGTTGGGGTAGAGCGTTTTTCGGTGCAAACCGATCCTGAGGCATTACACGATGTGAAAGGTGATTACACATCATACAATTCCCACATGCTGTGTATTTTCTAGTCATTTCAAATGAGCGAGTTTTCACAAACCAATGTCCATGACAGTTATATGCTGGTAATGGGGTATTTTTTGTGTTTTTTTAAATCCTCATTATTAGTTATGGATGTTTTATAAGAAAGGGATCATACAGTTCAACAAGACAAGAATATTGATGATGGCATCATTTCCCAGTGTTTGCCAAATTTCTGGCCCTAAATATTGGAAAATAGAGAAATGGATTTTTAAAATGGATTTTTCATGAAAGATTGTATGTGCATTGGAAACATGTGATTAAGGCATGGTTTAGGATCAGAACACAAAAAAATGGTAAATTCATAAGGTGCACCGAAAATCTAGAGATGTGTGTGAAAAATGGTTCTTGCACGAAAAACATTGCACGCAGAATGGGTGATTTGCTTGACATGGTGGGTTTTTCATGCATGGGTCAGTGAAGACTATAAATAATAGGTGACCCCCTCATTTTTCATAACTAAATACTTAGAGAGGAAACAAGTTCTGATTCTTGTAAATGTTTCGCGAAAAGAGAGTTGCACGCAAAAGTTGTAGTTGCGCGTAAAAGTTGATGTTGCATGTAAAAGTTGAAATTGCACTTAAAATTTGATGTTGCACATAAATTTTGATGTTTCACACCAAATTTAATGTTGTGCATAAAGGGTGTAGTTGTGAAAAATATTTTCCACGTGAAAAGAAAATCTTTCACGCCAAAGTAAGATCTTATGCGCAAAGGGAAGGTGTTGCACACAATTGTCATTGTAAGTTGCTAAAATGTTCTGATTATCTGGTTATGTGGTTTAGTGATTTAAAGTGTATCAATTCAGGACATTGATGTAAGCAGTGTGTCATGCTGAATAGAGAAAAAGACTTCAATTAAAATCTATTAAAGATAACCTCAAGTTTATAAACAGAGTTTGACTTCTCTCAAGGCAGTAAGCTAGGGGGAGTCAATGGCAGTGATCTGAGAGACACAATGAGATTTCCATAAACCATTGAAAAGGAAGTGTGCCTATCATAGATTGTCTATGACCGAACCTTTTAATCCATAAAAAAGTGAATATTATAGGATTTTTTTACTAATGACACAGTGTTGGCATATGCCCCTCAGACTGATCCCTCAGTGGTGAACTAAGTAAAAGTGTCGTGTGGTCTCCATGCATGTGATTGTTTGCTTTCGGTTCATATTGGTCTTATAAGTTTAACGAGTTCTTACCAATGTGGGAACAATAACCCTATTTTTTAAAAACAATGTGACACATTGATTCACCCCTCCCATCTTAGGGTGTCCTAGGGTCCTACAAGTGGTATCATTGAGTTAAGGTTACTGGTGTTTGATATGTCATTTTCCATCATGGAGAATGAAACCAATGCCATTGGTATTCCTCTCTTAAATAGATGTAATTTTCATATTTGGGAAAAAAAATGAGATCTCATCTAATATCCCATGGAATGGAGGTCCTCTTATCTATTGTGCAAGGAATACAAGTTACGAATCCAAAAGGGCTTGCTATGACTGATACAGACAGGAAAGTTCTTAATGCAGCCGTTATAGATCAAAATGCAATCACTGTGGATCTCTCTGATCAGATCTATCTAAATGTGATGTGTTTCACCTCATCAAATTCTATGTGGTATAAACATGAAAATATTTATGAAGGTGGAAACAAAGTGAAAGAGGCAAATTATCAAGTCCTGCACAACAGGTTCGACGATCTGAAGATGCTTCCTGATGAGAATGAAAATTCCTTCTTCAGTTGAATTACTGAAGTAGTGGGAGAAATTCATGGTCTTAGAAAGGAAATAAAAGAAATTGATATTGTAAATAAAATCTTTATAATAATTCCTCCTATGTACAATGAAAAGGTGTTATCCATTGAAGAAAGAAATATATCTAAACTATCTCTAGACGATCTTCTATATAGTCTAGTATAATATGAGATAAGAGTCACACCAGAAGATGCTACAACTCGTGTTAGAAAGGAAATTTCTTTCAAAGACATGGAAAAAATGAAAATTTCAGGAGATAGTGGTGGTAAAGATGATGAGGAAAAAGAAATTCATTCTCTCATTTCCAAGAAACTAAAAATGGGAAAAGGAAAATTTAATGGTAATTTAACTCTGGTTTGTTTTTATTGTGGAAGAGTTGGGCACATTTCCTCCTAGTGCCAAAGAAATTTTGATGATGAAGAGAAAAAATTAGAAGACATTGAGAATCCTAAAAAAATGTTTTTAAAAAATTGATACTTTAAATCTGTAAAGAAAATACAAAAGAAGAGTTTTTTCTATGAACATGAAAATGATGATACTGAATTCTATGAAGAAGAAGAACAAGTATTTAAATCTAGAAACCATGCTTCCATGATTCCTACCATTGTAAAGTAAAAACCTTAGATTGATAAAGATATAGATAAATAGATGTCTCTTAATTGTGATCCCAAGTTGAAAATTAAGGATGCCCTTTCCAAGATTAATAATAAATGTAAGAGATGAAATAAGTGGAATGAAATGGTGGAAGAATCATTAGAATATGTTGATGAACTTGAAGATGAAATTGAACAACTAGAAAAACTAGTCAGAGTATAGTCTTCAATCCTTGAATAGACAAATGACATTGTGGAACTAATGCTTAGAATTAAAGAACAAGAAAAGGTCATCAATGAGCTTTTTCCCAGAATTGAAGAGAATTCCAAAACTGTTGAGGGTCTTGAAAAATAATTTGTCACTCTTAGGAGTAAACTTTAGTGTCAATCGACCACAGAAGATGGAAAGAAGAAAATTAATTTTGGAAGTCTCTAAGCTGAAGAATTGCTATTAAGTGCCAATCATGGATCAGATGGGGATGAATAAATATTGAGTGATCAAAGACCCTCCAGCATGGGAAAATGTGGAATTAGTTGTGAAGATTAGACATCAACTTATTGAAGTAAAGATAGCCAAAAGAAATACAAGATGAAGGTTGGACATATTAAAAAGTTACCAAATGTTCTAAACAAGAAACCCTCAATTCAGAATAAAATATGAACTGGAGATTATCCTCAAAATTTCATAAATGATAGGTAGTCCAACAATCTTCCCAAGGAAGATGTAATGGGGAGAAATATAAGTGATAAGATATTTCCTCTCATGAAGTGTCAGTTCTATGGCTATCTGGGCCATACCATGTCATTTTGTGAAGAGGCAATAACCTATTTGAATTGGGAAGATCGAAGAAGTCAACAAAGGAGACCGATTTCATATTCTACAACATATAAAAGATATATTTTCAATGGATATTTTTTTCACTGTTCAAACATAGGCCATAAAGCAATGTATTGCATGCAAAGTTATGACATGACAAATTCATACAACTCTCAGAGATGGCTCAATACTCACCCAACCGATAGTGATGTTATCACAAATAGGTTTACTCCTATGGAATAATATAATTGATATGAAGAATGTGATTATGTGTATGAAATAATTTGAAGGCCATTAGTGTATTACACTCAATCGAATATCTCATGGAAAGAGAAGAAGAAAATTGAGAAATCAAATCTTGCAAAAGCAGCTCTCAAAGTGATACAAAGAAGAATGACATGGATTCTTGATAGTGGATGCTCATCCCATATGACAGTAAATGATAACCATTTAAAGAACATCAAGAAGAATGTTGATGGAATAGTGAGGTTTGGAAACGATGGTGCTTTTAAGATTAAAGGAAGTGGAAATACTATCGTGGATAATGGAGAGATGAAGAAGGATGGAGTTCTTTATGTGGATGGTCTACGTCACAATATCATTATTTTGAGTCAACTCTATGAATCAGGGAACATAGTAACATTCAATCAAAATTACTACAATATAATGGAAAAAATTGGAAATTCTTTCATAAAGGGATGCATAATATATGGAAACATATATCATGTTGACAGCCGAGCGAACTCTTGCTATCTATATATTGAAGAAGAAAACAACCTGTGGAATCGAAGGCTGATACACATTAACCAAACAGACATGGAAAAGATATATAAGATGAATATAGTCATGGATATCCTAATTCTGAAACATGAACGGTAAAAGACTTGTGATTCATCCATACAGTGGAAGTTAGTTTGTAGCTCATATCGGCTAATGATGAAAAGGGCATCACACCTTCTTGATCTCAACCATACTGACGTATGTTTCCTGATAACCATTTTTAGAACTCATGGAGAGAGGAACTTCATCATTTTCATTAATGATTATAGTAGAATGAATTGTGTAATGGTTATTTACAAGAAGTGGCAAGTACTTGATTGCATGAAAACTTATCACTGAATTTCCGAGAATGATACTGGATGGACAATAAAAGTCCTACTATCTAAAAATGGAGGGAAATAAACATATATTGAGTTTGATAATTACTTATAAAAACATAGAATATGGTATGAGGTAGATGTTGTGAGAACTCCACAGAAAAATGGATTTGTTGAGTGCCAGAATTGACAGGTCAACAACTTATCCAGGACTATACATATTTAGAGTTGTATCTCTCTCTATTACTGGAATGAAGCTATTGAATCTACAGTGTACATTCAAAATCAAACAGGGCTTTATATGGGAGAAATGAAGACACCATATGAATTGTGGCATAGAAGGAAGCCTTTGTTGAAATAATTTCATGTTTTCTGAAGCAAATGATTCATCCGAAATAAATAATGAAATCACAAGAAGTTTGGTGACAATGCCGATGAAGGAATATTTCTTGGATATCCAATGAATATAAAATCAAACAATTGTTTCAATAATAACTTGGGGAGGATTTTTGAGAGTAGCAATGTTAACATCATTGAAGGTAAAACCCCAAATGCTTCAAATAATTCCTATGCTGATGAGATAGAGGACGGCGAAGAATGTGAACATGGATTAAATGAAAATAAATAAATAGAGGAAGGTGTAAAAAACATAAGATTCACATCGTGATGGTGAATAAGAAGAAAAATATGATGTTGAAACAATAGCTGGAGAGAATTCAGTTGAACCTCAAAGGAGGAATCAAAGAGAAGAAATTGATCAATCCAGCGTCATTGGTGATTGGACTGCACCCACACAAATTAGGAGAATGAGGAGTAATGAACAATCTTTATTTTTATCAGTTGTAGAACCATGCTCATTTGAAGAAGATGCAAATAATAAATCATGGGTGAAGGCTATGAATGAAGAGTTATATCAAATCGACAAAAATCAAATATGTGATTTGGTTAATAGACCCAAAGGTCATAATGTGATTGGTAAAACGTGGATCATTAAGAAGAAATATGATCGGATTAGAAGTGTTATCTATAACAAGGAACGAATGGTATGTAAATAATATTCACATATTCAAGGTGTCGATATTGAAGAAACCATTTCTCTAGTGGCTATACTAGAGTCAATCATGATTTTTATTTCCATGGAAATCCAAAGAGGATATAAAATTATATCAAATCGATGTCAAGAAAACATTCTTGAATGATATTCTCTAAGAAGAAGTCTACATCAAACAACCATTGAGTTTTCTTCTTGGTATTGATAAAAAAAGGATTGTAAACAAAATAAGGGGCTATATGATTTGAATCAGGTACCATGAAAAAAGTATTCTAGGATGGATTCTTATCTCAATAAGCTGGAATTCAAAAGAGGAGGAGTTGATCACAATCTCTATGTGATGAATTCTTAAAAAGACCAGTTCATGGTTCTAGTTTATGTTGATGACATTATATTTGGTTGAAGCAGGATGAAATCAATTGATGAATTTTCTAATCACATGAAATAAGAATTTGAAATTCCTTTGATTGAGGAGATCACATATTTCATGGGGCTGCGGGTGATTCAAAAGAAGGATTACACTTTCATTTCTCCAGAAAATTATGCAAGAGAACTACTGAAGAAATTCAATATGCATGACCCCAAACCAATGTCAACTATGATTTTAATTAGAACCAAACATGGAAAACATTAGGGTGGGACATTTGTAAATACCACAAAGTACAAAATAATTATTGGGAGATTATTTTACCAGACTGAAACAAGACCCGACATTTTCTTTCCAACATACATAATAGCCTAATTTTAGAGTAATACAAAGGAAGAATATATGGTAGTAGTAAAAAGAATCATGAGGTATATTCAAGGTAGTCACAATTATGGATTATACTTTGCTGTAGGAAGGGACAATAAATTATCAGAATTTTTTTATGCTAACTAGGTTGTAGATGTATTTGATTAGAAGTCCACAAGTGGTGGATAATTCTATATTGGGAAGAAATGTGTTGGTTGGTTGGGAAAAAACAAGAAATTACTTCTCTTAGTAATGATTAAGGTGAGTATATCTCTTATACGAAGGCATGAAATCATCCACTATGGATGAAGCAACAACTGGCAGATATTAGTAATGAGTTCAAACAACCAATGGTGATTTACTATGATAACAAGAGCGCAATTGATCTTATGAAGAATCATTTTCAGCATTCTCATACAAAACATATTGAAATTAGATATCTCTTTATCAAGGAAAAGGTTGAACAAAGTGTGATTAAAATGGATCACGTGGGAACTAATGAGCAAGTGGATGATATCTTGACCAAGACACTATCAGTTAGTATGTTTGAGGAGCATCGGTTTAACCTCAATGTTCAGCCACCTCCCAGTACATCTAGAGGTTATGAAATTCACCTCTCCCCAGTTCTGTTTACTATTTTAATCTGTTTGTAGATGTGATGTAGGTTTATGGGGAAGATACTATCTAGGGGTGCTTTGAGCTATATAATGAACAAATACTGGTCTTTGGGTTTATTTTCAATGGGGGAAAAGTAATAAATTCAGGACATGTTATAGACATGTAATGCTTCTATGACACGATGAGAATTCGGTGTTAGGAAGAGAAGGAAAACATTTAGGGCATGTAATCCTTGCATGGAACATTAATAGAATAGCTTGGGTGATGTCTTAACAAATTTCAAAACATGGGATTCCAATTCATAGTTACCCTCTTGTTTTCTACACCGAGCATTGTTCATGTAGTCGTAATGTGTTGGCTGAGTTGATTCATGCATTTTAGGGTTTTCTTGTGGATGGTACTCTATTGAAATTAGCTGGAGATTTCCAAAAAATCCAAAGGGGGAGATTGTTAGAACCATGACGATTCTATGCAGGTAATAGAGTCTGTCTTGTGCTTTTTTAGACCACATTAGAAGTACAAGAGGTTTTACAAGATATGAATCATACAGTTCAAGAGGACAACAGTATTGAAGGTGACATCATTTCCTAGTGTTTGCCAAATTTTTGGCCTTAAAAATAGAAAAATGGAGAAATGTGTGTTTGGAAATGGATTTTTCACGCAAGATTGTAGGTTCATTGGAAAATTGTGTGCGAGGCTTGTTTTGGGATCATAATGTCAAAAAATGTCAAAATCATGAGCTGTGTGGAAAATCTTCAGATGTGGGTGAAAAATGGTTCTTGTTTGAAAATAATTTCACACAGAATGGGAGTATTATGTGACATGATTGGATTTTCATGCGGGGGTCGATGAAGACTATAAATAATAGGTGACCCCTGCATTCCTCACAGCTGAAGAGTTAGAGATGATCTCAGTTCCGATGCATGTAAAAGTTGCGTGAAAAGGGAGTTGCACACAAAAGATGTAGTTGCACAAAAAATTGATGTTGTGTGTAAAATATGAAGTTGTGCGTAAAATTTCATGTTTCATGTAAAAGTTGAAGTTGCACATATAAGTTAATGTTGTCATAAAGGGTGTTTTTGCGTGAAATATTTTCCGTGTCAAAAGAAAAATATTGCGTTCCAAAGTAAGATCTTGCGCGCAAAGGGAAGGTGTTGCGTGAAATTGTCAGTGTAAGCTATTTACATGTTATAATTATCCATTTCAATGGTATATTGATTTCAAGTGAATCAATTCATGTCATTGATGCAAGAATTGTCTCATGATGAATAGATACAAAGACTTGAATGAAAATATATTGAATAGAACCTCATGTCGATAAACTGAGTTTGAATTCTCTCAAGGCAGTGATCTAGGGAGAGTCGACAGAGGTGATCTAAGGGATGTATTGATATTTTCATGAACCTTCATAAAGGCAGTGTGCTTGGCATTGAGTGTCTGTGACTGAACCTTGTAATCCATAAAATGTGACGTTTGGTAGATTTTGGTATGATTGACACACAGTTGGCGTATACTCCTTGGGCATAGCCCATAGTGGTGAACCAAGTAAAAGTTTTTTGGGGTCTCTATGCATGTGATTTTTTTCTTTCTATTATTATCGGTCTTATCAATTTAACAAGTTCCTACCAACGTGGAAACATGATCCTTGTTTTAAATGAAAAAGTTCACAACCTGATTCACCCCTCCCTCTTAGGGTTTCCTGGGATCCTACATGGATGTTACGTCCCTACTTATCATCACAGGAGACCCAACTCTCCCCTCCTTGATGTTATAGATATCACTTCAATGAGGATCTATCATGGGCTTCTATCTTCAATACATATTTAATACAAGGTGTGTTTTCCTTTGTTTTATAGTTGTTCCTCCCAATTTTATCTTATTTCCTCTCACATCCTCTCTTTATGAAATGGAGGATTATCTCCTATAGTTATAATAGAGTTGTCTTGGTGGTTGGTTAGTGTGGTTGTGCCATGACGTCCTTGAGTGGATGCAGTTGTTGTGGGAGAGGTTATCTTGATCTCTTTCTTTGATTTGTTCTCGTGCGAAGAATTTCAATGACCTTTTGAGGTAGGGGATTCATTTACTCTCAATTTTTTATATGAAATAATTGAGTTATCATGGTTTAGACCTTGGACGAAAATGAAATTGACCTTATAATTATATGAACTGACTTAATGAAATTGGTATCGATGATGTAACAATATTGTTGTTTTATACTGTGATAACGGTTGGCCTCTTGATCTGCTAGATAGTGTGATATCTATGTCGTGATTGATTTAGTATGTCGTTCTTGATGTAAATTGGTAAAAACCATAAAGTCTAAATTAATTGATAATTATTTGGATAAAAGTTAAAGAGTTGTGTTTAATGAATCTAGTTGTTGATGTTGTAATTTTATTATAATCAAATTGATGTATGTGAGAATGTTTAATTGAATTGGTTTATGAACCATAATTATATTGATTCTTGTAGATAAAAGTATAAAAGTCATGATAAACTAATTTTTTAATTAATTTGGTGATAGCTTGTGATATCTTGTTTCTTAGGTTTCCCATAGTTGGAACATATGAATAATGAATCAGTTAATTCAGGATGGAATAAGAACCAATTGTGTTATAAAGTTAATGTCGTGTAGTGACTGAGTGTCCTCTTACTTATAAAGACTGAGTTGCGAGGAGATGGCGACTCAGGGGAGAGTTCGGGGTGATACTGGGCGTCTTGCTCGGGAATCTCTTGAGGACCCCTCGGCTAAGGTTCTGGATCTGGGGAATTCTCTTGATTGCATAGGGCACAAGGATCTTTTCTCTCGTTGTGCCCCGCATGCTGCGGCGGAGCCCTCAGGATCGAAGAAATCCTTTGTGGATGTTGTCAATTCTGCTGCGAATCCAAACTTCACGGACTTCGTCTCCCCCTCTCCTGGTAGGGTGATCAAGAAGGGTAGGGTTGCCCATGTCTCTGCCAATCAGGAGGCGATTGAAGAAAGAGTAAGCCTTTGTAAATTCTCAATCATTGCGCGCATCATCACCCCGAAAGGTGAACGAATGTTGCGGTTTGATGAGATGATTCGAAAAATTGCCACTGCTTGGGGCTTTGAGGATTGGAAAATGACTGCTATGGGGCGAGGCTTATTTCATGTTGTGTTTCCAAATGATGAGTGCAAAAGAAAGGCGTGGAGTTTTGGTTCTATCTCCCTCAAACCCGGCATCCTATGCATTCAGGAATGGGATCAGAATTTTGATCCCTTTAATGTTACCAACACACATGTGCAGGTGTGGATCCGCATCCACAAGCTCAGCTTGTTATACTGGCATCCCCGAATTGTCTGGGATATTGCATCGGCTGTGGGTAATCCAATTCGCATGGATCGGCAAACTGACAACCCAAGATTTGGGAATTTTGCCCGTGTACTGGTTGAGGTTGACATGGCAGGCACACTGGTTGAGGAAGTCATTTTGAACACCAGGGATGATAGCTTCTCTTTGGCTATTTTCTATAAAAGGAAGCCGAAGTTTTTTAAGGGATGCAACTTCTTTGGCCATCTTCCTGAGGAGTGCAGGAGGGAGAGCACTAGCACTTTCTGTCTGGGGAAGGGCCATGATGAGGGTACCTGTAAAAAGGCTGCTGAGAAGAGGCGTGCACAGGAACCCATCTCCAATCAGAGACATGCAGATGATGATTTTGTGCCACATCATCCTGACATCTTATTTCTTGCTGGAATTGTGGACATTGATAATGCCTTTTTTGACCTCCTCTCACAGGTTGATGTTGAGAATCCACTGAAGGTGTCTGGGGATTTGGACATCACTCGACATATGGATCAAAATCCATTGCCTGGTTCACAGACTGATGCCCAGCCTGCTCCGAACGCGATGATGTCTACTTCTTCTGCCGAGGTGTTGGCTGCCCAACCTCCTGTTTTTCATAATGCCGCTTCACAGAATGCTGCCGGTGTTTCTCAGCCAGAACCTCCTATGGTGCCTTTGAATACCCTGGTTCCCGTGGAGGATCCTGCTGCTGTTCTGTGTGATTTGGCTCCTCTTCAACCACCCATTTTTTATGAGGCTTTGATTTCACAGTCCTTGGGTATCACGTTTATGAATGAGCCGGCTGTGACCCCTTCCCAGGGCGTCTCTTCAGAGTTGGCACATGGCCAGGAGCTTGCCGGGGATCTGACTCTTTTCACTCCTGTCCCACCTGGCAGAGCTGCAAGGTTGAAACCGGAGGGGACTTCGGGTGGGGGCATCCCCCTTTCCTCCAATAAATTTACCCCTTTATCTGGGGTGCTGTGGTCGAATGATGCTAGGAACGGACAGTCCGGTGACGATGAGCCAACGGAACCTGTGCCAGAAGGACCAGCTAAAAGGGTTCATACCCCCACTAACAAGGGGGAGATGATCAGGGATAAGAAAGACACCTCCCGGGCAGAGGGGGCCCAAACAAGGGCCATGACAGCCCTCAATAAATGAAGATATTATTCTGGAACTGTCAGGGGCTTGGGAATGCTCCCACGATCAAGGCCCTTAGACATATTATACTGACCAACAAGCCTCTCATTATTGGTCTAGCTGAACCAAGAATGATCTTTGCTAGCTGGAAGGCATTCAAGTGGAGCTCTCTTGGTTACTCGTTTGTTGATCACAACCAAAATGAAGACAATGCGGAGAGCCTATGGGTTCTAAAGCATGAATCTGTCAATATCTTTTCTCACTCCAAGGCTGGACAAATGGTCTCTGTTGTTGCTGGAATACAGAGTGCTACCTTTTGTGTCTCTTGCATTTATGCTTCAAACTCCTACGTGAAAAGGAGGGAGCTATGGAATGAGCTGACGTTTTTCTCCACTCAAGCACCTCACAACTGGATTCTTTTGGGTGACTTCAATACGGTTATTAGGCCTGAGGAAAAAACCGGTGCCAGCTTCAACCGGACTGCTGCTAGTGACTTCTCCAGCTGCATTGATCGTTGTAATCTGGTTGAGGTTACAATGGTTGGTGCAGACTTCACTTGGGGCAGGTACACCTCGAATGGTAGGCAAGCAAGCAGGCTTGATAGGTGTTTATTCCAGATTGATGACAGGAATGACAGCTTCTCAGCCTCGGGTTTTGTGCTCCCAATAATGCACTTTGACCACAACCCTTTAGTGGTTGACATCTCCCTTAATGGCGGTCGTCTGGCCCCTATTCCCTTCAAGTTCAACAATGCTTGGCTGGTCATCCCAGGGTGTCGGGAGGCTGTGATCGCCGCCTGGAATTCTACGGCCCTAGGGTCTGCTTTCCAAATTGTTTCCTCAAAGCTGAAAAATGTTAAGATGAAATTGAAGGAATGGAGCAAGCACTCGTTCTCTAAGCTGGATGAGGACATCAAGGATGCTGAAAATCACCTTTTGGTCTGCCAGAATATTAATCGTCTGAACTCCATGCCCTCGACTGATGAGATTCAGGCCTTATCAAAGCTTGATGGGTTGCTGAACACCAAAGGAAATCTGGCCAGGTCTCTGTATAATGTAAAATGTTTAAAATATGGGGATAGGAACTCTTGTTTTTTTTCATCGTCTTCATAAAGAAAGGAAGATCAGGAGGGGAGTCACTGCCCTCAAGATTGATGGGACGCTGCTTACCGCTGATAATGAGATTTCTGATGCAGTAATTGGCTATTTTTCTGATCTCTACTCTGATAATTGGGCTAATAGAACACACATGATTTTCAACAACATCACCCCGTCCATTGATGACAGTATCAACGCCTCTTTGGTTGACCCACCTGGGGGAAAGGAAGTCAAGTTGGCTCTTTTTTCTCTTAATATTGATAGTGCAGCTGGACCTGATGGGTTCACCAACAAATTTTTTATGTTAAATTGGGAAATTATTCATGATCAGGTCACCAATGCAGTGAGAGACTTCTTCCTCACCGCTTTTATGCCCTATGGTGCTAATTCCAACTTTATTTCCCTTATTCCAAAGAAGGAAAATGCTGTTGATATTAAGGACTTTAGGCCAGTTGCAATAGGGAAAACTATACCCAAGATTATCAGTAAAATCATTGCCACGAGATTGTGTAATGTGGTAAAAGGAATCATCACCCCTAATCAGTTTGGTTTCGTCCCAGGTAGGAGCATCCAAACCTGCATTCTCACTGCCTTAGAATGCATCAATGTCATTAAAAGGAAGGTGAAAAATGGGAATCTTGCAGTGAAGATTGACATATCTAAAGCCTTTGACACCATGAAATGGAGTTTTCTGCTGTCTATCCTTAGTATGAACGGCTTCTCATCTAAATTCATCATCTTGGTCCTTTCCAGACTTCAGAGTGCTAGGCTTTCTATCATGGTCAACAGCTCCCCCAAAGGCTTCTTCCAGTGCTCCAGAGGCTTTCGGCAAGGAGACCCCCTATCTGGGCTTATGTTTGCCATTGCTGAGGATTACATAAGCCATTGTCTGAATAGCCTTGTGCAGGCTGGTCTTTATAGTCAGATTAAAGCCGGGAGGGAACTCATCGCTCCTTCCCACCTTCTCTACGCTGATGATATTCTCCTTTTTGGTCAGGCAAACTCACGGACTGTGTCATCAATAAAGTCCATTGTCAGGCACTACGAGGATGTGGCTGGGCAGGCTATTAGTTGGCAGAAATCTTTTGTGGTCTTTGGAGAGGGAGTGACATCCAGGAAGAAAAACAAGGTTACTAGGCTGCTGGGGGTGAAGAAGGGCTCGCTGCCCTTTAATTATCTTGTAGTTCCCATCTTTTGGGGCAGAGTGAAGAGATGCCATCTTCAGTCCATATCCTCTCGTATAATTGCGCAAATGGCATCTTGGAAAGGAAAAGCCATGTCTTAGGCTGGAAGTGTTTTCCTCGTTAATTCGGTGACTACCTCTATGTTTGTGTATGGATTCTCTATCTACAAATGGCCAAAGGCTTTGCTCAAAGACCTTCAAAGGCTCATCAGGAATTTTAAATGGATTGGTTCCATCAATGAATGGAAGCTGATTGTTGTGTCTTAGAGGGATTGCATTAAACCAGTTGATATGGGGGGTTAGGCATTAAGGATTTGGGTCTTTTCAATGAGGCTTTGATCAGCAAGTTTGCATGGAACTTATTCACCCACAATGATAATTCAATGGAGTTTATCTCAGCGAGGCTCATCCCTAAGATTCTGAATGGATACACTTACCATCTTTCCTCCTCTGTTTGGACTGCTTTGAAATTAACCTTCAATAAGTGTATGCTCTCCGCCAGATGGCTTGTTTGTAGGGACTCCCTCCTGAATGCATGGAGGACTCCCTGGCTAAATAAGCCAATTCAAGAAGACGTGGATATCCCACCTCATCTGAGACACATCACCATTGCTGATTTTCAGGGAACCTCGATGGATTCTTACGATTTCCTTCCCGCTCAGATTCAGGCTGACATCCAGTGATACAATTTTATTGACAGAGACACCCTCATTTGGAAGCCGGGTATCACAGGTTCCCTCACCACTCGTGCCCTCTATCTTTCAATGTGTGATGGGCAGGTTACCATCCCACAGTGGCTTTTGGCCTTCCGAAATCATTTCATTCCCCCTGCTGATTTTTTGCTGCTCTGGAAATCTTGGAAAGGCCGGGTTCCTGTACAAATTCTGCTCAAGAAGGCTGGAATCAGCCTTGCTTTGGTCTGCCCTCTCTGTCTTGCAGCTGAAGAATCGATCGACCATATTTTCTTGTTCTGTGAATTTTCAGGTAGGCTTTGGAGATACATTCATGACATCACAGGCTGCCGAGTGTAGCTACATAATTTTGTGGGTTGTCTGGCCTCGGTTGCTGCTGATCGGTGCAGCACGTAGGTCGTCAACCTTCTTCTGGTGGCAGCAGCGGCTGCTTGTGGTTTCATCTGGAAGGCACGAAATTCCTTGGTTTTTGAGGATGTGAAGCCATCCTTTCAGGCTGGGGTGAGGCATATTCATAGGGCAGTGTGCAGTGCGTCCAACCAGCAGACTAGATGCATGAACAACAACACCGAGGACCTTATTATCTTACGGAACTTTGGTGTTTCAGGCAGGGTGAAAAAACCACTGGTTCTGAAATCAGTGCGATGGATACCTCCCATCCCATCTTGGGTGAAAGTGAATGTTGATGGGGCGGCTTCTGCCGCACCTGGGCCTTCGGGCTGTGGTGGTGTCTTCCGCACCTATCGTGGCTTCGTCGAGGGCTGTTTTTATCACTTCATTGAACAGGGCAATGCCATCGAAGCGGAGTTATGGGAGACGATCAAGGAGGTCAAGTATGCGGTCCAGCATGGTTGGCACTTTCTTTGGTTGGAATCAGATTCAACAGTGGCTATTGATCTCCTCAGGCGGCGGTCAAGGGATGTTCAATGGGTGCTGCTACCTTCTTAGATTGAGTGCTTACAACTTCTTGCTAGTATAACTATTGATGTGACACATGTTTACAGGGAGGCGAATCAGGTTGCTGATGCTCTGTCAAAGAAAGCTATTTTGGACTCTTCTTCGGAATGGTCCTTTCATGCTCCGGTTTGTTGCATGCACCTTGTGGAGGCTGATGCGCGTGGCATGATTTTTACCAGATATTGTAAACCTCCCTTGTACTGCTGACTTCCTCTTCCCCCCCTTTCTTTTTTTAATAAATTTTGGTAGGAGTGAGCTTTCTATCCTGGGCCTTTCGATTACAAAGACTGAGTAAATATTCTTTGGAGATGTGAGAACTCATTGTGTGTGAATTCTGAATTCCTTTCTTTAGGTCCGAGAGCCCGGATGTGATGTTATATTAGGAAGGATTAGCCTAGAGTGTTTTTTTTGGTATATTGGGGTAGGAAGGACCAATTGTTGTGTTAGAAATTGACACCTATAGTGTCTATATACATCGATTTATGCATGTAGGATTCGGGGATGACACTGGGGATGATTTAATAGGTTGACGTTGTGATTACCAATGGATGTGAAAGTGGTTTCTGTTGAATCTATTGTTTATTTATAATCTTTACTTCCTGCACTGCTTGAGGTATAATGTCTTTCTTACCCTCCTTTCAAAAGAGTCAAGACACATGGTGTATATCTCATTGTTTCCATGTTTAACATCATGAGGATGGATGGGTCTACGCTCTTAGTACAGGTGGTAATGACTTGACGGGTAGCTCACCTACCCACTATATTGTTCCCCTTGTATTTGATGGATTAATATGATTTTCTAGAATTCCTAGAAATATGTAAAATCAAAATGTTGTTAAATAAATGAAAAAATAATTATTCTACCCATGGGGTTAGAGATTGTGGGGATGCAATGCTGAGTTTGTAATTCTAAGAAACTGTGGACTCGATATGGTTATTCCTGGAGGGAATGAGATTTGGTTGTGATCCTAATGAAATGTAATGTGGAATTTTATAATGGTTAATTAATGGTTAAATGATTAATTAACATAATGTGAAACTGATAAAAATGGATAAGTAACCTAATGTTTCCCTTTAAATGGTTGTGTACTTATATGATATATAGTCTTAGAAGAGGAATCAAAGAGTCCAAGATATGGAATCTAAATTTGAGCCGAACACTAGGTTTTTCCCATATTTTGGTTATGATATATATTATTTTTTGTACTTTTTTTGTTTCTATACACTAACCCACCCTATCAGTTAGGGCGACTGACACCCCAGGGATTCTGACCCCTAGGGGGGGGGGGTGTTTTCCCCAGCATCCAAGTGGGAGGATGGATGACTGATTTACCCCATTTTCCCCACTATCTTCTCTTGGTAGTTACTTGTGTTTGAATGAACGATAGTTAGTTTTCCCCATATTTATGTGTAGAGGGATATAATGGATTATGGTTTTTTCTCAAAAATATATTGCGGATATAGTTTATGTGATATTATAGGTATAACATGTATAGGTTGTGATGTCTTGAGGATCCTTACTTAGTGAATGGAATATAGTGGCTCAAGGTATAATAATCATTGCTTAATACATGTTGTGAGGGATGGGTGGATCTCGGAAACTACCTAGTTGCATTTGGATGTGTGGTTGGGATGGTGAGTTGCACGAGGTGCTTGTTGTGGTGCTATGCCCAGGTGTCTTCAGGCTAGCCTTTTTTGGAGAGTTATTCATAGGAAGTGTGATGTTGGAGCCAAACGGAAAACCATTGGGGAAGTGGTAGTAGGGTACCCTTGATATTCTTTATTGCATTTTATACTCTTATATCTGGTACTTAGTGAGAGTATACATGGTGAGGTTGAGAACTTAGTACACATGGTTAATTGATGAGTTAGTTTCAGTTGTTGTTCATTGTTATTTGGAAATATTTATTTACATTTGCACAAGAGGCTTTGGGTAGGTTCCTACTATGTATACTATTATTCTCAGCCTATATTTATATAAACTATTTTTTCAGGTCACTTGTAGTAGGTTGGAGATTAGGCTGGTTACTACTAGTTTGGGGTTACAAGAGTAGTTAGAGCTTCATGGTCACTTCCGTTTTACATTATTTTGGCACTTTCAGTTTTCCATTTGAGTTTTAGTAGTTTTTAATGACATTAAAAATGTTGACGTGGGATTATTTAACTTTTTTGTCATGATAATGATTTGTTTGGTGTTTATCTTATATCTCTCTTTTGCACGTTTTCTCTTAGAGGTTAATGCCTCCCATCTATGTGTTTACTATACCCTCTGTGATAGTCACCAACTCGGTACCTACTGGAGGTGGGACTCGTGGGTCACTATCTCTCTCCTCCCATTACCGGCCCTTCTGGTGTACACTTTGTGTATAGGGGGTCATGATAGAGTGGTATCATAGGTCTGGTTAAGGGATATGATGGAGTTTGGAGTTAGAAACATATATATTCCATTACATGGTAGGGAAATGGTATTTGTAAAATTTAGAAAGTGATGTAAAAATTGGAGACTGGCTACAGCTTAGGAATTTAGACCCACCCTATTATATGATGCATGGACCTTTTAGTATACAGTGGCTAATAAATGAGGTGATAATTTTGCAGGGAAGAGAACTATCAAAGAATCATGCATCATTATTCTTTGTGCGTGTGATTGAATGTGTATACCTTGAGATATGTTAACCTAAAATGAATGAAAAATTAAATAACTAATGTTAAATTCATCCATATTATAGTTTTAGGAGATATAAATGTTTATTCTTATGAAAGTATGGATCAAGGTCAACATTCCCTTTAGGTTCGCCCAGATAATATTCAGAAGGTATCACTAACAGATCTTCATAGTGTAGAGGTAGGAAATGAAAACACTTGGAGGGGGACACTCTGGGAGTTTCAATGCTAGAGTCTATAGAAGTACGAGCGCTGTGTTTCAGATGAAGTCTTAGAAGATTGGTTGGAGGAGGTAGAGATAACATTCAGTTCGATCCATGCTCGAATGGATAAATGGGTATTATTAGTTTTGATGATGCTGCATGGGGGAGCAAGTCAATCATTTTTATTCTTCCTTGGGGATATCGAGAAGTCAAAAATATCATGGGAGGTGTTTTGAGACCAATTCAAGGTCATGTTTCTATCTTTGACCATGATGGTGACCAGTATACAGTCGCTGCTTACCCTTCGATAGGGAAGCTCTTGTGTGCGAGAGTTAAGGATCCATTTCAGGAACCTTTTGCTATATTTTTCCAACTTATTTCTAGATGATGACAATACATAATGGCATTTCAAAGAGTATTTTCATCCAAAGATCTAGTGACAGGTCAACCTATTTATGCTGAAGACATATCTTGAGGTGAAAGAGAGTTTATAGGTCATCGAGAGGATGTTATCTAGATCCAAATATTTATTAGAGGGGATTCTTCAAGATTATTCATGAAGTAGAGTTGTGGTTTCAGTTTCCCAGTTTTTAGGGCAGAAGAGTTTCTGTTCGTCTGAGGGTAGGTCCCAACCCTTAGTATCTAGTTTCTCTAGGGGTAGTGGATCTCATTAAATTTCATAGGGATCATGTGATTTTTTTTCTTATGGATGAAGATGACATATGAAATTAGAGTACCAGATAGTTTATATTAGTCAGCGTGCGTGAGGTGTTCGACTTTAGGTTCCTCCATTGAGGAAGTTCTAGTTGAGGTAGCTGCAGTAGGTTGCACCAGTTATGGATCATAAAAGTGCAGATGGGGTAGGCATAGGATATCCACTAGAAGCTCCTAATCCTCATAGATCAGATCCCAGTTATGGAGGTGGTCACCATCAGGGTGAGGGAGGCTATGGATCATGTCATGGTTAGCCTCGTGTGCTAGCATTGTCAGTGCCAGGTGAGCCCGATGTCATTTGAGGCACCATTTTCTTGTTTTCTACTTGGGTGCATACCTTGTTTTATTCAAGAGTGATTCACTCCTTCATATCACTGACCCTTGTCCATGCATTGGGACTTGAGTTAGAGAGGCTTCTAGTTCTTGCGGCATTGAATATTTCAGTTATAGTTCAAGCTGACTTGTTAGATGTATGTAGACATTGGGAGATAGTATTGGGGAAGCACCGCTCTTAGGGAGATTTCCTATTTTTATGGATACAAACATATGATGTCATCATTATCATGGATTGGTTTAATTCTATACAGTCTATAGTGAATTGTTTTAGGAGGTAGGTGGTGTTCTTAGATGATGATGGATAACCAATGGTTTTTGTTGGAGAATGAGACCCTTGGATGTGTCAGATCCCTGTTCCATCCTTGTCATCTTTGATGGATGAGTTGATGTTGAGTTCATCAGAGGTTCCGCGGTTAGAGTCTCCTAGGGTTGTGTATGTGTAACCTAAATTACTTCAAAAATAGGCTATAGTCTTACCCCCTTGATGAGAGATCGAGTTCAGGATCGAAATACAACCAGGCAGGTCTTCTATCTCGATGTATTTTTATAGGATGGAACCATTTGAGTTGCAAGAGTTCTGTATACAGATCGATCTTATTTTTTAGTGAGGCTTCATTCATCCAAGAATGTCTCCATTGGGTGTACTAGTTTTTTTCATAAAGAAGGTTGACGACAGATTGCAGTTTGGTGTCGATTATCATCACATTAAGTGAGTGACAGTGAGGAACTGCTATCCACTTCCATAGATTGATGATTCGATCAACTAAAGGGTCAAAGTTGATTATCAAAGATCGATTTATGGTTAGTATATCATCAGATTCATGTAAAGGTTGGGGATATTTTGATGAATTTTTTCCACTATCATCATGGAAATTGTGAGTTCCTTGTGATATAATTCGATGTAATGAATGATCCAAATGTGTTCATGGGGTTGATGAATGCAGTTTTTTATGAGTTCTTGGATAATTTCATCATGGTATTCATCGATGACATACTTTTGTAATCTGCGTATAAGGAGGAGCATATAGAGCATATTCATGCCATTATGGGAGTTCTTCATCGACATCAACTATTTGGGATGTTATAGAAGTAAGAGTTTTGGGACCGAGAAGTCTATTTGTAGAGCATGGACTAGATATGGATCCATTGAAGATAGAAGTATTTTTGTCTTGGGAATCCACCATGATAGTGGTAGAGGTGTGAAATTTCCTTCGCCTTGAAGGCTATTATAGGAGGTTTGTAGCCGATTTATATCGAGTTGTGAATCCTCTGATAGCATTGACTAGAAAGGATCATGAAATATTGTGGACTGATCAGTGTCAGGAATATTTTGGAATATCTGATGGGGAAGTTGGCCAGTGCTTCAGTTCATTGTTTTCAGGCATAAAGAGTTCAATTTGAGGTTTTCTGTGACGATTTATGTTTTGGTTAGGGTTGTGTTTTGATATAGTATATATTGGTCAATTCTTATGGGTCTTAGTAGTTATTTCCACATGAACATAACTATGCCACCAATTATCTTGAGTTGGTGGTGTTGGTGTTAGACCTGATGTTGTGGAGACATTACCTCATTAGAGAGCATTTTTTAGTCTCCACTTATCATATAAGCATGAGGTATGTTTTCTCCTAGTATGACGTGAACATGCAATAATTTGGGTGGATGGTGTTTTTTCAGGATTATGAATTCAAAATCTCATATACACCTAATAAGGTAAATGCTGTGGCCAATGCATTGAGCAAGAAGTCACGTAGTGATGCAGTCTAGGAATCAGGTGATTCTTGGAGAGTGATGCAAGAACTTTCAGTATTTAACCTATATATGGGAGAAGTCAAGGGAATATGTTGTCTTTTTTAGATGACGATGTATTCATCTCTGGTGTAGTAGGATGAATAGTCCTAGTTGGGGGATCCTGAGGTGGAGGTAGAGAGAGACTGAGTTGGTTGTGGTGAGTCCCCTTATGGTGGGTTTGAGGATGAACAATGTTGTGTGTTATTTCTGGGAAGACTTATCATTCCTTTGGCAATGTGTGAGATGGTTCTCAGAGACTTCCATAGTTCACCCTTAATAGTACATTTGGGAATGACAAAGATGTACCAAGATTTGAGAGGTCAGTTTTGGTGGCCTGGTATGAAGCATGAAAATGTAGTGTTTGTGTCTCGATGTTTAGTCTACTAGATAGTGAAGGCCAACCTTCGTGTTCTTGGTGGTTTTCTCCAGCTATTAGATGTCCCTTAGTAGAAGTTGGAGGACATCTCTATTGACTTTATTAATAGTTTACCTCAATCTCTGGGAAGCTATAATTCAATATTGTTGGTAGTGGCCCGTTTGAAAATATCATCCAACTTTATAGTGATCAAGGAGTCTAGCTCAGTAGAGGATTTGTTGAGGTAATATCTGGAGGAGGTTGTGAGACTCCAAATAGTCCCTAGGATGATAATTTTTTAACAAGATCCTTGTTTTAACTCTAGGTTGTCGAGAGGTCTTAAGAATGCTTTTGGTTATAAGCTATTCCATAGCACTGCTTTTCATCCGTAGATGGATGGTCAGACATAACGGACCTTCCAAACTCAGGAAGACATGTTTCACTCTTTTGTTCTCTATTTTAGAGGTTCATGGATGAGGCACCTTCCCTTAGTAGAGTTTTATTGAAAAATAGATTCCACTCCACCATAGGTATGGCGCCATTTTAAGCCTTGTATGGATGAACTTTCCATTCTACATTGTTTGGGACTGGGGTCAGAGAGTCAAAAATTCTTAGGCCAGAACTGGTATATAATGTGATAGAGATGGTTTAGGAGATTTGTGATTGGATAAAGGAAGAAAAATATCTTCTTAAGTCCTACATCGATCCTAGGAGGAGACCTTGGGAGTATGATTTTGGTGCTCATGTGTTTTTTAAGGTGACTCCCCATCGCGGGCAGTGAAGGTTTGGTTGGTGGGTTATGTTTTCTCCCTGATTTTTTTGACCTTTCGTGGGTTGGATCATGTTGGAATCGTGGAATATCAGGTAGTTCTTACCCCTAATATGGGTAGGATACACGATGTTTTTCATGTGTTGTAGTTCCATCATTATCTTCATGATTACTCTCACATCATCGATTGGGGAGAGATTGATGTTGACGATGATGTGACCTTTGAAGGGCGACCTATAAAGATAAAGGACCGTCAAGGGAATGTGTTGTGCGGGTGTTCTATCCCCTTGGTTTTTGTCTTGTGGCAGCATAATTCTATGGATGAAGTTATTTTGGAATGTGAGTTGTAGATATGTGTTCAGTACCTCGATCTATTTGATGATTAACTATTCTCTTGTAACGTTATTAGTTTGGTGGTTATAGACCTTTTTTGTTAATGAGATGGATTTATCTTATTTCATGATGGGTATTTCTCTCTTTTGAGAAGTATATCCCCTGGGAGGGTGTTTAGGAGATGGTTGTTGTTGTTGCATGGTTTTTTTCCTGTTCCTTTAGTGAGGTGGTGAACTCCTGTGGTGGTGAAATCATTGAGAGGTATCTCATGGGGTGGCAGCTCAGATGAAGTCTTTCAACATTATTTCCTCTCCAGGTTGGTTTTGGATTATCAAGGACGATAATTTTTTGAGAGTTATATGATGTAATGGACCATATACATTTGGATCGACCCTATATGTGTTTTCAAAGATTGAATTGCTCAGAGGTGGCTTAGAAGACGTTTGGTGAAGTTTGGTTAAGTAAAATATTGGAAGAGGGGATCAAACATCCTTCAACTGCATTACAATACATGATAACCTATTTCATGGGTTGTTTCATGGTTTGAAAGAGGGATTCCGGGTGTGAAATGTTTTGGGGTTCAACAAATAAAACAAATTAATGAGGTGATACATTTTTCGGCAAAAACCAACCCCAAATCATTACACGACGTGAAAGGGGATTACACATCATGTAATTCCTTACTACTGTATGTTTTTAAAACAATTCATCTGCTTGATTGTTCACAACCCTATGGCTATTTATTCCCACCCTCTTGTCCCAGGAGACCCAATTCTCCCCTCCATGACATTTTAGTGTTCCCTTTGACGAGGATCGATCGATGGATACCATTTTCGATCCATATTTGATCTGAGGTGTGTTTTACTACATTTTCAAGAGGTTCCTACTGATTTGTTCTTTTTTCCTTTCACATACTCTCTCCATGATATGAAAGATGATATCCTATGGTTATAACATAGATTTATTGGTAGTTGGTCAGTGAAGTTATGTGAAGACGTCCTTAGGTGTATGTAGTTGTTGCGAGAGAGGTGATCATGATCCGTTCCCATGTGAAGAATGTCAAAAAAACCTTTGAGGTGGCGAATTCATTAATTCTATATTTATTTATGTGAAATCATATATTTAGCATGATTTATCTCTTGTATCTCAATGAAATTGACCTAAATATTATATGAACCAGATTAACGAAATTTGTATCGATCACGTAATGATGTTGTTGTTTTACACAATGATAATGTTTTGCCTCTTGATTTTCTAGATAGTGTGATATCTATTCTTTGTTTTATTTACAATGTCATTCTTGATGGAAATTGGTAAAGAACATAAATCTATAATTAATTGATAATTAATTTTCTAAAAAAAAATGAGGCACCTTTAATGAATCTGGTTGTTGATGTTGTAATTTGATGATAATCAAATTGATGTCTGTGAGAATGTTTAATTGAATTGGTCGATGAACCTGATGCATATTGATGCTTCTTGATAAAATTATTAAAGAAATTTTAAATTAATTTTTGAATTTATTTGGTGATTTCTTGTGATAAATTTTTTCTTCGGTTTCCCATAGTTGGAACCTATGAATAATGAATCTGTTAATCCACGATGGAATAAGAAACAATTGTGTGATATAGTTAATGACTTTTAGAACATGAGTTTCCTTCTTTCTTATAAAGGTCAAGTGCATGTTCTTTGGATCTGTGAGATATCTTTGAGTGTGAAGGATGAATGAAATTCTTTAGGGATGAGATCTCATTACTATGTTAGTTCCTGCTGTTTGTGATGTGCTTTGGATATTATAATTGTGGTTTTGGGGGTAGGAAGTCCTGGATGTTACATGAGCCTAGTATGGATGAACATGAAGAGATATTGTGGTATGTGTGGGTAGGGAGGACCTATGTTTGTGGTATTAGTTGATCTCTAGAGTGGATTGATTCGTCATTTTATGCATTTGGGTATGGGGAGGACACTGGAGATGATAAAATGGGTTGAATATAGGCTTACCAATTGATGTGAAAGTGGTTGCTATTGAATATGTTATTTGTTTATCTTATTTACATTACCCATTTCAGGAGGTAGATGGTCATTCTTACCATCCTTCCAAAATAGGAGAATAATTGTTGGGTATTCCACATGCTTTCAGTTTTTAGATTCTAAAATATAGATGGGTCTATACTCTTAAAATAGGTGGAAATTACTCGGTGGGTAGTTCACCTACTCACCATGTTGATCCCCTTGTGTTTGATAGCATAGAATTATTTTCTATAATGTTTGGAAATGTGGAAAATTGGAATATTGTCAAATAAATTAATAAATAATTCTTTAACCTATGGGGTTAGAGCTTGCTGGGATGCAATATTGATGTTGTGATTCTAAGAAACTGTGCATTCGATTTGGTTATGCCTGGAGGACATTGGACTTAGTTTTTATTCTAATTAAATGTAATGTGGAATTTGATAATGGTTAATTAATTGTTAAATAATTAACTAACATAAAGTGAAACTGATAAAAAGGAATAAGTAAATTAATGTAGCTCTTTAAATGGTTGTGTTATTATAGGATATCTAGTCTTAGTAGTGGTAGCCAGAAGTCCAAGAGATGTTAGCTATAGTTGGATATGAGAATATGTTTTTCCCAGAGTGTTGTTGTGAGCTATATTGTATTATGTGATTTTTGGGTTTATATACACTACCCCACCCTTTCAGTTAGGGTGACTAATACCCCGGGGATTCGGATCCCTAGGGGTGTTTTTTCCAACATCCCAGCGGGAGGATAGTTGGATCAATTCCCCCTTTGGGCACACTCTATTCTATTGGTAGTTACTTGTGATGGTATGCATGATGGTTTGTTTTCCACATATTTATGTGTAGATGGATGTAGTGGATTGTGGTTATTTCACACACATATATTCTGGATATAGATTCCTATGTTCTACTATAGGTATACTGTGTATAGGATGTGATGGCTTGAGGATCCTTACTTGGTGTATGGGATGTAGTGAATTGAGGTATATACCTGAGGTTTGATACATGTTGTGTGGACCATGGTGTCTTCTAGAAACTACCTGGTTACTTTTGGATGTGTGTTTATGGTGGTGAGTTTTACAGGGTTCATGTTTTGGTACTACGCCCAGTTGTCTTTTGGATTTCCTTTTTAGAGAGATATGATTAGGACTTGTGACGTTGGGGAAAATTGAAAAACAAGTGGGGAAGTGGTAATGAGGTACCCTTGATATTATTTATTATATTATTTACTATTGTATGGAATAATTGGTGAGACTATCCATGGTGATGTTGGGAACATATTATACCTATTTAGGTGATGAGTTAGTTTCACTTGTTTTTCACTATTCTTTAGTAAAATATATTTACATTTTCCTGAGAGGCTCTGCGGAATATCCTACTAAGAATACATTTATACTCACAATATGTTTATTCAAACTATTTTTCATGTCATTTTGATATGGTTGGATATAATGATTGTTACTACTATTTTAGGGTTGCTGGAGCTGTTCGGGATTCATGGTTTCTATCGTTTTACTTTCTTTTTGTGCTTACAGTTTTCCCTTTTAGTTGTAGTAGTTCTTTTATTATATTACATATGTGCACTTGGGTTTCTTTTACTTTGTGGTATGAGAAGGAGTTGGTTGGTTTCTATATTATCTCTCTCTTTAACATGTGTTCTATTATATGGTAATGCCTCCCATCTGTGAATTTACTATACCCTTAGTGCTAATCGCCAACCCAAGGCCAACTAGAGTCAGACTCAATGGTCACTATCTCTCTCCTACTATTTCTGGCCTAGAAGGGGTATACTTTGTGGGGAGGGGGTCGTGAAAATATTCCTTTTATCTGCAATATTTACAACAACATATAAATGTTCAAAAAAGTGAATATGTAGATGTGATAATAAAATAAATAATATTTAAATAATTAATCCAATATAATCCCTTGCATGAATATTACAAACCTGAAATTACTATGAACACCTTATAAAAAAATAATAAATAAACTATTTAAAAAATTATTACAAAGAAGCTACTCTTTATCCCAAGCAACGATATTATAGAAATATATTATAAAATAAATACATATTTTCTATTTTAAAAGTCAATGGTGATAACCCACCATAGAAAAATAATCAATCACAACACCCTCAAGTCATAATAAAGAACCCAACGTATGAAAAATCATTAGTTTCTCCAAAATAACCCAAATATTAATAATTTAAGGTTAAAACCCCACAACCTATAAGTTAATATACTATATATAAATTGAATAACAATCATGATAAATTATCACGTTCGTTATCAATCATATAGAAAATGATATTGCCCAGGTATATTCCCGCACCCAAACCTTTCTATTACCAAAACGCACATATGAAAGATTACTGATTCTAGCTATATGAACTTGTTCATTAAATATTTTTTTAATCCAAATAATATAACCTATAAAATTTACAATAATTACAAAACACATAATAGAAATATATTCTCATGTTTAAAAAAACTAAAAACATTCTTACATGATAAGTCATTAAGCCCAAAGGTTTTATAATATAGTTCAAGGAAATTATATTTTGAAAAATTTTATTTAAAATTATTTACAAAACATAATCCACTACTAAAAAAATTATAGAATAAATTAATTAATAGGAATAATTTAATCACATTTTTTCAAGAACCCCAAATTTAATAAATAATTAAGATATATATGAAATCCAAATTTTACTATGGATCATGATTTTTCAAAAAAAAAAGATCCAAAGCATACATATAAGGATTTTTAAAAAATTCAATATGAACAAAAATTATTTAAAACCCTATTAAAATTTTATATAAAGACAATCCCATCATAAGAATATATTACATCCACCAATATATATACACTTCATTGGAATTTTTATATGTCCTCAATAAGATGATCATCAGAGGATGAAAATTAAAACCCTATCATCATGATTCATGAATAAAAAATCATTCATAATGAAGATGAAAAAACCCTCTATAAAAATAACTTAAGCATAGATGATGCACAATTGGCACAAACACTATGTTTATTTGGAATAAACCATTCCATTTTGGAATTATACATGTGTAACCCACTATAATAGAGAAGATGACCTATAATCAGTGGAATATACCTCATGAAACATTGTATAACACCATGTAACCTATTGGTTTCTAGGTATATAAGAATAAAATTCAATGAAGTGAAATTCTAGTATTTGGTATGGATTGAAGTCCAATTAGGTAGGCCCCTTTTCAAAAGTCATAACACATAGATTTTTTCCTTAAATATGAAATAAAAAAAATTAGACTTTGAAACATAATTGGACATTTTAAACAATTCACATGAAATATATTTATAAATTTAATATATAAATCTTGATAATATTAACTGATTATCGAACCTCTATTCACCATACATTATAACATTCACCACCATGAAAAATGATTAAGGTATATATTTGATGATATAAGAGGAATAAATGAGTGGTTTGTTGAAATATAAAGAAATTTTATTATATAAAAAATATCATTATCATCCATATATTATTAATCTGACACATGAAACTCTTTCATTAATAGATTCAACCCAATATTTCATATTACAGTTCCATTCTCTCTGTCTCTACTCAATTATAAATCTATTAACATTTTTAACATTTCTATAGTACACCGCCATGACTCACATAGTCAAATATTATTTCAAATTCATTAACTTCACAATTGACCATAACTATGTCCCATGATAACAATTCCTCATAAAATTCTTGTTAAATATTTCTGGTGTTTAACTTATAAATTAATCTTCTAAAATGTATTCCATAATAAATTAATAAAATAATCAATTCATAATCACATGTCTAAAATAAATACCCCATAAATAATACTACAAATTATAAATATAATTAAAAAATTTCCATGGAAAACTCATTTCATTAAATGTACTCAATTCATCATCAACATCCCTTTAATAAAATCAAAGAAATTAGGAATGCTGCAATTTTATTCCCTTATTATAGAATAATATGGGGTTTTACATGTTGAGTGAGGAATTTATAATGAGCATGATATTTTTATTTAAATATGTAAATGATTTTAGAGTGATTGATATGTATAATAATTACATACATTGAGTGATGGAGGGGGAGCTATTCATTCATGTAGCTACTCATTACATAGACCACCTTAAATACTTGGAACTTGTAATACATCAGAAAATATGACATGGTGTGTATTCTTATGTTATATACACAAGAATATCTAATTTATGATTTTCCAATATAGATAAGTTAGTTTGGTGTGAGAATTTATAAAATTTAACTATAAATTATAACTCACCAAATTAATGATCTTGATGATATGAGTCTTTTATTAAGTAATTTTATTTTTTGAAGAATCCCATTTTTATATTATGGTTATTATATTGGAATTAAATGAGTGTTTTAAATATGTTTCTGATAGAGAAAATTATAAGCATTCACACCCATTATTTTTTGATTGCAAAAATGAAAATTTTAAATAAAAATAATTATGTTGTATAAAATTATGATTTTTTCAAAACAAGAACATTATTTTTTATCCATTATTAATGTTCTTGAAGGAGATAATTTTTTTGATGATTTATGAGTTCATAAGAAATATTTCATTCCATTATAATTAATTTGGTACGATGATTCCCCTTGATCAACCTTTCATAGTCTCATTGAGAAAATAATTTTATCATATCATTTATTATTTCATAGTTACCTATTAGATATTACTCACAAAATGATAAATGAAAATTAATTAACCAAAATTCCATTAATATGGGTGAATGAATAAAAAATCACCCATGTGTAATTAGCACAGTTGAATAAATATAAATTATACATGAGTAAAATATTAATAAACTTACTTCATAAATATTTATATATCTCTCATATATTAAAAAAATGATTTTTATTGTATTATTTTAATGATTATATATTCATATCACATATCTAACAATATTTATAACAAAATAAATAATTAAAAGTGTATGTGTATCCCATGTATATATACAAAAATTTTATGTTTTAAAAATAAATATTTAAAAATATTTTTTATTTTTATTAAATGTTTTAATAAAAATAAAACCCATAAAAATTCCAATCAATTTAGATAAATAATTTAATTATTTTATTAATTATTTATGTGAATCATTTTATATTTTTATATTATAGGTTGGATAATTAATAATCATGATATACTCTACTCCATTTTTTTTATTTTCCTAATAAACCACTTTTTTAGGGGTTAAGTGGGAACCCACATGGAATAAGAAACAAACAAAAATCGGTTACAACTTACACACTACATTAACCCACATTCCAAATTCAAACATTCAAAATTCAAATCCAAAATATGAAATCATCACATCTTTAAGATTTGATGCATTAAGCACAATGCCACCATTGATATCGATGCCTCAACCCATTTTCCTATATAATACAAAAGTCCTCCCATATAGTAATTTCTATAACCCATCAAGACCATCATTATCACATCATAAAATTCTTCACCAGTGTGAAAAAAGCATTGATGAGATAATATTAGAACTTCTCCCCTCCACTAATCAATGATAAAAAACCATAAAAATTACTAAACTATACCCAAAGTGGTACACCAAGAAGATTCATCCCTCCAAAATTACAAACATTCTAGTGATGAATCACACTGGAAAAAATTTACCACGAACAAAGGAAGGCCTAATATCAATAACTCTCAGTGACCTCAATAAACCCCAAAAATGATAAAAAAATATATAAACCCCTCCAGCACATAAATTAAATCAAGCGTAGGAATTTCTATTTTTCGAAGATTCTAATCATTGAAATCACCTTACTTCAAAAATAACAAATAGCAAAGAGAAAATATAATGAAAACCCAAAAGAAGAAGAAAATACAACCTCATAGTATCCTACTAGAACATCATCGACCACTTGATTATAAAACCCCAAAACATCATTAATAAATATCAAATCAAACTAATGTTGAGTGGAGTGATGGAAAAAGAATCTAGAGTTGAGATTGAGTAGACTAGGGATTCAACAATGGGATAAAACCTACAGTATGACCATCAACCCCCATAAATCCTTATCTTTAGACCTTCACAAGAGAAATAAAAAACAAGAGAACCACGAGACTAGCCACTGACCATGCCTTCTAGGGAACCAATGACACCTCAACCAACAAATCCCAAACAATCTTCATAGACTAATAATTTAGACTCAATAGGGGTTGAAATGTAAAATATAAGATAATATAAATGGGATAATGAGAAAAAAAAAATACAGATGCGATGGTGAATAAAATCCTATTCAATATTTAGTAGAGGGGAGAACCATAATAATGAAGTGAAAAATAATGTTTTGACATGATATCATCAACCTTGTGTATATGTGATAATTTTTCTATTATCCATGGAACCAATTATTAATTTTGTACATGGATCATGTTAACTCCATATAATTCAACTCTAATATATATCTCATTTTTAAGAATAAATAATATATTATTAACTCTAATGTATTATTCATGGCCATAAGTCTTATTGGTATTACTAAAATGAGGGTTATGTAGTAAAACATTTTTTATGGTTAGAAAATTTATAATATGCCTTTGAGAAATGTCTAATGTTTTTGAAGGTTTCAATAAATAAAAATCAATTCATCTAAATTGAGAGTATAAGAGGTCAAATTTTTTAGGTTGAGAACCTCTAATTGAAATTCATTCTCGAAAACTTATAAAATTGAAATAAATATCTAGTTAAACTGTATCAAAAATAACCTTCTTTACTAATGTATATAGAACATAAAATGAAAACAACTCTTAATTCACTACACTACAATGTAAATGAACTACCAGATACGCGATTTTGAAATAAGAAGGAAATTAAAAAAATGGAAAATATTGAGACCAATTATGTTGAGTTTCATTTTTTTCAATAAGTTATAACATCTTGATGATTACAAAAGAGTGTCAATAACTATTTTTCTAATTAGAATTAAGAAGCTATAATTATGATGATTTTTTAATTGGCTTTAATGAATAATTCATATATTAATGATGTTTTTTGCAGTATAATGTGTTCACCCTCTCACTAATCTGACACTAATTTGGGGTTTATAATTGGTATTAGAGAAAAGGTACCCTATAGAAGATGCAACCTTATAAGATGAATATAGAATAAAATTTTTCCAAATACTAAGTGTTTCCTACATTTTATGATAATAACATCCATGATCGAATGAAAATAATGTTAACTTAGATACTATCATTTGGTTTAGAAGTAAGAGATTCAAAAAATTTAGAATTTACAGCCTATGATGATAATTCTCCTATGACTATTATATATGATAAGAATATATAAAATGGATGGGAAATATCAAAATTATCTATTGATATCACTTTATAAGAAGTTATAGAATAAATTCATGGGACTCCTAATTTCTAATGAGATTTGGAAAAAACTGAAGAGTAGTTAAGAGGGAAGTATTAAAGTTATGTATTCAAAACTACAAGTGTGTAGAATCATATTTGAGGATATCGTTGTAGATAATGATGAAATTATTGTTGAAAAAGTTATAACAGTAATTGAAATTATTTTTACCATTATATTTTTTAGTGAGAAGATGGATAACTAAACCATTGTGAATAATATGATGAGAATAATTGTAGATTTATTTTATCTAATGGTTTCTACAATGGAATACTGTGGAGATATATCATTGAATGAATGTCACAATATTCTCATAGCATATGAAATGAAAAATGTACTTGCATTTAAGAAGAAATTTAAAGATGTGATAGATTTTAAATCCATGATAAATGGTAGAGTTAATAATAGAGAGGGACTAGAGTCTAGTGATTCTAAATATAAGTAATCGAAGAAGGATTTCATTTAGATAATGGACCTATTTACAAATATTTAAAATAAAGTAATAATTAGAAAATAAAATAATCCACTAAAATGTTTCAACTATAATGGAGTCTGAAATGTTTCATATGACTATCCAAAGAAGAAATATAATGTCATTGATTCTATGGAGGAAAGATACTACTTTAATAGATAATACAATAAAAATAGAAAATGTGACATTGAGAAGAAAACAAACTTTTTTAAAGAAAAATTAAAAGAAATATGATGAGAGGGGATGTTGATGAATATTTATCACCAAGTAATGGGACAAAGGGTTAATGATATTCAATAAATCGGGTGTTTTTAGTGGGAAAATAAAAAATAACTACAAAAACATTTGAAGGTGTAGGAGGTGAAGAGGTAACTAATCTATAAGGGCTATAAAAAGATAATATATAAGCTAATTTTTATAAGAACATGAAACTAGAGGAGAATAAAAAGAAACTAATAAAGGAGAATAAAGAGTGTTTCAAGAAAGAAGGCTCACATCTTAAAGAGATATAATCATATAAGAATTAATTAGATAACCAATAAATTAAACTAAAAGATTTTGATTAAAAATAACATGAAAGAGAATATATTAACATAAATGAAATTAAATTCATTGACGAAATAAATATATAATAAAATAGATGAACATAATTTTTTTAATGATATTGAATAATGACTTGATAAGAAAGAGGAAGAATTATCTGGGACACAATCTACATGACTTTAATCTCAAATTGAGTTGAAGAATATAAAAGAAGACATCACCAAAGTAGTTGATATTAAGGGTGAATCCTCTCAAGTTGTTGAGAATAAAGGTTCAAAGAAAAAGTTTGATTCTATAACTAATAAATCTAAACATAGATATGTTATTTTTAATAGTATAGGTTCGAATAGAACGATTGAATCTGACTCGACCAAAATAAAAAAAACAAAGAAATAATTTATCAATGAAAATTAAGAAAACAATGATTCAATAAAAACCTTTTACCCATAGAATAAACATCCATAGTCATTGAACAGAAAATTTCAACAATATTTCAAGAAAAACTAATTAGTTAGAAAGATAAATGTTTAGAGGTTACTATTGGTGTTTTGGAGTGTTTGGGAATAAATCATATACATGTTGGTATATTATGTTACTAATTTAGAAGAGGCATGAATCAAGGGGAAAAGTGTAAATAAAAAGAAATCATATTATTATAAAAGATGATCTATGACAAAGAAATCATATAATATTCTAACATAAAGAAAATATAAATGCTAGGATAAAGTAAGTGGAATATGGGGTCAAGAAGGTCATGAATATGAGAAGTGTATGGTATTATTAACAAAATATATTCCTCATAAGTGGATTGAAAATAAAAATCATAATGACAATCATTCTATAGTTTTAAGTGAATTATATGTGGAGATCAAGAAAGATGAAAAAGGGAAAAAAATTAATTCTTAATAAGTTTTCCAGTTCATTTAAAATAGGCTAAAAAATTAATAAAAAATAGGAAATAAAGTGATGATTGAGGAAAAAAAATACAAACCTTAAAAAGTCATCAAAAAGTATAAACATATAGAAATGAGGTAGATATGTGTGAAAAAACCAGGAATAATGTGAAATAATATATGAAAATTCTACCATCCCAAGAAGAGAGCATCAATAGGATGTAGAAAGCACAAAGAAATAAATCTACGATAGAAAAAGAAAATATATCCACATCAGAAGTGTCAAATGATGAGGAAAAATAAGTCAAACATTCGAAAAGAACTAATAAATAAGGCCATTCCAAATATTAGAATAAGAAATAGAAAATGGAAGAAATATTGAGAGGAAACTCTCAGACTTAGTATGTCCTCTAAATTATTTTAAATCCATCATTATTCTCTTATTATTGCTTATCTAAATTAACTTATAGGGAATTTAAGGAGAAGAGTTGCCATTATTTAGAACATCAATTTCCATGATGATGTATGGAGTGAATTCCCTCAAGGGGGGAACATAAAAGTTGAGGTATTATCCTCCCACTTTAATATCATCGTTGAATATGTCAAACTAATACTCAAGGGGATTGATATATCATGAGGAATACCAGATGTAGGGGGATTAATTTGGTTTCACTATAATTATATTTATGTCCTTGTTAAGATGTGTGTAGGGTATCTCTTAAAAAATTTCTCAGATAACCCTTAAAATGAAGAAGTTTAAATGATATTATGAATGGAATTAAATTACTGAATATTTTATGGATATATATTATGCTTTGTTGAAATCATAGTATTTTATACTCTTTGTTAGCCCTTTATAGACTTAGAGATTATTAACTAAAAGCCCATTTCTTTTTAAAAAGTTTGATTCCATTCGCTGAGTTGATATAAATCAAAAATAGAGTTTTTTATGCTGGTTAAAGTAAAATTTGAAGTGATAACCCCTAAATACACCTTTTTATTTATTTCTAATATGATGTAGAATAAAGAAATAGAGATATTCACATATTGACATGATGAATTGTTTGATGGTATTGGCAATAAATTCAAAGGGCTAGATTTCTAAGACTAATGATGTTGAGCATAATTTTTCGTAAATAAGGTATGAAATCATAGTGATTGGAGAGGGATATCTATATGTGTTTTTCTACTTATTATTAAGCGGATGTAATTTTGATGACTACTACACTGGTAATAATTTCTAAGACATGTTACAATGAATTTTAGTGAGGAATAATGTTTTTAAAAAGGGATTCTATAAAATAAATGGGTGAATAATTATTTTAAATATTGATATGAACTAATATATTATTTCAGAAGTAAATTATTGGCATCAAGTCCCTGAAAATATAATATTTTTTATTGTGATGAATATTTGTGAGATTTATATTTGAAGAAGAATTGCCTACTATGCTTTCAATAAGTATTTTAGTGGATCCTTAGAAAAAAAATCGGCCAGGCCTTGGAAACCATGGATCCACCTCCACCGCATATTCGACTAAATTCAACCACGTTATATATAGGTCAAAATGGACAACCACACGTGGAAGGTATGAGTGTGAGTATTAAATGAACCCGTAGAGAGTGAACCTGAGCATGGTAGATAAATATCTCATGTTTGGTGAACATAGGTGGCACACTGCGGCTCATAGGTTCCAATTCCCTATGTGGTGTGTAAAGGTGTATCTATTCCTTCATATAAAAATATACAGATAGAATCAAGTCTATTGGATTAATCTTAATTCGATGATCGATCAGCCTCCACGTCTTCATCTTAAACCTCTACTTTTATGCTACACTTATGAGCTCCTAAAAGTTACCGGTTGGATTCTATGAACTATACTTGATGTCAGGCCATCCTCCAATGGTAATGCTCTAACGACCCAATATATCCTTAATGGAAATTCCTCTTGATCTAATTAAATGTTTATTATGGTTATTTAAAATGTAAACATCATTGGTTTTATGTTTATGGATTTTAAAATATGGTTATGAATTTTGACCGTTGCTAATACACCCGACAAACAGTGATCACAAGATTTGTATAAATATAGGCCTTTAACAAATCCAATTTACCCCGACAAAGGAAGTGATGGCCTCATCCAGGAGACCTTCCCCGTATGAAGCCCATTTTTCGGAGTTCATAATGTAGGTGGCTTCATTGGGATTCACTCTTGACCAAGCCCAAGATGAGATTAAACACGTTAAGCTTGAGCGGAACCGATTACGGGAGAAGTGTCAGTTAATAGAGATTACCACCCAAGCGATGTTATCCAAGCCATCCCAATATTATATCACCATCGCACTCCTAACCCTTCAGTCTTAGGCAGGTTTTATATTGGTTTATGTAAAAATATCATAACAACATGTCTATGTACATTATTTTTGTATAAAAATGTGCATTCATTTTATTATTGTTACTTTGTAAATAGTTTTTAAAGCACAAATAGTATTTTTAGTTAATATTAAAAAAAAATCTATTTTGAAGAATTAGTGGATTTTTGAATTCAATAATATTTTAACAAAATATTATTATAATTAAATTACTTTTTATTAAATATAAATGATCATATAATTTTATGAATGAAATTGTAATTTCTATTAATGTTTTAAAGGTGTTTATGTCAAAACCCATGAATTTTTGGTAAATGTCGATTATTATTTTAAAATTAAAAATTTACATATCTATAAAATTATTTAGATAAAATTAATATTATTTTTGGAATCAGGACATTGAAATTATCCAACGGTGATTTTTTCATATTTTTCTGAGAGCCAAATTTTTTGGTAAAAATTAAATACCATTTAAATATATAATGTGTTTTATGACATCATAATGGACCAATATTGATGTAATAAATTAATATAAATATTATGTTCTACCAATATATGTTTTACCATTAAAATAATGGTTTTTTTATTTTTTTGGAATTATTTTTATAAAGATTTATTGGACCCTTCAAGGCTTATAAAGCATTTTGTCTTTTGAAATTGTTTTCCTTAAGAGCGTGACTCACCTCCACATAAGCAACTCTATTATTTTAAGAATTCAAGACATTGGCCTCATAAAATATTTTTCTCCACTCCCCTTTAGAGAAAAACGTGGACAAAAACCCTGGGGCGATTTTTGGTTTTGATTAGTTGAATGTGAGATATCCCAATCCTAAATAGTAAATAATTCCCTCTCTTTTCCAATATAAAGCCACCCAAGCTTCCACATCATCTTCACTAAAAGCCTATGGAGTTAAAAAAACCCCTGACCTCCTCTCTCTATAATCCTCTCAAGGTTTCACAATCTCCCAAAAATCCTCTTTCAATCCTCTCCCAAGCCTTTGGGATCACACTTCCATGTAATGGTTTTCTTCCTTTCTCATTTTTGTCCAATTTTCATTATGTTGTCATTCCCTTTTTTATAATTAAAAATGTTTATGTATGATTTTTCACCCCAACCCCCGAACTTCCCTTTTTATATTTTTATGACTGGATACCCCTTTCTCTCTCATTAATTCATCCTATGTGCACCCGTTACCATGTAGAAATTCCGTGAGGGATTTCTCTCTCTTCTTTTACATCCAAATAATTATATTTTATTATGCATCTAAATTCCATTAAATTTGTTGGGACATGTATCCATATGAACCCCTTACTGTCCATTTTATGTATATATGATGATACACCCTTTTATCTTTCGTCAACCATTTTCATGAATCCTTATGTCACGCCGTTATGCTGCCGAAATTGCACCACATTTTTCCAAAAAAAAATCACTGTGTAGTGAATTCCATACCCATGTCTCTATCAAGGGTATTCACCTTTATACACATATACATATTGAATTTTACATTCATGTATTTATTCCACATTACCTAATCGTGGAATAACTTGTGATTTTGATTGATTCCATGATCCCTGGTGCACACTTTTGAAAGAAATGAAATGTTTAAAATGGTGCACCCAGATAACACTCCAATGCATTAGGTAAAGTACAGTATCATGATACATAATTTAAAATGGGTGTTTACTCATGGTAATTCAAGTTAAATGAGGTTTTAGTTGTGCTTCATGTGCAATCAGGCTTTACTCATGCTCCATGGGCAATGAGCCTTAGCTCATGATAATTCCATGTTAAGTGTTGTTGCCACATTTCCATGTTATGATTATCATGCTTTATCATGAATTTATGTTCATGTTTCTCTTTTTGTCCATTTATATGTATATTTCCTAACATGTATATTATTCCCCATTTTATTCCATTTTTATTCCTTTACTAGTCTTTATAGCTCACCCTTTTCTTATACATGTCCTCAGGTTATCTGAAGAAATGCTAAGTATGAGGGAACATAGTGGTCATTTAAAGGAATTTTTTAATAAATATGGTGTCTGTTTTAGGTTATAAGATATTATGTAATGTTTCTAAGCCCCAAAGTCACTATAACATTTGATTTTATATGTTTTATCATGATATTATTTTATGTAATAAATCAGGATTAAGTGTGTAATATAAATCAGGGTTGTTATAGTTAGTATCAGAGGATAGGTTTAATTATTTTTGGGATTAGGATTAGAAAACCCCGGTGAAGAATTAGGGACAAGAATAAGTATAATAAAAACATCCCAAAGTATTGGTGAGTATTGATTAAGTGGTTTATCAAAAAAATTGATCCTTTTCTGGATACGAGTAGGTAGAGGCAGCTCTGGCATAGATGAATCCTAGGGGTAAAACCCGAAAACATAGCTTGGAGCTAGAATCAAATGGGAACTCGAGAATGAAAACGAGCCTTATTGAAATCTTGGTTATGACACTCCCGGGGGATATTATTTGGTAAATTCACAAGATTAGTATAAAACATTATTAAATGAATGAAAAAAATTCTCCTAAGAATATATGATAGAATGTAGATCATGAATAGCATAGATTGAAGCCTATGGATTCATAAGTTAATGAAATAAAATTTATTTATAAGTCGCCTGTTTTTCCTTGTATTACCCTTTATGTGTTACCCCTAACATTCCTTTTTCTCCAGCCAATGGACAGTAATAGGAGGACTCGGGCTAACAACCGATGTGAAGATAAAAGTGATCATTATGCTAGTGAGATGCCCAATCTGATGGAAGATGGGATCACAAACTTTTCCACTCTTCTCTCTCAGTTAACTAATGCTTTGAATAGAAACATTGGTCAAGAGGAACATTAAACCCCCTAGGAATGAACAAGTAAATATCAAGAGCTTTTGGAGAAAAAGGCCTCCTACTTTTAATAGATCATTTGATCCCTCAATCACCGAACAATGGATCAACTCCATTGAAAATATCTTCTCCATCCTTAAATTTTATGAACAAGAGATGGTTCTCCTAGCTGCTTATCATATTGAGGGTGAAGCTGATCAGTGGTGGACGTTTATCAAAAATACGAAGCCTGAGGATGAGATCGAGGAGTTGGAATGGAAGAATTTCCTAAAGATGTTTTTGGATAAATATTTTCCGCGCACCCTATGACTTAATATGGAAAGATACTTCCTTTCCCTTAAGAAAAAATATGACGAATCTATCAGAGTGTATGAGGAAAACTTTACAAGGCTTGCATGATATGCCTTCGGCTTTGGCGTTACCCCCAAATTCAAGGATGACCACATCTTTGGTGGGATGAAACCTAGCCTAGAGAAAGCATTGACGATCTGTGATTTCGATAGCTATGAAAAAATTGTCTAATGGTTCATTTAAGATCAAAATGATGATTGGATAATCTCAGGGGTATAATGGGGTTACGAATCATAAGGTGAAATTCATTGCTGGTGGTCTGATGGATAAATCCAATGGTGCTAAGAAGATGAAGCACCCCACTTTCAAAGGCACGAAAAGAAGAACCCCAAAAATTGCCAGAAGGGGATGCAGAAATGCTTTAGGTGTGGAGGATAAGGGCATATATATGTTTACTACCGACAAGAAAAACTTGTGGCTGCAACAGAGGGGAATAACACTCTGTTCAAACATCAACGCATTGTTCATTACTACAACTGCAAAGAACCAGGGCATCTTGAAAATCAGTTCCCTAAGACAAGGGTTTTTGAAGGAAACTAACAACCTCCAAGGAAGAAAGGGAGAGATTTTTCCATCACTACTACCAAAGTGAACCCCGGCAACGAAGTGGTGACAGGTATGCTAGTTATTCATTCAAGAATAGTGAATTTACTTTTTGATTCAATTTATACACATTATTTTATATCCTAAAAGTTTAGTAGAATAATCACAGCACCACCACAAATCATGGAAGTAAAGATGTCAGTGAGTACGACAAAAGGAGAAATCATTACATCCCATGAATATAAATCCTCCCCTATCATAATCTATGGATTGAATTTCCTGGAAAACCTCGTCATACTCCCTCAGATAGAATTTGATACAATTCGTGGCATGGATTGTCTTTCCTTATATAGATCCAACATAAATTGTCGTGCGAGGGAAATCACTCTCCATGTGGATAATCGACCCCCCGATGCTATACAATTGAAAGTTGGAATATGAATATTCTTTAGCTCCATCATCTCAAGTGTGGATATTACTGCTCTATGATCACGCGTATCTGGCTCAGATGATTGTGTCTAAGGAGGCAACCATCCTTGAAGACATCCCTATTGTGAGGGAATTTGCTGATGTGTTTCTTGAGGAATTGCATAGTCTTCCTCCTAGAAGACATGTTGAATTATAAATTGATCGTATACCAGGGGAATTCCCAATATCCAATACTCTGTATAGAATGGATGTTGTCGAGCTTGAGGAGCTGAAGAAACAACTACATGAGAGTCTAGATAAAGGGTTTATATGCCCAAGTCCTTCACCATGGGGTGCACCAGTCCTCTTCATCAAGAATAATGATGGCTTAATGCGCCTTTGAAAGTACTATTGTGAGATTAGAAAAATCATGATAAAGAAAAAGTATCATATACAAAGAATTGATGACTTGTTCGATCAGATGTGTGGATCACTATTCTTCTCCAAGGTGGATTTGCCGTCAGGATATTATCAAGTAAGGGTGAAGAAGGAAGATATCCCGAAGACTACATTTCATACAAGATACGGGCACTATGAATTCATAGTAATGCATTTCAGACTCCATAATACTCCAGAAATCTTCATGGACTTGATGGATAACGTCTTTAACGATTACCTCAACAAATTTTCAGTAGTATTTATAGATGTTATTTTGATATAATCCAAATCCAGAGAGGATCATGAGTAGAATCTAAGAACTATACTAGAGGACTTAAGGATGGAGAATATCTATAAGAAGTATAGAATGTGTGAGTTATAGATTAAAGAGGTCTCATTCTTGGGCCATATCATCACAAGCAATGGGGTATCTATGGATTCCTCTAAAATAGATGAAATTGATGGATGGATGAGGCCAACATCAGTAACAGATATACATATCTTCTTGGGGTTATCTGAATATTATCGATGATTGGTGAGAAATTTCTCATGATTTTCGAACCCTCTTACCATGATAAGTCAGATGGGAGTAATGTTTTATTGGAGTGATGAATGCGAAGAAAGATTGAATGAGTTAAAAAAGAGGCTTATAAATGATCCCATGCTCACATTACCCAAAAGTGGATATCTTTTTATGGTATTTAGTGATTCTTTAAATAAGGGATTAGACTGTGTGTAGGTGAAAAATGAAAAATTCATTGCCTATGCTTGAAGGAAATTGAATGTTCATGATCAGAATTATCCAACACATGATTTGGAGTTAGCTATGGTGAACTTTGATTTGAAAATTTGAATCAATTATATCTATGGGGAGAAGTGTGAAATATATACAGACAAAAAAAGCATCAAGTATATATTCACACAGAAATAGTTGAACATGTTCTAATGAAGTTGGTTATAGCTGATCAAATACTATGACTGCTGAATCCATTACCACCCAAGAAAAGTGAACAAGGTGGTGGATGCTCTAAGTAGAATGAACATGAAAATTCTATCATTAATGAGAATTGAGAAGGATCCAATCTTCTTAGACTACATGAATATGGACATGTGAATCATAAAGAAGGGAACACAATCAATCCTTTCACAAATGATTGATCAACCGTCTATTTTTTAAAGGTTAAAGGATGCTCAAAATGATCATGTGGGAATTCAGAAGAAACTAGAAGATATCAGAAAAGGGTAATCCTTGGAGTTCAATGTTAATGAAGAATGATTTGTGATATTTGGGAAAAGACTATGTGTTCCATCATGTCCAGAGCTGAAGAAGGAACTTTTGGATGATGCATATTGTTCAAATTTCTCAATTCACCCATGAAACACAAAGATGTATTGAGATATCTAAGAGAATTATTGGTGGTATAATATGAAGAAAGATATTGTTGAGTATACATCAAAGTTCCGGGTATGTCAGCAAGTGAAGGTAGAGAGATTGAATTCTAAGGGGATGATGCAACCATTGCACATACCAGCATGGAAATGGGAGAACATCACCATGGACTTTTTCACCGGACTTATGAAGACATCAAAAGACAATAATGCAATCTGGGTTGTTATGGATCGTCCTACAAAGTCTGCACACTTTATTGTAATTTGGGATGATTTTTCATTGGATAAAATGGCATGAATATATATCAGGGAAGTGGTAAGGCTGCATGGAGTACCACTATATATTGTATCTGATCGAGATCTAGTATTCAACTCTATGTTTTGGAAGAGACTTCAACATTCTCTGGATACTAAACTGATCTTCAGTACAACCTATCATCCTCAAACTGATGGCCAATCTGAGTGAACTATTCAAATACTAGAGGATATCTTAAGATAATGTTTTATGTACTTCAAAGGAGTGTGGGACCAACATCTTCCACTGGTTGATATCTCCAACAATAACTGTTTCCACTTGAGCATCTGAATGGAACCTTATGAATCCCTATATGGGAAGAGGTGCAGAACACAGACATTTTGGGATGATGTTGGTGAACTTTATCTTCTAGAACTAGATATGGTCGAAGAAATGGTGGAGAAGGTGAAAACCATTCTGTAGCATCTCACGGAAGCCCAGAGTTGATAGAAGAGTTAGGCAGAAAACTATCAACGAGACCTTGAGTTTAAAGTAAGAGACGTGGTATTTCTAAGAATATCTCCATAGAAGAAGGTCATGAGGTTTGGAAAGAAAGGGTAGTTAATTCCTAGGTACATCGGCCCCTTCGAGATTCTTGATCGTGTTGAGGCTGTGGTCTATCGACTAGAACTTCCACCTACCATGGACAAAGTACATGATGTATTTCATGTATCCCTCTAAGGAATTACATACCAGACCCTTCACATGTACTCTCTTCTGAGGTAGTATAACTAGAGGATGATCTTTTTTATGAAGAGAATCCTGTGAACATTTTAGACCGTAGAAAAAAAGTTCTACAAAATAAGAAAATTCCACACATCAAGGTGTTGTGGTGAAACTAAATGTTTGAAGAAGCGACGTGGGAATCAGAGGAAGTGATGAAGCATAGTTACCCACATTTGATTTAAATTGGGAAAAGGTAATTTCGATGGAAAACTTTCTTAAGGGGGATGATTGTAAGGACCCAAAATTTCATTAATGGAAATTCCTCTTGATCTAATTAAATGTTTATTATGCTTATGTAAAATGTGAACATCATTGGTTTTATGTTTCTGTATTTTAAAATACCTTTATGAATTGTGATCATTGCTAATATTTCCATTGGACAGTGATACCATGATTAATATAAATATAGGGCTTTAACAAATCCAATTTACTCAGAAAAAGGAATCGATGGCCTCATCCAGTGGACTTTCCCCATACGAAGCCCATTTTTCAGAGCATTGAAAGGGGGTGACCTCATTGGGATTTTCTCTTGACTAATCCCAAGCTAAGATTGAGCACGCTAAGATTGAGTGTAACCGACTATAGGAGAAGTGGAAGTTAATAGAGATTATCACCTGATTAATGTTATCAGAGCCACCCCAAGAGTCTATCACCATCGCACACCTTACCCTTCGATATTATGTGGGTGTTATAAGGGGTTATGTAACAATACCCTATCACTATTACTATGTACATTATTTTGGCATAAAAAATGTGCTTTCATTTTATTATTGTCACTTTGTAAATAGTTTTTAAAGCACCAATACTATTTTTAGTTAATATTAAACTATGAAATATATTTTGATGAATTAATGGATTTATGAATTAAATATTATTTTAATAAAATATTATTATTATTAAATTAATTCTTATTAAATATAAATGATCATATAATTTTATAAATGTAATTGTAATTTTTATTATTGTTTGAAAGCTGTTTTTGACAAACCCGTGAATTTTTTGTAAATGTCGATTTTTATTTTAAAAGTAATATTTTTCATATTTATAAAAATAATATTTTTTTTGGAACCAGGAAATCAAAATTTTCTATTGGTGATTTTATCATAATTTTCCGAGACAGTCAAATTTTTGGGTAAAAATTAAATACCGTTTAAATATATAATGTATTTTATGACATCATAATGACCCAATAGTGATATAATAAAATAATATAAACGTTATGTTCAACAAATATATGTTTTTCCATTAAAATAAGGTGATTTTGGGTTTTTTGATTTATTTTTACAAAGATATAGTGGACCCTTTAAGGCTTATAAAACATTTTGTCTTTTTAAAATTTTTTCCTTGAAAGTGTGACTCGCCTCCACATAAGAAACCCTATTAATTTAAGATGTTTGGCCATTGGCATCATAAAACATTATTTTTCACTCCCATTTGTCAGAAATAATGGGGAAAACCATGGGTTGGTTTTTGGTTTTGATTAGCTTAATGTGAGGTGTCCTAAACCTAAATAATAATGATTTCCCTCTCAGTTCATATATAACCCCACCCATGATTCCACTTCCTCTTCCCTCAAAGACAATGGATTTAGACCAACCCCTGACTTCTTTTCCCTATAATCCTTCCAAGTTTTCTAAAGCTCCCAAGAAGCCTCACTCAAGCCTCTCCAAAGCCTTTTGGATCACGCTTTCATATAAGTGTTTTATTCCTTTTTCATTTTTGTCCAACTTTTGTTTATGTTTTTATGCCATTTTTACAATTAATAATGTTGGGGTATGATTTCTCACCTCCCCCGTACTACCCTATTTAAGTTTTTCTGATGAGATACCCATTTATCTTTCATTAATGCCTCCCATATACACCAATTACCATGCCGAAATTCTGTGAGGTATTTCTCTCTCCTCTTTTACATCCATGTAATTATTTTTTATGCATCTAAATTCCATTAGGTTTGTTGGGACATGTATCTATATGCCCACCTTACTTTACATTTCATGTATATATGTCGAGACACCCTTTTCTCTCTCATTAACCATTTTCATTAATCCTTATGTCACGTTGTTATGCTGCCGAAATTGCACCACATTTTTCCAAGCCAAGATCATTGTGTAGTGAATACCATACCCGTGTCTCTAACAAGGGTATTCACCATTTTAAACATATAAACAATGAATGGTACTTTCATGTTTTTATTTCACATTACTTAATCATGGAATAACTGATTATGTTGATTGATTCCATGATCCATGTGGCACACTTATACGTGAAATGAGATGTTTAAGAAGGGTGTGCCCTGATAGCGCTCTAATGCATTGGGTAAGTTATAGTATCATGATACGTCATGTGAGATGGTTGTTGAATCATTCTAATTCAAGTGAAACGAGTTTTTACTCATGCTTCATGTTCAATGAGGGTTTACTCATTCTCCATGTGCAATGAGCCTTAGCTCATGCTAATTCCATGTTAAGTGTTGTTTCCACATTTCCATGTTATGATTATCATATTTTATCATTCATTTAAATTCATGATTCTCTTGTGATCCATTGATATGTATATTTTCTAACATGCTTTGTATTCCTAATGTTATTCCATTTTTATTTCCTTACTGGGTTTTATATCTCACCCTTTTCTTATGCACGTCCTCAGGTTATCCCATGCAATGCTAAGTACGAGGGAACGCAGTGGCCATGTAAAAAAATTTCAATAAAGATATTTTGTGTTTTATGTTCTAAGTTGTAATGTAATGTTCCTAATCCCCAAAGACACTAGACCTCTCTATCTTCTATGTTGTATCACGTGAAGATTTTACGTAATAAATCAGGTTTATGCGTGTAATAAAAAGAAGGTTTGTTATACATGTTAATATCAAAATAAGGCAATCACTTGATTATTTTGAATATAATATTTATGCATGAGTACTTGGAGGTACATTCAAGCACTGGACAGAAGAACACATGATTACTAAGGAAAGTACAATGAAAAAAATTACTATATGTTCATTTTTCTGTTTAATCCTTCATGTGATTGTTATCATATGAAAATGATTCTAGAATCATAGAAGGAGAATGTGAATTTATGAAGGAATATACACCATTATATTTGAATATGTGTCATGTTAATGAAAAAAATTCCAATTCTGAAGAATTTAAAAAAATATGATGATCTTTAGACATTCAAAATAAATGATTGAAACAACAAATTTTTTGGAAATTCAAGTCATTGAATACTGAAAGGAGAGGTGGTGGAACTCACTAATAAATGGAGATCATCTGAGTCCAAGATATCCCTTATAATTTATCATTTAGTGCTCTAATTTTAGAGTGAAATAGAGCATCTCCAAAATTCATTTACACAAAGAATATAATACCTCTCATTTTCTTTGATCACACAAAGGGTAAGGATTCCATGACCCTCCAACGATGTGATTAATTAGAGATTAAATATTTTATGTACACTATTATGTGAAGATAATATAAGTTTCCATTTAGAAATATTGGTTTTTATGAAGTATTGAGATACCACATACACTGTTACACTAAGATGGAGGAGCAAGGCAGACAGTGTGTGCATTATTTCTTGAAGTATATGGATACATAACCAGATAGATTCATGAAAAATATAGAGATAGCACATAATGTAATAATATGAGAAATAATATACGATAGGGTTTCATAACTAAATTGGGGTTGGTGAAATCCTTTTGAGGATTCAAGAAGAAGTAGGTTTGAGATAGTGACAGATTATACTTGTACAAAATAAAATTAATGAAGCTTGTGTACATTACATGCACACATTTAAGTGAGGATATGAATTCATTATAAGAATGAATAATTAAAGATTAATAATTTGATAGATATGAGGTGGATAGTAATATATTTTTATTAGAAGTTATTTGAGGAAGACCAACAACTCTAATTCATCAAGTGAAAAGGCTCTAGGAGAAGTGTACATGGTCAAGACAGATATAGAAATCTCAAGGATGAAGATCAACATATATTGGTTCAGAAGAAACTAGGATGTGGAAGAGATCATCCTATAGTGGATCAATATTTCAAGAAGAACAATACTATGAGATGTAGTATAAACATACTTTTATGTTACTCAAGAGGGTAAAGGCCAATTCAGACTCTGGTACCATTGTATAACATAGTATAAAGATCCTCTAATGTAGAATCATGAGTTCGAATACATTGTGACTCTATATTGATGTTTTTAATTTATTGATAAAGTATATAATCCATTATGACGGTATTAACTAGAATGATAAATACTAGGCTCACATTGTTAACAAACAATGTAAATCACCATGTTTAGAGCTTTCATTTACTACATCATTCTAGGTGAGGGTATTAGAAACTAGAATATTGGATCGAGGCCTCAAATGGACATACTTGCTGAATTGAAAAAGAATGATTTTTAAAAAGAAAAGGGGTAATTGATTCACCTCCCCTATCAATGATCTTATACTGATCTGGATTCTATAGAAAATAATAACACAAGTTTTACATGGTTTAGATTTAATCTTATCTCTTTGGGAAACATTTTAATGATTTTATTAAAGGAACAAAAAATTATTACAATATGAAACACACATTATAAAATATATATTCCATTAAATATATATAGTATATCACATGTAGTGAAAATAGTTTCACTACCTTACAATCTTCACTAAGAGAATGGACACCTGGATATGATCTTATTTCGATTCCCCTAAAATTTCCTAAGGCATAAAAAAATTCATCTTTTTCCACCGAAACATAACGTAAATAAATAAAACATAACTTTACTTTAATAACTATTACATATCACAATAACTCACACTCCATAACCTATAGTTTTAACACCTTTTGATATTAGATACATAACCATATTATTTTACATCATCTTAAATATCTCCCACATATATCTTTCAAACATGAAACCCTTATAGTCATTTCATACATAACACTCTTCTTCATAATATAGAGAAAGTATATATAATAATTCGTGAAATCAAATTCTCACTAATGGTAAACATATGAGATATTAATTGAAGATCATAAGTGATCATAATATGGGTATATGGGTATGAGAACATAATAAAAGTGCTTGACATAAAATAAGATATTCATACCCAATAAGACACAAATATTATATCACAATTCATTGCACTAGGATTTATAATAACATAAAAAGTGAGTAATTGAAGTGTAAAAACATTAGTCAATAATCATGATCAATGAAAAACCTAACATATGCATAAGAATAAGGTACCTACATAATAATATAATATAATTTAGTATTTCTAGTCTCACTATAATGACCATCATCAAATAGTTCAAAAATTCCCATAGTGTATTAGGTTCACTCCCCTTTCCCATAAGCATAGTAAAACGATATCCATAGTGGATGTGTTTCAGTCTCCAATCCTTTACATGTCATCACATGAGAAATAAATCTTGTCAAAATAAATTAGGGGGATATATAATTCCAATACCACGCATCGCATAATTAATAACCCTACATATGTGAGCCATATGAAAATCAAAATATTCATAATTACATCATTAATTAATTAACATATAAAAAAGAAATTGGTATCATGAATATTTTAACAACAAATGGTCATATGCGATATCAAGAATAAATTTCGATGGTTTTATTAATTAATATCCCCAATGAAGGAAAACCACATTAATTTATATTGATATATGTCACGACCTGTCCCTAGGGGCCCGTGTCATGACTATCCCAAGCCCGCCTTCCATAGGCAAGTGGTTGGCGACTAGCACCGTAGGTATATCCCTGAAAATAGGAAGGCATTGCCTTTAAACCTGCAAACACATAGATCAAGTATATGATAGGATGAAAACCAATAAGTAAATCTGTATAGTAAAAAGGGGGTTTGTACTATATGTAACGTGGGAGGGAATAAAAGCCCAATTGAAATGTACAACTACAATAGAAAAACTACTCCTGGAATCATCTGTCGGGGTTCCTACCTGAAGGGTAGGTATAGCTCATGGTCGGTTGTCACTATGGCTCATCACGTCTAAAGGACCACCACTGAGCATTTTCCAGTCTTGGATCCCAATCGTCGGTCAAATTTGGTCATCATCTGTACAGTACACAACAAGGTGTGGACGAAACCCGTGTAGGGGTGAGTATAATCATACTCAGCAGGGACCCTGAGACCCCTGAAGGTCTCCCAGAGTTCCACATGGAAAAAACCACAAGCAAGACCACAACCAAAAAGTAAGAATAAATAGTCATCTCACACAAGGTATAAAACTCAGAGATCAATAATATAGATGATAGTCTTAAGCTATATCATCTTATTCCATTTAGAAGTTCCACTCCTGATCCACAATGAAGTTGTTCTATTATCGATCCACTCTTAGATGTATGTCATTGTTTCATGATCGGACACTGTACCATTGGTCCTCATCAGTTCACGCTACAGCTAATCCACACAGGGTCTCTAGAATGCTAATACACACAGGGTCGCTGGATTGCTGATCCCCATAGGGTCGCTGGAATGCCGATCCACACAGGTTTGCTGGTTGTTGATCGACATAGGGTTACAATATAGTGATCCACTTAGTGTCAATAGGTGCTGATCCTTGACAGGCCACTCTAAAACTAGTCTTCATTGGGTATATATGATTCTAATCCACATAGGGTATCTATGATGATGATCCACATAGGTCACTACATCAAAGATAACCAGTCACATGATTCCCCGCACCCGGTGTGCTCGAGTTCTGTAGAATGTGCTCCTCGAGATATCTGTCATACATCGACCACCACTAAGCTCTAAAAAGGATTAACCCCAAGGTACTTCATTTCGTAAGGCTTCCATGGTGGAATATGGCACATCAATCAGTCTCCCGATCTGTGAGTTATAAGTGTTTTAGTACCGACGAATCGGTTGGATTCAGGTTTGATCCAACCCTATTGTACTCCAACATTCTCCAAAATTTGAGTGGAGTATACCAAATGGATTGTCTCTCTCCATGGATCCCAACTACATAGACGGTTCGTCAAATGGACGTTTGGATTTCAAGTTATGACATTTTAAGTGAAAAGGCGTCGATGGGTCCGATTCTGGTCTGACACGACCCGATCTAGGCCGCCCCGACCTGTTACGGGCTGCCCCGCCCCAACCCGATCCGAGCCACACCCGGTCTGGGCTGACTCGACCCGGACTGGGTCGGACTGGCTTGGGTTGGCCCGGTTGGGCTTGACCAATGTGGGCTCAGCCCGCTGGGCAGTGGTCTGACACAGCCTGATAGGGGGGGGGGCATCCTGGCCCACAAGGGGCACGACCCGTCCCACAGGGGGGTGCTTCCCTACCCGCAATAGGGCGCCACGTAGCTGGCAAGAGGGCACAACTCAGACCGCAGGAGAGCGCAGGGCCCACCCCAGCTAGCAAGGTTGGAGGAGAACATCCCTCCTTTTTCCCCGAATGACTAAGACGTTCGGGACATGGAGCGGCGGCGCCATGTGGCTCTTCCTGGTCATCCGCGAGACCCATAGGGAGTGAGTCCCTACCTCCTCCATGACTTCAATTCATGGAAACCTCAAGCGGCGTGCGACTGTGCGCTCCTACTCCTCCGGCGGCGTGCGAGGGAGCACACCCACCATCTTTGTGGTGGGCCAGTGCGGGCCGCCTGCTGACTGCCGTGACCTAGTGTCACGACCTCCTCTTGCGGCATGCGATGATGCATCACTACCATCACAGTTGGATTCTGCCATCACCTATTGAAACCGGCCACTAGTGACGCCGCACCGGTGTCATCGGAGTGATGAAACACCGATGTCGCACTGACGGTCATCCGTGGACCACCGGGTGAGCCCCGGGGGTCTGTTTTTCTATCCGTTCACACCTAAGGGCTTCCCGAGTCATCTCTTTCACTTCATGACCCTCATATTTGGGTTACATCCAACCTGAAAATTCACCTGCGTAGTAGGAAAAGATAAAAAAAGAGGTGGAGGGACCAAGCCTTGTTCGTTCGGCCCACACCCTCCACGTTAGAATCATAACAAGGGAGAAGATAATTGATTCAAGAACTCTTGAAATTTAAAAAAGAATAAACCCTTCCTCATGAGTCCTTGGAGAGTGTCCCGTATTTGAATATGGGTCGATGTTCGTTGATCCTGAAGTAAGACTCAAATGATGCTGCTCAAAGGACGATCTTCAGTTCTGTCTTGATGGATCCATTCTTCATCATGTGGATCCTCCCAAAATCCTCCTCTCCCAAAAAACCACTTATTTTCCAACGAATTCAATCAACAAAAATAGAGAAGATGGGATTCATCCTTACATCACATAATTAATAATGGTTCATTAATTGGTGCAATTAATGAACCTCCTTAATTGCATGATGGGTGGTTACACATTTTTGTGTAAACAAGTATTTAATGTACTTCATTAAATTCCCAACCACCCCATGTGGTCCCCATCACCAAAACCTAGAAGAGAGGTGAAAGTTATTTAAAATAAATTATATTTATTTTATTAGTCCTCCACAAAGACCACATAAACCAACTTCCTCTCTCAACCCAATACAGTCGAGGTTAAGGCTCTCTTAAGTGAATCTCGGCTCTATGAGTTCAATGGTACCCTCATATTTCAATTCTGAGCACCAGTTCCAAATTTAGTATTTCCAACTTGCATGTTTACTGAACGAAAATTAACAAAGATTAAAATTCCATTTCGGGCACACTGGGCATCAGAATCAAACGCTGTCAGATTTTTTATCTTATGAATAGTTCTATATAATAATAAAAAAAATTAAATGAAAAATTTGGGTCTTTAAATTCTACACACCATAGGGATTTTCATCCCTGAAATCCACAACATTGAATAAGGAAAAAAATGGGTGTAGTGAGCATGAATCTAATTCTCTCACTCCCATGTTCTCTCCTGGAGGTTTTTCTGCTTCCAGTGAACGCGCACTAGTGGTATCAATCGTTCACAAAGGAACTGATCTTGTTTACCCTCAATCTCCACTATATCCTCCATAAACGTCACCCCATCATCAATGTCCAGCTTTCCCTAGTCAATAATGTGTGATGGATCGGGCACATAATTACTCAGTTGTGACACCTGTAAATTTTCATGCACCCGATGCATTTGTGGGGGAAGATCTAGACGATACGCCACCTTTCCAACTCTATTGAGAACCTGAAAAGGTCTGATGAACCTCATAGATAGCTTGACGATCTTTCCAAATCTCCGAAAACCTCATTGAGGTTAGACACGCAGGAAGACATTGTCTCCTTCCTCAAACTCCAAAGGTCTCTGTCTCCTGTCAGTATAAGACTTCTTCCTAATCCGTGAAGTCTTTATCTTATCTTGTATGATTTTGAACTCCTCAGTCGTAGCTCGTACCAGCTCTAGACCCATATGTTCATACTCCACTGGGTCTATCCATCATAGAGGTGATCTGCATGGTTGACCATATAAGTCCTAAATGGTACCATACTAATGTTGGAGTGATATCTGTTGTTGTATGCTAACTCCGCCAAGGTAAAGTGATCCTCCCAACCATGACCAAAATCTAGGATACAATCACGAAGCATGTCCTCCAGTTTCGGAATGGTCTGCTCCGTCTAACCATTCATCTAAGGATGAAAGGAAGTTCTCAAACATAGATGATTTCCAAAAAATTCATGTAATCACTTCCACAAATGGGATGCAAAACGTTATTCACAATCAAATATGATCTTCTATGGCACCCCAGGAAACCTTAAATTATCCTATATGTAGAGGCATCCCAATCCCTCTACTGATCTCTGCTCTTAGATGGGTAAGAAGTTGGCCGACTTGGTAAGTCGTTCAATGAGTACACAGATGGAATCATGTCCCTAGTACATACGTGGTAGCCCTATCAAAAAATCTATAGAAATACCATATCACTTCCACTCTGGTACCTCAATTAGCTGATTTAATCTTGCTGGAACATGATGCTCGATCTTCACTTTCGGAAAAGTGAGGCATCAGGATACAAAATCCGCCACTGCTTTCTTCATCTCTGGATACCAGTGCAGATTCCAGAGGTCATGGTATAACTTCAACACACCAAGATTTACCACTACATGGGATGTATGGAACTCCCTCAAAACCTCCTCCTGAACCGCCCCCGGTACTATGGTGCATCCATTAATGAGGATGACATACTCTATACCTTCGGAAAATCCATCAGGTGCTTGTATTGAGGATATCTAAGCACGTTGAACCTCACTATCAATGTCCATAAGATACGCCTCTCGGGCTCGCTGAAGGAGTGGGGGAGTGACTGTCCTAGACTAGAGGTAAGATTCTCTATCCCTATCCACGAAAGTTATCTGCAACGTGACCAACTGCTCAATCACCTCACTCAGAAACTGTGGACCAGACCTCTTGCTGAGTGCATATTTTACCATGTTCCCCTTCCCAGATGTATAGACTATCTCAAAGTCATAGTCCAGGACGAACTCTATAAATCACCACTATCTCCGGTACATGTCATTATATGGGAAGATATACAAGAGACTCTTCCAATCAGAGTCGGCTGTAAAATGTTCTTCCATCGAGTAGTGTCACCACATCTTCAAGGTGAATACCACTGCTGCTAACTCCAGGTCATGGGTAGCATAGTTTTTCTCATGTTGTTTCAGATTTCATGATCCATAAGAGATCATTGCTCACTCCTGCATCAAGACACATCCAAGTCTAGTCCATTATGAGTCACAGTAAACTACATACCCAACGCCCTCTCCTGGTACCCTCAAGATGGGGGCACTCATCAGTCTCTACCTGAGCTCCCAAAAAACTTGCTGGCATCTCTCCATCCACACGAAGGGCTATACCTTCTTTATCAATGCAGAAATGCGTGCCACAACTCTAGAAAAGTCAGGTAAAAATCTCTGGTAGTAACTAGACAACACCAAGGAACTCCACACCTCAGTCACACTCCTGGGTGGATCCCAATAAAGCACAACCTCTATGTTCGCTAGATCCACTGCAACTCCAGCCTCCAAGATAACGTGTCCCACAAAGTGGACCTCCCGTATCCAGAACTGGCACTTCGAGAGCTTTCCATAAATCTAGTGCTCTCGGAGTGTATCCAGAACAATCTATAGATGATTGGCATGATCCTCCTCTGTTACTGAGTACACCAAGATGTCATCAATTAAGATCACCAAGAAGTGATCAAGGTATGGCTTAATGATCCTATTCATGGGTCCCATGAACACTATAGGGGTGTTGGTCACGCTGAATGGCATAACAAGAACTCATTGTGGAAATACTGACATCTATAGTCCGTCTTCTGCACATCCTCACCTCATGCCCTGAGCTGATGATAGTCTTATCTGAGGTCTATCTTCGAAAACCAATGAGTTACCTTCAAATGATTGAAGAGATCATCAATCCTCAGAAGTGGAAACTTGTTCTTCACAGTCACCTAGTTTAGGCACCAATAATCTACACAGAGCCTCAAAATCCCATCATCCTTCTTGGAAAACAAAATCAGGGCTGCTCATGGAAAAACATTGGGCCTTATGAACCCATTCCTCTACAAGTCCTCTAGCTATACCCATAACTCACGAGGCTCTGCATGAGCCATATGATAATCTGGTGTCTATATTGGTGATGTCCTGGGGTATAGTTGATGTTGAAGTCCACCTCTCTACGAGGATGTAGTCTAGGAAAATCATCAGGGAAGACATCGGCATACTGGTCCACCACTACGGGATAGATCAGACTCTCAACATCAACAGCTTTGAGGGTAAGGCTAGCGAACTGATGTGTGATTAGCTGAACCCTCCTCCAGGTAATTCCATCATGTGAAACAAAGGTTCTCTTATCACCATTAAAGGAAAACCTGGTCCCATCTTCAAGGACACACCACACTTTGTGCCTAATGCAGTCAATCTGAGCATGGACTATAGATAAATAGTCCATACCCAAGATGACATCATAAGGCCTCATCACCACTACTAGAATATCCCAACCAAATCTTTTTCCTCATAGAGTAAGCTCACACTGTCGGCACCAGTGTGTAATTGTCGAATCCACTCTAATAAGAGTCTCTAGCTGTAAGGATCGAGCCAACACCAAAACCGAAATCTCTGAGCTCCGAACAAGGACCATGGAAATGAAAAAGTGATAGAAACATGTGTCTATAAGTACTCTAGGTAAGGTGGAGTAGACACAGAATGCACCTAAAATCATCTCTGGAGCGCCATGGTCGTAGGACTCAGATTCCTGGAGCTAAGCTCGTCCATGTCCACCTACTCCCTATGGTCGGGGTGGACCACCTAGAGGTGGTAGCGGTTGAACCTAGAATCGTCAGCCACCACCTGTTGCATGGCCAACTCCTCTGCCACGTCATCATGCTGCCTGTGGAACTCCTTGATCAAATTTCTTCCTCAACCTTGATAGTCCCTCGACCGTCTGATGGTCGTCAGTGCATTTGGTTGGGAAGTCACGAGCCATGTGACCCTACCTGCCGCATGTAAAGCACAATATACTCCTTTGTTGACCTTCTCTAACAAATTTTCCTGTCACCTCCAACCCTACATCCTAGGGCCATCCACCAGAAGGTCTAGTCTTCTTAGACCTCTATGCCATCTGCCTTTTACCAGCCGCAGATGACTGTACTACGTGTCGCATGGGGGTGGGTCTCACTGTCGCTGTCTACTCAGTAAGGAATATATCTATCAATATCGATCTATATATAACTCAAACATGCATCGAGATAATAAAATATACCATCAATGTTCTGATATCACATCAATGTTCCTGCTTGATGGACTAGGCCCTAATGAAAGGGTCCGGCATCATGTTGGTAGAGTAGTGTGAGAGGTCAGTGAACCTCGCCGAGTACTAGAACATAGTCAGGCTGCCCTACTATAAGTGTAGTAGCTCTTGTATATGCAGAGAGCATTGAGTCACTAAAATGAACTCTGCCCTGAAGAGGGCCTCGATATATTCCCAGGTGAGGGTCACCTCATCATGCATCTAGAGCATCAAGTACCACCATCTCCCTACTGCTACCTAGAAAATACTGGCACCTAGGATCACCATCTGGTCTACTAGTGTCCCAACCAGGAGAAAACATGTGGCCATAGCCTCCATCCAGTCCTCAGACACCTATCGATCCATCTCTCCTCAGAACCTCAGAGGCCTCTATCGTTGAAAATCAGGCAACGTGCTTAGTCAGCATGCACTATCTATTGGTGGGGATGGTGGAAACGATTTCCCAATAAGTAGTGGTGCGGCTGTTACACCACCGAATGGTACTATCATCGTATGTGGGCCCTGCACCAAAGCCTCATCACTTGGTGGGATGTCATTGTGAACTCCCTTAGGAATCCTGGCTGGTTGTTTGCGTGGTGGCATACAGAAATGAAACAGGTGAGCCATAATAAATAAGTTATACCTGGTGAATTTAATCAAAATTGATCAAAAGTAAACCATTTCCATAACACAGGAAATTAGTGTTTTCGTGCATTGAGTCAAAATTTATAATTCAGTATCCTGGTATAGGGATACGTCAGCTGCCACACCAACACTAGATTCCCCAAACTAAAAACCACACTCATAACACATAACACTATTTCCCATGAAAATATCAGAGTCCTAGTTCTTCAGTAGAACTAACTTTTCTGATACCACTTTGTCACGACCCATCCCCAAGGGCCTATTCTTTGACTACCCCAAGCCTGCCTTCCACAGGACAGGGGTTGACGACTAGCACCGAAACACAAATCCCTAAAAACGTGATGAAATTGCCTTTAAACCTGCAAACACACAGACCTAGTATATGACAGTATGCAAACCACAAAGTAAATCTATATAGTATAAAGGGGGTGTGTACTATAAGTAAATGGGGATGGAATAAAATCCCAACTAAAAAGTATAACTACAATAGGAAAATAGAATTCAGAATCGTCCGCCAAGGTTGCTACTTAAAGGGTAGTTATTGGACATAGTCGGTCGTCAATGCGGATCGTCACATCTAAAATTCCACCTCCCAGAACCATCCAGTATTAGCTCCCAAATCTTGATCAAAGTTTTCCATATTCTCCAAAAGAGATAAAAAATTTCAGGTGAAGCCTATGCAAGGGTGAGTATAAAAATACTTAGTAGGGACCCTGAGACCCCTGAAGGTCTCCCAGAGTTCCATAAAGAAAAAAACTCAAGCAAGAAATCAATCAAAAAACATGAAGCAATAGTTATCACACACCAGGTATACAACTTAGAGATCAGAGATATAGATAATTAATCATAAGATATATCATCTTATTCCATTTAGAAGTTCCACAACTGATCTACGAAGAAGTTGTTCAATTATCAATCCACTATTTGACGTAAGTCGCTATTACACAACATGACACTGTAAAGCTTGTCCTTGTCGGGGCACACTACTTCTGATCAACACAGGGTTGCTAGAATTCTGATCTACATAGGGTCGCTGGAATGTTGATCCACACTGGGTCCCTGGAATGTTGATCCATACAGGGTCTCTAGATGTTGATCCACATAGGGTCGCTAGATGTTGATCCACTCAGGGTGGCTAGGTGCTGATCCATGATGGGATTCTCTAAAACTAGTACTCGTCGGGTAGCTATGATTTTTATCCACATAGGGTCTCCAAGATTTTGATCCATATAGGGTCTCTACATCAAAGACAGCCAGTCACATGATTCCCCGCACCCGGTGCACTAGAGTTTGGTATAAATCTCTCTTGAGATATCAGTCGAACCTCAAATTCTTATAATCATAAAAATATAGTAACCCAAAGAACCTCTATGTCTTACAGGTTCCAACGTGATAGACGACGCGTCAATAAAACGCTCGGTTTGTGAGTTATAAGCATTTTAGTACTGAGGACCCGATTAGATTCAGGTTCGATCCAACCCGGCCATACCCCACATTTCTCCAAAATTATAGTGGAGTATAGAAAAATACCTTGTAGCTCCAAGGATCAAAGCAATTCAGACGGTTCGTCAAATGGATGCCTGGATTTCAAGTTATGACATTTTAAGAGAAACAGGGCCTTGATGGGTTCCAGTCTTGTCTGACCCGGTCAGGCCGACCCGGTTTGGGATGACCCGACCCTGTTCTAGTCGAACCGACTCAGAATAGACCCGAACCGGCCCAACCTGAACCATCCTGGGTTGTGGCGGTCTTGGTCCGCTGGGCCGCGGTCTGGCCTAGCCTACTAGGGGGGTGCGGCTCGGCCCGTAGAGGGCGCAACCCGACCTGTAGGGGGTGCAGCTCAGCCCGCAAGGGGGTATGACCCCACCTATAGGGAGGTGTGGCCCAACCGGTAGGGGGATCATCCCCACTAGTTTGGCGGTGTGGCCGCACCAGTAGGGCGGAGCGGCCCAACAAGCAGGGGTGCACACCATAGCCCGCAGGAGGGCGCAGGGCCCGCCCTAACTGGCACGAGGGGATGTATCCACCATTTTTCCTGAACATCTAATCTGTTCGAGACATGGATAGGTGTCACCATGGGGCATCGCCTGGTCTCCTGTCGGACCCGTAGGGAGCAGGTCCTTGCCTCCGCTGCGACTTCGAGCTGTGACCACCTCCAGCGTCGCACGATGGAGCACCGCCACCATCTCTGTGGCTGGAAGGTGTCGGCTGCATGATAACAGCCACAACCTAGTGCCGCAGCCTCATCCTACAGTGCACGATGGCACACCTCCACCACCATAGTCGGCCGGTTCTATCCACTGCCATCACTCGCTGGTGCCGGTCTCCAATGTTGTCGCACTAGTGCCGCCCCGGTGTTTAACCGTGGGCCACCGGGTGAGCCCCGATGGTCAGTTTTTCCATACGTTCATACCTACGGGCTTCCTGGGTCATCTCCTTCACTGCTTGAGCCTCAGATTTGGGTTCCATCAAACCCAAAAATTCACCCGCGTAAGACAAAATGATAAAAAATGAGGCAAGGGACTGGGACTTGATCATTTGTCCTGCGCCCTCCACATTATAATCTTTACAGGGGAAAAGATAATTGATTCAACAACTCTTTAAATTTAATCAAAACAAAACCCTACATCATGAGTCATTGGAGAGTGTATCATATTTGAAGATGGTTCAGTGTTCATCGATCCCGATGAAAGCCTTCGATGGTGCCACTCAAACGACGATCTTCAGTTCTTGCTTGATGGATCAATTCTTCGTAAAGAGGCTCCTCCCAAAATCCACCTCTCCAAAAAACACCACTACTTTTCCAACAAATTCAAAAACCAATAATATAGAAGAGTGTTTTTATATTTACAACACATAATTAATAGTGGTTTATTAAATGGGGAAATTAATGATCCTCCTTAATTTCATGTAGGGTGGTTACACATTTTTGTCTAATCAGGCATTTAATGTCCTGTATTAAATGCCAACCACCCCTTGTGGTCCCCGTCACCAAAACCTAAAATATAGGAGGAATTTATTTAAAATAAATTATATTTATTTTATCAACACTCCACGAAAACCGCAAAAAAACATCCTCTCTCAATCAACTACGGTTGAGGTTAAGGCTCCCTCAGGAGAATCTCGATGCAGTGAGTTCAATAGTGCCCTCATATTTCAAATTCAAGCACTAGTTCAAAAGTTAGTATTTCTCACTCTCACATTTACTAAACATACCTTAAGAAAGCATAAAATTCCATTCTGGGCACACCAGGAATCAGAATCAAACTCCATAAAATTTCATAGCCTTGTAATTGTTCCATATAATAAAAATATTACATGGAAAATCTGGGTCTTTACAATAATGGTGAAAAAAATTATAATATAATTATTTTTTTTGAAAAATTAGAATAAATATCTATTACTTTAGATAACTTTTATTAAAACAAATTGTTTATAAAAAATTGGAATAAAAATAAAATTGGAAAACCATGAAAACATGAAGGATGATTCAAAATGGAAACTTATGAATAATTTCGGAAAATTCATTCATGTAGAATATGTTAATAAATATTTCTTTCATACCTTTATAATGAAAGTAAATGACAATATAAAATGATTAGTGTGGAAAATGTTAATAAGAGATTCCTTTTAATATTTTGTAAATAAATTCAAGGACAATAGAAAATGAACTTATGAAAGACCAAATTTTAATATAAGTATTTTAAAAAAAAACAATTAATGAATTTGAACATGGAGGGGAATGATTACTGACCAAAAAGAATAGATAAGGTCAACTCCACTTACATGAATCCTTTCGGTTGAATTGGGAAATAAAGGGAGGTGAAATGGTAAGAAGAAATATAAAATAAATAAATAGCCATATGAGAAGAAAATAATTATGGTTTTAGATATAAAGAACAAATAATTATACCAAATATTAATTTTTACATAAATAAGAATGAATTAATAGTGAGATTCGAAAAAACCCCATACCCGAGATTTCATCTTAGTCAGACGCACTCTAAATTCCTATATACTAAATATAAGATTATTATTAATATGAAAATGAACCTTATTAATATTTATTTTACGTAATACCAATCATTTGGAATTCCTTATTTATCACATATTAATTATTTATAGTTAAAAATTAATATTTGGGTGTTAATTGTTCTGTTTCCCGTGCATAATTCGGTAAGGCATTTCCAGCCATTTCTCTTAGGCCATGGGTTAATCATATCAATTATTTTCATGAATGTGTATTATATGTGTTCTATATAGTTCTGTATTATCATGGCCACTTCATGCAACTTATGGTGGCAGTTCCCGTGGAATGCAGAAAAATATCATTTATATGAATTTCAATTAAATAAAAAGAGTTAAATTTATAAATGAATATACTTGTAACACCCCAATTTTTTCTCAAAATAAATAGAAATTCATGGAACATTGTTTTAAGTAGATATTTATTACTATCCTTTAAAACATAACTTTTCAACTTCTATGTTTTGAATTTGAAGAAACTCTCATCTACAATTGTGTTCAGTATGTTATTTGGAGTCTATTAGAACCAACTTATTTTTTGGGTGAATAGTAACATACCCTTATAAATAGTAATATGACCCTAATGAATATTAAATTGTATTACTATTTTATTTTCTTAAGGCTTTAAGATAATAACATCTTGGTTAATTTTTCATCGTGATACAGAAGTTGTTATAGAATTATAATTATTATATTTTGAATTAAGTATGGTTTTATTTAAAAATTAAATTAAAAATATTTACAAAAATATTTTAAAAAAATGGACTTCATTTTTGATATCTACACATCAATAAATGGTTTGGATGAAATTTGGGGATTTTTCTGAAATAATTGATTTTTCGTTGAATAGTAAAAAATACAGTTTTTAGTTCCAGTATGTTAATGACATCATTAATGATATGATAATGATGTCAAAAATCTGGTAGAATTATGTACAGTTAAATAATATGTGAGGTTCCCCAAGTGTCTTATACCCTGGGAAAATACCATGAAAAAACCCATGGTTTTTCAAATACCACTCATGAGGTGTCCCATGGAAATTATTAAAATATTCCCTTACTTTTCCTAAAAATACTAACCCATTCCTTCATTAAATTCATTCCCACTTATATTTAAACGAATATCTGGACTCCTTACCATCGTATTATTTCTCCCAAGGTTTCCTCAAGCCCCAAAGGTCCCAACCATCATGTTCTATGGGTTACTCTACAAAGTGAGAAAATTCTCAATTTTCTTCTTTTTCCATTAATGTTCTCTTTTATGTGGTATAAGTTTCATGTTTCCATACCATGTTATTATTTAATTATTATTATTGATCTAATCTATATTATTATTTATTTATTGATGGGATACCCTTGTCCCCTCCCTTTTTTTGATTTTCTAAAACCATGATGCACAGCCGTTAGGCTGCCGAATATTTATAAGGGATTTCTCAATTATTATTTTATTTTGAGTTCCATTAATTTCTTATTCTTTATTCGTCTCTTCAAACCCAATATGCATGAAATCTCCATAAATAATTTATATTATGGATGTTCTCATGTTCATGGAAAATTCATCATCATTATTTTCCTCCTCACCCACTTATTCAAGGAATAAAAACATTGTCTGTGATGTGTCAAATTATCAACATCGTGGATGATGTGGTTCCAATTTTCATTAACTCTTTCAAGTATGGCCATGAAACTATTTTCATGGTTTAACCAGGTTATAATATATGTATTATTTCTCATCCATGTTTCTGGAATTTTTTTAACACATGGTTTTCATTTATAAAACGAAATGAGGTCATTATTATTAAAGAACCACTAAAATGATCTAAGTGAACATCATTAATGTTTTACCTTATGAATCATCCTCACATAAGAATTATACATTGTAAATGGTATGATTTATGGTAATGGAAATATTTAAATACTAATATATTCCAATTCTGGAGTTTCACTTCCAATCGACAAGAACATCCACCATGAACAAATCATGGAAGTCAAGTAAAGAACTCACCCAAAAACCGTACAAGGAGAAAAGTAATAACAATTAAAGTGTGAAATGATGTTATGAAATTATCATATAAGATGTTATAAACATGAATATTTTTCTTTAAAATACTAATAAACTATTTTTAACCATTATACAAGAATTTTAATCAAGTTTGAAGTAAGACAAACTCGAGGTAAGAAAATTCTTAACCAAATTTCCATTCTTTGGGTTAACCTTGTACTTCATTATTTATGTTGTAGAGACCCGAAGCTTGACGTACATTGACATTAAATTACTTTTTCAGAATACTTAGTACATAAAAAAAACACACACATAAGAACCGTAATAGTTTAGTGTCTTTGGAAACTCGGAATATAATCTTCTAATCATGGTGAAAGATCTTCAACATCTCCCATAATGATCTTCATTTTTTTAATACCTAAAACATTTCATTATATCCTGGGGAAAAGAAAACATAAAAGGTTGAGATCAAATGCTCAGTAAGGGTAAACAAAATAAATATCAATCACATCATATTCATAAGAACATAACTTTTGGAAATCTTAACCTGCAAAAGAGAGCATAATTTCATAACATGGGATAAATCATAGTAGTGAAATTTAATCCCAATAATCATAACATAAAACGTGAAACTTGAACTTTTTGGAATACACACATAATAATATAGAATCATTTCTTATTAGTCAAGACTCATTGCCAAGACTATCTTAGTGGACAAAGTCCGTTTCTGAACCGAGTTCACTCCTCGTTTCAGTCCTGTTTCAATGAACCGGTATAACCTACCGTTCCAGCCATGTCTATCTAATGAGATATAAAATCTTTACCCAATGAATTGGAGGGAGATATATGTCCCACCCATCTCATAATGATACCATTCTTATGTGTGCCACAAAATCATAAATCATACATCATTGCATAACCCATGTAATAAAAATGGGAATCTTAAACATCGTGACATCATAAAACAATTCATATAAGATAAACGAATTCATAAAAATATAATTCCATCACAAAATAATCAAATAAATGTAATAATAGGGATAGAAACAGAACCCTTTATTATCATAGATGGAATAATAATTTGGATAAAACACTTGAACACCATTCTTGAGGAAAATATCCTTTCTACTTCAAAAACATTTTTCCTTTCTTATCATGTCATATAATTATAAACTAAAATAAGTTGATTAAAAAAAACATTAAAACATTTAAAGGAAGCTTCTTGGAAATAATGTTTTAAAAAATTACATTCATGTCGTATAAGTTAAAAAAATCATTCTTCTCGTACTTTTGTCGGAAAAGTCAAAAAAATACCTCGTACGAAAAACGAAAAAAGATTCCTTTCATATATTTTACTAAAAACTCACCGAAGGTTAAAATAGGATTTAAAAAATTGTAGGTGAATGGAAATAATATTAACTATTGAGGAAACATGGATGTGGATGATAAAATACACCCCAGTAAATACTAAAGTATAAACAATCTCGGATAAAAATGAGATTGTGATATTTCCCTTACCTTATGTCTGATATGCTTTGTACGTATCTGAAACTCCTGTATAATGATTTAAATAATGTCATTAACTTATTACATAATCATATTCATTGTTATGATATCATATATGGTTCACTTATGACTTTATATTACCCGTTCTTCTGTAAATTCAATGTTAAAGAAGCATTTTGGGTAAAATCGTTTCATTTATCGTAGGTGTTTGGACTTGTTGTTCTTGACATTATTATTACTTATATCATGATTTACTTACTTCAAGAATATAAAATATGATTTATATATCATATATATTCAGTATATATATATATATAATATATAGATAAATGAAATGAAACACACCGTTCATGGAGACGGTAGTCCGTACATACGCATGAACGCTGTTTTCCTTTCCTTATTGTCTTGAATGGAAGTTAGTAGATGAAATATATATATACATAAATTCAGTAGATTTAACATGTCATATATTTAATTATTATTCATTATATATACTTTATAATCATTCTGGAATGGTTAACATGGATAATGAATCTCATCGCGTCGTGGAGACGGTAGTCCGTACGTACGCACGAGCGATGATATCATTCCCATGGTCGTGGAATTGTGTTGAAGTGTATGTATACTATTTAAGTATCAATATTACTTTATAATAATCATATATAGTTACTCATTACACCATTATACCCATCCAATTAAGGTGGTGGAAGAAAATAGATTACACCACGGCGTGGAGACGGTATTCCGTACGTACACACGCGCGGTGATTTCCTTTTTCCGTAGGATGGATAGAAGGTTAATTAAAGTTCTTTAATATTTATAATAACATATAAGTATATAAGAAATACATATGTTATTAATTTATCATGAAACAACTAAAGAAGAATAATTTCAAGAAGAAAGAAATTGAAAAAGATCGGTAATGGATATTACCTCTTTTTGACGCGCCTTCACATAACCTCCACTTAAAGAACTAAGGATGGTCTTTGAAAAGCAAAGGACCTCTAGGATAATACTAGGGAAGTGGAGAAGAGATTTTTTCAGGGGTTGGACGAGCTTGAATGCTCAAATTGGTGTGAGGAGGATAGGGAGGAGGTGCCCTTTTATAAGGGAGGAGGGGGGCACCTTAGGAAAATCTCAAAATATTATTTTATATTAATGTCAAATTCGGTTTATAATGGTTCCAAAGGGTATTATTTCGAAGATAAAGTGGGTATGGGTCTACATACTCTCATCCAATAGGATTTAGACAAGTTTAGGTCATTATTTTAACCTTATCAATTAGATTTAACTCTAAGTTAAATAATATAACTTTTACCATGTCTTTTTGTTTTCTTACACTATATGGTTAATAAACTTACCATAACAAGACAAAGGAACCCCAAGTTGTTTATTATTAATATATCTATTCTTATCTATGTCATTTGGACGAAAATTAGATATTCAGGAATTAAATAACAATTAATAATATAATATTTGTTTTAAAAACTAATTTATGTCAGTTTTGACACTATTTGGTACATGATTTTTATGAAATTCATAACAGAATGATAAGTTCAAAAAAAGTTACTTATATCAACAATAACATGTCATATTAACCTATAAAAATTAATTTAAGTCATAAAAAGTCTCAAATTACATTTATTTGGGAATTTATAACATCAATTATGTCAATATTTCATTAATAAGACAATTACTGGATCATCCTTGTGTCATAATAAATGATAATTATTTAATCCCTAAAAATTATAAATAAATTCCTATGATTTAGATAATTGTATTATACATTTGGAGACTATTCATGTTCTAAGTTTCATGAATTTTATCCCTAAATTAAAATTATTATACTTATAAGATTTAAGAAAGTGACATGTGGTCACATTCATTGGTTTTAATAATAATTAAATTATTTTCATGGAAAAAAGTCCATAAATGAATCTAATCCGACCCTATGGTTATATGGGTCTACTTTTATCCATCCAATAGGATTTTTTTCAAGTGTTAGGGTAATTTTATAATCTTATATTTACCCTTAATTACCCAATTTACCTTTAACTATAGTAAATAAAATTTACCGTAGTTACTATTCATAATTCCCAAAAATAAAAAGTATCTTATTAACATAATTTGGATCCAATGATTCCAAATATGGAATCATTTTTCCCAAATTCAATACACAAAAGTTGCAGAAATTAAATTTAAATTAATCCCGTTGTCGAAAGAAAACATGTTTTTCTTTAAAACATTGCAAAAGATTGAATTGATTTAACCTACAAATACAAGATAAAATCAATGCTAATGACATACATTATATTAAATGGTAAAAATATATTCTATTTATACTTTAAAACCATTCAATATTATAATTTAACCAAATATGATATTACGATGAAAAAAGTTGTTTTTAATTAAAATATAGCGTGTTTTTACTATTCATCAAAATATGAAAGTTACCAGAATAATATGAAAAATTTATCCAAAGTAAATTTTTATTTCATGATTCCAAAGAAGAATTTTATTTTGTCAAATGGAACTTATAAACATTTCAAAAACTAGATTTAAAGTGGGTGCGCCATCAAAAGGCGGCAAAACAGCATTTTTTTGAAAAATACTTATTTTACCGGAAAAATTTATTTTGTTCTTATACCATGTTCTAGAAAATGTGTAAGATGAATAATAATGTTATAAAATTAAAAAATTAGTTAACACTATCCATAACAGCTAGTTCATAACAATATTATAATAATATAGCGTTGTTTAGTAAATCCTGGTATTGTGTACAACACACGCTATCGAGGAAGGTCGTGATTGCGTGTAATGCAAGCTAAGTCAGGGTTGCGTGTAGTGCACAACTCCTTTGTTGTTGCATATAGAAGAATCAAACCATATTTTATTTATACATTGATTATATATATATATACACTCAATGTTGCGTAGAATAACTTCTATCAAACGAACTTGAAATTGTGTGTAACAAGAGCCAAGAAAAATGTTGCGTATACTGCAAGCTAATATGGTGTTGCGTATAGCACAAGGTAATCTTGGTGTAGCATACAACACATAACATTAATGAAATTTAAATAATATTTTTCATAAAATCTCGGGGTGTTACATTCTACCCCCCCTTAAAATAAATTTCGCCGTCAAAATTCGTCGAGGTTATAAATGGTTTACTATTCGAACATTTCTTTTATAGAAACCCACATTGTAAAAAGGAATACCAAAACCAATATTTAAAAATAGAAGTATGAAACATAACGGTTACCCAAATAAACTATTCACTGGGCTTCCACATAGGTGAAAATATTGATATGGAAGAGAAATCTAACCATCATGTTCTGATGGAGAGTGGTAGAGAACATGTCTATGGAAAAGCCAACAATCACAAAGACATAAATATGTGATGATCTAAGGTACCATCTGATTCATCAGATATAAGAGCACTAGGACAACATTTTTCATTTTCAAGATCATTTCCCTAAAGTTGATGAAATTAGAATTAGAAGAAATACTTTAGTGATTTTGGTATAGTCTCACCATTTGTCATTATTTGGAAAATTTCCACTTCATCTATTAAAGAAATGAAGTTGAATTTTTCATTCGTGATGTGTTAGCAGATCATGTGATAGAATGACGGGTCATTCCATCTATCTCAAACAAAAGGTTAGAAAAGTTATCAAAAAAATACATAAGTCCATCTGTAGTGAGATTAGTCATATATGGTTACTAAAATGGACTTATACTTCATATATCATACTGCTTAATATAATAAAACTTGTTTCTACTAAACAGGTACTTCCTGTAGGCTAGTGGTAGGCGATAAAGGCCAGTGCACTTCGGTTGTGGGTTCGATTCCCACAGCCTTGTCCGACGCGATGGGCTGTCGCCCGTCCTGCAGTTTGTCCTTTTTCTAAAGCTATATTACTATAACATCCCATAAACAATATCAAAAAAGTTTTATCCTTAAACAATACTAACTTATGTCCAACATAATCAATTCGAATCTTTAGGCTTATCTAAAATACTTCGGTCCAAGCTCATAGTATAATGAAAATGATCACGCGAATGCCATAATTTATCCCCCATATATCATAAGATATATCTTGTTGGTCAAATTAAAAACATGTGAATACCTTAATCATGTATTCTCTTGAAGAATGAATATCCATTGAACCTTAGTGAAAACATGAATGTAGTTAAAAGTTAACACTTTCCACATACCAAAATCCAAAAATTCTATATACTCAAACCATGATATAACCTTCTCCTTATATCAGTCATGAGCTCATGAATACTATCAAACATTTAATTTCCTCCTTATCCCTTCATTATGCGCATATCATCAACATTCCAAAAATATCTAAATAACCTTTCATGGATACTGGTAACCTTAATCATACACTTTCAAAACTCAAGGAAAGACAACAGTGTAACAATCCTTAGATGTATCTTTTTTCCATAGTACCATGAGATTACTTATACAACATTACACATGATAAACATCTAATCATACCACTACATTCTTAAACCATTGACCGAGCTTCAACAATTCTTTCATCTCACATATCATTTGTAGTCTCTTCACCATCATCCACATAAATACTACCCATACGACCATACCGATTCTCTTCATGAGGCTTTCCCTCAGGGCATTGGATTTCATAATGCCTGTACATTCAACATTTAAAACATTTAACCATTGTTGATGTCGTATCAATACCATTATCCTCATACCTGGTGATAATTGAACCTTTTCCTTTTCACTTACTGGCTTTGTGTCCTTCTTTTCCACACCCAAAGCATCTTCCAGTTCCTTTGAATCATTCTCCTTGATGCCTCTTCTCGCATGATTTACATAGGGGAAATTGAACTTCCTTTCCTCTATGATCATCATGAAACTCCATCTTTCTCTTATTATATGAGTCAGGAAACTTACCAAATTTTACTTTATTGATCATATTATGAGATTGCTGATTCGGTATAATAATGATGTTTGGACTTCCAAATCTCATTTCATTTGGTTGCTCATGAAGAATATCATTCCATTGTCCGTCATATCCGCCATTATCATGAATCATCTTGTTTCCAGCCATTTTGTAAAACCCAAAAAGAATAGTGTGAGAGGAAAAAATCATTATAAAGGGGGAGTAACTTCAATATCTAACATCTTTGGTTTAATCTAATATCGTTACCATAGTTCTAGGACTATATCCTATACGTATACTTATCCTTAGGGACATCCCTAGACATACCTTAGAAATATCTCTAGAGATCTCACTAACGTTTTCGCATCCTAGTTTCCAAAGGATGACTAAACTTTTCCTCTGATACCAAATTTAGATACCCTAAGCTTGATGTACATTGACATTACATTACTTTTGTGGAATACTTAGTACATAACAAAAAACACACACACAAGGACCGTAATAGTTTAGTGTCTTTGGAAACTCGGAATATAATCTTATAATCGTGGTGAAAGATCTTCAACATCTCCCATAAAGATATTCATTTTTTTTAATACCTAAAACATTTATCTATATCCTGGGGAAAAGAAAACATAAAAGGGTGAGCTCAAATGCTCAGTAAGGGTAAACAAAATAAATATCAATCACAGCATATTCATAAGAACATAACTTTTGGAAATCTTAACCTGCAAAAGAGAGCATAATTTCATAACATGGGATAAATCATAGTAGTGAAATGTAATCGCAATAATCATAACATAAAACGTGAAACATGAACTTTGTGTAATACACACATAATCATAGAGAATCATTTCTTATTATTCAAGACTCATTGCCAAGACTATCTTAGTGGACAAAGTCCCTTTCTGAACCGACTTCACCCCTCGTTTCAGTCCTGTTTCACTGAACCGGTATAACCTACCGTTCCAGCCATGTGTATCTCATGAGATATAAAATCTTTACTCAATTCATTGGAGGGAGATATAGATCTGACCCATCTCATAATGATACCATTCTTATGTGTGCCACAAAATCATAAATCATACATCATTGCATAACCCATGTAAAAAAAATGGGAATCTTAAACATCATAAAACAATTCATATTAGATAAATGAATTCATAAAAATATAATTCCATCACAACATAATCCAATAAATGTAATAATAGGGATAGAAACATAAGCCTTTATTATATTAGATGGAAAAATAATTTTGATAAAACACGTGAACTCCATTCTTGAAGAAAATATCCTTTCTACTTCAAAAACATTTTTCCTTTCTTAACATGTCATACAATTATAAACTAAAATAAGTTGATTAAAAATAAACATTAAAACTTGTAATGTAAGCTTCTTGGAAATAATGTTTTAAAAAAATCCATTCATGTCATATAAGTTAAAAAAACATTCTTCTCGTACTTTTGTCGGAAAAGTCAAAAAAATACCTCGTACGAAAAACGACAAAAGATTACTTTCATATCTTTTACTAAAAACTCACCGAAGGGTAAAATAGGATTTAAAAAATTTTAGGTGAATGGAAATAATATTACATATTGAGGAAACATGGATGTGGATGATAAAATACACCCCAGTAAATACTAAAGTATAAACAATCTTGGATAAAAATGAGATTGTGATATTTTCCTTACCTTATGTCCGATATGCTTTGTACGTAACCGAATCTCCGGTACAATGATTTAAATAATGTCATTAACTTATTACAAAATCATATTCATTGTTATGATATCATATATGGTTCACTTAGGACTTTATATTACCCGTTCTTTTGTAAATTCCATGTTAAAGAAGCATTTTGGGTAAAATCGTTTCATTTATCGTAGGTGTTTGGACTTGTTGTTCTTGACATTATTATTACTTATATCATTATTTACTTACTTACATAATATAAAATATGATTTTTATATCATATATATTAAGTATATATATATATATAATATATAGATAAATGAAATGAAACACACCGTTCATGGAGACGGTAGTCCGTACGTACGCATGAACGCTGTTTTCCTTTCCTTATTGTCTTGAATGGAAGTAAGTAGATGACATATATATATACATAAATCCAGTAGATTTAACATGTCATATATTTCATTATTATTCATTCTATATACTTTATAATCATTCTCGAATGGTTAACATGGATAATGAATCTCATCGCGTCGTGGAGATGATAGTCCGTACGTACGCACGAGCAATGATATTGTTCCCATGGTCGTGGAATTGTGTTGAAGTGTATGTATACTATTTCAGTATCAATATCACTTTATAATAATCATATATAGTTACTCATTACACCATTATACCCATCCAATTAAGGTGGTGGCGGAAAATAGATTACACCACGGCGTGGAGATGGTATTCCGTATGTACGCACGCGCGATGATTTCCTTTTTCCGTAGGATGGATAGAAGGTTAATTAGAGTTGTTTCATATTTATAATAACATATCAGTATATAATAAATACTTATTTTATTACATAATCATGAAACAACTAAAGAAGAAGAAGTTGACGAAGAATGAAATTGAATAGGATCGGTAATGGATATTACCTCTTTTTGATGCGCCTTCACTTAACCTCAACTTAAAGAACTAAGGATGGTCTTTGAAGAATACCAGGACCTCTAGGATGATACTAGGGAAGTGGAGAAGAGATTTTGGCAGTGGTTTTCCGAGCTTGAATGCTCAAATTGGTGTGAGGAGGAGAGGGTGGAGGTGCCCTTTTATAAGGGAGGAGAAGGGCACCTTAGGAAAATCTCAAAATATTATTTTATATTAAGGTCAAATTCAGTTTATAATGGTTCCAAAGGGTCTTATTTCGAAGATAAAGTGGGGATGGATCTACATCCTCTCATCCAATAGGATTTAGACAATTTTAGGTTATTATTTTAACCTTATCAATTAGATTTAACTCTAAGGTAAATAATTTAACATTTACCGTGTCTTTTTGTTTTCTTACACTACATGGTTAATAAACATACCATAACAAGCAAAAAGAACCCCAAGTTGTTTATTATTAATATATCTATCCTTATCTAAGTCATTTTGCAGATCCTTAGATATTTAAGAATTAAATAACAATTAATAATATAATATTTGTTTTAAAAACTAATTTATGTCAATTTTGACACTATTTGGTACATGATTTTTATGAAATTCATAACAGAATGATAAGTTAGAAACAAGTTACTTATTTCGACAATAACATGTCATATTAACCTAGAAAATTAATTTAAGTCATAAAAAGTCTCAAATTACATTTATTTGGGCATTTAAAACATCAATTATGTCAATATTTCATTAATAAGACAATTACTACATTGTCTTTGTGTCATAATAAATGATAATTATTTAATCCCTAAAAATTCTAAATAAATTCCTATAATGTATATAATTGTATTAGATTTCTGGATACTATTCATGTTCGATGTTTCATGAAGTTTATCACTAAATTAAAATTATTATACTTATAAGATTTAAGAAAGTGACATGTTGTCAAATTCATTGGTTTTAATAATAATTAAATTATTTTCATTGACAAAAGTCCATAAAATGAATCTAATCCGACCCTTAGGTTATATGGGTATACTTTTAGCCATCCAATAGGATTTTTACAAGTTTTAGGGTAATTTTATAATCTTAAATTTACCCTTAATTACCCGATTTACCTTTAACTATAGTAAATAAAATTTACCGTAGTTACTATTCATAATTCCCAAAAATAAAAAGTATCTTATTAACATAATTTGGATCCACTGATTCCAAATATAGAATCCATTTTTCCAAATTCAACACACAAAAGTTGCCGAAATTAAATTAAAATTAATCCCGTTGTCGAAAAAACGGGTTTTTCTTTAAAACATTGCAAAAGATTGAATTGATTTAGCCTAGGAATTCAAGGTAAAATAAATGCTAATGACATACATTATATTAAATGGTAAAAATAAATTCTATTTATACTTTAAAACCATTCAATATTATAATTTAACCACATAAGATATTACGATGAAAAAAGTTGTTTTTAATTAAAATATAGCGTGTTTTTACTATTCATCAAAATATGAAAGTTACCAGAATAATATGAAAAATTTATCCAAAGTAAATTTTTATTTCATGATTCCAAAGAAGAATTTTATTTTGTCAAATTGAACTTATAAACATGTCAAAAACTAGATTTAAAGTGGGTGCGCCATCAAATGGCGGCAAAACTGCATTTTTTGAAAAATACTTATTTTACACGCAAAATTTATTTTGTTCTTATACCATGTTCTAGAAAATGTGTAAGATGAATAATAATGTTATAAAATTCAAAATTTAGTTAACACTATTCATAACGGCTAGTTCATAACAATATCATAATAATACATCGTTGTTTAGTAAATCCTGGTATTGCGTACAACACACGCTATCGAGGAAGGTCGCGATTGCGTGTAATGCAAGCCAAGTCAGGGTTGCGTGTAGTGCACAACTCCTTTGTTGTTGCGTATAACAGAATCCAACCATATTTTATTTATACATCGAATATATATATACACACAAACACACACTCAATGTTGCGTAGAATAACTTTTATCAAACGAACTTGAAATTGTGTGTAACAAGAGCCAAGAAAAGTGTTGCGTATACTGCAAGCTAATACGGTGTTGCATATAGCGCAAGGTAATCTTGGTGTAGCATACACCACAAGACATTAATGAAATTAAAAGAATATTTTTCATAAAATTTTGGGGTGTTACATATGTGATATTTAAATTGTTTGTGTGATGGTTTCTGTTTATATTATGTTTTATTATGTGTATTTACAGTATATATACATACTCCATCCACTCTATTAAGTCTCTCTTCAATTTTATGATATTTATAAGGGGCTTTTTTAATCTTCTTTTTAAATTCGGGTTTACAAAATTCCAAAGCAATGTTTTTATGAAATTATTCATGTTGTATGATTATGTATTGGTTCTTGGGAATTATTTATGATGATGGGTGGGACCTATATATCCCTCCAATGCATTGGGTATGTGTATGTTGGAGTTTGGTAGTATGGTTACTCCAAGTGTAACTACGACGGTTACACAAATTGTAAGGTAGCGGTGAGGGTTACGAATTATACGGTAGCCGATAGGGTTACAAGATTATGTATGTAATGACCCAAGATACCTTTATGATTATATTTATGTTCTCATTTTATGTTTGGATCTTGGGTAAATCTAATTCTACAGAAAGTATGTATGCATGGGTGATAAGCATGTCTTTTGAAAATGCTTTCATACGTTACGAGTATTCATGGACTAATGTGATATTTCCTTCTTTTTCATCCCTTACTGAGATTTTGTGATCACCCCAAGTTTTTAAATGATTTTCATAGATTAATGGATGTGTAAGACAAACAAGGAAGCAATGTTAAATTTTGATGAATTGACAAGGAGTCATGTTTATGTTTTAATGTTTTATATTTTGGAAAAAATTGAAATTGTTTTTATGGAATCCACTCTGTAACAATGTGTAATGTTATGAATGTATTTTCCTAAGTCTCCAAATATCTAAATGTGAAAATATCCACAATGAAGAAAGGAAGTGTTTCTTGACTAAATTAAAGACTATGTAATGTAATGAGGCTGGGTCCTTATAGTAGGTATCATAGGATGATTTAGATAATTTAAGGGGTTAGGGTGATGTTAATAGAATACCATAAATGATTTTCACTCTATTGTTAATTTGAAATGTTAGATAATTAAAATATTACAATGTTTCTTCATCTACGACATGTTTGTTCCGAATGGTTTTCCATAGAAGGAACATGGATGCTGATGAAGAGAGGCACCGACAGAAGGACATCCTTCTAGAACTACAACTCAGAATAGTAGGGATTGGAACTGAGTAGTTTTTGACAGTAATGGCTCAGCTAACACAGGAAATACATGGTGGTGGCATCGATGAAAGAGAAACAATAGAGGTGCCACAATGGAACTTGATAGTAGTGAAACATTTTATGAGACAACATCCTCCTACATTCAATGGATATTCTGACCCTGTAGCAGCTGAAGGATGGATCAAAGCACTTGAAAGGATATTCGATATTATGTGATGTTCAGAAAATAAAAAGGTATGTCTTGACATTTATCATTATAAAGGGGAAGCTCATCAGTGGTGGTCAATGGTAAGTAATATCAGGGGTAGAGAGGATTTTCATGCCTTAAAGTGGGGTAAATTTAAATGTATTTTCCTTGAAAAATACTTTCCTAAGGTGGTGTGACTTAGAATGGAGAAGAAATTCCTTGAATTGAAACAGAAGGAGGAAGATTGATGTGTATGAAGCGAACTAAACCCGACTGGTGAGGTTTTCTCCAAATTATATTCTGGATCATGATATCAAAATCAACCTCTCTTACTTAGGACTAAATTCAAGGTATCGAAGTGCGTTGGCCTCCTGTGAATTCAAAAGTTATGAGAAACTTTTACGATGTGCTAAGAGGGTAGAGATTGAGTTTGCTGATGATCACATGCATTTTGGAAACAAAGATAAGAAGAGGTCTAGTTGGCATGAAATGGGTAAGAATCAACCAAAGAAATATAATGGTAAGAAAATCCAATTTCCAGTTTGTGAAAAGTGAGTCAAGAAACACCCCGGGGAATCTCTTAGAAAAATTTAGAAGTGTTTTAAATGTGGTATGTTTGGACATATGGATCTATATTGCAATGAAAATGATCTTATGAATGAAAAGTGTTTTTAATGTGGTGAAATGGGTCATTATGAAAATGCCTTCCCAATGTGAGATCCAAATGGTGCAAAGAAGTCAGAATACAAGAAGAAAGGTGTAATGAGATCATTTGAGACTATGTCAGCAGATGTCAGTCAATCCAATGAAGTTGTATCAGGCACTTTGTTTGTTCAATCATATTTCGCTAATTTTTTGTTTGATGCGCGGTTTACACATTCATTCATCTATGGGGAAGTTTCTATTAAATTTGAAATATCACCTCAACAAATGAGACCTCAACTTGTTGTTAAAACACCAGTGGGGAATGCTATAGAAAAGAGGAATTATAAGAATATTTCTATTTTGATCTGTGGGAAGACTTTACCTGAAAACCTTGTTTTTTTACCCTTAGTCGGGTTTGATATTATTCTAGGGATGGGATGTCTATATGATTATCATGATATGATTGACTATAGATCTAAAGAATTTGTGTTTTTAGAAATAGTTTCCGTTTGTATATAATAATGAAACCATAAAATTGATAACATATCAAGAAGCTATGAAAATATTGACAGATGGAAATGAATGTTATCTTGCTCATATTGTTGAAAACAAGGGAACTATTCAAATTAATGATGTGGTAGTGGTAAATGAATACATTGATGTTTTTCTTGATGAGTTACCCAGTGTCATACCTAATCGAGAAGTCAAATTCACAACTGACTTAGTTCCTGATGCTAAGCCCATTTAAAAGCCCCCTTTTTGTATGGCTCCAATAGAACTTCTTTAACTGAAAAACCAGTTGAATTATTTTCTTGACAAATGCTTCATTCATCCAATCACTTCAACATGGGGAGCTCCTATTTTGTTTGTTAAAAAGAAATATGGTTCCATGAGAATTTTCATTGATTATAGAGCTTTGAATAACATCACTATAAAAAACAAGTATCTTTTTCCTCATATCGATGACTTGTTTAATTAGTTCAAAGGAGCTTAGTACTTTTCCAAGATTGACATGAGATCCAGATACCATCAGTTGTAGTTGAAGGAGGATGACATCCTGAAAATAGACTTTAGTACTAGATATGGGCATCATGAATTTGTTTTAGGCTATTTGGATTAACTAATTCACCCACTATATTCATGAATCTTATGAATAGAGTATTTCATGAGTTCTTGGATAATTATGTGGTTGTATTTAATGATGACATTCTAGTATTTCTAAAAATAAATAGGAGCATGAAAAACATCTAAGGGTTGTTTTACAATACTTTAATGAAAATAAACTGTATGGAAAGTTCAAAAAGTGTGAATTTTGGTTGAAATGGAATTATTTTCTTGGGAACATTGAAAATAAGGATGGAATAATAGTGGATCTATCCAAAACACAAGTAGTTGATGAATGTCCAAGACCCACAAATGTTACAGTGATTCGTAGATTTCTGGGCTTAGAAATTTATTACCGACGGTTTGTTAAGAACTTTGCATGGTTATCTTGGCCGATAACTATGTTAAAACGGAAAGGGATTAAATTTGATTGGATGGAAGAATGTGATTTTTGTTTTCAATAACTGATGAAGAGATTGGAGAATGCCCTAGTTTTGGCCTTGCCTTCCCGGAATGGTATGTTTTTCATCTACAGTGATGTTTCTTTGAAGGGAATTGCTTGTGTTTTGATGCAGAATGATCAAGTAATTTCCTATGCTTCAAAAGAACTTACACCTCATGAGATAAATTATCTCACACATGATTTGGAATTGGCAGCTATGGTTTTTTTCTTTGATAATTTGAAGGCATCATTTATACGTAACCAAATGTAAAATATATACTGACCATAAAAGTCTGAAGTATATATTCACTCAGAAGTAATTAAACATGAGGTAGAAAAGATGGTTTGAACTTATAATGTAATATGATATCATTATAAATTACTATCCTAGAAAAGAAAAAAATGTGGCAGATGCCTTGAGTCAGAAACATCATGCACCATTAACCATGCTACATTTTGAACATGATCCCTTGATTAAAGATTTGATGAATTTTGGCACAGATGTTGATAGTGTATGAAATACCTCTGTTTTGTTTCAGGTTTCAGTACAGTCTTCGTTTTCTGAAATAATTGAGTAAGCATAGGAAAAAGACCATGAGATACAGAAAAAGGTATAATTGGTTAAAATGGGTATGTTTCCAGAATTTAATCTTGATAAAGATTGTGTTTTGAGATTTGGTAAAAGTTTTTGTGTGCCTTGTAATTACCAGTTGAAAAAAGATTTGTTGTGTGAAGCTCATAGTTCTAGATTTTTCTGTTCATCCTGGAAGTACTAGGATGTAAAGGCACCATCAGGAATATTATTGGTGGGATGGAATGAAAAGAGATATTGCTAATTTTACCATGAAATGTTTGATGTGTCAATAGGTTAAAGGGGAGTGGCAGTTACCGACGGGGATGCTTCAGCCTTTTCCAGTGCCATAGTGGAAATGGGAGAATGTATCCATGTACTTTGAGGTGGGACTACCAAAGAATTATCGAGGTAACAATGTGATTTGGGTTATTGTTTATCTGCTAACAAAGTATACACATTCTCTTTCCATTCGAGATACAATGACTTTGGATCAGCTTTCTCGATTGTACCTCACAGATATTGTCAGGTTACATGGAGTTCCTCTTTCAGTTATATCTGACCGAGATCACAGGGTTACTTCTAACTTTTGGAAGGTCCTTCAGAAGTCATTGGGAACAGAGTTAAATTTCAGTACAGTTTTTCATCATCAATCAGATGGGCAGTCATAACAAACGATTCAAACATTGGAGGACATGCTTCGAGTTTGTTCAATGGACTATCAGGGAATTTGGGACTGCATCATTCATTAGTTTAGTATTCTTATAATAACACTTTTCATTCCTGTATTTAGATGAAATCTTTTGAGTCCTTGTATGGGTATCATTTTCATACTCCGGCATTTTGGAATGAAGACAGTGAATGAATGTTGATGGGGCCAGAATTATTAGAAGAAGTGGCCGAGAAAGTAAGGATGATTCAACAGCACATGAAGACAGCTCAGAGCAGGCAGAAAAGTTATGTAGATAACATGAGGAAAGACTTCTCCTTCGATGTAGTTGACCATGTTTTCCTTAAAATCTCTCCTTGGAAAAGTGTGATTCATTTCCGTAAGAAAGGGAATCTAAGTCCATAGATCATCGGTTCTTTTGAAATCTTGGAGAAATTTGGAACAGTTTCATACTGCCTAGATTTTCCTCCGAGTTTGTTTTAGGTACACAATGTTTTTCATTTTTCGATGTTGAGAATGTATGTTCCAGATTCATCACATGTCTTGAGCCCAGAAGCAGTTCAGCTAGAAGAGAACCATTCATATGAAGGGAAACCAGTTCAGATTCTTGATTGAAGGGAAAAGGTATTTTGGAATAAGGTAATCCACCAGGTAAAGGTTTTGTGGAGAAACCACATGGTTGATGAAGCAACCTGGGATTATAAAAAAGCTATTTGGAAAAAGTACCCTTAGTTGTTTAATAAGTAAATAAAATTGCAAGGACTCAATTTCTATTTGGTGGGGATAATGTAACACCCCAAGTTTTTTCTCAAAATAAATAGAAATGCATGGAACTATGTTTTATGTAGATATTTATAACCATCCTTTAAAACATAATTTTTCCACTTCTATGTTTTGAATTTCAAGAAACTTTCATCTACAATTGGGTTCAGTATGTTATCTGGAGTATATTGGAACCAACATGTTTTTTGGGTGAATAGTAACACGACCTTATGAATAGTAATATGAATAGTAATATGACTCTAATGAATTGTAAATTTATTATTATATTATTTTCTTAATTCTTTATGATAATAACACCTTGATTAATTTTTCATTGTGATATAGAAGTTTTTATAGAATTAGAATTGTTATTTTTTGAATTAAGTATGATTTTATTTAAAAATTAAATTAAAAATATATAAAAAATTATTTTCAAAAAAATGGACTTCATTTTTGAAATCTACACGTCTATAATTTGTTAGGGTGAATTTTTGGGATTTTTCTGAAACAATTGATTTTTCAATTATTAGTAAAAAATAATGTTTTTAATTTCAGCATGTTAATGACATCATTAACTATATAATAATGATGTCATAAATCTGGTAGAATTATGTACAGTTAAATAAGATGTGAGGTGTCCCAAGTGACTTATACCATGGTTAAATACATTGGGAAAGCCTCTGGTTTTGCTAATACCACTCATGAGGTGTCCCTTGGAAATTGTTAAAATATTCCCTTACTTTTTCTATAAATACAAACCCATACCATCATTAACATCATTCCCAATTCTTTCTCTATGAAGCTCTGGCCTCATTACCTGTATAGTAGTCCTCCCAAAGACTCCTCAATCCCCCAAGGTCCCAACCTTCATGTTCTATTGGTTACTCTACAAGGTTAGAAAATTCTCCATTTTCTTCTTTTTCCATTCAACTTCTCTTTTATGTGGTATAACTTTCAAGTTTTTATACCATGTTATTATTTACTTCTTATTATATATATACTATATATTATGATTTATTTATGGATGGGTGACCCTTGTCCCCTATCTTTTTAATATTTTCTAAAACCATGTTGCGTATCTGTTAGGTTGCTGAATTTTTATAAGGGATTTCTCAATTACTATTTTATTTTGTGTTATATTCTTTTCTTATTCTTTCTTCATCTATTATTACCAAATAGGGATGGAATCTCCATAAATACTGTATATTCTGGATGTTCTCATGATCATTGAAAATTCAACATCATTATTTTTCTCTTCACCCACTTATTCAAAGAATAAAAACATTGTCCATGATGTGTCGAATTACCGACATCATGGATGATGTGGTTTCAATTTTCATTAACTCATTCAAGAATGTTCATGAAACCATTTTAATGGTTTTACCAGGTTATAATATATGTATTATAGCTCATACAAGGTTCAGTAATGATTTTTAACACATGGTTTTAATTTATAAAGTGAAATGAGGTTGTTATTATTAAAGAACCACTAAAATGATCTAAACGAACATCATTAATGTTTTAACTTATGAATCATCCACATGTAAGAATTAGAAATGATAAATGGGTTGATTTATGGTACTGGAAATATTTAAGTACTACTCCATTACAATTATTTAGTTCCACTTCCAATCTCCAACAACATCCACCATGAACCAATCATGGGAGTCAGGTAAAGAACTCACCCAAAAACAGTACAAGGAGCAAAATAATAACAATAAAAGGGTGAAATGATGTTATGAAATGATCATATAAGATGTTATAAACATGAAAATGCTTATGTAAAATACTAATAACAATCTTTTAATGATTATACATGAATTTTAAACAAGTTTTAAGTCTGACAAAATTGAGATAAGGGAATTCTTACCCCGATTTCCATTCTTTGGGTTAAACTTCTACTTCATTATTTATGTGCTATTTAAATTGTTTTTTTGATGGGTTACGTTTATATTATGTTTTATTATTTGTATATAAAGTATATATACATACTCCATTAACTATATTAAGTCTCTCTTCAATTTTATGATATTTATAAGGGGATTTTTTTAAACAATATTCTTTTTAAATTCGGTTTTCCGAAATTCCTGAGAAATGTTTTTATGAAATTATTCATGTTGTATAATTATTTATTGGTTCTTGGGAATTATTTATGATAAATGGTGGAAACTATATCTCTCTATAATTCATTGGGTATGTGTATGTTGGACGTTGGTTGTATGGTTACTCCAAGTGTAACTGCAATGGTTACACAAATTGTAAGGTAGCCGTGAGGGTTACAAATTATAAGGTAGCCGAGAGGGTTACAAGATTATGGAAGTAATTCCCCAAGATACCTTTATTATTATATTTATGATCTCATGTTTTGTGTGGATATTTTGTAAATATCATGCTACACAAATTAAGTATACATGGGTGACAATAATGTCTTTTGAAAATGCATTCATACGTTACGAGTATTCATGGACTAATGTGGTCTTTCTTTCTTTTTCATCGCTTACTGAGATTTTGTGCTCATACCATGTTTTTAAATGATTTTAATATGTTAATGGATGTATAAGACAATTAATTAAGCCATGTTAAATGTTTAATAATTGAAAAGGAGTCTTGTTTAAGTTTTAATGTTTTATATTTTGAAAAAATGGAAAATGTTATTATGGTATCCACTCTGTAACAATGTGTAATGTTATGAATATATTTTACTAATTCCCTAATGCTATAAACTTTAAAATATCTTCAATGTAAAATGTAAGTGATTATTGAATAAATTCAAGACTATGTAATGTAACGAGGCCAGGTCCTTATAATACTTATATACATTACCATAAAATAATTATTAAAAAAACATAAATTAATATTTATTAAATAATATTATTAGTATTTATGATTTCATAGTCATTAACAATGTAAATATAATAACACAGTTTATATAGGTGGTAAAACCGACCAAAATAAGAACATATTATAATGATTGAATGTGTAAGAAGATGATATTTTATAATAATAACATCAATTTTATATAATATTAATAGTTTCAAAGATATTTTTTTAATGTGAAATGTTATATTCAATAAGTTTAGGATGAAGATGATATAGAATAATGTTTAAGGAGAGGATAATACGTATGCTGAAGACTTGAATATCCTATTATATAACCTCTTGGAAATGAAGGATTTGTGACTCCTTGTAATTAGAGATTACAAAATGTGAGATATGATTAAGTGGGAGAGAATTTGAAAAGGGATTGAGAATAAATTTAAAGGAAAAGTGTGGATTGAAGTGGGAATAGGACGGGACTTTTTATAGGTGAGTTTGAGTGACCTATCCACAAATACCCATTATTAAATGCATAAGGCTTCCATTTTAAAAATTTAAAGTGGAAAAAAGTGAATAAATAAAATGAAATGGATAAGTTTAAGTATATAATTCCATCATCCAATAATTTAAATATAATATTTTGTGATATTTTTGGTCTTTATCCCTTATTTAATATCTTTTACCTTATTTTAGCCAATACCATTGTGACAAAATTTTACCGTGGTAACTTATTTTTATGCCTAAAAATGACATTGAAATTATTAACTAATTTCGATATTTTGATTTCAAATATTAAATCTATTTTTTTGGATTCAATTACTAAAACTGATAAAAATTATTTTTAAAATGATAAATATATAACGCCAATAAATTGTTTATAGAAAAACATAGTTATATGAAAAAACTATATTTATTCATAATTTTTACCAAATAATAATAATTATATGAATAGTAATATTATATATATATATATAATATATATCCTTACAATCATTCTTCAATGGTGGTAAAATTATTTTTTAATATAAAAATACACAGAATATTGAAAAGAAATATTTAAAAAATATCCTTTCTAAAATTAAATGAATTCAATAACATCCCATTATTTATCTTCTCACGATTAAATTTTAAAAATCCGTCAGTATTATAATATTTCATTGAATACATAAAATCATTATTTAAAATTAATATATAATGAATAAAATTACCAATTTTTATAATAAATATTATTATCTTCTTATTTTCTTCCAAAAATATATATTAATTGTAACTTATGTTATTTTTAATTTGTTACCAAAAATTAAAAAAATTGAATGTACTTATTGGATAAAATTATATCCAAAAATAATATTTTTAATAGTTATATTCTTCCAATGACTATATGTCCGATGCATATTTTTATAACAATCAAATTACATTGCTATATATATCCATATATACTTCACTTAAATTTATTCATCTTATTCGTTTCCTTATTTCCAAAAAACTTATTTTGTTTTGAAGGCATATTGTTCTTTACATAGTTACAATTAGATATTTGATCATCAATTCATACCATGAGTATAATTATTTCATATTCATGGGCTTTTTATTCACATGTGGTTTTATTCCAGTTGCATTTTTCTTGATGATGTTTTGTATTGCGTTATCATAATGTATTATTGTTTATATTGAATTTTAATATTTTATCTCAATAAAATATATCATTAGTTGTTTTTTTATTGTTTTATGTATTACTATATATTGAACACACATGATTTATTTAAAGATAAATACAAACTGAAATAATGGGATGTTACATGAATCCCCCCATTAAAAACTTTGTTACTCTATTGAAAATAAATAGGGGTACATATGACTCATTACATTATCATATTCCCATGTTGCTTACTCAAACATATGATTAATCTAAAGAACATTAATAGGGTGAGTGGTATTTTTATATAGTAATTTATCTCTATTATAAAATATTTCTACCCATTATTCATTATAAGAGAAATCATATTCCAACTATAATACATTTGAGTTGTGTACATGTGATGGACCAACTATGAACTTCCTCAAAATTGCTACCTAGCACACATAATGAACATGGGAGAGGTTAAGTAGATTTATATGATGATCAGATAACTTCTCCATAAAATTATGGATTTTAAATGTGAAATTTTAAAGAGGGGTCAACATTCCCTTCTATATGATTCTCATAAGACTCTTCTATATTAATATTTTAAGGAATAAATTATCTATAACTTCAAACTCTGGTGTACATATTCTATCAAATTTTGGAAGTTTTAATGTGTGGATAAATAGTTTTAATATTCTTTAAAATCTATTGAGGAATATATAGTACCAAAATATTATTCATTAAAAAATCATTAAAACATGTTAGAGTGATGTACCTCTTCCCATTCAAATCCTCATAGGTTCCATGTAAATAATATAATGAAAATTGTTGTTATATGATAATTTTATTTAGGGTAAGTATTGATCCCCATATCCTTTGGAATCTATTGAGTTGGATCTCAAAATATTTTTTAGATTTTGATTGGTAATTTTATATTGAATATTAGTTTGAGGTTTATAATTAGTGTTAAATCCCATCTCTGTATCCAATTCATATTGTATACTTCTCCATAACATCAAATTAAGTCTTTGATCTTGATATGATACAATTAAGAGTGGAACTCCTTGAATTATTACAACTTAATTTACATATATCTTCGAATTTTGATTTATATTGAAATATTATTTAATAATAATATATGCGAAAAATTTATGTCGAACAACTACAACCCAATTAACATTATTGACATTATAAGTCTTGAGAGGACCTACAAAAAATCCATGGTGATGGTATCCCATATCCATACAGGTATGGAAAGTGGTTACATAAACCTCTTAGAATTCAATTATTCTATTTTATTTTTCTATCACACCATGCATGAATATATATATATTTATTATTTCTCTTCATGAGGTGCTAATTAACATGTTTCATGAGATATTTATACATATTTATTCATATAGGATAAATAGATAATGATGATCTATGTGCATCATCCAACAACTCATTCTTTAATTATGTTAGTGACAATATTCATATTGTTTTCCCAAAATCTTATCATTCCTTAATTTTAAAATTGGCACTATAATATTACTTACATTATTTTGTAGATCCATATCATCCTTCTGCCATTTGGGAAAGTTAGTATTTCTACCCTTCCTTTAGGATTTCAAGGTCTATCCTTTTCTAATAAATGAGTCTAGGTCCTCTTTTAATTCTCAATATGGATAATATATCATAATAATTTCTATTCATATCTTTAACCAACTTTTTTACCCAAATTAATAATTTATTGAGTATTTTTAGTCCTTGATTAACTCCAACGATCAACTTTAGTGCATGTTCAACATCATTATATGTGAATAAATACTTTAATCTCTTTTGGTAAGTATACAAATCAAAATTTTAACTGAAGAGGCAATGCATTAATATCTTTAATGTAAATATTACCACTTCTATCTCTACATCAATTGCCGAGTAATTTTTTCTCATGATCCTTTAATAAATTGAGGCAGATTCCTCCTCTATGTCATGACCCCGTTCCCCCAAAGTCACCCCTCCAAGGCTGACAATGAGATAAGGAATATAATGATGCATGAATTCAACCTCCAATAGGCCATGTGTTGCTGAATTTACCCAAGGGTATATCATACACATGAATGGGTGGTATTACCCTCTAATAAGAATAAAATCAATGATATATAATATTAAACTAGAAAAAAATACTACTCATGATAATGAAAAATACAAATACATGCATATAATGTCAAACAAAGTAAATAACTGAAAAGAAACTAAAACTACAAAAAGAAATCCTTTTTAGTGATCTCAAATCCCAAAAAGCATTTCAATTACTCAAAAAAAAGTAATTTCTATCCAGATCATGAAATAGGATATACTCGATAGGATCCTTATTAGAAACTCTCATGAAAAAGTAATGAAAACAATCTAAATCCTAATGAATAAAAAATGAAACAGACTCACCACCTAAACATGTATACTATGTTTCGTTACAAAACATATATCTATCACCAAATATCACAAACATGTGAGATATAATATCCACCATAATATAAAAGTGATGGTACCCCACTACCACCTCACACTAGTTTCATTCTCTTCCCTAATGTCACATGTCCTAATCTATTTCTCTCTAAAAAATCCACATGCATCAAAAGAAATAGAATAATAACCCACACCTCACGTGTCCCATAATTTCATTATCAACATCATTAACAAATAGTTACCAAGTAATTTACCAGGATCCCCCACAACCCATACATCATGTATTACACCTCAATACATTATAGTCCATTCACAATATACCTATAGTAATAATTAGGATACTATATCCATAGATACATGTGTTTAAAAATAACTACAATCCATTATATCCCTCTATACATATATATGGGAACGTATCCATAATACATACCAGCACATAATACTAATAGGAGATGTGAACTAGAATATAGGGGGTGGTCAATCATCTATTCCTCATCAACATGGATGTTGGGGAATAAATCCCCACGCATCCACTAGTGTCAGTCACCATACCAATATGGGTGGGAGAACATATAAAATCACATAACATATAGAGTATATATATGGATTACATACTACACTATATGAAACTTCTTATCCTTAAACTCAACTACAACTATACTCCCCCGGACACCAAACTGCCTCTACTAAGGACTAGATGTCTTATAGGCACACGAACATATTGGGATACTTTACTTTGGTTTTTAAAATGTTCATTTTGTTTTATATTAATTATCAACTAAATTATATTCAGTCTGAGCATAATCTAACCTATTTCATGGTTCCTCAATATTTATCATTATTTAAGTATTATGTTAATCCTCCAACGCCATGGGTTAAATTATTTATCATTTATTGTAATTCCATAATTATAGGTACTATAAGACTCACCCTATGATACCATAAAATATGTATAAACCAAGTACAACCATATGGATCATCAAATCGGAAAATAAATATATAAATAAGAAACACATCCATCAAACATCCAAGGAAGATATAAAAAAAGTAAGAAACCCATAATTTAACACAAAAAAACAATGGGAAAGCCTAGATTTAACCAGCTCCATCCCTCTCAGTTCTATCTCCAAAAAAATATATGTATCTCCTTCCATCCTACCATCACATGTTTAAAATGTTGATAAAAATATGGGTATCGCTACCAATTATCTCCAAACCATCAACCATTATAAGCTTAGTTCAAATCACATAGTAAGTCTCTATGTCTAGGTCACACATAAGGGATCCAGAAAACAACTTACATTCAACATGGAATCTTTTCCCTAAAACCAAAGATCCATCCATCATAAGAAGAAGGGCTTGCTCCACCCTAAAAAATTACCATTATCAAACCATAAATTAGTTACCATTATGAGTTAATTGATTTATTTAACATAAATTACTCCCATATAAAATATTAGGTATAATCTATCAACAACTACAAGTTATTTTAACATTCTTCAATAATCACTTTGATTTATATCATAATAACAAAGAACTACTACAATTAAAAATGGCTTACTAATTATTTATTCTTCAATAATTACTATATTTAGTATCCTTATCCAATTAATAGGAATAAAAAACATTAGAAAACTTGTATAAACAAAATACAACACAATATATACAAATAAATAGGTAAACCATTAACTTTGAATAAACACATGAAATCGCTAAAAAAATATTGATTAATGATAAATCAACCATTAACCAAAGAGATTAATAATGATAAACAGAAAATTTTACATTATAATAAGGATTATAAATGAATCTCCTACCTCAATTATTTTCATCTTCTTCAAACAAGAATAGAACAACATGGATAGATCTCTGATCACCTCTCCTTAAAATAATCAACAATATCTAGGGACACCGCACCATGAACACACTACCAAACATAAAAATAACTCCATGATAATAAAGGATATGAATCTATATATATTGTTAAGATATAATGAGAGAAAATATAACCTATCATATAATAAAAAATAATTGAAAAAGTGAAAAATCACCTTAGATCACCACATATTGATATCTAAAGGTTTGGGGATAAATTCGATCAAAGGGGCTTCAAAATGAATCTAAAAATATCACCTAGGGAACTAGGGTTTTAGATAAAAATTTGGAATAAAGAAAAGTTCAATGAGATTTCAATAATTTATTGTATAAATAGAAATTATTGTATCACCCTACACAACGATGAAAAGATGTTGACACAGGACACAACTACGACGTAAGGAAAGAGACCATGCCACAACATGCCTAGTCAAAGACACAACTGAGAAAAATGGCTTGGTCTATGCCATAGATCATATAGTTTAAAAGAAACAATGAGAAAAGAAACAATTGTTCCATATAATTCTAATCTCTAATAAGAAGGATACACCACAACTTATCCCTACAATGTAGAGATCCAAAAAAAGGTAGAACCACTAAAACTTATCATAATAGATTTCACACTTCCAACTACCTCTGACACCATAGTGCTACCAAAAATAAAAGAACCACCAAAACCCCCCTAATATTCTATGCCATAGTGTATAATACACTATATATCCTCATCCCCTAAGTGAACTCCATAAGTTAGCACCTTCCACCATGCCGTAATCCAACCATGTTACTGAAAAATCTGCTTAACTCCCCACATTCATCATCTAAGACTCCTATTGGATCATCATACACCTGAAACACACAAAGTAATGGTCCAAAATGATCTTGGAACATACATAAGATACCTCTCAAACAAATATTTCTCTTGAGAATTTAAAATAAAACCCTAATATAAGAGAATGAAAAAGATTCTAATGAATAACCACCCCATGATTTACCCATCAGAAATATCATTATTATATGAGAACAATCTTTTCTTAAAGGAATTAGATGAAAAATATTGATATACCCTCTTGGGTGAGATGCCTATCAAATAGAAGAAAATCCATAAACAATGAATAAATGAAGAGTGAACTATCTCATATACTAGAAAAAGGCGAATATCAACAAATCGTCTTTATAGATTAAGAAATAAGAATAAAAAAAATTGGGGTGCAGTGGAAAGATCTATGACTCATGTTACCAAGTTCTCTCCATCATTCCACTATACCATTACTGGATACGAACTAAGGGAATAACATGCTCATGCAACACCTTTTATAGGTATTATTAGATCTCCAAGGACCTCTTCTCAAAGGTCACATCATCATGAATAATGGTATCACCCTAATTGATGATGTGATAACCATTATGGAGAGAGTAACAAAGATATGAAAAATGAAATAAATCATAAATATAACTCATATTTGAGGGATTTTTTATTTATTATAAAATAAAGCCAACATGTTCCAACACTTCTAAAGACCTAAAAAATATGGAATAACTCCAACTCCCATGACTAATCCTTCACTGAAAACAATTATAAGTAACCATAATAAAATGATAACTAACATAAAACTATATAGGTCATCTATGATGGTATACATTAGACATATGATGATAATTATATTACTTCATGTACTCTTGAATTACATGAACCATCTCTGTCGTGCTCTGCACTAGTTTTGTCTTGATATTGGCTTACTCTCTGACCCTAGTCCAGAAAAAGGGAAAAAAATAAGGTCATATATATAATGCTTTAAATGGATTCATAACAATGGTGTAGTGATAACTATTCTTTTTATGAAAACTCCAATAAGGGTAGGTGCCTCACCCATGAACCTCTAAAATCTAGTCCACAAGAACATAACATGAATTTAAGAGTCTGGATGGTCTGATCTGTTTGACTGTCAATCTATGTATGAAATGAAATGATGAAGAATAAATTAGATCCAAAATCATGTTTAATACATCAATATATCATTGAGATAAGATAAGGAACATAATTAGAGATGATCATCCTCAAGACTCAATGAAGCCTCACCACCTCCTCAAGATAATTCCTTGATAAAACCTTCAATATGATCAAATCCTTGATTGCTACGATGTGAGATGATATTATAAAATGGTCCATGATTACCCATATAAGATCATAGCCTACATAAGATAAAAATATAGTGAAAAACAATTTCTAATGTAGTGATAAAAATCTAGCAAAAAACATCTAACGTCCAAAGAAAACCATCAAGAATATGGTGTTTAGCCTTCACAATATGGGAGACTAAACATATAGAAATGAACTCTGCAACAGAATGATATTATCCCGGCCAGAAAAACTAAACTCTTAGTGAAAAATGAAGATTTGTCACACTAGGATATATTGTTAATGGATTGATATGGAACACATGGAGAAACACCTCAAATATCACTAAAGGAACAAAAATCCTCTCCAGAAACAAAACCTAGTGTTGATAATCCTTAAACCATCCATAAGGGGAATCACTATAGACAACTTCATATCACCAAACATCAACATCAGAATCACCCAGATATGACCATCCACCTAACGCACTAAAGAATGCACCGTAATCTTGAAAATGGGTCAACTACCACCAACCTATCTTATATTAAGGAGCGGCATGGAGTTATCTTCCACCAATTTATAAGAATCCAAAGATACAAATAGGTCATCATAATTTGAATTCTTGTTTAGCACATAAAATATAACATTTTTATTTCCTTATACTTAACAAATTTCAAAGTTATAATCTTTATAGAATTCCACCCACTATTACTATCTTATGTTTAGGTCACATAAGGATATAATATACCATAGAATCTTATAATCGGTGAAAAACATAAAGCGTTCACTAATAAGATCATTTAACATAAAGTTAAAGGATAAAAATGTTACCACTTAAGATCATGATAGGAATATTTACACTCATGGGGTCTTAAATTCTGAGACAAATAAGAAATAGCTTCTCTATGTTGCATCTAGAAATTACCAATGGAAAGACTTGAGGCATCATAAAAGACCTTAAACAGGACTCCCTCTTTGGGAAAATTAAGAACATGGGTGTTTTCCAACCTTTCTTTTAGATACATGAATGAATCCTCACATTAGACTATCTATAATAATGAATGATTCTTTTGGGTCAAGGATATTAAAGGAGTCATTATTCGTAAAATGTTTGGTCCAAACCTATTGTAAATTCCTATAAGACTGAGGAAAATATATACATTTGTAATATTCTATGGGACTTCTTAAGAAAAAACCTCCTCAATATTTTAATGATCCATGGATACACCTAATGGCATATGGAATTCCCCATGAATCAAACCTCAAGATCCTAGAACTCAAACTACAACAGCATCCCGAATATCTTATTAATGATGAATAACTCTTAATACAATCCATAAATGATATGTATACTAATCATAAAACACATAGTACATAAGGATGTCATAGATTCACTCAACCATTAATAAATTTAGAAACTCTTGGAACATTATATTCATTAGTTAGATGAATAAAAATGGATCATTCATCATGTCAAATGAAATTACAATGAACTAAAAAATCACATAACAAAATTAGAAAAAATTCTTTAGAATATGTTCATCCTTTACTCACATTTTATAATATTATAGCCATAGACCAATCGTCAAGAACTAACTAGATCCTTTCAGATGATTAAATAAATTATCCATAGATGAAAGTGGATAATGATTCATTACGATCACGTGATCCAAGTGAAGATAATCAATCCATATGAACATATTTGCATCAAGCTTCTTAGTGAAAAAACTGGACCACCCTAAGGTGACATGATCGACCAGATGAGACCACACTACAGGAGATCATTGATCTGTATCCATAACACCCATAACTTAGAAGGTACTATCCTATGTAGACAAATTAATATTATAGAACCACCCAACTATATCTCTATCCCAAACTTGATACTCATCAAGTGGGTATCTCCACAACCAATTTAGAGAAGACATCATGGTAATGTTACAGAAAATTTGGAAACACCACTAGTTAAACCTATGAAGAAATCAAAATCAACCCATTATTCTAGTAAGAAAAGTATTGGGCATGCCTCTAACTCTTTTGAGGGTCTTTCTGTTCAATAAATACCATTAAATCTCCTTCATCATCATATAACAAAATTGTAATCATAAATATATCAAAAATAATCTATAGTAAATATAGTCAGTCCATGCTTTGAATTATGTTGTATGGTTGTATCAGAAAATACAAGAACTATCCACACAGTCAATTCTACTATAGAAATAGCTCATAGTCTATACATAACTCACAAATATAAGCTCAACCATGAACTATCATAGTTGACACCAAGGGAAATATAAGTATCTCTACCTCATGGCCTAAAGAATAGAATGAGGTAGGATAAAAGAAGAAGTGTGTTGCTCCTAAATCAAACAAGGCATACACAAAAGTAGAAAACTTGAAAATATTATCACTACTACAAATAAGGCTTTTAAAAGCGTTATAATTATTTTTTAACAGTGCTAAAAAAGCGATGTTAATTGAGGAGAAGATAAGGGGTCCCTTAAACAATGATATTTTGAGCGCTATTTAACAGCATTCCCAACACCTACACACCTGAACACAAAAAACACAAGCACATAGACAAAACATGCACAAAACATCACCTTCAAACATAACAACAAACCTGCACACAAACAAAGCACAAAAGAATGAAATAGAACATACATGAGTTTTAAAAACAATGCTATATACATTTACTTGACATCATGAATACAAAAAACACAAACTACTATATATATTTCAAACAATGTTTTATATGGTTACAATTATAATTATCCAACAAACAGTTAAAACATTAATGTTTCATCCATTTTTCATATGTGATCCCCTCCCAAAATTTTTTGTCCACATTATTAGTTGCAAAAAAAAATAATCTGAACTCAATAAAAAAATTCCACATATATAAGAAACCAAATATTATGTTATAAATACAATAATTAAATAAATTAAACATTAATATGAATGAAAAAATTAATAAAATGTGAATTTTTAATAAAAAACACACATTTGGAGTTGTACCGATCACACTGTGAATCGTATTATGGTGGGGTTGATCCCTACACATCAAAAATTAATCATAGATCGATGTTTTAAAATATTAAAACAATATGAATGGGTTTTCTTAGTTTTGAGTATGTCACTTTTTTTTGAGTATGACGGGACTAGGTATAGATCTTATGCTTTCGTGATTTCATCCCCATGCATAGGGAACAAACTAAGTTCCAACAATAGTAAATTTATGGTTTACTTTGCTCTTTTATATTTGATTTGATTTCCACCTTAGGTGGCACACTTGGGTGTGATATTTAGCTATTATGTGGATTTTGACTCTTGGACTAGTATAGTTAGGGAGGTTTGATTATGCATCATTATAGGCACATAGGATCATATGATTAATTCTTTCTTATGATTTTCATTGGGAACCTGGATTGAGCTAAGAGGGGTTGGACTATTTAATGTGTCAACAATAAAGCTAAATATTTTTTTCTGACATATCCTCTTTTGGTGGCATTCTACGAAGCCAACCCAAACATTTGGTTTCAATGAGATATGTATGTGACTTTATATGCATAGGATATATGGCCATGACCCTGATAAGTGTATACATAGATGATTATTAGGGGTGAGTTGTGTAAAGTGTCAACAAAGAAGGTGAATAGTGTTTTTGTTGTATAACATCTTCAATGGAATTATACTATACTAACCCGAATTGATACGTGAGATTTGATGCCTGGCCTTATCATGGGTAGAAAATGGTTCATGAGTCCGGATTATACGTGATTCCTGAATCTAATGTGGGTTGGTAGGGGGCCATAAGTCTAGATGATACTAGATACCAGACGATGATATGGGTAGGTAAGAGTCCTTGAGACCAGATGTTGTGTGACATTGTGTGGTAAGGGATTTTAAGGATGGTGAGATGTGTTACATGTTAAAACCTTTTCTATTGGTGATATAGAATCATCTCAATTATACCTTCAAATTTATAGCTTCACTTTTCTATTTATCTCTCCATATGGAGCGGTAAATCCATTCAAGACCTCTTTTCCTATTTTTAGGGCATTAATCTAAAATTCCATTTTCATTTGATTCGGATCGATTTTGAGGATAATATCAAATGAGTGAGAACATACTAGAACAAGTTAAGTGGTTCCTAGATTTCTCCTTTATTTTGTGAGTGTTTTAGGGGTGAATTCATATAAACTGTGTGGGTTGTTCAAGAAAGAACTTAATTAATTAAATAAATTCTTATTAAATTGTTCTAATGATTATATGAGATGCCTATGGGCAGGCTATTTCTTCACTACGATTGGTTATGCCGAGTAAGTGGTTTGGAATATCTTGTAATTTTTAGGCCGAGTGTAAATTTTAATTAAATCGAATTTTTATCTTGGTTACTTGATTCCATGGGAATGTAATGGGATTGGCCATAGGATTGAGGTAGGTTATGATCGTTTGGATTGAGGTGATGTGGTTCTTCTGGTGGGGCTTGGCTCAGATAATTGGAGTTACGATGATAACCAGGTTGAGGGGATTGGTCATCAATATTTGAGGCGATGAAGTCATCAGGACAAGGTCATGGCTCTTGGGACATGATATGGTTTTGAACATCTGGATTTTAGAGAAATGGTCACAGGGGCACAAGGTTTCAGATGACGTGGATTATGTTTTTTTTATTTTTACTCATAATTTGAGGTTTGATGCACTTTTAGAGTCTTGCTCACATAGACATGACTTAGTCGAGGTGGTGTTGAACACTCGTTGTGTGTGGATTCTCTCGTAGACTATGCAATTAGGTGGTGGTGTTGACCATCAGTATATCACTTGTGTTTTTTTCTAAAATCAATTTCAATTTTAAATAAAAATTGGAACTTTGTGTCATACCAGTCACATTGTGCATTAAATTGAAGTGTGGTTGATTTCTACAGGTCCAAAGTGACTTATGGATCATTTTCATAAATTACCAAAACAATCAGAATTTCTTTTCTTAGTTTTTAATATGTCACTTATTATTTTTACTAAGAATAATGCGAATTTAAAATAAAAAAAGTCACTTTGATTTATACATGATTCATTTTTTGTCGTATTTAGTTGGGGTTGATTTTTACACATTTAAAATTAATTATGGATCATCTCCCTAAAGTATCAAAACAACTGAATCTATTTTCTCGATTTTGAATAAGCCAATTACTCTAATACCAACTATAAAGACCTAAACATTTCATAAATTGATATCACATATGATTATATTAATATTCCTTACAAAAAAGAAATAAATAAAACCTAAACATGAAACAATAAATTAATTCTATGGACAATGATTTTAATGTTCAAACATAGAGATTATCTCAGTGATTGAGAAGACACAACATCATTTCTCTTCCTGCAAAGTAATTCCACATGGATATAAATATTTTAAAATAAATGAACCTGGTAAGGAATAAAAAATTTAAAATCTACATCTCAATATATAATTTTTTGTTAAAATAGAGATCTTATATCATAACATTACCTTTAAATATTTCCAAAGGGTTTCATTGGTTTAGATATAAGATAATAACAAAACTAATGATTCTTTGTGCACTTTAGTACTGTTGGTTAACTGCCACTTAACAATGAAATAGATCTAAACTTCCGACCCACCGTCCCCATGATTCTCTCATCCCACACCATCTCAATGATGTCATCATTTAGTTGATATGATTAAATTGTAGAGTTTTACCCCTACATCATTGGTATTAAATAGTTTATGTCATCTGTAATTTTGTGTTCAAACGATTTGAATAGGGATGACATTATTTCAACCTCATTATCGTCATTTATTTCATCATTTGAAGAGGTGATGTGAGGACTAACGAGTCCAAAAAAAATTCATGGGGAAATCCCTTTAATTGTTTTTCATATATACACCTATAAAAAATATGATATTTACTTATTCATAATTATCATAGTATATCAGCTTTTGTAAAATCAAAGCATGAAAATATACATCATGTATACATTTACAACCGAGGTGCCTAGCCATTCATACATGAGAATTTCATTTACATAGTCAGGACTAATGAAATACGATTCCCCCCCACCGTAGATATTTTTTTTTCAAAATCAAATGTCTGAGTATTGGTTTCTATCAACTTTGTATTGACATGATCCTCCAATGATATTAAATTTGGATTTAGAACTGGTAGGGTAAATGTTCTCTTAGTAGATCATTTTGATCAGTTGGTTGATCCTCGAGATAGTTTTGAGCTAATATTTCATTTCACCCCCTTCCCTTTTTCATTCTATAATAATATTCATTGGTTCAGACCATTTTTCATTAAATATGAATGTTTCAGCTTTATTTTTTTTTAAATGAATACCCCCTTATCGACATTTTTTTACAAGAATTGGCAGCCATGTGATGAATGGTCCAATAGCTTGTTCGACCGTTTGATTGTCATCATCATCATTTGGAATAGGTAGCTCAAAACTCAGATCATTAACTATGATAATTGAAACTCTGACATGACCTATTATAAGTGGTCTGTTGTGTTGCACGATGTTCTACATATTGAACACTATATCCCTTACTACATGGAAATAGGGGGAATTTTATAGATATAAATCACAGACGTTTTCACCCTGTAGAATATCATTAAAGGAAAGGTCTCAGTTTATATGTTAATCACGTTTCATAGAAACAATTATTATAACATTGATTACCTCATCTATGTCACATTTTTGATGGGAATGGCTCACCTCAAAGCTGTTGGGGGGGGGATCTTCATTCACAGGTTGTTGTTGAGTGGTTTCTTCTCATTTCCTCCCCCATCAAACTTGATATCATCTATCTATGGTATTGTAATTATTCTTGAAAAATACCTATTGTTTATATCATATTTTTCATTTCCCCAGTTTGATCCTACTCTAGTTTTTCTTTCTGAAGATATGTTCGTGGTGTCACCCCAAAATCATCTCCTCTAACGCGACCATAATATTCTGGCTGCTTCAAGGCTGGTCAAAGTATGTCTGCATCTGGTGCAGGTTTTGTTGATTCTTGTGACTATTTCAGAGAGAAAATATATGAAAATAAGTATTCATTGATATTTAATAGCAATTTAAAGAAACTCGAATTTATATTATGTCATACATACATATGTTTTCTACACTTTTTGTGTGTTTTCATCTATCAGTATCCCCCCTTTATTTACACGATTCTCCTACCATAACACATGGTATGGGATGGAAGTGGATTTTGATTTCGATTCATCAATCAATATATAAATAGAAGGTCATGGTTATGGGGTTTTTTATGTCACATAAAAGTATTATAGTAGATTTAAAATATGTACCAATTTTTTCTCAAATGAAGTGTAATCCATCCTTGCTTTACAGTAGAGATACGATGGTTTTTCTACTCGTTCTTTATTTTCAGCACTCAATTGTTGTTTCATAAATAAAAAACTGTCAATCAAGGTGATGAATACAAACAATATCAAATAACATATTACCAGAAAAAATATACCTGAAAATTATACTATGCATGACGGATGCTAAATGCATCCCACACTCCTTAGGATATCAAATGCGTAGAAAGAGGAGGTGGGTGCATCTTGATTTTCCCTTTAGCATCATTAAGGTAATATTTCATTAAAATTGTGCAGAAAACTCTAGTAATCCTTCCTGCAACTCCTTATACATGTTCATTGTGCGAGGCATCTACTATAATTCCACTCTGCGAGGGATGATGAATAGTAAGTCAATGTTTTAGTATTTTTTTTATATATTAAATAAATGATATCATAATTTTACTGTGTTCTATTCCCACATTAGTGTATTCAACTCAGTGAAAACATGGTTCCATGATTCAACATCAATCGACATGCATTTCCATGTGATGATTCCAATGTAGATACTAAACATTGCTTTGTTGGGGTTAACATGCTGGACTCGCTTATTCTATCCCACATAAAATTTTACGCCTTTTGTTTTTTCCTTAAGGATTTTGGGTAACACTGTCAAACTGCGGTTCTCTTTTTCTTTTGTGTCATCAAGATTTCATTGCATACCATTTCCTCAGTTTCAGCATCATCATTATGTTCCTCTAGAGAGCTTGCATTAGCACTGGGACCAGCAGTAACAGGTTGAGAAACCTATTGTACCTCAGTACTGGGACAAACTACAATAGGTTGAGAAAACTATTGTTTCTCTACACTGGGACGAGCAACAGTAGATTGAGAGACTTTTTGTGCCTCGGGATTGGATGCATCAGTAGGTGCAGAAGTCATTATTTGAAAAAGTGGTTTAACATATAATTTATATTACATAAAATAATCATCTAATAGATAATAACATAACATAACACAATGTATATTACAATAAAAAAATAACATGATTATTGAAATCATTTTTAAGGATGAATAGATTTGACCCCTCTATCGACTATGTAAACCCCTTCATTGTGGTATCCCATGACATTCAATATTTTGTCTACATTGGGACCATTGTGAAATGATTGTAAAGTACCAATGAAAGTGTCATCCTTCATTAAAATTTCATCTGAGCTTCTAGTTCTTTTGGTCGATAACAGAACAATTGACCATTTCATTTTGTAGGATCTGGAACATAAAAAACTTTTACTACGTGTGATGCCATTATAAACGTGTATTCTTTCTCTAATTCCTTACTAAAATCAACTTTCACAAATCCTAATTCATCTATTTTAATAACACTTATTTTATTAACCCACTTTCATTGAAAAATATGCACTTGGAATTTCATATAATCCAACTCCAAAATTTGTTTGATAATGCAAAAGGATGACATATTCACATAAATTGGATTTTTGTCCTTAACACTGGAAACATGCATCGCTTCATACACAAGTGTAACCCCACTATTTTTCATAGTACTATCTTCATCATGTCTATTATTATAGAATGTATAACCATTAACTACATAATAATTTTAAGATAATACATACACAATTCGTTCTCCCGCTAGCCATCAATTGCATTCTGAAATTGAGTCTATATTTTCATCTAAATTATTAAAAATATGGTCTTGAAACCATCCTATATACTATTGATTATGTGTATCTGATATCCATTTTCATCCCTAGATGGATTCAAATGCCTTATAATTTCTTTGTGGTTTTGAACATATCGGTCAACATCAAAACTGTTATGCAAAATGTAAAGGTGGACCTGCTCCCGATCTATAATATTGATAGTGACAACCTTTCATTCAAAAATTCTTTCACTCTCAAGCCACCTAGTGTGATGAGATTCAATAGAACAATTTTCTCCGCAACAGATATGTATTCAGTACAGAATTCAACAGCTTCTTCAACAATATATCGCTCCACAATACAACCCTCTGACGGGAATTGATTTTTGACACACCCTTTCAAAATCATCATTTATATTCAATGGGGTACATCTATATATAATGTCCAAGACCACATAGCTGAATAACTCATACCAAATGAACCATCATATCAAAGAATGTTGGTGGGGAAAACATTTCCAATTCACATAATATGATGGCAATTTCTCTTTCCATAGTTTGAAATTTTTCCAGGTCTATAACTTTTCTACATATTTCATTGAAGAAAAAACATAGCTTAGTTAATGTATGGCAGACATTCTTTGGAAAAATCAAACACAAAGCAATAAGAATTAGATCTTTCATCAAAACATGGTAGTCATGTGATTTAGACCCTTTAACACCAAATCTCTCCTTAAAACAATGTTCTTGATATTTGATGAATAACCCCTCGAACAGTTACATCATTCAAGAAGTTGACAAATAGATATCTCTCTTTCCTGGAAAGAGTGTAAGCAGGCGTAGGAAGAAATGTTCATTTTTTACCCTTCACTAGTGATAACTCTTCTTGTATTCCCATATCAACCATGTACATCGTAGCCTTAATTCCATCATTTGTTTTGCCGGGTAAATTTAGCGATGTGTCGAAGACACTATCCCATACATTTTTTTCAACACGCATAACATCAAAAAAATGTCTGACATACTGACAATTCTAGTATGATAGTTAAAAAACTGATCTCTTTTTCCAACAAGTTTTTTTATGGTTTTTTGAAAATGGTTTACCAAAAGTAGTGTCTACATCTTTAACATTCAAAAATAATTGATCACCTATTAGTGGAGATGGTGTTTTATGTTCTTATGAACTTCCATCTAATGATGTCATCCAAGATCGGTACTAATGCCATTGGGGTAGAAATATGTGATTTCCTAGAAACACAGTTTTCAATGAATGTTTCAACATAACTGATTGTATACCTTGTTTGCAAATGAGACACCCTTGAGTTCCATTAAATCTATATCCTGAAAAATTTCCATAAGAAGGAAAGTCATTTATCATCTCGTACAATATGGCTCTCAAAGTGAAATATTCATTTTTGTAAGCATCATACAACATAACACCTAAATCCCACAATAATTTAAAATCCTTGATCAATGGAGCCAAGTAAACATCAATATCATTACCATGTTGTTTTTGTCCTGATATAAGCATAGATAACATGATATATTTTTGTTTGATGAATAACCACAATGGTATGTTATAATTTACCAACATAACTGACCATGTATTGTGACTATTTTTTTGAAAACCAAAAGGATTCACTCCATCTATAGATAACACAAGACAAAGGTTTCTCATCTCGTTTATAAATTTAGGATACTCATGATTAATTATCATCCACTGAGGAGAGTCTATCAGGTGATGTATTTTTTCATCTTTAATTCTTGTATTTTCATTACATGCCAATTATCCTGTAGTCTCCTTGCTTCCATATAGGCGCCTGAACCTTGGAATGATTGGAATATAACATACAACATTCATAGGACTAGATTAATCTTCCATGTATCGAGAAGCACCACACATTTGGAATTCTCTAAGTGATTCATGGTACATTATAAATTGTATGCACCATTTTAAGAAGTCGTGTATTCTTTCATAGATCATACCCATAATGTATAGAATTCATTTGTCATCGTATGTTCATCTTAGGAGATCATCATATTTTTGGAGTATGTAATTCAAGATAGAAAATAGTTCCATAAAACTGGCATTACTCCACCTATTTCCTTCTTTCAAATTATACAGCTTTCGTATGGATGAAAATTTTGTGTATTTAGTGAAACCTGCATATAATGATGCCTTTTCACAAATATTTAACTTCTCAAACAATTTTGGGAAATTAAAATGTTCATCTTCTACTGTATTTGTCGTTTCCTTAGTACGATATTTATCATTATTTACATCTATAATCACATCCACCATATGATCGTCTTCATTATTCACCCAAGTAATCATATTAGATGATCCATAAAACGCAGTGCTATCCTTACCACTGCGTACATTTATTTTCCCTGTGTTTATTCCAACATGTATAACTTTGATCTATTCCATGATAGATCAGGTGTTCATCCAACTCCTCTGGACTAATTTGTTTTGAATAACACATTGTAAAAACATAAAATGGATTTTAGAATGGTCATATGCATAATATTTTTAAAACGTGATAAACTCATTCACTCTATCTTCATACTCATTTTTCAGAAAACTAGAATTCATCCATTATTTATTCATATTCAACAAATTATATTAAGTAATATTAATATTTAACAAAATAATTAAACAGAAGATGTTAAACTAAGACCACCATCCAACTATAATCACTGGATCTAGCTATGGTAAACAATGCCCTCACCTCTCCATACATTACTCAAGAACAATGTAGATAACACCCATATTCCTAATAACCTGATCAATGGAACTGGCTTTGAAAATCCCTTTCCCTAGAATGTTTTAGTATCACATAAAGTCCTCTAGTGAAGTGGTTTTCTATGATTTAGTGGAATTTCACTATCAACAAAGTGGTGGTGACATTGAAATGGGCAAGGTTTGGATTGATATTCAATGATCGAGGGACTACAACATGGAAAAAATGGCATAACGATTATTCCAACAACTGAAACACCATACAAACCCACAATCATGCTCACAATCACAACACCAAACATACCAAAAAAACACAATTTCATATTTTACAATGCATCCCTTATTCAATTCCATTTTTTAATTCAGTAGTTATCACAGAAGTTTTATCATCCTGGGGTATTCATTCATTATCCAGGTATACGTAAATTACCAATTTTTATATTCAAATGTTCAACAGGAACCAAACAACATGAAATTCATTTAATGCAAAAACAAGGACCAGCAACGACAATGAATTTCAGCAGGGCTTCTAGCCCATTCATTTCACAACATAACCATTAACATAAAATGGTAAAAACATGCGAACAAGAGGAAACCAAAGAGTAAGAGGATAAAACTCACCAAGAAGGTGTCTGTCAACACACGGTAGAGGTGCATTCACAGCAAAGGAGAGACGTGTGGTAAAGGAGATTTCCAATTGAAAAGAATACAAAAATTGAGAACTCATATGTAATACCTATCGAAAATAGGTCCAATGAAATTTAGTAATGGGACATGTTGGGTTAAACAATTTAATATGTCAATAGTGGTATTTTATTTTCCATATATGATACCTTCTTCCTGTTTATTTATATTTTGCATATCTATTATTTTCCTGGATGTTCAACTTATGAATGGGAGATGTATGGTTTTTAGGAGAAATATCATTTTTAATTTACTTTAATTTAGGCATAAAATATTCCACATTAATTGTATCTTTTTCAAGGGGATTATTGATATCCCATAGGTATCATGAACGCCTCTTAGGTTAGTGGAATGTCAGGTGATTTGTTGGTTATGATACCAGCCTGGGCCATATCATTACATTTCCCATTGTAACTGACCCATGTCCATTTAAATATAGGATTGGGTGGAGGGGGGAGGGGTTAGACAGTAATATATTCCCAACTCCACCAGATTTCTTATGGGGGTGGGTCCTGATAGTATCATATATATGATAAATCTTTTATAGATTGGACATTAGAGTCGTCACTACTAAGGATTTACTCATTTTTAGGGTAGTAATGTTTGTTGAACCTAGTGTGTAAAGTAGAAATCAGAAACTAATAAGTGATTAAAACTTATGTTATGACATCACAACCTATGTACAAATATATAAGAAATATCTTATAATACTCATTGAATCTTAATAGGTTTGGTTTCATTCATCATATAGTTAAAAGTGATATAGAATGTATAAATGATAATCATGGGGGGGGGGCTGAATGATGTGGAGATGTTGATAGAAATGATGATCTGGAAATGTGTTTTAATATTCATTGTATATCATTCATTAGAATGAGGTTGGATTATGTAATTTTATTTAGGTTACTTGTGTTATTCCATCATGAGGTTCAATAAGAAGAGGTGTATCAATCATCCAAGCATCAAATGGAATTAATCGTAAAGGACCTAAATATTATGGAGAACAAGACATGCATCACAACACAATATATATGAAATCTGGGAAAACATGCATCACAACACAAAACATAGGGCCATTCCACAATGGGTCCCTAATGAGAAAGAACTACGACACAAAAGAGATGAACACACCACAATGGTTCCTAGTAAAAAAACATCTAGAATCCATGTGCACATTTAACAATGAGATCATATAATCTATGAGAAAGGGACTATGATGCATTGTTTATCACTACACTATAACATATAATACCTCACACACCAAATATCACACTCTGATTCAACATAAAAAGAGTAAAAATGTGAAACTACCAAAATGTAACAAAAATATGAAATATTAGCTTAACTAAGTGGAACACTGTATTAAAATAAAATTAATCTAAAATAGAAGGAATAAGATAGGTAAAATTATCCCATTCTCTCTAATACAAGTTACGAATGATGAAACATACATCGGGTGAGGGAGAACCACATAAGAGGAGAGGAGGGGGAGGGTGGTATAACACAGAGGGGTACTGTATGAGAAAAGGAAAAAATATAGTAAAAATTTAAAGTTTCAGAGGGGTATTTTTGAAAAACTTCACTTTTTAAAGGGGTTTATGGTTTGTATATATATTTTCCAAAACCAAGTGAAAACTATACAGTCTTCACAATTCAGAACACACTATTTCACATGGTTAAGGCACATAGTTTAACAAATACTGTGAAAACCAAGATAAATGAACTTAAAATTTATAAATTAATTTTTTATTTTTTAATAAGTCCCCTCACATGATTTAAAAAAAAAGTTTTCCTAAGAAATCCAATATTCACTATTGTGGTTCATGTTTATCACTAATAATGTGAAAAGAATTCTCTCAAGGATGCTACCCCCAAAACTAGAATTTCAACTCTTAAAGCTTATGTGACTTGTTTATGAACCTAAGACACATATCCAGTCTCAAACTATATAGAAAAATCTTTTAAGAAGTCCCAACATCCTGGTTCTATATCCAACACTCATTTTTTTAAATGGTTTTCCGCCAATTGGAAAAAAATTCCTCTCCTCATAAAATTAAAATTCCAATATGGATAAGGCATTAAAAACTCTCCAGTATTGTTCTTATAATACTTGATATTTCGTAATGGTAATAGTATTGAATTAACACAATTAGATACCTATTTGATGTCAAACAAATGCATTCTATTCCTGAACTCCCAACATGCTTTCAAATAATAGCACTAAACAGAAGATACAATTCAACCTATCCCTAAGACAAAGATTATATCCATCACTGAGATGATGAGATGGTACATACATAATCATTCCCATATTGATAGAAGAACATCTCAATGTTTAGTAAATCACCCGGTCTAAGACACTCCCCACCATAATACTTAACTCATAAAATCCAATTTCCATCCATGGTGCCTCCCACCTACAAAATTTCATACCAAAATACATTTTCATGTTTTTAATGACACCCCTAGTTCCACTTACAATGAAACTTACCAAAAAACACATGATAATTACAGTATAATTCTAGTCATCTACTACATTCCAAAATTTCTAAACTCCACAGATATAGTAACCCCTTATGTGATTACACTGTAAAAAACTAACCCAATTAAAGTAGACATTTTTCAATCATCTAAGAACTAGAATGAAACCAAAAAATTACTTTCTATACCACATAATCTATCTCCAGATCAAGATATACTCTCATACTCTTACCATCACTAAACAAAAACAACCTCTAGGATTCCAAAAGGTATCTATATTTCATAAAAAACACATCCACATCAGTATCCAATGCTGTTACGGTGACCCAAATACTACCTCTGTATAGAAAATGCCTTTCTAATGCACAAGAGTAAAAATTCATTATATAAGAGACTCACTAGGGGGAATCTGTGAACTATAGAGGAGGTTGTCAGGACAGTCGTCAGATGAGGAGGTCACACCGGAGCAGATCACATGGACTAGGGGACTGTGCAAGGAAGAGGAGGAGAAGGAGGAGGAGGAGGAGGAAAAGGTGGTAGTATTGTAGAAGGATGAGTCGATAGCCAGTGGAGGAGGAGGTGGTGGTGACGGTGGAGGAGGAGGAGGAGAAGGGTCACAAAAAATGAGGAAGAGGACAGTCGCAACAGAGGAGAGGGAAAAGGTAGCAGCGGTGGAGGAGGAGGAGGAGGAGGAGTCCCAACAGAAGAGGGGTTAACAGTGCAGGGTTTAGCTTCCACGAAGGCTCGAAAGGGTGATACAATGGAGGATATGGTACAGTTCTTTTATAAAAACTAATGGAACCTTTATTAGCACTAGTTAAATGTGATGATAATGATGTCCTTTATTAGCAATAATAAAGTGACGATAAAATATCTATTTGTCAACGCTAAAATTATAGTGATGATAAATAGGTATTTTATCAGTGATTTATTAGGGATAATAAGGATATGGTTTTTTCAGCACTAAAAAAATACTAATAAAAGAGCTATTTATCATTTCTTTCTTAGCACTGATAAATATAGGCAATTATCAGTGCTGAAAAAGCGATGATAAAGGAATAATTTTAATAATATATTTATATTCTTATATATTTATTTAAAATGATATATAAGATAGATAGATATATATATTAATAATTAAAACATTAAATATTTTATATTTATAAATATTGTTATATAATTGTTAATATATATATATATATATTAATATAATTATAATTATAAATGTATTTGAAATGTATTTATATATACCATTAAAAATATAATAAAATATATTTATTTTTGAAAAATATTTAATGTAAGTTTATAAGAACATTTTTAAGAACATATATTGTTCATATGGGTAATATTAATAATTAATAAATATACCACATCAATGGACAACAAGATGTAACAAATTTAGAAATGAACATTCATGCATATGATATATAATCTATATGCATGATCAATATATTTGTTGACCAAATTAATTTGAAAACAATTACATATTCAATAATTTCAAGTATAAATACATATATAAAATTATAATATATTTATAAATAAAATAAGTATATTAAATATATTAAATATTAAAAATATAATAAATACAGTGAAATAATCTAATAAATCTAATAAAATCTAATAAATCTAACAAATATATAATAAATATAATAAATATAATAAATCTAATAAATCTAATAAATATATTTATTATTTAATGTAATTTATTATGATCTTATAATTATTTAATTATATATTTATATATTTATTTAATTATAATCTTAGAAATACATTTTTCAATTAAAACAATATATATATATATATATATGTATTTTAATTTTTTAAAAAATATAAATTATAATGATTGTTTATTATTTAATATATACAAATAAACATTATTTATGAATATAAATATAATAATTTTTTATAAATTAATAATTAAAACTTTTACTAGTGCTTTAAGCTAGCATGGATAAAGGCCCACCCCTTTATTAGTGATTTCTTCTTAGCACTGATAAAAGGCAGTGCTTCCCTTTCCTTGTTTTGTAGTAGTGTATACCTCAAGAAATTTCTGGATCAAATGGTGCTAGAAACATTATAGCATGAATCTAGCCATGATAAACTCCAAGACTACTCTGATCCTTGATGATGACCACCTTCATGAACATGCAATACTCTCTGAGGGTAATGATCATCACGAGGTTTTCCTATACCTACCTCATCCCCTCTCTACTAATCATGGGACAGATCTACCTGCTAATGCTATATCAGATGATACTAAAGAAAAAAATGAAACTTGGAGCATAACAAGAACCATATGTTTCCTGGTCAGAATGTTTAGGTACTCCAACCACTGTTGACTATGAACTGTATAATAAATGAAACATATAATCCATTATAAGGGGCTTCAGAGACACAACTTTAAGTGAAACATGATGAAGAGGGCATAGACCTACCCCAAACTATCCAAAAAAACATCTCTATAGAAAATATATACGATAAAACCACAACTATGTTACATGGAGAATCATGAAGACTCCCATCTTATAATGATTTAGATTTATAAAACATCGTCTCATCACCCCCATTCTATCACTAGTACCGTATGAGGTATAATTAGCATAGACATGATGAAATGGTGCTAGATATATGTATGAAAATCCTCCAAAAAAATTCCCCACCTTGGAATCATTTTCTAGAGAAATATCTGAAACATATTGGAGAAGGTTCCTAAAATGGATCATAAACTCACACAAACTATAACTCCCCTGTAAATTGGTTTATAGGTCCTAATATCTAGATTCCTTTTAGTTGAAGAATGAAACTCAGGTAAAAAATTGATCACAAAACTTCTCCATGAATTAGAAAACTATTTGGAGATTTTGAGGAATAATACACTCCTCAGTCTCACCAGATAGACCTATAAAGCATTGCAAACACTAGACATATTATATTCAATAACCATAGCCTATGTACTAGAAGACTCCAATCACCATCAGAAATTTATTTATCTGATAACCTTATCCCCCATGTTTTTAAATTAACACTAGGATGATATCCCTCTTAATCATCACAAAAACATCACAAATACACATTACATACAAAACAATACTAAAAATAAACAAAAAAGATTTAGATGGTTTATAAACATTTCTGACATCCATGGGATAACACTGTAAAAATATTTCACTAAGGATAAAAAAGTGAAAACAAGTCACATAGACCACTTTATAACTTTACAAAGTCTCAGATAATTAATTCTAAAAACCCCACTATTTAGAAAAGGAATCACAACATTAATAAAAGCTAGCCCACAAACTCTTTATAATGGACTGTATCTGGTGAACAAGTTATATCAACCTCTGAGATCTGTGGTCAAACTCTAATTTACATGAGAAACCTACATTACACTATTTCACCATCTAATGAAACTTCAAATATTCATTCACTGTGAAAATATCTAATTAATTATGTCTCCACCCTCAGTTAACACCATCTATGAGATCTCTGGCCGATGAAATCCATCTATTCATCTTTGTTCGATAACACTGAAACCTCAGCATAAAATTCCTCAGTATAATAATCTTGGTTTAATGATTCAATATGGTAGAATTATTTCTAGTTGAACACAATCAGATAAGTATAAAACAGCACATTATAAAACTTCCATATGGAAGCCCCAGTCTGATGATTTTTGTCCAATTATCTCAGTACGATGAACCCCCATCTGGAAAACATGGTCAAATGAAATCATGAATAATTTTCAACAAAACCCAAAAATATCCAACATAGAAACTAATTCCAGATTTCAGCCTTATTCAAATTTCCATATGATCTCATCCTATATTCGATGCATGTAGTTTCCACCACTCTGTCTAATCATCCTTTTCCAACTAAGGCATAATGTTGCCTTATTATTTCTTAAACTATAACTTTTGTAAACATATAAATAAGATTATACTTCTTTGAAATATTCTATATCTATAACACTTTATCTTCTAACATAATTTGTATAAATTTACAATTTAGGCCAATGGGTTTTTCTTAAATGAAACATTATATTGTCAGCAAGATGAAGAACACTCTGACTATCAAAGAATGTCTTTCATCTATCCAATACTAATCCCAGTTCCTTTGGAAAGTGTATAAACCAAATGAAATCTTCCATGATTCAATAACAGTGAAATATTATAATTACATTGTAGATAAATTAAAAATAGGCTACAACCGATACATCTAGATAAACATTTTCTCACTAAAAGTAAACTACAAATCCTACAGTACTTTTTTTTTGATCCCATGTCTCCAGAAAAATTTACATCTATAAAACCTTTCAACTGATCATCATCCTAAAACCATAAAGATAAGTCCTCTGACACTTTCAAGTACCAAATGATCCATTTGAAAACTTTTCAAAGTTTTATTTCATGATTTGACATGAAATATCCAATGAATCCCTTTTTAAATCAATGATCTGCTCGATTAAATACCATTTCATATATCATAATTCCTATTGAAAAATCAAAAGGATCCTTTCCCATTTCATAAAATTCTCTATCCATTGATGGTTCATGTGCTTTATTATGTTTAAAGTGTTTGGTGAGGGGGCTGAGACAGTTTTACAAGTGGTTATTCTGAACTTATTTATGAACTTCTTTATTTATTCCTTCTAGGATAAAACTATAGATCCAACTTTCCAATCCAATTTTATTATTATCCCCAATATCTTATTAGATTATCCAAGAATCACCATTTCAATCCTTCTTGAAATCTTCCTTTTATGTTTGAAAATCTAATGGAAGACTAGAATATAAATCAATATATCATCTACATACAACAAAAATATGATATATGTTCCATCTCCCACTACTTCCAATAACAATAATGATCAGAGTAACATTGATTGAATCTTTCCTCTGTAATGAAAGTGTCAAAGTTATGATTCTACTATCTTGGATTTTTCATAAATCCATAATGTCTTCATTTCAAATTATATACCAAATCTTCATTCCAATGAACTTCATAACCCTTGGGTTGAACCATGTAAATTTCATCCCCAAAATATCCATAAAGAAAAACTATCTTTACATCTATATATTCTAATTGTAGAACATTGGATAATAAAATACAAATCACTATCTGAATGGATATGTTCTTCAACATTGGTGATTTTTTTTAATAAAATTCTATCCCTTCCATTTACTAAAAACCATTTGACATGAACCTTGATTTTCACCTCTTAGTTCAATCAACATACTCTTAAAAACCCAGTTTTCTAGGGATATCTTTCCTTTTTTTAGTTTACAAGGCTCCCAATTATTTTTTAGATTTAAGAAATTAATTTCCTATTTGGTAGATGAATCCCACTGTTCCAAGTCTCTAAGATTACATGCCTCCTCCAAACTATTTGGTTCCCATACAATTGATAGAAGAAAACAAGTTCATATCCTCTAGAATCTATTAAAATGGATTTTTAATACAAGTGATATCCTTAGAACAACCTTAGGTTTTTAAATTTTAACCCTCCATATCCGATTGATTTTCTTATGATCTTTTCTATCTCAATACATCTATGTCTGAATGTTCTAGGATAGGTATAGCTCAATCAGACCATCAGTATTCAATAACATTTTTTATGATCATTTTATGTTTGATAGCTTGACTATCAGATCCCCAATAACTGATGTTTTCCCTAAAAAATAAGGACTAAATGTATTTTTGGTAACCTATGTCTGATCAACCCAAACATCTATAGTAGATCTATCCTCAACTTCCTTCTCATCCATGTTCTGAACTTTCTATAGAATTTCTATATTGAAAATACATCTCAGATCTTGGTGGCTTGTTTATTCTCCTCACACCACAGGTGATATCCAAAGTTATCATTAGCATAATTGATAAGAAATAAAACCTTGGATTTCACCTCCAAACTATATTTTTCTTTATCATCTATATGAGCATATGAAATACATAAATTTTTTTGAGATGATTCAACTCCCATATACTACCAAAACAATGTTTTTATGGTAGATCTTTTCCAACAACTGAAGAGAGAATTATATACACTAAATATGTAGTTGTATTTATTACCTCTTTTTAAATTCCCTTAGGCATTCCTATGTGAATCCTCATGCTCTGATGTTTCATTTTCAGTGTCAAATTCAATATTTTAGTTAATCCATTTTGTTGTGGAGTTCCTAGAATCATACTATCATGACTGATGAATTTCCTTAAATAATATTTATTAAAGGTATGACTGGTGTATTTTCCACCATTTTATATTCATATACATTTCATATTCCTTTTACAGTCTTTCTCATACAAAAATTTATATGCAATAAATTCATGAAACAAATCAGATTTATTCTTTAGGAAGTAAAGTTAAACATTTCAAGTGGAATAGTCAATTTATGTCACAAAGTACAATGATCCTCTATTTGAGTGAACAAGGGATAAAATCCATACACCAAAATGAACAAGTTATAGCACTAAACTAATTATCTTTATCCCATTCAAATTAAAGAAAAATCCATTCTATATTTCTTAAATATATTTCTTATATATTCCATGTTTTATGTGATCGAGTTTAAGTATGATATTGTCTACTAGAACATTAAACTTTTTCTCACTAAGGTGAAAAAACCAACATTGCTAATTTTCTAGACCCTCTGATCAAGTCATTTTGATCACTTTAAATTCATCACTATTCCTAATAAATTATGAGGATCCATTATTAAATCTGTGAGAAATCACAATGGACTTGATGATAATATTACAAACTCCATTTGAAAAATTCATTTTGAAACCTAATTCATCAATCAATCCCACTGATATGAGGATGTTCCAGAGACCTAGAAAATTTATATCCTCGTTTAGTCTCAAAACACTTCTCTTTCTTATTTGAATGTTAACAATACCATTACCAACTATATCTAAAGATTCATAGTCCCCTAGATATACTATTCCTAAGCTTAATACTACATAATAAACCATGAAACCATAGTCACTAGTTCAATGAAATGATGCACCTGAGTCAGTAACCCATGAATCCTTTGGAATGGTCATACTCAATATCAAACTGTAACCTTTTTTTGTTGTAATGATTAATTTCATCTTTCTATATGTAGAATTCCCTATCTGATTCCTACAATATTTATTGATATTTCCTTTATTCCTAAAAATATAACATGTTGGACCTAAAATAGTTTATTTCACATGAAATATTCTCCTGGACCAACCCTATGAAGATTTCTTAATCTAAAAGTCTTTTTGGTAAGGTGACCATCCATATATGGTTGCATTGAGAGAAATGTTGGATGAATTATGAACTTCATTCTACCCAAACAACTCATTCAAGACCAATTTATGAATGTGATCAAAAATAAGATCAGCCATACCATTAGTGTTTCTCACTAATGTCACTGTAGAATCCCAATTCTCTAGAAGTGAGGAAAGAAGAAGAAAATCCCAAAAATATTCTATGAATGTTACCTTCCCTGATTCAATATTCCCATAGATAATATTGAATTCATTCACAAGATCAGATGAAGGTATTCCATAGGATATCTGTTGGAAGTAAAATTTTCTCATCATGAAATATTTTTTATGATTTTTTGACTTATCGTAAATTATAAAAAAAAAATTTATAACCTCTATTGTTGTTTTATTCCCTTTAATATTGAACACAATATTCTAACCAAGAGAAATATCAATCAATGAGAAATTTTTCCGATCCAATATATTCATTTCTTTATTATCCATTATTTCAGAATATTTTCTAGGAAAAGGAGCATAAAAAATTGTTATATCAAAAGATCCTCCAAAAAAATTCTTTAAAAGGGAAATTATATTCCATGAAACTTATTGATGTAGACCTCACATTTATCAAAGTTCATTATTCTAATAACAGCAAAACAAACAAAAATAAAAAAAATTAATCGAAGGAGTGAAGAAAAAACTTAAATGTTGTGATTGATGTGGAAACAAACACCTGATACTGCATTTTTGGAATATCCCAAGGAAGAAGAAACTATTTTTGTCCCATTAGAAAGACCAGGAAAGAACCACAACCACCTAAGGAACATTCATCCAATCACCCCAGCTAGTGCAATACAAGGCTCAAAGAATAAACAGACAAATATTTTTCTAATAACATTCTCCCCAATGTCTGTGTACTATAACTTGGATGGTATCCCTCCTAATCACTACCCAAACTTCAAAAAAACACATCACATAATAAAGAATAATGAAAACATACAAAAAATATTTACGTAGATTAGATAAATGTCCTACATACATTGGTGACAACTACAAACATATTTAATTAAGGATAAATAAGATTTTTAAAAGGCCATTTCTCACTTCCGCCCCTAACAAATTTTTAGAAAATTAAGTTTGAAACTCTCATAATTAAGAAAATTAATCGCAACATTCATCATATTCATGCCACCATCTATTTATAGATGTCACCATTTGGTGAATAGGATGCATCGACCTTCAATATTTACTGTCAACCTTCCATTGAACTAGGAAAACTTCGATACACTATTTCATCATTTGATGAAACCTACAATAACTAGTAACCATGGACTCAAACCTCGCATTGATTCACCACAATTAGTGAAAACTATCTGTGATAAATCCATCTAATGAACTATATCTATTCATCTCTTTTTGAGGACACTGAATCTTAATCATAGAATCCCTAACTTCTATTATCTTTGTCTAATGATCCTATTTGGTGAATGTTTTTATGATGGAACTCTATCAGATGTACTTGAAACAATAGGACATAAAACATATGTTTGGTATCTTTAGTGAAATGATTTATATCTGATCATCTTGGTCTGATGGCCTATCATCTAGAGAACATAGTCCAATGAAAGCCTGAATAACATTACACAAAACCCAACATCTAATCAGAGCGATCAATAATGAATTAGAGCAACCACTATATAGCATTACCATAGAGCATATTCACAGTCAATGAAACCCAGTTCTCCTTCTATGCATGGATATAAATGAATTATATCTCCACCTCCCCCAAATAGTAATATATCAAAAATGTTGTAATGGATCCCTCATACCTTTGTAGACTTTTGTACGGTAACTTTCAGAGTTTCGTACTCTAATTTTCTCATTATTTACCTCAACCCTTCCAGGATCTGCCGGTGTATCATACTAAACATCATCTTCATGAACCTAATAATAATGTTCACCAAGGTCTATTTCTATAGAAGAAAAAATTTTAAGGGACTCATAAACTCTGAAAATAGAATATTTATTATTTATTAATTAATATTCAACCTAATCCTAAAGATTTCCCATTAAAAAAATAATGATTCGTGGTCTTTTCATAGGTCTATACCGCATATCCAATAAAAATTTCCTATAAGGATTAGTAAAAAATAAGTCATATAAATCAAATCATAGGGGGCCTAAATACCTATGTCTATGATGGTCTACCCTATTTACATTACATACTAAACTCAACCAACATCATTTCCCTACAAACCCACATCAACCTCACCAGTTCATACCCCTATAATATATCATATCGCTTATCCTAACATTTTATACCACATTTTCACAACCCACCTCTCCCCAAAAGAACCCCTAACGAGCCAAAAAGGACATAATGGGGAAAATGATGTCCAAATCCCACCTAAAATAGGTCATGGGTTGGTTAATCAACCTGAGAGTATATCTTACACATGAATGGGAGGCATTGACTTCTATGAATATTATGAGGAATATGAGATATGATGAGACCAAAAAATAACCCCTTCTCATAATAAATAAAATATACCAATACATGAATGCAATTTTATACAATATAATCAACTATAATGAAACTAAAAGTACAAAAATAAATCCTCAGCAACGGACTCAAAGCCTAAATAGCTCCAAAATAACTCCATGAACTAGTAATGTATAAACCGATCACCAAAAAAATCCTATGAACCTAAAAACCAATATATATATATATAGTTAGTATTATAATTATAATATGTATGATCCTCTTCCCAAACTCTTAAGGAAAAGTAAAGAAAGAATATTAAATCCAATGAATAAATAGTGAAACAAACTCATCAACTAAAATAGTATGCTACGTTTCCAGCCTCACCATAGCTCTATCACAAAGTATTTAATTACATTAATATATAATATCCAACATAATATAATATTGAATGTACCTCACTACCACTTCCCCACTGGTTTTCTTCTCTTCCCAAACACTGTACGTCCCAATCCATCTATCTCCAAATAATCCACACACATCAACGGAAATAGTAAAATAACACACACATAATTTATGTCATAATCACATCATTAAAATCATCACCATATAATAATCAAGCAGTTTATTTAGAGCCACCATAGCTTGTACACTTTTTTTATAACATAACCCATTACAACCCATACAATATAAATCTATAATAATCTTTATGATAATATATTCAGAGATAAATGAGTGTGAAAATAACCACAAGACATTATATACTAATATAAAAATATATGGGAGAGTAAAAATATTCCATATTGACACATAATAATACTTGTAGAGGATATATGGGAAAGAGTGGCTAGTCATCCATCAATTTCCCGCCAACATGTATGTTTGGTAAAACACCCTCCATAGTCCACTTGTGTTAGTCTCCCTACCAACATGGGTGTGGTAGAATATGAAATAAGGTAACATATATAGTATCAATACTAATAAAAATTCATAATATGTGTAATATATTAATTTTTTAAAATAATATTATGCTTGATAGATTGCTTAACACACAACACTGAGCTTTAAGTATCGTGGGATATACTATAAAAATATTATTATTTAAATGTGACTATTGAAACCTAAACATTGAATTGGAATGTATGAATAAGATTAAACACATTAATTAATATATATATATATATATTCTATAGTCAATAAAAATATATTGATTATTTCTTAAGAGATTAGAACTCAATTCTCAGTAAAGTTATTTTATTCTTTGAAAACATGATTTCTTCAAAATTGATTTTTATTAATTTTTTTGGATTGAATATTATAATTAATTTAAATAAATTTTAGAAACTATATTTGATAAAATGAACTTCGTTTTTTATATCAGCATATAGAAAGTATCTTACGGTTAATTTTTAATTTTTCTAAAAAATTGTTTTTTCAATGAATAGTGGAAAATACTGATTTTTATTGAGAAGTTTTTCTTATTTTAAAGTATTTACAATTTCAAATTATATTTCGTATTAGTTTTATTATTTAATTTTTCACTTTCTATTAAACATAATTTAATTATGGTCTTTCAAATTAATTTTATTATTTAATTTGGTATGAAAAAAATTTATACTTAAATGTATTTTTTGCCTTCAGAAAAACTGATTTTTTTACAGGTTTTACAGTTTCAATTTTTAAATTAAATTATAACAATTATTTGAATTTAATATTGAAAAATGGACTAAATATTTCAAATCTAGAGGTCAAAATTTGGTAAATATTTCATTTTTTATTATGAATAGTATCCTTGGTAAATTTCTATCTCCATGGTAAGCATAAATCTGGTAATTATGGTTCAAAATAATATGACAAGGACTACAAAAATAACCATAACACCTGAATTTATTTAATTTTATGAGTATATTTCGTCCTTAAACATAAAAAATTTATAAATGGGGCTATTTATTGAAAATTTCTTTGGATTATAATATTTATATTATTTCATTTAAATATAAAGTAAATATACTCACTCTCTTTATTTTAATGTCTATTAATTTCCTTGACAGGGAAAAAATAAAAAAAATCCTATTATAAATTATAATTTTAATGAAAAAATATTTTTTATCAGGTTAATTTATTTATAATTTTTAGTGATGAAATATTTACCTTAAATGCTTTCACAATGTCGATACAATATTTTTTTAATCAACAGAAATATTAATTAAATGGTTTTAAAAATATTAAATGTAGTAGTATTTAATGAATTATTATGTTACATAAATTTTTTAGATAAATATAACATATTAGGGATGTTTTAATGTATTATATTCAAAATCACTTTATTTCATGTTGTTTTCAAATTCCAATTAGATGAATAGTTCCAAAAAATGTCATTAAATATATTTTTTTACAACAAATGTTTTATTAATTGATTTAAACTAAATAAAAATATAATATTATTCTAATTGAATGGTATATGATTGATAATATTAACCATAAACTTTTTATGGGTTAATTTCCCATTTATATCAAATTTCTTGATGCTTTTATTGTAAAAAACCCTAACACCTTGCTAAGTGTCCGGGATGTTAATGGGGAACGGGGGGTAAAATGATAAAATGGTGAAAAAATAATCTAAACATGTCTAAATTTTACATAATGAGAGTATTTTGACCCATAGTTTTCCTATATTCAAATTATATCAATTTGGAACCATTTTCCCAAGAAAATTATTTTTTATTAATTTCAATAGTGTCCTATCCTATCACTCATAAAATGACAGCTACTATTATATTTTCTTCACAATTAAAAAGACTTTTAGATTAGTAAATATGTAATAAAATTAATTCCTTTAATACCTACACATTTCCTATATTCCTTTTCTTATAAAAAAACAAACATTGGATTTCTTTTCGTGTAAACCATAAGAGATTGTTCGAAGAAGAGGTATAGTTCTCAACTAAGATGTTTTGTTTTATTTATTATTCAACCACCTTCAAAATATGATGAAATAATAACACCAATATATTCCATATTATAATATGTTTTTATATTAATGGAATAATCTATGTTCATATCTTATTCTATCAAAATGGGAAACAATGTCGTCGTTCATGTGTAACAAGGATTGTCGCCTTGTGAACCAGTGTTATTCGTTTTCCATCACCTCCTCTCATGGTTGGTTATAATGATGGATTTAATATATATATATATATGATATTCATGAAATTTTTATGATTTTTTAATGATCACATATCATATTATTTCTTACCTTTCCGTTTATATTAGAATTATAACCTCATTTGTGTGTATATGTGGATTACAACCTCTATAAAGCGTTGTGATTCATTTTTCATAACAATATAATAGGAATACTATATATAATTTTATTTATAGAAATAGTATGGTATTTATGATATAATTATTATTATATAAAGGTAAAATAATATGTACCTTCTTTCCATGATGGTCTTTGAAAAATGGAAATGTTCCCCATACATACATATAAACTATCGTCTCCACGATTCTAACAAATTTAATTTTTCATAACCATATTTCATTGATGGTTTTAAATGTATAGTTGGTATTTAAAAATTATATTTTATAATAATTATTATTCATTGTATTATTAAATAATTATCTCTTTTACCATAGTCAATCTACTGAATTCATTTTGGTCATCTGAGCCAAATAACATCAAAACGTCTGAGTTGAACTTAATTGATTATGTAATTGATTATAATATTATAAAAGGAATAATAACAAACTAAAATTATATTCATAAATTAAATAATTAACATAAGTGTATTAATTAGGAATTCAAGGAAAATAAATTATAAATAATACTTGAGGAAAGTGACACTTTACTTTAAAAACCTCATTTTAAATGTTTTAAAGCTTTATTTTATAAATTTTTTTATTCCATATTCATGTTATTAAAATTATTTTATGGATGTATTTATATGGATATAATGTATTTATAAAAGAAATTTTATGTAACTTTTTAATTTCTTTTAATGGTATTCAAAATTATTCTTTTTATATATTTTATGTAGAATGTTTTTACAAAAAGTCAAAAATAATGATCTATTTTAACGTATACAACATCAATGGTTTTTACTACCTCCCAAACTGTTATTTGATCTTTAGATTACTTTATAAAATTTCTTGATTTCCTAAAAAAAATCTTTTTACATTTTTTGGATTATTTTGAAAAACAAATTAAATGAAATGGGTAATTAAATATCTAAAAATGTATTCTTATTGGTGAAAAAAATATTATTACATGAGAAATTATTGAAATTGAAAAAATTTATGTGTTTTTATTATTTTATAGTTCTTAGGAATTTTTTATAATGAAAATTGGTTCCATTATAAACATATTATTAGTTTTTATGTTATAAACCACGGACATGTGGTTCCGTTATAGACTAATTATGGGTGTGACTATGATATACCATTAATACATTGGGTAGGAATTATGTTGGAAGTCGACCGTCTTAGTTATTCCCCTTATAAGAGTGATTTTAAGAGTTATAGGAAAATAGTGTACCAAGTTACCTATAAGATTTATCTATGATTTTTATGGGGTTTTTTATAGGAATATTATGATTTCACCATGTAATATATTGAGCTTACATTTAAAGGAAAGAATATGGTAGTTGTTAATGGTAAAAAATATAACCTTATGAAAAAGTTTTCATGAGTTTTTCAAGATTTAAAAGAAATATTTATGAGTTTTATTTTACATTTATTATTAATAATGAAGTATTTTATTAAAATATATTGTTAATAGAATATTATTTCACGAGTAAGAAAATGTTTATTTTGAGCCGACAAGTTGTTTTGAAAAAGGAAAAAATTTATGAGTGTTTAGGGAAAAATATGTTTGTTTATTACCTTTTATGATTCCTACTGATCTATATATGCAAAAACTAGGTTTAAAAATGTTTCTAAATACGTTTTAAAAATGATTCCGAATAAATAAAAATTCATGTTGAAATTCATAATGATTTTTCATGTAAAGAAAAGGTTTTTGTGTAAAATCTTGTATTATAGAAAAAGTGGATACTATGATGAATTGTAAAAATTGTAATACATGAGTTTATTATGACCTAATTATATAAATATATAAACCTTAAAGGCCCTCAAATGTAACAAAATTAATTATTGACATTAAACTCATGGTTACATAATGTGAAGGTTTTGGTCCTTATAGTTGGTATCAGAGGAAAAATTTTGTTAACTTTGGAGATTAAGATGTTTTCATATGAGGTTAACTTAAGAGTTATGGATACCATGATCGGTTTATGAGTTTACTTATTAAAATATTTTTAAATTCATAGATACCAATTTCTAGGTTTTATGTGATGGGGATACTTTGGGATAAATTTATTGAGTTTTGATAAATGTTTGAGGTATATGTACCCATTAAGTTTAACAAGTGGATAAGTCATTTAAGGAATAATACCATTATATTTTTTCTATATAATTCCAAAATAATTTAAAACCATTAAGGTTCATATAATCTTGGTTTTTGCGTTAATTATGGCTTAATACGATTTTGGAACATTAATTTTAACATATGGACAACTGTGGTATTGAAAAGTGATTTGGTGATTATGTAATTAATGTTATTTTGTATGAATTTCACTATTTTGGGAATCTAATAGGATTAAGGTAAATGAAAATATTTTTTTTATAAAATGTGAGTTAATTTTGGGAAAAATGGTTGAACTATTTTTTGGAATTATATATAATTTTATGGAGATTCAAGTTATTTATCGAAATGATTAGCATATTTTAGAGATTATATAATTAGGGAATATAAATTATTTAGTGTATGATTTATTGAGTGACTAATATTGGTGGGGGATTAATGTAAAAATAATCTTGGAAGAATATGTGATCAAATCCTTTTTAGTTTTGGGTTTTAAACATGGTTAGAATTATTTTTAATAAATTTAATGTTAGTTATTAATTGAATGATTTAGTTTGAAATTTTTTAACTATCATTTAATTTTGGAGATTAATGTATTGTTTCATCATATGAATGATTATTCATTTTGGGTATTAATTTACCTTATGCTAACCATTTTGGTTTTGGTTAATATTTATATATATGAGGAATAACATGATAACATTTTTTTAAGAATTATGTGATTGATTTGAATTTTATTTAAATACTTAGGTCATGAAAATTTCACCTTGAATAATCATCGTTTATAGAAAAAGATGAGATTGTGGTAGAAATTGATTAAAGGATGAAATTATAATTATCAGGTAAGTATATTTCTTTATATCATTAGTCTAGATGGTAAAGGAATTCCCAAAATCTATAAAAAGTATATTTAAATAATTTTTTTCCTATTTAATTTATTTCTGATGGATAGATGGTCTTTCTTACACCTATTTAATTTATTGTTTTATGGTTATTGTCTTTCTCATGATCATTCACTTTATTATGATCAATTGTATATGTAAATCTCGTTAATTATTTAGACATTCCCCTTTTATTCCATGCAGATATTTTCACCTCACACAAAATTTATCATATTTAGAAACCTAATTTTTCATTTTTCTAGACAACTGTCATATTTCCCATTCATTCTTTTCCACAAGAGGTTTTATTACACTTTTTACGATGTTGGTTTTCAATAAAGGTATTTTGAAAATGTCAGAACCTTGATTAAAAAGATCAAGTTAAATCTATGAGGATAAAATTTATTAAATTGGGGGGGGGGTTGAATTTAGCACCCAGAGTTTTTTTAAAAATATTTTTCTTGATATATTTCATAAAATAAAACACTAAGCATTAAGAGACATAGGATATACTGTAAAAATTATTATTTAAATGTATCCTTAATAACTTATCCATTTAATTGGAAATTATTAATAATATTAACAACATTATTAACTATACATAATGTTCATACATAATAAAAATTTATTTATTAATAATTATGAAATAAGCACTAAAATTTTAGTAATGTTATTTTATGCTTCAAATAAGTTTTTTTAGTGAATATTATACTTAATTTCTAAAAAATTTAGAAACTTTATTTGATTAAATTAACTTCATTTTTGATATCAAAATATCAAATTTATCTAAGGTTAAAATCTTTTTATTTTTCTAAAAAAATTAGTTTTTTAAAAAAATAGTGAAAATACTAATTTTTATTGAAAACTATTATTTTTTAAAGTATTTACAAACTAAAATTATATTTTTGGTTATTTTTAAAATATATTTAGTTCCCTTAGATTAAAAAAAATCATATTTTTGTATTTGAAATGAATTTTATACTTGAATTTTGTATAAATAATTTTTATACTTAAGAAATCATTTTTATAAAAAACTAATTCATGTTACCTTTTATGGTATTAATTTTTATAATAAAATCTAAAAATTCTTTGAATTTAATTATGAAAAATGGATTAAATATTTGTAATCAAGAGGAACAATTTTTTTAAATAGTTCCCATTTATTTTTGTTCATTATGAAGAGTCACCTTAGTAAATTTCTGTCACTATTCTAAGCCACAGTCGAGTAATTAAGGTTGAAAATAATATGAGAAGGACTAAAAATGGTCATAACACCTGAATTAATTTCATTATTTAATTATATTTCATCTAAAGGACTAATAAATTATAAAATGGGATAATTTATTACCACTTCAATTTGATTATAACATTTATATTAATTTATTTAAATATAATGTCAAAAATGTCACTCTATTTTTTGAATATCTATAATATTTTTTGATAGGGTTAAAAAAATGTGTTCAATTATAAATTGTTATTTAACATATAAAATATTTTTTTTGGGTTAATTTATTTCTAATTTTTAGTGATGGAATAATTATCTTAAATGCTTACACAACACCGACACAATATTTATGAAAAAAATAGTGAAATAAAATAAATGATTTTAGAGATATTAAAATTAATGAAATTTTAATGAATAATTATGTTTAATGATTTTTTTGATAAATATAATATATTATGTATGTGAAAAATTATAATATTATAATTCAATTATTTTCATGTTTTATTCAATGTCAAATTAAATGAATAGTTCCAAAAATGACATTAATGACATTTTATAATAAATAATGTTTTATTAAATGATTTAAAATTATTTAAAAAATTAATTTGAAAATTGAATGGGATATGGTTGTTAATATAAATAATGGTACATTAAGGGTTAATTTTCCTTTTATAGTTAACTTTATTGGATCCTTTATTATAAAAGACACTGATACCGCGGTAAGTATCGAAATGGTTAACAGAGAGATAAAACAAAGAGATAAAGGTGAAAAAATAATCTAAAATTTTCCAAATTTTGTTTTATGAGATGATTGAGTCTCATCCTAATCCTATAATATAAATATATTATTTTGGAGTCTTTTTACCTTGAAAATTAATTTATATTAATCTAACATTTAATATAATTTCAAGAGTTCCTCTCCCCCCACTTATTAAAGGGAACCTCCTCTTAAATTTTATTAAAACATAAAAACCCTTTTGGTTCATCCAATACATAAAAAAATACCTTACTTAAATCCATAACCATGTCTTAGAGGCCATGGTTTGATCATAAAATCAAGCTAGGAATGATATCATTATAAATGTTAAGAGGGTTTCCGAAGAAGAGGTATAATTTTAAACCAAGTATTTTTAGTTTATTTCTTATTCTACCTCCTTCAAATATTTTTTAAACATGATGAAATAAAAAATAATATATTAAATAGGATAATATATTTTATGTTAGTGGAATAATATATATCCATCTCCTCTTCCATAAATTGAGAAACAAAACCATCATTCATAGGTATAGTGAAATACCGCCTTTGGAACAGATGTAATTCGTTTTTTATCACCACATCTCATGGATGGTTACAATTATGGATTTAATATATATATATATATAATATTAATAAAATATTTCTTTTATTTTATATGTAATATATTATCTATCTTTTTACATTTCCATTCATTGAAGAATGATAATGTTGTTTATGTGTACGTGTGTATTACTACCTCCACGAAGCGATGCAATTTGTTTTTCTTAACCCCATCACATGACTTCAATATATAAGTGTATTTAAATAAATAATATGGTATTTCTGATATAATGATACTTTTGTAATGTGAAAACAATTCTTACTTTCTTTCCAATAGGATTGTTAAAAATGTAAACATTACTCCCGCACAGGTACGACCTCTTATCTCCATGATTATGACACAATTCATTTTTCATAACCATATTCCACAGTTAGATTTTTTATTATAATTGATGTATAAATATAAAAATGATTTCATTATTATTATTCTATATATGATGAATTAATGACCTCTTTGACAATATTCAATATAGAAAATTCATTTTGGACATATGAACCATGTATCATTCAAAAATATAACGTATACATAATTGATTAATTAAATGATTATAACATGGTAAAAGTAACAATAACATGAAAAAGGGTCTTAATAAATTAAATAATTAGCTTAATTTTATTATTCATGAGGATAAAAAAACGTATTTGATAAGTCAAACTCTATGTATGATATATTTTACATTAAAACATTGTTTTAATTGTTATAAAGGTTTATTTTATAAAATATTTTTCATCCATATCAATATTTTTAAAATTATTTTATGAATTCATTTATATAGACCTAAATGAATTATAAAAAAATTATGACACTTTTTAATTTCATTAAAATGTTTTCAAAATTAATAATTTTACATATTTTATATGGAATGTTTTTACAAAAAGACAAATGGATTGTTCTAATATAATGTATACAACATCAACAGTTTTTCCCACTTTCATAACATCTATTTGATGTTTGGATTCCTTTATAATATTTAATATTTTATTTAAATAATACTCCTCTTTTACTTTTTTCTATGTATTTTCAAAATTGGTTTTAATTGTAATGGATAATTTATTGTCCAATTTTTTCTTATGGTTGAAAATAATATATTTAGGATCTTAATTCCTAAAGTTAAAATATTTTATGTGTTATGATTATGTTATGGTTCCTGTGCATTTTTTATTGTAACAATCCCAACTACAATAACCTAGATCCAATGTCTACATTATTACATTGGCATAGATACAAGGGACAAAATCATGAAGGACTGATCAGTTTTGTAGTATTATAGAACTAGATACATACATGATATACATTTTACATCGAGAATAAAATATAAAACATAATAAAAGAAATTATACATCATCCTTTAAAATCAATATATGATTTATTCATCATATCCTTATTAAAGGGAAAAAACAAGGGAGTTATCAATTTCTCAGTAAGGGATAATTACAATGGAAGATATTATGAGTAAATAATTTATAATAAAAATGGAAATGTAAATAAATGGAAACAACATCCATTTAATTGATAAACTGAGAAGAGAATGCTGGAAAAACCAGCTCTAAGAACATTGAGTTTTATATATTTTTGGATAATCTCTCTTTTATGGGTAGAGGGGGAACCCTTACATGACCTATAGGCTCAGAGGCAAAACTTCCAATACCTATCCTGATAGCCCAAGTCACAATTCCTAATACATGACTTGAAGGCCCAAGTCCCAAAAATACAAAAACTTCTCTCCCTAGTATCTATATCATTTAAGGTATATAACTCCCCACCTCACATGTATTATCGACTAGCACTGCCCCATGGATATATGCATAGTTCTTATTACCGATGGAAATTTACCTACCCTCTCATCCTTCCAATCCTATTAGCACCACTCTAGTGGATGCTACTTGATCTGAATCATTATATGATGTCTGCTCATGTGTTATATTCCTAGTTTTCTTTGTGGACCTTTATATTCTAGAGGCCTGGTGCCTTAAAGGACTATGGTTCCCTGAATGTCACATAGACCGAAGGCCTTCGGTGGGATGAAGGCCATGAGACATGTATGCCTAAACTAGTGGACCTAAGGAAAAAATAAAATGAAGATTTCTGAATGCTACAATACCACATAGTACCTACTATAGTAACCACTACAATAATACTTTAGTTGCCTGAAAATTCACCCCCACTAAGATTTGATCATGGGCCTTTCGGATGGCAAGCAGGAGCACAAAATGTATCCATGTATTATATCAATGAAGTAATATCATGGATAGAAAAAAATAACTTCTCAATGATGGAGATACATAATGTTATATTTCATGATCTATGACATAATTATATTTCTATCATTAAATCCTTGTTCCAAGATAGTTTAATCTATGGGAATTCATTCACCAAAATCCCATTTAATTTGTCCAACAAATTTGTCTCATGATACCTGTTGATGCATCATGTGCATCAAGGGGAAATATAATTCCTCTCTCACCCTTAAATTCATGTACAATTAAGTCCTTAGATATATTAAAATCTCAATTTAATATATATAAATAATATTCCTTATAAAAAAATTTCCATATTGGATAAATAATACGGAATATAAATATTTCCCTAGTCAATCAAATAAATTTCAATGTATAACCCCATATGTAGAAATTGTATATAGATTGGTAAAAAATCATATCCAAGATACAAATAATAATGATTTTTAAGAGAATTTTAATTTTTATTGATCACAATAATGTGTATGTTTAAAGATAATATTAATGACCATAATGTTTATAAGAGATAGGAGATGACCATGAATTTATTAGAAATATAGGTTTTGTAATCCAATTATGTCTATGGATAAATAAATAAAATATTATATAAATATTAAAATAAGATTTAATTAAAGATTTCTCTTTTTAAATACATTGGAAACTTTTAGAATAATCTAAAGGGTATAAAATGGTAATTGTGGAAGGAAAGTCTGTTAAAGCCGAATACATAAAGAGAAAACAATCCTTTAGGCTTGTTATAGAGAATGTTGAAAATGAACCTTTCAAGAAAATATTAGATATATTCCTTAAAAAATTTAAAAATTAATGCATAATTTAAAAATTAATTTAATAAATCATTTGAGTAATGAAAATTACTTTTGTAAAATAATTTTTAAAAATATGGACATGAAAGAAAAATTACCATATCAAAAATAGTTATTAGATTTTATTTCAAACATGTATTTACATGATCAAAGGTAAAAGTAGAAGAAATTTTGGAAGAAAATATCAAAACTAATTAAATATCAAAAGGATAATGAAATTATTGGAGCTTATGAAGTATTAATTATAATAGGTTTTGATGGAAAATTAAGGCAATCCCAAAAATGATATTATTATATTAAATACTTACCTCTTTGGTAACATTTAAATTTTAACCCCTTAAAACATTGAACATGAATTGAAATATTAATCATCATTAAAAAATAGTTATTCTTGTTAAATACCTCAGAGAGGAATTACATACACTACATAAAAATAAAGAGGTTCATAATACCAAATATGTCTCAATTTAGAGGAAATTGGGATGAAATCCCTTAAAAACATCATGTCATTGAAGTGAGATTTAATCAATGAAGTGACGATGTTTAAAAAAATTAAAACCACAAAAAATAAGTTTAAATAATACATAATAAAATTAGATTCCATTTCACAAATAATCATGTAATAACATGGTCAATGAAGTAGAACTATAACCCAATGAATGATAATTGAGTTGAGAAACCCTTACCTCATGTTTCCCCTTAGTTGTGCATGATTTAACCCCCTGTATAATAGTTTTAAACATATTTTTATTTTAATAAATAAATATATTATTATTTTAAATAATATATATTATCCTCTTATAACATCTTATCACTTATTTGGTAACAATGTTTTATTATTTTCACTATTTTGGTTATTAAAAGATTTATTTTCTAATGCATTTTTTCTCTTGCAGGATTTAGTCCTCGTAATTTTATTATAGTTAAATAATATATATAATTTAAATCATTACATAAATATGATATATATATATATATTAAATAAATCCTTATTATATTCCATGTAAAGAAGAAATGAAAAACTGATCGCATCACGTCATGGAGGTGGTAGTTTACACGTACGCACAAGTGGAATTAGCGTTTTTCAATGTTTTGGAATGTATGATGGTATATATGATATTAGATTCATAGAATCATATTTATGTTATAAATATAATATATATTCATTAGTGACATCTTTATAACCATCTAAATAAATTGGTGATGAAAAATGAATTACACTTATACATGGAGACGGTAATCCATACATACACCCGATTGATTTTTTACTTTTCATAGGATAGAAAAGATATGGAAAATAGTTGTACCATAATCATAATAAAATATTAATATATTTATATTACTAGAGTTAATATTTTATGATGCTTATACTAATTTTATAGGAATTTAAAGAAGAAATAAATTTGAAAGAGTTGGTAAAGATGATTGCCTCTTCTTTGAAAGTGCTCCACTAGATATTCTCTTAAGGGACCAAGGTTTGGTATTTTAAGAATACCAAAACCTAAAAAACATGGATAACGGTTTTTATATGAGTCTTTTTAATGGTGTTATAAAGATAATAAGATCTAGTTGGTGTATACAGGATAGAATTGGTGGTTCCTTTTTATAGTGAATGAAATGTCCCACATGTAATTAATAAAAATATTTCAATATAATGAATTTATTTTAATGTGAAAGTGTAAAAAAGTGGACATAAATCAGAATTTAAGATAAAATATGGTTTAAACATATTAATATAATAATTTTTATTGGTTTATGTGGTATTTTAAACATTATCATTTGGTTTAACCCCTTCATTAAACAATTCTAACCTTAACCACAATAACAACTTTTTCAATATTAATGGGTTATAATTTTACTTATAAAGTTAGTAGCTTAAAATAAATGGAAAATTGATGAATGTTTTGAACATTTATAATCCTACTCATCCTCTTTAATTATATTTATGATTTTTATACAATTTAATAGAATTTTATTTCTTCATAAAATATCAATTATGTCATTTTGACACTTTTAATTTAGTTTAACTTTAATGAAATTCATTAAAAATTTTATTTAGAATATAAATTTTTAAAACAGATCTAATACGTTATATATATCTATAAAATTCAATTTTAACTATTATTCACCCAAAAAAATTACTTTTACAATTTTTTAAATAAATCATTTTATTTTTTTATTAATTGAATAAATATTGTACCGACGTTGCGCAAGAAATTAAGGTAATTTATTTATCATTAAAAATTTTAAAAAATATAAAAATAAATTAATAATGTTCAAAATAAAACATTAAATTCATTCATAACATATTATTATATTTATATGAACATATAAAAGAAATTGAAAGCAAGAGAGATGCATTTTGGATTTTTCTTTACTAAAAATAATATAAATTTTATTACCAAGGTCAAATGGCACCAAATTTCAATATATTCAAATTTGAGATGCATATGACTCAATTAATTCCATTAATATAAATAATGGAAAGTGTTTTGTTTATTTCTAAGGCCTTATGAAATTTTTTTAACCTTTATTACCTAATATACCCTTTATCGATGTAATAAATTTTACCATAGTTACTATTCATAATCCCTAGAAATAATAGGTAAGTATTTACTAAATATAGACCTATTGATTCAAAAATACTATCCATTTTATTAGATTCTATTTATAGTAGTGTAATAAATTAATTTTATTTAAAATTCATTAATGGAAATGAAGAACATATTATTAAAAAAATTATTTTAATCATAAAAATTAACTTATATCAAAATCATGAAAATTATTTATTAGAGTATTATAAATAAAATGGATCATATAAATATTTAATGAAAATACTATATAACTTTTAAATTACTTGATTTAATGAAAATGAAATATAGTATTTTAAAAATATTTATTTTCACTATTTAATGGAAGAAATCATATAAAAAATCCAAATAATTCTTGTTAATTTAATTTTAATACAATAATTTTAAAAATAAAATTAATTTTATAAAATTAGACTTATAAAATTTAAGAATTTATGGTTTAATAAAAATCGTGAATAAAATTTTATTTATTTTTTTATTGAATCTTTATAAAGGAATAAAATACTATAATTGAAGACCGTGTGTTACCTTCTTCCCTCGTAAAAATATTTCATCATATAAATTTATATAATGCCAACTAAATAATAGATTCAGTTAGTTATTCATCATAATTTATTTATGTTCCTACATTGCCTCTTCTATGTTTTACATTATCCAAATTACCTTTACCAGTCAAGCCATCCAATTCCTCAACAATTGTTCTCTAGTGTCAAGAATCTAGATAGGGTATTTATAGTAATATAAATCGTGTTTGAATTATATTTCTTTAGAAGTGAAAAAATTCATTGGATGTGCAATGTAATTCCTTAATAAGGAGATATAGAACAGAAAATATACTTTAGATAGGCTAGGTGGTATTACCCTTAAATCGAGATACTTTTAAGAAAATGTGAATTCCCACATGAAATTTAAAATCATTCCTTCGATTATCAACATAGATATTTTTTACTACTTTGAACTTTTTTAATATGGGATTAAATAGAAATTACGTTCAATTTTTTCTCCTCAACATGTTCAGGGCCCCTAAGATTTCTATCATCGATTTCATCACAACAAGTTGGAGTGTGACAATTCTCAAATGAAGCTCAATATCCCAATCCATCAGAAAAATTTTATATAATTTATATGTAAATTATGGATCCCGATTAGGCCTAATTGAATGATGTACACCATGAAGTCTTATAACATAATTAATATAGAGTTTTTTATGGAATTCATGAGTTAAATATTCTCTTATAGTAAGGAAATGTGTATATTTGGGAAGGTGATCAACAATAACCCATATTGTATCATTATTTTAATGAGTGTTTGGTCATCTAGTGATAAATTCCACAGTAATTTCATCCCATTTCCTAATAGGAATAGGTAGATGTTTCATGAATTGTGATGGATGGTTTCTCTAGGCCTTCACCAATTGAAAAACCAAACATATTGACATATAATCAGAAATTTTCCACTTCATATTTCCCACAAAAATCCATCCTTCAAATCATTATACTACATGGTGCTACCAGGGTGTATTGATAAATTCCTTATATGAGAATCATCTAATTAATATCTCTTTATCAAATTTATTGATTAACCAAAAAACCTCTTTCCAAATTTTAGAACACTGTCTACTTGTACGGTGTCTACAAAAATCCAATCGTTCATCGATTTAATTTTATTTTGGAAGTTATCATCATTAGGATAATAATTTTTTTCTTTTCCACTAAATATGTTGTGGAAATAATTTTTAAAAGGACTGATTTTTCAACTTCCTTAATAATTCTCAAATATATCTTAACTAAATCTATAAATATAGGTTCCCTATCTATCCCCATTTTTGTTAAGAAAATGTATTCTTTACCTCTTAAGGCTTGTTTTTATCTCACAGAATTCACTATAGAGACAATGTGTTCACATATTTAAAGAAAATATTACAGTTTCCAACTCAATACCATGACTAGGAGAGTTCTGTTCATGATTATTTAACTTCCATGATACATAAGAATTAACTTTATCCTTATTCATAAGCACAAAACAAAGTCCCTTCTTTGATGCATCAATATATTTAAAAAACCCATAATTTCCTAATAGTAGACTCAAAATTGGTTAATTTTAAAAAGTCTATACTTTATTTCATAAAAACATCACTCACATTCCATTATCCATGTAAACTTAACTCATTTAGGTGTATGTTTGGTTAATGTGTTAACCTATCTATTTTAAAAAAATCATCGATAGTAACTCGAAAATCCAATGAATCTATGTAGCTTGGTTATATTCATTGGTTTAGGCTATTCATTGAATGCTTTTTTGCTATATCATCTAATATTCCAAACTTGGATACAATATGGACAAGAAAGGAAACATTCTAAATCCATAATTCAAACTTGACAAATTCACTACATAAATCCATTTTTCACAGAGTCTAAATAATAATCCACAAGTGATTCTTAGGATACTAATTTCTTTTAGAGTACACCAAGATATCATCAATAAATAATGGATAACCTCATATATCCAATTTTCTTCTTAATAAAAAGATAATGGTCTCACTAAGGTGAAAAAATTGTGTGTATAAATCCATTTTCACACAACTCATGTAATTGTTTCTTCTACTCCAGTAATTCCATAATGGCCACTCTATAGAGAGTCATTGATATAGTTCCGAAATTAAGTATTAAATCCATAAAAACTGAACTTCATGTTACGGTGGGTTTCCTAGTAATTCACTACGAAACACATCAATATATTCTTTTAAAACAGAAAAATACCCAATTTTAAGCTTACCCTTTCCAGTTGTAGATTATGTCGGATCTTATTCACCAAGAACATCATTTAGACTAACTACTAGGTTGGATATAGATATGACATATATGATTGAGTCTCCCATCCAAAGATAAGGAATTCTATATTATAAATATGATTTTTAATTTCGTTCTCTTGGAAATAAATTTTTTCATTATATTTTGAAATCCAATACATACCAAGGATCATATCAAAAAAAACCATAGGTTTAATAATCATGTTTTCAAAAAGGGAACATTTATGTTTCATTATGGGAACTATCTGATACATCCTTATTTTGGTGATATTTACACTAGGAGTTTTAACTAATAGCTACCTTCTTAAGGTTCTAGTGAAATATATAATTTTTAGGGAAAATATAAAAGATATGGAAGTGTGTAAAGATCCTGAACTATAATGAATCGGGCATAAAACATTACATAAAATTAAATTAAATGAACAATTCACATTGAGGATCTTTTCAGTTTGAGAGTTTTAGAGAATTAGCACATTACCATTACATCTCAAAATATTACAAAGTAGACACTTCTATCCAGTTTCCATTTTCTCACAAAATAATAAAACTTGAAAAAAATAGTCATGTCTAGTTCCATGTTTTAGACAACATGAATTCTCCTTGATCCCACCCTTGACCCTATTTATCTCTTAATCATGTGAAAAACATTTCAAAAATTGGGATGAGCATAAAAAGCTCAATAAGGGTTATAAAACAAATAAAATAAACATTATTTTATAAATACATACAAAACATAAACTCTTTTACTTACCACATGGAAACATAAGATTTATGAATAACTCATAGTAATCACAAATCATAAAGGTAACTAGTGGAATTTATGTCATACATACATTGTAGATATCACAGCTACATAGAGAGTTACATTAGAATACCCATAACAGTATATTCCCTAAATCTCTTAGGAGAAACATTCATGTTTACCTCCGTCAAGTTACACAATTCATTGGAGAGTTATCTCGGGCTCACCCGCCATAGGTTTATCACGAAACCACCGGCATACATAATCAATGCCCATGAACCATAACATATTCATAACACATACAAAAAACATAATGGAAAGATAATATTTACACATTTAAATCAAAATATATCATATAAATATATTTACATAAAAAATCCATTATAAAAAACATTTTAATTACCAAAATATGTAAATAGTATATTGTATTTATTTTTCCATTAAAATAACACTACAGATTGTTAAGGAATCCAAAAATCAAATAACACTTGCAGCGGAGAAAAAGGTCGTTGTCTACATTTATGTTTAAAAAAATTCATTTTTTCATATAGTAAAACGCCTCATAGAAAAAGATTCTCTTTGAATGAAATGAAAATTAAAATTTGTTTATACAGCGTATAAAAGAAAGTCATGTATAAAACAATATATTCCTCAATGAATGGAGGTTGAGACGAAGTCCCTTACCTCATGTCCAACTTGACCCATTCGTTATTTAATCTCTTGAATAATAAACTATTGTTATTTTCAACTTTCTTAAGAACCATTATCAATTTTATTATTCCTTTTATATCAATTATTACCATGTTATAAACATTATATAATAATTTATGTTAACAATGTTCATATTGTTGATATTTGGTACATGAGTCAAAAATAGACTTCTTATAATTAAAAGTTCTTCATGTGGTCAATATTTCATTATATACATGATGATATTCATGATTTAGATATCATATATATAATATATATCCAGTATATACATGTATTTATAACAATACATAACATTTGGAGATATGAAATGAAATGCACCGTTCATGGAGACGGTAAGACGTACGTACACATGAACTCTCCTTTCATTTATATTTCTTACTTTAATGGAATTAAAACATAATGATAAATAGGTATATTATATTTCTAGTATAATATAATGTATAATATCATTACCTCTATCCTGTATATTTTCCACATATGTCTTTAACGAGCCCTATCACTTTGAGGGGGCGGTAGTCCGCACATCCTCAAATGAGATTATCATTTTTACCAACTATGGAAACCATAAAGGTATTCTATAAATTAAAATTACAGAATCATAAAGATAACATAAAAATAATATATATCATATATAAATACAGTTCTATCTTAATGGCCACCATGAGAGGCGGTAAGAGATAATTGAAAAATCATCGTTTCATGAGGCCTTAGTTTTCCATCCACAAAAACATCATGTTATTTACCCATTATATGGAGGTGTGTGTAAGTTTAGGTCAAATAATTATCATAAACATACTAGTATATTGAGGATATTGTTTTGTTATAAAATAAAGGAATAAAAATATTTTATGGGGTTGGATAAGTAAAATAAAACAAAATAAAACAACAGAATTTAAGAGAAACTGTTACCTTTAATTTTGGTAACTCCCTTTCGTTGAACCAAAAAGGCTTCTTGAATTTTATTATTCCTATGTTAATGATTCTAAGAGGAGGATAGGTATATAGGTAGCTGAATTGGGTGTATTTAGGACGATCCAAGGGGCTTGAGATATGTGAGGAATTGGTTATAATTGCAGTCTTTTTATAAGGGGGAGGAGGGGCTCTTTAGGAAAGTTTGAATATTTTATTTTATTATAAAATCATATTTGGTTTCAAAAGGTCAAAAACACATTAAATTATAATATATGATTACTCGTGGTCTAAATAAAATCCTCCAAATATAATTGGACAAATTTTGGATATTGTTTTAATATTTATAATCTTATTTATTTAAATCGTTTATTAATGAGGTAAACATTGCATCATTATTGTTTCATAAATAATTTAATTTATTTAATGTTAAAAAATTATAAAAAAACTACCATGATCTAGGAAATCGTTTTATCTTTCCAATGAATATTTATATTCCAAAAGATAACTTACATAACCCCATGTAAAATTGTTTTACTAAAAGATATTTGATTGTGTCATTTTTTTCATTACTTTAAGTTAATTAATCTAAAGTTTCATTATCACTCACAAGTGGCTCCATGGTGTCCTAAATTCAACCCATGTATGGCCATGGTTTTACATGACTCATACAATAAGGTTACAACAACTGTTAAGGTAATTTTTTATTATTATAATATTCTTTTTACCTTGAATTACCCTATTTACCTTTAACCGCGGTAACTAAAAGTCAAAAGTTACTATTTACTAAAAATTAATTTCTTCTTATTGAACCAAATTTTATTTAAAAATAACAACCATGTATGTCAGATTTTCGAAATTCAATCCACAAAAGTGGTAAAAGTTCATTTAAATGAAATGTCGTTTTTCTTAACTACTATTAAGTGGTTTCACTATTCATCAAAAATTATAGTTTTTCAGAAAACTACTTAAAATTCCACCTAATATATATTTGATATTCAGAATTTAAAAATTATGTCTATTTTACCAAATTCAAAAGAAAGAAGTGGCCGAAATTAATTTAAAATTAATTCTAGATGTCAAAACAAAAAGTATGTTTTTAACGAACAATAACTATCAAAAGATTGATACTTGTTTCTATCCAATTTCAAAGTGAAAAAAATTTCAATGACCAAGATTAGATTAAATGGTAAATATATATTCTAATTACACTTTAAAAACAATTAAATAGATAATTGAACCCTATAAATAAATTATATTACAATACACTTTTGAATTAAAATACATTATTTTGCATTATTCACTAAAAAATGAACTTTATCAGAAAAATTACCAAAAAATTACCCAAAGGAAATTTTTGTGTCCTAATTATAAATGAGAATTTTATTTTTTCATGTATAAAATATATAAATGATAAAAAATATATTTATAGAGTGTTCACCATCGAAAGACGTTAAATCAACCTTTTAAAGAATATAAGAGTTTTTATGCTTAAGATTAGATTCATTGACATTTTAAGCCTCTAAAATTTATTGGATAATTGTAAAACAAATTAAGAAACATGTATAATAATATTGTAGTTAGTTCTATTCATTACCTCTAATACAATGGATAGGCGTTAACAACCATTTAAAATAATAATATTATATTATTAGTGTGTAACGCAAGATTTCAACGAAACCTGTTGCTGCGTATCAGGTAAGCCATCAAACATAGAATCCCATTAAAGTAAAATTAACATTTAATTCACAAATACTAATAAACATTAAAATGTATTATTCTTTATTTACTTACATACTTCCCCCGTTTAGGGAATTACGTCCCCGAAATTTTTATTCACTTATCAAATAAGTTGGGGTATTTATCTCTCATAGCATTTTCAGATTCTCACATTGCATCTTCAACCATATGGGTTTTCCAAAAAAGATTTACCTGATAAATTATTTTATTCCACAACATTTTCTCTTTATGGTCAAGAATTTGGACTGGTTGTTCTTCATAAGATAGATTCTTTTCCAAATAAACTACCTCTGCACTTAAAACATGATATGGATCTTGAATATACTTTCTCAACATTGAAACATGAGAAACATTGTGTACCTGGGATAAACATAAAGGTATAGCCACTATGTATGCAACTGATCCATCTTTCGTCAGGATTTCATCAGGTATAATGAATCCCAGAACCATATTTCCCTTTTTACCAAAATGCTTCACACTTTTCCATGGAGAAACTTTGAGAAAGAAATGATCATATACCTCAAAAGATAGATCATTCCTCTAGTTATCTACAAACTTTTCTACATAATCTGAGCATTTCTTACGTGCTTATGAATCAACTGAACCTTTTATGCCATCTCTTCTACCAATTCTAGTCCTATCATCTTCCATTCCCATACTTCATCCCAAAAAGCCGGACTTCGACACCGCTTTCCATATAATTCCTTAAATGGAGCGATCTGTATACTAGAATGAAAACTATTATTATAAGAAAATTTTACCAAAGAAAGATGTTGGTCCCAACATCCCTAATAATCTATCGAGCAAGCACGTAACATATACTCAAAGGTATGAATTTTTCTTTCTAATTTTCCATATGATTGATGATGAAAAGCTATACTAAAATTTAATTCAGTACCGAATGACTTCTGAATGCCATTCCAAAAGTTATATGTACACCTTGGATCATGATCAAATACAATGCAACGAGGAACTCCATGCAAAATGACTATCTCTTTAACAAACAACTGAGAAAGTTGATCTAGAGAAAAAGTATATCGAACAGGAAAGAAATGAGAATATTTAGTCAATTGATCAACTATAACCCAGATTGCGTTATTATCTCGATATGTCTTCTGTAATACTACAACAAAGTCCATGGATATATTTTCCCATTTCCACTCTAGCACTGGTAACTACATAAGCATCTCTTTCGGTAATAGCCGCTCTGCTTTAACCTTTTGAGAAGTCAAATACTCCATAGTAAAATCATAAATATATTTTTTCATTCCATCCCACCAGTAATACCCCTGAAGATCTCTGTCCATCTTACTACTTCTAGGATGGACTGATAACGGAGAACTATGAGATTCACATAACAACTCATTATTCAACTGTGAATCACAATTCACACATAAAATTTTCCCAAACCTCAATACACGATCATTATCAATGTTAAATTGAGGAAACTTACCCTTCTGAACCAAGTCTATCTTTTTCTTTAACTCACTATCTTCTTTCTATGCTTGATTTATTCAGTCTGATAGAGATGATTTCACTAACACTCGAAAGAAAACAGAAAAATCTATTGCACCAAAAACATCTATGCCAAATTTTATCAAATCAAAAACCAAAGGATATCATTCCAATTGTATCATGGTTAATGAAGCATTACATTTTCGACTCGAAGCAACAACCACTTTATTATCCTTTCATAGATATTAATGAATGAAGAAATCATAATACTTTATTAATTTGAACCATATATTCTTTCTCATGTTCAACTCTTTTAGAGTGAATATATACTTCAAACTTTTTTGTTCAGTATATATTTCACATTTTAATCCATAAAAATGATGCCTCCAAATTTTTAAAGAAAAAAAATAGTAGCTCCAAATCATGTGTAGGGTAATTTAACTCATGATGTTTTAACTGACTTGAAGCGTAAGAAATTACCTGATCAATCTGCATAAGGACAAAGCCAATTCAATTCAACAAAGCGTCACTGTAAATAACAAAATCACTATTTCTAGAAGGCATTTCCAAAACAGTAGAATTCACCAATATTCATTTCAATTCTTGAAAACAATCATCTCATTCTTTAGTCTAAAGGATCTTAACACCTTTTCGAGTTAACATAGTCATTGGACATGATACCGTGCGAAATTCTCAACAAACCTCTATTAATAACTAGCCAAACGAAGAAAACTTCAGATCATAGGAGTATTTATGTGTCTTGGAAATTCTTCAACAACCGTTGTTTTAACAAGATCAATAGTTATACCATTCTTTGAAACAATGTGACCATGGAAAGAAATTTTTTGTAACCAAAACTCACCCCTGCTGAATTTACAAAATAGTTTATTTACTTTTAAGGTGTGAAAGATAACCCTTAAATGACTTTCATGTTCTTCTTTACTTTTGGAATAAACTAAAATATCACCAATGAACATGACTAAAAACTTATCTAAGAACTCATGAAAAATTATATTCCTAAGATCCATGAATACAAAATGTACACTGGTTAAACCAAAGGGCATAACTAGAAATTCATAATGGCCATATCTAGTATAAAATGCAGTCTTCGGAATGTTTTCATCATTTACATTCAACTGATGGTACCCCGACCTCAAATAATTCTTTGAAAAATACTAATCTCCCTAGAGTTGATAAAAAAATCATTGATATGAGGTAAATAATAAATTTTCTTAATATTGATGTGATTCAATGCTCCATAATCAATGAAAAGTCTCATTGAACCATCTTTCTTTTTAACAAACAAGAGAGGAGCACCCCATGGTGATGTGCTAGGTTGAATGAAACATTTATATAATAACTCCTTCAATTGCTTATTTAACTCTAAATGTTCAATTTGAGCCAATCGATAAGGGGATTTTGAAATTAGATTAGCATAAGGAAGTAAGCCAATATTAAATTCAACTTTCCGATCTTGTATAATACCAGGAAACTCATCATGGAAAACATAAAGGTACTCATTAACCACTGTCACATCATTAATCTCAAAATATAATTTATTTTCAACAATATGTGAAAGGTAACATTCATTTATATCATTTACTAGTTTCTCATCTTCCTGATATATTATCAAAATCAGGAGTTCATTCTTGTACACAAACTAAAAATATTTCTAAAAAACTGCTTTAGCGCTGGAGTTAATCTTAGCATGATAGACAGAAATCCAATCCATACTAAAAATAACATCACACTCTACTAGAGGCAAAACAATAAGGTTTTCAGGTAGATTATTTTAGCACACTAGGATAAGAAGCTTCTTATTATTTATTTTTGTCTCCACATTTCTCCCCAATGATTTTACCATATGTTCACGATTCATATCTTTAGATTGAATTCCCAATTTACTAGAAAATTTCTCAGAAATGAACGAATGTGTAGACCCTAAATCAAAAAACGCAGTGGCATAATCTGAACAAACAAATAATATATCTGATACTACTTCATTTGATGGCCCAACATCTACCGAACTAGTTGTAAAGGATTTCACCATCTCTTTATGCTCGTACTCTAGCTTCATTCCCTCAGTTGAGTTCTTCGTTGGATAGTCATCAGTATAATGACCCATTTCATTGCAGTAATTTTTTTTTACTAAATGTAAATCATATTTTCTCTTACCACTAACCTGATCTTTTTCAGTGCAATTACGAGCCTTATGACCCATTTTACCACATCAGTAACACTTTCCAGAATTCAAAAGACATTCCCCAACATGCTTTTTACCACAATTTTCACAAACTGTAATCTTATGTTTCATACTATCAGACCTTTTTGATGATTTCATCCCTTTCGTCTACCTCATCGACCTCTTATTCTATTGTTTGTCAAAGAACACCTGATCATCAAAAAACACCATTTACACCTTATCTGCACAACAAACATGTTTTTGATAACTTTTGAACTCACGAGATCCTAAATCCCATCAATACTTTGGCATTAATTCTATGTAAAAAATGGTTTGTATTACTATCAAGATTTCGAATAAAATTTGGAGCATACCTTGCGAGTTGAGTGAATTTTTCTTCATAAGAAACCACTAATTCTTCCTCCTTCCTCAATTCCAGAAATTGTTTTCCATTCTATAACGAACCCCCTTAGGAAAATATTTCTCATGAATCATACCATTGAATTCATCCTAATCAAGAGCATCTATCTTCTCACTATCCCTAATATTTTTCACCATCGACCACCACTGATCAGCTTCACCTTCAAAAATGTAAATAACGAGACAAACCTTTTGATATTCTGAACAACCCCTGACATCGAAAATCTTTTCTTGTTCTTTAAACCACCCTTCTTCTAGCACTGGGTTAGATGATCCTTTTAAGTATGGGGGATGATGCCTCATAAAATTCTATACTACTGACATGTTACTCTTTGGATGATCTGGCTGATGTCGTGCATGGATACCACCACCATTTATAGTCTGAGTCAACTGTGACATCACTGCAACAAACTGTTCAGTTTCGATTCCAACCATCTCAGGTTGTTGATTTGGAAGGTTGTCTTACTTCTCATGTCATCCAAACATAGCTGCCCTTTTCCTCTGTGGAAAACCATTCTAAACAGAGAAATATATTAGGCAAAGCAATATGGTAATCTTTAAATGATATATCATTTCAATATTTACATAAATTAAATTATGGATATTAATTTACCAATACCCTAACTCCTAAAGTTATCTAAACCGACCTCTGATACCAACTATAAGGACCCATCCTTATAACATAACATAATATTGAATTAAATGAATAATTCACATTGAGAAACTTTTTAGGATTATAGTTCTAGAGAATTAGGACATAAAAATTATATCTCAAAAGATTACAAGTAGTCACTTCTACCCACTTTCATTTTTTTCATAAAATAAAAACTCTTGAATAAAATATTCATGTCTAGTTCCAAGTTTTAGACAACATGAATTTTCATTGATCCCATTATTGAACCTATTCATCTTTAAGTCCTATGAAAAATGTTTCAAAACATGGAATGAGCATAAAAAGCTTAGTATGTGTTATAAAACAAAGAAACAAAACATTTTTTCATAAATACATACAAAACATAAACACTTTTACTTACCTCACGAAAACATAAGATTTATGAATAACACATAGTAATAAAAAATCATAAAATTAACTTGTTTCATTCATATCATACTTACCTTGTAGCTATCATAGAAACATAGGGAGTTACATTGTAATACCCATCAAAATATATTTCTTAAATATCTTAGGTGAAACATTCACATTTACATCCGTCACGTTACCCAATGCATTGGTGAACTATCTTGGGCTCACCCGCCCTAGGTTCATCATGGAACCACCCATATACGTAAACAATGCCCAAAACCCATAACATATTTGTAACACATTAAATAAACCTAAAAAATATAAAATTTTCACATTTCAATCACAATATACCATTTAAATACATTGACATTATAAATCCATTAAAAAATCCATTTTCAATACCAGAATAAGTAAAAGGTTTATGGTATTTATTTTCCTTTAAAAAAACACTACGGATTGTTAAGGAAGACAAAGATCAAATATTACTCACGGCGGCGAAAAAGGTCGTTGTCCCAACTTACGTTAAAAAAACATGATTTTTGTCATTTATAAAAATGCCACAAAGAAAAGGATTACCTTTGAATTAAATAAAAATTCAAAGGTTTTTATACAGCGTATAAAACAAAGTCATGTATAAAACAATGTATGCCTCAACGAATGGAGATTGAGATAAAGTCCCTTACCTCATGTCCAACATGACATGTTTGTTCTTCAATCTCATGAATAATAAACTTAAGTTAACTTTTAATTTCTTAATAACCTTTTTCATGTTTATTATTCCTTTTATATCAATTATTATCATGTTATAAACATTATGTAATCATAAATGTTAATAATGGTCAAATTGTCGATATTTGGTACTTCTGTCAAAAAATGGACATCTTATACTTACAAGTTGTTCATGTGGTCAATAGTTCATTATATCCATAATTATATTCATGATTTAGATATCATATATATCATATATATCCAGTATATACATTTATTTATAATAGTCCATAACATTTTGAGATAATACATGAAATGCACTGTTCTTGGAGACGGTAAGCCGTACGTACGCATGAATGCTACTTTCATTTCTATTTCATAAATTAATGGAATTAAAACATAATGATACATTGGTATATTATAATTCCAGTATAATATCATATATAATATAATTAACTATATCCTTTATATGTCCAAAATATGGAACTAACGAGTCATATCACTTTGAGGGGGTGGTAGTCTGCAGTTCCTCAAATGAGATTATCGTATTTAGCCACTATGGAAACCATAAAGCTATGATATAAATGAAAAATAAATAAGAATAATGAAACCATAAGCATAATATATTTCATATATAAATACAGTGCAATCATAGTGCCCACCTTGAGAGGCGGGAGGAGATAATTGAACAATCATCGTTTCGTGAGGCGTTAGTTTTCCATCAAGAGAAACATTATGTTCTTTGCCCATTAGATGGAGGTTTTTGTAAGTGTAGTTTGAATCCTTATCATAAAAAAATCCTAGTATATTAAGGATAATTTTGTTTTTATAATAGAAAAGAATAAGATGATTTTATGTGGTTGGGGAAGTAAAAAAACAAATACAAAACAAACTAATTTAAGAGAAATTGTTACCTTTAATTTGGGTAACTACCTTTGATTTGAACCAAATGGACTTATTGAATTACCATCTTCCTAAGTTAAGGCATCTAGGTGGAGGAGAGGGATGTAGGGAGATCAATTGGGAATAGTTTTGATGAGCCAAGGGGCTTGAGAGGTGTGAGGAATTGGTTATAAGTGAGGTCTTTTTATAAGGGTGAGGAGGGGCTCTTTTGGAATGTTTGAAAATGTTATTTTATAATAAACTCATATTCAATTTAAAATGGTCAAAAACAAATTAATGTAAAATATAAGATGAATCATGGTTGATATAAAATCATCCAATAATAATTGGATAGGTTTTGGATATTGTTTTAATATTAAGAATCTTATTTATTTAAATCATTTATTAATGAGGTAAACACTTTATCATTATTGTGTCATAAATAATTTAATTTATTTGATGTTTAAAAATTATAAAGAAAATACCATGATGTAGGAAATATTTTTATATTTCCAATTAATATTTATAGTTGAAACGAGAACTTATATAACCCCATGTAAAAATTTATTTACTACAATATATTTGTTTATGTCATTTTTGTCATTACTTTAAGTTAATTAATCTAATGTGCCATTATCACTTCAAAGTGGCACCATGGGGTCCCAAATTAGACCCAAGGATGCCCATGGTCAGCCATGACTCATACAATAATGTTAGAATAAGTGTTAAGGTAATTTTTTATTATTATAATATTCGTTTTACATTGAATTACAATATTTACCTTTAACTGCGGTAAATAAAAGTCAAAAGTTACTATTCACTAAAAATTATTTTCATCTTATTGAACCACATTTTACTTACTAATAACAACAATTAATGTCTTATTTTTGAAATTAAATTCCCCGAAGTGGTAAAATTTCATTTAAATGAAAATTCGTTTTTCTTAACTACTACTAAGTGGTTTCACTACTAATGAAAATTGATGTTTTTTTTGGAAAACTACCTAAAATTAATCCGAAGATATATTTGATATTCCAAATTCAAAAATTATGTCTATATTACCAAATTAAAAAAAAAACATAAGTTGAAGAAATTAATTTAAAATTAATTCCCGCTGTCAAAACTAAAGTCGGGTTTTTAAGAAAGAATAACTATCAAAAAATTTATACTTGTCTATGTCCAAATTAAAAGTGAAATTAATTATAATGACCAATATTGGATTAAATGGTAAAAATATATTATAATTAAACTTTAAATACAATTAAAAATATAATATAACCCTATAAATTAATTAGATTAAAAGGTACTTTTGAAATAAATTCAGTATTTTATAATATTCATTAAAAAAATGAACATTATGAGAAAAATACTAAACAATTACCCAAATGAAATTTTGGTGTCCCGATTATAAAGAAGAATTTTATTTGGTAAAATATAACATATAAAGTGACCAAAACTAAATTTATATAAGGTTTTCCATTAAAAGTCAGTAAATCGATCTTTTAAATAATATTAGAGTATTTTTGCTTAAAATTAGATTCATTCACATTTAAAGCCTCTAACATTTATAGTATAAATGTAAAAACATTTAACAAACATGTATAATCATATTTTAGTTAGTTCTATTTATTTCTACCAATACAATGGCTGGGAGTTAACTAACATTTAAAATAATAATATTATATTATTAGTGTGCAACGTAAGATTTCAAGGAACCCTGTTGTTGTGTATCTGGTAAGCCATCGAACATAACATCTCATTTAAGGTAAAATTAATTTTTAATTCACAAATATTAATAAAAATTCAAGTGTATTATTAAATATTTACTTGGGATGTTACATGAACCAAATAAATAATTATATAAATTTTAGTCTATTATTAAAGTACCCTACACCACATAATGATAAGTTGAGCTTCAACTATAGGGATAACATAAACTTGGCTTTCTCCCCTCAGCCTCCTCTATAGTAGGTTACATTAATGTTTTGGAAATTGGTGTGAATAATGACCAATTTACTTATAGTTAATGTAAAAAAACAACATTGTCTTCTTTCTTCACCTGGAATTCATTAGACATGTGACCCTTATCACATAAATTGTAACAAACTCCCATACCCTTCAAACATTTCCTAGAATGAGTTTTCCACCATTTCCACATGATGGAATTTTTTCCCTTATTCTTATTTGGAAATATATTTTTCTTATTCATAAACCAAACTCTTCTTCTCTTGATTTACCTTTAAGAAATAGGATCTAGAAAATTCATTCACTATTTTGATGGAACATAATACCATTCATCATATTGTGAAATAGTTTTAGAAACCATTTCCATTCAATGGTTTAGCTTAAGGCCTTCAAATAAATGGTCAATATTGATATATGGGATTAAAATAAAATTCATAGAATACCGGTCTAGTCTTTTAAATGTAGAATCATACTCTAAAACACTTTATTTATCCTTTATCTTTAAGTTAAATAACTTTTTATTCATTTCAATTCATTACTCAGAATGTAAATAATTATCAAATAATAATACATTAAAAAATCCTATATTTTTATGTTCTATTTCTTTTTCCTCCCTAGTAATCTAGATTAAAATAAACCATTGATCAATATCTCATATAAAAAAATACATAGACAATATAAAATTTTCCATTTTATTAAATCCCAAGGAGTAAAATGTCTTTTCAAGATACTTAATCCATTTCTCAACTACCACTAGGTTAATAATTCCAATAAAATTTGGAGGTTTATATGACATGAAATGAACCAATATAGTTGTATAATGTTTTATAACATCATGTTTCTCTATATGTGAAAGGATATTAGACATAACCTGAGTCAGATACCCAAATACATCCATGATATTCTTATCTACAACTCCAATTGTATTTTCTTTCTCAGTAGGGAAATCCCTACTTTGATTACATGTTTCGATTCCTTTTATTCCATTAGGTTCCATCACTAAATAATGGCACACACTAAGTTAAAATATAATCATCATGAATATTGATTTATAAAATAAGAATCCCTATAATGGTTGTAGTTCACAAATATTATAAAGAATTATCAAAATTCTTATGTGAGTTATATTCATTTGAAATACAGTTCCCATGGTTTCTCTTAAGCTTCCTCCAATACCAACTATAACAAACCCAATACTAGTAACCTAGTGATAGTTCCGACATTATTACATTGGTATAGATATAACAAATCTAATATTTATGTAACAATAAGTTTATTATTCATAGGGAACCAAAAAGATACATCATACCCATTTTACATTGGGAATAAAATATAAAACATAAGAAAATAAAATTATCATCATCCTTAAAACTCATTCAAATATTTCTTCTTCATATCCTAGGTAATGGAAACAAAACCAGAGAGATATCAAAAGATTAGTAAGGGTTATGTTCAATGTAATCAATTATGAGTAAATAAGGCATAATCAATATGGTAAGGTATCTTTCTAGAAAAACATTCCATTTAATCAATAACTTTATTAGTAAAAAAATCCCTCGATAATATCAATCCAGTAATTTCTTAGATAATAATAAATAAATTCTAAATTAAGTGAATTTATAATTTTGGACATCATTATCTCATATATCATGATATATCTTCCATATAATCCTTGTGCCAATGGAGTTTAATTCTTGCGTAGTCATACACCAAAAACCAATTTTAATTGGTTAACTAATTTGTCTCACAAGATCTATCAATGCATCAAGGGCCTATATAATTATAGGAACCACCCATAATTGTACATAAAATGATTTTATTATATATAAACTGATTAATATGATCCATAAAATATATTCCTTATTAATAAATGGATATATATAATAAACAATATGAAATACCAGCATTTCTACATTAAGTAAAATAACTTTCAATGTAAAACACCGTATATAGAAATGGACACGGTTTAGGAAATAATAATATATATGATACATAGAATATGGATATTTTAGGTAAATTTAATTTATAAAAAAATGTGATTGTTTCAAGAAAAAATTAACCACCAAAAAATTAATAATAGATATATGATAACCATTGATTCAATAGATATATAGGTTTCATAATGAAATCATTTATTTTGGAGAAATAAATAAAATTGATGAACAATATTAAAATAATATTACATTAAATACAATACTTTTTAAAACAATTGAAAATTTGTAGAATAATATAGAGTGTATAAAAATGATATGATAAAGTTAATGTTTGTAAAATCCATATACATTAAAAAGAATAAATTTGTTTATAATTGTATACCGAAAGATAAAAATGTACTTTTGGGAAATCATTAGAAAGAATAATTTAAAAGAATATAAAATTTTAATTATAACATAACATTTCCTTAGATTAATAATTTGAGTAATAAAAAATACTTTGTTAAAATAATTTTTAAAAATATGGGAATTGAAGGAAAATATACCCGATCAAAAAGAGAAATAAGATAAAATTTTATTTTAAATGCTAATTTTATTGATCCATGTTCCCTAGAGAAGAAAATTTAGAAACAAATATTTAAAATCCTTAAATATATAGTGGAAAAGAATATAATTGGACATTATGAAAGAGAAACTATAATATTTCTTCAATAAAAGTAAAGGCAATCCCAAAAATAAGATTGTTAAAATAAATTCTTACCACTATGGTAATTTTTAAATTGTATTGCACTGAATGATTAAACTTGAATTTAAAATTTAATCGTTATGAATAAATATATATATATGTTAGATAAATCAAATAGGAAGTATATAAACTACATAAAAATAAACAGGTGTACAATAAAATATATATCTCAACGGTGTGGAAAATGAGAATAAATCCCTTACAAAGATCATATCATTGAAGTGAGAATTAGTAAATGAAGTGATTATGTTTAAAATATTTAAATCATAATAAAATAATTTCAAATAAAACGTAATAAAATTATAGTTTATTTTACACTTATTCATGGAATAACATATCAAATGAAGTAGAAGTTTAAACTGATGCATGGAAATTTAGTTAAGAAACATCTTACCCCACAATTCCACTTAGATAAATGTGATTTATTCTAATGTATAATGGTTTTAAAAATGTTATTAATTTATATCATAACCATATTAATATTTATAATATCATATGTTATCATATTATAATATATTATCTCAATTTAATTTATAATATATAATTATTATCATTATTTTGGGTGTTAACCACATTACTTTCTCATGTATCTTTTGTCACAAGAGTTTCAATCATCTTACTTTTATTATAGTACCATGTTATCCATAATATTAATAAATCTATAAATTTCCTATATATCAATTAAATATATACTTATTACATTCAATGTAAACCCATAATGAAAAAGTGACATCACTTTGAGTAGGCGGTAGTCCACATTTATGCACAATCAACATTATCATTTTCTGTTGGATTGAAATGTGAGAAGGTATATATGATTTTATAATTATATAATGATATTTACATCATAAATATAATATATATATATATATATATATATTAATTAGTTACATCATTATAACAATACCAAATTTGTTTTGAAGAAAAATGAATTAAACCGCTATTTGGAGATGATAAGCCATACAAACACACAATCGATGTTTTCATTTTTCATAGGATATAAAAGAAATGGAAATTGGTTGTAAAATAATAATAATAAAATATAAATTTATTTATGAAACTGGATTTATTATTTTTTGGTGGTCACAACATATTTATATGAATTTTATGTAGAATGAAATTTGATAGAGTAAGTAAAGATGATTACCACTTCTTTGAAAGAGATCCTTTAGATATTCTCTTAATAGACCTAGTTATTGTATTTTAAGAATAAATTATATTAAATTAAATGAATAAGTATATTTATAAGATATTTTTTTGGGTTTGGTAATGATAATAGGTTATTGGTAGTGTATAAAATTGGGGATAGGTGGACCTATTTTATAGTGAATGAAATGACACACATGAAATTAATAAAACTGTTGAAATATAAGGAATTAATTTTCATTTGAAAGTGAATCAACATGAAAATAATGTAATAATTTGACAATACAGTGACTTTTTGAATCTTAAAGGGTAATAATTTTACTTATAATGTAATAATTTGACAATAATTGGAAAATGGTTGTTATTTTAGACCGTTTATGATCCTGAATATCCTATTTAAATTATTTTATGATTTTTAAATAATTTAATAAATTACTATTAATTCTAAAATAACAATAATATCATTTTTGACATTATTCATTTAATTTGACATAGAAATCAAGAAAAACATTTATTTCTAATACAAGATTCAAAAAAACACTAGTATGTCATTTATATCTATAAAATTCATGTTTTAGTATGATTAAACCAAAAAATATTACTTTTAACGTTTTTAAAATATTTTTTTTTCTATTTATGAAACAAATACTGTGTTGGCATTGCATAAGAATTTTAGTTAATTCATTTATCACTAAAAATTAAAATTAAATTAAAATGATATAAATAAATTATTTATTCTTAAAATAATCATTTATATTCATTTTTAAGGTATTATTATCCTTATGTAAAGATATAAAAGAGATAAAAATCAAGAGAGAGGCATTTTGGAAATTCCGTTACATAAAATAATATAAATGTCATTATCAAGTTAAAAAGGATCCCAAATGCCATATATTTGATTTTTATATTCCTATGGGAAAATTTATCACATAAAATTAAATAAGTGTATGTTTTGGGTTTATTGTTAATGCCTTATCACATATTTTTTAACCTTAATTACTCGATTTACCCTTAACTAATGTGATAAATTTTACCACGATTACTATTCATAATGCCTCAAAATAAAAGGGAAATATTTTCCAAATTTGAAACAATTGAATTCAAATATGGTAACCATTTTTTAAAACTCACTTTCTATAAATGGTATAAATTTAATTTATTAGAAATTCTTAAAAAACATATTAAAATAGGTTTTTAGAAAAATGTATTTCAAGAAGTTTTTTTAAATAAATCAAAATAATTATTATTTTTGTTTATATTATTATAAGTAAAATAAATAATATGTAATATTAAGACCAAATATAATGGTACTTTTAAATTAATTTATTTAATGAAAATAAATGACACTTTGAAAAATTAGAAGTTTTCACTATTCACTAAAAGATCAATCATTTCAGAAAAATAAAAAAAAATTCAACCTAATTTAATTTTAATATAATGATTTGAAAATTGAAATGAAATTAATTCAATAAAATTTATAAAAATTTATAAGTTAGGTTTTAATTATATTCTTGAATAAAACTATTTGTATTTTGCAATTATTTCATTTACAAGAAAATCATTCTATAATTGAAGATTGAGTGTTCTTTTTATGATGATGGGTTGTTCCATTATAAACAAAATATATGTGTATAAATTATTAAATAATAAAATATGGTTTCCTTATAAACAAATATGGGTGAGTTTTTGATATTCACCCAATGCATTGGGAATGAATTATGTTGGAATTCGACAGTATTGGTTATTCCATTTATAAAAGTGACTATAAGAGTGACATGAAATTGATATCGCAATTTTTATACGTGATTAATCTACTATTACGTGAATTTGTATGAAAATATTATTATTTACAAGTTAGGATAGTGATGTTATATTTAAATGAATGTATACACTACATCTTAAGGGTTAAAGGTATTACTTTGTGAAAAAAATTTCACGAGTCCTTCATTATTTGAATGAAACCATTATGAGTTTTATTTTTTCCATTAATATTTATAATAATGTTTTTATGAAAACTTTTATATAAATAATTTTATTTCTTAAGTAATTAAATTTTAATTATGAGCAAACAAATATTTTGAAAAATGAAAAATATTTATGATTGTTCATGGATTAACATGTTTATTTTTTTTGTATATAGGTTATTGATATTTTTATCCCCATAACATGTTTTAAAAGGTTTTTCACTTGTTTTAATGATTATTATGAAAAAATAAGAGTTCAAGTTGAAATTCATAAGTATTTTTCTTGAAAAGAAAAGTTGTTTTATTTTTAAGTCTCATATTGTGGAAAATTGTATATTGGGAGGTTGTGTCTCACTTGTAATGTATGGATTTGTTATGTAAGAGTTAATAACTGATTCCATAAAACTATAAACATAAAAATGTACTCAAATGTAATAGTATAAATTTGGGACATAAAATCTTGATTATGTAATGATTATGGTTAGGTCCATATATTATTAGAAACTACCCATCATCAACCTCAATAGTAGTTATCGTCTCTCTAACACAGGAATACCACCCCTAAGGGATAGATATATTATAATCATAAAAACATTTCAAAATATTTTTAATTAATTTATAAGCGGAACATTTCTTTTTTACAATAATTATCAACTAAATTCTATTACCTCTTAGCATAATGTTACATCTTCCATGGTACCTCATGATTTATCCACATTTTAGCATTCTATTAAGCTTGAAACCCCATGGGTTAAATTATTTATTGATCATTATCATTCCATATTTCCAGGTACCCTATTAATCGTCCTAATATACCATAAAAGATCCTTAAACCAAGAACAACTAGTTATATCAAGCTATGGGGAAATAAATGGGGAAACAAGAAACTCAGCCATCAATCCTCTAAGTATGATTCAAAAATATTCAAGAAACCCAACATTCAACACAACAAAAATTGAAAAATAAAATATTTAACCAACTCTATTGGTCTATATTCAATCCATAACACCAATATACATATCACCATTTATACCACATCAAAGACACGAATTTCTTCCAAAAACTCTGACATCCCATCACAATTCTCACCAAATCATGAGTCCTATCTATCTCAAATCATATAACATATCAAGGATGAAAATCTAGAGTGCACATAATGAATAAATCAAATAAAAAACCAATAATTGCGGATCTAGTCCCTAAAAATGGATCTATCCTTTGTAGGAAAATAAGTTAACTTTGACACAAAAAATGCCTTTAAATAATAACGGATTTGTTACCCTCTTGAGTTAACCAATTCATTTAACACGGCTTAAAACCAAATTAAAACAAAGGAATATATTATCAATAGATATATATTATTTAAAATGATTTAAGAATCACTTTTATTTCCAAAAAAATTGAAGAATATTAACAATTAAAAATTCCTTTTTAATATATGATCATTAATCATTAATAGATTTACATTATTTTTCAAATTTACAAGAATAAAAATTATGATAAACCACAAATAAACAAAACCATAACACGCTATCTAGAAAATCAAGTGGAAAACTATTATCCTGGAATAAACACATGTGACCAATACAATAAAAAACAACTCTTCCTTTAATTCCAATTTAATATTTATAAAGGTAAATTTAAATGTTACCCAAAGATATAAAGCATGATAAACCTAGAATTACAGTTAAAAAAATAGCAATAAAATAACACACTACCTAAAATATTTCAACATTCATATGATGATAATGGAATAACAAGAACAAATATCCAATAACCACTTTTGGAGAGAATCGATGATCCCTATGGATGCCGCACCATGAACGTGCCACAAAACATCAAAAATAATCCATGAGAATGAATAATTTGAACTTTCATGCCATATAATGTTGAAATATGATAATAAATAACATATCATAGAAGAAACCATCATATAAAGAGAGAAATCTTATCTTATATCACCACAAATCGGTCTTTGGAAGGTAGGGGTTGAATCCGATCAAAGAAGATTCAATGGCACTTGAAAAATATCTCATTGGGTACTAGGATTTGAGAGAAAAACTTGATAAAAATGATAAGTTTGAAGGTGTTTCAGAAATTTATATTAACGCTCCAAATTATAGGACCACAACGCAAAACCAAACATTATAATTCACAGATACCAACACAAGAAAGAACTACTACAAAAAAAAGAGACCATGGAACAACATGCCTAGAGAAATCTATGCCCATGAAACATGAAATATTTCACACTATAGATCCAATATTTTAGGAGAAGGACCATAACATAAAGAAACCACTACACCATATAATTCTAATATCTAAGAAGAATGATACATGACAACTCTTCCCAAGGATATAATTACCCAGAAAAATATAGACCCCCTGAATCATAACTCCCTAAATTCTACATCGCACCCTACCCACCACATTATAGAGGTATTAAAACTAGAAAAATCACTAAGCCCCACCTGAAGTTTCTACACCATAGTTTTTAATACACATTACAACCACATCTCTTAAGTAGACTCCATAACGAAATACAAGGCTCTAGACATTAATCCAACATTTAAGTTAGATTAATTATCCTACCTCCTCTTCTAATTCTCTTATCGGCATCTCTAATACATAAAGTATACAAAGGAATGAGAAAAAAAGTTTCAGGACCATACACACCATTCCATTTTTCATTAGAAATCATCCCAATCACTCCATCAATGCATTGTTGTATATAAATAACCTCTATCCACTATAGTGTAGTGTGTGTATAGGTTCATTTCCCAACCTTCCCTTTGGATCCATAAAATTTTCCCCACATTCACCTCTCTAAATAAACATGACTCCCTTCTCATGTAACTTGGTTAGTGGATCTTAAAATCATGAGAAATATCTCATAAAGAATTGGAAAGATCCATCAAATCAACGAAATATATGGATCTCGATAACAGCGGTTATTCTAAGACATTTTTGAATAACCCCTATCATTGAAGGATCCATATATATACACTTGTGTGTGATTATGTGAACCAATAATGATAATTTATTTAGCTATAATTCTGAATTTCTAAATTGGGCATACATTTTATCTTGTCTCAAGGTCCTCAAAATAATCCTTAAGTGATCTTCATGATATTCAATATTTTAAGAATATATGATAATATCATATATAAATACAACTAAAATGTTTTTAAGGTAATATCTAAAGACTCTATTAATCTGTGCGAAATCTCAGACCTGATTCCCACATAAGTATCCAAAACTAATTGGTCACATGGCCTAATGTGTGCCTCCCCATATGACATAGGTTGTCGATTAGCAGCCAGAGTACAAGGTGGCACATTGGGGGAGACTATACCCTTATGATCATAGTAACACAATGATATAATAGATGGATAAATGGTAGAAGTATAACATCATCTAACAAATGAAGATAAATAATCCTGATAAAATAAGAAGTCATCAATAACAAAAATGTGTACCATATAAGAATTATATAATGTCAAGTATCTAATTAAAAGGAACATGAAAACATTGTGGTATACACCCATATAAGCATGTTTTCTAGAAGTAACAAAAATTTCAAAATACTATTACCAGGTACAATCACAAGCCATATCTCGATCATGTGCTCCTCCACTTTCTTTCTATAATCAATTGACCATCCATGACTAGGAGTTTTCCCTTATTTTTACCAACATTAATGAAGAATGTCTGGGTTGAAAATAATGGCCCAAATAGGTTGTGAGATATAATAAGTAGAACACAACCAATGGTGTCTAAAACTATCGAAAAAATTCATATAATATGAGCAATGTGAGAAATATAATAATGGTAAAGTAGTAATGTTATCTATAGAGGTTCGGCTCTGGTTCTTGAGGAGACTAAGATTACACTACTTACTTCATCCTGTATCGGGAAACCTCTGAAAAGATATCACCATAAACATATAGATACAAGCCTAAATGTATGTATGTATATATATTCTCTATATTGATAATTAATTTTATAGCCATATATTTATAAACTTATTGCTATCCAGGATCCAATTTGTAACTTCGGCATCCATGTCTAGTAATTAGAGTCTCATAAAGATATAGGGGAATCCATGCATGAGTATCATGAATCACAAGGGACTCCATTCCCAAGTATCGTCATTATATGGGATTCTATTATTAAGTATCACAAGTATATGATATTCTATGATTGGGTGTCATGAACCATAAGGGTCACCATTCCTGAGTATCACAAGTACACGTGACATCATGTTCAAGTATCACATTTATATAGGATTCCATTTTCAAGTAAAACAAGTATATGGGAGTCAATTATTGAGTATCACACACACACACACACATATATATATATATATATGTCAATTAGCCTTTGTAATATATTTACATTCCACTTAAACAAGGGAGTAACAATTGTTTATGTACAAATCAAGTGACATCGTCATACCAACAACATTCCATTTAATTCATTCAAGCTATTACATTTAAAATTCAACCCAAAACCACATAAATGATAATTTAGTCACGCAAGAATTTATAATATCAAGGGGAAATTCCAAATGAACACTTTATGGGGGTGATGTTAGAAGATGGGGAACTATCCAAAAATGAATAAGGAGGCACAAGATCATTTTATCAAGGATATAAAAATAATTAAAGAATACATGTATTTTTATGGAAACACATGGATGATCTGGAATGAGGAATCATAATGAATAATATAAGAAACAACAATTGGGTATAATTACTGAACCACCAACCTTATGGAGATAGAGGTGTACTCTTCCAGTATTGACTTCCGATTTGTCCTAGATCATAAGAAAATAGGAAAATAGACTAACAACCTACTAATAGGGAATATAATATCGCACAAAAACAACTAAATTGATAGGAAGATGAATTGATAAACTAGCTAACTGAATTAAGATCTTACCAGTGTTTATCCAACATGATAGACGGAACTTGAATCGGAGTCTGGATGGAGGAATAGATTCAACTTCTATAATAGGATTGAGGGGAAATCTCCAAGGGAGATGTTTGTTGTACATTGAAGGAGAAAGAAAAGGATGGATAATCCTTTTAAAACAATGATGGGGAAAACGTCATTTCACCCAATTTTTAAGAGGCACATGATTTAACTATACATTTTTCGATAATGTCCACCAATCATGTAGCTAGCACAGTCCATGGACAACCCCTCGTAAGGTTTGTGCTTACGGTTTGTCAAACCATGCAAGCCTCATTCATTAGGCATTATTTGGGTGATAAAACACTATAAAGGAATAGGAAAATTGTTATATAAACAATGCATAGCCCGAACACAACTTGTAAATCCGACTATAGTATAATGAATTATTTTTTAAAACTGAAAAAGCTCAGGGGAACGTTTTAATAAAATCATGCTTCAAGTTTGTTTCTTCCAAAATGAATAGTTCTCAGCTCTAAACAAGCCTCGTATACTACCAATTCCATCCTTAGAACACATGGAATATTTATAAGGATTAAAAAGGAATTTAAAACAAGAAATTAAAATGCCTATACCGTATAAAAAATTGGGATCTTACAATCTTCCCTCGTTAAAGTAACTCATCCATGAGTTTCCCTTCCAAGGGTGGTAAAACATTTTTTGAAAATAACCCCAACAACTGTGCACATACATTAACCCCTCTATCACATGTATTTTACTATATATGATTATAATTTCATAGAACCTGTACTAAAGGGACATAACGTACTTAGAGATCCTTTTTGATCTGATCAATGATATGGATAGGGTACTCCTCAGAAGAGGTATCAGCCTCTAAATCAACATCCTCAGGATAAAATGTATGAGAAGAATCGTCATGATGTTGGTGAATCTATGATATATGAAAGAAATCAACCATGGATCAGTAACTCTTGGAAATATCTATCCAATAGTCCACATTACCGACACTCTCTACTACCTTGAAAGTCCTGACATAAAATGGTGATGGTTTTCCTTATATCTGAATCTTTCTATGCCCCATACTAGGAGAAACACAAAATAAAACATAATTCCCGAACTAGAACTCTAAAGGTTGTCCAAAGTGATTAAGATAAGACATATGTATAGACTATGTAATAATCATTCACCTCATAATGATTTGTACCTACTTCTATGTCTCTTAAACGAGTGGAGGTCATATTAGTGTCGGCACTCCTACCTTCAGCCAACACAGAGGTGATCAACACAACCTACCATAAAGTGCATCATAAAGATCCATATGCATTGTACTATAGAATCTTTTATTATAGTTGATTTGATAAAGAGGTATATTTTTTTCCTAATAACCTATTAAATCAAGGAAACATTTCTGAAACATTTCCTCTAGTACCAATATCTCCGTTTTGACTAGTCATAAGTCTATGGGTGAAAGGTTGTTCTAAAAAACACAAGTGTTTGGAGATCCCTCTATAATCCCTAGCAGAACCTTAATGTCAAACGAGTATCCATATCTGAAAATATGATATGAGAGAACCTGGGTAGGTATATAATCTCATGGACATATAGTCTCCCATGATCAAGCATTGAGAAGTTATCCTTGATAGGAAGAAAGTGGGAAAAATTCATTAGCTTTTCCAAGATTACCTATAATACATAACTACCTCAAGGATACCTTAGAAAATATAGATGAAAATCTATAGTGAAATCATCACATTTTCATTCTGAAATAGTTAACAGATAGAAAAATATAACAATTCAATTGTGCTTAGCCTTCACATGTTGATAGGTGGAGCACCTACTGATAATACCTATGATCTGATGGTTCATACTAGGTAACAAATACCAGTGGTGCATGACTTGGTACATCTTATAAATACCTAGGTGCACTACCCACTATGAAGCATGAAATTATTTTATCATTTTTTATAACATTTCTATAGGCACCCAGACATGAAAATTAATATGTATGATATGATATCAATCGATAGACCAACCCAGTGGTTGATCCCCACCCGAGACACTCTTCATTAGGACTAATAATAAGAGATAAGAAAACTATCTCTTCTTAAATCTATCTAAAAGTGATGTGGTCAACCCTAAAGACATATGTAAAGTCCTATAATGACACTCTTGAACCACTATATGCATCTCGTAAATAAGATCCATCAACCTCCATTCAACACCAGATTATTGAATAGATTACATTAGAGTCATCTGGATCAGAGTATTAGTAACTATGTTTCCCTTACCAGGCCTATAATAAAGCACGAAGACAAAATAATGTTGGTATTGTACACATCTGAAATTCATATAATTTAAGTCATTATGAATAAATTTAAAATTGAGGATTTTGTGGTCTATGTACACCACAAAATTATCTCCCATAAAATAATGTCTCAATAATTCAAGGTGTGAACTACATCGGCTAACTCGAGATCATGCATATGGTAATTCTTCTCATGAGGTCTCAACTGATGATACATGTACACCATTACTCAATCATCCAACATCAGAACTACTCCTAGAACAATTCCTATTGCATCACCATAAACTATATATATTCTTCCTAGATCAAGAAGAATAATGATTGGTGTTGAATTATGTCTTCCTTTTAGTTCTTGAAAATATTTCTACTAAGCTTCTAAACAAAAGAACATCAACAAAAGTTTGTTTAGGCCAGTAATAGGTTATAAAATACATTACATGTCCTGTATAAAGTTCCAATAATATCCATCCATCACCAAGATACTTTGAATGTCAATGAGGTTCTTGGAAAACTCCTAGGAATCCATCACACTGAAATTCTCTAGGTTAACAAATTCTCTTTACTTTGAAATAAAATGACACAAGAAGTGAACCATGTTGATCCAAAAAATGGAAATTACCGAGCTTATCATAAAAATTGTTCTCTCTTAGTTTATTCAACATGATATCAACATGTTTGACACCATCATATCAAGTGTGAGAATACACCATTATATCATCCTTGAAGACTACCTCACATGAATCTAGATATGGGTGGATAACCTGATTCATCAAATAGATGAAAAATACTGGTGCATTCATAACATCGAACGACATAACAAGATACTCATAATTACTATACTTGTAACAAAAAGTATTATGAGTTATTTATGAAGGTCTAACTCACACGTGATGATAGCCTGAACTCAAATTGATCTTAGAGAAAACCATTTCTCCTGAAATCTTATCAAAGAGGTCATCTTTATAAGGAAATGGATATACATTCTTAACTATAAGCAGGTTCGACCGATGGAAATCACCTCAAATATCGAGGGATCCATAATAATTCTTGGAGAAAATATCAAATGAACCCAAATGTAAATTTTCAGGTAATATAAAATCCTTATACTCAAAATCCCCTAGCTTCCTTTTAATATTTTCCAACTCATTAGTAACCATACTGGAAGGAGGAATGGATACCAGTGTGAGTCTTAGAACAATATTGATAGTAAAATGAACCACTCTCTCAAAAAGGTAAACTGTAAAAGTTTTGAGAAAATATATCCCTAAAATGATCCAAAACCAAAGGTAAAATAAATTTACATACACCCTGACCGTCTAGAATAGTCTAGCAATATGGACTGTCACTCTACATAGTCCATGATTCATTGGTCCATCTCTACTTTCACAGACATCTTATTCACCCATATGAACAAAACTACCACCCTATAGTGATGTAAATTATGCCCCGTGAAAATACAAGTTCACACAATCTGAATAAAAGACTAACTTTTACTTCCTGAAAATTATATAGAAGCCCATCAACTTGAGGAAGAAGAGGTACCATAAAAATGATAACTACCTACCTCAAGGGGAATTCCTTGAACTAGGATACATTATTTGATTTAAATATCAATAGAGTGTCAAGTTTCATTACACATGATATAATGAATATCAATCCAAAGTATTTCCATAGTAGTCATAGATATAAAATAATTCAATGTTCTAGTATAAATAGGGTAGATAATAGAGTAGAGGCTACCAAAAGTGTACCACTAACTATAGACGTTATGACACCCTACTCCACAGGTGTAAGCTTCAATAAATAATTCAAGCCTGATCCACAACCCTGAGCTGTAACCTGACTACCTGGAGTGGGTCCACAATGTCGATGCTATATATCTTGATTATGGACTCCTTGACCATGAACACCTCCACTTCTTGGATGGAAAGTAGTATTTCACCTTACTACATGGTGAGGTGATACTGATCTCACTTTTGATGTCAGGGATAATATGGATCCTCTCCCCCTAGGAACAACTTGGAAGGTCCTACAAAAATGATGAAGATGACCCAAACTTCTGCAACCTTGGCACTGAAAGGGGTATCATGAACACTAGGCCTTATTATGCCCTAGCTTTCTATACTGATAACAAACATCATAACTCTTAGTGGGTTTCATATAGCTACTACTACTCCCGTGTATAGTCTCAAAGTGATGTTTCCAGACACTAATTGAACTATTTGCCCTATCTTAGTTCTTAGCCACCCTATCCCAAACCATCAACATCCCTTAGGTTCCTCCTACTAATGAGGGCCTAGTTAACTATTTTAGAAATGGTAGTCAACAGAAATACATTTTCAATAGATTGTATGGTGTATACAATCCCATCCTCAAAATTTATATGTGTCACCAATGTGTCACCAGCAAGAGTCAGTGTAAAGCACTATAGCTCCATGAACTAATAAGAATAGTCCATCATGAACATACTTCCCTATTATAGATGCATAAAATATATATCCTAGTCCACACTCAGCATATTAGGAAATAATTATTCATAGAAGAATGTCTAAAAACCACCCCAAGCCATACCCTGATGATGATCTACCTGGATAATAACATCACACCATAACATTGAAAAATTTCATAAAATATACATTGAGACATTAAATATCCACATAGTTGGTTTCTCAAGATGATGGAAGATATTTATCATAGAATCTAGTCATGAATCTATATCCTGAGGGATTCTATCCCCCAAAAACATGGGCAGATGATTCTACTGAAACTATTGTGTTAGCTCTTCCATAGTAGGGGTAAGCCCTGAAGATCCATTGATAATCTATATATGTAGAAAGAACCCCTCCTGAAATTGGGAATCAACACCTATGTCGGGTATAACAGGAGGTTCCATAAGGTTCACTACTAGAGTTATCATTAGTGACTTAGGGACACCACCTCCACAATATAGTCATCACCACCTCCTTGCATACGACTTGAGGACGTCGTAGTGGAATAGCTCTAAAAATTCCATGAAAACACCTCATATAGGATTTGACAATAACATAATCCATAGGTATAAGAACAAAAAAGGTATAAATACCTTATATATATAAGTCACACCCCTCTACCTACTCCTAAAACAAGGAATGGGCGACATATAGATCATAAGAAACTCAGGACACACTTCTTAATTCCCACTAATGAGGTTAATTCAGGTAAAGTTATATATTTTATGTTAGGGGTATCAGTATACAAAGTTTCCACTATAAGTTATAGAGGATAAAATCCTTAAAATTTCAATTTCCAACCCAATTTAATAGTGACCATTTCATTTTAGAATTTAAATTAATTTATGTTCATAATTATTAATATATCTATCCTTTAAAATGATTGAATTATATAAACCATAATTTTCAATTTATAAAGGCCCATAAACTTTATAAATTGAAGTAAGAAATCGATTTTATCCTAACTATAAAAATTTTCCCACACATGTATGAAATTATCCCAGACTTAACTTTCCATAATTAGCTACATAAGGTGTCAACATCAAGCTATGTGGGAAAAAAGTGTTAGTTTGATGCAATAACATAAAGTAACCAATAATGTTTCTCATTACCATAAAATAATGTTATCAAAATTACATTCATATATATATATATAATAGTTAAAGGAATCATAGAAATAACAAGCAATACAAGAAATGAGATGAAACTATATGGAATGACATAATGTAGGAAAAGTTAATTTCCATGTGCCTAAAATGGTGCATGAGTCAACACTTCCTTTACACAACAGGCTATGGAGAAGAAAACTTGGATGTAAGAACAAATAAATATAGGTATATCATAAGAACCAAAAAGAGTAAAATACAATCTCTGGATAACATCATAAGACATAGCTTGATCATGTGCTCCCCTGATTCTATCCTACAACCAATCAAGCATCCAAGACCAAGAGATTTACATTATCCCTACCAGTATCCATGACGTCTGTTTGGGTACCAAATAATGACTTGAATAGGTTGTGATATATACATAGTAGGTCACCGTAAATGATGTCTAGAACTATCCATCCAATTTATATAATATCATCAGTGTATAGATATAATAATGGTAAAGTAGTAATTTAAAATGTAAAGGGTCATCTCTGGTTCTTTAGGGCACAAGGCTCACACAACCTACTTCGGCCTGTACCGAGAATCCTCTGAAAATATATCTCCATAAATATATAAATAAAATTGTATATGAATATATTTATATATATGAACAATATTAAAAATACAAAAAAATTTAATAAGGGATGTTTTAAAATGACACTAATTTATTAACCGTTTTTTCTAGAAAACGCCAGAAAATGAACATTGCTAAATGAGCAATATTTATCAACATTTCCAAATATCGGTAATTTTTTTATTTTGTTTTCAAAATACATAAAAAGGTATATATATATATATATTTATTTAAATGGGTGTTTTTACCCTCATGTGCTCTCCACTGACCCCTCACACCCCCGCCTTACCCTCTCCCACTTATGTACCTTCCATCTCACCCTTACCCAACCGCCTACCTTGCAACCCTCACCCACGCATCCCTCCCATCCAGTACCGGGCCTCACCACTGCCGCATCTAGTTACCTACTTCGCCACTAATTTCATTACCACCCCGCTTCTAACCTAGAAAAAAACGATCCCCGTAGGGAGTAGAACATGTGACATGCCGACTAACAGGCAATGATTCTGCCAACACACCTATTTGAGTTACTATTTGATAACTGTATTTTCTTATATATATATATATATAGATTTCAGTATTTTAAAAAATAATATATATAAATATATATATTTTATTAATATTAATATACACACACAAACACACACACACATATATATATATATATATGTTTTTATTGTATATAATTATATGTTATATATATATATCTGTGTGTGTGTGTGAGTGTGTTTAAATTATTTATATATATATTATATATTATCTGTTATATTAATATATATGTTTATATACATATCTATGTGTGTGTGTGTAATTATCCACTTTTTAAAACGCTGGTACAAATGTCACTAAAATAATCACATTTCCTTTAAAACATGTCTAAATTTAAAATATATAATTTTTTATGTTATATATATATAAATAAATTTCAATATTGAGAAATTTAATATCATATATATATTTATATTAAGATATATATATATTTTTATATTTTATATTTTATGTATATATATATATATATATATTATATCATATATATATGTTTATATTTTGTATTATAAATATATATGTTTATATTATATATATGTGTGTGTGTGTTTATTTTATGTATATATATATATATATGTTTGTGTGTGTGTTGAAATTATATGTATATATATATGTTTATGTTCTATATTATATATATATGATTAAAAGTTATGTTTATATTATATATAAATATCTCTGTGTGTCTGTATTTATATTATATATATATATATATATATATATATATTCATATATATATATATATCTATATATGTATATATTTCATATATATTATATGTTTATATCAATATATATAAATGTTTATGTGTGCGTGTGAATATATATCAATATGTATACATATATATAATTATATATATATATCTAATTATCCATGTTTTAAAATAATAGTAAAAATGTCACTAAAGTAGCCTCATTTTCATAAAAACATGACTAAGTTTAAAATATAAATGTTTTTTATATATAAACACATGTATATATATATATATTAATATTTATATATACATGGGTGTGTACGTGAATATAAATATAAATATATACATATATATATTTATATACATGTGCAAGTGTTTTTATATATATATATATATATGGTGTCACTAATTTAGCGATGTTTTTCAGAAACATCGCTAATTTAACAATGTTTTCATGTAACATTTTTCATTTAGTGATGTTTTCCATGAAACATCGCCAACTTAGGGACATTTTTTAAGAAACATCGACAATTTAGCATCATTTTCCATGAAATATCACTAATTTAGAGACTTTTTCATAAAACGTCGCTAAATTAACAATGTTTTTCAAGAAACAACTCTAAATTAAAGTCATTTTTTACGAAAAGTTTCTAATTTCTTGAAATGTTTCATGAAAAATTGATAATTTAGCAACGTTTTTGATGAAATGTCGCTAATTTAGAGTCATTTTTTGGAAATATTTCTAATTTAGCGATGTTTCCTAAGAAAATCAATAAATTTAAAAATTAGTAATGTTTTTTTAAAAACATCACTAAAAAAAATCTGTAAATTGATGTTTTTTTGTAGTGACATAATGATGTTTATATCCATATATTTACTTATGTAGTGATACCCATCACCCATGACATAACTCAGGAATCTATGTATCATCACTAGAGTCTCATAATGTAGTAGGGTAATCCATTCCAGAGTATCATGAATCATAAGCGGAGACATTACAAAGTATCATAGGTATATGGGAAGCCATTCCCATGTATCACAAGTAAATGTGATTCCATGCTCGAGTATCCTGAATCATTAGGGTTACCATTTCCAAGTATCACAATTATATGGGACGGAATTCCTGAGTATCACATGTGTATAGGATACCATGCCTTAGTAAAATTGGTATATATGACACCATTCTCAAGTATCACATGTATATAAGTCAATTATTCTTCATAATTCATTTATATTCCACTTAAACATGGGTGTAACCATTGTTTCTATAAAAATCACATGACACGGTCAGACCACCCACCCCCCATTTAACTCTTTTTAACTATTACATTTTGGAGTGAAACAAAAACCTCATAAAATGTGATTTTTTCTTATAAACATTTACAATATCAAGGGTAAATTAATTAGGCACACCTCACGAGGTGGATTTTGATGATGTGGACCAATCCCTAAATGAATTAGAAGGAACAAGGGGATTTCTATCAAAAAAATGAAAATTAAAATAAGAATAAGTGTATTTTTATAGAAATAGATAAAATATCTGGTGTGCTGAATCATATTGCATAATATAGGTAATAAGACTTCGCTATAATTACTAATCCACCATACTTATGGTGGTAGAAGACTACTCGTCTAGTATCAGATTCCGATTCGGACTAGATTAGAATAAAATGAAAATAGAGACCAACACCCTAGAAATACATAAAATAAGATCATTCTAAAATAACTCCATTAACATGAAGATGAATGAATAAATAAACTAATTGAATCGATATATTACTGATGTCTATACGATGTGATAGATGACACTCGAATCAAATTCTAGATGGATAATCATTTTTAAAGCCTAGATTAGGCTTTAGAGAAGAGGTCCAAGGGAGACAGATGATATGGATTGAAGGAGAAATAAAAAAGAGTCTAATCATTTCAAAAGAATAAAAATAAAATACATTATTTTTACAAATTTTTAAGAGGTGCATGGTTTGGACACATTGTTTTCAAAACCATGTTCCAACCAAGTGGATAAAACTTTTCAAGGGCAACCCCTCACATTGATCATGCATACAATTTGTGAAACCATGTGCACCCTGTGCACAAGGAACATTCCGGGTGACAACCCCATCATAATGGATAATCATATCGTTATACAAATCAGACATAGCCCATGTGAACCCTATTTATTCCAATGTAGCGCACCACATGATTGGTCGAAATGTGGGATCTCAGGTGTATAGTTTAGCAAAACTATACACATAGTTTTTTCTTCTAAAATATCATGTTTTGGGCGCTAAAAATCCATATAAACTCTTGATTACATCTTTATACCATAAGAAAAAATTGTAATGAAAAAACAATGAATTTAAACATATAAATTAAAATTTTCATAACTTATTAGAAAAAAAGGGATATTCAAATCCTGTTGATAAAGATAACATGAGAATTTGTAAGTCCAAACGAAGTCACTATGAATTCATTAGGTCTATATGTTCAAGAGAAGGATATAATGGATATATACTCACTTTTTAACATTAATTAATCATATATATATATCAATATTTAATCTTTAAAGAGTATAGAGATTCTAGTTGTTTATTAAATAAGTCATCAATAAAGGGTAGAGGATACTTTTTCTTGATCATTATATGGTTAAGTTTATTTTAATCAATATATAGATGCCTCAATCCATCCTTCTTATTAACAAATGGAATTAGAGCATACCATGGTGAAGAAGAATGGAAAATAAAACCCTAATATAGATTCTCATGGATTTGTTTATTTAATTCCCTCAATTAAATGGAGTTCCTTTTATAATGATTCTTTGAAACAGGTGAAACACCATGTATGATTTCTATGGAAAACTCAACTCATGATCTAGAAGAATAATGAAAACCAATTTTTCAAATACATCGAAATATTCTTGAAAAATAGTCACATATTAAATATTGAGTTTTTCCATAAGTATTTTATTTATATATTCCTCTTGATTCGGTATTAAGGTCCATATAATAAACTTAATTCCCAAGGGGAGTTTATAGTTTTCCTTGCATTGATAAATAATCATGCATTAATTTTTAATATGAAATGTGATTTTCCTATCTACAAAATTGATATGGGATCTATGTAGAGTGAGACAATCCATGTGTAAAATCACATCAAATTCAAGTATAGTTTGAATTATAATGTTTATATGAATTGTATTCCTAATAATATAATTTATAGAATAGTTTTATTCTTGGGATGAAATAATTTCACCATTGGGAGTTTTCACTAATAATTTTATATCTAGTGGTTGGGATTGTGATTTTGTGATCACATAAAAAATTAAAAATAAGAAGTTTTTATAAAAATAATCAAATAAGGAATTTGAAGTTCATGAATAGATAGTTAGAATATTTATATATATTTGATCTTATTTAAAAACATTTAGTAACACCACAATAGTTAATGTAAGTACCAAGAAAATAAAACTAGATTAAAAAATAATATATTAATGAAAATCAATCATAATATGTCTTAAAATATGGCATGTTAATATCAACCTATGGAATTTAAGGTTCATATGACATCATTGTTAGTTCATCATTGGTTTTTTTAGCTTTTATCCACTTGTTATTTATAACATAATCCCCAAAATTAACTAAATCAGAAAATGATACTATCTGAAATGACCCACCCATAACATGTATACATATAACATCCTGTTACATGAATACTTGTTATATACCATAATAAATAATACCCCAAAACCTATAGTTTTAGTGTCATTAAAGATTAGATACATCACTAACTTATTTTAATACATATAAAACATATCATAAATATATATATATACCATTCACACGTTACAATATTCTATAAATATCATATATAAGAATATTCTTCATAACCCATGGAATGGAAACATAATAAAGGTTAATCATAAATTCTTAGAAAGGGTAAACATAGTAAATATAAATATAAGATAATTAGTTAGAACAAGATGAACATATGGGTATGAGAATATAACATAATAGTTTGACACCCAATAAAACATAGATCATATATCATGGATCATGGCCTAAGGCTTTGGTAAAACATAAAACATGTGTAATAAGAACTATGAAACACATAACATAGAAAAAACAATTAGTCACATATATAAGTATAAAAAATAATTTTTATACTAAGGATATATACCAAGACCATCATCATATAGTCATCAGAGTTCCATAGTGGTTTCAGTTCACTCTCTATTCTTATAAACACAGTAGATAGAGTCCTATAGTTGATTGGGTTCACTTTCAAGTCCCTTAAATGAAATCTCATGAGATATAAATATTTAAATAGTGAATTTAGGGTCTATATAGTTATGGGACCACCCAACACATAATGAATAACAATATATATATGTTTTACATGAACACGAAAACAGTCATAATTACATCATATCATAATTAATAAATGAAAAAGAAACTAGTTTCATGATTATTTTCATAAAACATGATATGATTAAATGGGATGGTTTTGTTATATTATAAACCCATTGATATATACAAAACATTAAAGGAAGTTTTCATGGATGAAAAACATTTTTATAAAAGATTTTGAAGATTGCTTGGAAAAATTAAAATAAATGTCATTTAATTTCGATAACTATTAGTTTAAAATAAAAGGATTTATAAAAAATTGGGAATAAAAATAAAATTATAAAACCATGAAAAAATTTAATCTAATATTCATAAAGAAAATTGACTAATATTGTGGAAAAAATCATTATTGTGTATGATGTTGAAAAAATATTTCTTCCACTCCTTTATAAAGAAGGATGATGACAATAAAATGTGATCTATATAGAAAATTTTAGAAGTAGATCCTTTTAATTATTTTATAAATAATGTCAGAAAATATAAAATTACCTTAATCAATCTAATAATTATATATAAGGACATTATAATACAAGTTAAAGAATATGAATATGGAGGAGAATAATCCCCAACCAAAAAGAAGTGATAAGGTTGACTCCACTCACATGAATCCTTTCGATTGAATTGTGAACTAAATGGAAGTGAAATGGTAACAAGACATGTAAAACATAGAAATAACTAGGTATTATAGTATATCATGTTTTAAAGAGAAATATAATACAACTCCCTCAAATATTAATTTTGACATAAATAATCAAGAATTTAAGATGATATTGGAAAAGAAACCCTTACCTCTAACTTATTCTTGGTAGGACATGCAATATATCCCTATAAAATAATTTTAGGATTATTATTATTATTATTATTAACATTATACATAGTTATTTTAATTAATACCATTCATTTATAATTTCTTGTTACCGTTGTATTTATTCTTTATAGGTAAAATTAATATTCAAGTTTTAGTCCTTCTATTTCCCATGCATGATTCTGTATGGAAACATTAGTCATTTATCATTGGTTATGGGTTACTTATTTATAGGATGTTCATAATGATTAATTATACGTGGTTTATATTTTTCATGAGCCCCATGGTCATTTCATGGAACTTATGGGCTCACATGGAATTCCTAAAAATCTATTTTTGGTTCAATTTTGATTAGAAAAGTTGATTTTATTAATGATTATAATTATATATATTTCCATCCTAGAATTATGAAAACATATTACATTTATAATTATTAAAATAAATTAAATATATTTAATATTTTGTAGTCATTCATTATGAAAACATTATAACATTGTTCATATAGGTGGTTAAACTGATCAAAACAAGATCACATTATAATGATTGAATGAGTAAGAACATGTTATTATATTGTAATAATATCAATTTTCAAAATGATTAATGTTTTTAAATAATATTAATAATGTGTTAAATTAAATTATATAATAATTGGATAAAGTGGATCTAAAACAATGATTTATTATATGATAACACTTTCATTAAAGACTTGAATCTCCTCATAGAGTGCCTCTTGGATATGATGGATTTGGTAATCCTTGTTATGTGAGGTTATAAAATGTGATAGAGGATTGTGGGGGAGATAATTTGGTAAGGAACTTTATATAAAATATATGTAACTATTTTAGTTGAATTGCGTATAGGAGGGGTTATTTCGTAGGAGATCTTGAGTGTCATTTTCATAAATACACAATAAGTAATGTATAAGGTTGTAATTTTAAAAATAATAGTGGAAAAAAGTAAAAAATGTATTGTATAATGGATATTGGAAAGTATATAATTACCTTATATGTCCATTTATATATATATTTTTTATATTTTTGATATTATCCCCATATTTAAGCCCTTTTACCTTATTATAACCAATAACATAGTGAGTAACTTTTAACTTGGATAATTATTTTTATTCCTAAAAATAAAATTGAACTAAATTATTAATATAGATATTATGATTAAAAATATCTATTCAAGTTTATTTGATTCAATTCCTAAAATTTATAAAAATTAATTTTAATATAATAAATGTATTATGCGTAAGAACTATTTTTAGAATAAATAAATATTTGTTTGCCTAAATATTGATTTATAATTATTCCATATAAAATAATAATTATTAGATGATTGGTAATTTATTTATTATATATATAAATAATGTAATTCTTTAAAATAAATTGTAAACAGTTATATATTTGTTTATTAATATAAAAATATCCATAATAATGAAAACAATTCTTTAAAAATTATACCTTAAATAAATAAAAGGATTTAATCACGTCTATTATTTATCTTCTAACGAATTCATTTTAAAAATTCACTAGTTTTAGAATATTTCCTTGAATAAATATAATAATTATTTAAAATAATATATATTGAATAAAAATACGTATTTATATAATAAAATATTTTTAACTTTTAAATTCTTTCCAAAATTATTTATAATATGTGAATTATAATATTCTTAATTTGGTAGAAATAATTTAAAATTTAAAATATACCAATTAGATACACATATATACAATGAAAATATATATAATGTATATTTATATCTCAGGAATATATATCTAAGGATAATATATATAACAATAGTATTATATTCTTATGTATACTTATACATGCTTCACTAAAAATTATTCATCTCATTCGGTAAATTTTTTTTATCAAAACATCTTTTGTATTTATATGGGTTTTCAATCATTCTAAAATTATAATCATTAGTATGATATTTAATTAAAACCATGGGTATATGGATTTCATGTTCGTGTCCTTTTAATTTACATATTGTTTTATTCATCTTGTTGTTTTCTTGATGATGTTTCATATTGCATTATCATACTACATTAATACTTATAATGAATTTTAATATTTTATCTCAATGAAATATATCATGGTATTTTTTAATTAAATATTGTGTACATTGGAAACTATTAAATATACAATATTCAGTTAAATATATATACACACTAAAATTATTGTGTTTTACATTAACTCGTCCTTATAGTGAATAATGCATGCTTCTATAATTCCAGGACAAATACTCATTTAACCTTTCAAAGAACCCGTAAATATAAAAAGTGAATATTAATAACGCTTACATAAATTTATATGTGACCTTTATGTGTCCTTATAAAAGACCAATATGTGTCCCTAGAGTCGATCTTTATGCAAGTCCTCTGCACCTCCACACTCCCCCCTCTATACTAGTCAGGGTAGCTTTTGATTTTCCTACTTATAGTCTTCCTAATTCCAAAATTCCATACATTATCACTACCACTCCACCCAATACATATATTTTCATACATTAGGCTTATGTAATCAATAATTCTATAATTGCCAATCAAATTTATGGAAAAAAAATTTCACACGAATTAACCAAACAATCTCCCAATTGAGAATCATTTTCATGATTCCCCACTAATTCTTCCATAAATATCCTATAAAACACTCCTAATGTAAATAATCTTTTATAGATTCATGGTTACCCAAAAATACTTTCCATCAACCCATCCAAACTAAGGTGTAACACCACCAACACATATCTAGGACAAAAACCTTGTCCAGTTGATCTTCTAGAATCCAAACTTCATCCACAATTTATAGATCCAACACATTATCTTCAAAAAACTCCAAATGAAGTGATATTTAAAATAATATGAATTTTATTGGAATGATGATTCATTTTTTTGGCTAAGGAATCAAATATTCGGAATCAAAATTTTTTATACCAACTACCTTCCTACTTCCAAAATATTTCATCAACCCCTTTACCAAGATCAACTAATTCCATGTCATTTTTTTCTCTATTAGTGGACACATATACTTTGGTTGTACTAATATTTTTTTAAAATCAATTAAATTTTGAATTTTTAAGACCTTTAACTTGTTCATTAGTTTTAAAACAAAAAGATTATCTTTCAGAACCAGTGGATCCACTTTACCACTTTTTTGTTCTCTCTTCTGTGTTTATCCATGAAACTACTAACTACTCCCACTGCATGCACACTATCTGACTATGTAAATGTTATGAAAGACATAATAATTCCATCTACTCATGAAAAAAGAACCTTTTACATTTTCTAAGACTCTAATTACATTTTAGGATCCTTCTCCTTTATTATATTAATGGTTCTATCATGGGGAGTGGTAACTGGTTTTGCCTCACACATTTTGAAATGTCCCACCACTTTCTGAATGTAGTCATACCATGTTTGGTATAAATTGAAAAAAAATTCTTTGAAATATATATCTCTAATTTTTTCCCAAGACAAATATAATTTATCTGAAAAGTTATAGACAATTTATATGTTATCCCATTGATCCTTTACTTTTCTGTCCATAAAAATTCATGTCATCCACATAGTGAAGTTAGATGATAACACTTTCATCACTGAGAACCTTTTGGTTACATCAAAGATCCAAATTTATATAGATAATATTTCATTTTTAAATAAAGGACATAAAATTATAGTTCCAATCCTATAGTTCATATTTCAAATCATTAAGAAAATGATTCATCATGCATGCAAGATCCTGGTTCCATTTCTCTATGAAACCCTTCAGATTGTCTATGTAAAATTATTCACCTTAGTCTCCATGATGAATTTTTGTTTTTAAATCTATCTAATATTGATTAAACTATTCCATGAAAACCATTCTATGTACCATATCAATATCCATTTGTTTAATAACCTTATAAAATATATCAAAAAAATATACACCATCCATATTTTGAAAATCCATTATTAAAATCCACACCCTCTACTGACTTCTACAACATATTTATTTATCTAATAAACCCATTTATTATGAAGTAATATCTTACCAATATCCCATTATATTAGCTCCCTTGTCCGAGATACATGTACAGAATCCATATAATTCTTCATGGATAGCTCCGTCCAACTCGACTCATTCAAAATTATAGTATTTTTTAAGATTTAAGGTTCTACATAGATTATGATAATAAATTAGTTTAAGTAACTTATGAAAACATCCAAAAGGCATCAAATCATGGTAAAAATTAATTACTAAACATGTGGCTTAGATCCTTATAGAAACAATACATCCAAAACATCACCTTCTAGAGTTATTCCTCAAGATTCCATAGTCTCCATGATTTTCAATAATTATAACCTTGGAAACACTATCAAAACATGGATTGAATCTAAATATACATTTGGATAGTCTGGTGTTTATAATATTGATATAATCCCCAAACATTTTAAAATAACTATAACTTTCATACTTCAATTTAGTTGATCCTTATACTGTGATTATACATTTTTCTCATTAATAACTTCATCATGGTTTCGATATTTACACATGATATCTCCATGGAATACAACAATCTAGTTTCTACCAATCATCTAGTAGTTGATATCCCTGATCAAATATCCAAATTATTCATTATTGTTACCTTAGAAAAAAACAAACTCAAGAAACATCCTCTTGTTTTCCTCATTCCATGGAATTAATTTTGACACATGAGTGTAAACTATGTACTTTGGGATGAAACATTTCAATTTTTATTCTAGACCAACATTATTTCATAAGTTTCAATTCCAACAGAGTTAATGTAATTATAGAAACCAAATAGGCCACACAATGCATATATCCAGTCCTAAAAACCTTGTAAAAACTATAATGATTCCTCACATCCTTTTTTCCTATAAATACTGATTTATCCTCATTTTAATACATTTTTTCCATGAAAACTATATAATATTTTCAAACGGATTACTTTGCTCCTAGTAGAACCTCAATAATTCTATACTTTGATATTATCTACCAACATTAAACCTCAAATATTTTAGTTTACCTATATACACATTTTCTACCATATATCTCCATTGAAAAATGTTATGAATACATTATATTTTTTCTTAAGAAAGAACACCCACACCTTCTAAGTCTCATCACTGATAAAGGAAACACAATATAGTAATATTCCATGAGATTTGAACAAAACAGTCCACCAAATGTCTATATAAACCAGTGATAACATCCAATCCTTGAGAATATTACCTTCTATGTGGAATGATACCATATACTTGTTCCTAAATAATAAATTATTTTCATGTATTTACTATATTATTCTGATCTTTATAATTCCTTTATAATTAAAGTTTTCATCACATGATCACTTAAGAGACCAATATTTTCAATCTATAAATTTATAAATTTTATTTTTCTGACACGAGTTGCACATTTCGAAACTATTTCAAGGTATAATGTTCCACGTTTCACTCTTTTAGACACAACCATGGAACCACATTTGACATTCCACAATATATCCACAACGTTTTTACATAAAAACACATCATATAACTATCATAAAAAAATAAATTTCTTATTTAAACCGAGTACGTCCCTCACTTCTTACAATTCTATGATGATTTCGTTCATTGTTTGGATGGTAATAGTACCCTTTCTAATAATATAAAGAGCTTCATTATACATATTATTAACTTCTCTAATACTTTTAGAAGTAAATTTTATCCTACTCTCTCTCTCTAAAATGTAGAGTAAAAATAAGCTACATATTCTATAATATATGACTCAAGTTAATTGTAGGTATTCAATAATTTTCTACTCATATCTTATAAATTGGTATTTAAAAATACACATTAAGAAGAATATATATCATAATTTACACATCCCTTAATATAATATTTATTTATATGTTTTTTCTTCTAAAAACTATAATAAATTAAACCATGTTTATTAATGATACAATAGCTATTTCTACGTCATTTTACTTTATTGTAACTATTTTCTCTAATATAATATCTCCCACCTTTAACATTATATGATTTTCTAAAAAATTATTTAATATCCTTCCACCAAATATCCTTAATCAAAATAAGATCCCAAATGTCAAAAATCACATAGTACATATTACCTCTTGAATTAATCACTATCGTAACCATTACATCTGATGATTCTTGGAATGATGAAAATAAAATTAGTTCTCACTCTAAATATGAAAAATCCACCATAACCAATTCCAAGTGAATCTGGATTATGTTTAATTTTTTAACAAAATAAGTTGATGAAATTAAATTTTAAATTCTCATAATGAATATCCTCTATAATAGAATCACAATTTTATTTTTTATAGGATTCTAATACATATTTGAAAGAGTCATCATAAGTTTCAAAGTTTTCATCACCTCATAGATGTTATATGACTTGTTTTCGGATAATGAGATCCAAATAAAACCTAGTTCTTTCTTATCCAGAATTTCTGATTATTAATTAATCACAAATTTTATTTTAATTCAAGTGAATATAAAAGATCAAGATCATTTTATAGTATAAAATACTCTACCTACATTTTCAATAATCTTAAATTCATCTCATATAACATCTTCACTTTGGCGCTACACTTATTTAACATCATCTCTTCTCGAATCAATGGACTTCCATTGAATCCAAAACATGTAAAAGGTATCAGAAACTTATTTAATTATCCAATAGTATTTGAAAAGAACAATGATACTAAACCAAGATCTAAAATACCTTATCCAGGGTTTGTTTGATGAAATTACTACAACTAATGATTTGATACGACTTTTTTGGGTATAGATCCTTTGATTGTATGTTTTCCTCTAGAAATTACACAGTATAAAAAAGAACTAGAATTACTAAATCCAAAATAGCATGTGCTAATGATGTATCCAGAACATATATGATGAACCTAATCTAATTCACCACACCTCAATGCACATGAACTATCCAATCAAAAAATTATATAAGAGACACAAAATGAAAATTGAAGAAATGAACAAAACAAGATTTATATGGTTTTGAATTATTCATGATCCATGAGGGAATACTATAATGATATTATTAAAGGAAAAAATTATGAATACAGTGTTGAAATATCATAACAATAAATATAAAAACCATATAAATATAGTATATCCTAACTAGTGAATTGGTTCCATAGTCTTTAAATATTCACGAAGAGCATTCCTGCCTGAATCTAATCCTTATGGTAATCCATTCACTTGGTCAAAGGCATCGACCACCTTAACTCCTAATTATAGTGAAAAGTGAATTTTTTTCAAAAACTCTTTGAGAAATCCTTATGTATACTTATAAAGCATCCTTACACATCCTTTATAAATTTCAAGAACCCTTATGTAACTTTAGATGCGACCATTTAAATATCCCCATTGTTGACCCTTATGTATTCACAGAGTCCGGCCTCATGGAAATCCATTTCATCTCAACATTTAACCTTCTATATTTTTTATGGTATCTTCTAAATCCCAATTTGATAGTCTATTTACATCCATAATTTTAGACTTTATCGCTTCCACTCTATCATACCAATATATTTTTGAAAATTAGACATCCAGAATCACTCCTTCTATAAATTCCAATCACTTAATTAGAAGATTGTTTTCACATGGATGAACCAATAAAAATATCCCTCAAAAGATATCATTTTATTGTTGATGCATCTTGTATATATTTAATACATATTAGAGAAATAAATATAGATCTCAATCTTGTGTATTATAGATAATTACATCACTTCACACCTATGTAGGTTGAATACATTCAATAGAAAGAGTGAATTATATCCATGAATTATATATAATATACAAATGAAATATTCTTATACCCATTTCATATGTAATTATTTGACCATCATGATGTAAAGGTAAAGTGATTAGTGATTTAAATCTATATATGAATTCACTCTACTTTTTAGAGTCATGTAGTAGAGAAAAGGGTTCTGTTTTGGTTAGAGATAGATGATGAGGTGAAACTTTAGCTCTATTATTTTAAACCAAATTGGATAATGATAGGGTTTACTCATTATTTATACTTAAATAATAAAGTGATAAGAATATTTTATTTTTTAAATAGATAAGGGGTAGTAATAAGGCTTCTCTATTGTATAAATTTAGATGAGAATCCCATTAAGTTACTATAATATTTATAGATAGACTAAATAGTGATGGGGTTACTCTTATGTTTATATATGGATGTGAATGTTATAAGGGCACCCCATTATTTAAATCTAGTTATGAAGTTGATATTGTTTGTCTACTAAGTAATTAAAAATATGAAGGTGATAGATTTTATCAGATGTTTAAATATTGATGGTACTGTGACGTGGTTTATCCATGGTTAAATGTAAATTGGGAAGGAGAAAGGTTTAAATTATTATTTAAAATCATATGTGAATGAAATTAAGTATACACATCATAGAAATAGTTAGGTGCATTGTCATAATTCACGTGGATATTAATATATATACTAACAACCACAGACATGAAAAAGGTATGGAAACTGATAGTGTCTGTTATTTTTGGGATTGGATATCAAATTTTCTTTCATTGTTTCTTGATTAATGAGAATAAAAATAGATGTGTTTTGTAGGTATTTTTTATAGTTTATTTACTTGAATAAAGGGAATTAAACCTATAAAATAAAAGTGTGTTTTAATGTATAAATCCATGAAAAATGGAATATAAACCATTCTTAAATGCATGTCATATAATTTTAATCCATGTAAGAATAATTAATTTTGTTGTTTGATGTATTTTAGAAAGTAAATAGAGATTTTATGTAGTATAAATCCATATAGAACGGGAATTAGTATCTCTCTTGATAAATAATCCTTGTTGTTTAAATTCATTCAATAATGGTATAAAACCTATGTCTGAAAGAGGGCCCTATAATTTAGATCCATGAATGAAAGTCATAATACCCACACATAAAATAAAATCCAATATTTTATAGTCATGTAAAATGGGAATAATACTACAATATGAAAGTAAACACTATTATTAGAATCAATAAAATATGATATACCTTAATGTTTGAAATCATGTATAAAATATTGTTGGAAATATAATTTTAAAGCAAGAGTTGTTAATAAAGGGAAGTGCAGTTCTGGGTTGTATAGTGAATACTAAGTACTATACAATTTAGGGTCTTCATGTGAAGACCTAAGTATATAAGAAGTTATTATGATTTGGAAATTATTTTGATGTATATTAAATATACCCATTCGATATTTCAATCTATATGAATTTATATATTTTAGTTCATAGTACGAATGTTGGGTAATATGGAAGGGGGTTTTTATGGTAAGGATGGTTTATAAAGGTGGAAAACTTCAGGAAACCAATCTTGGGGTTTCAAAACCTTCACAATTTTCACTACTAGGATTGGGTGACTAGTTGTACGTAAGGGTATAGATTGATTTTTTTGTAAACTTCATAAAATTGGTGGCCAATATGGAGGATGGATAACATCAGTAAATTGAAATAATCTTTAATGGGAAACTACATGTTAATGTTTAAAACTAATTATCATGTAATTATGTTCTTTAAAATTAAATTATAAAAGATTAATTATTTAATCCTATAAAAGTTACCAGTAATTAAATTCTAACTTAATATATATTTCAAATATTTTGTTAGTATTCATTTACTTGGGATTTGATTCAAAAATCACATAAGCTATTCTATATTATTCTTTTAGACTTTGACATGTCACTGTTTATAAATCCATTGATTTTTCCCTTCCATAGATTGGAATACCTTAAAACAAATTCTATTTCAGTTTTTTACCAACCTATTTATAGGGATATATATATAAATTTCATGTTCTTCACAATCATACATAAAAAATGGGTCTATTCAAGTTTGTAGAGTGGAACTTATTGAACTTTTCTCCATAAATAATATTTCTCAACTTACTTTCAAACTTCATGCCAACCTGATAAATAATTTGAAGAACCCATTTGATATGAAATACTTGGAAACCCTTTACTTAAATGATGGATAAAATCATTTTCCTACTCCTGATATAAGGTTCTTACTACCATATCATCATATTGGGAAATGTTTTTGAAGAATACCCATTCCTCTATAGACATGGATATCCCATTTTGATCATTTTCATGGGGTCAAATATTAATTTTTATCTAAATTTATGCATTCTTTCCTAATAAGATTATATCATGGTATTCATGTAAAATTTCATTCTCTATTTATTAGTGCATGAAAATTCACCCCTCATAAAATTTCTTTATTAGAATAAAAAAATATAATTCAAAGGGAAGACTCCATACATTAATGTGTTCATTAAACATTATTTATGTTAATGGAATATGATGGACCTTATATATAAATAAGAGTGTATGTAATAATTTTCAAGTAAACTTGTTGATGATAATAATGAATCTCAATAATCCATTTTATTAGATCTATCTTGGTAAGAGGTGCCTATCCAAAAGAGTAAAATTCTCAACTTAAAGCCTTTTAATGTAAAATAAAATAAATATATGAGAGTCCATGATAGTGATATATAATGTGATGAGGGTTGGATAGTTCATTAGAAATCACTATGTATCCTTTAGTTTTCCAAGGAACCAATCCCTATAAAATTATGATTAACAAACCATCCTATATACATTTATAATGTTCAAAATAATAACAAAAAATATATTAAAATCCACTAAAACTAATGGAAGTGTATATGATAAATAACTATTTAGGATTATTATGTTGGAAGTGATGAGGATCTATTAGAGGATTTAATCTGAGAATTATCCAATGGTATAGTTGTGGTGTTCCATTTTATGGGTGCATGTTCCATCATCGTAAACTGAGGGGGTAAATTATTATAAGATAGAAGGGAATATTTTCCTCAAACATTTTTGACATATATGGGTATTGGAAGACCATATCAAGGGTGAATATACATTAATTGTATGTTTATGGGTTATATTCATAAATTAGGATGAATGTTTTATCAACTGAAGCAAAAAATAAATTAAGTAGGTTTGATGTGATATGGAATGTTCAAGATGATTTTGATCCCACTAAGTTTACACCGCCATGTATTTATCATGTTACAATCATGAAATAATATGAAATGATAGGGGGTTTATATGAAAACCAATGTGATCAATCTACATAGTTCTAATTTTTCATATTCACCAAATATCAATGTGATAAAGAAGAAAAAATAACCAAGAAAACATGAACAAAATTGAAAGGGGTGAAACCTTTAATTAAATGATAATGGTAAGACGCTATCAGAAAATTAGGGTGAAATACTAGAATGAATTATCAATGATACATTAATATAGTTGACATGATTGTTTACATAGGATAACATCATCCTAAATTAAAATACAAATAGAATGAAAACTTTATATTAATATCATTATTAATTGGTTCTCCCGTGGGGAAACTGTGGTTTGTTTTTATTCCCTGATGTACATATCAGATTAAAACAAAAATGTTAAGGAGTTGTGGTAATGTATAAATGTGATTCCAAATATAATTGAACTGATATGTGAAAGTATGAGAAACAGAAATTGATATGAATTATGGAAGATCACCTATAGAAGAAGTGATCCCGATGTGAAGATGAGTTTCCTAGAGAAAATTTTGTAATTGTTTTTTCATCATGGGTCAATATTAATAGAGGTCTTCCCTAAATGTTTCCTATAATGGTAATTATAGTGACTAGTTTTTTTATTTTTTCTAGAACCATGTTTAAATAATATAATATTTACACTCCATTATTATTTTTTCTCAAATTTATATCTAAGACACATGAGGTGGGGGCATAATAAGAATAACTCAAATTTTTATTATTCTTCACATTGAAGGTTTATTTCTAGAAAGAATTGTCCAATTTTAAAATTATCATTATTTCTTCTATTTCATAATGTATAAAAATTCAGGTTTTAAGGTTATATATTAAAAAAATAGTAATCTTTTGGATACGATCATATATCTTGGTCCAAATTTTCATTCAATTTATGCTCCAGAAACATGAAGGATAATACCCTATAGTTTAACATCATACAATGAGGATAATGAACCATGAGACGAAATGGAGGTTTAATATCTCTCCTAAATGAAAATATCTCTATAGAGGAACTTTGATTAGTTTATAATATTACTCATAGAGAAAAAATGATTTAGCTCATTTGGAATAACTTTTTTCTAGACCTTTAGTGTAGAGTAATTTTAGGATGACTTTTTCTATGGCCAAGTGTCGATTAAAAAATATTTGTGTCTCTTTTAATATATCCTCTATATTTTTTTTCTATTTGATAAAATGGTGGGTTTATCAAGAAAAAAGATTAATATTTCTCAAGATCCCAATTCTAGGTTTTTTATAGGCATGTTTTTCCCACTTTCATCACTTTTTAAGGTTATCAATGGTGTAGCATCCTAGATTTGGTTCACCTCTACTATGACTGAATTAGGTTCCATATACATTAAGAATTACAACCAACAATTAGTGTCCATATAATGAGTTGATATACTATACCCTCTTTGTTATATAAATCCATTAAACATAACATATGTAATATAGTGAACAATCACCCATAAAAACACTAAATAAAAGTGTCCATAATATTTATATTACCTCAACTAATAAATTAAAAATCTTATGTAGTTATAAATTGATTAAAAAAAATTCCACACAATTATGCAGACATGAACATGATATCCCATGGGTTGATCAAACACCAACTAGCCTAAAAGTATGCGAAAGACTATATAGAAAAGAAACTGGACTCGAGTCATTCCAAGTTACCATATCCTAGATCCCACCAATATTAAAATCTAATCATTAAATAAGATATCACTTGAACCTACCTTTATCAAGAACCATAATGTTGACTCTAGTAGTCGGTCACCTGATAAGAGTGTGAGTAAAAATTCAGTAGGCCACCACCAATGGAGTTTCTAAATAATTATAGTAAATGAAAATACATAGATTGTGTGATATGATATCATGTAAAAGAAAAAAATGAAGCAATAATAATAATAAATATGACATATCCATGTGTATTTCATAGTCCATCAAGTGTGAAAAATACCAACTTTGGATTGTGTGAGGGTATCCTTGAAGATAACACATGACAATCAAGTGGGCATCACATTAAAATTAATAATCAATGGGAATTTGGACGTATCATAACATTAGAACCAATACATAGGAAAATAATCTTATTAAAATATCTATAATAGTGATCATAACATCCTTTCAATATCATAATATTTAATACATAGGTATTATATTCTAACTAAATAGTTAAAACTAGGTCATAGCCTCCCCGAAGAAATATATACAAGCATGCAACATGTATTGAAAACATCATCAAGAGAGGGAATAATGTCCCTATAATTTAGAATAATCACAATAGAAGAAAATGGTTACCTTGACATGGGACACATCATAAGAGAGGTAATAATATACCAAAATAATTATCCATGTATAAAAAACAAACCCCTTCCTTGGAAGCATAACATAATGGGATGTTCATCCCACTTACAAGGGAAAAAATAGTTGGGCATAACATTCCATTACAATCATCATCAATACCATTGGAGAACTACATTCCATTACCTAGTGGGTAAGAATCACATCCAATTAAAACAACATAACATCACAATTATGAACATATAAAATAATGGAAAGAAAACCTCTTATTTTTAAAGGAATAATTAAACTAGTAATTTTTTCCCAACTATATAAATAATTGGAAATAATTTCATATAATCCCATATGAATATAAAGATTACAAGGTGACATAATCAATGTCTTAATATTTTAATATAATCAAATTTTTAAGGATTGTATATTATCTAATAGGTTTTGTTCAATTGCTATAAACTTGACCAATATTCATACACATAACAAATACCTAATCCACCTGGTTCCAATAAGATGGAATAAGAAGAAAAATCCCCTAAAAACCAATCTAACAAGCCAAATTTTATATATAAACTAACTAGTTCCTCAAATTGAAAGCCTCAAGATGATTCTTCCTAATTTTAAATCACTCATATGACCCAAGAGTCTAAAAAATGAATAGTCTTGGTCATTACCATCATATAATAACTCAAGTGAATCCCCAATGGCTCATGAGTATATATTCCAATACACATTAAGTTATGTTATGACCCTAGGTTTCCATTGAATCACGGTAAAACAACCAAAGGGTCCAATATTGCCCTAAAATTCGTAACCCAGTCAATCACGGTTAAAAAAGTAGTTTATATTTTATCTAGGTCAATTTAACATGGATGTGAATCCAAATATCACAAATCCCATGAAATAATCATAAAACAATTGTATTACTTACGGACCACCTACCACGATATAAAATAATTCCACTCAATGAGTTTCTCTATAAAAATTGTATTCAATATGTGTAAATTAAAAATATGAAAAAACCTTGAATTTGTAACACTTTAATGCAAAATTATGGAATTTAGTGAGAAAAATCTAAGAGAAGGGAGAGGATAAATATAATCACCCACAATGGATCATATGTATTGGTGAGACATGAATCCTAGTTCAAATAGGTGATATATGAACCTTTTGTTTGAATAAAGGAGGGGAGAGGGGTTGGAGGGTTGAGCCACTATAGAGAAAGGGAACAATCAAGAAACCAAATTTAAATAAAATTATTAATAATAAAAATGTTAATTACTTTTTTTTAAAAAAATTCTATTTTCCACTGGGTACCAGGTCAGATATCATTGGGTACCCTCCTTGGAGTAATTGGCCACTCTTTGACCCCTTTTGGGATACATTGTCATTCTATAGTCGACCAATAACCCAGTACAAAAACACCAGGTACCTTGTGGAATCCATTAAATGATTGATGTCATGGTTCCAATCATGTACTCTAGAGATAGACCCCCGATCACCCTCTAAAACCTCAAAAGCTAAAAAACCAAAATATACATGATTGGGTGAAAACTTAATTAAAATAATACCTTTTATAAATGTGCTGGGTGTGAGAACATCCCCAACATTGGGAAATTAATCCCCAATATGTGTCACCAAGAATCACCAAGCCTCATTGGTGAACAACTCCTGCCACAACACCCACATATCAGAATACCACTCCCACATTCCCACTTTGATATTCCCGTACTACTACTGCATTTATAATAATGGAACTATATTCTTACAAGGATGATTTTCACTTTGATCTCCTATTTGAACCAATTTCTTCTCGAATAACACATTAAGATCCAGGTCAATATGCTATACAAATATTACATTGGGGGGGGGGATTGAGATGGTTTCTTCGACATTGTGATATATGAAATTTATCATTTATTGAACAAAATAACTATATATGGAGTTGTACTAAAAATGAAGGTCACATGAAAACTCGGTTACATAACTTAACCTCAAGAGGACGATGACTCCAATATATATATGAACATTGTATGATCTAAGAAGTCACCAACTTCTTCTCGATCTACCAAATATTCTTTGATGACTCATGAAGAGGACTCGGTCAAAAAATAGATGAGTTCTCTAACGCTAACCAAAAGAGTGGGGAATGAAATGTCATTCAATACAACGCGACAAAATATTTCATCTAAATTTATTCCGAAAACAATTTGTTTTCGATAGAATAGGTATGGTGAGATGGATTTCTCCAAAACCAATGAAATATAGGACACTCAATCACTATATTCCCTTTATAAATAATATGATACACTCAAAATATACATCAATCTATGGATGGTAGTTAGTTTAAAAATGTACCTATGTATCCATCCCTTTTTATATACCCTTCAAAACGAGTAATGTAAAACATACATCGTGATTTGAAATGATACTTTGATACACACTATGAGGATTCCAAATATCATAGACATAAACCCTTTCCAATCCATCGGTGGAGAATTTTTCTTGGATAGTTATGAAATTTTATACCTTCATTAATAAAAAAAATTAAAAACCATATCATAAAAGTACCATAGGGAAACCTTAGTAAACATGGAATTCCTAGTCACATGATTCCACTTCAACTCAATAATGGGCAATGAATGAGGAACACATTACAGTCCCTGTCACTTATACCTTACTAATTAAATAGTAAACCTCATGAGATAATCCTTGATATTTATTTATTTATTCTCGGCCACTGTACTACTTGTGAATATCATTTTACATCATGGTAATCCCTAGGAAGACCTCCCATCTCGAGGCAAGTGAATCCCATATCATCTTCATACACATTATCAATGGTACTAATACACAACCTCAAATATAAAGGGCCTCATTAGAATCAAATGGACAATAATGTATCGAATCACCACAATATCTATTTTCCCCCATCACTAGGAAATCCATGTAAGATAACTAACCCTCCACCACCCTCTCAAGAATTGGGGAGTTAAAAGACACTAACATAAGAAATACCCTTATCTAATAATTATTAATATCATGACACATATTAGTGAGTATTCTCATTATCTAATACCCAATACTAGCAACTAACACTAGGTACACTAGTGTTTTTCTACACAGCGAATCAAGCAAAATGTTATCCTTTCCCAGGGTATATTATATAATAAAATTTGAAAACTGTAGGTAATTTACCCACATAATCCATTTAATATTCATGAAATATTGTTAAATAATATACCTAAGGCTCATATGGTTATCATACACCTCAAAAATCTCACACAAAAGGTAGTGACACCTAAATCCTAGCACATGCACTACAACTTCCAAATCCAAATTATGAGTTAGATAAATATATTCATATAGACTCAACTGCTTTGAATAATGGGAATAAAAATTCCCATAATATATCATAACATATCCCCAACCAACCACTAATGCATCGCAATAAATGGTGTACTGCTTACCTATTTTAGATAAGGTGGAAATCGATGCAAATGTCAACATGAACTTAAAATCCTCAAAGGCTCCCACCAAAGGATTTAACCACTTGACTTTTCCTCATTCTTAATTAGGTCCATCATTGGTGTAGCTAATCAGGATAAATTATCAATGAATTTCTTATAATATTCTAAAAATTAATTGAAGTTATAGACCTCCAAAACATTCTTGGGGTGCTCCAAAGATACTACAAACATAACCTTACTAGGGTATAATAATATTCTTATCTTTGATATCATATGACCAAAGTAACATACATTATTGGTATGGAATAGAAACATTAAAATAATGGTATAAAATTGATGATAACTTAATTCATTTAGAATTGTATTCTAATATCGGAAATAGTATTTCCTTGATTGGTATTAAACCATAATATCATTTATGAAGACAATAAAAATGATTTTAAATTAGGACAGAATACCCAATTAATTAGGTACATGGATACTTATAGAACATTAATCAATTTAAATGGAATCACAAGATACTTATATAAACCATATCTACCCCTAAAAGTATTACAAAAAAAATTATAAGGACATATAATATAAAGTTGATAACTTGAGTTCATGTTGATATTAGAGAACCAATTGGCTTCCCTCAGCTATCCAAATGGGTTATCAATATGAGGATTATGATAATGGTTTAGGATCATCACATGGTTCAATATCTGATGGTCCACACATAAACATAATGATATATACACCATCTTGAAAAAAATATAAGAACCTTAAGGGTATGTTCTCAAGAGAATAATTAACATCATCTAAAAAATCTCTTGGCGAGTTTATATCTCCCAAATATTTGTGGAATCCATCCTATTTGAATGAATGGATATGGAATTTATACCTCATATGAGCTTAATTTTAATCTTTACCACTGTATTACATAAAAACCCAAATTATTCAATAAGAATGTTATCCTATAACTAGTCGACAATAGAATGAAAAATGTTATTAAAATTCACATCATCATCTAGAAAAACACTAGAAAACTTGGCAAAAATTTTCTCTAACTGCTAATGGTCAGGTCTCAAATTCCCTTCCCATAGATCCCACTAACCAATGATCCTTAATATACATGAAACATATATATTGGTGATGAATGTCGATGTGAACTAGATATATAGTCAATAAATAAATACATAAGATCACATCAAAACGAAACATACTTAACCTAGAGAAATATTATAGATTCTAATATTCACTAATCTGGAGACCATATTTTTAACAACGATAAATAAAAGTAGATCAAAAACATAAAGAATTGTTAATAGACATAACTCCATATAGTTACTTGATGTTCACCCATATATTCGAAACATATTGAGAAGTGACAAACAAATGTCATACAACCTTATAAACAAATTTATACAAGGGTAAATGATATTGAGATCATAACTAGAATACTCAAAGCCCTCACATCATGGTGATTAGGTGTTGTATTAATGACATGAAGTTGGACTAACCTTGATAATATTTGTTGTATTCTTGATGCCTGAATAAAAATATGAGAAATACTATATTTAATCTAATGATTTTCATATCCTCAACCACCTATACACCTTAACCGTCATAAAAACTCCAAATACAACCTTACAGTACCACACCAAATATCACTTCAAATACCTAGGATTAAAAACCATTATGACCACTAATATCCTAGGATGAACTTTGGAAGAAACATTACATATTCCAGATTTGTGCACATGAGTGATACTGCACTGAATATTTCTGGGATTATAATTGAGTATGACAAAACATACCCCACTAATAGCATACTAATAAAGACCTCCCAAATCAAGAAAAAAAAATACACAACTTGGATTTGAATTCCCATCACCACTCTAGTTATAATCACCAAAAGACACTTATGACTACATAAGGATCCACTCCTAGACCCATCCTAAGAACCCAACTTCCCAAATGGTTTGTCCTTGTCTTGGTTTATCTTTTTAATAAGGGTACAAGACAAAACTACTGAAAAATATATAATCTAAAAGATTATCACCTAATACAGATAAAGCGTTTAGGTTCAGCCTCAAAATGGTGAATCTTAAGAGTCTCATTATATTCAGTAAAAGAGAAAATTAATGAAACTCAACAAAAATGAACAGGATAATCCACTATCAACATGATAACCTGAACAATTTTAATAAACTCTCAAGATCTATTAGACAACTATATGTCAAGAATGAAATGCTAAAAAGGTGATCTTGAAAACCCTTTAAAGATAGCCACACATGCTGATTTTCTAAGACAAGGACATACCACCAATACCTCACTGGTTATAATATTATATACAATAAAATATTCACCCACATTTCAATGGGCATGTTGAGATGGTCAAAAATTGGTTGTATAGACTCAACCCAAATCTCAATAGCCTATGGTCCACCCTCTAGGTTAAATAGAGGTTTATATTGTAACTTAAACTCCCTATTCAATTCAAATATTGAAGGATCTCCACTTGGATCTCCATATCTCAACATTTGAATAACATTAAGAAAAATCTCACAAAACATAGGATTATGTATGAGTACAGGCGTAACATTGGGCTCGAAATTAACAACTGATGGGGTATGGTTCCCATTTCCCTCTTGATGCTTGGAAAGAAATTATTACAGTTGCATGTCAGTTCAATTGTAATTATAAAACTAGAAATTATATATTCAATAGATATAAAAATAATATATTGGATAAGTAGTAAGTAGAATAGAATCCCACCATTCTACACACACACCCTAGAATATAGGGTTTCACATAACTGCAGAACTCTGTTTATCCCGAACTACCCACATTCACAGGGATAAAATCATACACAAATTGGATTAACATTTTTAATTTAATAATATAGTCATATACTAATGGATCCATTTTTTATAATTAAACCATAAAATTATATAAGAAAACACTATATAAGCTGATCCTAACATTTTAAATAAATAATCCTCATATCATACTCAAGATTCATAACCAAAATCAATCCAAAAAAATGTCATATAAATCATATTTTTTGAGAATGATGAATGAATGCACACTCTCTTAAAACCTTAATCCATGAATAAAAAATCAATATCATAATGCATAATAATTGAAAAAATAATTCAAATATAAAAGAAACTCGATGAGAAACAATCCTAACACATGTAATCTAGAATTTCCCAACACATGGATTAGTTATGCATACAAATAATGTTTATCTCATATTTTAACTATATATTATCACCTCTATATCATATAACAAATATTATTAAAAAAGATAATGAGTCTCTAATATCACTTTTTAACATCCCAGATTTGGTTTGCCTCTACTGTGACTAAATCGGGTGCTATATAAATCAAGCATACCTCCTCACATGGAATAGGCTGCTGACTAATGGGAAAGGTCTATATAAAGAGTGGGGAGACTATACCATATTTAGAATATAGAGACACAAAACATTATATAATCAATATAGTCGATAGTAGTTACTAAAAACACCAAATAAAAGTAGGCATCACAGCTACATGCCATCTGTATATATATAATAACTCTCACATAGTAGCAAAATGAGCATCATTAATGTCACACAGTCAAGAAAATATGAATAGGATATCCAATGGGAAGATCATATACTACTTAACCTAAAATTTCGAAAAATACTAGAGATGATAATAAAATTGGACCTAATTCCATTACCTATCCCATATCTTAGATTCTAGAGATATCTATAGCTCATCTATTAATAAATGGGACCTTACCCTCACCTGAATCACAACATGTAACGTCTTTCTGAGTACCAAGATTTCTGAGTAGGGTATGATTAAAACTTAGTTGGCCACAACTGATGGTGTCCCTAAATAATTCTAGTATAATATCATTCATGTATAGTTTTTTATGATCATATATAAAAGTAAACATGAAACAAAGGTAATAATAAATACGTCCCAAACATAATTACTATAGTCCCCTGGGATTCACTATAAATTCTTTGGCTAGTCTCATGGTTCCATAGAATATATCACATAATAATAAATTAGGAATCATGTCCCAATTCATCATAAATGTGAATTACATTACATCATATCATTATAACCAATACATGATCAATGAATCAAAAAAACATAGATATAATAGTGATCATAACTACTCTGTGATATCATATTCACGATTACATGAGAAATACACCCCAAAAAAACTATCACAGCCATGGAATAATATCAATTTGCTAACATATAAATGTGATAATCATATCCTAATAACATCAACAAGAGAGGTCATAGAGTCTCTATACATAAGAATAATAATAATTGAGGAAAAAGAATCCATAGTTGCCGACCACATCATAATATATTTCATCACATCCTATAATGACCATACTCATATAGGTAACTCTCCCCCTTCATTGGAAGAAACACATCATGGGTAGTGTATACCACTTCTTAGGGAAATAAAAAATAATAGTTCACAACATTCTATTACCATCATCATCAAGACCTCATGAGAATTATGTTCCACTGTCTAATGGACATCAATTCCCATAACCAAGGAATATCATCTCAATTATTAACAAATGAAGGAATGGTATTATCATCCTTTAACATGAATGGAATTATATAAGTGGTATTGTCTCCCAAATATATTTGTTATTGTAAAAAAGTGAATGTTATTCCATAAACAATACCAAAATCACAAGGGGGAATAATAAACAATTTAACATAATAATATAAATAAATATATTTAACGATATAATATTATCTAATATGAATCTTATTATAGGTTGGTTGGTACCTATACACTCATCCTATATTCATACACATAACCATGTAATAACCCACGCAGTTCCAACATGTTAATGGGGATGGGACACTCACCTAAATACAATTTCAATTAGCCAAAGGCTAGAGAGAAACTCAATTATTCTAAATTGTTCAAGAATTTAGGAAACCCTTCCCAATTACTTATCTATTTTATGTCATAGGAGGCTAAAAAACTAAATCATGATTCTATGTACAATAATTTAATTTAAATGAAGCTCTAATAGTTATAGAGTATAAATTAGAATACACTTTAAGTCAAGAACATGTCCATCGATGGACACTACATCAAGGTATCACAATCATATGGCCTATTATAGTTTTAAAAATACTTAATCAAATTAATTAAGTTAAAAGGAATTAATGTTATATTAATTCATGGGCAATGTCATATAGGTAGTGCGATCACATATCAAACATTTCACAAAACAATCATTAACTACCAGGATTAGTTAATGACCATCTACCTTGGTATAATGGAATCATACACACTGATTATCATCAGATGAATTGACTTCAAATGTAAAAAATTATAAAAAATTTCAAAAGACATAAATTAAGCACAACTAATGGAAAACATTACAATTTAAATAGAAACAATAAAGATATGGGGTGGATGAATAAACTAATTCATTGAGACCAAAAGGGACTGAATACACAATAATCTGGGATCATATGGATGATATCCAGCCCCATAGAGTGAATAAACGATAGGATATGAACATGATTGTCATAGATCAAATAAAAAAAATAGGTACTAACCTAACTTAAAAAAAATTATCAATTAAGAAAAGAATTTTAATTAACAATTTTTAAAAAGAAAACCATTTTACCACTAGGTACCCACTGGGTATACTCCTCGAGGTCACTAGCCATTTGGTGGCCCCATGGGGGATATAAGATTAATTTCTATCTCACATAATACATAATAATAAACCATTGGGTTCCTAGATGCACATTTGAAATGAAAAAATATCTTGATTCTAGGACCATTATTCTAAAATAGACCCATGATCCCTCAACAACACCTCCAACACTAAAAAATAGTCAAAATAAATAAGGTTTTTTGAAAACTAAATTGAAATATAACGTTATATAGATGTGGATTGTTTCATATGGTTATTATTTTGTGTACCTTAAGGTCCTGTAGTTCAAATTAATATATATTATGATTTGTTCTTTTATAGTGTGGAGAATGTTTTATTTTTTGTGAGATAGATATAACTTTTTGTGAAAGGTAAATTGTGTAATTACACTTAAAAACTATAACATTAATGATGAAATTGCTTAATAATGAATAATATAGAAATTAATTAAAGGTTGTTAAATATAGAACGGAATTTATGTTGGGTCTATAATAAGGTATCTAAGTGTGACTATGTATGTATTCAATATATATACTATGAAATGAGATATCAATACATAATTAGTTATACAGTGGGTTAAATTTTTACATAAATAAGGAATTAATATTCATTAATGTCATTAAAAATACACAAGGTATAACACAAACAGGATTTAAATCAAACATGAAAATCAGGATGTGGGAAAATGTAAAATATGGATAAAAATACATGAGATATAATTAATAGATTGATGAACGGTAGGATTAGTTGAACCATTTATCATATTCAAAATTATAGTTCCATTACTACACTATTGGAAGTGTAACATGATATTAAGAAATATTTTCTTCGAGATGAATATATATCCCTAGGATAAGTATTGGGAGGCCATATTGGGAGTGCATGTGTTATCACTATAAATTAGGGGGTACTATCAAATAATATATTTTTACATCCTAAATATTTATTAATGAATTTTAATCGATTTCTAAAATAATTAATACATGAATTGGTTTTCAAATAAAAGGATATGTTTCAGAAGGGTTTGATCACCATAAGGTTATGTAATTATTTATTGAGTATAATATCATGAAAAAACAAACATGAATACCACATGTAAGAAAAATGAAATTTTTTAAGAAGTGTTTAACAAAACAATATGAAATGAAGATTTCAAATAAAATAAATGCATGCATCATAATTTTTTTCTTGATGGAGTGTGGTTACACTCACACACACTCAAATATAGAGGTTAAAGAAAAGTAGTCCTCATAATGGTTGAGGAGTGGTGGATAGAATTAATTATGATGATTCTAATAATAATATTTCATGGGTGTCACAATATATCATGTGAATATATGAAATAATATGCCCATAGTCCAATATGAAGGTAAACTAATATAAATTATAATGAATGAACTGATAAATGAATATGGTTGATCATGTGCCAAGTGGTAGGGGTATCAATACAAATCCCATTAATACATGAACCAAGATACAAATATTTATATATTAGGGGAAATTTTATTATATATTAGAAAAATATTAATATGGATAATGTAAATAATTTAATAATATCTTATCAATCCACACATGGTTCTATATGGGATTTAACTCAATGTAATTGAAAATAGAAAAGAACCAATGTGAAATATGAATAAGGTAACCCTTTTTTGAAAATTAAAACACAAAAAATGTTAGGAATTATATTAACAATTTGAAATAAAAAACCCTGTATGAATTTGGGCAGTTTGAGAAAGATATTGTCATAGATTAATCTCATGATAAGAAATCAATGTCTCATATATTTTAATTCTTTTTTTTAATAAAAAACATCTACTTTATAACATATCATTTTTAATAGGGTAGAAAAATTATAAATGTAGTTTAAGGTAACTTTGTATGGAATGATGTATATTTTATTTAGATTCACTAAATGCACATTTTCATATACTGGACTCTTGAACCAAGAGTCAATATAGGTTTTCTCTAAAAATTTTCTCAATCCATAGACCAAATGAAAATAATTTTACTTTTCCTATTGATGTATTTTAATTATATAAGCTATTTTTCCAATTCTTTTTTATAGTCTATATTTTATTCATTTCAAATAGAAGAGACACATTAAACCTAATTATATGTTTTTATAGACCACCATTTTGTGGGGTTTAATCCAAAAAAGTTATGTATTTTATTCTTAGTTGTTAAAGGGGAATAACTCTATATAGTTAGAGGTAGTATAACATTGAAAAAATAATTATTTATTGATTAAAGTTGTAAAACTAAGAAGAATTATTCTTCATTGTTTAAGGTTATATAACTCAGACCAAATTTATTAATAATTTATGATCTTACTACATTGGGAATTATCCTAATGAAAATTTGGGTACTTTTGGGAGTGAATTGGGGGGGGGAGTAGTATGAATAGGATTGAGATATGAGTTCTGGGTTACTATGTATCCTATAAAAATAGGAATCAATCCACACATACTTTATAAAAATGGGTTTTCTCCTCAACATGAATTATCCCCAATGGTGCATGCGATACATGAGGGTGTTGCTACAATGCTGTTCAAATACAATTGAATATTGTGATGTTTTTGAGGTAATTCATGGTTTATAATGCATGGGTTGAATGTATTGAGATAATAATGGGCACGTTAAGTTCAACCATTTATTATATTAAAAATGTTTTATTTTTAAATACACTATTAATGAATACAAAATAGTATTATGGGGTCTTTCCTATTGGATTAATATATGATATGGATGGGTAAAATGTGTACAATATTTCTGGTGCATTTTCCATATCTATCAAATAATAGTATCTCAGTTAGATAATATGATTTCCCATTACAAAAAAAATGAAATATTTAATCCAAATCAACCATTAAATAAATAAATTATATTTTATAAATATCTTAAAATTCCAAAAAAGTGTTCAAGAACCCTAAGGTTACACCACCATGTGCTAAACAAGTTATCAAAGACAAGTGACATGAAATGATTATGAATGAGAAAAGGAATTGATTATCATGATATTCCCATGATTAATTAATGTGATGTGAACCCAATTTAAAAGTAATTGGAATTAACATTAATCTAATATAATGATAAAATAGGAAATAAAAATATGATGGGTAGGGGGCCCAAGCTGACATAAAATGCTAATGAGGGGTAAATGATAACATAATATAAAGGTTCTTAAAAGGGAGTCTTTCTTGTAGTTTTTCCTTATTCCTATGAGGTATGATTATTTTATTTATTGAAGTTAAACTAATGTGATTAAAGGTATTCTAAAAAAACATTTCATACACCACGTTCTTGTGTATGGAGTAGGTTCCCATATGATCTCACGCTATTAACCCAATTAAATGGGGGAAAATTTTATATATTTCAATATTTAGTTTGAAGGAATGTAGACCGTATAGTTTAATACCATGTGGTTAGAAAGATGATCTATATTGTTTAGTATCGTCTAATAAGTATTATAGTCTATTTAGTTTAATTTCATATGATATTTATGATATACCATGAAATTTAGGGTCATCTGATATAGAAAAATATATAAAATTTAAGGTAATTCAAATTGACCACTGTTTCATTATAATTTAACATCACAAGATAGAGTTGGAAAAGAGTAATAATATTTTATGGTAATACAGTTTTGACTATAAATGTATAGATTAAGGTTATATTGTACATACCATGATCTAATGAGAAAAATTATGTTATTACCTTATATAAGAATATCACATTAATGGGTGGAGAATGTTTTCTACATTAGAAAATTCTTCCAGTTATTGGTGGATGGCGTTTTACTTCTTAATACTCGGGTAATAAATATCAAGAATATATAGGATGGATTTGGAACGTAAAAGTTTTCTTCCTTACCCTCCCATAATTTTAGGAGAGTATGGAGAGTTTATACACAAGCTATATGCCTATTGGGTTTCTCTAAATATACTTTTCCTTCATCCAACTTATTTTAAACCCAATTATTTAAGATATAAAAATTTGGAATTTCATTACCAAATCATCAAAGGTAGGGTTTGTGGTTGTGGTTATTTTTCTACCCCTTCTCTTTAAACCTATTGATCTTTATAAACTCAAGTAGGTTATACTTAAATATATAAATTATGTACTAGGTAACTAGTTCAAGTTAGAATAAATACCCATTTTTTTTCTATCTTAAATATACTAATTTTTTTTATTCTAATATAATCATTATGTGTTTTGGTCTTAGTGATCTGATGGTTTTGGCCAAGGCTTGGATAGTGGTTCCTAAAACATAATTGGTTGAAGGAAAGATGATGATATTGTTAATGGTTGAGGAATTAGTGGGGTTACCCCATATTAGTGGAAAATGACTATTTTGGGTATTTGGTAGTGGTATTCGGGTTTCCCATGGCCTCAATAATTCTGAATAAATGCGTGTTTGGAATAAAACATCTCTTATCCTTAAGGGTTGAGGTTTTCCTTAGGAAAATAAGTCTTTAGTATTGAAGCTTTCATGAATCCTAGTTAGTAATGGATTATTGGAATTTATCCATAGATATTTCCATATCCTAGTGGATTCTATATTTCTTGGGTATGGTGAAATTTTGATCGTTAGAGTGACCTTTAGTGGTATTTTTTTAATTATTCAATTTGGATAAGAATGTTTAATTTGAGAATTATATATTGGGTACGATGTTTTGGTAGGTTGAAATTATTCCCCCCACCCAAGGGAAATCACCATGGGTGTTTACATTACATTTAATTTTGAGTTTATATTATAAACATGTTTTTAAGTATGAGATCTCTATGTGTCATCAATAACAAGAAATGGGGAAAATGTAGTTCTCTAAGATTACCCTTTCACAGATACACACTCAGGTAACAAATTCTTCAATTATTTGGAGGATTACCCTAATGATATCTTTAAAAATTCATTGATGGAATTCACATTTCTACCGAAGTATGGGTTTCGTGATATGTTAAGGGTAGAAAGGTAAACCTAGTGAAACTACTCACTATGTTTCTTCATATGACTAGCATAATTGGTATATGGAATGTGTCAATGACCAGCAATTTAGGTGGATTCATTTCACAAAAAAATTGTTTCAAAATCATGATATCAAAAACTTATAAATCATACATAGAATGATGTATTAGTTATTGGTAAAATATAATACATGAAAAGTATATTTTCACAACCAATCCATATCACATGTTTTCATGGTTGACATCATCTCTGAAAGATAGTGGTTCTATATTCTTAAACATGATAAGAACATTTCATCCATATTTTTTGAATGAATTACAACATCCTAAGAACATCTAACTCTGCTTAAATTCAATTTGTGGATATCCATAATAGAAAACAATGTTAATATTTTTTATATTCTATTCAATTTAAGACATGTAAATGTATGATATAGTACCTCCAAAGAAAATATAGTGATTAATAATATCATCTAAAACATTATAAGTTTCTCTTGATAATATGGAACATTGATATCAACTTAAGGTCTATAGGATCTAGGGTAGAGGCATTTATCTGGTTCAATATTGAGACACCCCACACCTTCATGTTTATATCCAATGCTAGAAATACAAACATTAAAAGTATTATTTGATTCCATGATAGATAAACTGAGCATGAAACACATATATTTTACATCATTTCCATAATATATTAATTTGTTCTCATAGATTATCACAATCCTAGAACCAAAGGTTTAGTGTCACTGGTGATTAGATATGTGATCTTATTATTATATAATAAGTCTTAAAAACATACCCAAAATGACTTTCTCATGTGTTACCATTTTAGAATCCTCACACAAAACAGAATTCTTCCAAACTTTGGGAAATTTAAACCTAAAAAATAGGTGAACTTAGATACAAAGTAAGGGTAACCATAATAGATGATAATTGAAGTATATAAGTGAGCATAAGAAAATAACATGGGTATGATAATATAATCAAATGGTGTGGACCTAAAATATAGAATTATACCCAACAAGAAATATTTCATAAATAATGATTCATGGAATAAGGGTTTTTTCATAACATATATATGATTAATATGAGTGAAAACATGAGTCAATAATCCTAATCCATGAGCACATAATATAATATAATAAACATATGAAATGAAATAAAACTAATGACATGTTTTAAGGTTCAGGAAAATAAAATTCATCATATAATATATTAGGATAACCACCTACCCATAACATAGTTGGACTGGGATAACAACTCATATACACTTTTGGGATTGTGCTAAAACCCATGTATCCTTTTGGGATTATGATATATAAAACCATACCCAATGCATTAGAGGGTTATAACAGACCCACCAGTTATATAAATATAAAAAAACATATTTGTTTTCATAAGAACATGAAAACAATTATAATCCCATTATATATTAATTTACCCATGAGAAAAAAAAGGGTTTCTATAATGATTTCCTAAAAACATACTGATTACCCATCTAAAGTAAGAGGGAGGATGATATCATTAGAACATATCCCTAGAGAATGATAAGAAACATTTAAGGATGTTTTTTTTTATAAAAAATTATTTATAATAACATTAGAATATTAGTTTGAAAAATGATAAGATATTCCTTTTTTACTTAAATAACGATTATTTAGAATTGGAAATGTTCATTAAGTAATTAGAATACAAGATACATTAAAATACAATGAAAACATGAAAAGATAGATTCATAAATAAAAATAATTATAAAAAATGGAAATGGAATTTATGTGAAAAGAGTTAAAAAGTGTATTATTTTAAAAATTTTGAAAACATTATCAAATTAGTGTAAAATGACTCAAAAGAAGTTTAGAAACTAATTTATAACTTCTGAAAAAAATTTGAAATCAATAGAAAATGAAATTAAAAAATCATGAATGAATAGATAAATACATCAATAATGAAATGCAAATAATATGTACATGGATGAATAATAACTAATAGATAGGATGCGAATTATTCATAACAATGTCATAATTTTATAAAGACATAAAAATACAAATAAAAATAATTTTATATGAAACTATTACTCGCCCATGCTATTGCACAGCGTATTCGATTTCTGGTTTAATTTTAAAAAGAGATTAATATTTATTAAAGTTGAGAAGAAACATCAATGTTAAATAAACATTAATTAGATAGTAATGATGTTTGATAATGGAATAAGAATGAATAGAATATGAAGACACCATTAAAATAGTCAATAACGAAAAAGGAAAGAGTAAAATTATATTAATTTTTAAAATTTGAGGATGAAAATTTGAATTAATTATCAATTTCGATCACAATAATTGTAATGCGGGCGCTGAAATAAAAAATGAAAGATAAATCAATGATAAGACAGTGGTTGTAATAATAAAAATAAGAAATTCGAAAATAAATGAAATAATAATAATTTGAATGAGTGGGATGTTCAGAAAAAAAAGAAAACGGATTGAAACTATTCATCATGTAAAAATATGGATTATGGGACTTTGAGATCAAAGAGAAATAATAAATAAAATCTATTATACAGTTAATGTTATTATAAATAAGTTAGGAAAAACCTAAATTATAATTATCTAAAATATTTGTTATAAAAAATACATAAAAATATTCCAAATCAATGGTCACACTATTAACATGCTGAGATTCCCGATTTTAGAAATAGATCATGTTGTAGAAACATTATAGACATAGATTTTAGATTACATAATAGATAATTATAAATTTTTTATGGATTTTATACTATGTTATTTGTGTGAATTTTGTCACATAGATTTCAAATTTGAGACACAGTATAACCAAAGATTAACTGGTTTTGATCCGCATTATTCATTATAAACATAAGAGACATTATTTCTGATATACATCAATGAATAGGTTTCCATTCATATGCATTTTTTAATTCCCTATATATAACATCATCATAGAATTTTGTCATTACTGTAGAAACTGGATAGATTTAACTGGACATGGATATTAATTTAGATGAAAATGATGTGAATGTCAAATCCAAACAATAGGGTCCTGTATTGAATTTCATGCACTAACAATAACTTATATCCATACTCAGCACTAGATTCATCCATAACTACAAAATACATGACAAAAAAACATAAAATCAATGAAAAAGTTATTATACCAGCCAAACTTGCCAACTGATACCATAAAAATATCCCTTAAGCCGCTTTAATAGCCTGAATCGATCCTAGAAATGGGCTTACTGAGGTTATATAAAGCCAAATGCTCCGAAACAGCCACGAATGACTTGAGGTTCCACTTGATCTGTGACTCCACGAAGTAGCTCGTCTCATCCTTGGTGTTCCTAGATTGCATTTCCACCACAAATGAATCAATAACCATTGTCCTATGACACCCATCAAGGACCTATGTGTGGACCGTGATCACCCAGGAGTAGTTCTTTGGATTAAGAGAAAATGGTTAGATTGTTATAAGGAAACCAAAAAAACATGAAGACACTTCCCATTCAAAAATATACAGAAAAGAAGCAAGAAAAGGCCATATCCCAACTCCAGAACATAACTAAGACCACCCTCATTGTTCACGAAATGGACCAGACATCACGCACAATCAAATAAATTCTTTTCAAGTGTTGGGTCCTGTTGGTAGCTGACTACTCCCGGTTATCCAATATTTTTATCCAATTTATCAAATTTGAGATGAGACATGGCAAGATACCAAATGAATAAACTCTCACCCATACACTATAAGAAAAAATAAATTCACTTTCAATAGGATTAGATCACTGGAAAAATGCCTAATTTTTATACGAATTATATAACTTCATCAATATTTTTGATATTGCAGAATCTTAAACATATATTTTATATTATACTGTAATTAAATATTAGAGAACAATGTATAAAACACTGGTTATACATGGATAGATGATTATAAAATAAGAATTTATCAGTCAATAAAACCAGAGCTAATTAAACAAAAAATCTGAAACTATCTGAAATGGTTTTTTATTTCCTGCATCCTTTTTCCATCATTGGAAGTTAAAATAAAGACAGGTCCTTGATCATGGGTTTCATTCCGAGATTCATGATAACAGTTCAATAGGAAAGTTATCATTTCTGACCTCCAAATATTACTGAAGGCAACCTTGGACAGTCTTGTTCTTTCTACAGATCATTCTTATCCATGAACATCTAGAATTCAACATCCTGGTCACCTATACCTACATGAAAAGAGGCTAGATGACAGTAATTAATTTGATCATATTAAGAGGCAGGAAGAATTTATACACTAAAAATATGCCTCAAAAACATATAAAAACCTTCATGAAAGATGTAAGAAGATTTTCTTGCTGGTTGAAATAAAAATTAGAGAAATTAAATAATGAAAAGTGGTTATAAAAATAAATATGAGAAACATGTAGTTGATTCCCCTATGGTTGATTATTGGAGTAAACCAAAAGTCCTAATAAATTTTTGTATCTAAGGTACATATTATCCAGTTTTTTACCTTCTTGGCAGCAAGAAGTTATGTACCTTCCTGAGATCTTGTAGGAATGAATACTCAAGGGGCATTATGAATCTTAACAATTGGTCTCACCAGAAGTAACTTGACCTGGAATATCAAGTGGAGGGGATGAAATTCCCATAAAAATATCCTCTCCCATTTATTCATGGGATGAAGAACACCCCAGTAATAGATTTCGACCTCAAGATCCTCCATGAATTTCATTCCATTGGTGTGGGGATTATAGAATCCAACCATTGAATTTACTATCTAGGTGAGACAAATCCCATATATAATAAGATATTAATATTAAAGAACATTGAAACAGGAATAATGTACATTTTAATTTCAACATATTGGAGATAGTCTTGTACTAACAAAATATTACTAAATTTTTTCACACAAGCAATTAATTATGAAACGAAGGGTTTGTGACATAAAAGAAGCTATAGTTTTATAAATGATATTCACATTTTACCTTCCATGATGGTGTATTCCTACATAATATAGTGTTAATTCACCTTGTTTCTAGGTATGCAGGATAGAAACCAGACATTAAAAATGTCGATGGTAGTTAAATAAGAAGAGGGAGCCCAAAAATGTGTTACCTAGCCGAGCCGTTAGCTAATTAAGAGCTCCTCACATTTTGATTGAGATGTTGGAACCCTAGATTTTTAGAGAACCATTAGTCAATGACAACAATACTTTCATGAAGAATATTGAAATCCACTCCGAGTTGTGGTCCTTGCTGTAGAATCGGAGGTGGTGACCTATAGCAAGGCACCCCTCCACATGGGAAAAAATAGATCAACTCCATCCTAGATGGATGGACATGGTCTGATAGATGCTCGCACGGTTCGACGGGACATTCAGAGTCACAGCCATGGATGAAAAGCTGGAGTTTCAGGGAGACTACAACAACCCCCAACCCAAGGGGGAGATTGAGGGTCGTCAATCATCAACTTCATGATCTTCTAACACATTCAACAATATTTTTACATAACAGTTGAAAAAATTTGAAATGTAATGTACTATAATAAGAATAAATACAAATGAAATCTGAGAATAAAAATTTATGCATGACATATGAGATTTGTCAAATTTTTATAAGAGTTCATACCTCTAGAAAGTACACTATGTTCCATGATTTCTTCTGGAATGATAGCCTGAGGCTTTCCAAATGTTGTGACAGTTCATAAACATCAACACATATCAAGCCCTCAGATAATCCATTTTCAGAAATTAGAAAATATAGAGATATGTTTAAAAAAAGTGACAGTCACAATGTAGCATAAGATGAATGAATGAACATATCCATACACTACCAATATGAATTGAAGAAGAACCCATAAGCCTAGGGTTTTAACTTCCAATGTTTTTTTCCAACTGGAAGAACCTCTATATATTAAACAATCACAATAGAAAAGCATTTATTTTCAAGGAGAGCACATCCAAAAGAAATATTTATTATAAAAATACTCCTACTTCCAATCATTACTCATATATTCATTTAATAAGATTTAATTTTGAATATACATCATAGGTAATGATGAAATAATAATTCATTTTATTTTTAACTAATGATAATAAATATAAAAATGAAACTGAATATTCACCATTCATTAAAACCTAAATTGATCCTTCGAAGCAGCTTAAGAGTTTTAGGTTGTTGGTTTTATATCTCACCTAAATAGATACATGTAATGGGTAAGAAGATGTGCTGATAGATTTGTTTTCAGTGATTGGAGACATTCACCCATTCCAAAAAAACTCCAACATTGAGCTCTCAGCCACTTTAGAAGACCTAACAACATTAAATTGAATTAAAAAATATATTTGAAAATAGATTTAATCTTTTTGTACTGTGATAATTGACTTCACCATTTAATTATACTTCGAACCCATATAAATAATATGTACATGTAGAAGATGAAAAGTAACTTAAGTGCAAGCATTAAAAAAATAAAAAATTTCCTTACTATATGAATGTATTCATCTCAGCTTTGGTTTGATGGGTTATCTTCATTGTTGAGCCCGTGAATAGAATTTTTTTTTATAACCAAGTTAGTAGATTATATAATGTAGAAAAACTAACAAGAAAAATTAACGCAATGGAAAATAAATTCATTTCAACTGTGACAAGTTAATTTAGAGAATAACATGCAATTGAGTTGAATGCGTTGAAGAGAATGAACCAACCATAAATAGTATCATTAATAGTAGCAGTGTTTGAAATATCTAATATTGTCAGTACTAAAGAACATATCTGAAACATAAATTTATTAAGGGAAATTAAATTGTAGGAAATGAATATAAAACTAAACATATCATTCTCATTTCATGTATGCTGAAAGAATGTATATTTGGTGATAGAAAAATAGTATAGAATAATAAATGTATGGGATTCATGAGTAATGTAAAAGAAGTTATGAAGAAATATATGATGATACTACATGGATAAAATAAAGAGTTATCTAGAATAATAATATTTACTGAATGTTAGTCAAAGAATTCAAAAACTATCAATATCTCAACAGCTGAGAGGTGATGTGGAGGAGGTCAACACCTGAAAAACAAATTGGTGATCCTGGGAATGATTGTTAATAGGAAGGCATGTATAAAAGGTGTACACTTAAAATCAGTGAGCCATAACTGGTTTATAACCATAAATATGTACAAAAAAATTAAGATCATCAAACAATAAATAAGTACAAAAAAAATTAGAGCATCCAAAACATTCACAAATTAAAAAATTGAATCCCAAATGATATTTTGAAATGCATCCAAAACATTAAAAAATATGTTACCACATACTAAAATTAAAAAAATGGAGTAAAATATTATTTGGCATTCCACTTAACTGGTTTTATATTTCATGTATGTTGTTTGCCTAAAATTTCAAAACCACATCAAGATAGTGCATTAAAGAATTAGAGAATGGAAATATTCAAACCATAGACAACATATGAAAGGATTTAATTTTTCCATTTCAAATATATGTTATTACCGGAAGTGAAAAGATGATGTGGTTGGATGAATAATAACTAATAGATAGGATGCGAATTATTCTTCACAATGTTATAATTTAATAACGACATAAAAATACAAATAAAAATAATTTTATATGAAATTCCAATTTCACTAAATATAGAGATAATACCATGAACAATGAGGTAATAATGATAAAACATGTCAATGTGGAAGTATATACACTATATAATTGAGAATATGTGCATAATATGAAATATATATCAAAGAATAAAAATTGAGATAAAAACCCCTTTTGACTTTTCTACCTATTATATCAAAATCCATTGAATTAAAGAACAATAAATGACCTTTTAAATACCAAGAATTACATGAAAATGGTATATGGAATTCATGGGGATGTATATACACCACATAAGGAAATAAGGTGGTGAAAATATATTGTATCTCAATGATATAAAAATGAGATTACAAGACCCTAACATTTACCCTCAGCTTCTATGAAAGCACTTTAATCTCTTTGATGAATTCTCATATTTTCTCAATGGGATCATTTGGAATATAGTATTTAGGATTATTTCTTGGAACCTAAAGATAACTAACTTATAATAATGACTTATGATAGAAAAAATGTGGCCAGATTCAAGATATTTTCAATATAAAATAGTGGTTTGGGAGGGGTAGAGGGGGATCACTTTTTATATAAGGAAATGAGGGACATTTCCTTGGAAACTTAAGTTAGGTGAAGGGTAAATATGGGATCAAATGGGAGTTAGTAATTTCACATGATAAAATATTGGAGGGAAATTTAGGTTTAACTCCCAAACCTATAAAATCACATAAATAATTAATGAATATAAATCTAGTTGAAAAAATTCAATCTATGATAATTAACCTTAATTTACCCCATTTTATCCAATTTAAATATTTAAATTGGTAATTTTTTTTCTTAAAAATATATTATTACTCCTCTTACATAATTTCTGTGTTATGATTCAAAAATTTTACTCCATTTAATATAATTCAATTTTTAGATATAAGAAAAATATCTTCCAAATTAAAACATCAGAGTTGTTGAAAAAACTATTTTTAAAGAAAATTGACTTTTTATACGTTATGTGTTCTTATTCATATTTATTATCAATTGATAATTAAATAAGGGTGAGTATATTTTTTATATAAAAATTACATTAGATTCATCATTTTAAAAAAATCAATTTAATTTACTTACATACAAATACACAACAGTTACAATTTTTTTGAAAATAACCATTTTACCTTTAATGTGTTAACTTTTTAACCTCATTAACTTATTTTTGTATATAAAAATAAATCTGAAATTATTCCTTAATTTGGATATGATGATTCCAAATATAAAGTACATTTTATGTGATTCAAAATTTAAATGTGAAAACCCATAATTTTAATATAATAATTCATAATGTCAAAAAAATAGAAAAAATATTTTATACATTAAATGAAATTATTCTTATGACATTCCATTTAACAAATAATATATGAATTATAATTTATTTTAATTTTTATATTACCAATATATTTCATGAAAATAATTCTTTATCAATGATTAATTAAATTTATCAACATTGAAGTACATTACCCACATAAATTAATTCTTTAGAAATAGGTTCTTTTAACATTGACTGATATTATCTTTATTTATAACTAATTAAAAATAAAAGTCTGGATGTTTCTTCATTTAATATATATTATAATATATTTCATCAAATTTCATTCTCTAAATACAATAAATTTATATTTTAAATAAAAAATTTATATTTTATTAATAACCACATTTTTTTAAAATAAAATATTTTTATTTAGTAATGAATAATTAAATTAGTGTTCCTCATATTTCCATAATTATTTTATGGATTTAATTGTGTAATTTTAATAAAAAATAATTAAATTTTATCAATTTTCTATATTGGTATCATTATATAATAGTAATAAATAAATGATAAATATTTAATTCTTTAAAATAGTTTCTTTAAAATAAATTTTATTTTCCTCAAGTGAATTATTATATTTTAATTGTATTAAAAAATAAATTATTATATTCTAAATCAATAATTTAGTGTGAAAAATAATATTATCAAAAACTAAATAAATATTATTTATGTTAACTATATACCCGTATATCGAAACTAGTAGCAAGTTTACTAGTATTATACCCAAGTACTATAAAACATTTTATAATAGTCATATAAGGACTATGTTACCTCATTTACCTTCCATAAATTAATTCCATTATAACCACACAAAGTACACTTCTATTTCCACTATGTTTTTTTAATATTATAACATGATTTCTACTTTCATGATATTTTTTTATCATTGTGGATTTAGTTACGATAATAGAAATTCTTAAGCATGAAGACAATTCAAGATATTTCATAACTATAAATATATTATTTTTTCTATTTATTAATCCATTTTACTTTATAAAATTTTAAGATATGTACTCATCCATGGTATGTTATAATCCATTGAATGTAATACATTTATTGTAATGTTCCACTACAATTGAATAAAGACTTGTTATTTTGATTCATGTTATGTATGGATTTTTTCACAGTCAATTTTATATGTTTTTGAAAGAATATAAAAACCAATATTTTATAGTTATAAACATATAGTTTAAGGGAAGATAATGTCTCCTAAACACATATTTTTATATTCTCCCACCTTAAATAAATTTCATCCTTTTATTTTCTAATTCATTCACGTTGATGAAAATAGTTGAGAGTATTCATAATAATGATGATAATATATTAATGTCAGGATGTTTTGATGTGTTTTGTTGATGTTGGGAGATTTTAACAAGATATCTTCTAGGCTTGTTATATATAAAGAATGTTTTATCAAAAAAGGTTGTATCTTGTTATCATTCATAAATCAACCTACTTTGTTAAACATTCCAGCAAATGTGATTTGGATAAGAGGTTCGACTGGAGTTTACTGGACTGAGTCCATTGAATGGATGATTCTAGATTGACTTAATGAGACTGAGTATTTTACTAAATGTTTATCTTGAATGTAATGTTCATCGAATATACTATTTTTTGAATTATAAATCTAGTGATTCTTTTATATTGTTAATGTATTTAACATCATGATTATTGAGAAACCAAATGATTTAAGAATAAAGAGAACGTGAAATTATCCCTTACCATGAAAAAAATATATAAAACCAAAATTTGACTAATAAGATTTTTATTTTTATAGTATATGAAGTTTTCTATGTGCTTTGTAAGGGTTTCTTATCATTCTATGTAAATTTAAAACATATGTTTTCATATTTCATAAGGGTAGTTTAGTGTTCTATCAAAGGGTAACGCTTGTTTTCATATGTTACATAAAGGTACATGCAAAGATTCAAATTTTGTGTTAAACATTAGTGATTTTTTTATCAGAAAAATCATTTTAAAGTAAAGAAGGGAAGTTTAGGAGAAATTTATTTATGGAAAGATCAATTGGGAAAATACCATAATATGATATTTTACAATTTTTTCATTTGAAGTCCATCAAATTAACCTTATATTTTGAATAAGGGTGTTTTCTTTTATATAATTCTCAAACGATAGAAATTTATGAAGTTACAATGTGAATTTGTTTCAAAATTCATGGAAATATTTCTATGAGTAATCAGACAAAAGTTTATGGATGGAGTCATAACACAGATTTTTATTGTCAATGTTAATGGTTGGATGATTGTTTATGATGTTAATTAGTCAGAGGTTAGCAATAAAAGGTATTAGTCAATGCTTTTTGATGAAATATATCAGGTGGTAAAAGTTTTTTTCATAACACTTTAATGTGTTCCTACAAGGTTATGCAATAACATCTGATACGGTCACATTGGTTTGAAGTTTTTATATAAAGATTCACCAGACTTATGGGTTTTATATTGTTTGAACATATTTTAGGGTCTTTATAGAACATTCATAACGTTATCTAAAATGATGATCCAATATCGAGCATTTTATTTTCATTTATCTATTAAGGTTTATTAATATAATATATGTTTTTTAAAGTTAATATAAATGAAGCTTGTTGAAGTTTTTGGATGTTAGAGTTACATAAAGCTTCAAGAATATTCTAGGAGACTTGATCAGTTTCTATTAAATTTAAATGAGTGGGGTTTTTTATATTTTGGGTTTTGTTTGAGATGTAAAATAACATTGGAATCTTATATTTACATCAATTTTTACATCTATTTATATTGGTAAAAGTACAATATGTGATATGTGTCTCATTCATGAATGTTAAAACAAAAAGTGTTATATAAAAGGTATCTAATATAGATACCATATGATGATTTAAATTCCAATGTTTGAGTAGGTAACCTTTCAAACCATGAAATCTCTTGGTCAATGACAAAGTCCTTTTCAGACATTGGTTTCTTTACTAGAGTTATCGAAAGGAATGAATCCAGACAGAGTTTTTATATTTTGTGTAATTGGAAAACAAATAAAAAGGTGATCAAATGAACAATGAATTAAGAAGTGGTATATATCTTCAAAAGGCACCAAATGGTGACTACGGTATGGATGGTTAGAAAAATATTAATGGATATACTGGTGAATGGGTGGATATTTTTAAATAGATGTACACAAATAAAGTTCTTTCCTACTAATGAGAAAGAAAGTGAATAATAATAACAGAAAAGAATATAAAGTGTAAATAAATTTTGAAAAAACCATGACAACATACTGAATCGTGTTTATGAAGGTTATTACATGTGTTATAAAAAATTTATAACATATTTTATTTGTGTGTGATGCGCATGAACTTTTGATTGATTACCGTTCATTACATGTGAATATATAATCCCTTGTTACTATAACCACATAAAAAATATTGTTCTCTAGTATATTTTGTGGTATAGGATTATTTAGAAACCATTCTAAGGAAAAACTACTCTTATTGAGAAGTGAACCTTTTATATACTTTTCTTCCTATTGTTGTCCTTGTTTATATTCATTCTAGTAGAGTCACACCTCACTAATAGGAGGAAAGTATTTTTTTTCTTAATAAGGAAAATGAAAATGGATAAGATAAATTATTCATCCCTCCCCCACATAGTGATCAAACTGATCCCAATTGACCTTTTTCAAGTAGTATCAGGGTGAATGTTACCTTTGTTAACTCTTTGATGAATTTTGAAGAAAAGATAAGCTATCCTGGATGTTTATAAATCTATTAATGGAAAGTGGATTCCTATATTTTATAGGAAGAACTATCATATCTAGAATGATTAAATATTTTCTTATCTTATTTATATTGTTTATAATGTTCATGAGGTTGTTACAAATAGGTTCCCTCCTTGTGCTAAAAGAGTTCCATTGACGCCCACTAATAAGAAAAATTTGGACAATGGCCGGTGAGACCGAAATTCTATATGTTCCATACACAATGAAAGTGAGTTTCTTAGAGTCAAAAAAATCACAATATCTAATGGAAACTTGGATAAGTTGATGAAAATATATAATGGCTATATTAAATTGAAAAAAATAAAGATAAAAATCTATATATTAAAATATGATGATATTAAAATGGGTGATAATGATGATTTTGGTGACTTATTTACAAGGTTGAATGATATTGTTAGCACCACATGATGTCCTTGTGAGAAGTTGGAAGATTCAAGCATTATATAAAACATCGTATAAATTTTTCTTGATAAATTTTATGCAAAAATTTTATACGTAGAAAGTATAGAAGCTGAAACACTTTCTTTGGATGATCTATACAACATTCTTATCACTTATGAAATGAGAAGAGAAAATTTCATCGCACAAAAGGATAAATATGATCATTAAATATATTTCACGGAAACCAAGAAAATATAACATATGAAAGTTTTATTTGAGGAATAATCCCGTGAATCTAACACTAATGATGATGTTAGTAGATTCAAAGTTGTCACTTTTATATTTTTAATAATATATCATTGTAAATACAAGGGTAAAAATATAAATATTCTAATATAAATATTATTCTGTAAGATAAAATTTTATCTTCACCATGGTATTTTGTTTTTAGTTTTTTGTGAATAAATAATTATATTAAAATATTAATAAAAAACTAATGTTGTAATTATTCTATTATTGAAAATATCAAAGAAATGTTATTAAAAAGATTAAAATAAATATAATTTATAGTACTTAATATATCAAACATATTTTTTAGATGACTTGGAACACATAGATATGTAATTAAACATTTGGTTTGTGGTCAACATAATATCTTTATATTTTTAAAAATCCATGAAATGAATAATGTCAAAATTGACACTATTGATATTTTGTCAAAATAAAGTTGTATTTAATTATTTAAAAATCATAAATCATATTTGAAAAAATAAAAAAAATTAATAATATGCTATTAAAGATTCTAAATTATTCATTTATGATTTAATTGACATAAAATAAGTAAAACTCATAACTTTTTAATATTGGAAAATTGTTACCTTAGTATTATTTAAAATAGATAATTAAGGATTAATAAAAATGATAAGGTTAAAATTGGCATCCCAACATTTATAGATTATATCATTTTATGCTATTAAAATTTTATCATATATTTTCTTTGAAAATATCTAATTTTTACGTATTTTTATTGAATATGAAAATATTATAAATTAATTGTTTCCGAAATTCCAAAAGTGTCCCTCACCTCAATTATAAAAGTGTATATCCTCCTTAATTTATTCACAACTCATTAAGCCTTAAAGTTCATCCATAACCTAAACATTTCCATTATTAACTTTATTATTCACATTATAGAGGTTTTGGTATTATCAAAATGCCATCTCTATTTCCTTTAATAGGAGATCTAGAGGGAGCTCGTCAAAGAAGAGGTAATCTCCTCTACCAATCATTTCAATGTTATTTTTTTCTTATACAACATTTTACTAAGTTGATTACATAAAAAAGAAAAAATACAACATATAATATATTCATATATTTTTTTACTATTATAGGAAAACTAGTTTACTCATTTTAGCCATCCTACAGAATACAGTATCACCATGCTTGCGTACGTACAACTTACTGTCTCCATGCCATGGTGTAAACAATTTTTCAACTATACATAATTCATATGGGTATAAATATGAATATAAAGGATTTAAATAATTAATGTGACATGATAATTATTCATTATAACTAATATACTATACAATTTCATGCAATTTGACCATTAAGGGAATGATACCGTCAGTCGTGTGTACGTACGACTTACCGTCTCCACGACGCGATGAGATGCATTCTCCATGTTAACAATAATAGAATGTTTATAAATTATATATAATAAACAACCATAAAATATATTACATACTAATTATACTGTAATTATATATATATATATATATATATGTCATTTACTTTATTCCCTTCAATTCAATAAGAAAATAGAAACTACATTCATGCATACGTATGACTTACCGTCTCCATGAATAGTGTATTCCATTTCATTAATCTATCTATTATATATATTTAAATGATAGATATATATGATATATAAATCATTTTTTACAATATGTAATTATGTTAATCATAACATGATTAGTATGATAAAAAATAACAAGTCAAAAACCCATACGATAATCAAAGTGATTATTACACAAAACGTTGTTTTAACATCGAATTGTTAAATGAACGGGTAATATAATTTCATAATTGAATCATATATGATATCATAAAAATTATTATGGTTACTTTAAATGTATTCAATATGTTTAAAATTACTATAAATGTGTTTTGGACACATATTGAATAAATTAGACATAAGGTAAGGGATAATATCGCAATCTCATTATTATCCGAGTTTGTTTATAAGTAAGTAATTACTGGGGTTTATTTATAATTAATGTCAATGTTTTACTAAAAAATGATTTCAAAAAATGTTCAACTATTATACTATGGATTTATAAAGTCATTTTACCAATATATTACTTTTTACTACATTGTTTTAAAAGTACCATTTTATTTCCAAATGTGTTACTTTTTTACATTTAGGAAAAAAGTTTGAGAAGAATGTTTTTAACTTATATGGAATGAACCTATTTTGATGATTTCATAACACCATATTTCCATGAAGTATACATTACAAGATTTCATATTTATCTTCAAATAATATCTTTTGTTTTATAATTGTGATGCATCTTAAGAAACGAAAATGTTTTGAAAGAATAAAGGATATTTTCCTCACGAATTCATTTCATGTGAAAATTTTCCTTTTATATCCTTTGATGTTAATTATGTTTTCATGGGTATATTTTTAAATGATTTTATCCTTATTAATGATATGGTTTTATTGTGTTTATGATGAACTTTTATTTATTATATCCATTTGTTTTATATGGGTTTTGTTATGATGGAATGATGTTTAAAAATTGCATTTTATACATTTGGGTCATGATATGATGTACGATTTATGTTTTTGTAGGAAATCTAAAAATTATTTCATCATGAGATTTTTGGGACCTATAACTAACTCAAATTCATTGGGTAATGATTTATATATCATGATATTGATAGGATTGTAATAAAAAATAAATTCAGTTCTGTAGTACAGGGCTCAAATGGAATGTAAATCTGGTTCAATAATACATGTCTAGAACAGAATGCAAATCTGGTATAGTAGCTATTATGTTCTTTGAAATTATCCTTGGCTAATATGGAAATGATTTTCTATTCTTATGTGTTTTAAACAAGTTCGCGATTTATTCCAATTCTATTTTATCTTGGTTCTTGTACCTTTATGATTTATGCCTCACAAACTACCCATATTTATTTCATAAATCGAGATTTTTATATTAAAAATTTATTCTCATGTTTATATATTCTTATGTTTATGTTTTGTTTGATGTTATACATGTTTACCCATACTGAGCATTTGAGCCCACCCTTTTTAGGTTTTCTTTTCCCCAGGATATAAAGAAGGATTTAGGTAGGAAAACTAAAGGTGATAATCTTTATGGGAGTTGATGATGATCTTTTTACAAAGTTAGAAGAATTTGTTCCAAGTTTCTAAAGATACTAAACTAATATGGACTTTCGGAATCTATTTTAATAATATATTATGTATTCCGAAAAAGAAATGTAATGTCCACATACATCAATCTTGGGTCATTATAAAAAATTCCATAAAAATAGGTAATAATGATAAAATATATCAAAGTTGTAGTGCAGACACCATATAAATTAGAATATTTGCATAATATATAACATGTCTCAATAAAGTAAAAATGATATGAAAAATCACTACTGATTTGATAAATTTAGAATCAAAATCCATTAAAAGAAATAACAACACATGGATTTGGAAATCCTATGAATTATATGAAAATGTGTTATACATAATTCTTGTGATTATATATATACCGAATAACGAGAGAAAGTGGTGAATATAAAACATATCTCAATGAAATAAAATTTAGATTTGAAAACCCTAAATATTTACTCCTATTTTTCAAAGAATCGCATTAACCAATTTAATGAATTATCTCATTCCTAAAAGAGATTCCTTTATAATGAAACATATAGTATTCCATAGAGGAAATTGATTTTGGAAAACATATAAGATTGATTTATGAGTATAAGAATGGGTATGGATTCAAGATAGTTCAAAGGTAATGAGAGGTTCTATAGAGGTATATGAATGATCCTTTTATTGAGAAAATGTGGTTCATATCCTTGGAATGTTAATTTAAGTGAATTGTAAAGATGGAATGACATGATAGATTGGTGAGTTAGATGAGGAAATGATAGTGATACATTATGTTTTGACTCATATAACTAAAAAAGTAATTCTAGAATGCATAAATATTATTATATTTAAATAAAATCTAATCCATGCTAATTTACCATTTCTACCCCCTTTACATTGTTTAATTATTTACCATAGTAGTTTTTTTACTAAAAATGAAACATTACCCATATTACCCAATTTCAATGTCTTGGTTCCGTATTTTGATACCATTTAATATAATTAAATTTCTAGAAATGATAAAATTAACTATAACTTAAAAATAATATATACAAGAATACGTTTTATAGGAAAATGACATTTAAACAATAAGTGTTTTCATTATTCTTTCCAATCAATCGCTAGTTAAATTAGTTTTAGTATATTTTATTATGAATTTCCATTGTATTTAAAGAATCTTGAGGTTTATTATTATTAATATAAATTAATTTAATGTGTGTTAAAGAATTAAGAGTGGGATGCCACTATATATGAAAATGAGAACCTATATTATGTTTTGAAAATTAAGTGAACATGATACTCATGATTTTCCCATGTATTATGGGTAAATAAAATTGTAGATGATACAATGGTGTATTTATGGTAAAAAATAAAACATGTAATGATTTTTGAGCTCATTCGAAAGTCAAAGATCATCAAAGCCTTATATCATTACCAGATCACTATCTCAATTCAAAATCCCAAACCAATTAAATATAATAATTCTCAATGAATTTTCTAATATAATTTAAATTTTCCTAATTTACTAAAAACTGTACCTAATGGAATAACAATGCCAAAAAATGATATAAAGGGTCGTTTCCACTCTTAACATGTACCCAGACCTAAGACATACAAAAATCACTATTTAATTACATGATTAAATGATAAATTTCCTCCAATTTGTTCAAATACCCTAAAAAAATAAGGGATGTGACATAAATCAATCAAAAATTCATGAGTCTACCTAGACATATTTCTTCTATCCCTGTTTAGAAAAATCCCCTTCATATTTGTTGTTTTACACTATTATCTAGTGGACATCTTCACCAAATCTCTAGGCTAAAGAATTTAAATTAGGGGTAAAACAAGTGGAAGAAGAAGTAATAGGATGTAGTAAGAGTCTCACCTTGAATCTCTATGTAAATCCATTAAGAAAATCCTTCTCTATGGGAAATATAAGGGAAGGGATCATGGGAGGAGCTCGCTTGATATTACTTGGTTCGGCCACATGAGTGGAATGGAAGGGAGTCTCCCCTTCAAAATTTGTGTGGGGGGGGGATGCTATTTTGAACCATTTTAAGGAAATATAGTAATTCGATATAATACCACAGTTTTAATTATAAAAAACTCAAATTACATTACATTTAATGCATCTAAATGGGAAATTATATTTACACATTGTCTTTACCTTCTTGAACCTCTTCAAAATACGAAAATGATTTTTTGATATACATTATCATCCTATTAATTTTTTGCTGCACATGAATGTTCATCATGAAAATATTCATTTATATTTATATTTATCATGGCCTCATAAAAAAAATTTATATTTAACCATTTTATTAATAGATTTAATTTTTCCCAATTCATAATTTATTAGAATTATATTTAATTAATGTAAGTAAATATAATATCTATCCTCTAGAGATTATATATTTGGATCAAGAATGTCTAGCAAATAAGACATGGGAATACTAAATAATAAATAATATTTAGGTTTTTTACTAATCCCCCATATATTTATGAGAAATTCGTTTACCCGTGTAAATTATTCATCAATATTATCTTACTCAACCATCTGGATGTCTTCAAGCTTTCCTATCCAAATAAAAAATTATATTATATTTTTTATATGGAATGGTTGAAGAAAATAATTTTCAGTGTTATTTAGATATATTTTAACAGGAATGAAGCTATTTTAAAAAAATTATCCAGTATCATTAAATGATTAAAGGATAGAAGAATCAATACCTAAGAAAAAAGAGTGAATAAAAATCTTATTTTTAAATTTGATATCAAACTATCTTCTATTATGTGGGTGATAAATATGAGAGAATATTATAGAATATGATTTTTATAAATTGTGGTCAATGGAACCTAAGAAAAATTAAGAAACAATATGTTGCAATGGATATCCTTAATTTAATAATAGAAATTAATTTTGTGTTTGGAACATGTCAAAAATGAAAATTTACTCATAAATATCCCAATAAGGATAACATTCCTTCTATAAAAGCACTAGAACTACTGAAAATGATATTTGTGGTCTTTTAAGGGAAATTTATACAATAGGTTAATTATATTTCATAACATTCATTTATTACCACACTCGAATGATCGATGTGATATTCATAAAGAACAATTTTAAAGTTGTTGAAATGTTTAATGTTTTCAGAACAGAAGTTAAAAAAGAGTTGGGACATTTCATCAAGAAATTTAGATTCAATAATTGAAAGAAATATAGAAGTGATACATTTTAAATTTATCTTTAGAAATATGGATTCAATAATAAATTTAGTACACTATATACTCCTCAACAGAATGGTATTTTATAGAGGAATAATAAAGTCATTTTTATGATTAGTAATACATTTCTAATTGAAAATAATGTCTCCATAATATTTCGATAGATGTAGTGTGTAATGTTGTACACATTCAAAACTAATTTATTTTGATATAAAAAAATACTTATTATGATATTATTTATAATAAAAATCTAAAATTTAATTATTTCATAGTTTTTGGATGTCTATAATTTATAATAATTAAAAATCATAATTTGGGAAATTTTAGGGAGAATAATTAAATTTTTATGGGTTATTTATCAAATAATGGTGGATAAAATGATAGAAGAAGTGGATAATCTAACTTTTATAATATTGTAATGTTAAAATCATTAAAAATTAGTATAATTTGTTTTTGTTAATGAAGAAATTGAACGAAAAAAAATTAATTATTGAAAATTTTAGAAAAAAATCCAAAATAAGAATAATTTAAGAAGAATGTTGTAGATACTGGCCAAGTTCACCCCATAAATGATGAAGATCTTATTAACCATGGTTTCAGTCATAATCTGTTACACAAGTGTGTTAACATATAAAATATAATAGGAAACCATATGACTCAAATTCAAATTAGAAGATGATTGTAAATAGAGATCCAAAAAGATCTTATATCACATGTTGAACCATGAATAGTTGATAAAGATATCATGTATGAAGAGTGTTGACATGTTATTAATGATGAGACAAAAAAATTAAATAAAATCCAAATGGGAGTTAGTTCCAAGGAACAAATATGAAAATGCGACCAACACAAAATGGGTGTTCAGAAAAAAAAAATTAATGAGCAATGTCTGGTCAAAGAAAATAAGGCTAGGCTGGTATGAAAAGGGTATTCTCAAATGGATGGAATAAGATTTCAAGAAACCATTATACCAATATAGATGCTTGAAATAATCAGGATTTTATTTTTTTTATTCACACAAGCACTAAAAATTCAATCAAATGGATGTGAAATTGGTATTTTTAAATGGTGAACTTAAAAAAGAAGTGATTATTGAGAAACAAAGGGTTTTATTAATGATGTTGATGAAATCATGGTGTAAAGACTAAGAAAGGAATCATATGGATTGGAATAGTAACCTAGATCTTAGTACTACAAACATTATGTTTTCCTAAATAAAATAAACTTCATAAAAGGAAACATTGATTTCAATTTATATGTCATGGAGTTTTCTATGTGTACACTAATTATATTTATTTATGTTTGTGAATTTGTTTATATAAAAACCAAGAGTACCTTAGTAAGGATTCTTTGGGTAAATAAAAATGATGTTTTTCATGTCAATTCTCGGAAAACAGAATTATTTACTTTGATTATAGTTTTATAAAAATATAGATTTCATATTTTTGTGTCCTGAAAAATACCGCATGGTGTTTTTGAAAAAGTTTTACATGGGAGAATAAAGATAGGCTTTAAAATTGTATTTTGTTTGAGGAAAAATATTTAAAGATGATAACAGAATATTGTTTGACTAAAAATAATTTAAAAGGTTCATTGTAAACTTTTTTTATTTGATAACATCAATAACTAACACATTATTCATATTTAATCATTGTAATTGATATTAGAGTGGACCAAGTGAGTCAAAATTGCTCAAAATAAAGAGTGTTATGAGATATGTTAAGGGAAAAATAATATATAGATGGTTGTAAAAATGTTGAATATATTTTAACATAACTGGATTTATTGATATATTTTGGGAATATTATATTAGAAATAGAAGATCCACATTAGGTGGGACTTTATTCATTAATGGGGTTTATGTGAGCTATTACATTAATAAGAAATATTTAGTGACACATATCAAGATATGATCAATGTATATGGAAACTACCCATGAATGTGCATGTTTTTTATGGAGAAAAGTACAACTTGTTTATTTCAGGGTTGATACTAAGAGGCCATTGAAGATATTATGTGACAATATGAGCATAATAAATCTATCAAAGAATACTGTACAAAATTATTGATCTAAAAACACAGATATAAAATATCATTTTATTAAAGAAAGAATGTCCAATAGTGATATAAATATGAAAAATATTTATACTCATAATTATAGTGCTGATATCTTCACAAATAAAATTCCAATAGAAGGTTTTTCTATATTGTGTTTGATACTCTTTGTTTAGCCTTCTCCTCTCACTTAAATAAGTGTGTAAAATAATGCCCACTAGGATTTGGATTATATTTACAAGGGTTTGATTAGTGATACAACTCTCTATAAAAGTGAGAGACAATTATTTTTAGGAGAAAGAGTGCACATTAGATGTTAATATTAAGCATGGGTTATTTTTATATATATTAGAAATATGGAATTTGGTAATGGATGTATGAATTGAAATGGAGTTTCATTTAATTCACTTGGACATATTTTATTGACACCAAAGGATGGAATTCTCTAAAAAAACCCAACCTTATCTAGTTGTATTGTGAAAGACACTTCATGTTAGAGATATTTTTTTATTTTATTATTATCATGTGATTTGATAGAGTTAGGAATAGATCTAAGATAATTTTAAAGAGTTCAATTGAGTTTCCAAACTATTTAAATGGAGTAGATTGAAGTAACCTTGGATTGGTTATTGGTTTTTATTTGTTTTCAATACTATTTCAGAATCATTAGAGGTTATTGAGTATATCCATAAAGTTTTTGGTATTGTTTCTAAGATTATTTCAAATGATATTAATATATTTTGATGTTTCCAAAATGGTGTTTTGAGAATTCTTGGAATAATTTTTCTGTTTGAGGTTTATTTTTAGGAAAGGATCTTCATATGTGAGTTATTTCTCTGCATATGTGTGTTTTGGGAATTATGTAAAATTAATTAAATATATTTATAATTGTGTTTGAGTCTATGTATGTGTGTTTATAGTTCTCCATATATGTCATTGTGCTCTATATATGGTCCATCATGTCCTATATCTATGTAATTCCTTTTTCAATTTTGAAATCAAAAATGGTAATCACACTGTATATCATTTTTTTTCATTCATGTTGAGATTATTAGAAATGTTTAATTTGATATTAGAATATGATTTTAATGATAAATAATAACGAGAAAAATATTTCTGTTAAATTAATTATTCATTGATTTATTGGTTTTCAATTTATATAATCACTTGAAACTAGTTTTTAAGTGATTCAAGATAATATTTATAATGCCAATATTCATGTTGTTTATCTGTGATTAAAAAGGATTGTTTCGTGTTTTTTAGTTATTGAAGAAGGTAATTTCTAGAGGATTTAGCTAAATAAAGAAGATGAGAATCCCTGAAAATTCATAAACATATTATTTTTAAATTATTTTGAGGATATAACTAATGTTGTTTTAATAATGTATTTTTTCATTTTATTTATTATTGGAGAATGAAAATAATGTAATTTAAGGAATTATTTTAAAGTTATACAATTAAATAAATTTTATAAGATTCTGAGTTTATGGTGCATGAAAATAGGCCTTATAGAATACATAATTAGAGGGGATCACTTGGAATGATTTTACTGTGAGAAGTGTCAAGAATGTAGTGATGTTAATTTCATTGAATGAATCATTATTTTTTTGAGTTTTTGAGTACCCTACATATGGGGAGTAGTTTTAGAGAGATTATGTATAAATTGTGTTGATTTTGGAATTAGAAATCTATGATAATAGGATTTTCCTATGTCCAATGTTATGAATTCGTTATCAACATCTTTCTAAGACTGAGAAATTAGTGAATCAAATCTGATATTACTAAATAAGATATAGATCAATGTCTAATTGTTCACAAAATGATAAAGTTTTTCTTGAATATCTTATAGGATCATAGAGGAAGATCCTCCACTACTATTACTGATGAAACCAGACCCTCAATGAGATATTTATTATTATAGTTACATATTTTGTATGGTAGTAGTGTAAATCTATTCAGTCTAGTGTGTCTCTTGATAGGTATAGTGAAAATCTATGCCAATTAGGTAGGGTTGTTAAAAATTGTGGTTTTAGTATAGAATCTTGGTTGGGTAGACTAACAACTAATGATGGGAAGTTTTCCTAAAAATGTTATAAACCTTTTAAAAATCCATGTGTTCAGTGTTCTATTATTTTTTTATACAAATGTGAGTTTTATAATCTTCATTTGAGTGTATAAAACATTAATAGGTTTCATATATTTTTTTATGGGGAAATTAATTTATCAAAATTGGTCTCCATAAATCCATCCCCCACTTCTCAGTGCAGTAAACTAATCCTACAAACATCAAGGTTTCACGAAGGTTGAAACAGGGAATCAACTATGAGGTAGAGTGAGATATAGAAATCAAGATGATGCAAGGATAAAATGAATATTGATTTTAGGATATATATTGATATATTATGTCTTGAAAATACTCTAATGTGACATCACCATTATGTTGGGAAGCTAGATCGAGATGATATTAGGTAGGTAATTCCTATGATAGGTATTTCCCATTGAAGGGGTTATTTTATCTTAGTTAGGTAGACAAAGTCATACATGTGTGTGGTAAAAATAAATATTTGTTCGACATAATCGTAGTATTTTGGAATGTCGTGAGTAAAATGATACAGTTTTGGTAATAGTTAGATGGTAATTAGACGAGATAGACCAGAGATGAGATATTTTATGGTTGGGAGATTTTAGGGCCCGAGGTATTTGAATAGTAATTCATTAGAGATCTAGGATCATTTTCTTGAATCTTGACATTGTAGAGAGGTGTTGGATGTGTTGTTATAGTAATGTAAATAATCCTCAATGTCTGAACCAAGATAAAGGGTTTAATTTTTATTAAAATGTTTTTGTATGTGCTTCTAGAAGGAATATAATTTTATTTAGGGTTCTATACATTGGTGGAGGGTCTAAAATGAATTTCTAATGTCTTAAGGTATTTTGTAGTTATAGTATATTTCTTCAAATTTGGACATGGAAAATTTTATATTGGTAATTTTTTAGTTGAAAAGAATTATTTTTCTTTGAAATTTGGACAAAAAAAATCGAAAGATCCATTGTGTAGTTTGTAATATTCTTCGTTACCTTGAAATTTTGTAAATAAAAAACAAAAGATTCATTATTTATTTAGTAAGAGTCATTCTATTGTTTTTAAAGATTTCATTATGATGGTATTTTTTCCATACTTTTCCAAAAATTAACTAAATCATTGTTTATGTTGGGAAAACACTATAAAATTGGAAATTAGTGCTTCCAATCTATCAAAACTCAAAATAACTATACAAAAATATAACACATTATTTTAATTCTATTTGAGTGAGAATATATCAATTTCTCATTAAAATTGAATTATGTTTGATGTAGGGGGATCTGTGAGTGAGGTTAACCATCAGTATGAATATTTTTTTTTTATTTCATTGTATTTATCATCTGTCTCTGAAAAACCCTTATTTCAATTTTTTTTGGATTCAATTGAAAATTTTTATTGAATTCAAACTAGATAAAGATTCTCCATGAGTGGAGTCTTTAGTAATACTAGTAGATGGTACATATTTTTTTCCTATGTTATATGTGTGTTATATGGTGCCTAGTAAACATGAATAAGTATGTTGTTCAGGGTGAGAATGAGAGTGTAACTGCTTAGAGTTTCCATTGGTTTTATAAAATACTATAGGTAATAATGTGTGTGAAATAATGGGTTTAAACCTGATATGAAATTTATTTTGTCATATTAGGTATCATGGTTGGATGGGCCTGATGAATTCATATGTTAGTGGGTTTTCTATGACGAAATAAATGATATAGATCTATTAAATAATGGTTTGTTTATCTCATATGGTCATAAGGAATGTTGACAGAAAAAATTGGATGGTGTAGTTCAAAAGTATTTATGTAGGTTCATATATGGTGTTTCCTTGGTTGTTCATTACACTCACTATTGGTGGTCTATCATCTATTGGGGTCATGTGCACCCAAAGAATGTATCTTGAGGTGGTTTAGTCCACTAGTTTTGGGTAGTGGCCTGTATAGATTAATGAACACATGTGGATGGTGTTGACCATTAGTATGGAGTAGGTAAATAACATTGAAATCCACAATCAGTTGTAGTATAGAATTCAAGATGGGGTCTTGAGGGTCTCTACTTATATTGATGCTAACGGTCCTGGATTTTATAAAGACGAGTTTTCCGTGACATGGTATTTTATAGGCTATTGAGATGATAGTGGTAAAGAATGTGGAAGTAATTGGGACTTGTGATATGGTTTTTTGAAGTTCCCTAAGGGAATATGGATTACTCAAAATTGTTATGAAGTTATGTTGGCATGTGATGTCATGAAGCATGGATTTGGTTATAGGGGATATTTCATTATAACAGACTATGGATATATCATTCTACTCTGACATTGGTTGAAGCTTGAAAGGATTTGTTAAGGGTTTCATTAGGTTGAGTGGATTATATTATATATTATGTTCATATTTCCATTTATTTTTTCATAAACTAGGATACAAATGGATATAAGCTAGGGACATCATTTTTGGTGTCAAACAAATTTAATACTCACAATCTTTATTGGACCTTTGGGACACATCTAGACATTATGGTTCCTGATATAGGTAATGGAAAAGGTTTTGTGTAAGAAAAATAGTGATGGGTGAAATGGAAGATGGTGCACAGGTTGGATAGAATGGTTTCAAAATGCGTCAGGTTATTCATATATTCAAATATAGTAGTTCATTTTAGATATTTTTTATATTCATAATTATGGGATTTAATGATAAGATACTCTATCTACTCTTATGTCACTAGTATTCCATTATTGATGTTAATTGGTTTATAGTATGTATATATTATCGAAGGGTCTCCTTGAAACTATATCATTTTTATATTTTCCTAATAAAAAAATCAAATATTTTTGATAAAATGATCTACACGTTTAATGAAGTGCTTATTCCATTGGAATATTCAGCGAGTGTAAAATTTTATTCCTATAGAAGATTCTATAGAAATAAAATTTTCATCGGTGAGAAGCTTATGTGACTGTAAATGTTTTTTTATGAGAATATTTCATGAGTTTAAACTTTTATTTAATGACAAGATTCTGTGAGTGTAAAATTATCTTCCATGGGAACCTTTAATGAGTGTAAAATTTTCTTTTATGAGAATATTCTATGAGTGAAAAATGTTTCTTCTATGAGAATCTTCTATTAGTGTAAAATTTTCTTCCCTATGAATATTTTGTGGGTACAAATATGCATCCATGATAAGCTTATATGGGTGAAATTTTTCAGTATTTGGCATCCCTGAGTGTATTTAATATTCCATGATTTTAGTGAATCTTCTACAAGTAATATTCTATGAATTCCACAATATCTTATTTACATTGTTAATTTTTAAATTCAAAACAAGATATATTTTTATTATATTTTAATATTTTGAATTAAGTAATGTTTATTTCATGTGTCTATCTTTATTTAATTATTCATTAATTATTTAAATTCTCTAGAAATTTATTTGGAAATATTTTATGGAGTATTTTAACTGCATTATCTATATGCTTGCATGTATTATTATATACATTGTTATTCGTATAACAATAACTATTTAAATTCGAAACATTAGGAATAAGAAGAATCTATCTCATATGAATTATAAGAAGTTTATAAGAACATTTATTTTTACTTTTTGAGTTCATTTACTCCTATGTTAATTATTATGAAATTCCACTATACAAATTTTTTTGAATTTACAGTATCCAACAACATTGAATTAGATCATTCTAGAAGAAACAGAATAGTGAGATTGCATTGGAAAAGAAGTTTCACAATGACTATTCTGGATGAAAATATTTATAAATGAGTATGAAAAAAACATTTAAATTACAAATTAATTTGAGATATAAATACTGAACTATTTAGAACATAAGAGCGGTAATGTTTAATTTATTTGTGATACTAAAACACACATGGTTGGATATTATAGTTTGATGATCATATTCTTTATCGATACATAATGACTCAACATTAACAAGCATCATTGTTTAACTGGTTTCTGTGGGGGTTTAATTATTTCATTTTCTTTTATTCACTTAAGTAGTGTATCAGTTATACTACCCATAATAGTTGTGATTTGGATTTTATTATCCTATAAAAAATTGCACTGGGGTTGTGCTTAATCGTAAGAGGAAAAGGTTCTCGATTGTGACATAGTCTAGGTAAAATATATTTTATTTATTCTACCACTTTTAGAATAAGCTATTGGGTTGTGACTCTAGTTGGGAAGACATAGGGCTTCTATTATGCCAGTAGGGTTTAATAGAATGAATTAAATTTTTTTAAATTGTAGATACAACAAATTTCTATAATGCCAGAGAAAAATATGAGTGTATGTTATGTTATAGGAGGATTGGTCACATTTAAAAAAACATTCGAAACATTTAGAAACTTGATGTTTTGAGAGATATATTTAACCTATAAACAGAAGTTAATGTGTTTTTGTAACATTTTATAAAAGAAATATGACATATAAATCTCAAAATAAGGTTTACATTCTTTTGTCCAGGGCACTGGAAACCATCCACTCTTATTAATGTAGCCTTTTGAAAAAAAACTTATACAAGATGAGATTTATATTTAATAACATTCATTGATTACTATAGTCAAATTAACAATGTGAAATTTATAAAAAATTCTAATTTTTTTTAAATTTTTATTGTTTTTTGGATAAAAGTTGAAAACGAGACGAGACTTTTCATCATGAAATTCAGAATTGATAATGGAAAGAAATATATAGATGCTGAATTTAAAAGATATCATTCTAAAAAAAGGATTAAATAATCCGTTCAGCAAAAAATATAATACCCAATTGAATGGTTTTGTGTAGAGGAATAATAGAATAATTTTTTCGTTAGGTAGAATAATTATAGCTAAATAAAAATTTTCAACATATTTTTAGAGGGATGTGTGTACTATTATATACATTCAGAAGAAACACATTTTGAGACCGGAGATAAATTATACTTATACTAGATGTGGTAAAGAGAAAATTCCACATTAAATTACTTTAATGTTTTTGGAATTTAATGTTTTATAATTATTTAAAAGATAAATTTGGGAAGGATTAATGAGAATGTTGATAAAGATGTTTTTATGGGTTATTTATCCAATGGTTGTGGCAATATATGCTGGAATAAGAGGCTAACAATACTTTTTGAATGCTTTGTTGCTAAAATCATATAAGATTGGTATAAATATCTTAGGTGTTTGTTAAATATGATGGTTATTAAAAACTAGTGGAGTAAAAAAAATTGAAATGAAAATTATTAAATAAGTGGGGGAAAGGACACAGTTGAAATATTTTTGATGAAAAAGGTATTCCCATACATTAAACATGTCACAAGGATAAAAATGGCTCATTTAAGAACATTATATGATATCGGGTCAAAATATTTCAATAAAATGTGAGTTTTAAAATATTTTAGGTGATTTTTCTTCTTATATTTTTTGTTTTACTACCAATAGACCCATTTTGACCTTAGCCGTGGTAATTAATTTTATTTGTTTTTACAATTCATCTTGAAAAAAAAATTAAGTTGAACTTATTATATAATATTAATTATTATTATTTAAAACAACGAATAAAATTTTATAAAATTAATCCACATAAGTGGAAAATTTTAATTTTAAATTAAACCCACACATGTGACGAAAAAACTGTTTTCAAAAGGTAAAATTTTCATAAGTATATAGATTTTTATTATCCAAAGTTAAAATTAATTTGATTAAAATTATATATATAGTTTTAATAATATCTTAATTACAACAATTTTAATTTTAATTCATTTTTAAAAATTATTTAACTTTTAAAATTTTTTAAATGAAAATGACGTTTTTAATAAAAATCAATATTTATCACTATTCACCGAAAAATTATTCTTTTCTGAAAATTATGAAAAACACACCCTAAAATAATTTTGAAATTTTGATTCCAAATATTAATTTATTTTTAAAAATATATATTTTATAAACGTTTCATAAAATAGTTTTGTTCTTTTTTCCAAAAAAAAATAAAATTCAATTTTGAGAAAAAATTATTTTCAAGGAATGTAATGACATTACTAAAAATTGATTACTAATTTATGAATATATGATTATTATATAAAATATTTATAAAAAATTTAAAAAAATTATTTATTCCTATTAATAATTCAAAATATAGTGGTTAGGTTAAAATTTCTATGTTTAAATAATAATATAAATTGTATAACAAAATTCCTTGAAACTCAGTGTTGCATATAATACAAGCTATCAAAGAAATTAAATTCATTGGAAAAGAAATATTTCACAAAATATATCGATGTTACATTATACACACTTTAATATTAATAACTATTTCAAAATTTAGTAACTCTAATAAAAAAAATGAGGATACTTCTGCCTCATCATATCCTAATGTTTCCATGCAGCTTCCTCAAGTCAGTGGATTCTCCATAAAACCTTGAAAAGGTTAATAGTCTTGTTTCGTATAAATTTCTATACATGATCTATAATATCCATAGTTTATTATTCATAGGAAATATCATGATCTAATATAAAAACATCTGAGTTTGGTACTTGTCAATGATAAGGTCTGTAATTCCTTGAGAGAGATACATTGATAACATCATGTACTTGAGAGAGGTTCGGTGGAAGCTCAATTAAGTAAGTAACTATCTCTATTAGATTAAGAATATTGAAAGAGGCCATATAAAATGAACATATATTTCATTTCTTCCATAACCTCATAAAATTATTCCATGGTGAAATTCACAGGAAAAACTTCTGACCAACAGCAAACTCCAGATCATGCTTACGATTGTCAGCATAACCTTTCTATCAATTATGAGCCACCCTAATGTGATGTTGAATGGCATTGATTTTATCTACCATTTAATCAGCTATATCAGGTCCCAATAGATTTATTTCTCCATCTTCATCACAACACATTGGAGTTCTACATTTATTTCTATACTGGTGTTCATAAGGATCCATCTGAATGAATGACTGAAAACAACAGTTGTTTGAAAACTCAACTATATGAAGGTCTTGATCCCAACAAACTTTGAAATCCATTGAACATTATCTCAGAATATCCTCTAGTTTTTTAGTTTTTCTCTCGAACAAACCATTATTTTATTATTAGAACATAGTGCCAAAACTCAACTCTATATCTATAACCTATTGAAGACTTCAACAGAACATTCAGGTAAACATCAGATCCCGATGAGACACAATATAATGTTGTAATCCATTCATCCATAACCCTTAATTTTTATATATCATGGAAATATTTTCTAGAGAGAAATATTATTTTATATTGATCAAGTGTAATAACTTCATAATTAAATTTACCACAACCTATATAGCATTGTTCCCTTTAGTGTTTTTGGGGAGTCAAAATACAAAATCCATTGTGATGTTTTCCCATTTCCATTTTGTTATGTGAAATTTTTGTAAAATCACCTTATACTTTAATCTACTAGAATTAATTTTTTTACATTCCAAGAAACATGATAAAAATTCTACAAAATATCTCTTTATTCCACCTGACTAGAATTACTCTTTTAGATCTATATATATCTTCATACTTCTAAGATGAATAGATAATGAAGAACTACAATCATTATACAGTACCTCATTATTAAAATATAGTATTTATGGGACACATAAATAATTCCTAAAAATTACCATTCAATGATAATGACGGATAAACTCAGGAACATTTTTTACATTCATCTACTGCTCTATATCTTCCTTTGGCTCCTCTATAATATGCAATTGGATAGATATTTAAATACTTATTTGAGAATGATATTATTTACACCTTTATTTTTTTCTATCTCCATCCTTATTAAATAAAAAATATTATCTTTTATCCTCATTGTAAATAATATATCAGGATCTTTTCAACTTAAAGCATCATCCATCGTGTTTTCTTTCTGAAGGTGGTAATGAATTGAGCAATCATCACCTTTAATCAGCTCTAACCATCATCTATGGTGCATGTATAATTCCTCATATGTGAAAATATAATTTAGTACATTATTGTGGATATATATATATATATATATATCAAACCTTTCTCCATAACGATAATTCCCTTATATATTAAATACAAAAATTATCATAGGTAACTCCAAATCTTATGTTGGATAATGCTTCTCATGAACCTTTAATTTTCATGAGGAATAAGCTATAACAATGACATCCTACAAGGGAAATCATACCAATCCCTTTTTCAGTTCATCACTATATATTAAAAACCTTTCACCACTATAGGGTAATAAAATCACATGTGCGATGACTAGCTATATATTTAGTTCCCAGAGGTTTTCATCACATTCATTATTATAAAGTAACTTAGATACCTTCCATGATAACATCGTCAGTTGATTAGAAAGTTGTGAGAAATTCTCCACAAAAATTCAATAATATCCCACCAAACCAAGAAAACTATAGATCTCAGTCACCATGGTTGCTATGGGCTAACATTCAATGGCCACCTACTTTTGATGGATCCAATGATATACCCTTACTTTAGATTATATGACTCAAAAATGAAACCTTTTATAGCCAAAATTTACACATTGTAAAAATTTAATATATTTTTTCTTTCATTATGGTCTCCAATACAATTCTCAAGTGATCTTAATCCTTTTACGTAATCCTTAACAAATAATAATATCATCTATAAATACTACCCAAGCTGATTATGGTAATATCTATTTACTATATTCATTAAATCTATAAATATAGTGGGTAAATTAGTAAGACCAAATAGAATCATAGTATATTCGTTGTGTCTATACCTTGTATGGAATTTCATCTAGGGTCTATCCTCATTATTAAATATTAATTGATGTTATCCAGAATAATGTTAAATCTTAAAAAAGTATTAAACTTCAGGAAGTTGATAAAAGACACCGTCAATATGGGGTATATGACTCCTTTTCTTGATTTTGATCTTTTTTAGCTCCCATTAACCATTGTAGAATCAAATCGATCAATATTTATTATTCAAAATTTATGTAGTTCACCCAATGGTGATACACATGGACAAAGTATTCCCTTGTCTAGTTTCACTTGGAGTTTCTTCTTCAATTCCTACAACAGTCTAGGATATTCTATTAGGAGTATTTGAAATGGGTTTAGCTCCATATTTGAGTTAAATTAATGAATATACATAACAATTCAATGAAAGACGAGTAAACTCGTTCAAAAATACATAAAATAACTCACACAGAATAGTTATATCCTTACTATTGAGTTTCTACCCAACCATATGGGATAAAATACCATTTTTAATAGGAATCAAGACCCATATAGTAGGTGTGATTTTCATAGGAATTTCATATTTATCATCAAACTGATAAAATACCATAGAATGATTTTGAATATCAAAAGTGGCTTCCATTACTTGGAAATTTATATGGGATGTTTATAAAAATAGAAAATCTATGCCTTAGATAACTTCAAATTCAACAAGAGGGAGAATAATGAAATTTTTTAGATGTATATTGTCACAAACATTAACTGGACAAGATTCATAGACATGAGATTTGATAATTGTTCCATTATGGTTTTCACTGATAATTCAACATCTAATCGTTGGGGGTGGAATTTTGATAACCTTTGAAAATTATTTTGATATATAAGAGTTGGAAGATCTAGAGTGAAATAATACATTAGATATTCTATAGTGAATGGTATGTGTACTATTCACCACATCATTATCATACCCCTCATCTGACATAGTTGTCACATGATATTTCCTTTTGTCAATTATCATAAAATGTTACTGAAACTCATTAAACATTGTATTTGACTATTGTTTACTACAATGCCCATACTCCTTGTATTTGGTGCACTATAGTGTGGGTGGTGTATCTTGTGGAGCTTTCTCTCTATTAAAATCATTAACTAACTTATTCTAATCACTTCATAATTCATCCATTTGATGGCATTCCTTTCCAAAGTAAAAAATTTTATGATTCCACATAAAGAAGTATCTTCCATGTTTCCTTCTACACTTCGAGCATGAAGGAAATCTAATATTCTTCCTCCATGTTTTTTAGGGTTTCAATTGACTTCCATATTTCTTTTATCATTAGTAATATGAGATTTACTGGTATATCCAATGTACATTTCCATATTGATAGAACATTGAATAATTTATTCAAATCAAATAAATCATATTTTGGATAACACCATTCAAACACTTGGTTTTTAGCCACTGGAGATTCGATCAACCTTACTTTTAGGGTGTATGTTAATTCTAGAAGCATACATTCAATGTATTCTAAATTTTTTCATCATGGGTACCAATGAATTGACCATCATTCTACTTTAAATCAAAGAATTCATTCTCCATTATCATGAAAATAATAATATAAAATTAATTATTGAAAAATATGTTCTTATACTAATCTCATTCCATCGAGTCAATTTAATATTATTGAATCCCAATATTGATAAAATTCCACCATTGATATGCTTCTTATTACAAATGGTAGACATCCAGAGTGAATTTCTCATGCTCAAAATAATTGAGAAATTTTTTTTTCTATCACACTGATTCATTTATAGAAACCATTGGATCCTGAGTCCTATAAAATGAGTGTAGACATTTTCATATAAAATATTAAATGGCATGTTTCTCCCTCATTGGTAAATTTGAATGTTCATCATGACCTATGTTACAACTTATACCTTGGGATAGGTGAGAGATCATAGTCATGAAATATTTCATTCTATATTTTAAGCCATTTTATTTCTCAGGATGATGTTAATTTAATTGGTTATCATATTCATTTTTCATATTATTTATTTGGGTTCTGGGCACCGACTAACACAAAAATTCATAGTGTGAGATACAAAAATCATAGCAGAAAATGACATAATAATGAAAAATGATCTATTGGATATCTATATAGTGACAAATTATTTACAATATATAAAACCTTAGGTTTAACCTTGATCATTCATGGTCCTCATCTATTCAAATACATCATTATTTTTTGTAAAGAGTTTGTGAATTTCCAAAGAAGATATCCCCTGAGAGTGTCAAACTAGGTGTGTTGTAAGGCTCATTATCATGCACCAGGGGATGATTGAGTCAAATTCTAGTGCACCTTTTCTAGAGTTATTACCCTTAGGTACATATTTACTAGATCCACATCAAATTTTGGTATCCATACATGGATTTATATAGATGGGAACAACTCGCTCGATCCTTCACCAAAATTCTAGGATATTTTCGTGTACATAAACTTATCCCTATGATTATCAGTAATGCTTTGTCATCTTAGTTTCCACATTTGAACTAAAATTTTATTTGATAACAACTATTTAGAACCACACTTTTCATAAAAATATATCACTTCGAAATAGATTAATATACAACATATAAGATAATGATACATGTTTAAATTAGGTCTAGTGTCTTTTGAAACATAAAATGATAAGAAACTAGATAATAAGTGATCTACATTATCTCCCTATATGTACTATATAACTAGAAATATTCTTAGAATTAACATATATAATACATTTTTTATAACATAAGGAATGTAAATATAAGAAATTGTGATATTAGATGATCATTAAGGTTAAAAAATCGATATATCAACTTAATATGACCATAACAGTATGAGAACATGAGAATATGTTACGAAAATAATACCCAGAATATCATAGATAATAAACTTATGTCATGAAATAAATTATGATATTTTATAAGAAATGAGTCATTGAGTAATCAGAGAGAATGATCTATTAGAACATAAATATACCATCCTAGGTTTTGAAAAGTTCATAATTCTACGATAAGTTTGAACATGATGTTTGGTTGTCAGGACAACATGTAAATTTGGATTTAGAGCATAATTTTGATAATTAAAACATATAATTATGCTTTTTTTATTGTTTTTAAGGTTAGGTATGTGTCTTGGAGGTTATTTTTATTCTTGAGAACATCAGTCTTTGAGAACCAAAGTTCAAGAGACACAACACTGGGCGTATTGTTGGTACATTGTTAGTGATAACTGTGAGGCCCTAACCATAAGACCCATTAGAACTAGAGCCTGGTTAGAATAAAACAATGTGAGGTGGAAAAAAACCTATGGTGAACCTATAATAAATTATATTGGGTTTTCCATGGCTTTGCATGGATTGAAAATCCATACATCCTAGCCAACACACTTAGTTCCACATTAATTGTGAGTGCACGTAGTAGGTGCATGACTCACCAAAATGTGTAAAACAATTATGTGATCATTTTTAAAGGGGTTTCCATTTGAATAGTGTCATGGAATGGTTAGAACATTGTTAGCCAAAATGTGTGGCCAAATTACATGGTTCATTAATGATGGAAAATGTACCAAACTACCCCTACATCGAATTACCTTATTTGTTCTTCTTTATCCTTCATTTCAAAAACATATCATTGGGTAGCTGTCCATTTTATTCATCCAATAAGATTTTTCTTATCTCCCTCAAACAAGATCATATTTGAATTCTATCAGGTGAATTAGATAGTTTGTGGTAATTCTATGAATCCTTTTACTTACTTTGTTTTGTTATCTCACCATTTGGAATGATATTTTCATGAAAAATAATTTTCCATATTTTTAGGGTGTTTATCTAAAATCCCAATTTCTCTCATTTCAGCATGGATTAAAGGAAAATATTCCTGAGTACGTTCATTTGAGCTAACAGTTTGTGGTTGAAATATTTCTATACATTAGTATATATTTTATGATTGTCTAATTAAATACCCATGTGTGGGGTGGTTTGAGTATGACCTATCAAATCAATTCTTTCTTTCTTTTGTGTTATTGTATGATCTCTTGGTATATTTTCTGTTTTTGAGGAGCATTGATAATTGAATTTAATGAGTTGGGTGAAATGAGGTTTCCATTTCTTGTTGGGTATGTTTTTCTGGTTATTTAATTTAGTTAAATTATGATATGATATAATTTGTTCCATGGGAAGGTGTTTGGAATGGACCAAATCACATGGGGTGATGTTGATCACTAGGACTAAGATGAAGTTGTTTTTTCGAATAAGGGACTGACACTAGATATGTGGGATGGTGTTGAAAACTGAAAATTAAGGCAAATTGATCTTCAGTTTTAGGTGGATGTTGATGATCATGTCGTGAATGGGTGAGGAGGTTTTCATTGTGAAGTGAGGTCTCCTATGTGTGTGTATTAGGTATGGTCAGTGATTTACACTCATTGTTATTAGAAAATAGAACTATTGAAGACGAGTACATAGAGATGAATACTTAGTTTATGTGGTGTTATCCATTCATTATGGGTATAATCCTTTTTAGATTTATCAGAAAAGGGTATGGTGTTGAGGATTAGTTACATAAATGGTTCTCACCATAATGATCCAAAATTGATTGCATGTGATTTTGTTAGTTAGGATATGTAACATTCCATATATGTTGGGGATGATGGGTTAGGGTTATTGAAGGATGAATCTTATCGTGCCTTAGGTAATTAGGTTGTTGAGTCGATGGTTATTTATTATGCATTGAAGGATGATTATCTTCATTCCATGGGATGTAAAGCTATTGAGATGGGGAAAGTTACTCGAGTTGAAGTCTGATGGAGTTGAGATTGGCTTGGGATGTCAGGATGTTGAGATGATTGTGTTGGTTCAACAAGAAGTCTTAGGGATTTTTTCTATAACTATTGTGAGTACTGATGGGATGTTGATATTACATGACATGTGATGTACATGGTATCAAATGGCAAAAGGTTATAGGTGACATGTATGTGGATGAGATGATAAGGTTATTCTAGTATGACTAACCATGGAATTATCTTTCCACTCTGGAAATGGATGAAGTAGGTACACAATCCTTCATGGTTGTTGAGAATGAGTAAGTGGGTTAAGTAAATTTATGAATGAGTGTAGTTTCTGTTTATTTATGTATTCATAATCTTGTATAAATATTGATATAAGATAGGCACATGTTGGTGTTAGCCTACTGAGTTCATACTCACACCCTACATGATCCCATTGGGATACATGTAGAATTTATGGTTTTGATATCATGTTAGGGACTGAGGTCATGCGCTAGACTATAGAAAAAAAGGATGCAACAATATATGGGATGTATGAAAAAATGGTCCATGTTGGTCTTTGCATCGTGCTAGAGTTTTTTGTTAGGGATTTGATTATTTCTTTATATGATCTTCTATGGGTGATCTTGCATGTCAATTTTTTCATGACTATCTAACATGAATACTTTTTCTAGAATATATGCATATCAAAATTTGAGTCGCTATTACCATGGTTATTTATATGATTCCACTGATTTGATATTCATCTTTCTACTTTTTTGGTTATTTTCTCTTGCTATGTTATGTAATTATGACAATTATTATTATTATTAATATCACCATAGGGTGTTGTCTCCCCACTAATACTTAATCAGACCCACACTTCTAGTGGGTAGCCTTTGGTGTATGAGGAGGTATTCTTAAGGCCTAATGGCCTTCCATCTAAAATAATAGGTTTATTAGATCCCCGATAAAGATGCTACAAGTGTTATTAAATTAGTTTCTTTTCCTTTTTTGGTTTTATTAATTGGTATATGGTAGAGTGAAGACCAGGGTATTGTATGGTCTGGGTAAATAGATAGTTTTTTGTTTCCTATATCCCCATGCATGGGGATAAAACAATTTTATAAGGGAGGGAAATTGATGTTATTTTGTGAGCTTTTACAGTTGTTTTATGTCCACCATGAGTGTCACACTTGGTTGTGATGTGATTGGATTATGAGATTTTAACTCTTGGCCCAGTATATAATTTGAGGAATATTTATGCATCATGGTCATAGGATCATATGATGGGTATATGTGATTTTGATTTTCATTGGGACCCTAGAATATATAAATACTGGTTGGTTTGTTTAAATATTTTATAAAAATATAAATAGTGTTTACCTACATAGCTGTTTTTGTGACATTTTACACAGCCAGCCCAGGTATGTAGTTCATGATGAGATCGGTACGTGAAACTATGTGTATATTGTATATATGTGTCAGAATATTAGATTGGAAAGAATGAATAATAAAAGGGGGTGATAAATTTAAAATTTAACAAATCGTTTAATAGTATTTTCCTGCTTAGCCTTTTGGTGGCATTCTAATTAGCCATCGTTGACTAATAAAATATGATATTCATGATATGTAACACCTGACTCTAATATGGGTAGGTAATGTACAATGATGCAAGATGATTTGTGATATTGGTGTGGCATGGATGTGTATGTGAGGTGAGATGTTCCACCTATTAAACATTTCTCTATTTGTGATATATATACTGTTGTTACTGTTATTTAAAATGGTATTTGGTCATCAACTAGATTGAATCTTGAAAAGTTTTGGGGGATCTTTATGAGGATGGATATGTGTTGATTCTACTGAATGCATGGTATGAGGACATTAAGGGATGGGATGAGGCCCCTGACGGCTAGGATGATCAGGAGCCATAGGTAGTGTCTCCTATGTAGGTGGTGAAACTGAAATAGATGGAAGATTTTGGCCAATGGATATAAGAGAAGATCAGAGAGAGCATGGTGTGATTCATACATTGTATAGATTAGGAATATTTGTGAGATGATATTTCCATGGTGTATCTAATGAGAGAGTCCCAGTCTTATCACCAACCATTATTTCTAGGTGATGGTGTACCATAGGTGGAAATGAATTGTATTGATTTTGTGAATATGATATATGACAATCTCGAGACACCCCCGATTTCGAGGGTAAAAATGGATACTTATATATTAATAGGATTGAAAAATCACTAGTGGGAAATACAAGTACAAGATATTAGGCATGATGGACTATCATTGATGGATTTTGAGGTCAGTTTCTTTGATAATTTATTCCTAGAGATGTCGAGGGCTTACCAAGGCCAAGAGTTAATAAACCAACAGAAGGGAATACTTCCATTTTGGATTATACAGTGAGTTTCAAAGGCCTATCCTAATTTGTTCACTCTATTGTAAATGATGATATTTAAAGGGTAAGGTGGTTAGAAGATGGTTTGTGGCATGAGATCAAGGTGTAAGTGAAAATATTCATGTTGACCTCATTCTCAGTGGAGGGGAATCAAACATCGATAGACGAGGTGAATATAAAAAATAGGAGCTAATTTTTCTAGGTGATGGTGATAGATGAGGCTGGTAATGATGCATAGTGTAGCCAAAAGTGGGGATGTGATGCATCCATGTTGGTATGTTATGCCAATTTTTCCGGAAGAGAACCTAGTAGTGGGTCATCGATGGTTTTCTTCTAGTGTGGGTAGTCGGGTAATGATCGGATCCAATCTAATTGACCTCCAACGGAGTTCGCGGCTGGTGTCCAGATGTGGTACATAGAGAGGTTCTATAGGAAGACTTATTTAGTAGTTGGGAGTTAGGGATTATGTTATAATTAAGAATATATGTTAGGTATGATAACAGTATGGGGAGCTGGTAGCCAGGATTTTACTGCACACACAATTCATGGTATAGAGAGAGAGAGAGACAATTGTGGGGTCAGTGGCCTATAGATAGTACAAATCCATAATGAGGTCATGCCTTGACATTCAGGCATCAGTCTAGGTTCATGTCGTTGATTTGGTAGGTTTAGACCATACCAGGGAGTCGAAAATGGTTATAGGTACACCTGGATCACAACGTATCCTTATGTTTTTTGGATATGAATGATATGGGTACATGAGGTGCACATGTTGTAATTGAAGTATCCAGGTGCTGGTTTTTATAAAAGCATCATATGGGTTGCGTGACTTATATGAGATGTGTATATAGAATTATTTTGTGGGAATGAATATATATATATATATATATATGATGTAGGGTTTTTTAACATTAATGTGATGCATGAATTTTTGGAATTTTTCATGATGAATGTCTTTATGGATAGAGTGAATAAGACAGATATGATTGAACATTAGATATGGTACTAAAATGTTGTAATTTTATATGGGGACATGTATGTTCATAGGTTGGTTGGAGAAAACATTATAACGTGGTTTGTGTTGGGAAGGGATGAGGTATGTAATTCCTAAGGTGGGGATGCACAAGTGGAATTGACCAATGACTGAGTAATCAGGGTCATATTGGGATATTTTTATGATATTAGTGAATTTAGTACAATATAGTAATGAGACCACATGTCTCAGGGATGCACTATCTTAATGTAGTGATACAACAATGTCCCATGTATTTTGAATGGGTCAGAAATCCTATATAGACTTGAAATTTAGGTTTGGTGTTGGTTCAAATTATAAATTGGAATTTGGGGTGTAATTTCATGAATTAAAATCCATAAATACATTTTTAGATAGTTTCTAAGGGCTGATATGTTACTCGGTGGATCTATTTGGTTTTTAGAATTCTAGGATTCAAGAAAAAATGGTCAAAAGAGACAGATCTAGGTACATAGTTGGCGTATGGTTAGTTCAAATTTTGTGAAACAAATTGTACATCCTGTTTATACATAAGAATGGTTAGAACAAATAATTAAAGAATAATATAAAACCTTATGGGGAACCTACAATAAATTTTATAGGGTTTTCCACATGGTACACACAAGTTGATAAACTGTGTGTCATAGCCTACACACTTAGGGCCACATAGAGAGCAAGTGCACCCGATCGGCACATGGTTAACCAAACTAGAAAATAAAATACTTTTAACCTTTTAAAGGGGGTTCTATTTGAATAGTCTCACCACATTTTTGGACCAAGGTTATCAAAACCTTGTATCCTAATCATGTGTTTCATTAAAGGGGGTAAATTTATCAATCTTACCCTCCTTCATTTTATCTTATTTATTCTTCTTCATCACCCCTTTCACATGCACTGTATCGGGGAGCTCTCTATTTAATTACTCTTCATGGATTTAGACTATTACCATAAAATAATATGAAATTAAAATGTCATAAGGTGCATCAAATATCCAGTGATAAGGATATGAATCCTCTTGCTTCCTTTTTTTATCTCGCTGTTTGGAATGTATTTTCCATGCGATCTCATTTACCAAATTTTCAGAGTGTTTATCTAAAATACATATTCTCTCATTTTGTTTTTTATTACAGGACAATATTTTATGATCATGAACCTATGAGTTTAAAGCAGGTGGTTCCTATCTTTCTCCACATTTTTATATGTGATATGGGTGCATATTTAAATACATATGAGTGGGGTGGTCCAGATGTGACATATTAAATAATTTATTTGGGTTTATAGTGTAATTAGATGATTCCTATAGTATATTTCATGCTTATGATGTGCATTGATCATCAAATGGAATGGTTTGGGTGAAATGAGGTTTCAATTTTTGGTTTTGTATGTTTTGAAGGTTATGTAATTTAATTGAATTATTATATGATTAAATTGGTTCCATTGGAATGTGTTGGGCATGGACCAAATCACTTGGTTGGTGTTTATCCCTGAAACTAAAATGAAGAGGTTTTTTAGGTCAAGTTCATGGTCCAATATATGTGTGATGGATTTTACCATTGAAAATTCTGGCGATGTGATCATTAGGATGTGGCCAAATGTGATCCATGTCACAGATTGGCGATGAGGTTCGATGTGACAATGAGGTTTACAGTTGGTGTAGCATAGTTATTTTTTTTATTTTCACACTCCATTATTAGACAATATCATCATGGTGGTCATGATCACATAGATGAGGGCTCAGTTGAGGTGGTGTGGACGACTCATTGTTGGTGAATCCCTCTATAGATTTATTAGCACATGGGATGGTGGTGAACCTTAATTATGGAAGAGTTACTCGCCATATAAATCCATATTTGATGGTGTATGAGACCTTCAGTTGGTGGTCGAGGCTCTATATATATGTTGGCATTGATGATCTAGGGTTATTAAAGGAACTATCTCATCCATCCACAAGATGTGGGTATGTTGATCTGATGGTGACTTATTATGCATTGAAGGATGAATGATGAGGTGCCTTAGGACGTCAGGATATTGAGCCAATGATGGTTCATCCAATAGAAGTCTGAGGGAATTGCGATTGACTTGGGATGTCAATCTATTGATCCTATGACAATCATTCAATGGGATGTCTAAAGGACTTATTCTATACCTATTTGTTGTGATTATGGGACACATGTATTACATGATGTGTGATATATGTGGTATTAGATGGAATGATGTGCCGACTGACATGTACATGGTTGAGATACTGAGGTTCTTTGGGTATTACAATCCATTTATATATTGTTCCACTCCATCATTATACAAATTAAGTAAATGCTTCTTAATTTCTTTTGAGAATAAGTAAGTGGGTTATGTGTTTTTTTGCATGAGTGTAGTTGTTATTTATATATGTTTTCATAAAATTAAATAAATATGATTATAAAAAATAAACACTTTGGTGGTGTCTTAGGTTTACACTCACACCCATCATGGGGCCCTGAGGATGCGTGTAAACATTATGGTTTTTGAGATTATGTTAGAGATTGGGGTCGTGTTTCATACCATCAAGGAAAGAAGGATTAACATGTTCATGTGATGGATATAAAATAGACCAAGGTGTTGTTTCCATCGATATGGATTTTATTTTAGGTATTTTGAGTTTGTCTTTATATGATCACACACTACCTATATTTCACATATATTTTTGTATGACTTTCTAACATAAATACTTTATCTCATATGACTGGCTATCATGTATTGGCTTGTTATTACCTTGGTTATTTATATGTTTTCGCTAAGTTGATATCCATGTTTCCTCTATTTTTGGAAGATTACTTCCGCTTATTTATGGCATTATAACCATTATTATTATTATCAACATAGGATATATTCTCCCCACTATCACCTAATAAGACACTCACTGTTACTCAGTATCCTTTGGCATATGGGGAGGTGCTCCTAAGGCCAAGTGTCCCATTTGTCCAGAGCACAAGTTTTCTAGCCCCCATGTTGGGATACTATAATAACATTTGAATGAGACATGGATTTGTAAAATAACTATAAACATATAAAATTTGATAATGTATAAATAGGAATAGGTTCACTCAATAAGTTAAGGACAAGAAATCATGCCCTTGCATAAATTTGTGGACAAGAAAGATGGTCCATGTATAACCTTATGTCCCTGAAAGAGGGTCCTTGCATATCCTTATCGATATGAAATTTTCTTCGCACATAACCTTATATACATGAAATAATGTCCACACATAACCTTATAGAAATGAAATCACGTCCAAAATAACTTTATATACATGAAATTAGGTCTACACATAACCTTATAGTCATGGAAGCATGTCCACACATAACCTTTTGGTAATGAATATAGGTCCCCACATAACATTGTGAAAATGAAATCAGGTTCATTCATAACATTATTAAGTCCCCAGTTATCCATATTTTCCAATGTATTGGAGAGAGATATTGGTATAACACATCACATAATTCATAAATTTGTATTTAAAAAACTAATAAGAAATCAATCATTTAATAACCCATGAAAAGAATTGGGGTTAATAAATATTTCAACATATAATAACCCATAAAAAATATATGGGTTTTATAAACATTTCATCATTTTATCATAACATAATCCATGGAAAAGGATTAGGGTTTACAAAAATCATGACATTATAAATATAAGTCATCCTGATAAAGAATAATAATGGTATCATTGTACGATATCCTCATTAAATATTAAGATACACTGAATGGTTTCACTTAATATTGGAAATTATTTTTAAATATCACTTGGAACATTTCATGTGGAAAATATACTTTTCACTCTAAAATAAAATTTTTAAAAATAAAAATTTCACAAATACTTAGGAGTTTTTTTATTTGAAAATAGATTTTAAAACATGAAAATTTATCATTAAGTAATTGAGAATTCATGATGAATGAAAATAATCTTTATGTCGTACATGTTAATAAAACCATTCATTTCACATTTTAGGTAAAAAATAAAAGTATATTTTTTCAGAAAATAACAAGAAGACTCCATTTTATTTTTTTTTAAAAAATAAAACATTATTAGAATTTTCTTTAAAAAATAATATAAAAATGTTAAAATTTTTCATTAATTTTTTTTGAAAACATTGTCTTGCAATAAAAAATATTTTCAATAGAAGGGAGAAATAAATTCGATCTTTTTTAAAAACATTATTTCTGACTATTGAGTTTGTAAAAAGAGTAAATTGAAATGGAAAAATGTATTCTATAGAAATAAACATAGGATAAGAAAATACATTATTTTCTTGGGAGATAGACTATATTATTTCATCATCAAAACAAAAAACATAGGTAATCCCAATAAACAATGAGATTGTCATAAAAAACCATTACCACATTGGTAATGTTTGAATTATAATATCCATGAAATAAAGAGCCTAATATTTAAATTTAAATCCTCATAATTTTCATATAATTTATCATAAAATAAATTAATGTAATTAATATACATAACAAAAAAGAAACATGTGTGAATATGGAATGTGGCTCGCAGAGATAAAAGTGAGACGAAAATCCCTTATCTTATGTCTTGAATTTCTTTGTATACGTTCGAAACTCATGTAAAATAATTTTTTGTTTATTATAAATATATTATAGAATAATAATAATATATATCATATTATATATTATTTTCTTATGATATTTTATTACTCGTTTATTTTGAATTTCAATGTTAAAATCACATTTCAGGTAATAACTGCTTAGTTTTTCATATATGATTTTGTTTGGTATATTTGGTATGTTTGACCATGATAATGGTATAATAATATACATAATTTTAAACATTTTATAAATATCATATATATTCATTATATATTTATTAAAACTAATCTATTAATGTTATACATAGAAAATGATTTCCACTATTCATGGTGATGGTTGGTTTTATGTACAAATAATTGTTCTTTCCATTTTCATTGATGAATGGAATGAATCGAATATAAATAATATATAGATATTAAATAATAATTTTTATTATATATATATAATATATATTTATTAAATATATATTTTTTACTATCCATGTAAAAATAAATTTAAAATGTATCATATCACTTCATGGAGGTAGTAGTCCACATATACGCATGAGCAATGTCATAATTTTTCAATAGTTTCAAAGCTATGAAGGTGGATGTGAGATTATAATAATATATGTATAGGTATATAATAAATATAATATTTATATGTTAAATATATCATTATATACCTCCATTATAGGTGGAAATGGAAAAAATAATAGCATCAGTTTGTGAGGTGGTAGTCCGTCGTACTCACACTCGACAATTTTGTTTCCCATTAGATGGATGAGGACATATATATGGATTTTAAAATTAATATAATAAAATAGAATTATGTAGAATATAATTATATTATTATATATTCATAGTTTGAGTATATTTTTTGGAGGTGGAAGAATATATTAAACCAAACGCTCAGTTAAGATCTATACCTCTACTTCGGACAACCTCCATAGGTTTTCACCAACATCCCTATTAGAATGGATTAATAATAAAAATAAGACCTCCATGACGTGGGTAGGGATTTATTTAAGATAATTGGAAATGTTTTTGATGATCCGAAAGACATTCTATATGTGAATAGAATATGAGATGAGGTTCCCTTCTATAATTGGGGGTGATGACACACTTGAAATTTTTGAAAAGAAAAACGTGTACCAAGATTATAAACAATAAAAAGGCGATAAAATGTATTATTATCTAAAATCAAATTATATGATGTATATATATGTCCATAAAATGGAATTTGGAAAATTTTTAAGTAATTTTACTCATTATTGTTTGTGTTTAACCCTTCATAAACACATTTTATCCATAATCACAGTTTTTTTTTCAATTTTTACAATTCATTTTGTGAAAATATTTAGTTAAAATTAGTTAATAATATTAATAATTATTATTATAAAAATGGAATCAATTTTTCTAAATTTCATTCATAGAAGTTGTAAAATTATTATAAAATTAAACTCACATACATGATGAAAAATTAGTTTTCCAAAGTGAGCATTTTCTTATGTATAAAATGTTTTAATTTCACAATTCAACCATAAAATGATTAAAATGAAGTAAATTTGTATAATAATATCATAATTGAACAAATTATACTTTTAAAATAAATTTAAACAATATTTATCTTTATAAATTGTTTAAAAAGGCATTTGTTAATAAAAATCGATATTTTTCAATATTCACTGAAAAATTAAAAATTTCAAAAAATTATCAAAAATTATCCCAAAAGTATTTTTCAAATTTTTATTCATAAAATAAAGTTAAATTTTTCTAATAATTTTTTTAAAACTAAATAAAATTATTTTTATTATTTGTTCAAAAAAGGTAATAGAAAGAATTTTTTTGAGATAAAAGTATTTTTGAAGCACCTAAAGACATTACTAAAAATTTATGAAATTGTTTTTAATTATATATTATTTATATAAAACAATTTTTCATAATTTTTTAATTTTTTTATATGAACTCGTACCACTCAATTTAAAATCTATGTTTTAAAATTCATGTTTAATTAATAGTATTAATAGTAAATCATAGTTTATAAAACATGTTGTTGTGTGTAACAAAAAATATCAAAATAATTAATTTTTTTGGAAAAAATATTTCATAAAATCCAAGGTTGTTACATAAAAGAGACCCCAATGGGATTTTTATTGGGTTGATAGGGAGGGGGTATTATTGACACAACTCTTTATTAAATTGGGAGACAATTTGTATCCAGAAGAGTGTGGACTATATGTTCATCTAAATTTGTGGTTATTTATATATATAATAAAAATATGTAAGTGATAAATGGATGTATAAATTGAAGGATAGTTTCATTTAATTCACAATTAGAAATTTTATTGACACTAATTGGTGAAAATATCTCAAAAATAATACATTATCCAATCATATAGTGAAAAATCATATCATAAGATATACGATATGATTTGATGATTCGCATATCATTTTATAGTGCTTTAAATATATATGATATAATTTTAAAGACGTGAATAATGTTTCCAACAATTGAAAAATATGCATATTGAATTACCCTTGGATTGGTTGATGGTTTTAATTTGTTGTCATTACTTTCTGAGAATCATTGGTTGTTATTCAAGTTATATTTAATGTTTTTTGTACTTTTTTTTTGAAAATCATTTAATTGATATAAATAAACATTAAAGTGTCCCTATTGAGGTTTTGATAAATTTATTGATTATATTTCAGTTTCAATTTTAGTAATGGACCTTTATATGAGTGTTTTTGTTACTATGTATGTGTGTTTTGGACAAAGTGTATGTCTTATTATATTTCTTTATAAGTTTGTGTTTGGATGAATATGTTTTTCTAGTGTTGTGTATGTCTCATTAAGCTTTATGTATAAGTCCTTAGGACCTATGTATGGGGAATGCATTTTGAAAACCTGATTTTTTGGGATAAGATTTGATTTTATAGAAATTATTATTCGAGAAGGAAAAAATAAACATTTTTAAAGTTGATATTAAATGCTCAAAACATCATAGATAATACGTGATTTAACTTAATTCATGTAAGAAGCCCAAAATGGCAATCACAAGGAATATCTGTTTGGTGTTTCAAGATGATTTTATTTGACATATTTTACGTGTTATGATAATATATGTTTTATGAATAATAATAACCTTAAAATAATTTTGGTATATTAATTTGTGTATTATTTTCTTGTTTTTAAATCATATAATCACTTAAAACTATCTTTTATGTTATTCAAGGTAAGATTCTCAGTTTCAATAGTAAATTTATTGAGTTATGATAAGAATATATGTTGTGTGTTTGGAACTAATGAAGTAGCTGATTTTGATTTTATTTAGTTAAATAATGAAGATGAGATTTCCAAGAAGTTTACAGATGTATTTTTGGGAATTATTTTAAAGAGGATCAAGAATCTAATGTAAAAAAGATATATTTTTATTATTTCATGTTTTTAAGGGTATAAAATAATGTAATTTGAGGAGTCACTACTGGAAAATGGACCTATCCCCACTATTTTTCCCAAAAATGTGGGGATAGGTACCCCTGTACCCACGGTTTTTGAAAATTGTGGGCATAAGTCAATTTTCAAGACCTATACCCATGGTTTTCCAATACCGTGGGTATAGGGGGGTATATCCCCATGGTTTTTAAAAACTGTAGGGATAGAACCTGAAAAGTCACCTATACCCATGGTTTTCCAAAGGCGTGGGTATAGGGGTACCTATCCCCATGTTTTTCCCCAAAACCATGCGTCTAGGTCTGGGAGAAAATACATATACCCACGGTTATGAGAAACCGTGGGTATAGGATTCCCGTGTGTGCGCGGGAATTTTTTTTTTCTGCGGGAAGGGAATTTTTTTGGCGGGAGTCATATACCCATGGCTCTTCCCCCTATACCCACGGTTAATATAACTATATTTATCTAAATATAAATATATATACACATAAGTGATGTCAGGGTAGTGGTTAGTTTCGGTGTTTGCAGCGAAGAGGTTGCGGGATCGAAATCTACAGCCTACATTATTTAAGGATATATACCCACGGTTTTGAAATCGTTGGTAAAATCCTTTGACACCGTGGGAATTGGATATGTTTCATTGACACCGCGGTAGAACACCTATACCAATGGTTTTGGAAAACTGTGGGTATAGGATGTGGACCTATACCGACGCCTTTCTAGCCCACGGTTCCCAAAACCGTGGGTATAGGCTATACCCGTGGTTTTGGGGGCTATACCCATGGTTTTGAACCCTGGGTATAGGCCATTTTTTCAGTAGTGAGTTATACTAGATATATATTTTAAATTAAAATGGATAAGATTATGAGTTCGTGGTGCCTGGAATTTTGCCTAACCGAATATGGAAATAGAGAGGAACACTTGGTAAAGTTCTTTTGCGAAAAGAATTGACAATAATGAGCTAGAAATTGTATTTTTTGAATTGCATTAATTTGTGATTTTTTATTTTTCTGAATAATAATAAAATTCAAAGAGATAGAATATGTGAATAGTATTGAGATGTGAATTTGAAAATTGAGAGAATAAGACTGCATAATGTTTAACATTTCAAATATTTCATTTAAATCTATTTGAGCTATATCTATCATTGAATCAAATCTGAAATTGATAATTGAGATATAGATCAATATCATAATATGTATAGAGTGTCCATGGTGTTCTTTAATATTGTGTAGGCCCATGGGGAAATATTTTCAACCACTATTGATGAGGCGACGAGACTCTCAAAACGATCTTTCTCATTTTCATTACAATTTATATATGGTACGAGTGTGAAACTACTCAAAATGGTGTGAATATGATCATACTGATTAAAAATCTATTACAATGTTATTTTATTTTCTATATTTGTCCTTATTGTGAATAATTCATGGTTAGAGAGACTAACCCCCGTGGAAAGAGTTGGTATTTTTTGAAGGGGATAAACCTTTTAAAAATACTTGTTCCCATTGATTTTTTTTCATACATGAGTGATTCTAAGAATTGATTTTTTTGGATCAAGTTTTAATAGGTTGCATATGTTGTTTTAAATTGAAAATAACTTGTAAAAATTGGTCTCCACTAATTCATCCTCCCTATCTCCCTGTAGTAAAACGATCCATGTAACTTTTTGGGTTTAATTTGGGATGAAATTGGGAATTGAATGTGATACAAGATGAGATAGGAGAACCAGGTTGATGCAATAAGATAATAGATGATTAAAATAAGATATTTGTGGATAAATAATGTTCTCATAAGGGACTAGTGTGATGTCTTTAATATGATGGGAAGTATGATCTAGATGAGATATGATAATTGATTTTTATGGTGTGTAGTGTACATGGAAGGGATTGGTTTGAAAGTAAAAAAAATTCTTGGAAATTTTCTACGACATTTATACTCTCATATTCTCTAAATAATTATAAATTAAAATCAATCACAGTACATATCACAATAATTTTACTTCTTGAATCCATGAATTACACATGGATAATTTATCATTAAGATGATTTTATCTAACAAATTCGCTAGGGCATGTGTATCCGTCCATGGAGGGCGTGTAGCTACTACCCCGCATTCCTGCTTTCCAATGCCGGGCGACATCCATTCTTTATCCCATGACGTTTTCTCCTTGATCGAAATGAGATGATGGGATGCCATCTCTTCCTTCCGTGGATTCCTCCTCAGAACTCGTTACCTAGTCTAGTTCTCCCTTAATTATTAAGTCGTGGTTCGTGAATCTCGTTCCTGGTGCTGTATCTTCGTGGAATCCGGTTAATTATATTACTTTCATTAGGACATTCCATGGGGTCTTGACATGGAAGAAACCGTCGATTAGAGTAGATGACAACATCAGGCATATCAGGGCATCTCTTGATGCATGGACAATTCAGAATCTGTATTCTTCTTTAAAAGAGGGCATCTCAAGGTTTCATAGTCTAAGGAATCCCTCGTCAATTGCTGGGTTTCTTACGCTAGAGGCATGTCTCTTAGGTTTTCCTCAGCTTCCCATTTTTAACACATGGTATTCTTTGAGTTTAACATATAGCATAGATGTTTATACCAAAGGCGTGTCTTCCAAGGTTTTCCTCAGGAATCTCATGTTTATTATGAGGTAGGACTCAAGTTTAACAGCTTACATAGACAAAATGAGGGTGATCAGAACCTCCCATTGGGATGGATTAGACTGGTACATCTCTGAGACGGAGCTCCCGGAGTGTTTACCAGGCAGATGGGTCAGAACACTCAATAAGGGATGTCACAGGATGGTGTGTCCCATAATGGGATGATTTCACACCATGAAGGATGATATAGACACCACTGAGGGTGGATCTAAGAGAGTGAACCCCAGAATGGGGGAACACCAATGTTTACCATCAGCTAGGATTGAACCTCATGGAGGTTTCCTACATACCCTATGTAGATGACATGGATCAAAACCCAAGTAGTTCTAAGGGGTGATGAATTAGGGTGTACATAAAGTACAGAAACCCTGATACATACTCGGGCTTACGCATGGAAAGAGGCCCATGTACTGCTAGGAGCAGTGAGGAGGTGGATGACATGATCCCACCGGGTTGTGGCGGCCTTGGTGAGAATCATGATAAATGAATGAGAGTTCAATGAAGTGAATGGGGAATGAGATGGGACCATTTTGAAGATGTCGATAATGTTGGTCTTGAGACTCGAAGAGACTTCCTACATATCCACATGGAAGGGAATCAAAGTCCTCATAGTTTGGTGGGACGATGGGACACCTGAGGAGGTGGCCTGTGAGAATGGACGCATGGATGGGACCTGAAGGATGTGGAACCTCTAGGTTGTGGCATGACCTTCCCGAAACACATATGATCAATGGATAGATCAGGATGAGACATGAGGAATGAGATTTAATCTCGGGGATGATTCCTTCGTATCCCTGTGGTGGGGAATCAAAGTACATGTAGTTCAACTAACGACAGATTACCGTCGATTGGGGACATCAATAAATTACTTCCGAATGAGGTTGACAATGGATTACCACTAAATGGGATTGAAAATGACTTACCACTGGATGGGAATGATAAAATCTTACAGCTGGATAAAGGATTGACAGTGGATTATCTTTTGATGGGGTCACAATGGCTTACCACTTGATGGGGTCACAATGGCTTACTGCTGGATGGGGTGACAACAGCATACCGATGGATGGGGTGAATGTTTAGTTTCATGTTAGACAAAAGGGGCATATAGTTTAATGTCATGGAGGATGGTGGTGAATTGATGTGAAGGGGGTCGGAACCAATGGATGGTGGATTTGAATGTTAGGGAGTCTTCCTACGTTCCTTTCCTTGGAAAGGATCAAATACCTCATAGTTCAGAAGGAGTTTGTGAACCGATGTGAGGATGGTCGGGACCAATGGATGGTGGGATTGAACCTCAGGGAGTCTTCCTATGTACCTCACCTTAGAAATGATCGAATAGCACGTAGTTCATGGTGGGTTTGGGAAAACCGATGTGAAGGGGGTCAGAGCGACCAGGTGTTGGACATGATCCTCAGGGAGGCTTCCTACGTACCTCACCTTTGCAAGGATCAAAGTCCATGTAGTTCACGAGGGGTTTGTGAACTGATGTTGGGATGGTCGGGAACAATGAATGATGGGCTTGAACCTTAGGGAGGATTTCTACATAGATCACCTTGGGTAGGATCAAAGACCTCGTAGTTCAGAAGGGGTTGGTGAATCGACATGATGGGGTTCAGAGTGACCAATGGGTGTTGGGATTGAACTTCAGGTTGGAAAGGATAAAATTCTACATAGTTTAGGATTGTGCTTGGTGAACCGATGCAAAGGGGGTCGGAGTCACCAATGGGTGTTGGGCTTGAACCTCAAGTATGCTTCCTACGTACCACGCCTTGGAAAGGATCAAAGTCCATGTAGTTCGTGATGGTGCTTGGTGAACTGATGTGAAGTGGTTTGGAGCGACCAATGGATGTTGGGCTTGAAACTCAGGGAGGATTCCTACGTACCTTGCATTGGGAATGATCAAATACAATGTAGTTCAGAATAGTGTTGGGGCATACAACTCTAGGCTTCCCGGAGAGGATGTAATGGTCGATGCTTACTCTATGCCCACATGAGTCATGCATGTTGTGAGAAACAAGAGGCCACAAAGATCAGATTATCACATTGTGAAAGGTATGTCCATGGGAAGTGGACTGGGGATACATATAGCTCGCGGACCAAAGAGGAAACAAGGGCTTACATGTGGTTAGCAGCCCAAAGATATGGGGATTGGGACTTACTTTAGGGTAGAGGTATAGGTGCCTCTATGGAGCAGCGACGGTGGATGGGGCTTACACAAGGAAGCTACCCGGGTGCCGCTATGGAGGGACAATCGTGCATGGGGCATATGCAAGGAAGCTTCCCGGGTGCCTGCATGGAGCAACAATATTTAATGGTGCTTACGCAAGGAAGCTTCCCGTGTGCCGCTATGGAGAAGCATTGGTGAATGGGGCTTATGCAAGGAAGATTCCCGGGTGCCGCAATAGAGTGAAAATCATGCATGGGGATTATACAAGGAAGCTAACAGGTGTCGCTATTGAGTGAAAATGGTGAATGAGGATTATGCAAGGAAGCTACCCATGGGCCACTATGGAGCAGTATTGGTGAATGGGGCTTACATAAGGAAGCTTCCAGGGTGCCTCTATGGAGCGGCAATGGTTGATGGGGATTACGTAAGAAAGCTATCCGGGTGATGCTATAGAGTGCCAATGGTGCACGTGGATTACGCAAGGAAGCAAACCATGTGTTTCTATGGTGTGGAATGGAAGATACCGGGGTGTATCTATGGAGTGTAAATGGTGGATGGGGCTTACATAAGGAAGATCCATGTGTGCCGCTATAATTTGGCATTGGTGAATGGGTCTTACACAATGAATTTTCTCGGGTGCTTCTATGGATCGACAATGGTGAATTGGGTTTACGCAAGGAAGATGAACGGGTATCATTATGGAGTGACAATGGTGAATGGGGATTATGCAAATAAGCTTCTCTTGTGCCTCTATGGAGCGGGAATGGTGAATGGGGCTTACACAAAGAAGCTGACCATGTGTTTCTTTGGAGCGACAATGGTTAATGGGACTTATGAAAAGAAGCTTCTCGTGTGCCGATATGGAGTGGAATTGGTGAATGGGGAATACACAAGGAATCTACCCCGGCGCCACTATGAAGTGTCAATGATGGTTGGGGTTTATGCAGGAAGTTGCCCATGCGCCGCTATGGAGCGGCATTGGTGCATGGGGTTTATGCAAGGAAGCTGCGCATGTGCCATTATAGAGCGAAAATTGTTAATGGGACTTACACAAGGATGCTGCTCATGTGCCGCTATGGAGCATAAATGGTGAATGGGGATTACGAAACGAAGCTACCCATGTGCCTCTATGGAGCAGCAATGGTGAATGGGACTTACGCAAGGATACAACCCATGTGCCTCTATGGAGAGACATTGGTGAATGAAGCTTACGCAAAGAAGCTTCCTGGGTGCCGCTACAGAGTGGCAATGGTGGATGGGGATTACGCGAGGTATCTTCCCATGTGCCGCTATGGAGCACCAATGGTGGATGGGGCTTACACAAAGAAGCTTCCCGGGTGCCGCAATGGAGCGACCATCGTGCATTGGTCTTACACAAGGATGTTGATGGTGTGCTTCTATGAAGCAATATTGGTGAATGGGGCTCACGCAATGATGTTGGCCGGGTGCCGGTATAGATCATCAATGGTGGATGGGGCTTAGGCAAGGAAGCTACCCATGTGCCGCTGTGGAGTGGCATTAGTGGATGGGGATTACGCAAGGAAGCTTCCCGGGTACCCCTATGGAGCGGTAATGGTGAATGGGGCATACGCAAGGGAGCCTCCTAGGTGCCGCTATGGAGCGGAAATGGTGAATGGGGCTTACGCAAAGAAGCTACCTATGTTCTGCTATGGAGCGGCACTGGTGAATGGGTCTTCCGCAAGGAAGATGCCTGTGTGCTGCTATGGAGCAGCATTGGTGAATGGGGCTTACACAAGGAAGCTGCCCGGCTGCCTCTATGAAGCGGCAATGGTGGATGCGGCTTACACAAGGAAGCTACATGTGTGCTGCTATGGAAAAGAAATGTTGGATGGGGCTTATGCAAGGAATCTACCCCGGGTACTGCTATGGAGAGGAAATGGTGAATGGGGAATACACAAAGAAGCATATTGTGTGCTTCTATGGAGCAGTATTGGTGAATGGGGCTCACGGAATGAAGTTGTTGGGGGGGGGGGAATAGAGTAGCAATGATGGATGGGGCTTACACAAGGAAGATTCTTGTGTGCTGCTATAGAGCGGCATTGGTGAATGAGGCTTATGCAAGGAAGCTTCCTGTAATGTCTTTTTCATGTATGGACATGAGTGCCTCCCAACCCACTGGTTGGTTGACGCCTTCACATATGCACAAGTGCACAAGAGGGATAATTCCATGGGAGTTGGATCCTGTCCGAACAAAGGGAGATAAAATTTGTGAATCACATGCCCAACATTTGGAACACAATGAGGGTTGTGTGATGATGGAAGATTGTCGTTGACCGTGTTCAAAACACATCATCCATATCGCGTTAGCTGGAAATGGGTAAAAAAAATGAAAGTTGACTACTGACTGTGTTCGAAACACAAGAAATTACATGAAGTATTGTCCAAAGTCTTACGGGGTGTTGGCCTAGGATGGTAGGTGAGCCGATGCAGCATGGGACTAGGCAGTTAGGGGGTCCCTTCAGACATGAAAGGGGATGAAGATATGAATGAAGGAAACCCAAAGCATGAGGTGGAGTGATGGAATGTTTGAAAGGATTCCAACACTCTTGAAATTATGCCACTATAATCACAGCATGAGATATATTATGCTTCTCACATAAGATATATCTTCTATGGAACAAGAGGCATCCTATGATTATCACATAGGGAGTACTACAGTTTATAGTCATGTAGAGAGGACTATTGGCATCTCATGCTTGGAGCATAAGGAATATCTTGTTTAGAGTAAGAGGAATCATATGTTTGGAAGATAGGGTGCACTACAGTTTATAGTCATGTAGATAGGACTATTAGGCATAAGGATCATAGTAATGGATGTTTTTGGGACTTACGCAAGAGAGGCCCTTTCTGGTTCAACCTGGCATATGATCCATGTTATGGGGATTGGATGAGTTATTTGAAGAATGTTTTGAATCAAGGTTCTCGAGGAATTGATGATGAGAATCTCAACTCATGACATGGGAAATGAACCAATAGGAATAAGTCGACTCAAGGGGTTTCATGGTGTGCATATGATTATCTCAAATCAAGGTATTCAATAGGTGCAATGTGGGTGCACATAAGGGCGCAATAGAAAATGTCAACATCCTGACCTGAAAAGTTTTCGGTGTGACTCGCCATTTTCCATGGGGGTTAGTGACAGTAAAAAAGAAGATACTCATAGATAATGGACTCATAGAGCAGCTTCACGAAGGAAGCTGCTCAGTGAGCATGGAATCGCGGAGCCGCTTCGTGAAGGAAAGCAGAGCTCTGTGAACTGGGAAATTGGCCACCGAAGGGGAGGACTAAACATCGTCATGAAGGGGGGGTGAGATGGTTATTTATTGGGGAGAGGTGCCTTGAAGAAGAGCTCTCTCTGCAGGAAGAAGAAATTGCTCGGCGTGAAGCAAAGCTCGCTCGGTGCGATGCAAGAGCTCGTTCCGCGGCATATCACAAATGTCAAAGGGGTTCACGGATCATCTCGCCTCCTTGCTCCGCGGAGAATCATGAATGTCAAAGGCGTTCATGGTGCATCCCGACTCCTTTATCAATGGAGGTTTCGCGAGAGTCCATGGGGTTCGTGGGGCATCCCAGCTCCTTTCATCATGGTGGTGCTCCACAATCGCAGAGGGAGCTTCATGAATTGGCTTCGCAAACCAGTTTTCCAGCCCAAAATCAAATGTCCATATCTCCTGATTCTTAACTCCATTCAGGCTCTATGACCTATCAAATCAAAGCATACGAAATGGGATACGATCATTGATCAATTATGGGAGCATTTGGAAAATTTTGGGGATACGTTTTCTGGTGTCAACAATGATGCTCATGAATTGTTCTTAAAACAATCCTTAAATTCCTTTCACGAGTCCCTCTTGATCTATAATAAACTAAACTTTTATCCAGAAACAAAACAAGGAAGGAATACAAAACTCATTAATTTTCAAATACCACTAATGCATTGGTTATATCTGGAGATAAATAATTTCTTTAAGAGGATGGTTCTTTGGCTAGAAAACCAATTCATAATAATTAAAAAAGAATGAGTTTAACAATGTCTAAAAGAGGGAATCATATTACCATCCTTATTTTGAAGGGGAAGTAAATCAGTAGAATGTTTCTCAATCCTAGTGATATCTTGGTTGACTCCCTTGTTGGAAAGTCCATCAGCAACCATTTTGGTTTCAAGGTATATATGAGTAATGATAAAGTTAATGTTGAGAAGCGAGTAGGTGCAGTATATCCAACAGGTGGTGATCCTTTAGAGACCCTAAGCATGATGTATATGGACATTACATTACATTTCTGGAATACTTAATATATAACAAAAACAAACACACAAGGAATGTAATAGTTTAGTGTCTTTGGAAACTCGGAACATAATATTCCAATCATGGTGAAAGATCTTCAACATCTCCCATAAAGATATTCCACTATTTTTCTTACCTAAAACCTTTCATTATATCCTGGGTAAAAGAAAAAATATAAAGGGTGAGCTCAAATGCTCAGTAAGGGTATGCATGGGGAAAATAAAACAAACCATATACATTTGAAATTGAAAACATGAACATAATGTTTACACATCAAAATCATGAGTTGTGAAATAAATATTCAATGTAAGTAAGGAATAGGTCATAAAGGAACATTAATCATGATAAAATAGCATCGGAATAAAAAATTTAATTGTGGAAAACCATTAAGCACAAGATATGATTTTCATAGTAGCCAAGGCATTACTGCCAAGACCATCTTAGTAGAAAAAGTCCGTTTCTGAATCGAGTTCACACCTCATTCCAGTCTTGTATCACTGAACTGGATTAACATACCATTACAGAGATGTCTACCTCATGAGATAGGAATCTTTAAACAATTCATTAGAGGGAGATATAGGTCCCACAAATCTCATAATGAAATCATTCTTACGTGTCCCACAACATAAATATAAATCATTCATCATAACAAAATGAATACGTTGGGTGTCATAAACATCATCCCATCATAACATAATCCATATAAAACAAATGGATAACATTTGACCATAAGAAAAGTGAAACCATGTAAATAATAGGGACCTTATACATGAAACATACACATATGAAATAGTGTCATCTTATATGGAAAATGGTTTTGATAAAACACTTGAAAGGAATTTTTGAGGAAAATATCATTTCTTCTTCAAAATCATTTTCTTTTCAGAAAATGTCATGCAATTTTAAAAGAAAATGATTTAGTTGAAAATAGTCATGAAATCTTGTTGAGTAAGCTTCATTATAATATGGTGTTATCAAACTATAAAAATTCGTTCATGCCGTATAAGTTAAAAAAAATCGTCTCGTACTTTTGCAGAAAAAGTCAAAAAGTACCTCGTATGGTGAAAAAAATAAATATTCCTTACACACCATGTAGTAAAAGTCAAAAATGGGTAAAAATGAATTACATGAAAACATTTTTATATGACATGAACATGGATGATAAATATAACCCTAGTAAATACTTACTAATAAAAAATCTCGGATAAAAACGAGATTGGAAAATTTATCCCTTACCTTATTTCCAATTTCTTATGTATGTCTCTGAGACTCTTGTATAGTGGGTTTAAACATACTATTAAATTGTAACAGAACCATAATAATATTTATGATATCATATATGTTTCACTTACGACTTTATATTATCTGTTCATATGTCAATTCCATGTTAAAGTAGCGTTTTGGGTAAAATTGTTTCATTTATCATCTATGTTTTGACTTGTAATTATTAATACGATTACTTAGATAATGATTAATTAATTACAGAATATGAAACATGATTTATATATAATATATATTCAGATTATACATATATATATAATAGATCGATAAATGGAAATAAATACACTGTTCATGAAGACGGTAGGTCGTACGTACGCATGAATGCTGTTTTCGTTTCCTTATTGAATTGAATGGAAATAAATAAATGATATAAAAATATATATACATAAATACTGTAGAATTATTATGTCATATATTTTATGATTACTTACTATATATACTTTATAATCATTCTTGAATTATTAACATGGAACATGAATCTCATCGCGTCGTGGAGACAGTAATCCGCACGTACGCACGAGCAATGATATCGTTCCCATATTTATTGAATGGAATTAGAGTGCATGATATAATATATTAGAATTAGTAAGATGTTTTAATTATACTATATAGATATTCTTTACACCATTATACCCATCCAAGTATGGTGGCGGTAGAAAAACTAATTTCACCATGGCGTGGAGACGGTATTCCGTACGTACGCACTCGTGGTGATTTCATTTTCCATAGGATGGATAGAAGGTGAAATAGGGTTGTTTCATATTTATAAGAACATATCAGTATATAAGTAACAATGATGTTATTACTTTACAATTAAAATACTAAATAAGAGGAAGTAGAAGTAGAAAGAAACTTGAAAGAGTCAGTAGAAGAGATTACCTCTTCCTCAACACACCTCCTTTAAACTTCTTCATAGGGCACTAGAGTTGGTATTCTAAGAAGACCAGAACCTCTAATATATAACTAGAGAGGTTGAGAAGAGTAATTTTTAGGGGTTTTCCTAGCATCAAGGCTCAAAAGGGTGTGAAGAGAAGAGGGAAGGGGTGCCCTTTTTATACGGGTGGAGAGGGGCACCTTTGGAAAAACTTAAAATATTATTTTCTAATACAGTCATATTCGGTTTATAATAGTTAAAAATTGATGTATTTAAAATATAAAGTGGGTATGGATCTTAATACTCTCAACCAATATGTTTTTGACAAGTTTAGGTTACTATTTTGACCTTATCATTTATATTTAACTCTATGTTAAATTATTTAACTTTTACCGTGTCTTCTTTTTTTCTTACACTATATGGTTAATAAACATACTATAACAAGACAAAAGAACCCCAAGTGGTTGATTATTACTATATATATTATTATTTAAGTCATTTGGAAGAACTTTATATTTTTAGGAATAAAATAACAATTAATAATATAATATTTATTTTAAAAACTATTTTATATCAATTTTAAAATTATATGGAAATTGATTTTTGTGAAAATCATAACAAAATTATTAGTTCAAAAAAAGTTAATTGAACCAATACTAACATGTCACGTTATCCTATAAAATTAGTTTAATTTATAAAAAGTTTCAAATTACATTTATTTTGCTATTTATAACATAAATTATATTAATATTTCATTAATAAGGTAACTACTGCATCATAATTGTGTCATAAATAAATTAAACTATTTAATGTCTAAAAATTATAAATAAAATACCAATATTTAATAAATTGTTTTATATTTCTAATGAATATTTATAGTCGAATTTATCCTATGTATAACCCTATATGAAAAATGGTTTAGTTATTAAAAAGTGATTTTAACTATTTTAACTGTTCTTTAAAAAAAAATAATAAGTGTCCTAATCTAATCCATGTGGGCCTAAACGGTAATATTTTTTTCCTAAGGTTGTTCTGGTCGAATTACACTTATCCAATAGAATTAGTACATGTGTTAGGGTAATAATAATGTAATTTTTACCCTTAATTTTCCTATTTACTTTTAACCGTGGAAAAAAAAGTAAAATGTTACTATTCACCAAAAAAATATTTTTATCATATTGAACCAAATTTTACTCCTTGATATTAACCGTGTCTCTCAGTTTTTCAAAATTCCACTCACAGAAGCGGTAAAATTATTTTTTATGTAAATTTTCAAATTCCCATAGGAGGTTGGTAAAAGAAGGTGAAAAGTTCAATAAAATTTCTATATATCTAAAATTATTATAAAATGACTAAAATGAATTACAATGAACTTATATAGGAATTATGTATCAATTTTGACCTAAAATACGTTTAAATAAAATTAATTATTATTTAAATAAAAAGTCAGTTTTGAAATAGTAACCCAGTGTTTCCACTATTTATCAAAAATTGAAAGTTTTCAGAAAAGCATCAAAAATTCACCCTAGGCTAATTTCAATATTCCGAATCCAAAAATGAAGTCCATTTTGAAAGATAAAATTTATAAAATTTCAAAAAGTGGGTATTACTATTCATAACGGCTAGTTCATAATAATATTATAATAATATATCGTTTAGTAAAACTTGGTCTTACGTACTACACACGCTATCGAAGAAGGTCTTGATTGTGTGTAATGCAAGCCACGTCAGGGATGCGTGTAGTGAAATATTTGTTTGGTGTTCTGTATAACATAATAAAAACTTATTCCATTTATACATCAAATAAAATCTATAATTAATGTTGCGTAGAATAGTTTCCACAAAACGAACTTGAAATTGTGTGTAACACGATCCTTGAATAGTGTTGCGTATAATGCAAGCTGATACGGTGTTGTGTATAGTCCATGATTATTTTGGTGTAGCGTACAACACAAGACATCAAATAAATTAAAAAGAATAATTATTATAAAATCTCAGTGTGTTACAAATCAACCACGTAATTTGTATCACACCATTCCATATTTTATGCACGATGGTGGTTGAGTTGCTCTAAATTCAAGGGTTTCTCCAACCATTTTTGTTGCAAAAATAAATAGCATGATTCATACTCATCGTCTCATCCTCCATCGAAGAAGTAATGCCAAAACAACCATAAAATTTTCTAAGGATCTGAACAAGATGGATCCTAAATATGGTTCCACATCCTACAGGCCCCGTATTTCATTTGGATTCACCGTCCACATTTCCCTTAATCCATCTTGGGAACGGAACACGCTAGAAAACTTTAGAGGTATGATAGGGTTGTCAGAAGTTCCCATCAACATGATGATGTCGTAGTATGCTAAAATTAATCATCATGTTGATGCAATGGCCTTTTTGGATCTATAAAGATTCACGTATGGAAATGAAGGTCCTCATTTGACCTTAATTATGTCTAATTGAGTATTTGTTATGAATTAGATAATTTCAATCATACCATATCGCATGTAAAAGCTCCACAAAAACAGCAAGGACAAGGTTTTTAATCTGCTGAGATCTCTCCATATCTGCACATCTCTTTAGTTGATATTTGATAGTGTCATCAGTCTACCATATGCATTCAAAAATGTCAAAAAATATAGTTCTAAAGAGAAAAACTATTGGATCAAGAAAGAAAGAGATGTTTTGTATCTTATCATTGGTGACTACAATGGTTAAATTTAATGCAGAGTTTAATACCATAAAGTTGAAGATGTTCATCTATGTCGATCTTGTTGTGAGAATGGTGCCAAATGAAAGTAAATTTGGAAGGTTTTATCTAAGTCTTTTCAAAGATTTTTATCCAAAAAAATTGACATTCTAGGTTGTAAAAATAATGGTTGTAAAATATTTTAGAATTGATAATACTATTATGTTCATGATCCCAAATTAAGAAATCATCGGTGTTTGAGAAGGGATTTTTGTCAATGACATTTGTATTGGTGTCAAGAAGCAGATCATTAAGTAATTTAGAACATCTCTATTATAAATATTTGTCTTCAAAGTATTTTGGTTAGGAAGAAACATAGAGATTAAAGGAGTGCCATTCCCGTTATCCAACAAGAAGTTGATGGATGAGTCCATAGAGGCCATCCACTTAAATTTGTTCATGATGGAGGAAAATGATTGTTTTATGGACGACTAAATAAATCAGGTGAGAAAATTTGAGTTGTTTTCTATGATTTTTCTAGAAATCTATTTTTTTGAAACAAATGGAGTTAGATTTTTTTAGAGAAGATTCAAAGTGAGCCTGTCTTGAAGAGTCCCATTGAAATAAATCATAGTTTTTATGCCTATACCTTTGTTATCGATTGGTTTTCAATAAGTTGACCAGTGGAAGGTCGCTAGTCTTCCTTCCACAGTGCAACCATTTCCAAAAAAAATTGATTGAGATTTTTTTATTGGACCAGCATTCCATGTTTAGACCGTCATAGAGTAGATAAATTTAGAAACAATAGTATATTTGTCAACACATATTCTACCATCCAATAAAAGAGTTATTTTCTCCCAAGAGGTTAATTGGTTAGGCACTAGGTTGAAAATAGTAGTGAATTTAAAGGATTTGTGTGAACCCCAAAAGATGGGGACACCTAGTTCTGTAAATAGACGAGAATCATCTTTAATAAATAGGTCATTTATCATATTGCACTACCTGTTTGGGGGAATGTTTTTTCCAAAGAAGATAGTATATTTGTTGCAGCTAATGTCATGCCCAGAAATCTCCTCATACTATGAGAGGGAATTTTTGAGGTCTTTAATGTTTCTTTTATCACCTTGTGGAAAAATAATCATGTAATCACTTTACAATAGGTGGGTGAGAGCATAAAAATTCTGTTAGACATGAATGGACTTGAGTTGGTTTTGATCAATAATACAACTAATCAACCAACTAAGATAGTCCTCTACAATGGAGAAAATAATTGGGGAATGTGGGTCACCTTGTATAACACCTTTGGTGCATTTGACGTTTCCCCAAGGGGAACCATTGATTGGAATGGAAATAGAGTCATAATTTAATAAATTTATAATTTTAGAGATAAAGATATCATTAAAACCAAAAGATTGAAGCACCTTGAAGATAAAAATCCAATCCATGGTATCACAAGATTTTTTGATGTCCAGTTTGATGGAAATATTACCTCCTCTGTTATCTTTGTTTAAGTTCTTTAATACATTCTAAAGTAAGAAAAATATAGTTTTGGATGGATCTAACCTTTATAAACACAAATTGATTCTAGGAGAATATTTTGTGAGTTATATATGAAATCCAGTTAGCAATGAATTTTGTGATAATTTTTTAAAGAGTGTTAATGATGGAAATGGGCCTAAAAAGTTAATTTATGAAGCATTGTCAAATTCTCGAATTAGAGGGAGGAATTGGGCATTAAGGCCATGAGGGAGAAAACCATTGGAGAAAAATGATTTTACAAGCTTGAAAATATCAAATTGGATAATTTCCCAATACTATTGAATGAAACCATTATTAAATCCATCATGACCAAGAGCACTATTAAGATTTAAAATAATGGCAATATCCCTAATTTCCTGATCAAGAGGAATGTAAAGAAGAAAGGTGTTCTCATCATTATTGAACACCATTGGCATGCTCTTACGTAAGATTACCTTGTTATTATTAGTTCCATTAAAGATAGTTTCAATGTATGTTATAATAGGATTAGAAATATCATCTTTATTTTCTAAAATGTTACATCCATATTTTAGAGAGGCTAGGGGTATGTAGGCTTTCCTAGATCTTTGAAAAGAGTTATAGAATTTAGTTATTTTATCACCATCAGATAACCACTTTACATTGAAGGCATGTTTCTTAATATTATCCTTAAAAGTTGGAAAGTAATTGAGCTTTATCAAAATATTTTTTTAATGATTCAGATCAGTGTTAAAATAAGAACTAGTAGTAATGTTTTGATGTTGATTTAGTTAATTTTCGAGGAGGATATTATTGTTAGTTTTTTTGGCATGTGAGTTGCACCATCCATTGTGAATCTATTTAAGAGCTTTTAACATGAACAAACTAGAAAATAAATCATTTCACTATCTTATGGAACGACAAAAATTATTGATAATGTAAGTTTATTCAGTGTTAGAGAACTGTGCATTTTTAAACCTAAAAGTAAGAGAGAGTTTCACTATTTTGGTGGAGAAATTAACCAAAATAGGATGATGATCAGAGTGTATCTTTTGAAGGTTGGTTCTGGAGATAGTTTCCCATTTATCTAAAGTAGAATCCTTCATGAAGGCTTTATCCAATTTGGTGGCAACAACCATATTGTAGTGTTTTCTATACCATGTTTATTTGGAACCCATAAAAGTAATTTCAACAAGGTTATTGTCTTTAATAGATGTTTTATATTATCTCATGGAGATCGTTTCATGTGAGGGCCATATTTTCTCACTTGAATTGAGTATAGAATTGAATTCCCCAATAATAAACCAAGGTGTGCAAATACAAGAACCAAGGTAGGAAAGGTCATCACATATGGGTATCCTATCTTGATATCTATTTATGGCATAAAAAAGGAGCATAAAATAGGAGTGCTATAAAAAACAAAATCAAAAGTGATGGCTTGATCTAAGATGTTAAAAATATTAATATTTTGGATGGAAGAGTGAAAAAAGTCCAGAGATAATAAAATTAGGAGTTTTTTGTGGAACCAATAAGAGAATAACCATGTTGAAACAAATAATGGTATTTAGATTTAAATTTTAATTTAGGTTCAGCAATAGAAAAAAAAAATTGGACAGTGGGTGTTAATCATTCTTTTAAAAATTATGATGGTGTTAGAGATGGAAATACCCTAACAATTAAAAAAGAGGATATTCATTTAAACCTAAATTTGGAGTTTTAAAACCTTTTTTTGTGTCCCAATCCCTTCTGTCTAGATGATATTCTGATCTTTTTAGTAATGTTTGGGTTCTTGGTTTTTTTTTTACTTTTAGAGGTAGCATGGGGGATGTTTGAATTATCTACCGTAATATTATCCTTTTAGGGATATGTTTAGTAGTTCATCATGGGTAAATTAATAGATTATTCACTACTACTAGGAATATGGTGAGCATCTTGGTTAGTAATCATGTTCTCAGATATATAAGGCATAATTTTTTTATAAAATATCTGAGAAGTACTAACATTATGTTTGGTAAAATGGGGAGGATCTGTACCTAAAATATTTATATATGGGATTATATTTGAATTAAATGAGTGTAGCTTCTGTCCAAAATTGTCCAGTGTAGTTTTTGCAGTATCCCAAATAACAAGTTAAAAGGTCATCTCTTTGGGAGATGCACTGTCCAAACCAAATGGTGGTTGAGGGTTATTACAAGCTGTAACATAAGTGTCACTGCTCGAGTTTGAACCCACAAAAAGATTGCATTTTATCTACTTAGAGTCATACTCCAACACCTATTTGTTCTGGTCATCTTTTGTATCACGTATTGTGCCAACCTGTTTTCATGAAAAACCCAGAGAAGAAAAAGGATGTGAATATTGAATAATTTCAATCTTGATAAAATTAAAAAGATCAATATAAATGTACTATCCTTTAGTATCTTTAGTGGAGTCCAAAAGAGTGTATCCTATAACAAAATCTGAAAATTAAGTGTTTTTTGCTATGTTTAGGTCTCCATGAAGTGATGTGCCTGTATGAGCTCCTTCCATTGATTCTAATTGCAGATCCATTTCCAAACACTAAGGTGGTTTTGGGTGGCCTTGTAATATTGATGAAGAAATATGCTTAGGTTATTTCCATTCATTTACTAGAACCCCAATAGGATGCCCAACATGTTTTTAAATATCCCTACCTTCAGGTCCAATGGTGATTGTATCCACATTATAGTTCATGAGAACATTTCAAGTTATAGAAGTGTTAGAGGAATCAATAATAATGGGGTGAGTAGAGTTCGTACCTTCATTCTCTTCATGTCCAATTTCTTGTTTCTGAATAACATCCATAACTAAGGTCTCAATATCATTGAGAAGGTGAATATCATTATTTTATTCTTCTTCTACAAGGTCAACCCAGGAGGTATTTGAGTTAATGATTAAATCCTTGATTTATTTGGTTTCTTCACCCATACCTCATGACTTATTTTAGAAGTTTCTAGAATATCATTGTTGGGTGCCTTACATTTTTTGTTATTTTTGATTTCATTCCATTCATTATCCAATGGTTGGGCCATTTGTTGTTTCCTAATCACCCTAAAAAATTTTATGGTATGACCAATATGTTTTCAAACATCGCATTATGGTGGTTTTCTCTCATACTAAATCCTAATTTATATATTTTTTGTCTTTGGAATTGAATCTTATTGAATTAGGAAGCTATGAAGCTAGGTTGACCTCCTCCATAACCCTCACAAAGATGATTAATTCATCTTTTAATGTTCTTAGGTCAATTTTTAGGGGATATACAAAATAAGAAAGAATTTGATTGAGGATCTTAGGATTCCAAAACTACCAATTCAGGCCAGGCAATCTAACCCATACTTGTTCCATTATATTTCCATTAGTGTAATGGTTAAATGCATAGACCCAATCAGTAATCCTAAATAGACTAGGTTTAAGAAATATGTTACCTATTTTCCGTAAAATATAATGGTTACATTGATCATTAAAAAATATATGAAAGTACTCGCAGCCTATGGGTATAAATTTATAATTTAATAAACCACAAAAATGTGAAATTTTGGGTTTAAAATCAGTTAAAGTCCTAGGGAGATCACCTTCAATGTATGAGATTCGGCCCAAGATGGATAATTTGCATAATAGGTCACGTTTTGGGAGTGTATATGGATCTACTTCCACTGAGAATCCACCATCTTCAATCCTCTTGAAAAATGAGTCTTTTTTTCTATAAGATCTTTACTTGGATCTATACATTTAGGGGCATCCAGGAAAGAGATAGTTTTAGATCATCCCGTAATCATGTGGTTGGGAGTTCCATAGATCATTATTCCTTCACTATACTCAGCATCAGCACCTTGACTATCATGCTTCTGATTCCTGAAGTGGTGTGCGAAGAATATCCCAAGTGAAAGATATGTGTCCGCCATGAGGGAGTATGATCAAGGGTTAGATAACCCTAATCACTCGTGGGTTTAGATAGGGATAGTCTCCAAACTCTCTAAAATTCCATCCATAGGCGTACGCTCACACCCTAGTAGGAAATATACAAATATTTATATTTCTTATATAGTTTTCAAAATTCTATTTTAGTTATATGTTTCTCTCACACTATTAATTTGTGGTATCATGACCATAAATATTTTTGAAAACCATATTTCTACGTTAACAAGGTCAAAAAATATTCTCAAAGGGGTATAATTAATTTGTTCTTGATAATCACTGAATTGTACATATGATAACCCACACCTATTAAGAAGTTTCCAAAAACCTTTTTAGTGAAAATAAATAGAGAAAAATATGGAGAAAAAATCATTATAATGAACTCATTCTATTAAAATTTTATTTATTATTTCAATTTTCATAGATCCACTACTGCTATTTAGTAAGCCGATCATGATATTATGCTTATATTTCATATACTATTGAAAAAAATTCAAATTTGTACTCTAGATATACTTGAGAAAAATATTCAAGTAAAACATTTGGATACCTTTAAACCAGAAATATAAAATGAATAAGGCTATCAAATTAAAAATCCCCAAGAACTATTGTCATCAACTAATATGAGATAACACAATTTTTCATTATTTTTTCCATTCTTGCATTCAAATACCATTCACATTAAAAAATATGAATGAGTCCATCTGGTGAGGTTAAAGTCACCCTTTAGTGTTAAAAATGAATGTGATCTTCATAAAAAATAAATATTTATATTCCAATAATCGTGTCTTTAATTTACATCTCATGGATGATGAAATTACATGGATCTTCCATGCTTTGATTCATAATCAAGCGTGATGTCCATTAAATCCCTTGACCACTCTTGTCCCTTAAGAGTGTAACAATATTCATAAAATAAAAAATTTGGTCATCCTATAAACCTAACTGGTTAAACATGTGTGAAGATATGAAATTATTTCTGTTAATATATCTATTAAATTTGACACACTAATGTTAAAATAAAAATCATGCCTCAAAATATTGATTTTTCAATACACTACTACCAATTAATAACTTAACAGTGTTGAACATTATTAGCAGTAGGAAAAAGCATTAATAAAGATTCCCTTTATCAATACTAAAATAAGTGATGATAAAGGGTACCTTTTATTATCATTTTTTCTTACGCTGATAAATGGAACCCTTTATTAGCACAAACAAAACAAAACTTTTATCAACGCATTTTTTCACGCTGATAAAGGGTTCCTTCTTTTACGAATTTTTTTACAATGATAAAGGAAAACCATTATCAACACTTTATTTTTAACTCTCATAATGGAATCATCTGTGAGTGACTTTTTAGCACTGATAAGAGTCTGAATAATATGGAATAATTAAATAAAAAATTATTTTTTAAAAAAGGTATTAATTTTTTTAAATTAAATAACTATTCATAAAAACTACTAAACAGATTATACTATATATATATATATATTATAAATAGTATATATTGAATATATATATATATGTGTAAAATGAAAATTAAACAAATAAAAATTAAAAATATGTAAACTGAGAAAAATATTTTACATTTTATTAATGAAATAATTATTGATAATGTTAATAAATGGTATATATTAAAAATATATATACTAATGTATATAAATATTATTTATATAATTCAAAATATTTATGATTTACATTAATAGTTATATATTTAGTGAATAATTGTTTATAAAAAACAAATTAATTTTAATTGATAATATTGACTAATTGCATCGAGAAATGGTCATAATTGAGTGTCATTTAATTTTTCAATTTAATATAGACCAAACGTATTATATTGATTTCACATATACGTAATTAATGAATTTTTATAAACATACGCACACAAACCAATATATTTTTGGGAATTTAATCAATTTCATTTATTTATTATATATATTTAATATGTTTTAATATTTTAAACATGTATTCATCTTTATTTCAAAATATATCCAATTACAATGAGTTATATTTAAATAATAAAACTTTTCCTAATTTTGATATTGAAAATGTGTACTAATTTTTAGTTTTTCAATTTTACTCATTTTTTAACATTCATGCACTAAAGATTAAATATTCATTAATAATGATAAGAATATTTTATTTAAAAAATATTAATAAATAAATATATTTATAAATTTATATTTACTATTTTTTTATATTTTAAATATAAATTAATAAAAAATATTTTTTTAAAAAGAATTTATATAATTACAAATAAATAATAATATACATTCAAATTATTATAAAATTTAATAAATTTATTAAATAATGAATATATTTTCAGTATTTATATTTAAATTTATTTATTATATATATACGTACCTAAAAATATAAATACTAATTTCTTAAAAATTTATTTATATAATTGTAAATAAATAAATATATATTCTAAGAATGATAACATTATTATTTAATAAAAATTATTATTATAAGTATTATAATTATATATATAAATTATACTTTTTTTAATAATTATTGTTTTTAATAAAATTTTTATTAGTATTTATGAGGGATTTTTTTATCACTAATAAATATAGGTATTTATCAGTGTAAAAAAAGAGTTGATAAAATCCAACTTTATCAGTGCTAATGTTTCTATGCTAATAATCACGGATTTCATCAGAGCCTTTTTAGTGCTGATAATTATCTATCTTCATCAAAGATAAAAAAATAACTAATAACGATTCATTTTATCAATGATTATTAACTCAGTGATGGATGACGGAGTAAGGGGAGGGATTGTGGTGGTTTCAGGCATGGTGAATAGGCTTTTTTGAACGATCCCTTAGCTGGGGAACTAGATCTAGTGAATCTTGGTGATTGCATAGGGCCTAGAGTAATTTTCTCCCTCTGTGCTCTGCAACTTCTTGAACCCTTGAATTGGCATTTGGCTTCAGTTCCATCTATTTTGAAAATGAATTTTGCAGAAGTTATCACGTCTGCTGCGAATCCATCCTTCACTGATTTCTTATCCCCTTCTCCTCAATGAGTGATTAAAAAAGGCTAGATACTTATTGTTTCTTCCAATCAGAATGCTGTTTAAGAAAGGGTCAGCCTCTATATATTTTATATTATTTCAGGAGTTATCACCCTGAAAAGTGAACAGATGTGGAAGAATAATGAGCTGAATAAGAAAATTGATGTTGTGTGGGGATTTGACGATTGGAAAATGACTACGATGGGAATGGGCTTCTTCCACATCATCTTCCCTAACAATAATTGTAGGAGGCGGGCCATGAGTGTTGGATCTATTTACCTCAAGCACAGAATCTTATTAAGTCAGGAATGGGATCACAATTTTGATTCATTCAATGTCATTAATACTCATGTGATGGTATGGATTCGGATTAATTAACTCAATTACATGTATTTGAATCCCCATATTTATGGGACATTTAAGCCTCTATGGGAAATCCAATTTGAATGGATTGTCAAAAGGATAATCCCAGATTTTGGAGATTTTATCATGCCTTGATTGAGATTGATATTGGAAGAACACTAATGGAGGAAGTTTTCCTTACAACTAGGGATGTCAACATCACACTGGGAATCTTCAACGAAAGGAAGACGAAATTTGGCAGGGAATGCAACTTCTATGGAAATCACTACGAGGAGTGCAAGATGGCTAGGATATGTGACTATTTCAAAGTTTAGGGTCATGATGATGCTTTTTGTAGGAAGGACACTGATAATAGACAAAAACAGCCCCCCCCCATCACTACTACTCCAAAGAATGTGGGGAATGAGAATGGGGTTTTACAGGATGATATGATCTCTCTTGTTGGAATTATGGACATTGAGCATGTGTCTATGGAACTTATTTCTTAGGTTTATTTCACCATCATTTGACTAGATATGGATTTCATTGGAGTACATCACATCTTAAAGAAGCCTGGAGATACTACCCTTTCTGAGAGTTTACTTGCTATTACTAGTGATATGCATGATGTAGTGAAACAGACCCCTATGAGTGGCCCTCAAGCCATCAATGAAATTGTGTACCCACATGTTGAACCCTCTTTTGGAGTCTAGCATGATATGGAAGGATATCATTCAAAGTCACAGTTGACCCTTAATGTTGAGGATGCTTTGTATCAGCCCCAAGAGATTAATTTTTTGAGTGATGTAGTGGACACACCATTACAGACCCATGGTAATGATCATCATAATGATGTTTTATAAGATCATGCAATGCACCCATATATGACTCCACCTCTAGAAGGTGTGGTTGTCTTATGGAATAAAATGGATAAAAAACTCCACTCCCAAAATCAGTATTAATTCAGATCCATCTCTTGATCTTCCATTGAACATGATTTTGCAGTCTCAAGTTTATCCACAAGATGGGTCATAATATGAGGATTCAATTTTCACCCAGGTTATATTAAATAGGGTTTCTAAGAGAATAATGTATGATGAAGTAGTTTTGGTGCTTTACCGATCCCCTAATAAATTCAGTCCACTCTCTGGAGTTTTTTGTTCTGATGACATTGGGGTTGATCAATCGGATGATGGATCAGATGATGAGGTTAAGGCCCATGAATTATAGAGTCTTCATGAAGTAAATAATAGTATAAAATTTTTGAATGGAATGGAAAAATAAATAGGTCACTCGGGGGTGAGCTCAAACAAAGGCCACAAAATCCCAGTATAAATGAGGCTTCTATTCTGGAATTTTCAAGGTCATGGGAATGCTCCCACAGTCGAGGCCCTTAAACATATTGTTATAACAAAACATTTTTTGGAATATTGGACTCGTTGATCCAAGGATGACATTTTTCAATTGGAATGATTTCAAGAGGAAATCCCTTGGTTACTCCTTTGTTAATCACAATTTGAATGAGGAATGTGTGGAGAGCCTCTGTATTTTGATACATGATTCTATTAACCCCATATCCTACACCCAGGGAAATAATATTGTCTCAGTTTCTGTTGGAATTAATGTGAAATTATTTACTATTTCTTGTGTTCATGCTGATAACACATACATAAAATGGAGGGAATTATGGAATGTGATTGTGTCTCTCTCTTGAAAAGTGCCTCACAATTGGATCATTTTAGGTGATTTCAACATAGTTCTCCTACATACATAGATAACTAGATCTAATTTCAATAGTATTGAAGCCAATGAGTTCTCTCAATGTATTGATCATTGTAACTTGATTGAATTTTCAATGGTTGGTGCTGATTTTACCTGGGGTAGATACACTCTTAATTGGATGTAATCCAGTAAATTATATAGGTTCTTATTTTAGGTTGATGACAGAAATGAAATCCTTATTACTTCTGGTCTTTTACATCCAAAAATCCACTTGGATTATAATACCTTGGTGGTTGACATCTCTTTTATTAGTCTGAGCTTGTCCCCTATTCCATTAAAATTTAATAATGCTTGGTTTTTTATTCAAGGGTGTTAGGAGATTGTCATTGCCTCATAGAATTCTATGACTATGGGGTCTACCTCTCATATTCTGTCATCAAAACTGAAAATCTCTAATATTAGGCTGAAGGAATAGAGAAATATTTCCTTTATAAAGTTAGATGAGGATATTAAATATATTGAAGGTCATCTCCTTGACTCCCAGAATATTAATCATCTAAATTCAATTCCTTCAAGTGATGAAATATAGGCTTTATCAAAGATATATGAACTGTTTAATACTAATGAAAATATGGCCAGATAATTGTACAATTTAAGGTGTTTAAATGAAGGGGATAAGAACTCTACTTTCTTCCATTAACATCACAAGGAAAGAAAAATAAGGAGGGGAGTCAATGCCCTCAACATTAATGGATGTTTACTCACATCAGATAATGACATCTCCAATGCAGTTGTTAATTACATTACTGATCATTATTCTGAAAATGGGGCTGATATAAAACACATGATTGTGAAGAATGTCACTCAAAGCATTGATTTTCAAACAAATGAAAAATTGTTAGAGGAACCTGTGGGAATGGAGGTTAAGGAAACCCTAATATCTATGAAAATATATAGTATTGTAGGGCTTGATGGATTCCCAAATAAGTTTGTTATGTTTAGATGGGAAATTTTTGATGATGAGGTGATTAATGTAGTAAGAGAGTTATTTTTTGATTCCTCCTTGAAATATGGTGCCAACTCAAACTTCATTTATATTATACCCAAGAAGGATAATTATATAGATATTAAAGACTTTAGACCAGTTTCAATTAGAATCACCATCCCTAATATCATCAGAAAAATCATTGCCATAAGGCCTGGCAAAGTGATTAAGGGATTCATCACCCTGAATCAATTTGGTTTTGTTTTGAGAAAGAGAATTCAAACCTTTATTTTCGATGCCTCTTAATGCATTAATTTTATGAGATGAATGGTGAAATAAGGGAATATTTCACTGAAGATTAATATTTCTAAGTCCTTAGACACCATGAAATGGGGTTTTCTAATGTCCATCCTTAGAATGAATGGATTTTCTACAAAGTACATTAATCTGATTCATGAAATTTTTATGAATTATAGGCAATCAATTCTGGCCAATGGTTCTCCCATTGGATTATTTTAGTGTTCCAGGGGTGTTTGTAAAGGGGACCCTCTTTCTTGTCTTTTGTTTTCCCATATTGAGGATTATTTAAGTTGTGTTCTTTAATAGTCTTGTTCAAACTGGTTTGTACAATCTAATTAAAACTGGAAGGGATCATTATTCCCCCACCCATATTTTCAATGTTTATTATATCCTTTTTTTATTCCGGATAACACAAGGACCATTTCTTTAACTAAGGCAATTTTTAAGAACTATGAGGATGTGGCTGGATAGGCCGTTAGTTACAAAAAATTATTTTGTGGTTTTTTGAGAGGGAATATTTATCAGGAAGGATAAAAAATTCATATGGTATCTTAGGGATAAGAAGGTATATTTGACATTTAACTACCTTGGAGTTCCTCCCTTTTGGGGCAGAGTGAAAAAGTGTAATCTTGAGTCTATCTTCTCTCATATTATTTCTCAAATGGAAACATGAAAAGGGAAAGCTATGTATCATGCTTGGAGAATATAACTTGTAAATTTGGTGATCACCTTTATCCTTGTCTATGTGTTTTCTATTTATTGGTGACTTAGGGATCTCATCAATGAACAATAAAGGCATATCAGGAACTTTATATGGACTAGTTCCATCAATGATAGAAAGATGATTGTTGTGGAATTGAGAGAATGTACCAAGAAAATTGATATGGGGGGTATAAGCATAAAAGATTTGTGTGTTTTCAATGAAGATATACTTAGGATGTTTACTTAGAATCTGATCACATCCCATGAAACATCAATGGAGTTCATTTCTTCTTATATCACTTCAAAACATTCGGTGGGATATTCTTATTATCTCTATTCTTCAATATGGACTACATTGAAGTCCACTTTTAATGGTATTATGAATTATTCCATGTGTTTTGTTTTTCAGGGACTCTCTATTGAATGCCTGGAGCACTCCATGATTAGCGAGGACAATTCAAGAGGATGCTGATATTCCATATGATATGTTTTATGTCTCGACGTCCTCTATTCAAGCGGCTAGTTTGAGTAAATTTTATTTTATTCCTTCTCAAATTCATGCTAAAATTCATAGATACAATTATATCGACAGTGAAACCCTTGTTTGGAAGCCATGTTTCACTGGTATTCTATGTAATCGAACATTGTATCAGCAAATGTGTGATAGGCATATCACAACCCCTTAGTGGATTTTGGATTTGTGGACATATTTTATCCCTCCATGAGATTATCTTATATTATAAATGATATGTAAATGAAGGACTATGATGCAGAGTCTCCTTCAAAGAGATGGGATCCATATAGCTTTAGCATGCCCGCTATGTTTTTTAGAAGAGGAGATTTTTGATGATGTTTTATTGTATTGTGTTTTCATATTCCGGTTTTGGAGATATATCCATGATTCGGTTGGGTGCTGTTTGGATATGAGAACTCTGGAGGATCATTTTGCCTCAGTTGCTGCTGCATGGTGTAGTGAACAGGTCCGAAACTTACTTCTAGTTGCTACAACAGCCACTATTAACTTCATACAAAATACACACAATGTCCTGGTGTTTGATGATATCAAGACAAATTTTCAGTCTAAAGATTGAGTTATTCACATGGTAGTATATAATGCCTCCAGAGATTTAGATGGCTATATGAATAATGAGCTTAGTGATATTATCATTTGGAGAAATTTTTGTGTCTCTAGAAGGACAAAGAATATTTTGGTGATGAAGTCAACTAGGTGGATTCATCCTATTCCTTCTTGGGTGAAAGTAAATGTTGATGGGGCATCCTGGGGTGCACTGGGGCCTTCAGGCTATGTTGGTGTATTCTGTACCTATTATGGCTTCATTAAGGGTTGTTTTTATCATTTTATTTATAGGGTTCTATCATTAAGGATAATATGTGGTCTATTATCAAAGTTTTCACTTATGAGGTTCATCGTGGTTGGCGCTTTCTTGGATGGAATCAGATTCAATGGTGACTGTTGACATTCTTCGGAGATGGGCCATGGATGTCCCATGGTTGATGTTTCCTTCATGGAGTGTATGTATGCTACTTATTGATGGTCTCATCCTTAATGAGACTCATGTTTATATGGAGGCTAATCATGTTTCTGATGATTTTTCAAATAAGGCCATTGTTGTGTCATATTCGGAGCGGTACATTCTAGTTCATGAATGTTATTTTCACATAGTTGAGGCAGATGCACAACGCACTTTCTTTACTAAGCTTTGTAAACCTCCCTTGTGATGTCTTGAATTTATCTTTTATTTTTATTAAAAAATATTGGTAGGATTGGGTCAGACTCGATCCTGGGCCGCTAGATTAACTCAGTGCTGATAAAAGGTATCATTCTCAGTGCTTTTTTGGAAGAACTAATAAAAGCGACCCGATCTATTTTACAAATACTAACCACCATGAACTAGTTATTGATATCTAAATATCTTAGTAGAATCCACATGTGGTTGGTTCTCATCATTTTCAAATCCAAGAATAAATGTAGGTTAGAATGAAGGCTCCGATTTTTCCAAAGCATGAATCCCAGGCTCATGCGATTCATGGTTAGAACGAAACCAAGTCTCGAATGAAATCTAGGTTTTTGGATATCTCAAATTTCCCTCATTTATCCATTGACCATTCTCATACTACATCACACTATCACAACAACTATATTTTCACTATCCTATATTGAAACAACCCTAACTTAATTGTATTTTAGATATATTGAAGTATCTTCTTCCCCGATATCTTGTAGATATCCTTGGGACAACATTGGTAACGTGTGACTTGAAATATATCGAACCCAATGTTAGGTCATGTTTCATTGAGGTATAATAGTCTCCCAATACATATATCCCATGGCATATATCTCTTTATAATCATAATATTTTAAAATTTTCATCCATATAGTGGTCGATGTTGTCAATGGTTTGAAATATTCTATTGTAAATCACTTGGGAACATCTTTTTCATTTTTTATTGAGAAATTAATATTCTATGATTTACAAGTTTTTCCTATAAACGAAGGAAAACGTTCCACTAATCATAGGAATCTCAATATCGTACCTCATATGATCCAGAAAAATATTTTATTGTTCTTTGTCCAATACTCAAATATTATGCCTTCGACAAAAATGTGTACCAACATCCATTGATCATTATCCTTCTTGATGTGGTTCATGTTATCAACTCTACCTTGGAAAAAATATACTTTCTTTGGTATTGATCCAAAATTAAATACAAGTTCCTCATTGAATTCTTTATATAATACAATTAATTCTTTAACTGTCACACCATTCTCACAATTTCATCCATAAAAAATCCCATCTGGATTCCTAATGTATACTCCACCCTTAAGAGCTCCATTTAGGAAGATAGATTTGAAATCAATTCGGTATAATTTTGACTACATTTTCTATAAAATAGTTCAATAAATTAAAATAGATTCCAACCAGAATATGAGGGAAAATTTATCATAATTATAAATTCCTTGGATCTTGGTGTTCCCCTTTCATGCTATCCATTCTTTATTTTGAGCAAATTTTCCATAGATAATGAGTTTATTACTGAACACCGTCTTGGTTATGATATAATTTCGATCTTAAATCCTTAGTACAATTTCCCACGTCACATTTTTATTATTTGGGTTAATATCTACATGAATATATTTGATACAATTATCATCCTTATCAGCCTCTCTAAATAATTTTGTCTCTACTTGGAAAAAATAAAATTTTAAAAGTCTTACTCCATAGAGTTTCCATCAAAACTATCCCACCACCAATGAAATTTTATTTATCGATTTCTGCATTTCGTTTATTTCTTGTATTTTATAATCTCACTTCATTTTCCTCACTATCAATTTATTATTTTGAGACTATCTCATCCATGTATTCTCCCCCCTATTCTACCTAATAAAACATTAATTTTCTCTAAAGATTCATCATTATTTTAATTATTAACAATATAAAAATTTTAATTAGTGAAAAATATCTATAAATTTTATCATTTCATCGTAAACACATCTCAACCCACCTTTTTTAAATCAGTATTTAATTGTATTATTTTCTAGTATAATCAAATTTTCACTACCAAAAATCAATTTCCTATTTATAATTCTATTACCATAAATTTTTAGTAACCCCTAATAAAAATAAATTCATCTTGTTTTATATAATTTTTTTAAAATATACCCATCTTTGTAATTATAACCCACTCATTAATACTTCTTAAAAATTACTTCATTAATTTCATTACAGGTCTAATAAACACTATGTATGTTTTTCATTATTACATCTAAAAACCAATCATTATTTGATATTTCATTTTGCTTCCACCCTTATGAATATATGATTACTATCCGTGTAATGATAAAAAATGGGAGGCATTACCCCATTTTATATAATTCAATGGATTATAAAAATCATCCTCATCGGTCTCATTTTCCCCGAATAGTTAGGATTCTAATTTGTTTCTTGGGACTTATCCCGCATCACTTTTTTTGTTTCTTGAAATAATTTGAGAAAGTAGTCCATCATATAGATGGCTACTAATTTGAGTATTTCAAGATACATAGGTACATGTCCACAAGATATAGAGGATGAGTTCCAAACTACAAAATTAAATGATAATTGTTCGAAAGATGAGTTGATGGGGATGAAAAATTTTGCACTACTTTCACCTTTGGATGAATTCAAAGGATAACACCAACCAAAGTATATTAATTCTTTTTCTTAAATTCAATTACCCATTTTATTTCCAAGAATACCGAAATTCATTGAAATAATCAAATGATGACTTTCACTTATTATAATTATCTATAACTTTAAACCATTGATAATTAATATATTATGAGTATTTATATACTTATTGTAAAACATGAATATGTTTTTGAACCCAATAGGGATATTTTTTACTTTCTTTTCGAATGATTCAAATCTTCAGTATACAATATCCTATTATCACCTCATCCTCCTCACTCTATGATTGATTGTTTGGAGAGGATATATCTGTGTTTTTATCCTCATTGTTTCTTTACCATTAGAATATATTTATAGTAAAAAAATGTCTTCAGAGTGAAATAAATATCCATAGAATTAATTTATTATATCATATTTATGTTTAATTTAATTTTTTAGTATTACTCATATAATAAATTTTTTCTAGTATAGGTGGATTGTTTTTATTTTGAGTTGGGGTTTTTTTGTTCAAAGATTTTTCATGAACATGATGGAGTGGACTTAAACCCTTCAACTAAGATAATGAAAAATAAGGAAATGCATGAATAATGCATACATCAATCCAGAAATGGTGAATTCCTAATACATATTTATTTAATTTTCTCACAATATTATCTAAAATTTGTAAGGTAATTTCCTTATCATTTTTATTGAATATTGGTTTTCATCATAGATATTTCAAGAATCCATATTTTTCTTTCAACTATCTACACTAAACCAAAAAATAGATAATATGATTCTTTTTTACAATGTCACCACTATTTAAATTTTTATTGTATTTATTTTTCTAACTTCTAATAATTCATATTTATTGAATTTATGACAAAAAAATATTTTTCATTAGATTAATCCAGAAGAGTATAGAAAGTTCATTTTTCCCATTTTGGTTACTTCTTGTGATATAATGGGCACATTAGCTTCCTATTATCTTCTGAATGTCAACAATGAGAAAAAACATTTTGCTAAAAACATCAAGTAAATATGTATTGTTAGTAGTTTGACATTGAAAGATAATGTAAATATGGTAACATTGGTAGTTAAGACAGTTTGGAGTCTTTGGGACATGTTATAATCAGTCTCACATCAATATGACACATAATGTGACTAATATGATTCAAAGTGCTTCTATTTTATTTAAAAAGAACATTACATTTAGTAAAAATGAAACTAACATACTCAAAACTGAGAATAAATATTAAAATTGTTCTGCAAATTTAGTGAAATGATCCATAAGAAATTTGGGATGTGTATGAATCATTCTCATCTCAATTTGATGCATGGTGTGACTTCTATGACTAAATGTGTCTATTATTAGTTCAAAATCGATATATTAGTTGAAAAAACATCACTCACTAAAAATAGAGAAAACACACAAATATTTTCTTGATATTTAATTACGTTGATTCATTAGTCATTTTAGATGTGCATGAATCATTCTAAAATTAAACCGATAAATGATGTGATCGATATGGGTCAAATTGAATGTTTCTAGTTTAAAATGTCATTTTAGTTAAAAAAACAAGAAACATACTCAAAATCAAGGAAACAAATTTTTATTATTTTAATACTTTGTGAAAATTATTAAAAGTTTTTTTAGATGTTGATAAATCTACCACACCTAAATATGTTGCACGGTGTGATTAGTATGACTCGAAGTGCATCTTTATAATTAAAATTGACATAAATTTTAGTAAAAAGGATAATGGCCTACACAAAACCAAGAAAACACAATCATGTTTTTTTGATAATTTAGGTAAATTATCTATATATAATTTTTGATGTGTATGAATCAGCCTCACCTCAATTTGATACATGATGTTACCGGTATGACTCAATGTGTTCGTTATCAATTTAAAAAAGATAGTTCAGTTAAAAAAATGTCACTTACTAAAAACTAAGAAATCACGCTAGTATTTTCATGATAATTCAATACATCGATTAATAATTCATTTAGGATATGTAAGAATTGGTCTCACATCAAACTGATACACAATGAAATCAGTATGAGTCAATGTGCATGTTTCTAGTTTAAAATATCATTTTAGTAAAAAAGAAAAGTGACATGGTAAAAATGGGGTCAACACATTTAGATTGTTATTATTAATTTTGAAAATGATCGATAATAATTTTATGAAATAATTGATTTATACCCACCTTAATCAAGATCATGGTGTGAATGATATGACACAAAGTGCATATTTTTATTTAAATTGGACACCAATTTCAGTAAAACGGAAAACTAACCAACTCAAAACAATGAAAACGTGTTTATTTTTTGATCCATTAGTAAAAAGATACATATGTAAATTAAGATGTGTAGGAATCATCTTTACCTCAATATTATGCATGGTGTTACTGGTATGAATCAAAGCGCATCTTTTCATTTAAAATTGATATCAATTTTAGGAAAAAGGACAACTGACCTACTCAAAATTTAGAAAACACAGTCAGATTGTTTTGATACATTAGGAAAATGATCCATAAGTCATTTTTTTGTGTATGAATAAGAATTAACCTAATCTAATACATGATGTGAACAGTATAGATCAATGTTCATTTCATCAGTTTTTAATCGAAATTTGTGTTTAATAAGTTTCACTCACTAAAAATAGATAAAACATGCTCAGATTGTCTTAATAATTTTGGAAAATGATTAAAAATTTATTTTTTGATGTGTAGGAATTTGTATAATGTAGTAAAAAAATATAATGTGATAGTATGAGTTAAAGTGCATTTTTTCAGTCTAAAATGGAATTTTAGTAAAAAAGACAAGAGACATACTGAAAACCAAGAATGAGTATTTAGATTTCTTTGATACTTTAGAAAAACAATCCATAATTCATTTGAGACATGTAAGAATCAACTGCACCTCAATGTAATGCCTTGTGTGACCATTATGACTCCAAGTAAATCTTTTTAATATATAAGTGTAATTTTGGTTTGAAACGTGCATTACATAACCAAAACCGAGCAAAAGAGCCTAAATTATTTTCTCATCATTCTATCTGATATTACTGAATTAATTTCATTATAATTTTTATCTTATACTTATTTAGTTATTTTTCATAGTGGTAATTTTTTTAGATGAATAATAAATGGCGTGACATGAGAGTCTCAATGACAACTCAATCTGAAACACAATGTTCGTAGTATGAATCAAAGTTTAGTTCAAAATTGACACTTTCTATTAATTTATTTCGTTATATTATTACTAACATAATAGTATTTTCTTATTTTGGTGTTTTTTTCTCAAGTAGGGGTTAGGATCAAAAGGTAATTGAATAATACTAATATTGAATGCATGTAATAATTTATATATATGTAATTATATAAACTAATGTTTGAAATGTATATAATATAGTTTTTTATTGTAGTTGTCTTTTAAATTTTATTTTCGTTAAATTCTGTATTCCTACTTGATTTTTTGTACTTTTGGTATTTTGGTGTTGCAGTGTGTTGTTACAACACATTGCAGAATTCCCCTTTATTAGTGTTTTTTTCACTGATAAAAGAATAGCACTTTTAATCTCTCTCTAGTAGTCAGCACTTTTCTAGAACTGATAAAGGAAATTTTTAGCATTATTATAGGCCTGTTTTTTTGTAGTGATATATAATTTTATAGGATCCTACTGAGTAGAAAAATTATAAACAAGATTTTCATTTACTAATGATAATTTCTCTTATAAATGAATAGTTCATGACATTATATATGTATTCATTTACTCCCCTATCCTTATTCTTCCACAAGAATGATTCACATATCGATTCAACATCTACAGTTGTGCTTGAGATGACTGGGTCTAGGTTGATCCTCCCATACATCATTCTTATTTCTATAAAGGATAAAATATTCTCAAATTCCCAATATTCCCTTATTGGAAACACACATTGTATTTTATAGGAATATATTGCTTTAGGTTAGTTGGGAATCCATCTTTATAATAATAGTTTTGTATTTCCCTTTTATGTGAAATGAAGTAAAATGATAGGATTTCACTCAAAATTATACACTTCTATTTTGAATATCAGCATTATTAAACTTTTCAAAACCTAAAAAACTTTTAATACCACTCATATAGGGAATAAATCAATATAAATTATTCTTTTCCCATATTTTAATTTTATCATAAAATTTCTTACCGCATCGATGTAAGTTAAAAAAATTAGTAAATTCACATTTAGTATGAGTTCTTTTTATAAATCATTCTTGAATCATTGTTATATGATGTTTTCAATCTTAATAATATTAGGTGTCAAATGGAAAATATCGATTAAGTGAACTATATAATACAAAGTAATGTTACTACCTTGTATAAATTTAATAAAATCTTTCAAATTTAAAATTTCAATAGTATAAGGATAAAATTTTTGATTGAACATGATTTGGAATCCAATTCATGAAATTAAATCAATTGGTTTTTCTTTCCCCGATGTTTTCCTTTTAATTTTTTAAAGGGACCAATAATATAAGATCACTAATTCTAGTGTGTACATCAATGGTATATGAAAAATAATGAAAATATGTGTTACTAATAATGGATTGGTATATGTGTTGGATTTTATATCGCACACTTATCAATTATAGGTCATCTATTGATGATGATCAGTTTGTGTATTGATTTTTCATCAATCAATTCTTAATCACATGTTGTAAATTGGTGAATAGTGATGAAGAAAAAGGTCATACATGGTAAATATTGTGGTCATATATGGTGAATATATGAATTATACACGATGTCAATAGAGATCCTAAAAAGTGAGGACATAGATCATAAATGGTGATGATAAAATTATAAATGGAAAAGACCATGGTTATAAGGATCATGTATATACAACAGGACATTATAAATAATGAATATATTAACAAGAATGATAATAAAAATCATACAAGGAGAGATGAAACATTGGTATTTAGAGGTTTTATAGATGAAATTTCAAATCATTAATACAATTAAGTTCTTATAGTTAGAGTAAAAGTTATAAAGGAAGAAAAATATGTCTTGAATAATATATGTTTATGATATATTTAATGAATAAGCTAAATTGATTCATATAAGCCCTATTTAGGTTGTATATTATGATATAGAATTATTGAATATAATTTTATGCATTTGTTAGCTAATTTTACAAATAATAAATCAATTCGTAATATTTAATATTACATCATAGATATTTTTTTAGATTTAAATTAATTAAATTTTGAATTAAACGAAAAAATTTCCTATGTAATAAATTAATACACCGTTATTTGATATCATCCGATTGAAAATTTGAGATTAGTTATAATGTTTTACATTATGAATAATGAATTCAATGAATATTTAAAAAATTTAATTTGAAATGAGTTAATGTTTATGCATATTATAATATTCCATTATTTAAATTCATAATATATATTGAAGGAATATTTGAAATCAAGTGAATTGAGTAGGGGAATACACTTAATGAAGTTAAGAAATATTTAAAAACTATGATATGGTATAGATCATGGTATTAAGGGACAATATTATTTTCCACATTGTAATGGTTTTATCTTAAGTATTTTCTGAAACATTAAGGTCATAATTTTGGAGTTATTAAATATTTTTTTATTATTTTTTCACAGATTTAATATTTAATGTTCATTATACAATAATATAATAAATTATTCCATAATTATTTAGATATATTCATTTTTATATATTTGAATATTTTTCAAATATGAGAAACTTTTATTGATTAATGGGAGGCCTTTATCAACTAATTTACACATATTTGACCATATTTTACGGTTTAGGAAACATGTCATATTCACGGAGGACATGAATATGAAGATATATCCTTTCAATTGATTATAATTATTGATGATTAAAAGAATTTTCTAAATGTTATTGTTATCCCAGAGGATTAGTAAAATGTAAATACGTTGAAAAATATAGTTTATTGGGTGGATAGAAAATTTTTGAATACAATATAGATTGACAGTGTTTCATAATCAAAGGTTTATTAACTATATCAAGTATATTAGATTATAAATTGATGTCATAATTCTATTAAAAAGAAATAATTCTTATAAAATGTTCTGAGAGAAGAGATTGGTTTTTTGTGAAAGTCTAAAAAATAAAAATGGAGAAAAATAAAAAACATATTGAAATCTAGTTCACATGACAATGAATTTTTCTTATCAAATCCCCATCTAAAGAATTAGTTACTATCGATATTGAATAAAAAATATTTTATTAACATTCAAAATAGGGGATGTTTATATGATGCCATTGAAGATAGGGGAAGTAATTATAGTGACAATGATTCATCACATGTGGGTTTTGTTGGTTTAGGTTATATAAATTTCATATATTAGTCACTAAGAGTCATTTATGTCTATAAACTATAACGAAACCTTTTCAATGTATTTCATGGTGGATGAATAGTATGTGTTCCATTGGAGGTAGTGTGTCATCCCTAAATTATTTTTATAGATGCAGTGTTCATTGAAATGATGTTATTATACCATATAAATTTTTATCGGAAATGAAAATGAGTTTTGTGGATTTTGAAACACTGGTATATCTCTATGAATATGATCCTTGGATTTATCCAAGTTCCTGTGAACCAAGTAAATTATTATGTTCTAATGTGATTTCAACTATTTATAGTATTAATAAATTAGATATGGATTCATTTAATGATCTATAGATTGGAACTCTATTCCTAATAAGATAAGAAAAATATACAATAATGGGAGAGTTTTAATTAAGAATTTTTAATTACTGGTCACCCCAATTCACCCAATCTCAAGGTGCCTTTGATCCTACATTATAACCATGTGGTCCCATTAATATGATCATATTTTCTAAATTTTTTTTGTATTTTTATGAATTTAATTATATAAAAATAATATAGAATTTTATCACTAGAATATAATCCTTGTTATATATCATTTAGAGCTTCGTGGTTAAATTTTATTAATATATAAAATGCATGAGAAAATGAATTAAACAGATACCGTTATGTTGGTGGATTTACTGAAAGAAAAATATTGTCCTCTTTCTCTTAACTATTTTTAGGATCCCTTATTTTCCATGATAATGTGTGAATCTTAAAAATGTCAAATATTTTTCTAGAAAAACACAAAAGGATCTCATAAGATCAGAAAAACCAAATATACCATCAAAATATAAAATTTTCCCCAAAAATATTAGCTGGAGAGATTTAATATTTACAATTAATTGAATAAACCCAAATTCGCACATATTTACCCCTATGATTTTCATTTAGGTATCTCTTCACTTCACTCGAATTAATTTCATTTTCAATCAATATTTCATTTCAATATATTATTATTTAAGAAAAAAAATATTTTTTAAAAATAATTAAAATATTAAATCCCATGTTTGATTGAGAAAATTATATTAATATCAATAATTATGCATGAAAAATTTCCAATATCAACCTAGTGTGGTATATAAGATTATTTGGCGAGTCAGAATAAAATTCATATGAGTAATTCATTGCCCTTTTTTATAACTACACTATAAGTTTCATATATTTATCTATAAATAAGTTCGATTTTCCTTTTAATAACTATACTATATGTTTTAACATCATAATGTCTACAACTACCAATAAAATAAAAGAAACAAAGACATAATGCCAGGAAAACATTTTTAATGACCCTAAATGGATTATCAAAATCCCATACTAGATTACAACATCAATCTTAGTGAATTTACACAAATCCATAGAGGATACTAAAAAAAGGTTTTTGATGTTCCGATGGTTGAATGGTTTCTATATTTATCATTTAACTATATATATTTTGGTATGTTATCAAAAAATTATCAGGATATATCCATAGGATAGATATATACATTACTTATAAATAATAAACACAATTACCCTAGTACTCTTAGGTGAACATATATAATTAAAGGAAAACATATGTAAATAATCCAAATATGACTACAACATGTTATTAAATCTATTCTAGTATATTAATGAAATAAATGATTAAAAAAATCTATAAAAACCTTTAATGAATTTTAATATATATTTAGAAAATATTAAACAAGGGAGTTTTATAAATTTCTAAAAAATAATCTATACACCCTCTCAGACATCTCTATATGAGATGAATTTTTTTAGTTCACCTAAAAATATTTAATGTAAATCACAACCTACTAAAACTATTAAATATGGATAATAAATGAGTAAAATATTCAACCCAAGTCAGTTAATGAATAGAATTTCAGTAATGAGTATCAAAAGGAAAAAATGGGTTAAAACCCTTTTGAGGACACAATACACCTACTATGGAATGAAATGTCTTCTAGTGGAACTTAGTTTTGGCTTATATATGGAAAAATAAAACCTTCACATGACTCTTACCCAAATTCAACTTGGAGTAAACTCTAAATTTATTATAATTCCACATCTTATACTACATAAATTCCGATTTATACCGATTTCAAGTAAGATTTTTTGAATAAAAAGTTTTTCCACAAACATGTTCCTTAATAGGTTTATAATTTTACAAAAACACTTATATTAACCAAAATACATAGACCTTATAATAATGGTTAAAGGTTTTATAAATTTTTTAATAATAATTAATATTTCACATAAATAAACCGTTCACAATTTTCCAAACACACCTTTAAATGATAATAAAAAAATTAAAACTTCTAGATCACTAAAACATATAATCTAAACATGGATTTAATTCATGTAGTAATAAAAATTAATAATTTATTAACTATAAGATGTCATAATAAAAAACGAAGAGAAAAGAGTGATTATTGATCCAAAAAGAAGGTTCTCTATGTTCTAAAACAGAAAATACAAAATTAAAATATAAACATAACCCATGATTGAGAGAAAATCCGTTTTATTGAATAAAAAAAGAAAAAATTGACGAGATTAGAAATAATTAAGATGATGAGATACATACCATTGATCCAAGATGCTACCAAGTACGAATGATGAATTAAAGCTTCCAAGAGGGAGATAAATCCCTCATAATACACCAATAGTAACTCTAGAGTAATTTTCCATGACATGGGGTCAAAATAAAAGAATGGTGGGGGTGTTTATAGTTAAAATAAAAAAATGTTGTTTCTAATGATTTTTATTTTTTATGTATAGTTATAAAACCATAAATAAAATATCATGACCAGTACTATCCACTCCATGAGGAAAGTGATATTTCTAGTGTCGATTAAAAATGATATCAAACTAAGATATCTCTAAAATATTTTCAAGATATCAACATAAATCATAATGCAACATAAGTAAAAAAAACACATTCCAAATTTATGGTGTTATAATAATTTTTCTAGCGAGCCTTGGGAATGGATCTAGTGTAGTATCTTTGGTTATCTATAAAAGTGTTTTTTATTAATCAGCTGAGAATTAGAATTTGGGCTTTGAACTGTAATAAATAATTATTAATTTTACCTAATAAATCTAAATAGTCTATATTTTGATCTCATTCTAAGATAATTCCTTGGTATGATTAATCATATTAAAACCCAGGACAATATTTTGTTATAGGAAATGATCCAAAATAGTCAAAGATTAGAACTATGATTATATGAGGTAAATTAATTTTATACCCCTTGATATATTGATTATTTAATAATTTTGAATCCCATTTAATCAAATTCTCATGAGAAGTGCTTTAACTAGGTTTGGGTGTAATTTTAATTCCTTAATATTTGAATATTGATACACAATTAAGAGGAAAATAGATGAGGTTTTAAATTAATGACTTATTTTAAATGGAGTAAATGTTAATATCATTATATTTTTTAGTTCCTAAGATGAATAATTATAACACCATTAGTATATTTTATTATATGGAAAATATAAAGGCTTCTATTGATAACTATAATGATTGAGTTTTATTAAATAACTAAATGAGAAAATCCACACCTTAAATGGAATGTGGGATATTAATAATAGTTGGTAAAATCCCATTTCATATGACCATGGGGATTTATTTTTTCAACTAAATAGTTTGGTTCATAATTTTGTTAAATCAAATAATGGATATTAGTTTCTAATAATGGTGGATTGATATCTTCATGTGCTTCATAAAGTATCTTCTAGATTTCCACTATAAGAAGGATGAAAAATTATTTACCAATTGGTTTCATATAATGAGTATAATATAATTTATTTCTTATCTCAAGTCATCTACTTAATTTATATTATTAAAAGTGTAGATATTGGAAAGGAATTTATTTCCTAGAGGGTGTCAAAATGGGTTGATCATGTTATGTTTTCTTTAAAACATAGTGATAATTTTTATCTTTGAACTAAATATTAGAAACTAAATAAATTAAAAATAAAGTATAAATACCATTTTACTCACATAACTAATTTATTAGATTATCACAAATAAGAGAAATGGATTTCTAAAATCGACTTAAGATTGAGATATCATGGGCTAATGGTGAGAGAACATGATGTTAATAATATGACCTTTATTATTCTTCATAGACATTATGAATTCCTAGTAATGATTTATAGAGTTACTAATTCCATCATGATCTTTATGGAATTAATAAATGTAGTTTTATAAATATATCGTGAATGTATAATTATAGTGTTTTTGGATAACATCATGATTTATTTGAGATTATAATCATTCCATGAATAACATCTAGAAATAATTTTAGAAAAACTACAAGATCAAAACTTGTAAACAATGTTTTATAAATTTTATTTTCATATATAGTAAGTGTTATAGAATAAAAAACTTATATATAAAAACAGACATTAAATTGAGTGATACATATAAGTATACTTTTCAAACAATGAAAAACAAAATCAAAGCAACCACGATGATATGTAGTCCTTTATTGATGGATCAATAAATTTTTTAGATACATAAAAATATAATTTTTCCATTAATTTAGGAGAAATTGGATGGGTTTAAACCTGGTAAAAATTAAATTTTATTCTTCCTACATATTCAAATTTTTATTCTTTTTTGAAATAATATACTAAAATGTTTCACCAAATTTCTCTTCCTTATTCTCATCATAAGCCAGAAATTAAACTTATTGGGAACCGCTACCAAAGATCTTGAATATAAAGACCCCATTAGGGTATAAGAAATGTATAAAAACTCGATGGAAGGTCCAAATTGATATTAAGGTATTTCTACACAATAATATGCACAACCAATGGAGTTACCATGTAACAAACCATAACATCTATTAATGATAAACCCTTTATTTTTTACATTCAACCACTATAGAAAACGAGGATGGTTTTTTGGGACCATATATATAAGATATTACCTATAATATAATGGGTAAAATATATAAGTGGTTTTGTAAAGGAATACAATATTATTATTTTTTAAAAATTCCCCTATCACATAGATATTTGAGCCAAAGACCAACATAAAATATCCAATGACTAACACTCTATCCTCATGACCCTCATCTTCTAACATTACTATTGTTTCCAGTAGAGGAGTGTTTCATTAAATACAATATAAGGAAACCACCATTTATTACTCCTTCCCCAAACCATCTTGTTTATCTTTATTGATTATATACTTCTCTATTGTAGGATTTGAATCTTTTCCTTCTTAAACACTTATTTTATACTTCTGAATGGAATCTTGAATACAAAAATAATTAAAGACATTACCAAAATATTTTAAAATAAAATCATCTAATTTTGAAATTTCATTATCTCTCATTATCCAAGACATAAAAACCAATAATAATATACATTAAAATAACATACCCATACCTATGAACCCCAATTTCTAAAGATTATTTATGTACCAATGGAGGGGGAGAGATTTTTAACTAATTATAAAAGAAGGATAATTTATTCCCTTTTCCTTAAATTCTTCCTTCCTCAGTAACATTTTAAAACATTCAATGAATATACTAATCGTATGTATGATCAAAACCCTCACACACTGATGGATTTTCAACTAGTGATAGCCTAATGTCAACTGAGACTAAATAAAAAAACATAATCCACCATTAAAGATATATCATGAAAATATATATATAATATAACATCAATGTGATAGTCCATACATTTATTTTCCCCTGAAATAATTTCTTATGAATTTTTATAGTTACCTCAATGATAGAGAATTGTATTATGTATTTGATTCATTTATAATCAATATAACACAATGCTGAATTCATAATAAATATATTGTTTATATTACTATTATCCTTATAAGAAAATTCAAATATAACTGAGTGGTGGATTCATAAGATTCAATTCATGATAACAATAAGTTACAATAATAGTTTTCAATGTGATAATCCTTTGATCAAAACATAGGAGATTAATTATGGGGTTTTCTGACAACATAATAAAAATTAGGTTTTGGAATGGAAGTGGTATCCTTGGATGAAAAAATTAATCTACTAATGTATGAGGATTATTATATACATAAAAATTTAATTTCAATTTAGTGAGTTGGAAAATCAATTATTTTAAAGAATTATTTGATATATATTATGTATTAACAAAACCATTTTCATTAGAAAGATGAATTGAAAATGGAATGAATCAATATGGAAAACCATAGAACAATTTGATATATCCAAATCCCCATTGTTTTGTAATGAAGGGGTGATGCAAATTGACAAGAGGAGGGTAATTAAACTTTTAAAAAAAATTAAACAACGTGCAAAATGATCAGTCTAAATATTAAACAATTCAACCACACCGACATAAGAGAAAATTAATGATAAAATTAAATAAATAAAAATAAGAACACAATAATTTTATTGTGTTTTGAATCTTAATTATAATATTACACTCTTCACACACCAAACCATAAAATGAAACCAACTTTGGTATATGTATTTTAAATGAGAGTGATAAATCTTTAATATTCTGTTTTCACACCTTGAGGATTTTCCCAATTCCATTTTCTTTTATGGGTCATGAAAAAAACAAAGCCTTTTATAGGAGAAGAACCGACCTATAATTTTATAGGATAAAGAATATCCTATTTAATTTTTTGACTATAGAAGTTGCCTAGTTTTTTATTTGGTAAATAATAATATATCATTTTACTGATGAAGTCCCAACCAAGACTTTCACAAGCTATGTCCTAAAATATTCTATGTTTCAAATAAAGAGGAATATTTTCTTCTATGAGGACATACTAAACCCAAATTCTCTTAGTAGCGATTCCTTCCTCTTCTATTTTGTAGGTTAATAAAAAAATTATTTTAACGTGATATTCTAAACGGAGGAATACCTTTTGTTAGGGATGTATAACCCCATGCAAGACACACTATGTGTGATGATACAACCCAAATAGTTTCACCATAATGAAAGTGTAAAACAATTTAACCCAGTGAGTGATTATCGATTAATATGTTGAAATTATGACCAGGCAGTCCACATAACCTTCAATATGTTAAAACAATGAATCTAGGGAAAGAAATAGTTTAAATTAGAAAGGAGTTGAATTCTAAATCTGTATATATCATTTCAAACTACGTTGCACGTAAGAGTAAAGTTAGAGTCAAATATATTACTTTCTTTATTACCTAAATCAGTCTTCTTATATCAAAAATAACAATAATTATCTTCATCACATTAAAGATCATGATTATCCTTCATAAATTTGTATAATAAAATCTTCAGGTGGAAGCATTTTATGATATATTCTTGAAATGATAACCATTCTATATAAATATTATAATTAGAATAATAAAAAACTAATATTGATGTAAAATAATCCATAAAAGTTTATAATAAATTCATTATATAAGACACATTATTTTTGTGAGACTAACACTTCATATTCCAAAAATATATGAATTTATAATATCTTGTTCTATACTATCATATTGTTCATACTTAATCCCAAAATAAAAATTTCATATTTATTTTTAATAAAACTGAGGTAATTAATATCTATGAGAGTTACCTTTTATATTAATCCAAAAAAATATATATTGTATATTGAATCATTTTTAGATCTAATATTTTTCAATAATAAATATTAAAAACCTTTAGAAACTCCCTGTTAATATTTGAGACACTCTATTTATTTTTCAACATAGTAAATATTGTATATCTAAATTTCCAAAAATATACATGTGAATATCCACACACACTTAATCCTATATAAAACATATTAATTTCTTTTGAAATCAATTTCAAACATGTTTCCATGATTTTTATATAATTAATGTAAAATTTTATAAGAAATAAAACCTAAAAAACATTAATAATAAACTTCCAATAAGTATAAATATGAAATAATATAAAAACATAGTATATTTATAATTTTATTAATAACCTATAGAAATTTTTGTAACTTAGGTGATTTTGATCATGTTTGTTAATTCACATAGCAAATAATATTCCGTATCAAAAATACACATACCCAATTTTACAAATTCCAATTTTATATAGGCCAAACTATTTACATAGTTGAATTTCACAATATAAGAAAATTTATTCACATAACTGAATCTTCAATACTCTTACCTGAATTATACACACTGTGAATGGTTAATAGACGTGAAGCCTTATGTGACTCACAACCCTTATGTATGTATTAGATAACATTAATTCACTTTATGTGGGACTCATGTTACCATTATGTGGCTAATAGAGATTCTCTATTACCCTTACTAAAGTATTGGAAAAACACTAATACCATTTCATAATTTTTGTAAATACACTGGAACACTTATAGAAGTACACTGGTACCCTTACTCAAATAAAACATGATGGTTTTTACCATTAAATGATGTTTAGTTACCTTTAAATAAGTTTCAATTATCTTTACACGATCTAAAGTTACCTTTATTTGAACTTCATCTACCATTAAATGAGTTTCAATTACCTATTTTCATGATCAATTACCTTTAAGTGAGATATGTTACCTTTACACAACTATTAAATTTCATGGGTTATCGTTATGCAAGTATGTAAGTACCTTCATTAAATCCTCGAGATATGTTTGTTACCCTTATACAACTCAAAAAATAAATATTTACCCAAAAATACATTGAAAACCCAATATTACGCCTGATAAATACCTTAAAATCCCACTTACCATTATTTATCATATATAAGCTACATTTAAATGTTAATTGATAATTCAAAATAATTATTTATTCAAGGAACACAATATAGAACATATATAACATGTTTTAAACAACTAAAACATGAATTTTAATGTTATTTCAAGAAAGAATATACAAGAATCACAGTAAACTCAACATTAACCAATATAAAAGATGAAAACCTAAAAATCACAATTAACTAAGATGTGAGAAAATATAATTACGAAAAAAATTAATACATATATTAAATTTAAAAAGTAATGTTTTTAAAAAATCAAAAAATATAATATTTTAATAAATTATCTATTTTGAAAGTAATGTAAAACAAACTAATTCATCAACATTTAACATTAAAAAATTAATTCAAGAGTTTAAACCAAAAATATTTAATCATTGTTGACATCAAACATTAAAAATATCATAATAAAATGGATTTAATTTGATAAATAAAAGTGTAACTTTATATTATAAAAGCATCTATTATTCTTTCAAAAATGCATGGCTCTAATTCTTGGGTATCTTCTCCTCTATTTCCCTTATCCCACATTCCCTTCCCCTTCCACACTAACCCTTCCTCTCCCCATCCCTGTCTCCCTTTCCTACTAACTCTCCATCTCCACATCCCCATCTACCTCTCCTCTCCCTTTTCACCCCCGCTACCCCACTCCCCTCTCTCCCACTCCGTCCCCCTTTCTCTTTCTCCCTCTCTTATCCCTACAATCCCTTGCTACCCCACTCCCCATTCCCACAATCCCTATTTTAGTTCATCCTCGTTGTGTTAATATTTTTGTGTTGCTATAAATATCTAACACTTCCTTCCAAATAACCAACACCCTACCAGCTACCAACCTCCGCCTCTATCTCCACCTTAACCTACACCTTTCGGCTACCCACATCTACCATCCATCTTCCTTCCACTTCCTCCACCTCTTTCTCCACCTCTATGCTACCAAACTCCTCAAACCATTTTACAATGTCTCTAAAACCTTCCCATATTCTAGGTGCTTCTACACATCTCTTCAGTTAGTGTTCTATTACTCACCACTTTTGATTAGAATTTTGTAGGGTTTATTTGAATGATGATTGTTATATTTCCTAAAATATCCTTTTTGTTTCTACTACTGGGGGTTTGATTAACTATGGTTTTCTCCAGTACACAACCGCATAATTATGTTGAAGCTGAAAACATATAACCCATGATGGTTCTACTTTCTCATAGGTCCTTTGATTTCATCCACTTAGTATATTTCATTTAGATTTAGAACCGTAACCTCTCATGTTTTCATTGGATGAGATTTATTTGTTTCGATTTATTTCCTTCTTAATTTTCATATTTGTCTTTAATAGGGTTTAGTTGATTTGGATTATTTCACTGGGTATGTTTTATTTAATTTTTTGTCAGTTTTTCATTAGGATGGATTATTTCATTGGTTTCTACGATTATAGATTATAGGAATAGTCGGTTTATATTACTGGTATCAATTTCATGCCACAATCACCACCAGGACTAAACTATTGGGTCTTGGAGTTGTTCAAGTACAACCTTTTCAATTCTAATAAATTTATTTTCTTAAAAATATCTGAATGTTAATTTTATTATGAAAATTTTGAACTAGAATCATATGGAATTTATATCTTTCAATTACCATTAAATTATATTGGAATCTTCTCTAGTTGAATGTGAAATTTATTTTTACCTAATGAACAATTTTATGGTTACTTAAAATTACTAGTTTTTTGTGACATGTTATTTTTCAGTTTGTTTTGATATTTTTTTATTATGTATGAAAACATTAATATGAATTTGTAAATGATTTTACACTCTATTATATTTTTTTATTTCTTTCTTCAAACTTCATATATTTAGGATCCAATATATAAAATCAAAATTGTATATTATGATACTCTCAAGGTCCAAGTTTGAATTCTCAAAATTTGGTTTGTTAAATCTTTAAAGTATTCAATAGAAATAGTTTTTGTAGACTTAATTCTAAACGATAAGAATTTATGTGTAGTCTGTCTACTTAATAAATCTAATTTAATAGATGAATCTTGTAATACATATTTATATATTATATGTAATATATTTTTGTATACTATAAATGTTTTATTTAACTTGTTTCATAAAATTTATTACATAATTTAAAAAGATATGTCAATTTTATTATATTCTTATATATTTTTTTTACTAATTTATATTTTATTTTTTTTTTGTAATTTATACATAGAGGGATGTTATTTAATTTTATAGTTTTCAAAATTAAAATACATTCAATGATTTATTTTTAATTACTATCATTTTTCACATAAATGTATTAGGAAATGAAATATTTTTATTTATATATTTTAATAATATTTATTCTTTTTAATAGTAATTTATTCTATTGTACATGACTAAAAATATATAAGATTGATTTTTTTTTGTAACTTATATTTATAAGGTCGATAAATGTAAAGGTTTGAATATTTTTTAATAACTTATATGTATCAAGTCTACAAATATTTAGTTTTGAATATATATATTTTTAATTATATATATCTTAAATTGAAATGTATCTGTTCATATTTGTTATCAATATTCGAACACCTGTACTGTCAATTTATCCAGCAGGTCTGTAATTTAGATATGCTAAAATAGTGTTTATTCAAATTATAATATGTTCTTTTCATGCCATTCCAGCATCTTGTAACCAATCTGTTTGAGCATTAAGAAAATTGTTTTTGTTACATCATTATAAAATTTTAATGAAGTTGTTTTAAATATCTACTTGTTCAAATTTAAATATATATATATATATATATATTCATATTCCACGTATTTGTCCGCGTATATTAGTATTTGTTAACTAAAATAAATCAGTTCATATTAGTTAAAAATATATGTTCATTTTTAACAAAAATTTCTTCTAATGTACAGGTTGGTGAATATTTAGGTGTGGATATTTTTTATAGCTGCTATGTATTAGAAAATGAAATATATATATTCATATTTGATAATAATATTTTTTGTGTTTTAATAGTAATTTATTCTAATGTACATGACTATAAATATATAGGTTTGAATTTTTTTGGTATGTTATATGTATCAGGTCTCTAAATATTCAGATTTGAATTTTTTTTGTAACATATTTGTATCAGGTATGTATATCTTCAGGTTTGAATATTTTTTTTAAAATTATATGAATTATGAATTGAAATATAAAATTTCATATTTTCTAACAACATTAATAGAAGACTATTTTCATGTTATCTTGTATGATGCTAATTTAGATATGCTGAAACTGAGTTCATTCATGTTAGGGTTTGTTCTCCACAATCCATTTAAGTAGTGTTAACAAATATATTTTAGAAATAAAGAAATGATTTTTATATCAATCTAGAATTTTGTTGAAGTTGATTTAGAGATTTATTTGTTCATATTTTTTACATAAAAATTCATATTAATCTTATTTGTTCATATCTATTCATAGTTTTCAGCTAGAATATATTGGTTCATATTTATTAACAATATTTGTTACATTTTTAATAGTATTTTCTTCTAATGTACATGTTTTAAAAATTTAGTTTTGAATATTTTTTGTATCATCTATGTATCATGTATTAAAATTCATCGGTTTATATTTATTAACAATATTTTTCCTTTTTTTAATAATAAATTATTATAATGTATATATACGTAAATAGACAGGTTTGAATATTTTTTTATATATAATATGTATTCGTTAAGTGTTTTTAAAAGTATTTGTTCTTAATTTTGTATTCTACTTCATCTTTCATTTACATTCTAATTTTTGACCATAATATCCATTGCTTAATCATCACATAATGAGAGCATTTTTTGTGAAATAAATAAAAGAATGATTGACCTACATATGCATGTTCTCATTATTATATGTAGATTTTATCTTGAGTTATAGTGAATGATGTCTATTTAATCCTTAATTTCATGTTTCCCAAATTTCTCTTCCTTTTCTATGTAGGTTCAAATTTACCAAGATCATCAAAAACATGAGAAGCATGGTGACAATGAATCAGTTGTATCTTCAATCATAAATTCTAATCATATGATGTGACCTCATGTCCTAAATCCTCTTTTCTACCCCCCCCCCATAACTCTTCATCAGATCATGTTCCTGATTCGACCCCTCTCAACAGACACTTTATGAGGTACAAATTGTAACTATTCATACACACCTCTTTTGTTACTATTTATTATAAGAAAATTCATTTACTTATTTTAATAAATAACCTATATTACATATATATATTTATCTTAATATCTTCTTTCCTTTTTTGATTGATTTTATTATAGTTTTATTTTAGTATTGATAAGGTAAATATGAGTTTTGGTTGTTTATATTCTACACTACACATACCCATTTCAACAGAAGTATCCAAATGTCCTGGAGGAGTATAAAAAACTAAAAAAGGGATGTGTAAATTAACTTTTAAGGGGATCATTTTGACATTGTTTGATTATTTATTTTATATTTTTATGAATTTATTAGATTTCATATTCTTTGATCTATATTTTTAAACATTATCTCATCAATAATTATTATAATAATAATACTGGAAGACATATAGAAATTCAATTTATTTTATGGTCTATGATTTTTTCTATGTTTGGAATTTTCAATTCAAGCTTATCAATAATATACCCATGTTATTTTGTATATGTGATATTTTATTTTATTTAAGTGTCAATATAAAATTTGAATATATTTTATGTTTTTATTACAAAGTTTTTTGATATTATTACTTGTTAGAAATTTTCACTTTTTTTACCTCAATGAATTTTGAAGTTAGTCAATAAACTAGACAATATGATATTCTATTTGGACTGAACACTTCTCAATACCATATTAAGTTCCCATTCATCATTGGTTATTTAGTTTCTCAACAAGAAAGTTGGTATCTATTAATTAATTTATTGTATAGTAATTCAAACAAGAGTTTTATACATTTTTTAATGTCTCTAAAAAAATATATATGGATTAATAAGATTTAATTTAATTAATCTGTAAATAATATATGATTTATTAATTAATAATTTCATTTTTTAATAACTAATTTGTATTAGTATATTTCATTCAATAACTTAATTATTTTGTAAAGTCTACCGATATAGAAATTTAAACTCTAAATTTTTACATTGTTTACCAAACTTTCCACTCTTTCATTATATTATTTTCTTTTTCTGTTGTCTGGTGATATGTATAGTGGGTGTTTATCCTCCTCTATTAAATTTATTTATAGTAAAGGTTATATCCTTAAAATTTTATTTTCCTTTTTTGGATGTGAGGAGATGTTTGATTATTCTATTGGTGGTGGTTCCCCACTATATATATAATTTTACCATTTATTATGTTTGATAACTATATATTTGATGTTATATTTGTGATGTTTAATGACTATATATTTTCATTTCAATTCAACTTCTATGTTTATTGGCGTTTTTTCATTATATTAGTTCATTGTAATGCCAACAAAGGGCATGAAAATGTATATTCACATGAGAAAAATACTATTTATGTTATATATGGAAGGCATATTTGAATTTTTTTTAGAAATAAATAATAAGGAACCCTTCATGAAAGAGTGTTTTATACAATGTAAAACTTTAACTAATAACTATATATCAAGCAGTATCTATGAAAAATATTAAAAGAGTAATATTAAAAAATGAGTAGAAGAATTAATAATATTAAACTAAAAAACCATATAAATTAAAAAAATATATGTATATAAGAATATTCATACTCCCCCTGAATTATTAAATATGGTTGTTCAAGATTATAATAGAATAAAAATGTTTCTATAAGGTAAAACGACAATATTTTATGCATACACAATGAATATTCTGTTAATGGATAAATAAGAATAAAAAAAGTATCTTTTCCTTGGTTTATGATTACATGCACTAATGTATAGATAAAAAACATCAACATAAAAAAAATAAAAAACAAATTACAATAATATTCTTAAAAGAATATAATTTTTAAACAATATTTTATGTATTCAATTATGGTTATATCCCCCTGATTTGGTGTATTCTATATATTTTTTTCAATAATTTTGGTAGGAATCCTTTTTTTTATTTTGAAATCAATGACTAAATTCTATCTAGGAAGTGTCAGATCCATTACATAGCCTTCAAAACCAAGGATATGTATCCTAAGAACATGTCCTAAAGGCCTAGTGCGGTATTAGGCCTGCATCATCCTACACGTGTCCTCGCCAACCTACATCATTCTTGTGTCACCACTTCCATGGTAAATCCACTAAGTGGCTTTCCAAGATGCCAAACCTGGACATTTGGATATTAGATTATGATTTTTACCACATAGGAACTGCCCCAACTATATGATGTATTCTATATATCAATTAAAACATTAAAAATTTCAAATGGAAATTATTATCCTCAATTCCAACTACTCTATCTGGAATAAATAGACCAGTTTATATAAAAACTAAATTATATTTTAGATAAAATAGTAAAATACTACATAATCACACATATTTATCATGATAAATCATATTTAAAAAATTAAAACATGTAGGAATTGGAATTTTGAAAATAGATTCAACATTTTAAAAGTATTAACATTTATACTGAAAATAGGTTAAATTTTTTGAATTACAAATCTAAAAAAGGACTTATTAAATATTTAGTAAGCATTTAATAAATTAAAAATTATTAAAAAAACAAGTATTTATTCCCACTTAATTTTCATTTCCTTATTTTCATAAATTCAAACCATGTTCATCTGTATTTAATATTTAAAAATTTAAAACTGAACATATTTTGTATATAAAGTATATTTAATTATTTTAAAACTACACATATAAAACCATATATAATAGGTTTTAGTAAATATTATATAAAATGTAAATTCATAATTAATAACAAAATCAACTCCTCCAAAACTGATTCTTTCCTTTCTAAATGTCAAGATCAATGAACAACAAGAATAATTTTAATTCCTCTAGTGAACACTCCTCCAAAAACAAAATTTTACATCTCAAATAGCCACAAATAATGTTACAAGATATAAAAATAATATTTAATCTATAAAAATTATAATATCAATCACATAGTCCAAAATTTTCAATAATAATAACATATTCATATGCCATATGAAAAAGGAAAATGAAAATAATTACAGTTAAAAATAATTTCACTCACACTTACTGACCAAAAAAATGTTAAAGGACATAATCACTAAATGATAAAATGTATTAAATATTATCAAAAATTAAAAACAAAATATTTTAATACTCATGAAAATATAACAAGGATAAATCAATAATAATAGTCATGTGGAACAAGAGAATATGAATTTATATAGATATTACTTGGGTATAAAAAAGGTCAAACTTCACATAAATTAGAATACATAAATTTAGGTAACCAAGTGTAAAAAGGTTTAGATAGTTTGGCCTTATAATCAAATTTAATCATAAAAGTTATTTTTTGACCAAATGATTGATTGAACTAAAAAGGTAAATCAAAATCACAATGACTATAAAATTTATATTTAAATAATGTTACCTGAAAAAATTTCATGGATTTTTCTTTCAAAAATTTATTATTAAACAAAATAGAAGTAATATAACCACATTTTATTCTATTATTTTTATCAAAACATATAATGTAATAATAATTCTTTCCAATATTGAAATTTTAAGCACAATTATTATAAATAATAAATTTGAGGAAATAATTTTCATTTTTAACATTATCAAATTTATTTTTATACTTAATTTTATTTTTGAATAAAATCCAAACATCAAATAACTTTTCATGTGTGGAAGGATTTTTGTTTCTAAAATTTTCATTAAACATCTCAGTTTATTCCTTAAGCAATAAAATTGATGAATCAGTATTTTTTAATTCCAAATATAACTTCATTTTCATTCAACTAGACCATTTATATTATTATCAGAGTGACACATGTATAGAATTAATTTCATTTATTTGATATTTACATTAATATAAAATTTACTTTATATCTTCAATAATTTGAACATCATTTTCATAATTTATAAAATCATGATAATAATAAGGAAAATCATTATCTTTAGTTATACTTGTCACCTATATATTTAGATCTATTGTTTCATATAAACTATGATCAATTGGAAAATAATTCAGAGATTAATATGTTACCTTATAATATTTTTCAAATAATTCAACATTACCAAATTTTTTTGGACATTCACCCTTGTTTCATGAGCTTTCAGAATCACTCATTGAAGACATTGATTTATTTTCTTTCTTTTTGACCATATTTTTTTTCTTTAGACCATTGCGATTAATATGTACTTTCAGTAACCATAAAAAATATTATTTTAATAACCTAATATCAAATGAGAATTACTTTAAATGATACCTCATTCAAATAAATAGTTTTTCTCTTTTTTCTTGGATTTAAACAGTAATTTCATGTGTCTATACATTGTAAAAATAATGTTAACATTTTTCAAGGAACACACTTCTACAAAGGTAGTCATTTAAAGATATTTTCATATTTTATGAGTAGTGTTTCAATAAAAAAAATCATCATTTTTTTTGCACATGATCAATAAAGAATATCCATAAACTTATAAATAAGATCATATTGAACATTATATTGTATTTTCAAATCAATCAGATAATATTTAATTGAAACATAATATTTAATCATAATATCACAAAATATAATATGAATACTCTTTAGAAAATCATTTCATTGGATCTTACACTAAGTATAAATACTACCATTGAAATTTGGTGGAAATGACTAATTCAAACCATTTTTGTTCCTTTAGTTAATCATCTCTAAAAGAGTTATTTACATTTTTCTTGTATTAGGATAATAATTTATCACAATTACTATAAATAATAAATGAACAAAAATATATCTATAGGGGATCAAAGATATGAAACCAATTTTGATGTATCAACCAAAGTAATGAAAAAACTTATAATCAAAAGGTCGGGCTCTGATACAATTTTTTTGGTCTCGAAGGGGTGATGGAAATAGCAGGAGTGGGTGGGGGGATTTTCGTTTTTCAAAAAATTAATCAAAGTTTAAAATTTAAGAGAAGAAATTTATTTGTCACAAAAAATAAATAAAATAAATATAAGTGAATAAATATTAATGAAAATACAATAATAAAAAATAAGAACACAATAATTTTATAGTGTTTTCAATCTAAATGATCATTATCCACTATATAAATACTAAACTAATATATGGAATCCACTATGGTATATTTATTTTTATAGATTGAAAACTCTTAACATCATCCTTTTTCATACCCAGAGAATTAATATAATTATCAAATATTTTATGGGTTCTGAAAAAACAAATCATTTTATAGGAGGAGACCCAACCACACTTTTAAAGGATAAAACATGTCCTCTTGTTTTTTCTTTCAGGTTTATAATGATCATAGTATTTAATGGGGGAACACATAACCCAGTATTTTACATGTTTAGACCCAACCTAGACTTTCAAAGGCTAAGTCCTAACCTCTTATATGTTACAAGTCAGGATGAGCCTGGTCTTTTATAGGGACAAACTAGAACAGAAATATTATAGGGGTGGTCCTTTCCTTTTATATTTTATAGTTTAAATAGAACCTCGTATCCTGAGGGGATATACAAGTCCAACATATACTTTTTTAAGTTAGTATAAACCCCTACAAAATCCACTGTGTCTAATGATTCAACGTCAATAATTATAGTTAAACGAAGGAATTAAAAAAAGAAACCCCATGAATGAATATCAATGATAGTTATAGTGTTTGGATCAAGTAGTTCTAAATAACTTCAATATGATAAAAAAATTAATCTTGTGAAACCACATATTTAATTAAATTAGAAGTTGAATGATAAGAATCATGAATCAATTGTAAACTATATTTCATGTAAGAGTTAATCTAGAGTCACATGTCTGACTTGCTTAAATGTATGCCTCATTATTTTTTATCCAAAATAGAAAATATTATTATATTTACATTAAAGACCATTATAATCCTATATAAATTAGAAAAATAAGATATTTATATGGGTGAGTATTTCAATATAATGTAAAATGGAAAAAATACTATAAAATAATCTCGTTAGAAAAATAATGAATTAATATAGTAGAAAATATATACATAAAAGATGATAATAATTTCCTTCGAATGAACACATAATTAAAACAAGATTAATTTTTCAAATTAAAAAACCAATTCTAATTTTAACATTCTATTTCCATATAGTTATATTATTCATGATTATTTCCTAGATAAATATTTCACTTTTATTTTTTATAAAATATATATAACTAATGTCTATCTGAGTTTACTCTTAATATTTAATAAAAAATTATGATTTATAGTGAATAATTTTTATAATAATTAATAGTTCATAATCAATATTAACATCCTCAACAAACTCCCTAACAATATTCAAGACATACTTTTCATATTTTAATGGTTTTAGTCTTAAATATCTCATTTTCCAAAATACGAGTCTCAATATTGATGCACAAAAAATCATTTATAAATCTCATTAAAGTCATTATAAAATAACAAAAAAAATCTCATGGATTGTATATAATCATGTTTAATTTTAGAATTAATAAAATTTTAATAATATTCTTGAAAATCTTATAAGAAGTCCAAATTTGAAATAATATGAAAATTATAGTGTATTTCCATTTTAACAATGATATTTTGATTACATATATGAGTTCACATATCTAAAAATATTCATGACTCCAAATTCCATATATCCAATTTCACAAAACCTATTTCACATAGGTGAAATTACTCACGTATTTGAGTTTCCAAACATAAGAAAAGTTATTCATGTAGCCGAATTTCTACCACTCATACGTGATTCAAACCCATTACGTAGGGGTAATATGATTTTAACCTAATTGGGAATATTAAACTTATATAATTATTGGATAACCTAGATTACCTTCACATGAGACTCATGTAACCATTACTCAGATAATAGAAATTCTCTTTTACCCTTACGCAATTATTGTAAATGCATTGGTACCCTTAAGTTAGTATTGGAATTACACTAATACACTTACGAAAGTATAATTCTACCTTTATAAATGTAATGTCTTGAATGATTTTACCTTTAAATGATATCCTCTTTTATTTACTTTTACACATGATTAGGTTCCTATATTAAATCTCACTTACCTTTACCTGACTATTAGAATTTTTGAGTTACATATATGCAAGTATGGAATTACTCTTATACATCACTTGAGATAATATGGTTTCCTTTACTCAACTATATAAATTAATACTTACCCTTATGCAACCCCTATAAACCCAATATAAACTTTAAAAAATATCATAAAATAACACTTACCCTTACAAAACCTATAAGAAATATGTTTAAATGAAGTTTAATGGTTTTAAATACATATTTGGATAAAGAACATAATATGGAACTTATAGGATATTTTTTAAACAGTTAAAAAAATTATATCACAAGATATTTTATACAATGAAATATAAAAATTGAAGGGAAATATACCTTACTCAATATTAAAGATGAAAAAATAATCTGATACTTAATAACTCTATGATAAATTATAAATACACAACTAAATGAATTAAGAATCATGTTCAATAAAATTAGTAATATTTTTCTATTATCCAAACATAATGTGGTTTAAGGATTCACTCAATATTCCCCTCTTTTTTGATAATTACTAAAACATGTATAATTTCAAATATACTACTCCCTTTATAAATTATCAAAATGATAAATTTTCTAAAAATTCTCTCCATGAATGTAATGGGATGGAAACCAATATTCCAAATTCAACATCAGAAAATTAATTCAAAATTTAACTCATCTCCTATGTTTAAACATTCATGAAATTAGATATAAAAAAATTTATATTAAAATTGATTTCATTTGATAAATTGGAGTAAAATTTTAAAATTTTAGTGAATTATGTTGTATAGAGTGATCATATATGAAAATATATTAAAAATCAATGAGAAAACCTTCATAAAATAACCTTTTATGTAATATGAAAGTTAAAACACTAACTATACAACAACTATTTTCTATGATAAGTCATAAAATAGTAATATAATAACAAATTGTGCACATGAATTAAAAATACTAAATTGAAAAAATATATTTCATGAATATTTAAAAATATTAGCATATAAACACATTCAAACTCTCCATGAAATATTAATTGTGATTCTCCCTGAGTGATGAAAAATAAAAAATTTTCTATAATATATGACTAAAATTATTTCCCCATAAACAATGTATAATATTATAATAGCTATAAAGAATAAAATATATTATATTTTTCTTGAATTATCATATCAAGTACTAATTTACAGATTAAATTTAACATTATGATGAAAAAATAAAAATTATATTCCAAAATAGACATACAAAAAGATAATTTTTCATGCAAAATTTCAAAATATATGTATGGTTTCCTCTATTTGAATTGATTAAATCTATATATCAATTAAAATAACATGACTTTGAAAGGGAAAATAAAATCCTCAACTCTAGCTACCATATCATTAATAAAGAGAATAGTTTATATTGAAATATACATTGTAGTTTAGATAAAATAGTTAATACAACTTTCAATCACACATATTAAACATGATAAATCAAATTTAAAAATTTATAAAATAAAAACATTGGAATCTGGAAAATAGATTATACGTTTTAAAATACATTACAATTAAACAGATTTAATTTTAAAAAATCAATTAAAAATCAATTTTCTTAAATTGATTAGATATGGGGAATAAATTTAAAAATAAAAAACAATTATTTATTCCTCTTTAATTTTGTTTCCCATATTTTTAGAAATACTAGCATTTTTCATGTGTATTTGAAATTTTAAAATTGAAAACTATACAAATTTTGTATTTAAAGTGAAATTAATGTTTTCAAAACAACACATATATAAATATTTATAATAGGTTTCAATATCTAAAATAGAAAAACGAATTCATAATTAAGAATAATATTAACTCTACATAAATTGATTCTTTTCTTTCAAAATGATAATTCAAAGCAGTACAAAATGATTTTTTTTTCTAGTAGTGAACTCTCCTCTAAAAATATACATTACTGTCACAAATATCTACGAAACATGTTATAAGATATGAATTTTTTAAATATATCAAATTATGATATCATAATACAAGACCATAACTTACAACAAAAATTATAAATTCATATTACATATGAAAATGAAAAATCAAAAGCATAACACATAAATAAAATTTTAATCACTTTTACTGAATAAAAAAAAGTTAAATGAATGTATCCATAAATGATACATCGTACTAAATATTATCCATAATTAAATGATAAATCATGGAATACTCATTTTAATATACCAAGGATACAAATATTATAACATTAATATTGAATGTAAGAATATATAATTAAATAAATATTTCTTGGGTATAATAGAAGGTCTAATTTCATTTGAATTATAATATATACCTTAATGTACCCAATAAGTAGAAGGTTTAATTTTTTTTTTGAAATCATATTTAGATATAAAAGTCATTTTGCGACCAAAATATTGAATTAAATTTAAAAGGAAATGACAAGCACAATGACCATAAGATATATATTTAAAGAAATTAACCAAAGAAATTCCTATCTCTTTTCTATTCGCAAAATTATTTTTAAAGATAATATTAAACAAATAATAACAAAATGTATATTCAATTTACTATAACATTTATTGAAATAACCAATCATTCCAATAATTACAATGGATGAAAATTTATTATATATTTTACATTTCAAACAAAACTTTTCATTTCTAAATTTACCTAATTTATTTTCATTCATTAATTTTCGTTTTGAACAAATTCCTAATAATCCAAAATCATCACATATGTTCAAGAGGATATGTTTCTAATATTTTAACTCAATATTTTATTTTATTCATTATGATTTTAAATTTTAAAATCAATATTATTTAATTTAAAAAATTATTTGTTTTTCTTTTCAAAAACACCTCCATATTTTTATATTAAGGAAACATATATAGAGTGAATTTCTATTATTTGGTCATCATATGAATCATATAGATCCATTATATCTTCAATAATTAGATCATCATTTCAATAATTTAATGAATCATGAAAATAAAAATAAAAATCACTATGATTATTAATATATGTCACACATATATTTATAGATTTTATAGCATATAAACCAATATCACTTAAAAACTTTATTGAGATGAATATCTTACCAATAAATATTTTGAAAATAATGAAATATTAATAGTTTATCTTGTAATTTAGGCCATGTTGTATGAACTTTAATAATCACTTGAAGAATCCATATATTTCATTTATTTCTTCTTGACATCTGTTTGATTTTTATCTTCAGAAAATTGGGTATAATATGTTCATTCATCCGACAACCATAACAAATAGTAGTTGAACAATTTAAATTCCATTGATAATTACCTTGAATGATATCCCCTTAAATAAAATAGTGTTTCTCTTTTTTCTTAGTTGTACACACCACTTTCACGTCATTTAAATTTCTATAATTAAATTTAATAGTTAACCTATAATCTCTTTCTTAAATGGTATTTGTTTCACGATATTTCCAAATTTCACGAGTATTTTTGCAACTATTAATTTTTTTAAAATTATTTAGCAGAAAATACCAATAAATAATATACATTTACTTATAATTATGATAATATTAAACAACATGTTCTCCATCCAAATCAATCAGAATTTTTTTTTGTAAAATGTAAGATTTATTGAAAATATCCCAAAATAGAATATCAATACTCTGAAGATAATCTTCCATCCAAATATTTCATTAAGTATAATTACTACAGTTTAAATGTGTTAAAAAATGTTTATTCAAATAATTTTTATTCTTTAAGACATTAATCACTAGACAATTTCCTTCCCTTATTATTATTAAGGAATAGGCTAAAATGTTGTTATAATTAATTTAAATAATAAAATATTCCACAATATATCCTTAAGATAGGAATTATCTAAAAATAATTTTGGGATATCAAAAAAAGGGAAAAAAATGTAACCTCAAAAGGTCTAGCATGGGTACCAATTGATTGGTCTTGAAGGGGTGATGGAAACAAACAACATTAGGTTAATTGTGTTTCTTTAAAAAAATTAATCAAATTTTATACCTTAAGAGCATAAAGAGATCAGTAAAAATTTATAAAATTCAACCACACTAATATAAAAGAATAAATATAAATATAAAATAAAATAAATAAAAACAAGATCATAGTAATTTTGTAGTGGTTCATATCAAAAAAATCTTCCTCTACTCTTTACACACCAACCTAGTCTATAGAGACCACAATGGTATATAAATATTGAATGAATGTGACAACTATTTACATATTCCTTTTTCACTCCTAGAGGCCATCCTAATTTCATTGTATTTTTGGGTTTATAAAAAACTAATCCTTTTATAGAAGAAGACCCAACCAAGACTTTTATAAGCTAAATCCTAACATCTTTACTTATTCAGGTTCATAAGTAATAAAATATTTTATGGGGGAAGTCCTAACCTAGTATTTTATAGGTGTATACCCAACAAAGACTTTGAAAAGATAATTCCAAACCTATTAAATATAATAGGTCATGAGGACCATGATATTATAAAAGAATATACTAAACAGAGACTCTAATAGGATTGGAACTTTCCTTTTCTATTTTACAAGTCATGCAAGACTCATTCTTATAAAGGGATAGTCTAAACCAATGAGTACCTTTTTTGGGTATTATGACCCATTAAAAAATGCACAAAATGTTAATATAAAACCTAAAAAGTTAATAATTTTTTTTAACCTATTGCATGATTTTCAATGAGGATTTTTGTTTTTTAATTAGGAAGTTCATATTTTCTTCAAGATGTTTAAACAATGAAGCTCATGAAACCAACAATTTACATTAGAGAGCAGTTGAATGATGAAGATATAATAACCCATTTAAAACTATCTGGTATATAAGAGTAACTATACAGTTACATATATCCTTTTCGTCAATACATGGATCATTTGTTTTACATCAAAAATATCAATGAATATTTTCCTCACATTAAACACCAAGATTATCCTTTATAAATTCAAAAAATAAAATCCTTATATGGAAGAATCATTCGATATACTGTAAAAATTACAACCAAACTATAAAATAATCTATTTAGGATAGTAAAAAATTAATATATAAGTAAATACAACCATAAAATTTGATAATAAACTCATTACAATATACCCCTAATTTTGTCAAGACTAACTCTTCATATTCTAAGAACAATTCTAATTTGAACATGATATTTCTATACAATTGTAAAACTCATTCTTATTAACAAAATAAATGTTCCAAGTTTATTTTTAATAAATGATATATAATTAATATCTATCTGATTTTACTCATGGTATTCAGAAAATCAAAATAAATATTGTATACTAAATCATGTTTTAAATAACTAAATCTTAATAAAAATTATTAATATTCTATATAAGCTCTTAAAAAATAATGAATACACATTATTCAAATTTTTACTGGTTCGAATTTTAATATCCCATTTTCAAAAATATCATCTTGAATATCCATACACACTTAATCATAATATTATCTAATTAAATTAATTATAAATCAATTTAAAACATGTTTTCATATATTCTAGATTTTTATTTTGATATCTTAGAATAAATAAAAAATTAATAAAATTAATAATAAATTTACAGAAAGTGAAAATATGAAACAATACAAAACTATATTATATTTTTAATTTTATTAATATCCTATAGAAATTTACATAACCATGTACGTAATTTTGATCGCGTATCTAAATTCACATATCAAAATTCCATGTAACCCATTTCAAATATGAAAAAATATTAACATAGTTGAATTTAAAAATGTTAGAATTTTTTTCTTATATAAGAATTTCTAATTCCCTTATATGAATTTTGATACCATGAGTTTTTATTAATTTCATTTTTAAAAATAAATTAATTTTTTTAATAGCTTGCGTTACACGCAACACCAATCTTTAACAAATCGGGACAAACTATTTATATTATTATTTAAACAGAACTGTTAATACCTATACATTAAACATAGAATAATCAATATAAATAAAAAAATATTAAATATTATTTATAATGGTATTATATAAATTATACATATTGATAAAGAAGTACTTAATCATTGGTAATGTCTTTATAGTTTTCAAAAATATTATTTTCAAAAAGAAATTATTTTTTGTAAAATAATGAGTTTATTTTTGAAACTTTTAGAGAAATTAGTATATAAAATAAAATTTCTTTTTCATGTAATTATATAAAAATTATCCTAGATTGAAATTACATAATTATTTTTTAAAAGATTAATTTTACAATAAATATTTAAAATTAGTTGTTTTGATTAAAATTTTATTTTTTAAAAATAATTCATAAGGTTAATTTTTCATAAAAACGTATTTAAATGATAAATTAGATAAAAAAATTTATATATTAATCCAAATTAATTAGATAGAATTATAATTTTATTGAATTTTTTTATTTTAACATTTTAATCTTTTGTACATTTTCTCTTTAGAAAATAACATTCTCATCACGACTATAGGTATAATTTAAAATTAATATTATCCACATATGTGAATGCAATTTAGAAAAATGGATTCCATTTTTTGAATCATAAAAATTTAGATTAACAAATTCGTTAAAAATATTTTTTTACTATAGTAAACATTAAAAATAGTAACAGTTGTTTACCATGGTTAAGATAAAAATGGCTCTACCAAGTGTTAAACTGAAAATATAAGTGTTAAAAATGACACAATACTTGAAAAATCCCGTTTATAGCCATATGTAGACATTATTTATAATATTATGTATAATGGTCCATTTTTTATCCTTTTTTTCTTGATAAAATTGTGGGTACACCATCTTCTTTTCAAAAATTACAAGTATTCCACTAACCTCAGTTATAAAAGGACACCCCATATATTGTCCTTTTAAACCCTTTGGTTCAATTAATACTTACCAAAATACCTTTTTTTAATTCTCTTATATCTTTCTATAATCCTTATTTTTATCATAAATCAATCCAAGGATGGTTTTTGTTGAAAATCCAAGGAGGTTAATCGAAAAATAGGTAACATTATTCAACGAGAATTTTTAATTTATTTCTTCCCCCAACTCATTCGATTTTTATTAAAACATGATGATATAATGACCTTATTATCTCTGATATACTGATATATAATAATTTTAAGTTAGTTACCTACATCCATCTCCTCTTCCCCCAAATGGAAAATTATAACGTTACTCATGTGTACGACATACTACTACCTCACGAGCCAATGTGACACATTTTCCATCAACACCTATAAAGGTTCGTTATGATGAATGATATACTAAATGTTAATATATAATATATTTAAAATAACTATAAATATTTCAATATATTATCATATATACCATTTTTAATTTCCATTCCATAGAGATTATGATAACCTCATTCATGTGTACGGCGGACTACACCTCATGGGACAATGTGATCCTTTTTTTCACTTTTGTTTTACATGTAAGGTAATAAGGGATATATTTAATGAATATGTCTGATATATACTAAATTATATTATTCTATAATACTATTATATTATTTATATTTATTTTTCTTCATCCGTCGAAGAAATGTAAACAACGTTCATATGCATGTACAACCTACAGTCTCCGTGAATGGTGTATTTCATTATATATATATATATAATTCATAGACTACTATTATACACATATATATATAATATATTTGATACATACATATATATATTATCATTATTAAGATGATAGAACCATGATAAAATTAAGAGGACCAAAAATAACATAGAAAAAACAAAACCTAAAAATAAAGGAATTATTGTCTAAAACGTGGCTTTAACTCGAAATTATTAATAAATGGGTAATAAAGGGTCATATTTAAATTATATATTGAATAATATATATATATGGTCCTCTAATTGATTTATAATAAAATTTTCTTTATTATGGATATTTGAATGTGTATTAACAAATTCAAGACATAAGGTAATTGATTTTTGTCTCCATTTTCTTTATTTGAGGCATATTATGTTATGAACCTATCTTCATTTATGAGGTTTATATGAAAACCCTTTTAAATTTAATATCATGAATTTATTTATTCTCATTATATTTTAATATAAATTTAATTTTATTCTTTAATGGGGCTTATGATTCAAATTTACCAAAGTGGTAAAGGTTTTATGTTATAATTTTATTATTTATTAGGATTTATCATGATTATTAATATAATGATGAAATATTATGATCTATATATCAATAAAATCAGGTATATTATTGGTATGGTTATTTCTAGAGAATAATGTTTTCCCTTAATTTTCCTCTCATTTTTTACTTAAGAGTCCAAAAGATTTTGTTTATGCAAAATCATCTTTATTTATCTCTTCGATAGAAAACCTATTTTCTTCCATATATTTTTTAAAAAAAAATGCATTAAAAATTAATTTATTGAAATTACCTAAAAGATTTATTAATGAAATATTTAAACTTGTTTTACATTTTATTTTTTAAAATTAATCTTCATATCTTTTTCCAGTCAAGGCCCTTGTACATTTTATTGAAAATGTGAAAGAAGACATTGTTCTAACAAATACGGTATGAACAAAATTTATCATTTTCATGAAAATTATTTTCATTGAATATTACATTATAATATTTGGGAATTATTAATAATAAAAAGGATTTAAATAATATATTGTTATTTTTTTTTGAAAAAAGTGGTTTTAAAATAAAGTATATTTTCCTCAAGAAACGTTCCAAGTGACGTTTCTTTCAAACTAATTTCCAACTAAGATTAAATAATTTTATTAACTTATACAAGGATAATATTCAAATTATTTATCTGATTTTTTTTATTTTTATGATGAAAATATGTTTATAGAATTCATTTTTCTTTCAGGGGGTATACCATTATTATATTCATATGAAACATGTTTCTTCTTTTTTTCACAGGTTTTATTTTGATGAAATGGTGAAATGATTATAAAACTTATTTTATTTCCATATTTATTCTAGGTTTAAATTTTGATGAAACCCATTTTTATTCATGGGATAGGCTATGATGAATGATTTATGAACATGGGAAACCCATATGTATGACTTCCATTATGTGGTGGGTGGGACCTATATCTCACTCTAATGACATAGGTAAATATTGATATCTCATGAGATAAAAAGGACTAGAATAGGGAGTAAAAAAATTTAGTAAAGGACTATATCCACTATGATAGTCCTGGTGGTGAACATTGACTACTATGATGGTTTGGGATGTTAACTCATTCTGCTTTGATAGTCTCGGAAATGAGACATGAACTTCTTCGTAAATAAGTCTCTATACTTATGTGTATGAATAAAAGTCTTGTCTTATGACATTATCATGATACCATGGATCATATTTTTTTTATGACCTTATCATTCATTTTTTATTAAAAAAATCTCAAAATAAAATGACCCCAGATTGTGATCATTGATATGTAGGGTATAATTCTCAATTTTTATGCTCCCATTATCAAAACATTCTTATCATATTATTTTTATATATCTCACTTTTTTTTACCATTACGGAGAAATTGAGATCACCGTTTATTATTTTTATTTTACTATGGTTATGAATAAATTTATTATGTATTATTTTTTTATAAGGATTATTGTTATGATGAACTTAGTGGGTGATGATATAGTTCACTTAAAAACCAGTTGTTTATGATTCTATGTTTAACAATGAACTATGAATTTATGTTCATCGGGAATGTGTTTGATTAATGTAAATAATTTTTATCATAAAATTAGTAAATATCTATGTACTAAAATATAGAGTCATTATAGATTGTATCATAGGATGGTTTCAACTAAAATTTGGAAACTAGGATTAGAAATAATTTATGAGAACCCTTAGGAAAATCCTAATTATAGGGTAAGATACTAATGCTTTGGTAATGAAGATATTTTATTTTTTACATAGAAATACATTACCTTATGGATACTAAAATTTGACATTGTTCTAGAATAGATGTACCAAGGGGTAATGTCTCTAAAAAAGGCATGTTGCACTTTCCTCAAGCATTACCTGGTACATGAAAATAGGCCCTACTACACACCTGGTTTGACAATCATGGGTATATTATTTATTTAAATAAAATTATATTTATGAAACATCATGAAGGGTTTGAAAAAATAGTGGTCAAGGATAAACCATCTTAAACATATAATATCATATATTTGAAATAAATTATCTTGATTTAGATATCATGAAATATTTTTCATAACATTGTGGTTTTGTACTATTATTAGGGTTGATCACACTATGATTTTTAATTTTAGTTGATGGTTAGAACCCAAATAAATCATGTTAATGCTAAATGTGATGGAAAATTAAATGATTTTACCTTTGAGAATGTGAATGGTATGGGAGATAGAATGAAAAATGTAATTTTTACGCTCACACAAATTTATGAAGCTGTAAATCATACCATACTTAGAAAATATACAATTATGGAAAAAAATTGTTGAGTCCTTAATGATGAAATTCACACCTTCATTCAGTGGGTCTTCTAATCCTCTAGTTTCGTTGAATTGGATCAACACCACTAAAATGTTATTTTCCATCCTATAGTGTTCAGAGCCAAAGAAAATCATTTTGGATGTCTATCATTTATAAGGTAATGAAAATTAATGGTGGAATATTACTAAGAATATCATGAAATAATTTGAAATTTACATCATGTAATGGTACGAGTTCACAATATTATTTATCAATAAATAGATTCATTAAATTCATTTTTTGAGGATGGATAAGTAGTTCCCTTAGCTAAAGAAAACGGATTATTAATCAACTAGTAGCCATGTGGAAAATTATGCAAGACATTTGAGGTACAATTCTTGTATTATAATCTAATCTAATATTATGTTTTATCAAATCATTAGCATATTAAATCCAATTCTATAAAGGACATTATCGAAAATATACATTAGTAGTTATAAAGAGATTTTCCAATGTGCTATCAAGGTAGAAATGCAGTATAGAGTTATGTACCAATCTCATGGTTTTGATAAGAAAATAATGATTGAATTAAAAGAAGAATCTAAGAACCATGGAGACAAGAGGATGAGATTTAGCTTATGCTCAACGGGTGGGAAGAATCGTAGATGAAATTGTCTTAAGGGGTCTACTATTTTTTGTAAGTATGGGAAAAAAGTTCATTGAGAAATCGACTACTGAAGTGATAGGAAATTGTTAGATAATGATGATAATATAGGGAAATCTCTATAGAATGCTCCAACCACACTCTATTTTCTCAAATTAAAATAGTATGGGCACTATTCTCACAGGTTCCCAAATACGAAGGATAATGATGATGATCAACATTAGAAACCTCTTAATCCCAGGGGAAAAGGGAAATCTCATGTGATCACTATTTCTAACGAGGGGTGTGGTAATGATGTGGTTAAATGCACACATAAAATACACTATAGAACTATTAATGTATTATTTTACTCCAAATATACACATACATTTATATATAATGAATTTTATAAAGGTATCATGATTCTATACAAGATGATTACATGTACAATTAATAACGAAAACCCCTAATAATATAATGGCTATATATCAAGTATATGATTCTTATTCGGTTTATGTTTTTTGGAATGTTCTTCCTATAAATTCTTTCATTATTCAGATGGTTTAATTTCCTGTTTTAGGCATAGATTGTATTTCTATACCTAATGGAATAATTAATTTCTAAGGAAGGGAAGTCGTATTTAATATTCCAAACCAAACTACGATTGTTTATCTGTGAAATTAAAAATATGTACTTATAATGGAAAACTAATCTATTGTATGGGTTTGAATTCCTAATAAAGAGGATCATTTAACTCATATTATTTAGGAGAAACTCGACAAGCATTATATTCTTATTTTTTGGGTTTTTATTGATTTCTTTCTGGAATACATTCCTAGTTATCAACCAAAATGTGATGTTGAATTCTCAATATAACTCATACCTATCACCAAACAAATTTCAAAGACTCCCAATAGAATTTACATGACTGATGTTTTGGAATAGAATTAGAAATTATAAAAGAACCATTAAAAGGGACCCATTCATCAATATGCGTCACCTTGGGGTAGACCTGTTCTTTTCTTTAAAAAAATAATGGATTGATGTGACTCTATTTTTAATATTAGGAGATAAACAAGATCATGATCAAGAAAAATTATCCATTACCCTGTATTTCTGACTTGATTGATCAAATTCATAGAGATCAATACATTTATAAGCTTCAAATTCATTTTAGAAAAAATAAATTTATGTTCAAGGAGGATATACCCAAAAAAATACCATACAAGGTTTTGAAACTATGTATATATAGTGAATCCATTAAATTTTACCAATTCTATCCCTATCATCGTGAGTTTAATGAATAGTGTCTTTTGAAATTACATTGATGAGTTTTTGGTGGTCTCTTTAAATGATATTATTATACAATAAAAGATAAATTAATAGCATGAAGATCACTTGAGGATTGAGATGAATACCCTAATAAAATAAAATTTGTATGAAAATAATTAAAAATGGTGAAATTTGGCTGAAAAAGCATCATTTTGGGGTCATATAATTTCAATATAATTTAAATTGATGTATCCTTAAAAGTTCATGTCTATTGAATGTTGGCCTAAACAAACTATCGTGACTGAAATATGAAGTTTACTTAGTTTGTATGGATATAATCAAAGGGTTTTAGAAATTTTATTATGACCATCTAATCCACTCATGAAGTTAACTCAAAAGGGAGTCACGTTACTCTGGGAAAATTTTTGTGAGGAAAATTTCAAGAAACTGAAGAGAATATTAGTCCAAAAACCTAATCATACATTACCCATTACTGAAGAAGGGTTTTTAATCTATAGAAATGAATCTAATAAAAGGATATATATATATATATATATTTTCTTATGAATAATGAAATGGTTATATGTTATGCCTCATGAATGTTGAAGGTTCATGATAAAAATTACCCAACTCATGATTTTGAGTTTCCAGTGGTAATTTATTTCATTAAATATATAAAGTAATTTTATTATGGATAAAAGTTTTATATATTACAATATAAAAAATTAAAGTGAACATTAACATAGAAGGCGTTGAATATTCACCAGAGAATATAGTTAGAGATTTTTAATGATTATGACTGCTCAATAATTTTCCACTATGGGAAAGTGAACAAAGAGGACGATTCTTTGAGTTGAAATGATAATGATAACTTATCTATGATGAGGATAAAAGAGATATAATATTTATAGTTTCTCCAAGGATGGATATTTAATCCTAAAATAAGGGTAAAAATATTATCCTACTCAATTGAATTTTCAACGATGTATTCAAGTGAATAATAAAGAGTTACAAAAGGAAAATATAGATCTATAATTGAAGGTTAGAAATTTTCACGAGTTTAACATTAATCCTGACTAAATTATAAGGTTAAAAAATTTTGTATTTTTTTCATCCATACCATATTTAAAAAATGATATATTAGATGAAGTTCATAGTTCTTCATTATATATTCAACTGAGAAACATTAATTTGTTTCAATATTTGAAAGTGTATTTATTATATTATGAAATAGAGAGAGGTGTCATATATTTTTTATATCATTTATAGGTATATCATCAAGTTAAGGTTGATTGAAAAAATTCTAAGGGGATATTACATCTATTACCCATACCAAAATAAAAAGGGAAAACATCATAATGGATTTTTTCATAGAACTCCCTAAAAAATCTAACAAGTATAATGATATATGGGTTTTAGTCTATTTCCATACAAAGTCATCACACTTCATCATGACCAGAGAATATTTTTTCTAGGCCATATTTATAAGTTTTATGTTAAGGAACTGGTAAGGTTTCATGGAGTAACACATTCAATTATGTTTGACTGAGATGAAAGGTTTACCTAGAGGTTTTGATAATGTATCCCCAAGCCCTTTATAAAGAGTTGAGTTTCAACATCATGTATCATCATCAAAATAGATAGTCAGTCTAAGAAAACAATTCAAATTCTAAAGGATATGTTTTAATCTTGTCTTATGAATTTCAAAGGTGGTTGGGATCAACAACTTCATCTACTTGAGTTTTCATAGAATAATATATTTCACACAAGTATTCAGATAGATTTTTATGTATCCCCATTTTTAATGAAGCAAAGATATCAAATGACTTCGAATAAAGTTGGGGAAAGAAATATATTGATACCTGAGATAGATAATGAAATATAAGATAAAGTTTGAGGCATTCCACAACCCATAATGTTGGAATAAACTCAACAGAAATGTTGTGCTGATAATCATCAACATGATCTTGAATTTGATATTAGTGAAAAGATGTTTCTAATAATTTTTCCATTGAATATGGTAATAAGATTCAATAAGAATGGGAATCTATACCCTATATATATAGGTCCCTTTGAAATTATTGATTCAACATGAATTCTTAGATAGTGTTGTTGGAATCATTTTGTAGGGGTGGATTGAGATCCTTTATCATCTATGTTATCTATGTAGAGTTCATGGAATTTTTATTAATTAAGAAATCTGCGAGATGAGTGTTTACATAGAAGATTATGTATACCATAGTGCCATGGGTGTTATCCCCATATATATATTGTTCTCTTTAGAAATCCAATGTTTACATCTAGTGGAATGGACTGATGAGGAGTACATCTCAATCGGAGACCATCAATACTAATTGTTTCTTGGAGTGTGTTCTCTTAGATTAGTGCTATGGGGATTCATAGATCATTAATACTATTCTAGCATTATATTTGTGAAATTACTTTGTGAATGTGTTTCAATTTTGAGTATATATAGATATTCTTGATATATGTGTGGTAGACATATACTCTATAGATATAACTATTTTTTGTTGTTATTTTCATGGATATTTAGGATGTCTTAATGGGCATATTTATACTCACCCCTTCACCAGATTTTCCCACACATGTCATGTCTTCGGAAGATGATCAACCCTGTTGATGGAGTACTAGAGGAACCCGGAATTTGTGGATCTTAGCATGTCATACAGAATGAGGCGTATTCTAGTGGTATTGTTGGGTGTTATCCGTATATATTGATTCGGGTTGACATGTTTTCAAACACATTGTGGTGAGATTTTATTTGGCCATATTCTCATCCAATTACTTGTTTTCATACTCTAGTAGTATTATTTTTATTTATTCATTCATTTTAATTAGTTTTTTTAGATTTTTTTCATTGTATGGGATTGAATATGTCTGTATGTGTACATGTACTCTAGATTAAGGACTCCCATGTTAATTGTTCCTAAATCAATACTAGTCTCCAACCATGGCCTATTTGGGATGATAATGGTGTGTCATGAAATAGGCCCTATTTTCATGGCTCATGAATGTTTTCTATTATAACTAAGACTATTCTACATTATGAAAGGATTCTATGAAATTGGTTTGGGGAAAACTTTATAAATTGTTTCAAATTTCAACTTTTGTCCATGGACACTAATGAGGTTACAACAGTTGAATAATCCATACACCAATACTCTGATCACATACTTTTCATGTCAGTATATGTGGACACAAGTTTCATTGGAAAATAGTATATAAAACATAGTAACTGGTTTTGTTTCTATTTCATTCAAGGGTTATCTCTCTAGATATACTCATTGGTTGTGGTACATCTTTTTTATTTTAGGATGCTTCCACAATGTACGCCATCAAGGAATGAGATTCATGTTCATAAGGATGATACAAATAGGGTTGTGGAATTGATACAAGGACCATTTCCTTTTTTTATCTCTAGTAGGCTCACACTATATACCTCATCCTTTTGAGAAGTAGATAGTACTCATTTATTCAACAGATGTGTTTGGTAGGATGAGTGCACATCATGAGTATTAGTGACCGTGACCCCATAAGCTCTATGTTGATCCTGACCTATAATTGGTTGAGGAAAATCATGATGTGGTGAAGTAGGTTTTCAAATCATTTGAGGACACAAGAATATCCCATGGTGTTTCTAGAAGTGATAGTTCTCCATAGATATGCTGAAATATGGTGGGGTTTTGTGACCCATTATTATAATGAGGAGACTATAGCATTGTCAGTGTTTTATCACATATTTATAGAAGTGTTTTCACCAACTATATAGGGGTTTTAATGTACCTATGAGATTCTACTTCTTTGATAGGGATGAAAAAATAAAGATAAGAATTCATCGATGTTCACTAACATATCTAGGTACTCGATGAATATGGTATGGGATTAGTTCATTTGGGCATGGACCTTCAAGAAAAAACATTATAGAGAAATCAGATATAGATTAATACATGTTTCTTATCCAACCTATGATTAGGTGTGAGAGAGAACATTTGTGGTTGAGTTTTTTGGGTTGAGAAGATGTATATAGTGGTTTGAGATAGTGGGAACACATGAGCATAATCTTCGATAGCAGGGAGTTAACATCAACCTCATTTACATAGATGTGAATAGTGTTTCTAGAGGTTGTCTCGGGATAGAGGTTATGTGTTTCAAGGCTGACATTATGCGTCTCATCATCCAAAATATATGCAGTGCTTCTTATGTCATAGAAGGGGACATCATCAACATTTTTTCCATCCCCCATATGGATAATAGGGAAACTATGGTTGCGCTACCGAGGAAAAAGAAGATAGATGACCAGACAGGTCAAGAATTCGTTATACAGGGAAAGGGAGCTATGAGATCAGTGGGATTTGGTATAATCTTTTCCTTGTTATCACGACAACCGAAGGTGGTCCCTTCCAGGATTCATGAGTTTTGGGATATGGGTTGGGACAACTAGATCCAGTCAATGATTATGACTTAGAGGCTTCCAGTATTATTTGAGGTTAGATACATGTCTTTTTTACATTATATATATTACTAATATACATAGGTCTTAGTTGTTAATTTATATATTAATATCTATATTGATACATAGTGATTCCAGTTGAGAATTTGGCTCAACATTTTTTCTTAGAGAATTCCACTGGAGATGACTCAATGATCCACAACACGTGCTGACAGTGTAACCAAAATCTTGGAGGTTGTTCGTTCTATTATGATTTATTTATTTTAGTGACGATTCCATATGAAATCATCTTATATGTAATGGTTATCTATAGTTAATTTCCAGATAGACTGTTTCAGGAGGACTACGTTTCATTTTTGGGTGAAAAGGAAACCCAAGTAAAACATTATGGAATCTGAGTTATGAGGTAGAAGTCAATTACTTATCAATTGGATAATTTAATCCTTGGTGTATTGGATGGTAGAAGAATCCACATCCCTGCAGTGGTGACAGAGTTTGAGGACCTCTTTCTGAATTATTTTTTCAGCATACCTCCTTGTCTAGATATAAAAATTTTCAATTATTTACACCTTGGTATGACCTCAATACCTACACATGGATATTGTATGGCTCTCGCATAGATTTAAGAGATGATGTTGTGGTTAGAAAATTTTTATTGGAAGGGAGTTATTATAAATTGTTTTTTACCCAACACATATGTATTGTTTTTCACCAAGATGGTGGATTGGATCTTGAGGTTGTTTTCAAAATATTGTCTCTAAAACTAGGGGACTAAAAATAAAAACAATCCACTAATAATGATCTATGTCCTCTTAGACAAGTTGAGTTGAGAAAGATGGTTCTTGAATAGTGAACTCATATCTTTCTATCACCATTTTCATGTATGGAGTGAGGATTTATCGAAGACAACCTTCATATTTACCTATGGTCACTATGAGTACATGGTGATTCCATGTGGCATGAAGAACGTTTTGGAAGTGTTTATGGATATCATGAACCACATCATTCATCCCTTACATGATCAGTTCATGATAGTATTAATAGATTATATTTTCATTATAATCAGTGTCCTAGGAGGGTCCCATGAGCCACATGAGGATGGTTATGGATATACTTTGAGAGCACCATAATTACATGAAACTATCTAAGAATAAATTGTGGAATATGGAGGATCACATTCAAGTAAATCTTATCCTATAAATCAGTTCAGTAGTGGGCCCAATGAATGTTCGATAAGTGTTTTCATGGGAGCCAAAAAATAGGGTGAAGGAGTTATGAAGCTTCCTTGGGAAGGAGGGACACTATTGGAGATTCATACATGACATATCTTTTATATTAGCTCCAATGATATAATTTATCTGAATAGGGTATCCTTTCATTTGGAAAAAAGGTTCCATAATTCATTCCATTAGTTGAGGCTGAGATTGATGAGTGCTCCCATATTTAGATTTCCTGATGATTATGTCGAGTATGTAATGGACTATGATGCATCAGTTACCAAGCATAGTTGAATGATGATGTAGAGAAAGATGGTGATTGCATATGGTTCACTTCAGTTGTTACCACATGAGAAAAACTATATTACCCTCTATCTAGAGTTATTGTTAGTAGCATTCACACTATCATTTGGGAGACACTACTTGATGGGAAAGCAACTTATTGTCTAATTATACCACAAGAATGTGAATTATATCTTCTCCAAGATGTATTGTAACTTGAGATAGATGAAAAAGGATAGTGTTTATCTTGGATTATGAATTTTTGATTTTCTATACTCCTTGGAAAGGGAATGTAGTAGCCAAATTTCTAAGAAAGTGATCATATTCATAGTTGATGAGTGAGGTGTCAGAGTATTCATACATTCGGTAGTCATCATTTTTAGATGGAGAAAGATAAACTGACCCCCAGTTGATAATAGTTACCACTTCACTTTTTTATGATTTAAAGAGGCACACCTTAGTGATTTTGATTGTGAGTCCCCATGTACTCATATACCCATTAGGCATGCTTCTATTTTTATGGTGGTGGGAGAATGTCATTATTTTCAGAGTAAAGATAATTATACCAATAACATATTGGTATGTCATTCTAAGAAATATTGATATATATATACATTAGTGGTTCATCCATGTTTCGAAATGATATACCTTGACCTTCAATTTTAGTTTTGGTGTCCAGAGATGAATAAATATGTTGTGTAGTTTCTCTCTATATTCCATACTTCTAAACATGTCGAGGCTAAGTTCCATGTTTTAGTGAGTTTATTGTATCCCCTTGAGATTCCAAATTTTTTGTGGGATGTGGTATACATGGACATTTTAATGGGTTCACCACTACATAAATGGGATAAAATTCAATATCCAGGGACTTTTTGTGGATGAACTCCATGTTCCAGATAGATTATCATAGCCCCGTGAGGTTATGAAGTAGTGGTGGGTTGGGATATCAATGGACTTTTTGATGGGTTTACCACAATATCTAGGGGACACAGTTTTATTATTGCGACTTTACTGTGACTCCACATGTCATCCCACTTCCTTTCTATCTGAGATTAGAGTTCAGTAGAGATATTGAGACACTTTTAAGTGAATTAGATTGTTTGACCCCATCGTGTTCATTTGAAAATCACTTATGACCATGATTATAACAACACATGTCATTAATGGAAGCCATTATAGGAGGCTTTTGGGACTCAAATGAATTTTAACATTGATTTTCACCCCTATACTGACAACTAAAATGAGATGACAATTCATGTCCTATATTAAATGTATCGATCATTCCGGTTGGAATTTGGCCATAGTTTGTTGGATCAATTCAGTTTTGTCGGTTTTAACATAAAAAACCTACCATTCATCAATCACTATGGAATAATTTGATGAATTTTAAGGGTGACCCTATAGGTCAACATATGCTAGACTAACCCATGAATGTCATCATTTATTTTAAAAATTTGGTATGAAGCACTAAATAGATAGTTTATATCATAGAAAAGTGTATGAGGGCTGAATAGATCCTTTATAAGACTTATCCTAACTCACGATAGAAGATTATGGAGTTCGAGGTGGGAGACCATTTTTCCTTATGGGTATCACATCGACATTGATTAAATATATTTTTCTAGGTGGAATGATATCTCTGAGATTTAATTATCTATTTCGTGATACAATGTTTATTTGTTTAGGTTTTTTAACACATAGATCTATTTAAATAGTTAGACTAGGTACTCTATGACTTCCACATGCCATAGATAATGAGTTATGTACATGATTGTATGCACAAAATAGACATGGGAAAGCTGGAAATCAAGGCTAGAGCTACATTTTACAATTTCATGTTAGTGATTGAGGACAGTCAGGAAAGGATCCTTCGTGCGTGATTGATTCTCGATGTTTGTGTATGGTGGAAGCATGGGAATCTTGTAGAGAAAACATGGGAGTGGGAGGATCAGATGAATCCCCAATACCCACATCTCATTGTGTAGATTTTTTGGATTTTTGAGACATAAATCTCATAGATAGGGAAAATAAAATGAATCTGATTTACTATGTATTATTATTTTTATATTTTATACATTAATTTTGTGATCATACACTTATAGAGAATGTGATTCCAATACCCAATGTTCTTAAAATATACGATTGAAATATATTAAAAATATTAAATTCACAAGCATGTAGTTTTCATGAAATGTATACAAAATTTAAAACAGGGTCCTATATTAGAAATCGGAATGCATCATTGAGTTCCTAACATTTTTTTACCTTGAGATAGACATAACTTTTTTCTATGAGGGGTGTTTCTAAAGAACTCATTGTCAGAAAAAAATGTATAAAATAAATAAATAAAACAGATATATTTTTTCCCTTAATAAAATGACAGATATTATACTTCAAATATGATGTGATGAAAAAAATTATGGTTAGACTCAGGACCCTACAATTTTGAGAGATTTTTGGAGGGTAGTTAGAGGAGAATCCATGGGAGAACGATAGCTAAATCATGGATAAATGATTGATTCACAAATGGATTTAATGATCTCACCAATAACAATGGCATGGCTTAGTTCATCATCATTGATTGATCCAAATCGTGGTTGGATGTTTTTTTATTTATGAAATATAATTTATATATACGATGAACGTGATTCAATCTACTAGAGGATTGAATTGAAGATCGATTTTATTACATGATGGGTTTATCTATGTGGATATAATTGGAGATTACAAAATATTTTATGGTTCATCATTATTTTTACTAAAGGAAACAGAAAAAGGAAAACCAAACACAACTGAATATTTTTTCTTCTTGTATGGTTTTCTTTATTTTCTCCCATTATTCAATGTTCATTCATTAATGGGGTTTTGTTTTCCATGTGTTTCAAACCAAATACCTATGAATGGAATGTTTCATTCCAATTTCATGGTTGAATGATTCAATATAATGAATTTTAACTCTATACAGTGAGTGGATAATATGTAAACTCTAGTGATAAGAAAATTCGATTAGATTATAAATCATTGGGTTCTAACAGTGCATGTCATAGTGATGAATATAGATAATGACTGATTTACATCATAATCAGGTTATCAGAATCTGGAATGAAACGACGGTGAGACATAGGCACCATACATTTTCACTTCCTGATGCGATTCCTGGCGGAACAAGGGGTCAGATCAGTCAATGGAGACATTAGGAAGAAACCAATGGGATATGTAAAATCCCTTAATAAATGTTTTCTATTCAGAATAAACATGCTATATAGGGACTCTATGGGTTTTCTTAGGTTTCCATGGTAGAATAAAATATTACATGGCATGATACTTTGTCGCACGACATGTTCCTTGACATGGATGTTCAGTATATGCCTCGGAGTGTACATGTACATCACCAAGAATACAAATACATGGATTCTTCATGTACTCTGATATGGACATTGACCAGGCTTGTGTACATGGGATTAATAATGTACATGGACATGGGAAAAAGTACATGGGTGTGGAAATTTTGTGTACATCGGTGTGGACATCAACATAGTCCACATTCATAGAAAAAAACCACTATCCCTCGGACATTGCATGTAATTATAATACAATATTTTTAAATCCTTAAATATGTCCTAGTTCTCTTGTGCTCTGTATCACTGATGTTTTTCATAGGGTGTGCACCCTATGTCTTTTTCCCTCGGTTAAGTATTAAATCGCATCCAACATAGATGATTTCAATCCTTTTTGTATGAATTCTTAGATCGAGTTGTTGGAATCATTCTATGAATCCCATAGTGATATCCACTATATTCTCCATTCCCTTGGTGGAGTTATTTGTATCATCCTGACCAACACTGTGTGGGCATCTATCTCTTGATTAGAATGACAATACCGATTTATTTATTCATATACACCATGGGCATGGGTGTGATCTTAATCCATTTATCGTTATCTTCTGACTTCTAACATGTTCTTCTTATAGAATGATGCAGCGAATAGTAAATTTTAGATAGACACAATTATATCTATCTATCTACTGGGGTATGTTGTTCTAGATGAGGGCTATGTGGAATCTTCGAGCATGAATCCCAGTATGGAAATACAGTTATGGAATTTCATTGAGACTGGGTATCTTTGTTGTGTATATGTTGATATTAATTTTAAATGTCTTTTATATGTATACATGTGTAGATTTAACTTTTATAGTTATTTTTATCTGTTTCATAATTTTAGGTTTTCCATCTTTCTGTTGTTATACTCACCACTACACTATATTTTCCCACATGTATCATTTATTGATTAAAAGATAGACCCTTTAATTAAGTTATAATTGATCCAGGGACATGCAGTGCTCAGAGATATCGAGATACTGAGGTGTTTTCCTGTGGTATTCATTACAGTACACCCCATTGTTACATGTAAGATGGACATATTTTCAGACTCTTTGTAGATGGATTTTATTTTTCCATATTTAATTTACAGTAATTAATGTCGTACTCTAGCTATGGGATTCAAAAGTATGCATGATTGTTTTATCAGTTTTTTACATTTTATCATCATATGGTATTTTAGATGACTATGTGTTTATATTTAATTTAGGGCATATCCTCCCATGATAGTGACATACCAACTCGACACTAGTGGTTATCCCTAGAATATTGGAGGTTGGCTGGGGGAGTCACAAAACATGACCCATTGGGACATGTCATGACATTGGGTATACATTAAATTTTTTTTTGAGGTAATATATATATATATATATATATATATATATCATTTTCCGAGGTAATGAATGTAAAACTAAATAACTCTTTAGTTATTTTTTAAATAATGTGGGGTTTTTTTCTAAAAGTTGCATCAATACTAAAGGCTATATAATATATTTTTTATGATCATTGAAATCCTTATGGTTACAATCATCCTAGTTGTAAGATACTCCTTCTTCAGTTGAGTCATAATGGGTAGGTATTTACCATCAACAATTAATAAAAGCTTACAAAATATAGGGGAAATATTCCAAATGACCTATCTTGTATAATATAATTTTATATGGGGATATAAATTATATCATTTATATTATAAATTATAACTGCATGTCCATGTGGTATACAAAATTTTAATGGACTTTAACGTAAATAACTCTAAATGTACATTTAAATAGGTTCATTTTTAAGGAATATTATGATTATTGGTTGAATATTTCTTCAAGGTTAGCTAAGAAATCATAATATTTGTTTTATTGGAAAAAATATTATCAACATATAATTCCATTGATTTGATTAAAGGGTAAATGAAAATATAGTGCATGTAAAAACTATAAGTAGTGCCATAATTTTCCAGGACTATGGGAATTATGTGATAGCACTATACCCATATAAGTTCCCTAAAGTCAATAGAATTTTCATCACCAATATAACACCCCAAGCGTTTATGGGACGTTTCCCTATAAATAATATATTAGCAAGCATTGTACACAACATGGAGTTTTAACACATCATGACAAATCAATATAGCCGTTCTAAGAATTAATATCCACTTTTTAAAATATTATAAATTTTATTTTTCAAAATGAACTTAATTTTTGGATTCGGAATATCAAAATTAACTTAGGGTGAATTTTGGTATTTTTCTGAATACATTCAATTTTTGATCAAAAGTGAAAAACACAACAATATTGTTTAAAACCAACATTTTATTTAAATAATTGGTTATTTTATATTAATATTTTTAGTTCAAAAAAGTTACATATTACCTATATGTGTTCAATTTAATTCATTGGAGTCATTTTATAAGATGTTTAGATATATAAAATTTTATTGAACTTTTTACCGTCTTTTACCCAGCTTCTAAGAGCAATTACAAATTTTCATAAAACATAATTCTACCACTTCTGTGAGATGAATTTAAAAAATCTAAGAGTCCCAATTGATATTATTAAGTAAAATGTGGTTTAATAAGTTGAAAATAATTTTTGGCAAATAGTAACTTTTGACTTTTTTTTACCACAGTTCAAAGTAAATAGACTAATTCAGGGTACAAATGATATTATAATTACCCTAAAACATGACTTAATTCTATTAGATATGTTTAATTCTCAAAAAAAACATTTGGAATAAAATATGATCCCATTTGGTCCACTTGGATTAGATTATGACATTTATTATTATTTTATTTAAAGAATAGTTAAAAGAGTTATATTCAATGTTTAATAACCAAACCATTTTTATTATTGGGTAATACAGAAGATAAATTATACTATGAATATTAATTAGTAATATAAAATGATTTCATACATAATTGTATTTTATTTATATTTTTAAGACATTATATAATTTAATTCATTTATGACACAATGATGATGCAGTAATTACCTTACGAATGAAATATTAAAATAATTGATTTCATAAATATCCAATTAAAAGTAATTTGAACCTTTTGATGATTTCCACTAATTTTATAAGTTAATATGACATGTTAGGGTTTATTAGATAATTTTTTTCTAAGTATTCAAGTAGTTATGATTTTCACAAAAACCAAGTACTAAATAATGTTAAAACTGACACAATTGAGTTTCTAAAACAGATACTATATTATTAATTGATATAATATTTAAAAAAAAAATCTAAAGATCATCCAAAGGACATAGATAAGGGTATATATATTAATAATGATCCAATTGGGGTTCTCTTGGCTTGTTAAAATATTTTTATTAAAAATATAATATAAAAATACAAAGAGACACGCTAAATGTCAAATTATTTAACTAAGAGTTAAATCCAAAAGAAAATGTTAATATGGTGACCTAACCCATCTAAAACATATTGGATGATATTTTTGTGACCCAGAACCACCATATCCTCTAAATAAATCTTTTATGATCCATTAAAAACCAAAAATGAATTTATTATAAAATAATATTTCAACTTTTCATTAAGTGACCATCACCACTCTTATAAAATGGTACTTCCCCTTATCTTAATTTCACACCTCCAAATCCATTTTTCTCTACAAGAACCTTCCCAAATATCCTCCCAACATTCCTTAATTCATCCTAGAGGACTTCCTTTGGTCAGAATTCCAACCTACAGAAAACTTTTGATCAAATCAAAAGGAGGAACCTGAAGACAAGGTAAACATTTTATCACCTCTTTCAAGTTCTTTTCTTCTTCCACTTACTCTTTTTTTCTTGTTTACATTCTAAAATAATATCACCAGTATCTTCAATATACTATGGTTTTATTTTAAAAATGGTACAACCATATTCATTATTCTATCCATCATATGAATGTTAAAGTCACCATATGTGCGTACGTACGGCTTACCGTCTCCACATCGTGGTGTTGTTTTTTATTCAAACACATAATTATTTGGATGTGTATAATAATAAGTATAACTAATGTAATTAATAAATATAACATGTTAATGATTCTGTATATATGATATACCATCCAATTACATATGATTTCACCATCAATATAATGATATTGTCGCTCGTGCGTACAAACAGATTACCATCTCCACGACCGTGATGAGATTCATTCCCCATAGTAATCATTCAAGAATAATTTTCTTTTTATGATTAAAAATTATTTTTATGAACATAATATAATTCTGTATTTGAATCAAATACATCCTATCCATAACAAACATGGCATACTTAACCAAGCATAAAATGGAAAACGAATCAGTTAACACCTGAAATAATGATACTACTGAAATATTATTAACAATGAATTATTAGAGGATCACTTATGATATCATATTTATGTATATAGTTCATTTATAATTTAATAAAAATATTTTATCTAATCTAAAGGAGGTTAACATACCATCGACTTGTGAAATGTACAAGTTAACGGTTAATTTCATTATATGATTATTATCCGAGGTAGTTTTTATGTAAATATCTACTAGGACTTCTTTATTATCCACATAAATGATCATTATAAATGTATTTGAAATTTTTTATACTATTTACTAGAATACGGGTTAAAAAAGTTTATACCCTTGTTTGACTTTTTATAAAATGTTTTTATTGGAATCATTTTGTCATTTTCGAAACACGGTACTTTATTACCTTTTCAACAAAATTATGGTAAGAATGGATTTTTTAATCTTATAAGAAATGTGTGTGTATTTTCCACCGTTATATCTTCATTGAAGCATTCAATACAATCATATAATAATATTTTCAAGATAAATCTTTTATTTTATAATTATATGTATTTTAAATTATTTAAAAATAGAAAGAGGTATTTATTTCACATAGTTTTCATTGCATATTTGTCTACATGATTTGATAGATTTTATACTCGGTTGTTTTTAATATATTATGATACAAATATTCCATATTGTATTGACGTTTTTTTGATTTTCTATACTGTGGTTGTGTTATTTTTACACAATTCATGGTTTATAGAAAAAGTATTTACATTTCTTATTCTAGTTTTAATACGATTGTTTATGTTATGTTTAAACCTTTTCATATGAGCAATGCATTGGTGTTTGTATGTAACGGGTGGTGTCAACTATAGCTCCTCGTTAAATCGGTATGTATGATGAGATAAACTAGTGTCTTGGTATATGTCCTGGACAAAATCTTATTTTTATTCTTGGAACAAGGCCTTTACTATGTGGTTATGAATTCTGGCATAATAGATTCCGTCCTTATGAAAATGGCTATTGATATTGCATGTGATTGTTTGAATATTATAATACCCATGTGAATAAGAAAATGTTATTAATTGATTATATCATTTCCATATTATACTGAATTTTAATATTAAAAGGCTTTTGTTTTAGTATTATACATTTCCTTAAATGTTTTTTCTTATTCATGAATGTTACATATGTATTGTTATCCTTACTAAGAATCTGAGCTCACCCCATTCTATGTATTATTTTTCTATGGATGTGAAGAAGTATTTTATGGTTGAACTGTAGGGATTGGAAAAGGATTTATGTGTGTTCAAAAGGGTAAAAAAATTTGTGGATGTTTTTATTTCATGATGTAATGAAAAACATATGAATGTATCTAGTATTTCCAAGGCTACTAAACTAATCGGTCTTTCAGGACATGATTTCTTGAATCATGCCAATGTTATGTAACAATGCACCAACTTTTTTTAACTGGGGTTAGGGAAATATAGTTGGTATTAGAGGAAATTTATTGCAATCATTGGAAGCTATAATTAAAAAAACATTGATTTGGAAACATTACCCTATGATATACTTTAAGGATTAGAATAGCTGAACTTCCTATAATTATGGTAATGAAGAGATTTTTTGATTTTTCCAAGCAATACACCCCTTTCTGGGTACGAGAAGGTAGAGGAGGCTCTAGCACAGATGTACCTAGGGGTAAAACCCGAAAACACCACTTTGTTCAAGACTCTATTAGAAGATAGTTCACAACAACAGGCTGTGCTGCACTTTTGGTTACGACACTCCCAGGGGATATGATTTGGAAAATTATCATTTTATTTAAAAACAATTATGAAGGGTTTATGAGTAAACATTTCCTCAAAGAAAACGTTTTTATGATTATGGATTATATCCATAAACTGTTCAATTTTTGTTAACTATTTTACATGTTTTGAATTATGTATTGTGATTCCTAAACTAATCAAGTGTATACCATTGTATAGAAATTGCATCTAGTGGAAGAAATGGAAACTATATCAACCGATGTAATATATGTAGGGATTTACCTCCTAGTCTAGATAATTATAGTGGAGCTGGTGATGCAACTAGAGTTGATCAACATATCACCATACTGGGACAACTCACTAAGGTTATTAATAATAACCTTACCCGTATAGAGCAACCTGATCCACAACGTGGAGGATCAATGATAGACTAGTTCATGAGGAAACAACAACCGTCATTTATTGGGAGTAAAATACATAAGTAGATGAGCAATGGATAAATTCCCTATATAAAATATTTCATTCTTGGGGGAGTAGAGAAAAGGAAAAAGTTGTCATGGTATTTTATCCCCTCATGGGTGATGAAGATCAATGGTGGTCATTAATACAAAACACAAATAATGATGATGAAGTATAGAACATGGAATGGAAGGTGTTTATGGATATTTTCTTTGAAAAATACATTCCTCGTGACCATTGAGAGGATATTGAAAGATAGTTTTTGAGTCAATGGAAAATGAAGGATGAGAATGTTGCAATGTATGAGTCTAACTTTACAAGGATAGAAAGGCACACATTAGATTATATACATATCATATGGAGTTAGATTGATTGATTATTTGTTGAGTTAAAACCATTTCTTCATGAAGAATTAGACTCACAATCCTTCTCATCATACAAGTATATTGTCTCATGCGCTATCAAGACATAAAATGAATTATCTACGTCTTAAATCATTAAAGAAAAAAAGAGAAAAACGGATCTGTCGAACACTCTAAAAATGGAAATAATAGGATGAAGTGAAAAGTTGAATATAAATCCTGTGGTAAATGTGGGAAGAAAAACCATGTTATTTTCCTAAAGGGAAAGGGATTCTATTAAAAATGTAGTGAAAAACACCACCATGCTCGTGATTGCAAGGGAAAGAAAGAGGCTGTCAATGTTGAATGCTATGATTTTTGAGAAAATGGTCATTATGCAAAGGAATGTTCTATGTGCCAAGGTAACATACCTAAGAAAAGTCCATGGGAGAAAGTCCAAGATTATGTGATCACTACTACTAAGGTTAAACCTCCGAAAGACATAGTGGTAGGTAAATTAATGGTTTCCTCAAGTTTCGTCAATGCTTTATCTAATTCTAGATCATCAAATTTTTTATATCTTCCTAGTTTGCTTAGAAAATTAGATATTTTCAAATTGACATAAAAAGGTATTTTTTAGCCAAAACAGCTAAGGGATGTACTGTCGAAACAAAGTATTGTGGATCAGTTCTCATTAGGGAATATAAATGTTCTTTATTTGATGATTTCATCATCATACCAATGATTGAATTTGATATAATCTTCAGAATGGATTGGATTTTAGGCCAATATGCAAAAAAATTTTGTATGATGAAGGCGGTTACAATCATTGATAATGATTAAGAGTACCTTATATTTAGATCAGAGACATCACCACCTATTTATTATCTATATCCACCCTCTATATCTCTACAAAATTCAATTATTGGTGAAGAAGAGAATGAAATAACTATCGGTGAGAAAAATAATGTTCTAATAGAGGACATACTTATTGTAAAAGAATATACTGACATGTTTCTGAAGGATTTAATAGGACATCCTCCAGAACGTGAAATTGATCTTTCCATTGATTTAATTGCTCATTTAATGCACATATCAAAGACATCTAGTAGAATGGACACTGTGGAATTAGTTGAACATAATAAATAGATGGAGTAATTGATTAATAAGGGATTTATTTTCCCTAGTGTTTTTCCATGGGGAGCCCTTATCTTTTTTGTTAAGAAGAACGATGGATCTATGAGGTTGTGCATTGAGTACTGAGAGATCAATGCTATAACAAAAAATATCAAGTATCACCTATCATTCATTGATGATTTATTCGACCAACTTCATGGAGATCATTATTTTTTAATGATTGACCTTCGATCTGGATATCATAAGTTGTGTGTGAGGAAAGAAGACATTCTGAAAATAGCATTTTGAACCAGGTATGGGAATTATGAGTTTACAGTAATTCCATTTGGATTGACTAATGCACCCTATATCTTCATGGATCTAATGAATAGAGTTTTCCATGAATATCTTGATGAATTTATCGTGGTATTTATTGATGATATTTTGGTATACTCAAAAATCTACAAAGATTATGAAAATACCTTTCACATTATCCTAAGGACTCTTAGAAAAAATGAATTATATGGGCAATTTAACAAGTGTGAATTCTTGCTTCAAGATATTTCCTTTCTTTTCCATATTGTCGTTAAGGATGGAATATTTTTTTATCCTTAAAATAACAAGGCAATCCATGAATGGAAAGAACCGATGAGTATAACTGAGGTACACAATTTTATTGGTTTAACATGTTATTATTGGAATTTTGTCCATAATTATTCCCGATTGGCTAACCCATTAACCAAGATCACTTGTAAAATGGTTAAATAAGTTTGGAAAAAATAAGGGGAAGAATTTTTTGAAGAACTGAAGAGAAGATTATTTATTGCTTATCTCTTGATTCAACCATCAGGGAACGATGAGTTTGTTATTTATAGTGAATCTTCAAAGAAAAGACTTGGTTGAGTACTTATACAGAATGATAGATTTATCTCTTATGCATCACGATAGCTAAATATTCATGAGAAAAACTATACTACTCATGATATTTAGTTAGAAACTGTAATATTTGATCTGAATATATGGAGACACTATCTCTATGGAGAAAATGTGAGATTTATACTGATCACAAGAGTTTGAAGTATTTTTCCCACATAAATAACAAAACATGAGGCAAAGATGATGGATTTAACTACATAAGGACTATTATTTCACTATACACTACCACCTCGGGAAGGAAAATAAGGTGTTAGATGCCTTTATCTGAAAAGATCATGGAGTATTGAACAAAATGGGAGTTAAAAATGATCCTATATACATGGATCTTATAATTATGGATATGGGAATAACCATGGAAGGTGAAACATTAATGCTTTTTCAAATGGTTGTCAAACCATATTAAACAGAAATGGTGAAAAGTTCTCAAACTGATGATGAGTATTTTCAAAAGATAATTAAAGCTGTGAATGATGGGATATTGATTGACTTCATATATGTAAATGGAATTTTGAAATTTGGGAAGATACATTGTGTTCCTAACATATCTGATCTAAAAAGTGAATTGATAGATGAATCTCAAAGCTCCAATTTTTTTATACACCATCAGATAACCAAGATGAATAAGGATTTGATGGAACATTTTTTGTGGGACAACATTATAACAACCCATACTTTACATACATTTTTATTACTTCAAAATTGAAGCATACTTATTAAAACATATAACAAAACCATGAAAGGACGGTATAGGTATAGTGTCTTTAGAAACTGGGAAACATAAACAACTGGTTCATAAATCGTCTACACTATCTCTCATTTATTTCATCATAAATATAATCCCTTTTGGCATATCTTACTTAATAAGTATCTTCCTGACCTGGGGAAAGAAAACATACAAAAGGGTGAGCTCAAATGCTCAGTAAGGGTAAAAAAAGAAATATCAATCACATCATATTTATAAGAGCATAACATTTTTGAAATCTTAACCTGTAAAAGCGAGCATAATTTCATAACATGGGATAAATCATAGTAGTGAAATGAAATCCCAATAATCATAACATAAAACATGAAACTTTTTGGCATACACACATAATCATATAGAATCATTTCTTATTAGTCAAGACTCATTTCCAAGACTATCATAGAGGACAAAGTCCATTACTGAACTGAGTTCACTCCTCGTTCTAGTCATATATCTCTGAACCAGATTTACATGTCGTTCCAGCCATGTTTATCTCATGAGAGATAAATATTTACCCAATACATTGGTGGGAGATAGTGGTCCAACCCATATAATAATGAAACTATTCTTATGTGTGCCACAAAATCATAAATCATACATCATCGCATAACCCATGTAGTAAAAATGGGATTCTTAAACAACATGACATCATAAAACAATTCATATAAAATAAAAGAATTCATAAAAATAATTCCATCACAACATAATCAAATCAATGTAATAATAGGGATAGAAACAGAACCCTATATTATCATAGATGGAAAATAATTTTGATAAATCACTTGCACTCCATTCATGAGGAAAATATCCATTCTACTTCAAAAACATTTTCCTTTATTTAAAATGTCATACAATTTTAAACTAAAATATGTTGATTAAAAATAAACATGAAAACATGTAAGGGAAGCTTCTTGGAAATAATGTTTTAAAAATCCATTCATGCCATATAAGTTAAAAAAACATTCTTCTCGTACTTTTTTTTTGGAAAAGTCAAAAAGTACCTCGTACGAAAAATGACAAAATATTCCTTTCATATCATTTACTAAAAACTCATCAAAGGGTAACATTGGATTTAAAAAATTGTAGGTGGATGGTAAAATATTACATATTGAGGAAACATGGATGTGGATGATAAAATACCCCCCAGTAAATACCAAAGTATAAACAATCTCAGATAAAATGAGATTGTGATATTTTCTCTTACCTTAGGTCTGATTTGCTTCGTAAGTGTCTAAACCTCCTATATAATGATTTAAATAATTATATTTACTTATTATAGAATCATAATTATTGTTATGATATCATATATGGTCATATTCTTAGCTTCTTATTAGTAATATTTCATTACTACTTGTTATTCGAGTGTTTATTACTTTTTGTTCTTATGCGTGTTTTGTCGAATAAATTCTTATTCATCTCATTAGGTTATAGATACCTCATTTCCAGAATTGTATTAGTGTAATATATATCATATTCATCCATTCAATTCATTTATATAATCATTATGCAATGAAGATCATGTAGAACGAGTCGCATCACATCGTGGAGATGGTATTTCGTACGTACGCACGAGCGAAGATATCGTTCCCATGATCAGGGAATTGTATTAGAGTGTATGTATACTATTTCAGAATCAATATCACTTTAAAATAATCATATATAGTTATAATTTACACCATTATACCCATCCAAGTAAGGGGGTGGTGGAAAATAGATTACACCACGGCGTGGAGACGGTATTCCGTACGTACGCACACGCGGTGATTTTATTTTTCGTAGGATGGATAGATGGTGAAATAGGGTTGTTTCATACTAATATTAACATATCATTATATGAGTGATATTGATGTTATTACTTCATAATGACACAACTAAAGAATCAGAAGTTGAAGAAGAAAGAATTTGGAAAGGATCGGTAATGGATATTAGCTCTTTTTTGACGTGCCTATTCATAAGCCCCTCTTAGGGCACTAGGGTTGGTATTTGAAGAAGACCAGAACCTCTAGGATGATTCTACGGAAGTGGATAGGGGAAAGTGGTAGGGGTTGGCAGAGCTTGAAGGCTCAAATTGGTGTGAGGAGGAGAGGGAGGAGGTGCCCATTTATAAGGGAGGAGAGAGGCACCTTTGGAAAGTGTGGAAATATTGTTTTATTATAAACATATCTTCGGTTTTAAAAGGTCCAAAAATAATTAAAGATGAATATAAGATGACTCATGGTCGAAATAAAATCATCCAATCATAATTGGACATGTTTTGGAAAATATTTTAATCATTATAATCTTATTTATTTAAATAATTTCTTAATGAGGTAAATATTTCACCATTATTTTGTCATAAATAATTTAATTTATTTGGTGTCTAAAATTTATAAAAAAATATCATTATGTAGGAAATCATTATAGATTTCTAATTAATATTTATAGTTGAAAATATAATTTATATAACCCCTTATAAAAATTAATTAAAAAAAGATTTTTGTTAATGTCAAATTTGTCTTTACATTAAATTAATTAATCCAAATTGTCATTGTCACTACCAAGTGGCTCAATGGGGTCGCAAAATAGACCCAAGGATGCCCAAGGTCGGCCAATACTCATCCAATTACATTAGGACAAGTTTCAAGTTAATTTTGAATTATTATAATATTCTTTTAAACTTGAATTACCCTATTTACCTTTAACAGTAGTAAATGAACAAAATTCTCGTAGTTACTATTCATAATATCAAAAAAAAAGTAACCAATTAACATAATTTGGACCCAATGATTCCAAATATGGAATCAATTTTTGAAAATTCAAAACACATAATTTGCATTAATTAATTTAAAATTAATCCCGTTGTTAAGAAAACGGGTTTTAAAAGTTAAAACATTGCCAAAGATTGAAATGTTTTTACCTATGAATTCAATGTCAAATTAATGTTAATGACATAAATTATATTAAATGGTAAAAATATATTATATTTGTACTTTAAAAAAAATCAATATTATAATTTAACCATATAAAGTATTGCGATGAAAAAAGTTGTTTTTAATTAAAATATAGCATGTTTTTAAGAGATAATAACTATCAAAATATTGACACTTGTTTATGTCTGGTTTAAATGTTAAATTACATGCAATGAACAAAATTGTATTAAATTATGAAAATATATTCTAAATATACTTTAAAACCACTCAAATAAATAATTTATCACTATTAATTTCTTTTGATTGAAAAAGTTGTTTTTAATTAAAATTTAGTAATTTTCACTATTCATCAGAATATGAAAGTTATCCGAAAAGTACCAAAATTTCATCCTAATCTAACTTCGATATTCTAAATCCAAAAATAAAGTCCATTTTGAAAAATAAAATTTAACAAAATTCAAAAAGTGGTTCTTATTATTCATAACGACTAGTTTTATTAATATTTTAATATCATATCGTTGTTTAGTGAAACTCGGTATTGCGTACGACGCAAGCTATCGAGGAAGGTAGCGGTTGCGTGTAAAGAAAACCAAGCTAGTTTTGTGTGTAGTGAAATATTCCTTTGATGATTTATATAACATAAAAACAAAATATTTCTCATAAAAGTCTCAGGTGCTACATTCTACCCCCCTTAAAATGAATTTCTCCCTCGAAATTCATCACTTTGTAACAAATAGATGAGGATACCTCTCCCTCATCGTATCCTCAAGCTCCCATGTAGATTCTTCTAATTAGTGGTTCCTCTAAAAAACATTCACCAAATGAGTGGTCTAGTTTTGTAGGACCTTTCCGCTACGATCCAGAATCTCTATCGGTTGTTCTTCATAAGAAAGATCTTGCTCCAGTGGTATAACTTCTGAGCTGAGTACATGAGAAGGATCAGGTATGTACTTTCTCAGGAGAGATACATGGAACAAATCGTGAACTTGAGAGAGATTCGGTGGAAGTGAAAATCGGTAATCTACCTTCCCAACATGATCCAATATTTCGAAAGGACTGATATATCTAGGGCTCAACATCCCCTTCTTTCCAAATCTCATGACCCTCTTCCAGGGAGATATTCGTAAGAAAAATTTATCACCCACTTCAAACGCTAGTTCTTTTCTTCGGTTGTCGGCATAACTTTTCTGTCGACTCTGAGCTGCTCTTATGTGTTGTTGAATAGATCGTACCTTTTCTGCCATCTCATCAACAAGATCAGATCCTAATAGGTTTCGTTCCCCAACTTCATCCCAGCAAGTTGGAGTCCTGCATTTATTTCCATATAGAGCTTCATAAGGATCCATCTGAATACTGGAGTGAAAGATATTATTATAAGAAACATCCACCAAAGGTAGGTGTTGATCCCAACCACCATTGAAATCTATAGAGCAGGCTCTCAACATATCTTCTAGAGATTGAATTGTCCTCTCAGACTGACCGTCTGTCTGAGGATGATAAGCAGTGCTGAAACTCAACTCTATATCCAGAGTATGCGGAAGACTTCGCTAGAACTTTGAGGTAAACCTTGGATCCCGATCAGATATAATAGAAAGTGGTACTCCATGCAATCTTACCACTTCCTTTACATATATCCTGGAAAGCTGATCCAGAGAGAAATACTCTCTAATAGCGATGAAGTGTGCCGACTTTGTAAGACGATCAACTATGACCCAGATAGCATTATTGCCTTTGGATGTTTTAGGAAGTCCTATGAAAAAGTCCATAGTTATGTTTTCCTATTTCCATTCGGGTATGGGTAATGGTTGTAACATCCCCTTAGACATCTGTCTCTCAGCATTAACTTACTGACAAACCAAGAATCGAGAGACATATTCAGCAACATCTCTTTTCATGCCATCCACTCAGAAGTAATCATTCAGGTCCCTATACATATTCGTGCTTCTAGGATGAATAGAGAATGAAGAACTATGAGCCTCATCCAGCAGCTCCTTCATTAATTCGTGGATGGGAGGAAAAAAACCCGATTCCTGAACATTATTATCCCATCACAATCAAGGAGAATTCATGAATATTTCTCACCCTCTTTTGTAACTCTACATCTTCTTTTTGCGCCTCATTAATCTTCACATGTATAGATGGTTGAACATTCATTTGAGAAAGATACGATTTTCCCCCTTCAATTATAATTCCAAGATCCATCCTTTGTAAATCCATAAATATTGGATCTTTTGTGATCCTCATCATGGATAAAATGAAATGATGTTGTCGACTTGATTCATTTGCCACCTTGTTTGCTTTCCCATGGTGGTAATGGATTGAGCAGCCGTAATCCTTAATCAGCTCCAACAATCTTCTTTGGCACATATTCATCTCCTTTTGTGTGAAAATATACTTCAATCTTTTATGATCAGTTTAAATATCACACCTTTCACCATAAAGATAATTCCTCCAAATCTTTAATGCAAATATTACCGCAGCTAACTCCAAAACATGAGTTGGGTAATTTTTCTCATTGATTTTCAATTATCGTGAGGCATAAGCTATCACCATATCATTTTTCATGAGGACACACCCCAATCCCTTCTTGGATGCATCACTGTAGATCACAAACCTTTCTCCACTACAAGGCAGTGTGAGCACAGGTGCACTGGATAACCTTATTTTCAAATCCTTGAAATTATCTTCACATTCCTTCATCCAGACAAACTTAACTCCATTCCGAGTCAACCTGGAGAGTGGATTAGATAATCGTGAAAAATCATTCAACAAATGTCGATAATATCCGGCCAAACCACGAAAACTTTGGATCTCATTTACGGTTATTGGTCTCGACCATCTTTCGATAACCTCTGTGTTTGCAGGATCCACAGATATCCCCTCTTTTGAGATTATGTGACCCAAAAATGAAACCTTTTGAAGCCAAAATTCACACTTTGTAAATTTTTCATAAAGCTTCTCCTTTCTCAGGGCCATCAATATAATTCTCAAGTGATATTCATGTTCTTCCTTGCTCTTTGAATAGACAAGAATATCATCTATAAAGACTACCACAAATTGATCAAGATAGTCTCTGAAGACTCTATTCATCAGATCCATGTAGATAGTAGGGGCATTAGTAAGACCAAATGGCATCACAATAAATTCATAGTGTCCATACCTTGTACGGAAATATGGCATTGGTATATCCTCCATTTTGACCCTTAATTGATTATACCCTGAATGAAGATCAATCTTGGAAAAGTATTGAGCTCTACGTAGTTGGTCAAAAAATTCATCAATGCGTGGGAGAGGATATTTGTTCTTGATAGTGATCTTATTATGTTCTCGATAATCAATGCAGAGTCTCATCGATCCATCTTTCTTCTTAACAAATATAACAGGTGCTCCCCAAGGTGACGCACTAGGGCGTATGAATCCCTTATCAAGATTCTCTTGGAGTTGCTTCTTCAATTCCTACAGCTCAATTTGGGCCATTCTATAAGGTGTCTTTAAAATAGGTAATGAACCTGGTATGAGTTCTATTGAAAACTCAGCTTCACGATTTGGTGGAAGACCCGACAATTCCTCCAGAAAGACAACATGAAACTCCCGTAAAATGGGAATATTCTTAATCGTGAGTTTCTCACCAACAATTTGAGATAAATAACATTCATTTAGTGGAATCCAGACCCATAAGATGGAATAAATTTCCACTGGAAGGTTATGTTCATCCTTGCATCGATAGACGATCATAGATTGATCTGGAATATGAAATGTGACTTCCCTTATTTGTCAATTGATGTGAGCTCCATATAAACAAATCCAATCCATGCCAAGAATCACATTAAATTCCACTATAGGAAGGATCACATGATTTGCAGGAAGCACTTTCCCAGAATCTTTAATCAGGGAAGAATAATAAACTTTTTATGAGACTGTTGTGCCATTAGAAGTTGTCACATCAAACTCAACATCTAATTGTTGAGTTAATACGGTGATACCCTTAGAAAATTATTCAGAAATAAAAGAGTGGGTGGATCGAGAATCAAATAAAACATTTGCTACTTTAGATTGGAAGGTTACTATACCTTTCACCACATCGTTATCATACTCCACATCGCTGATAGAAATTGCATGTGACATTCCTTTGTCTTTAGCCTTAAGAGTTTGTTGAAGTCGACCATCATCATCAACCGTTGGATTTGGGCATTGATTGTCATAATACCCCATCTCCTTGCACATGAAACATTGAAGTGTAGTAGGTTCATTCTGTGCATCCCTTCCTTTGTTTGCATCATTAGACATCTTCTTCCCATCATTACGGCATTCAAATTCCTGATGACCTTTATTTCCACATTTAAAACATTTACTTGTCCCTTTAAGACAACTCCCTCCATGTTTCTTTCCACGCTTTGAGCATAAGGGAAAGATCATCTTCTTTTCAATGTGCTCTTTAGATTTTCCTTTGAATTCCATTTTACTCTTCTTATCAAACCCATATGACTGATGGGTTACTCCAATCTCCATCCCAACATTGAGATCACATCGAACAATTTTCTCGTAGCTATTGAAGTCCCTTATGGCTAAGGCCCTTCGAAGACCTTGTTTTAATCCACTAAAGAATCGATCGATCTTACTCTCAGGTTGGATAATAACACCATAAGCGTACATTGAAAGTCTTGTAAAAATTGTTTCATAGGTACCAACAGATTCATCATCCTTTTTCTTCAGTTCAAGAAACTCTTTCTCCATCTTTGTTTGGAGAATACGAGGGAAGTACTTATTGAAAAATAAGTTCTTGAACTAATCCCATTCCATGGACTCAATTTTATCCCATTGCCTCGTATTCTTAATAATATTTCACCATTGATGAGCATCTCCTTCCAAACGATACACTGCTAGGATGACTTTATCATGTACAGAACATTGAAGAACTGAAAATATCTTTTCAGTAGTACTAATCCATTGTTCAGCAACTAATGGATCAGTAGACCCACTGATTGAAGGTGGACGCTGCCTCATGAAGGATTCAACAGAATGTTGCTCCTTCCATGGCTCGTTTGGAATTCCTGCATGATTCATAGCTTGAGAAAGTTGTGTGAGCATGGCTACAAAATTTTTCATTCCAGCTCCCATAAAATTTGGTTGCTCAGGGGGGCAATCATTGCATTTCCCGTCATATTCCGCATTAACACGGTTCCTTCGGGTACCATCCATTGACTAAAACCAAGAAGAATAGTGTCAAAAACACTAATTTTAATAGGAAAACAACATAATCAAGAATAAAATTCAACACTTAAGGTCTTATCATAGGTTATTCATGGTCATTTCTAAAACACTAAGATTGTGTTCTATGCTTAGACATATCCTTAGGATTCTTACTAAGTCTTTCAAATCCTAGTTTCCAAACGTTGACTATACCTTTCCTCTGATACCAACTATAACGACCCATACTTAACATAAATTGTTATTACTTCAAAATTGAAGCATACTTATTACAACATATAACAAAACCATGAATGGACCGTATCGGTATAATGTCTTTAGAAACTGGGAAACATAAACAACGGGTTCATAAAGCATCTACATTGTCTCCCATTTATTTCATCATATCTATAATCCGTTTTGGAATATCTTACTTAATAAGATTCTTCCTGACCTGGGGAAAGAAAACATACAAAAGGGTGACCTCAAATGCTCAGTAAGGGTAAACAAAATAAATATCAATCACATCATATTCATAAGAACATAACATTTTGGAAATCTTAACCTCCAAAAATAGCATAATTTTATAACATGGGATAAATCATAGTAGTGAAATGAAATCCCAATAATAATAACATAGAACATGAATCTTTTTGACATACACACATAATCATAGAGAATCATTACTTATTAGTCATGACTCATTTCCAATACTATCTTAGTGGACAAATTCCATTTCTGAACCGAGTTCACTCCTCGTTTTAGTCGTGATTCACTAAACCGGTATAACCTTCCATTTCAGCCATGTCTATCTCATGAGATATAAAATATTTACCCAATGAATTGGAGGGAGATATAGGTCCCACCCATCTCATAATGATATCATTCTTATGTGTGCCACAAAATCATAAATCATACATCATCGCATAATCCATGTAGTAAAAATGGGATTCTTAAACAACATGACATCATAAAACAATTCATATAAAATAAAGGAATTAATAAAAATAATTCCATCACAACATAATCAAATCAATGTAATAATAGGGATAGAAACAGAACCCTATATTATCTTAGATGGAAAATAATTTTGAAAAATCACTTGAACTCCATTCATGAGGAAAATATCATTTCTACTTCAAAAACATTTTCCTTTGTTTGACATGTCATAAAATTATAAACTAAAAGAAGTTGATTAAAAATAAACCTGAAAACTTGTAAAGGAAGCTTCTTGGAAATAATTTTTTAAAAATACATTCATGATGTATAAGTTAAAAAAACATTCTTCTCATACTTTTGTCGGAAAAGAAAAAAAAATACCTCGTACAAAAAACGACAAAAGATTCCTTTAATATCTTTTCTAAAAACTCACAGAAGGGTAAAATTGGATTTAAACAATTTTTGGTGAATGGAACAATATTACATATTGAGGAAACATGTATGTGGATGATAAAATACACCCCAGTAAATACCAAAGTATAAACAATCTCGGATAAAATGAGATTGTGATATTTTCCCTTACCTTAGGTCCGATTTTCTTTGTAACTGGATGAACCTCCTATATAATGATTTCAATAATGTTATTGGCTTATTTTGAATCATACTTATTGTTATGATATCATATATGGTCATATTCATAGCTTCTTATTAGTAATATTTCATTAGTACTTGTTTTTCGGGTGCTTGTTACTTTTTGTTCTTATGCGTGTCTTGTCGAATAAATTCTTATTCTTATCTTTAGGTTATAGAAACCTCGTTTCCAGAATGGTATTAGTGTAATATATATCATATTCATTCATTAAATTCATTTATATAATCATTATGCAATGAAGATCATGTAGAATGAGTCGCATCACATCGTGGATACGGTATTCCGTACGTATGCACGAGCGAAGATATCGTTCTCATGATCGTGGAATTGTATTGGAGTGTATGTATACTATTTCAGAATCAATATCACTTTACATAAATCATATATTGTTATTATTTACACCATTATACCCATCCAAGTAGGGTGGTGGTGGAAAATAGATTACACCACGGTGTGGAGACGGTATTTCGTACGTACGCACACGCGGTGATTTCGTTTTCCGTAGGATGGATAGATGGTGAAATAGAGTTGTTTCTTACATATAATAACATATCAGTATATGAGTGATACTGATGTTATTACTTCATAATGAAACAACTAAATAAGAAGTTGTTGAAGAAGAAATAATTTGGAATGGATCGGTAATGGATATTACCTGTCTTTTGACGTGCCTCTTCTTAACCCCCTCTTAGGGAACTAGGGTTGGTCTTTGAAGAAGACCTGAACCTCTAAGATGATTCCAGGGAAAGTGGAGAGGAGAAATTGGAAGGGTTTTCCGAGCTTGAAGGCTCAAATTTGTGTGAGGAGGAGAGGAAGGAGGTTCCCTTTTATAAGGGAGGAGAGGGGTACCTTTGGAAAGAGTGGAAATATTATTTTATTGTTAACTTATCATCGGTTTCAAAAGGTCATAAAATCATTAAATATGAAGATAAGATGACTCATGGTCGAAATAAAATCATCCAATCAGAATTGGACATGTTTTGGAAAATATTTTAATCATTATAATCTTATTTATTTAAATCATTTATTAATGAGGTAAATATTTCATCATTATTGTGTCATAAATAATTTAATTTATTTGGTGTCAAAAAATCATAAAAAAATATAATTATGTAGGAAATCTTTTTAGCTTTCTAATTAATATTTATACTCTAAAATATAATTTATATAACCCCTTATAAATATTAATAACTAAAAGATTTTTGTTAATGTCAATTTTGACTTTACATTAAATTAATTAATCCAAATTGTCGTTGTCACTACCATGTGGCTCAATGGGGTCCCAAAATCGACCCAAGGATGCCCATTCTCTGAAAATACTCAACCAATAAGGTTAGGACAGGTGTGAAGGTAATTTGGAATTATTATAATATTCTTTTAACCTTGAATTACCATATTTACCTTTAACCATAGTAAATAAAACAAATTACCGCTGTTACTATTCATAATATCAAAAACAGTAACCTATTAACATAATTTGGACCCACTGATTCCAAATATGGAATACATTTTTCAAAATTCAAAACACATAAGTTGCAGTAATTAATTTAAAATTCATCCAGTTTTTAAGCAAACAGGTTTCAAATATTAAAACATTGCCAAAGATTGAAATGTTTTTACCTATGAATTCAATGTAAAATTAATTATAATGACATACATATTATTAAATTGTAAAAATATATTCTATTTATACTTAAAAAACAATCAATATTATAATTTAACCATATAATGTATTGCGATGAAAAAAGTTGTTTTTAATTAAGATATAGCGTGTTTTTAAGAGGTAATAACTATCAAAAGATTGACACTTGTTTATGTCTAGTTTAAATGTGAAATTACATCCAATTAAAAAAAATTGTATTAAAATGTAAAAATATATTCTAAATATACTTTAAAACCACTCATGTTAACAATTTATCACTATTAATTATTTTGATTAAAAAAGTTTTTTTAATTAAAATTTAGTAATTTTCACTATTCATCAGAATATGAAAGTTATCCGAAAAGTACCAAAATTTCATCCTAAGATAATTTCGATATTCCAAATCCCAAAATGAAGTCCATTTTGAAATATATATTTAAAAAAATTTCATAAAGTTGTTATTACTATTAATAATGGATAGTTTTAATTATATTTTAATAGCATATTGTTGTTTAGTGAAACTCGGTATTGCGTACGACGCAAGCTATCGAAGAAGGCCACAGTTGTGTGTAAAGAAAACCAAGCTAGTGTTGGGTGTAGTGAAATATTCCTTTGACGATTTATATAACATAAAAACAAAATATTTCTCATAAATGTCTCGGGTGTTACAAACATGAAGAGGGAGATTTCTGATTTTGTGTCAAGATGTATGGATTGTCAATAAGTGAAATCTAGATGGATATATCCTGGAAGAGTCATGCAATATCTTCCCATACCTTATTGGAAATGGGATAATATTATGATGGAACTTGTCATGGGGACACTAAATAATCCTAGACAGAATGATGCAATATGGGTCAATGTTCATCATCTTACCAAGTGAGCACATTTTCTTGTTATAAGAGAAGTTTTACCACTTGAACGTCTTGAAAAATATATATTAATGAAGTTGTAAGACACCATTGTGTACCCCTATCGATTGTTTCTAATCGTGATCCCCATTTTACATCAAGATTATTGAAAATTATTCAGAATTCCTTGGATACTAAACATCTTTTGAGCACTACATGCCACCCTCAAACTGATGGAAAATTAGAACGGACTATTCAAACCTTATAATACATGTTGAGATCTTGCTCACATGACATTCAAGGAATGTGGGATCAATATTTACCTCTAGTATAATTTCATACAAATATATATTCCATTCAAGTATTCAGATGTCCCCATATGAAGTGTTATATGTAAAGATAATTTTCACACCAACTAGTTGGGATGATGTTGGGGAAATAAAACTCGTAGGCCTAGAACATGTTGAGGAAACAATGGAAAAAGTGAAGATTATCCGAACCCACATAAAAGAATCCAAAAGTAGGAAAAAGCGCTATACCGATAACTGAAAAAATGATTTGGAATTTCAAGTAGGATTCCATGTTTTCTTGAAGGTATCTCCTTAGATGTGTGTAACTAATTTCGGTAAGAAGGGTAAATTAAGACACTCGTACATCAAACATTTAGAAATTCTAGAACGAAATGATGTTGTATCTTTTTTTTGAAATTCCTCTAAGTCTCTCCAAGGTTGTTGATGTGATCCATGTATCTCTGTTGACAAAATACAAGCCTGACACAATGCATTTACTGAACAATGATGAAATTGAACTCGAACCTGAGCTGTCTTATTGTGAAAAACCTATCAAAATTATTGATACCAGGGAACAAGTGCTGAGATACCGGATGACTCGTCTTGTAAACATTCTATGGAGAAACCATAATATGGAGGTGGAAATGTGGTTAACCTAGGAACATATGATGAATAACCACTCGAAACATTTTATGTAATAATATTCTATAGATTTCAAGGAAAAAATTATTTTAAGGAGGTCAGAATCTAACACCCCCAAATTTAATGTTACGTTTCCCTTTGAATAATGCAGTAGCTTGCGTTGTATGCAACATGGAGTTTTAACACACCATGGCCAATCAATGTAGCCATTAAGAATATTAATAAACATTTTTTGAAATTTTATAAATTTTATTGTTCAAAATGGACATCATTTTTGGATTTAGAATATCAAAATTTTCTTATGGTTAATTTTTTGTATTTTTTGAGAACATTCAATTTTTTATGAATAGTGAAAAACATTGCATTATTATTTACTACCCACTTTTTATTTATATAATTATGTATTTTATAATAATTCTTTCAGAGAAAATTGATACACAATACCAATATATGTTCATTACAATTCATTAAAGTCATTTTATAATAAGTTTTGATATATAATATTTTATTAAACTTTTTACCATTTTTACCCACATTTTAAGAGCATTTACAAATTTGCATAAAACATAATTTTACCTCTTCTGTGAGTTCAATTTCAAAAACACGGTGGGAACAGTTGATGTCAGTATGCAAAATGTGGTTCAATAAGATGAAAATAGTTTTTATTGAATGGTAACTTTTGACTTTTATTAACTGTGATTAAAAATAAATAGGGTAATTAAGAGTAAAAATGATACTATAATTAACCTAAAGCATTTCTTAATTATATTGGATAAGTGTAATTCAACCAAAAACCGCATTAGAAATAAAATATGATCCACTTTGGTCAACTTTGATTAGATAGGGACATTTATTATTATTTTATTTAAAGAAGTGTTAAAATAGCTAAATTCAATGATTAATAAAAAATCATTTTTTTAATATAGTGGTATACATATGATTAATTATACTATGAATATATATTATTAATTTGAAAATATTTCCTACATAATGGTTTTTTATTTATAATTTATTGTCATTAAATAATATAATTTATTTATGACACAATGATAATGCAGTAATTAACTTATTAATGAAAGGTTAAAATAATTGATATTATAAATATCAAAATAACTGTAATTTTATACATTTGATGAATATAACTAATTTTATAGGTTAATATGACATGTTTTGGTTGATTAAATAATTTTTTTTCGATGTAATCATGGAATTATGATATGTAGAAAAACTGAATAAAAAATAATGTCAAAATTTACGTAATTGAGTTTTTAAAAAGAATACTATATTATTAATTGATATAATATTCCTAAAAATATGAGTATTGGAAAAAGGACATAGATATGGTTATTTATATATATAATTAACCACATGGGATTTTTTTGGCATATTATAGTATGTTTATACACCATATAATATAAAATTACAAAGAGACAAGATAAATGTCAAACTATTTAACAAAGAGTTATATCTAAAAGAAAAAGTTAATATGGTGACCTAAACCTATAAAAAACCTATTAGTTGAGATACTTTCTACCCCTGAACACCATATCCTGGAAATTAATAAATTTGGTACCATTAGAGATCGAAAATAATTTTATTATAAAATAATATTTCAAGCTTTTTCTAAAGTGACCCTTACATCTCTAATAAAAGGGTACTTTTCCATCTCTTAATTTCACACTTCCAAAGCCATTTGGCTCGGCCTAACCTACCCAAATTTCCTCCCAACATTTCTCCATTAATCCTAGAGGCCTTACTTTGGTCATAAATCCGACATATTGATCCCTTTTGATCATATCAAAAGAATGTACCGAAAGAAGAGGAAAATGTTTCATCGCCTCTTTCATGTTCTTTTCTTCTTCCACTTCCTATTTCATTGTTGATTCCATTATAAAATAATAAAACCAGTATCTTCTATATACTGTGGAGTTATTAGAAATTTGGTACAACCATATTCATTATTCTGTTCAACATATGAATGACAATGTCACTGCACGTGCGTACGTACAACATACGGTGTCCACGTCCTGGTGCAGTTTGTTATTCAAACACTTAATTATTTGGACGGGTATAATAATGAGTATAACTAATATATATAATATAAATAACTTGTTAATTATTCAGTATATATGATATACCATCAAATTAAATATTATTTCACCATCAATATAATGATATTGGTTCTCGTGCGTATGTTCAAATTACAGTCTCCATGAATGCGTTGAGATTCGTTCGCCATCGTAATCATTCTAGAATAATTTTCATTTTATGATTAAAAATAATGTTTATAAACATAATATAAATATATATTTGAATTATATACATCATATCCATATCAAACATGTCTTACTTAACCAATCATATAAAGGAACACAAATCAGTTATCCCTCAAAATGATGATACTACTGAAATGTTATTAACAATGAAATATTAGAGGATCATATATGATATCTTATTTTTGTATATAGTTCTTGTGTAATTTAATAATTGTGTTTTAACTATTATATCTGAGGTTAACATACCATCGACTATGGAAAATTACAAGGTAAGGGTAAATTTCACAATATCATTATTATCTGAGTTTCTTTTTACCTATGTATCTACTAGGACCTCTTTATAATCAACATCCTTGTTTCTTGAAATTGTATTTCAAAACATTTTTACAATTTACTAGAATATGGGTTAAATTAATTTATACCATTGTGTGATTTTTTATAAAATGGCCTTAATGGAGTCATTATTGTGTTTTCCAAATAATGTACTTTTTGACTTTTCAGCAAAATTAAGGTAAAAATTCTTTTTTATCATATATGGTGGGTTTGGCTATTTACCACCGGTAAATAATCATAGTATCTTCCCATACAAGCGTATATGAATATTTTCAAAATAAAAAATTTCCTTTTTAATTATGCATCTTTTAAATGATTTCAAAATATAGAGAAGTATTTATTGAATATATTTTTTATTTCATCGAGGAAAACATCCATTGATTGATTTTAAACATGTTTGATGTTGATTTATTGTGATACAAATCTTCCATATTGTATTGATGGTTTTGTGATATGTTTGACCGTGGATTTATTATTTTTACACTATTCTTGGTTTATGGATAATGTATTCATGTTTCGTACGCTAGTTTTAATATGAATTTTTTTCTTGGTCAATCCATTCCATATGAGGAATGCATTGGTCTAACTATGTTATGGGTGGAGGCCGCTATAACTGCTCGATGCATCTGTAGGTCCCGTGAGAAAAACTAGTATCTTGGACCAAGGACATGAAAAAATATTATTTGTAGTCATGGCACAAGGCCTTGACTATGGGGTTATGAAGTCTAGAATTATGCTTTCCATCATTATGAATGTGGCTATTGATATTTCATGTGATTATTCGACTAGTAGAATATTCATTTGTATAAGTAAATGGAATTATATGACATTAAATTTGCCATATTATGCTGAATTATATGTTTAAAAGGATTTAGATTTAGTCTTAAACATTTCCTTAAATTTTTATTCTTATTTATAAATGTATCCTCTCTATTGTTATCCTTACTGATCATCTGTGCTCAGCCATTTCTATGTATTATTTTTTCTATAATTTGAAGAAGTATTTTGTGGTTGACCTACAGCGAAAGGCTACGTATATAAGGGTTTTCAAAAGGTGAAAAATGTTGTTGATGTTTTTATTTCATGACGTAATGTAAAACTTATGATTGTATCTTGTACTTACATGGATACTAAAATGATCGTCCCTTGGGGATATGATTCCTTGTACCATGCCATGTTATGTAATAATGCTCCCACTCTTTTTAACTGGGGTCAATGCGTTACAGTCCAAGGATTATGATCTAATTAAATCTACAAAACCCATCCAAGGATTAGAGGTCTTTAAAACATGTTATCACATAATTCAATAGTATTGTGATTAGTATAAAAAATAATACATTTTATTATGGTGGTTAAAATTCCTAACGTAAAATAAAACTAAGATTTAATAATTTTCAATATTTATGTGGAATCATTTGGCTATCAATATTGGGTATTAAAATTCTCAATAGAAATGGAATTTTATTATTTTATCAACATTATAAATCACCTTGGTGGATTTAATATGATTCATTTTCAATGATTCCACACTGAAACTATAGTGTTTTAGTGGATGACCCAAATTTTGATCGTTCCCTTTGGGATATCACCAATGAGTCATTATTTAATTATATATTAAAAAATATAATTCATTTTACGAAAATAGATACATAGTTTAGGTACCTTAAGTTCCATGGTTTCTTTGATTATTGTTCGTTATGGTTCCTCTTCAACACCAAAATTCACCTATTACATTTCATTAATAATGATCAATACACATTCATCACAATCTAGTGGTGGGTCCTTAACATAATCTACTTATTAATTAATAGGAGGGAATGATGTAATATTCACATGATACCACACATGTGTGTCTCTATTTTTTTCATGGTCATATATATTTAGGAATTATGAGTTAATATGCATATTTGACACCATAGTAATAGGAGAAAATGTGCCTCTATCGTGGTTTCTCTACTAAGGGATCATATCCTACTATTCAATGATCCATAGTTGTATTCAATATATATCAGTCAAGCCTATATTTTGGTAGAGATGTGTATATGTCATATTAATTTTCATTAATTGTATGAATATATATTGTTATGTTTATGGTAGTTGATTAATGGAAACATTTTATTTACTATTATAGTAAATGAAAATAATTATCGAGTCCACATCATTAGCATCATGAAATAATGGGTACAACGATCCTGGTCAGGTGACCTGATTTAATTGATAGGTGACATGATTTATTCATCTATTTACGTTACTAGATATATGAGACTAGCACTATACTAATAGGGGAAAAGTATTTTTGGGTTCAATGATCAATTTAAAAATACCCGTCCACCAATTGTATCATGCATTTATATATCCGGAATCATTGGATTTAAAATGGGAAATATAACCATATATTACCATTTTCATCCATTCAATAGATAATTTTCTGATTTTATGATATTAGAAAAGAATAATTTCTAATATAAATATGTGAATTTCAAACAAAAAATTAAATTTTTATTCATGATAGTCTATAATTCGTTCAACATCAAAGATAGGATCTCTAAACTACATGTTTAACATGATCATTATGATTTATCATTGTTCTCACTTTTTATAAACTTGAATATTCAAAGGGAATGTAGAAAATTTTTATTCCATGTGTCCTAAATTGGAAATTTCTCTATCCACGATAAATTAAATTTTATTTCCACTAAAACCTAGAGATTAGAAAATGTTGACATTAGAAAGCTTTCAATAAATATATAAAAGAGAAATTTATCCTTAAACGATAGTTTCTCTATATTTTTTGGTGAATCAAAATATTTTTTGGCATTCATTGGAACCTATTTACATAATACTTGATTTAGGCACATCCACATCATTCTTGAATTCTTTAAGGATTAAAAGGGACTAAATAAAGTAATCTATGAGTTCATGGGAGATTTTGGGGGAATTTATGTTTTATAAAAATGTAGGAAGGACCAATAGATTCTTCAAAACGTTATATTTGTAAGATAAATTCCTATAATAACGTCTATATAGGGTCTCATAGGAATGAGCCTTAAGGGCCTATATTTCGTTCAATGATTAAAACCTCTATTTAAAAGAATTATGGGGAATCTTTTTTATTTGATAATCATAATGGGTTATATTATATGTAACCCTCAGTCAAATTATTGAATATTTTCTATGAAATTATTCCAAAAATATAATAAAATCAGAATGATCCCTATAAAACTCATGGTTGGATTTTTATTTCTATTCATCTTATTATATAACTTATCTCTGGGTTTGAGTAGGATGCATAATATCATTGAGAATGATAATTGTACATCGACATTTACCATGAGCTCATATTATATGAAATTTGTTTCCTCCCACATGAAAACTAGTATGGAATTTGTATTAATAAAAGTCTCTTTCATATAAAAAATGTGTCTTTTAAATCGATAACATTATAAAATCATGTTTATGTTCATTTTCAGATGATAAATACATTTTGAGGGGTGCTTCCCATCCACATAATTACGTGGGAAGGAAATCTCATCTTATTTTCAATTACATGGATACTCATGGGGTCCCTTTATCAAACATCTTATTTTACTCAAATTCGTTTCAATAGTATTTTAACGGTTTGTATGGTCAATATGTATTCTTTTACATTATAGATGTTATTGGTGTGTGAATTCTTTATTTTTTCATTCCTTGAAAATATTTTTCATAAGTTCAATGTATATTCGTTTCATATAATTATCCAATTTATGTTTTTTTATATGTGATACATCATACCCTTATATTTAATTTTCTTTTTCAGAAGAATACACATGAGTTTCATATGATAGGGGGTAAAAAACATTACATGTCTAATCTATCTAATCTTATATAGAAAATATTAAAAGATACTGAAATTTTAGATGTTATGAAAAATGATCTTATAATAAATGAATAAAACTAATTGATCTTTCAGACTACCCTAATTCATAATTTTATCTTCTAGGAGTGTAATAATATACATTTACAAGGATGTATACAATTACCTGCTGATTTTTTATTTTTATAAGAAATATAATTGTATATTTATATCCTCATAATTCTACAAAATTTGTTCATTCTTCTAATTATGAAGAGGAAATTAAAATTTCCATTTCTCAAGATGTGGTAGTAACCAATATTTTGAAGTTCATTATAATTGTATTCTTCACTGATGTTGATTTAATAGTAAAGGGTCCCCATTTTTACCATGGAAATGTTTACTTATATCAAGGATATTCGAAGTGATTTTGAATTAGAATATTAAAGTTTGTCATCTACATAATCTACAAAAGCGCTGAATTTCCATAATTTAGAAGGATAATTTTATGTGCACAATATGTTTAAATCTTATCTAATAGATTCTAAATGAAAATATATATAAATTACTTCAAATGATTATTCTTTTTAAATAAATTCATTACACATTTCCACCTTCCAATGATGTATATAATCATTATATTTCCATGTTTCCAGTAGTGTCATAAGATAAGGATTATTTCCATATTAATGTTTTAGATAATTTGATTGAGGTGATTTCATCAGAGATCATCCCAACCAGTACTAGATATAGCCATTATATTGTTGTATCATGCAAAATTTGGTCTTTCTAGTATATGTTTAAAATAGTTGTGCTTCATCACTTCTTAGAACTCTAGTATCCCAAACACATGAATGCACAATGACATGAAATGTGTAATATGTTGTTTTGGGTATCTTATTTCACTAAATGTTGAGAAGATAAAATATTAGAATTTATGTAAGGGATGAGTAAAATATACTCACTTGTGTTACATCTTCTTTAGATTTAGAGTGGGTTTTATCAAACATTTATTTTTCACATTTTACTAAAATGATATTATATTAATTCAAAAATATAGTGTAGTAATACAATGGGAGATAAAATTTCAATTGGAAAAGTTGGGGAATCTTCCTACGGTCAGCATGTTTTCAACCATGATTGATAACTATCCTAAGTCAAACATGGGTATGTCATACGAACAAGTGGTGATTATTTTTCCAATGGAAAAATATACATGTAAACAATGTGATTTGGGGTCATGTATACCATTAGCTCTGATCTCATGATGATTGGGTGTCTCAAATAATCTATTGTGAATTGGTAATTTTTCCATTGTTCAATGGGACTTTTATGGGGACATTAAATAATTAGACAAAGAGTTAAAAAATATTTTTATATTACCTCTTAGTAAATCAATGTTGATCGAGTTTAGTTTTTTCTGATTAAACTGATATTATGTGATCTTTTCCATAGTATAATTTGGTTTGACTTCTACACATGATGGTTGGGATATGGATATTACTACAAATATCCAAATTGTTTTATAGAAGTTCACTGTGTTGGTTGGAATGTAATTCTTAATGGATCTAATAAATTAAAATCATTCCATTGATATTGATTCATGAAACATTATTATTATTCTTCATTGTGTACCATATTTTAATAAAATGTACCTATCATCTCTTTTACATTAGTATTAGGATGATCATTATAGAAGTGGTTTTCACTGATGATGTTCCTTGATGTGGATATGGAAGGAAGAATAAAATAATCATAAACTTAAAAAAGGATCTTAAACTATTTATGATTATACATCAGAGTATATACCTTAATATTTCATTAATTTTTTATGATAATGTATTTTTTATTCTTTTGCTCCCCATGATAAATCAACTTTCTCCCATAACTGTCATCTTATATGATAGTTGAATAACATTCATGAATTGTTATTATGAGTGAATATCAAATAATTTTCACAAAAAAATGATTCCACTAGATGAGATGAAACATGAGATTTTGATGTAATGAACACAAATGTCTATTTTTTGGTATTATCATAGTATGGAGGTGATGGAAAAAGTTAGAGTAGGGGAATAAAAATTTCCCTCAAATCTATTGGCAATTTTATCTCCTGATAATCTTTGGTCATGAACACTACCTATTATAAATGTTAGTATTTTATGTGTAGATGTAAAATGTATCACATTCCTATAAGTAATGTCTACCACTATTTAACCATTAAGTATTGTGTTTGATATCACTTAAACTTTTTGGATTAGTCATTTTTGGGACTACTATGTCTTTTTTTCAACAACAAAAAATATATATCAATCATTAATATTGATTCATATTTTTATGGATCATTTTTATATAAATTGGAACATTTTCCCCCATTATGATTTCTTCTTCTAAAAGTATACCAATTTCACATTTCCATCAATTATTCAACTTCTTGAATTTTTTGAAGGGGGGTTTAATTATAAAGGACAACTAACATTTTTATAAATGAGTCCAAAGACATGGCGAGATGGAAAAACAGTTCAATATTCAATTACTAAAGAAACATAATGGCTCCAAGTTGGGTGAAGTGTAGATATCAATATTAATCCAACCCTTTGATTTTAATATTATATAAAAATATAATTAGACATATTATAGAGTATCATTAAACCAGTATTATAGGATTACTCAAGGGACTCATGTTTTTTTGTAATTTTGGATTTCTACCCACCAAAAGGGACTATAGAATAACATAGAATCACTATATATAAAATAATCATTCTCATAAGTAAAGTTAATGTATTTGAGATGATGAATATTATCACAAAAATTTCAATGTAAAAGTGGTATATACTGCTCTCTCATGGGTCTCAAGAATATCACACTAAAATAATCTAATGGTATAGAACAAGATTTTCTTCTTATATTATTTCTCTACATTATATATTTGATATCTGACATTTAAAATGGTTATTTGATCATCTGTTACTATAAATGTCATTTTTCTTCAATTCTATTAGGAGGAGTAGGAACAATTTACATATCATCAACTATATCAATTTCTTCACATTTTGGTGAATGTTATGATGATATTCATTACATAAATATTAATATAGGTTCCCACAATAAATCAAAATATGATTAGTTTTTTCAAATTGTATCTAAATTTTAATTTTCCAATGACTTTTAATATAAGGGAATATTTGTTAACATTATTACATTGGTATAGATTTTTGGTGGAAAGTCATGTCATTTTTAGGAGGAAAAATATATTGTTCACTATGGGGATGGAATCTATGGTTATTAATATCTAATTAACCATGATGGTGAGGGTATCCAATTTTTTTATGCAGTTGATCACAATAAAGATCACCTCTATATTTTTTTATTTGATCACCATATGGTGGAGCTTTAATGTTTTAAATTATTGTAATTCCTTTGAGTTGAGGAACTCTACTTCATCCAAATATATTATAATAGGGTGAACTGCTGAAACATATAACTTATATAGTATCTAAAAAGTGATTGACATGATTACCATAGAGAGGATATACATAGTTATTAAGTTGTTTCTATTTAGTATGTTTAAGAACACTAATTTGGATATATCCTACATGATCATCAAAAGGATGACCTTATAAATTTATAGAGTCAACATTATTGATAGAGGGATAATTTTATGTTATTTTACATTTTACTATTGGGAGGACCACTATGATTATTAGATGATGTTCCTCTATGTGGTTGCACTCTGAGACATGAATTTATATGGATGTGATTATAACCATCAAAAAATGGGATATGTGTATGACCAATGACTATTATCTATTATTTTTAGTCATGGAGAGAACTTCTATAATTACTACCTTGTAGATGATTTCCTAAGTGATGTCCATAATGATTAGAGATTCGACATACAAGGATAATTCATTGATAATTGGTTATCTAATAAGGACTACAGTAACTAAAATTGGTTTTAACATTATGGTAAGGGACTCCATATAATTTTACATTTCATATCAATAATAAAGGGTTTTTTGAACTTATGACAAGTACATTACACAATATGATTTGATGTTCATTTCTAATGGTCATTTTGAATTGTACCTAAGTCACCATTGGGATATTTTGGTAATTACTAGGGGAATTAATTTATTCAAGGGAAGGGGAATACTCATATGACTTGATTATGGATAGACGTTAATGGTCCCTCTAGCTCAGTGCCTGGGTACAGATGATTGGAGTACAGATAACCTACTCCATTTCCACAATTTGAATCATGTATGTGTAGCTATTGGGATAGTATTTTATGTATGTATCCCTCCTTTGAAACATATAATTATACATTGGGAGATAATTAAAATACATATACACCAACCTATGTTGATAAATATATTTGATACTTTTCTATAGTGAGAGATTAATAAAGTTGTTCGATGTAGATACAAGGACATCCCATGTTCCATTGGTCTTGTGTTGATGAGACTTCCTATTGGGATTAAACTTTAATAAGAACTCATGGTCAAAATCAAGAGTATGGGTGAATCCATTGTGGTTATTATTTTGAGTAAGGTAGTTCCACATGTAAAATTGTAGACGAAAAATGGGTGAATACCGCCTTTGGGGTGGAGGTTCCACATTATTCACTATGGCTATGATGTAAATTTGGGAAGATGTCATCTGGAGAAGCATATGAATGTGGGTTTATCCAATTTTTAAACTATTAATGTATTGTACTATGTTTCTTGACGATTCAATTTCTGATTATTCCAATCAGATATAATTGAGGACAACTAAAGGGAAAAACTAAAAAAATATATAATTGTGGTATTAAATGAAATTATACACCATATATTAATCTCATTCATGGGAAAAGGATCACTTATCACGGTCATAATTTTTGTTCCTCAAAGAATTTCATCCATGATTTTGTTTGTATATGGATTAAATTTGAAATCACTATAAATTATATTGATAGACTAATGATGCTTTGAATTCACATCATGTTTTGGAGTATGGGAGGTTGGATTATCCTATGAGTTATATTATTCTTTAATCTGGTATATTCAGGAAAATATTAAACATATTCATTAAATTATTCATAGTAACATTTCATGTTAATGTTATTGTGAAAACAACTTATCAACGTCTTGTATTTATGTGAGTATATGTATGAATGAAATGTTCTCTATATGTATTTAATATAGGTACTTCATATAACCCACCCCTTATTAGTTTTGAAATATCAATTTTCAAACCAAAAAATAGGAAATCTGGAATTTATAACCATATAGGGAGACAGTTAGTGTGGAGGTGTTTGGATTTACCCCATGATAAGGGATAACTATATATCCCTACAAAGGGAGTCAGAACCAATATATTTTGGTTCCATTTAATTAGGAACAACCTACTATTTATATTTATGTAACAAGACAATAGTGGGACCTATTATGATTTGATTCCATGTCTATAAATATTTTTAGGGTCTAACATCTTGGAATAGTGATGTTCCCTGTAATACTGTGAATTTAGGACCAATGACTAATTTTTTTGTCATTGAACTGGAACCAATGATGGTACTTTTATGGAAGTTCAAACAAATCAAATGAATTGTCTTTTTGTCCATAAAACTAGACCAACCAACAATTATAAATTAATTTGATATTACTAAGACCAATTTCATGAATTTTAATGTCATGTCAGGTTGAATTATAAGTGATTGGCACAAAAATGGATTGTTTGGGACTTATTATTTAGTGAAAACTCAATTCTACCCTTACAGATGATTTAAGTGAAGGACGTTTTGGGATTTTACTATGTTTGGGATTATTTAAAAACGAACATCAATAAATAAATTAACCAATAACTTGGTGGAAATGGTGCTAATTTGATTCCACAATATTATGGTATCCAATAGGGTTAGGATATGGGAAATTTTACCTACCTTATAAAATATGGGTTCATTATTTACCAAGGAATACATGATTCACTATGTCAATAGGTTCCTATAGATTAGTTAGTAATAATGGAGAGATATACAATGTGATACCTAATTCTTATTATCAAAGTAATTCATGATAAAGGGGATGAATTCACTTTTTCATACCTCTATAATGTAATTCATGAGGACATAGAGGAGGATATGTAGATGTAACTCAATAGTGGGTAGGTTTTCTCAAAAAATGTTAGAATGGTTTTTGGTATTTTTCCCATAAAAAATACATGTGTATATAGAGTTCCTATGAAGATTTAATGTTCACTATGAATGATCTAATTAAATATTAAATCATCTATTATATGGTGGCTTATCACTGGAGGTTGGTTGTGACCTTTGTTATGGATAAAATGATATTGTCACACAATTTAGTGAACTATGGGAATGAATATAAGGTTATGGTGAGTTAGGTTCATGGGTTCTTGGATAAATAAACATAGAACACCAATATTTTTGATGATCAGGGTTCAATGTTTTGATACATAAGTGAATTGGTTCCCATGTAATATCATTAAGTACTTGGAGTGGGTTTATTGAAGGAAAAATTAAGAATTAGGTGGTCATGGCTTGTTTATTTATGATAAGAACTTGAGAAATATCCTTTAAGACAATTTTAGAGAAAATATACATAAATTAGTAATTTAAATTTATTTAGACATGAATGGAATAAATACAAATTAATCCCATCATTTTTTCTAGTTTTCAATTCAAAAATAATTTAAAGGGATCTTCAAAAAGAATAAAAATGAAAGGATGTCACATCATGCACTCATATGTTTCTGAGATTAATCCTCATTAAAAATTTTCCCTCAATGGGAGGTTTGGGGATAATTATATTGGAATGGTGAGTTATGAAAATAAATAAAATGTGGTAACTACATTGAGAATCCAGATCATTTGATTAGGGAACACAATATTGGAATGAGGAAAAAAGGATGTGCATTAGGGTTTGCGTGTCATGTGAGCATGAAAATACAATGTGTGGGACATGGAAATTATAACTACATGTGATGCAATGGGGAACCCAAATTTTCTCTATTCGGTTAATTCCTTGTTATGTTTTTGCTTGATTCACAGAAATATTTCTTTAATCAAATTTGAGCATTGATATCATTCATTCAATCATATATCAATGTTATATACATTTATTCATAGGGAATTTAGTAGTATGTTTAACAATACATCATACATTGTACCCCAATGTAGTTTTAATGAAAAAATTTTATTCAAATATTTTGTTATATATTTAACTTTTTCAACATGTATATCATTTTACTTTCCATATCCATTAAATATTTGATCCATATTCAAATGCATTATGAATCAAATTTATATCATGACTGAATTTATATGAATTCATGAATGATTAATATTATGATTTCATTCCTCAAATAGAAAAAGTTTTAAAAATACTATAAAACCTAGTAATGTATAAAACAAATCATCAAAAAATGAAAAAATTTATATTAAAAAATAATCTAAATTAACATTCCTTAACAATTGAGTGATTACATATCCTCCAGTAATTGTTTTATCCTACTCGCAAATATATTAAATCACATAAACATTGATTCACATGAAAATAAATATTAACTAATGAGATTTTATTTGAATCATTCCCCCAATATCAAACACCTTCAAAATTATCTCTATATTAAATTTATCATCCTTTTTCTATATTATCACCTCATTAATATAAAAAAATATATATATTATTATATGTATTTTGTCGTTTAAATTTAATATGTAACTCATAATCCATTACATTGAATACTATTCACATATTCTATTATATATATATATATATATTATCCGTTGATAAATTTTTTCACATATTCATTAATTGTGATTATTATAGATCTAAACCATCCCATATAGAGGGTTTTTCTGAAGACTAGTTAGTATAGGAAAGGCATGCAAGCTATATAATGGAAAAAATATTTAAAAATCTACATTCACCCATATATTGGGTTTTCTCAAGACTAGTCAGTTCTACTTTTCCATTTTACATCAATGTCAATGGAAATGTATGGTTATCTTTTATGCTTTCTCCCCAAGGGGTTAATTCCTTTCTAAAGATAATTCACTCAAATCGAAGATTAATTCTATTGATAATAAGTTTAATTATAATACCATAGAGATTTTAATTTTAACTATCACTAATAAAGATCATAGATAAGAATCTTAATGTCTTAAATATGATCTATCTTCTAGGGAACTGAATGATATAATTAGAATTTCTTATATTAAATCTATAATGAATCCCAAAAAATTAATTTGTTTTAATTAAGATAACTTGTATTTAATAAAATAATCTCAAATATGACATCTAAATAAAATAAAATCAAAAAATTGTGCAGGTAGAATACTCTAATTCCTTAAAATAAATTCTAGCTTATATGCATAAAAATTCCTTGATTTAATTTTAATTCTATAATTCTTTTTAAATTTTCATTTTTCATTTTAATTTCTCTAGTTGTCTGTAGATGTTACATTATTTTAGTATTATGTTTTTATTAATAGTTCCCACTGATCATTCAAAAATAATAATTATAAATATGTAAATCATTTTAATAGACGAAAAACTAGAAAAACTATAACTTTATAAGATACATTTTACCATAAATATATCCAAATATGAGGAAACTTTTTATTAAGGGAAAATGGATAAGCCTATTATGATATGTATTCTACATTCACCATGATATATTAAATTTTAATGTTTTTTGGGAATGGTCCAATGAATTATATATCCAAAAAATTAATTATTTACACTTCCAAAAAACTATATTAGTTATTTTTATATTCCCATACAGCCTACTACATGGATGTTTATGGATATGGTTTAGAATTGAACAAACCTCCGCATTTGGTAACACTTTTTATGAGTTTCATCAGTTATTTTTTATTTATTAAATGGGTCTAAATTTTTTTAGTACAACTCATTTTTTACAATTTTCTTAAATTTCCTTTCATCTCGCAGGGATTCTTCTTGGAATATAAATAGATGGAATAAGATGAATACAATGGTAATCCATTGGCTGTTAATAAAACTATTTTCTCATCCTGAAAACCGATTTAATAAAATAAGTATGATCTTCATTTAGGTATTCATGTACTGTTATGTGACTAACAAATTATTTATCAATTGATTTTTTATCATTCATCTCATTATAAAATTCATATAGAAAACAAACCTATCTAATCATTCTGGTATTTTTTTCCATCATTGGAAGTAAATATATTAAATATGAGTGGAATATATAGACACTAAATTGTATATAATGAGATGTGGAATCAATTTCCATATAAAATAAACCACTCCAACCATCACATTATCTATTTTAGAATAATTCAATAATCCCCCATTAAAAACAGTCTTTCATAGTAAATTTAATGTTTCCCCTTTTAATTTTCCAAATAACTACCCCATAAAAAAATCATTAGCATCAAATGTTTTTAAAAAATATATATTCCAATCAGGTTATGTAATTATAGGTATTAAAACTAACTCATTATTAAATCTATTAAATGATTCTTGTTAGTACATATCAAAATTGAATTTTGGTACCTTTTCTACTAGTGATCATAATTTTCAAGAGGAAAAAATAAAAATTCACTTATTAACCAATTATAAAACCTATAATGATTAATAAACATATCATTAAATATTTTGATATTAGTGTATGAAGTGATGATATCACCTTTATATATTACATTATCAACATGAATCCAATTATTATGATTTTATGATAGATTACTATATGAAATATATCACCATTTACTTGCATTTATAGGAATTTTGAAAAAAATATGTTTCATTACATCTGTAAATCACTTTTTAGAGGATTTTCAAACAATATTAAATTATGAAATTTGTTAAAGAAACTGATTCCATATTATATTTTAAATCTATAGAGAAATTATAACACCCGAATGTTTTTATGAAATATTTTATTTAAATAATTGTTATTTTTCAGTAGCTTTTGTTTCACACAATCGTGAGTTTAAATGATCAACAAGATTCCCTTAATATAAAATTACAATTATTGCCTAGATGAAAGGTTAGAGAGAATATGTATCACTAACATATTAAAATGCATTGTGAATTCATTGGCAATCAATTATTTATGAAAAATATAAATTAGATATTTTTATTTAAAAAACATATTGGAAATAAAATTAATGAGATAAAAGTTTATATAAAATATTTTTATATTAATCCAATTTATTTTAATCATAAGGTGTGAATGAACACTATTTGTTCAAAAAACCTATATTTGTTTAAAGGGTAATCTTACACCTTTCAATTGTGAACCCCTTTTAATTATGATTTTGAAACATTAATAATTTTTATCTGATAATATAAAAATTTACATTCACTATGAGATATTAATATTTACATTTGAATAATTTCATATATTTTCTGATAACATCCATATTTTGATGAATATTAGAAACATACTATATTTTATGTAAAAACAACTTTTCACATCAAAATAATTTATATGGTAAAATTATAATTTAAAATGCTCTTAAAAAATAAATAAAATATATTTTTATCATATAAAATCATTTATTTCATTAAAATTAATTTTACATTGAATTCATATGAAAAAAATATTTCAATATTTTTCAATGTTTTAACATTTAAAAACACATTACCTCATTCCGACAACGTGATTGATTTTATATTCATTTTTTCCAATTCTATGTTTTGAATTCTGAAAATTTTATTCCATATTTTGTATCACAGGGATAAAATTTTGTAAATAGCTACCATTTATTTTTTGACATTAAGAATAGTTACTTGAGAAATTATTTTTATTTAACAAGGTTAAATGGAAAATCTAGTAAATAAGGGAAAAATAATATTGTAAAAATATAAAAATACTATAAAACGTTTCCTAATAATATTAATTGTTAAATTTATGAATGTGAACATACTTGGGTCGATTTGAAGACAACATGGAGAAACTTGGGTGTGATAAGGACCTTTTAGAAATTCTCATTTAAAGTAAAGAGAAATATAACACAAAAATGAATATTTTAGTAAATCATTTTTAATATGGGGATATATAAATTGTTTATTTGAATATATATATTCATTATGAAAATAAAAAGATTTACTAAATCATATTAGTTTATTTATAATATTTATACATTAAATAAAGAAATTCATTTATGACATAATGATGATGCAGGGATTCCCTAATTAATGAATGATTCAATTAAATGATATTATAAATAATAAAATAAATGTAATATGAATATTTTCATTCCATCCACAAATATTTTGGATGATTATGATATATTATCCTTGATTTAATGTACTATTTTTAGTGAATAATGTTGTTTATGACATTAACAATAATCAATTACAAAATAATGTCATAATTGACTTAAATCAGTTTTTGAAACAAATACAATTTTATTAAATGATATAATAGTCCTGGAAATATTTGATTCTGAAAAATGACATATAAAATGTTAAAAATTTGATTATATACCCCCATTTTGTTCCCTTTCAATTTTATAGTAACTATTGTGACTATATATATGAAAATACAAGAAGACATATTAAGAGTTAATGTTTTTAACTAAGGGTTAAAGTTATAATATAAGTTTAATTTTGTGACCTAATATTGTCTAAAACCTATTTGTTGTGTGTATTTAGACCCATACTGATCTTATCCTATACATTTATTACTTTTAAACTATTAAAATATCAAAATAACTTTATGATAAAATTAAATTTCAAAACATTCATGAATGCCCCTCTTCCCTCTTATAAAATGCCACCATCTCTACCCTCTTACTCACACCTTTAATCCCCCTTGGATCCTACATATTCTACTAAAATAAGCTACCAGAATATCTGCCTTCCTATTATAATCCACACATTAGGAATAAATCCATCCTATGGAGACCTTTTCTACAAATCAAAAAGAGATAATCGATAATGTGTTAATTATATTATCACATATTACAAAACTCATTTCTTATTCTACTACATCGTCTTAGGATTCTTCTATAATAAATTATTAAATTTAGTATCTTATTTATGTTGATATTTTATTATAATTATGGTAAAATCATGTACGTCTTTCTATCCATCATATGAATAACAATATCACCATGTGTGTGTGTGTATGACTTATAGTCTCCATGACGTGTTTTAATTTGTTATTCAACAATAATTTATTTGGATGGATGTAATGATGAATATAATGGTTGTAAATAATGAATATATCATGGTAATTATTCTGTATAATTAATATACAATCCAATTCCATATAATTTAACTATTAAGTGAATGATATTGTCGGTCGTGCATATGTATGTCCAACCATCTTCATGATGTGATTCATTCTACATGATCATAATTAAACCCTGATTATATAAATCAATTGAATGAATAAATAGGACATATATCTTTCTAATAAAATTCTGTAAATTATAACACAATATCTTATGATGTGGTATATGTAATTTCAAGAAAAAAAATTTCATAAGAACATAAAATAGTTAATATCTGAATAATGAGTGACAATGAAATGTAACTAACAAAAAAATGAAAATATAATCAAATATGAAATAATAAAAATTCATACGATTCTATAATAATTCAATAACATTATTGAAATAATTATACTAGTAGTTAGGATACATATGAAAGATATCAGACCTAATGAAATGGATAATTATTCAATCTCATTAATATCGGAGATTTTTTATTAATAATTATTTACTAGGTTATACTTATCATCCACATTAATTTTTACAAAGAATTTAATGTTATTTTTATTTTTCTAGAATTTTTTTTAATTTAATCTTTCTTCTTAGTGAATTATTACTAAACTGTATTAAAGGAATCTTCTATAATTCATTGATATGAGGTACTTTTTGACTTTTCTAGAAAAAGTATATGGAGAATGTTTTTTTAACATGTAAAACATGAATGGATTTTTAAAATTTCATGATTCCTTATTTTCATTAATTTACCATTAATTTTTTCATGGATGTATTCAATGAAATTCTTTTCTTTTATAATTTCATGGTTTTTTAAGAAAATAGAACTTTTTTTAATATGAAATGATATCGTCATCTAGAATATAGTTCATGTGTTTTATCAAAACTATTTTCCATCTAAGATGACGCTCTTTAAATAGGATTCTGTTTATATCACTATTATTACTATTATTTGATTTTGTTAATTATTTATTGATATTTTATATGTATTATGTTATGATAGAATTATTTTTTGAAAACCAATTTTATTTCTTGGGTTATGAAATGAGGAATTTTTTATGTTTTTGTGGTATATGTAAGTATGATTTCACTATGAGATTGTTGGGACCTACATCTCACTCCAATTCAATGGGTTAAGGTATAAATATCATCTGATAAACATTACTATAATGAAAAGTAAATCTGGTTCAATTATACTATGCTAGAACAGTATGTAAACCTAGTTCAGTAATGGACATTGTTCTCTATGATGGTGTTGGGTATGAGCATTGTATAATATGAAAATTATTTTATATTCTTATGTGTATTCCAAAAAACATATTTTCTTATGTTTTTAATTAAGGGATTATGTCCATTAATTCTTATATACTTTTATACCATGACATTATATCATGATCATTAATATGTAGGATAAGACCTCCAAATGGTATGTTCTTTTGTATCTTGATTGTAATATGATTGACATTCTCCCTTGATTACCCTTACTAAGAATTTGTTCTCACCCTTTAATATGTTTCTTTTCCCCAAGACATGAATAAGGTTATTAAGTATGATATGCCTCAAAAGAATCTAGTTTTGATGAAATAAGCGAGCGAAAATGTAGATATTTTGTGAACTCATTTTTTATGTTTCCAAATTTTTCAATACATTATAATTATACAGTCCTATGGTGGAAATATTATATATAATAATGAATGTACATCAATTTTAAAGTAATATCAATATAACTAATGTATCTATCAAAATACAAAAGGGTTTTCCTTTTTTTATTTCCTAAATAAATGATTATTATTCTACCAGTTAGTGATATATTTTAGATTTGATTGTTATCTTCATAAATAAACACTATCAAATGTTCATTATTAACTATAATATCTATAGGTCTTACCAAAGATCTATGATAATTTTATGAATACATATTTTTTTATTACACCATTGGAATCAGACATGGTATATGAAATTACATATCTATTCCTTTTTTAGAATTCAATAATATTTTATTCTGGTTTATACTTTGATTCATCTAATTCTAGGATATATAGTGTCTCTTTTTATACTGTGTTGTTATACTTAATATTGGCATGTAATACACTCAAATAAAGACATGTTTAATTATTTATATATTATTTCAAGACTATCATATCAAGAACTAATAATTCTCTTGTGTACTATTATAATTACATTTATATATTTCATAATCTATCATGTCATAATTATCCATCTAATGGTTTTATCAGAAACAATCTTATTATACTTTTTAAATTCATCGTGTCTACACTTATTTTTAGGGTGCATCTAAATTTCCACTTCATATTATATCACATAAACTAAAAGTTTATTTTATCCTATATCAATTTTTTATAACAATGAAAATATTAAAATTTTACTTCATAACCTTGAATTGAAAAGTTATTTTTCCTTGAGACACGTCTAACATAACATCTCTATTATCCCATAAGGGTCTTATGGGTAAAACTTTTACTTCCATTTCACTTTCCCTGTGTAATATAATGAAATAAATTTGAATTATTATCTTCCTAACTCTTACTAGTAGATCCTAAAGCACAAGCATTTTATATTTGATTGATCAATCATCTATTTGTAATTATACTATCATAGTTATAATCTCTCTAATGCCATGATCTGTATAAACAATCAAAAGAATCCAGTTAATACCATATCCCAAATCCAAAAAACCTATTAATTTTCCCAAAATTAGAAATTCCCATTGAATTTGAAATTTTACTAGATCCATGAGTATTTGAGGTATATTTACATGAATCAAATAATTATATTATTTAGTATGAGGAACATTTTCACACTCATTCTGCCCCATTTTGGTTGATATTATTTTTTCTAATAATTTGGTATATGATGGAATCATGGAATGTATATCCAAATAAATTCATTTCACCTATTATCTTCTAGAATATTCGAATGAACCTTTTTATATACATTTATTTTTATTTTAAAACACTATATCACATTCATATAATGGATAAAGTGTATGATATGATGTAAAATCATTATCTATAAGCTTATGAATCTCTCTCTCATAGCCTCTTTCTCTTTTCACATTATTTTTTTCAACAGATATAGCTTACAGTTTTTGTTTTTTGTGTAAACTAACATGTTACTACAATAGAAATTAATCCTCATTCTCCAGTTAAATATGTACATTAGGTATCAATGGGTATTATTCATTTCTTCCCATGATAATATTTCTTTCACTCTAGGTTATTTCTATACATCATTTGAAATGAATTTTTTAGTGGGGGAATGTAATATATCAATTTCATTAATTGTATTTGTTTATAAAAATTCAGTATATTAAATTTTTTTTATAATATAGTTATGGGTTTCCCTATATCAATGTTTCAATTATCAATAAATTTTAATTGATTCTTCGATTAAATTTTTCTATCATCAATTTATGTCCATTCATTTTTATGGTCTTAAAAAATAATTTCCAAACCAAAATTAGTTTTCACTCATGTTGATTCTCATTTTCCATATTCTAATTAGTTATTCCAAGCATGATTAAAAAATTTGGATTATTTTAAATTATAATTTTACCACCCTACATGAATGTTATGAGCTTCTTATATGACAAATTATTATTATACATCCATCCCAGATTATAATTATTTGTAAAATGATTGTTCCACACGGATGACCTCCAATAATCTCCAATATAAATTTCATCACCTATTTCAATTTTATATGTCTTTATTGTTTTAATGTAAAAATTTATGAATTATAAAACACCATGGCCATGCATACCATAGTAATTTCATTGTTCACATTTTTATTAGTTCATGGATACAAGACCAAGCATTTATCATTGTAAATAATCTTTTTTAATTATAATCTTCCATCACTATCACTATATTAAAAATGAATCCTATATTTATTCAATATTATTACTAATAATTAAAATCAAATATGTTATAAATAATATTGATTTCATCTATAGTCTTTTGTGGAAAACGTCATACTCTTATGGTGTCCACAATAGTCTTTTCCATTGATTTCAACCACTAATATAATAACTACATCAAAATAGAGTCTGTAAATTATTTTTGGGAAACTCTTGTTAATAATCATTGAATCATTACCATTCCTCATATAAAGTGTCATGATATTTCGGGATAAATATAATTGTTTTGGTCCATAAATCAATAGTTCACTATATAAGATATAATAACTTTATAGAATAATTTTAAAACTTATTTGATGGAATTAATGAGCCACCATCTTATTTCAAAATCTATATACTTGATTGTGTTTTATGATTTAAGGGTATTAATATCAACCTTTTGGGATCTTTATAGTAGTATATGTTAACATAATTTCCGGAATATTTTATCAATATAATGCATTAAGGACGTACTAACACTATAGTAACCATCAATTCCATAATGATTTTGGGTCCCGGTTCATTTTTGACAGTATTTTCATGAAAATATAATTCTTCCCTGCTCAAGTTTCTTATTACTAGGATGTATTAATACATTTACTACATTATATTTAACATGATCATGTGGAAATGACTTTCAATTTTGGGTATGTAAGGAAATATATTTTAAATGAAACATTGTGTGTCCATACACCTAAAAACATAAAACTAGTTCTATACATGGTTTGAATTGATATATGCACTTAAATTCAAACTTCATAAAAATTTAATATCAAATTTTATTAGTTTTTTCATTTTTCAATATTTATTTAACATCAAAAAAATTAATATTCATTATAATACTAAAAACAATTCGGAATATGCTCAATGATGAACTATATAGTGGTAGATACACGAATTTTTAACAGGTTAATAAGGCCATGCAACATAATTATTTGGATTTACCTATGGAGATATCGAAAAGTGTATAAATATTTATATATAAGTTAAATCTACTAGTGAGAACATGTAAATATATAAATTGTAGTAAAAAGGGTGTAAACATTTATCATGTTGATCAAAAATATGAAATATAAATCAATAATGGATGGTGAGATGATAATACAAAAATATATTATTAATGGATCTATATATAAATTGAGAATATATTGGAAGTGTTCGTGTTGGTTTCATTACTTCATATTCATTATTCATGAATTAAAAAAAATTATTTATCACACATACTCATTATTTCAAAGTTCTGTCATGTCACTCATTATCATTTGAGTGTGATATTTGGTCCCCATATGATTTATTATGCTAAATAGACTAGGAGTATTAAGATTCATCTGTTTTTGATTAGTGTGCGCCTTAGTCTCTTAGAAAACACTGGGGATTTATAGTTCTAAAAACCTTCCGAAAGGGGATTTTTATTTTCTATTCTCATTCCTTCAATATGTTCCCAAATACCGTCTTTTAATTTATCATGAATGAAAACCATTAGTTAGAGAATATAAATAGTGTTAGAAGAAAATTAATTAATTATTTAGAAGAATTCCAAAAATACACCTCACCAAAAACCCAATATGTATTTTCCAAAAATAATAATGTTATACACTCAATGAAATGAGTAGTAGAATCACCAATATTATTTATTCTGATGTATTTTCCACCAATGTCTGTGTTCTCATCTTTTTCAACAATCCTCTTAGACTACAGAGACCTGCACTATTGGCACTAGTGCTAAAAATATAAATGTTATATAATATATTAGAAAACATGTGAGATAAATCAATCTATACGTTCATATATTTCCATAATGTAACCATTTCATCATAAAATTAATATAAAAACCCCAAAACTAAAAGGATTAATGACTTTGGATATTATATACACCAAAAATTGTATTTCACATAATTTTGAACATTTTAACCGAACTATACTATACCAGCACTCCTTATAAATGTCTCATATATTATATGAATCTTCATAACATTGGAATTGTAAAACATAAGTAGTAATGAGCTCAAAAACATAATAAGGGAAAAATTTACGGTGATCCATAAAGCCATATGAAAGGTCATCTGATATCAAATTATCAAATGTATACATTAGAACAAAAGTACAATAATATGATAAAATAAATGTGATATATAGAGAAAATAATAAATATATAAAATTGAAATTTGGAAAGTGAATAAGAATATAAAATCATGACATTGTGATCATAGCCTAACTCCAATAATATCGATGCATAATCATATAAACATAGCATAACTACTATTATGTCCACAAAAAATGTTATTAACATAGATTCACTATAATATGATCCATTCATAATCATGTGAATATAGAGTAACCTCAATTTTATATATAATAGGTCTCATGAATATAACTTCTATGAAATTATTCCCATATATAGTCTTGTAAAAATTTCTTGATTACATCTATGGACAACGTCATTACCTAATGAAATGTACATCATTAACCAATGCATTTTAGAGAAGTATATGACCACTCCATAAAATAATAATAATTCATACACAATATTTATACATAAGATCAATCATTCATCATGTTATAAAGAATCAATGGATGGAAAATGGATTTCATAACATTTAAAAATTGTATCATATAGAATGTCCTAGAGTATTTAATTCATTTATACCATGAATTCAATCACCCAAAATGACTTTTTTCATATATCAACGTATATAGATATTCATTAAATATATTTTCATAATATATATAGATCTTATTGATAAATATGAAAATTTAATTTAAATCATAAAAGTGATTTCAGAATACATTTTAACGACATCATAAAATGATATGATTTGATTTACACTCTAAAATAATTTTTGAAAAGGGTATTGGAAAAAATTTACCAAATATATTTTTAAATAACTACAAATATAGTGAAAATTAAAATGGATTAAACATTATCTATAAGAAATGTGAGGAGTAATATAAATTATATGATCGTGAAATGAATATAAATAATAAAATATTTTAAAATAAATCTATAAAAATTGAAATCATAAAAAATAAAAATGAAACATCATTATGAACTGCGGTTATGGTAAAAATTATGATAAATGATATAATAAAAATTTGGGGTCAAAAATATAAAAATAAAACATTTTTTGAAATAAATAATATAGGCATGGTAGAGAAAAAACATATCGGGGATGATAAGAATTATTACTAACAATATTTAATTTTTTGTGAATTAAGAAATACATCATTTATGTTAATTAAAATATGAAATTAATTTTCCCTATATAAATAGGTAGTGTAAAAAAATAAATAATTGCATGGAATTATATAAAAAACTCAGAATAACATGGATATGGGTGATAACTATTCCTCAATGAAAAGGACATTTAGTCAAAAGAAACATTTATAGAAGTTAGAATAATTTTAGTAATGAACTTTTTTACAAGAATTTATTGGTTAAATAAGAAATATTATGTCAAAAATAAAGAATTTTTTTTATGAAAAAACTCTTTTAAGAATCATTATTTTGATTTAAGATTCATTTGAAATTAATTTTTTTTGGAAATATATATATATCTTGAGAAAAAAAGATAATGTAAAATTTAATTTAATCGCTATAAAAAATTTTCCTAACATATAATAATAAATCACTATATGAACTATTATAACTCAATGAATGGAAATTAACATAACAAATATATTTAACTTTAATCTTGACATCACAAGTTTCTCTTTAACCTTAATGAGGACTTCATTCCCCTAATAGTTGAATACATAGAAAAAAATTAATTATTTTCTATGGGAATACATTTTTTCAAATTTGGAATATGGAACTAGAAGATTAAAAAATGTAATTCATTCTTGGAATTTTTTTGATGGATGAGTGTGGAATGAAGTGAGTAGTTTTGAGATCATTTTATAGATGAAAAATATGGACATGTCTTTGGAAACTGAAATTAAGTGAATTATAAAGATCGAATAACATGTTATTTAGGGATCTTTGGGAGTAAATTTCAGTGATATGTGTAAGATTTAATTTTATACATCAGAGAGGTCATCTAAAATTTATATATTTCATGTTAATTTAGTGAAATTTGAGAGACATTAACATTACCATTATGAGCCTAATTATCTTTGATTAAAAGTTTACCATAATATTGTTTTTTTGAATACAATATGACCCCTTGAACTTAATTTTAGCTTATTTAATATAAATTTTAACTCCATTTAATTTAATTATATTTTATCATATATATAAATAATCTTTTAATGTAAGATATAAGTTATAGAAATAAAAATTTTGGTTGACTTTATTAAATCATTAAGTGTTTATATTATTATTTAATATAAATTAGTAATTTTTTCCATATAACCATTTATATGATTAAAATAGATATTGGTGTCATAAAAAATATATATTTTTTAACTATAAACTTTTAATAAAAATTCATTAAAACTTATTTTTCCCATGGTGAATAATATTTACTTTGGTATGTTATTATCTTTACTATAAAATTAATTTGAACTTATTAATAATTTAATATTATAATTAGAAATACTGAAACCTTTTCATTAGACTCAATTTATTATGCTTATTTCAGTTAATTTTACTATAATAATTCTAAACAAAAATAAAACATGAGGAAATTTATTTCATTAATACATAAAATATATTTTGTCTTATAATTTTCTAGTAATAACTATTTGAAGTATATTAATTTTTTACTTGAAATATTATCTATAAATTTAACTAAAATAAATCTTTAGAATATATTTATTACAAATACAAAACACATCATAATATTAGTTCATTTAGAAAATACCACTTATATATTAAATAATGTTCAATAGATAATATTATTTTAAATTATTTATATTCTGAATATTTAATTTTTCCAGTCCATTTATATTAGATTTATTATTTATATTTTTTAAATAAATCAAATCTAAATTTAATAATAATAATATTTCATGCAATGATGTTATTTGTAAATCAATTTCTAAATTAAAAGGCTTATTTTGGGATTTATTGATTATTTTCCATGAATTATATTATTTAAAAAATTCATAATAGTAGTAAATTTAGTATAATAATTATATTCTTCTTTATAACACCTATATTTCCACTATTACTCCTTATAAATAAATTCCATTATTAACTAATAAATTATACATCTTGTTCCATGTATTTTAATAACATTATTTCTTATTTGATGTTGTCCGTTCACTTCAGAGGTTTAATTCTACTAATGATTATTCCAAAAGGAGAGGAAATTTTAGGGGATATTCATGGTTTAATTATTTTATGATTATTAATTTATTTTTAAATTTTAATTTATGCACTTTTGATGGCTCTAATTTTCCATGGTATGTAATAGTTAATGATGTGTAATACATGGTTCAACAGTAATTTTTTTATAGTGTTCCACTATGAATGAATGAAATGTTAGTTTAATTCATATATTAAATGATTTACTTACTATTTCTATTCAAATATTTTAGTTGAATAAAAAATAATTATCATTTATGGAAATTTAAATTGAGGAAATAAAATGTGTTATAAAACATGAAGTGTTACATCCCCAACCCAACCATTAATAAATTACTTTCATGTAATTTTAATTTTAATTCATTAACCAAAAATATATATAATGGTATAGACCGTGATATATTTTTAAAATCAACAACATGTATTGGACTATGAAACTCATATCTTCTATTATAATGAAAATATTTTTATACTCCCATATATTTTTAAAAATATTATTCCTTAGCTATCTATATGTCATTTAAATTTTAAGATACGTAGCTTTCATAGCTTCATTTTCACAATACATTTAAAAAACAAATACTAATGTCGAAATGGTTATATTAATATCAAATTAAATTTGATGAGATGATCATATGAATATTAGAACTTAGTCCGAATAAATCCTCTTTCTCAGACAATATAATTTAAACGAATGATACAATCAGTTCAAATATTATATAACTGGATCAATCCATAACACTTTTACATCACATATGTTATCCATAGAAATTTTACTATATTACCTAAAAATTTATATATTAAATCATCAAATTTCATTTTAATACTTTGAAATAGTTTTTAAAGATAATATAAATAAACTAAATCATATCCCTTATGAGTCCCAAACCAGGTTTGTTGTTAAAAAATTAGTTGTTCCCTAATTTATGATCGACATAATACATGACAAACTTTTTTAGGGTTATTACACCTCGTTTTATATGAGATACATCCTACACCAAAAAAAATTTTTCTAGGTAGGGATTTCTTTATAGGATACAAATCACTTTATACATGGCAAAAATATATAGATTATTATATATATTTAGTCATATCCTTATGTAGTTTACTAATATTTATAGTACTAATTATAAAAATAACTAAACTAATCCTATAAATGACAAAACTAATCCAAATAAGTTAAAAAACCTCTCTCTAATACCATTTAAGATACCCCATACACATGCACCTTAGTTCAATGCTAAAAAACTTTTGTATACTATATTTCATACAATGTGAGATGAATTAATGTAAACACACACAGTCATATATATTTAATATATACATTACATCTGAAACATAATCTAAAAATCCTTTAACCCAAATTATTATTTCTATTTGAAATTAGCTATATAAAAATCATTTTTCATATAATTATGAACATTTCTCTACAACTGAAACACACTAGACCTCTTTTTTGGATATATCATATGTTATTCTTATTTTAATATCTTATTTAATGGAAAAATAATATTTTATAGTCCAAAATTCTAAGGGAAAAAGTGTATCAAATAGCCATAAATCATGATACAATGCCATGTAGCTTTAAATGGCCAAACATATTCTAAGGAAAAAAAGTATAGAATCATAAAAAAATAACTCAAAGCCATGTATAAAATCATAATAATATAACATAGAAATTTCTGATGAAAATAGAAATATAAAATACTAATATTTTGATAATAGTCTAAGTAGAATGATGTCCACACTCAGTCTTGTTAACATTTCCTAACCATAATTATGTCTATATATAGTCGTGTTATAATAGCTTAACTAATGTTATTTCCACACACAATATAGTGAAAATATATTTACTAAAATTATTACCATGTAAAATAATTTGAACATATATTAACTACAAATATATATGCCGACAATCATGTGAACATATCTTAGATGTATTTTTTATACATTATCATTACCTCATTATATTTTAACTAATAACCAATTCATTTTACAGTGATACATATAAAAAAATAATACATATTCAACCCATAATTACTTTATTTTTAAAATTTTTTCAATTTATTTAATTTCAATGATCTTTAAGATTGATAATTTAATAGAATTAGGAAAACCATTACATATAAAAATTTAAATTTCCAAGAAATGTTCATTTAATCCACAAATCATCTTTATAAATTTACACTCATGTTTCATTCATTACACTTTTTCAATATATAGTACATTTATCCATTTTCTTTTTAATGGAAACTACACACCATAAATCCTAATGAATGAAATTTAAAAATATTGGCTGAGAAAAATAAATCATAAAAAAAGATTTCAAATAATGGAACCCCCTTAGATCATTTGAAAATTCATATAATATTTTATGGAAATTTTATATTATACATAAATATTTGGAGATCCAAATATTCATTACCTACACATTAAATGAAAATAAAAGACTAGACTATACAGAAAACATCATATAATCTAGTGTAATGATAAATTTATATTCATGAATGTTACTTTGGAAAATACGACAACCCATGAAAACAAACCATTATCCTTTAAAATATCACAGACATTATTTTAATCATGTGTTCATTTTCCGACATTATAAATTAATTATTTTCCACAAAAAACCCATTTACATGTGTTGAAAATTAATATAGGTGTCTTCAAACTTTATCATTACATTCACCGTTATAATAACCCTCATACAGAAGTAACCATCATAGTTAATTTCAACATATCTCTTAGTAGTAACCTGATTCTTGTTAACTCTGTCACTTTAACCAATGCATTTGATAGTTATATAGTGATATTCTATAATCATATAAAATATACAATGTCCATATCATGGGTAAAAAACATTAATTCTATAATTTACATCATAAAATCTTATAAAATATTCTCTTTAGCACATATGTAGAATCACATTCATGATTCCTGATAAAATGAGGATAAAAATTCATTTCCTCTTGAAATCACATAAAATGTAAAATTACATGAAGATAGGGGAAGAGTATATAATTTTGTAAAACATATATACATAAAAAAGGATACTTGATAACTAATAAATGGTTGTATTTTAATATATCTTGGTCATATAAAAAATGTTTAAAAAATCACATTGGTAAAAAATTCAAATGTGACCCGAGTATATAATATTTAAAAGATTACATTTTAAAAACATTGAAAAGACTAATATATAGAATAAAAAAATAACCCATAATTTAAAAGTATATAATAATTTCCATAAAAAGTATTAGAATATTGACACGGATTGAAAAAAGTTTACAACATTTTAAACAAAATTTCAACATAAAATATATTCCCTCAGCTCTTGACATTCCATCAAAATCATTTATTTTACAATATAATAATATTTAATTAATACTATATGTTCATTGTAAATTAATTTAGGTTGATTCCCTAATTTTAATCCTTTTTATTTAATTTATTTCCAGGTCTTATATGTTGACCATATCTGTTAAGATCATATTGGATGTTTTTGGATCAATTGGGTTTTTAACCTAAAAATAATTATACAACATTGAAAATGGACAAAGGGGTAATTATTAAATCATATAGACAATATTATTCATAAAATAATTATCAATTTTTGTAATTAAATACACTTTTATATCAATTAATAAAATTTGGTCATGAAAAAGGAGTCACATCACTTCAAGGTAGTGGTAGTCCACACGTACGCACAAGTAACATTATTATTTTCCAATAGATAAATAGAATAAAGTTAATTAATATATTATCATTTATAAATGATAATATTTATATAAAATTGTTACGTATTCATTGATTCTATATTTATAACCAACCATATGAGGTGGGGGTCGAAAACAAAATACATCTGTTTTTGGATGTGGTTTTCCATGCGTACGCATGAGTGATATTTGCTTTTCCAATGGGATTGAAAATTATATGAAAAAAATATTTTTATACAAACATAATAATATTTTTTTTATTATAGATAATTATTTTATTATATATGAATAGTTATAATAGGTTTTAAGGATGTATGAGATGAAATAAACATGTAATAACTCGGTTTAGAGTTATGCCTCTTCTTTGGAAAACCTACTCTTTCATACACATCAATCTTATTAAAGTGAAACTTTGAAGAGTAAAAAACGAATTATATATGGGAAAGTATTTTGATGGTGGTTTTGGTATGTAGTTTCCTATATATCAGGCTCCATGTTTTGTTAATAAGTGAGGATATGGGGTTCCCATTTATAAATGTTGGGACTGCAAATCATATAATTATTATTAAATATTAAAAATTAAGAAATATCTTACTCATTTTAAAAAGGATATAAATCAAACCAACATTAAATAAAATTTCATAAGGGTATAATCACTCACCTAAAAAAGGAATTATGATATGATTTTGTACCTTATCACATTCATTTTACCTTAAATAACCAATTTTACCCTTTACAAAGTGGAAATAATTTACAATTGTTAATTTTCATTTTTAAAACAAATTATATTGATCTAATTAATAAATTTTAACCTCATGATTACAAATATGAAATATTATATTATGATTAAATTTTATATGTGGAGATAAATCATTTTTACGTATGCACACAATCCTTAATAAAAAAAGTTTCTTTAGAATACAATTTTTTATGATTAAATTATTTTTATACCAATATAATATATTAATAATATTGGTATTTAAATAATTTGATTATTTTTATCAAAATAGTAGTAATTTTACATTAAATGTTCTATAATATAATGGGTTTTTTTGAATACTAGAAAATAAGTGATAGCTTTAATAAAAACTGTTATTTTACTATTCACCCAAAAATCAATTATTTTAGATAAATATATAATACTCACATTATTATATATTTAATAGGATGATATCAAGGATTAACATATTTTATTAAAATTAACTTTCTTAAATTTATAATTTTAACATTAAAAACCGATATAATACTTGGAAAATAATTCAATTTGAATGAAACTATTCCTATTTTGTTGAAAACTCACATAAAATTATTATACTGAATATGGATATATAAAATTTATTCTTTAATATTAATGAAAAAAGAAACTGATTTCTTGTTGACATTACCATGTTTTTTCAATTCATTCCTCTTTAATAAAATTTTTTCTTCTTTAACTTATTCATTACTTGAACAAGGGATGTTATTTTTTCATTCTGGGTTTTTCTATATACCATGATGCTTCTTCCATCATATGGTTCATCAATAATAATATAACCTGGTGAATCACCTAGTTTTGAAAAACCTAATCTCTAGGATCATGAATCTGAACTATCATTTCTTTATATGAATTATTCTCTAACAACAATACAACTTCATGGATCAATACCAGAGATTCATCTTGTTTATTTCTTCATAATAAAAAAGTAATAAATACATTGTTTACCTATGATAAACTTGAATTTCAGGCCAATATATAAGAAAATAATTCTTATTTTTATAGAATTCCACATTAATAAATATTTCATGGACATAATTTTATTTTTCTAAAAAAATTATAACCCTTTTATAAAGATAAATAATAAATAAACCCCAATCTCAATCCACAAATGAGAGTTATTTCCATTGATTATCTTCATAAATCTTCACCCTTATATGAGATTCCTTAATTTAGATCTAAATCATTTTTACCTTCTAATTCATCTCTTATAAAAATTATAGTCCTTGTAACTTCTTATCAGTAACTTCTTCCCCACATGCAATAGTTTCACACCACATTAAATCGAATGACTCAGAAGGTATCATTAGTATATAGGAATAAATATAGTGAAAAAAAATCATCCAATTATATATGTTTATCCAAATATCATTTGTATTCTAAATAGTAAGCCTATATCATATCCTCCAAATTGTAAATTAATTACTCTAATTATCCGTTATTTTTAGGATAAAATATTTGATAATAATTTAATTCAGTACCTTGAAACATCTGAATTCCTTTACAAAAATGTTATTCAAATCAATGATTATGATTATATATAACATGGAGATATATTAAATGTAAATTACCTATATTTTATCATAAATAATAAAAAAAAGATTCCCTGACATATTATCACAAATGGGATGAAAATTAATATATATAGTCAAAGAATAAAAAATAACTGAAAATGTATTGTTAACATAATAAGTATTTCGAAATCCAAACATGAAATCTATGAAAATACTGTGTCATTTAAATTTTGGCCTAGGAAATTGGTAAAGAATCCCCATATTTGTTTTCTTCTCTGTTTCAACTTAATGAAAAGTGAAAATTTGAATTGTAAAATCAACATTATAATTTTTCATTCCATCCCACCTATAATATTTCTATAGGACTCTATACATTATAGTACAGCTATGATGAATGAAACATTGGGAGTTTTGAGCCTCACTCTAAATTTTTTTATTTAAATGAAAATCAGTCATAATTGATTGCCACTTTCTAGGAGTCATAATACCATATTTTCCCATTGCATATAAGAAATTTAACTTTCATAACCAATTCTACATTCTAAAAAATGTGATCTCCCGTATAAGGAACATTAGTCTTTTTTAAAGATATGATTGTATTAATACCTTATCTAAAAATAATATGGTTTCTAGATACACAACATATAATCCCATATTCATTAAATCATTACTAAAAGATCTTTTACCAAATTTAGTGTGGTTCATAATGAATTATAATTTTGGATTTGAGAATCTGCTACCTTGTTTAATTTATATAGATGATATTGAATCTTAAAATAATAATGATTTATCATGTCTATACATATTATATTTCACTTGTTCCAAATATATATTTCAATAATTTAATGAAAATATATATTTATGATGATACCCCATTTAAATTATGCACTTGAATTTTTAAATTAAATAACTACCTCTAAATGATCAAGATCATCTGTTGGATAATCCATCCCATGGGGTTTAAATTAGCATTATGCAGATTTAATTACCTAATCACCATTGATAAAAATAGAAGAAATTAAATTCTATAAATAATCACTATAAATTAAAAACTCTATATTTCAGTACAGAAACAATAACAATTATTCATTAACCATTCTAATTTTCAATTCCAAAACAATTATCATATTTCTTTATAGAGGTGATTTTAACACTTTTTTAAGTTAACATTCCAATTGGGATTGATAAACGATAAAATATTTCAACATAATATCTTCTTACTTGCTAATCAAAGAAAACTATGATGGTTAGTAGTTATAAAATCATTGGAAATAATATTCCCAAAGAAATACATTTATTGTAGCTAAGATTCACATTTGTTGAATTTTAAATACAATTTTCTTATCAACTAAGGTTTTAAGAGTAATTATTCCATGATTCATATCATCTTTTTAAATATTGTAATATACAAGACCTTTATCGATAAAAACCATCATCAATTTGTACAAATAAACATGGGGATATATATATACAATCCAAAAATATATATGTTTTACACTTCAACCAAAAATCTATAAGTAAAAACATAAAATGGATCTCCGTAGTATGAATTGATGTCCTCAAAACATCATATTCCTTTAATTTAAGATGATGGTAACCATATATGAGTAAAATCATGGAAAAATATTGAACATAATAGATCTAATAAAAATATCATTTATATGGGGAAACAAATTGTTGTTCTTAACAGTAATGTTTCGGAGTGCTCGATAATCAATAAAAATCCTCATTTAACCTTCTTTAAAAAAATCACCATATGTTGAAGTGCTACGGTGTATGAAACCCTTATCAAATAATTCATATACCCACTTTTTCAATTTCAATAGCTGTATTATAGACATTTAATATGGATGTTTTGAAATCCTTATTTCATGAGGATATAATTCAATTATAAATTCAACCTCTTGATCATGTATAACACTAATAAGATCTTTATAAAATAAAACAAATAATTCATTTATTTTAGGTACAAGAATAATCTAATTAATTCATTTAAATTTATTTAATTTTAAGTAAGAGGATTTTATTGGGATATCATTTTATATAGTTTATATCCATTTGAGCATTTGGTTCTGCCTTTTTGGTAAATAAATGTATTCGTTGTATTTATCCATCTAATAAATTGATTTCTCCATCAGTTCATATAAATTTTTTTTGGTTTTCATCGATGAAATTATGGTATATTCTAAAAGACATAATATCGTGAGAAGCACAAAATGATTTTTTTAACCATAAAATAAAACTATATGGTAAAAATTTATTAAATATTAATTTTTCAATAAAATATATTGTTATGATATCATTTTGTTTCTAAAAATGATATAATTTTTTACCCTCATTGAAATAATGTGGTAGAAGAGTGTCTAATACCACAAAATGTAACTAAAATATGAAGTGTTCTTAGATTAGTAATTTATTTTCATTGGTTTTTTGAAAACATCCTTCAGTTAAATTTTCCACTGAGAAAGATAACAAAATAATGGAATTAAAATCCCCTTGATAAAATAATGTGATATATAATTTTTATGAATTGAAAATTAGATTGGTTAATACTATAGTGTTATCCTTTTTATGTAGACCCATGGAGTTTTTTATTTATAGTGATACTTCATTAAAGGGAACTGGTTGTGTGTTGAATCATTATGAGAGATAAATTATATATGTAACATGAAAAATGAGGCTCATTGGGAATAATAATCCTACATATGATCATTATTCATCAATGGTGGCTGACTATAAAATTTTTAACTATATATTCACTTAAAAATTAAAGGAAAATATGTAAAAAAGATATTCAGAATTGATAAGGGATTATATCTATAACATTCAACACCATCTACATAATGAAATCAAGGTAGTTTTTTCATTGATCCAAAAATGATAAAACATCATTAACTATGATACATTTAGAATAATACCCTTTAGTTTATTATTTAATTAATATGATATTGTAATTTGAGTATCCAGAATATTTTTTTATTTAAGATCATATATCTATAAAATCATCTATAGAAGAAAGAATTATGAAGCTTTAAATTAAATGTAAAGTTTATAAAATAATTATATAATTGTATACATAAGGTAAATATATTGGTTATTATGTCCATAAATATGGTATTATTAATCTTGAGATTAGTTTGTGTGTTACGATTGGTTTTCTATTGATGAATGAGTAATTAGGTGAGTCTCATAGGCCTCTATTTTATTTCCATTCAGGTCACACTAAAATGTTCAGAGAACATCGGTGATATTACTGGTTGAAAGGAATGAAAATGTATATTTTTAATCATGTAATGAAATTTTTGTCATATAAAAAGGTTGCAGTAGTGAAACAATTGTTGATGGGGATGCTTCAACAGTTTCTTGTGCCGAAATAGAAATTTGAAAAAATATTCATGGATTCCAAGGTGGTAATGTTAATGACAACATGATTTAATTGCATGATTTCATTTATTATCAATCGTTTGAGTAAATATTTTTATTTTCAATCAAATTCAGTATAATATTTATTTAGAAAAACTTTCTAGACATTATATTAATAAAATTGTCAGTTTACATCGACACCATTGAACTATTATATTTGATTGTGATCCAAAATATAAATCAAATTTCTAGAATGGATTTTTGATTTCATTTGGTAATATGTTAAATTTTAGCACAATATAGAATAATAAATATAATGGGAATTTGAACTAAAAATTCAGAATTTTTTTGAAATGTGTTGGGATTTCTCCTTGGATTACAAAGTATGTTGGGATAAACATATCTTGTCGGTGGAATTTATTTATAATTATATTTTTTATTCTAGTAAGAATTTGTAACTTTTTGAGATATTATATGAGATAGATTTTGGAATCTTTCATGTTTCTTCATCCAATATATTTCTTTTTATAATTTTTTCTACTTGGAAAATTGGGATGATGAAGTAGGAAGAAAATAAAAAAATTATATTCTTCTAAATAAGCAACCAATAATGGTTAGTGTTGATATTTAAGTGTTTTTTGTGAGTTCAACACAAGTGAAATATTCTAGAAGTGGTGGAAAATATTAAATGGAGTGATTAAATTATTCCCATAGGAACATGTATACAATTAAACATTTCATGAAATAGGACCCTCTATATTGTGTGGGATCTTTCGACATTGTGGTATCTGAAGGATTGGTTATTTCTTTTTACGTTACATTAACGTTTTTGTATGTTCAAATACATAAAAGTTAACCCTTTAAATTTATTATTTTTAAGGTGAATCCAATAATTATGGGTCTCTAATTAGAAACACTAAAGAAAAAGATGGTATTTATTTTATTGAGTATACAATGTTGAACAAAATGTTTTAGAATTATTTTTCAATTTTTCGCATATAATATAAAATATTTTCATGAAATTTATGAAGATAGAGGATGGATAAGTTTATTCCTATGTAGGAACATTTACTAGAATGGTTCGGTATGAAATTAATTTGATTTCAGACCATGATAGTAAAATTTATCAATTTTACTCAAGTTAAAAGTATGTTTTTAAAGGAATTTCATTACACGTGAGTTTGGAATTTTTGGTTAAATTATTTAGTGTTTTGAAATTTCTTTAATAGAGTTTTTATTTCTATATCAATAAAGAAAATATGAGTAACCAATGGAAATAAATGGGGAAGAATCCATCTAATAATATATTGTGAAAAATCAAGATTCCCTCTTGTGAGAGGTGTGGTACAAACCATTCTCGAGAATTTCTAGTAAATGTAGGAATGTGTTTCCTATGTTGTAAGTCTGAAAATATGTCTTATGATATAAAAGAAAATAGAAACGTTAATAGTCATACAAATTATTTTAATCCAATCATAATTTTTTTAATTAAATGAGATGGGCCATTATGGAAGTGTGTTTCCAAGGAAAAATATGATGGATGGAGATTATCAAGATTATAATAAAATTGTGGTTTCCATATTATTCATGACTACATTGGGCATATTGGTCTAACATGTGAAAGGGTGAATGATATAGGGTGATTAATATTTTTCAAATATAGGCAATATATTTTGTAACCATCATCTAAAAGTGATGTAATAGGTAGTTCTGAAGGTAGTGATTCATATTAGGTATGTCCATTGTGATTTTTTTTGTTATTCTTGTGGGGTTGGAAACCACTTTTAAAGTATTTATGGATATTATTAATAGATTTCTCCATGAATATTTAGATAAATTTGAAGTTATTTTCTTCAATGAAATTATATTATATTATAAATTATATAAAGACTATGATAACCATTTAAGGGCTCTTTTGAAAAACATCAATGAAAAATAATTGTTTGAAAATTTCAGCAAATGATTATTTTGGGTACATTAGTTGAATTTAAATTGGAATATTTTCTATAAATATATAATAAATATTTATCCTTCTAATACTAATGTGTAGGTAAGGTGGACAAGGACTATAAATTTCATTTAAATTTGATGTTTTCTTGGAATATTGGGTAACTCTCAATGGTTTGCTAAAAAATTTATCTCTTATGAAACCTACTTAGCTTATTATTTTAAAAACGAAATAAATTCATTAGGAAAAAATAATGTGATAAATTTTTTCCTAAAATTAAAATATTTTTATATAATGCCCTATTTAATGCCTTAGTATAAAAGAATTAGATTTTTTATTTAGAATGATTTTTCATTGAATGATATGGGTTGTGTATTAATTAACAAATGATGATTAGCTTTTATATTAATCATGATAATTGAAACTCCATGAGAAGAACTATCCAACACATTATATCGATCTTATAGTAGTTGTTTTTTAATTAAAAAATATGAAATATATACTAGCCATGAATTTTTAAAAAATATTTTCACCCAAAAAGATTTAATCATGTGGAATTAAAGATATATCTAACTAATAAAGTATTATGAATGATTGATTCAATAACATTCATGTAAAAAAATAGGGTATCCAATTCCTTGAGCGGAAAATATAATGCATCATTAACCCTGCTACTTTTGAAACAAGATCCTTTTGATTTTAATTTAGTGAAACTCATGTATGAATATGTCTATATAGATACCTTATTTTGTACTCTTATATCAGTACAACCATATCAAAAATTTAGAATTAATAATTCTTAGATAGAATATAATTTTTATAAAAGGAAGGTAAATTTTTTTATATAAGATATAGTGTCCACATTTAATATTGATAAAGAAGGTTGTTAGGTATGATCTGTCAATGGATGATGGTTTAGAGGGGGAGAATAGACCTTAATATGATTTATCTATTTTTATAAATAATAATTGGTGAATTCTGTGGTTTAAAAATATCATATAATTGTTTATATAAATAATAATACTACTGGATCTACTATCATAACCAAAAACCCACACTTTTAGATCATATACTAAAAATATGAACATTACTTTTCCATTTTTGATTCATATAAGGGTGACTTAAATTTTCTATTGAACCCATATAACATCAATAATATTTAATCATTTGCATCCTATATTACCTTTTAATATTATAGTTCTATAGAATGAAGAAAAACTCCAAAATAAAAAAATTTACTTTCCTTTAAATGAGTATTTCTCCCAATTAACCAATCATGTATTGTTTACATTCTAGAATCATTATCATTTGTATTAAATATAATTTAGAAACTATTCAATTAAACTCTTTCTTTGTAACCTGGTGAAAAGTAAATAGATGATGTGTATGTTTAAATTCTCCGTAATGATATGTATAATCTTTAGATATTTAGTATCATCAATGAGAATGAGATGTACATAGGATTACAATGACATAATCAATCTAAATGAGTATAACATATGAGTATTCCTACACATCAATACATGTATCATAAAAAACTGAAACATGTAATAAGGCATTTTCCATGACCTGTTCGCCAAGGCTCGTGTGGTGACTACCCCAAGTCCGTCTTCCATAGGCCAGGGGCTGGAGACTAGCACCGAAAGGGGAATCCCTAAAACTGGGATGTCATTTCCGTTATAACCTATATACACACGCATCCAAGCTCACAACAAGATACGAAAAAAAGTAAACTGAATAGTAAATAGAGTGAGTAAAGTAAGAAAAATGGGCCAGAATACAAGCCCAATTGGAATATACAAGAAAATAAAAGTACAAGTAAACTGGAGTAAAAGGGAAGATAGCTTCTCAGTCATCCTTAGAGGTTCCTACCTAAAGGGTTGGTAAAGATCGCCTCCACAACACTTCTACGTCCATCTATATCCTCCGTGTACCGACTCATTGTATGGTCCTCCTCTAGGAACCATCCAGTCCTGGTACCCTCAGTCTCAATCAACACTGTCCATCGTCTGCACCAAATACAACATGGTGCGGGCATAGCCCATGCATGGGTCAGTATAACGATACTCAGTAGGGACCCCAAGACCCTCAATGTCTCAAAAAATCCACATAGGATAGACCTCAAAGAATGAAGTCAAAATTCAACCCTACATAGGTATATGCCCATGTATATACCTAGGTTATCAAGTATACACATATCAATCAATAGGTAAACATAGAGTCAAACTCAATCCCAAAGCTCCACTGTTCCACAAAGGATAGAAAACAACGAAGGTAAGTACCACATAGGTACACCACATAGTAGAATACCACAAAGGTATTTCCAAGAAGGAATGTACCACATAGGTACAAACTCGGCTCACACTAGGTATTACTTAAGTATAGTAGTAGAGATGAATATATGTAGCTACTTAATCATATTACTCGGTAATGAAGCTAACCCACACAATATCGGTAGGAGATAACCCACACAACATCACAAGGTGATGACCAACACATGTTTTCTAGGAGCTGACCCATAGAGGATCATTATGTGCTGACCCACACATGATCGCTAGGAGCTGCCCCACACAGTATTTCTAGGTTCTGACCCACACAGGATCGCTAAGAGAAAACCCACACAGGATCGCTAGGAGCTGACCTAAACAGGATCTCTAGTAGCTGTCCCACATAGGATCTCTCTTCATTCTTCTCTTCACAGCCAGCTAATGGGTTTCCGAACTATGCTCGCTTGTCTTTGAGAGGGTATTCACCACAATACACTAGTTAATACTCCAATTTCCATGAAGTCCGACAATGAATTTTCTCCATGGACCTCCACATAATAGGGGTCTCAACATAATAGAAGTTGCGTCGTTCGGACGCTCGGTCTTTGACTTATAAGACTTTTAGTCATGGGGGTCCAGTTGGATTCGTGCTCGATCCAACCTAACCATACCCCATATCATTCCAAATATCTAGTGGGGTATTACTCAAAGGGACCGTCTCACTCCACGGTTTCCGGAATCGTTCACAGTTTATCAAACGTTCATCGGGTGCCTTATTGACTATGTAAAGTATAGGTTCGTCTCTTCTCCGTGTCCAGTATGACCCGGTCGGACCAACCCAACCCGACCTCACATGGGTCGACCGAGATCGGGCCAAACCTGCCCGACGTGTGGTGCTGCCCGACCAGCTGGGCGGTTCGGTAGGCCGTGAGGGCACGAGGGGCCACAGAGGTCGTGGGTGTCGCGGGGTAGCGGAGGTCGTGGTTCGGTGCAGCCGCGGATGGCGGCTTGGCTGTAGGGGTTCCGCGAGGGCACATGGCGGCTTGGCCATGCCCGGGGCGGTTCGGCTATGAGGCTGGAGGCCGCAGGGCGGCTCGACAAGGGGTTCCCCGAGGGCGTGGAGCGGCTCAGCCCAGCCTGGGGTGGCTCGGCTGGGAGGTCGGAGGCCGCGGGGCGGAGGCCATGGGGTGGCTCAGCCGGAGGGTGCTGTAAGGTCACGGGGCGGCTTAGACAGGAGGGAAGAGGCCAGAGGGAGGCCTGACCAGGGGGGTGTCACGAGGGAAAGGGGCGGCTCGTCCGGTATGGCGGAGGTCATGGGACGGCGTGACCACGATCGTGGGTAGCGCGGTGGGGCCGCGGAGGGGGTAGTAACTCGAGGGGCGAGGACGTGGGAGGGGGCAAGGATATAGGGCATGGAGGTCACGAACATCGGAGCCCCGAGGGGGTGGTGTGTCATGCCATCGCCAGTGGCTGGTTTATCCGGCCTCTCTCTTTGTTCGTCATTGGGGGGTAATCCACCTTCTTCCATCGTGAAGAACACAATAAGGTATAACAGTGGAGGTGTCATGCAATTTTTGTTTGGCCCGCCCCCTCTATGTTATAGCGGTAGAATGTGGTTCACCATTTTTGAATATAGAACATTTATGGAGGATATTTAACAACATCAATCCCCACAACCTCCATCAATCACTATTCATAACCCCGTAATAGAAAAAATTAGAAGGGAAGTACATGGGAAGTAAATCCCTACCTTGGATTGTTTGTTGAAGTTTGCGTGAGAAGGAAGTCGAAAAAGGCGAAGAGAATGTCAATGATCATTGCTTACGAATCCACGCTTCGATGTCGGGATCCCTCATCGTCCCCTTCTTTAATTTATGTAGAAAGTTCCTCGATGGTGTTCTTTGTTGTAGAAGTGTAATCCTCACAATATTTCTCCTCTCCTCAAATACACCTAAATGGAAAGTAGCCAAATTATGATATGTTTCACCTATTTTAATTGTTGGCACAATTTCAAAATGAATTAGTTTATTACATATTGGTCGGAATAATTAATTAAGGGGGTGACATAATTATACAAGGGGATGTTCAAGAGACTTCCCAACATTTAAGTGGGAGGTTCAAAGGGGTTTGAAGCCTTGGGTGGTCACCACCACCATATCCTCTCATGGGAGGTTAGTTCAGGTGGTCCCCAAAACTATAACCTTTCATGGGAAGTTTAGTTCATGTGGTCTCTACCTATGAAACATCCGCATGGATGTTTCAAAAGAAATATGAAAATAAGAAATGTTACACACTTTTATTTTTATTTTATTTTTTCGCGAAATTCCAAAAAGTATCCTTAACCCTCAACATACTATTGTAGAGGTGAAGTTCTACTTAAAAGAATATCAGTACATCAAGTTCAACAGTTCCCTCATATTTCAATTCTGAGCACCGGTTCAAAAATTATAAAAACCTGCTAGTGCATTTAGTGAATGTAACTGATGAAAAGTTCAGAAATTCAATCTGTGAACACCAGGCCTCGGAAACATGTGCCTTCAGTTTTTGTTGACTCACAAATTTCCCATTTAAATAAAAAAATAGATAGAATTTCTAGGTCATTACATTCCGCATCGGCCAAGTCCGATTAATCTCAGAGATAACATTCTACCTCGGCCAAATCTCCGTATACCTCTTTAGGGTGAGACCAGTTGAATGACGTGGTCTCCATACTCTAACTCCAGAAGTATCCATCTCCTATTAGTGTAAGAATTCTACAAGCTCAATGCAGTCTTCATCCGTTCATGGATGATCTGCACCTTCTCTGAGGTATCCCTTACCATCTCTAGTCCCACGAGTTTTGACTCCCCTAGGTCAGTCCAGCACAAAGGTGATTTGCATGGTCGCCCGTACAACGTCTCAAAAGGTGTCATCCCAATGGTGGAGTGATATTTGTTGTACGGAAACTCTAACAAAGGCAATTGATCCTCCCAGCTATGACCAAAGTCGTGGACCCAAGCACAAAGCATGTCCTTGAGGGTCTGAATGGTCCGCTCAGTCAGGCCATCCGTGTGAGGATGGAAGGTGGTGCTCAAATACATATGCATCCTGAAAGCCTCCAGAAACCCCTTACATAGCCGGGAAGTAAAACATGCATCATGATTAGAGACAATCGTCGAGGGTACTACTTGTAGCCGCAAAATCTCTAGCACATGAAGGCATCCCAAGCTCTCTACTGAACCCTACTCTCTCATCAGTAGGAAGTTGGCAGACTTGGTGAGTTGGTCGACGATCACCCAAATCGAGTCATGTCCCCTAGATGTACGTGGAATTACTGTCACAAAGTCCATGGATATCTAACCCCATTTCCAATCTGGGACCTCTAAAGGTTGAACCTAGCCAATTGGTAACTGATGTTCTACCTTCACATGCTGACAAGTGAGGCATCGAGTTACAAACTCTGTTACTGATTTCATTATTCCCGGCCACCAGTGCTATCTTCACAGGACCTGGTACATCTTCTCCACTCTTGGATGTACCACTAGAGGGGATGTGTGGAACTACATTAACACTTCATTCTGAAGTGACACTAGTAACACGGTACGTTCTCTAGAAAGGATGATGTGCTCCCCATCTTTAGAAATTCTATCAGCTGCCTCTCTTTTGGATGTCTGAACAAGTCGTGTCTCATAGTCAGCATCCCCACACTGCGCCTCCCTGACTCACTGATGAAGTGGGGGAGTGACTGTAAGAGACTGAAGAAATGTTGCTCTATCTCTACCCATAATGGATATCTGTATAGCAGCCAACTGCTCTGTTTCCCCTCCTAGAAACTGTATACGAGATCGCCTACTGAGTGCATCTTATACAATGTTTCCCTTCCCAGGTGTATAGACTATCTTGAAATTATAGTCCTAGTAGAACTCAAGCCAACCTTGTTGTTTTAGGTTCAGGTCCTTCTGAGAGAAGATACACCTAAGACACCTGTGATCAGAGTAAACTATAAAGAGTTTTCACATCTGATAATGCCGCCACATCTTCAAGGAAAAGACCACTGCTGATAACTTTAGGTTAGGGGTAGCGTAGTTTTTCTCATGTTGTCTCAACTATCGTGAACCATATGCGATGACCACTCTCTTCTTCATTAGGACACATCTGAGTCGGGTCCCTGATGCATCGTAGTAGACAACGTACCCTATTCCCTCCTCTGTAAGCCTCAAGATGGGGGCACTTGTCAGCCTCTGCCTCTTCTCCTAAAAACTCTGTTGGCATATCTCTGACCAAATGAATGGTTTCTCGTTCTTTTTCAATGCTAAATGTGGTTCTGCAACTATGGGGAAATCTAGAGCAAATCTTCGGTAGTATCCATCCAACAACAGGAAACTTCATACCTCCGTCAATCTCTTGGGTGGATCCCAAGAAAGTACCCCCTCAATATTCACTGGATCCACAACTCCAGCCTCCGATAAGACATGTACCAGAATGTGAACCTCTCTGATACAGAATTGGAACTTCGAGAGCATACCAAAAAAATAGTTCTCTCTTAGTGTGTCCAGTACTACCCGCAAATGATAGGCATGATCCTCCTTAGTAGCCGAGTAGATCAGAATTTCGTCAATGAAGACTACTACAAAGTGATCAAGGTATGGCTGAAAGATCATGTCCATGAGTCCCATGAACACTACTGGAGCGTTGTTTATGCCGAATGGCATTACCAAAAACTCGCAATGGTTGTACCGACATCTGAAAGTCGTCTTCTTTCCATCCTCATCTTGTACTTTGAGCTAGTGATTTCCTGATCTGATGTCTATCTTCGAGAACTATTGTGCCCCCTTAAGCTGATAAAAGAGGTAATCAATAATCATAAGTGTGTACTTGTTCTTTATAGTCACCTGGTTCAGGTGCCGATAGTCAACACAAAGCCTCAAGCTCCCATCCACATTATTGGTAAACAAAATCAAGGCTGGAGAAGGTGAAACACTGGGCTAAATGAATCCCTTCCCCAACAACTCCTCTAGCTATAACTGCAGCTCACAAAGCTCCGAGAGAGCCATCTGATATGTTCCTGTAGATATCAGTTTCATCCCGGGGTATAAGTCAATGTAATATTCCATCTCTCTTTGAAGAGGAAGTCCCATAACATCATCAGGGATGACATCCATGTACTAGTCCACCACTATAGGATAATTAGGACTCTCCTCATCAAGCACTCCGAGTGTAAGGCTATCCAACTGATGAGTGGCCATTTGCACCCTCTTCTGGGTATGTACATCATGTGCAGCATATGTTCCCTTCTCACCGGTGAATGTAAACCTGGTCCCATCCATGGGGAAAAATCATACTTTGCACCTAATGTAGTCAATCTAAGCAAAGATTGTAGATATCCAATCCATACCCAAGATGACATCATAAGGCCTCGACACCGCTACTAGGAGATCCATGCTGAAGATCTCACCTCATATAGTAATCTCATACTTCCAGAACCAATGAATAATCTTCGAATATGCTCCTATAGAAGTCTTTAGCCGCAAGGATTGAGCCAACGACATTGTCGGAATCTCCAAGCTCCGAATCAGGGTAGTGAAAATTAAATAATGGCCTGCACATGTTTCTATATGTATTTCATCTAAGGTGGAGTTAACACTGATCGTACCTCACATCATCTCCGAAGTGCCATGATCGTAGGCCTCAGCTACCTGAAGCTAAGCTCGACCCTGTCCACCTACTCTCTATGGTCGAGGTGGACCTCCTCGTGGTGCTGGCGGTAACTTCTCGAATCACCAGCCACCGTGAGTTGCACAGCCAGCTCCTCTGCCACGTCCAAATGCTCCATGTGGACATCCTCAGTCAAACCTTTATCTCTGTCTAGGATGTCCTTCAACCATTTAATGATCATCTATACAGTAGTTCGGACAGACATGGGCCATGTGACCCTGCCTGCTGCATGCGTAACATTGCCCGCTCCTGGCTTGACCGTCTCTACCTCGGGTTCCCTACCCAAGTGACCTTGAATCCTGCAGTTGTCCACATTTAGGACTAGTCCTTTTGGACCTTTGTGACATCTTCCTACTTCCAGCTGTAGAAGACATCTTTATGTGATGATTGGTGGTGGGTCTCGCTGTTGCTGATTTCTCTGCAGGGAAACTCTCCTCCAAGAGGGCACTCTCTAACACCCTTGCCTACGTCAGGATGTAGAGTGAGATCATCAAAGCCCCGATCTCTCATCTGAGCACCTACTCAAAGGTTTGGGCCCTGGAGAATGGGCCTCGCAGAAAATATGTGGAGTAGAGTGAGAGTTCAGCAAACCTCACTAAGTAATGAGCTCCCATCATTCTACCCTGTTGCAGATGAAGAAGATCTAGTATGCCCACTACGCTAAGAGTTACTAGAAAAAACTCTGCCCGAAACAGGGTCTTGATGTATACCCAGGGAAGCATCACCTCATCGTGAACCTGGAGCATCATGCTCCACCATCTTCATGCTACTTCCTATATAAGGAAGGTGGAAAGGATCACCATGAGATAGGCTTGTTTCCCTAATAGTCGGAACACTCTCACTACAACCTTCAACCAATCCTCAGCTGCCTCTGGGTCTATCTCTCTCCTGAACCTTGGTGGCCTCTGGCGCTATAACTCGTGCAACACGCTTTGGCGGCATGCACTGTCTATTGCAAGGGTCTGTGGCATTGGTGGCCCCACGGGTGACGGTAGCGTGGGTGCCTTCGTTGGTGCCTGTACTAGAAGAGAACCTTGCACTGAGGCCTTGTCGGTCGGTGTGCTATCAGTGCATGCTACTCTCGGACCCTAGCTAGCTGTCTATGTGGTGGCATTATAAAATGAAATTGGTGATCCATAGTCAATAAGTTATATCTGGTGAGATGACTCAACGAGTTCACAAAGTGTACTCTTGAAAACACAAACGCATTCAATATTTTCTTTCACTGAGTCAGAAATCAGAAGTCAGTCTCTGGGTGTATGGATATGTCAGCTGCTCCACCAACACTGGATTCCCTAAACTGATAACAGCACTCATTACACTAAACACTATTTCGGTTAAAAGAAATATCAGATTCATATGTTATACGGTAGAACCGACTCCTCTGATACCAATTTTTCAGGACACGTCCCCCGAGCCTCGTTCGATGAGTACCCCAAGCCCGCCTTCCATAGGCCATGGGCTGGTGACAAGTACAGAATGGTGTAATCCCTAAAACTAGGATGGCTTTTCGTTTATAACCTGTAAACACACATAACCAAGCACATTACAAGATACTAACCCATGTAAACTGAATAGTAAATTGAGTGAGTATATTAAGAAAAAGGGGCAAGAATACAAGGGGAACTGGAAAGTACAAGAAATTGAAAGTATAAGTAAACTAGATAAAAAAGGAAGATAGTTGTTGAGTCTTCCATTGAGATTTCTGCCTGAATGGTAGGTATAGATTGCATCCACATCACTTCCATATCCGCCTATCTCCTCAGTGTACCAAATCATTTTAAGTTCCTCTTCAGCGCACCATCCACTCATGGTACCCTCAGTCTCGATCAACGTTGTTCGTCATTTGCACCAACCAAAAAAGGTACGAGCATAGCCCGTGAAGTGGTGAGTATAATGATACTCAGTAGAGACCCCGATACCATCATGGTCTCAAAAAATCCACAAAGGATAAACCTCAAAGCATGAATTCAGTTGTCAACCCTACATTGGTATATGCCCATACATATACCTAAGTTATCAATTACACCCATCTCAATCCCGAGGAAAACACAGAGTCCAACTCAATCCCAAAGCTCCACTATTCCACAACAGAAGGAAAATCGTGAAGGCAATTACCAGAAAGGTACGCCACACAGTAGAATACCACAAAGGTATTACCACGAAGGAAAGTACCTTACAGGTATAGACTCATCTCACACCAGGTATAACATAAGTACAGTAGTAGAGATGATTGAATGTAACTATTAAATCATCTTAATATGTAAAGAAGCTGACCCACATAGGATCGCTAAGAGCTAACCCACAGAGGATCCCTACGTGTTGACCCACACTGGATCACTAGGAGTTGTCCCACACAGGCTCTCTAGGTGCTGACAAATACAAGATCGCAAGGAGCTGACCCATAGAGGATCGCTAGGAGCTGACCCACACAGGATCCCTAGGAGGTGACCCATACAAGAACGCTAAGAGCTGATACCCACAGGATCACACTTCATTCTTCTCGTCCCAGCCAGCAACTGGTTCCCCGCACTATGCTCACTTGTCTCCATGAGGTTCCGCTCCACAAGCCACTGGTCAATACTCCAACTACCACGAAGTCCCACAAAGAATTATCTCAAAGGACCACCACGTCATAGGGGTCTTAACTTACCAGACAATGTGTTGTTCAGATGCTTGGTCTGTGAGTTATTAGCCTTTTAATCCTGGGGGGCACTAGTTGGATTCGTGTTCTATCCAACCTTACCGTAACCCATCTCAATCAAAATCTCAAGTTGGGTATTAATCAAAAAAACCATCTCACTCAAAGGTTCCCATGGCCTTTGATGGTTTGTCATACAGACATCAGGTGTCAAAGTTATGTCCCAAGTAATGTATAGATTTGTATCTGGTGTGGTTTGGGTCGGCACAACCCATGGTGCGGCCTGGAAGGCCGCGAGGCCACGGGTTCCATGGGGCGGCGGAGGCCGTAGGTCAGCTCGCCCGTGAATGGTGGCTCGCCCGTGGGGGTGTTTCGAGGGAGCGGGGTGTCCCATCCCATCTCAGGGTTGCCTGACCAGGAGGGCAGAGGCCGCGGGGCAGCTCTGCAGGGCGGTGTCGTGAAGGGCGTGGGGCGGCTCGGCCGGGGGGGGGGGGGGGGGGTAGGCCCCAGGATGGCTCATCCGGGGCCGCGGGCGGGGCGGAATGGCAGGGCCACGAACGGTGGCGGCGACATGTGTGGCGAGGCCGCAGGGGGCGGCTCAGGTGCTTCTCGGCCATAGGGCGCAGAGGTTGCGGACAGCAGAGCCACGGGGTGGTGGGGCGGCGTACCTTCGTCGGTGGCTAGTTGAGCCGACCTCACTCGTTTTTCATCATATTCACTTCTGAAACCACTCTTCGATTTTGAGATCTCTTTTTGTCCTCTCCCTTGATTTCCGAATAATATTCTTCGATGGAATTTTCTGGTGGGGAAATGTAATCGTCCAAATATTTCTCCTCTCCCCAAATCCACAAAAATGAAATGTATCCAACTTATGATATGTTTCTCCAAATTTTAATTGTTGGTGTAATTTCAAATTGAATTAATTAATTACATTTTGGATTGCATAATTAATTAAGGGGGTGGCATAATTATACAAGGGGAATTTCAAGAGACTTCCACAAATTTAAGAGGGAGGTTCAAAGGGGTTCTAAGCCTCGGGTGGTCCGCACCACCATAATCTTTCATGGTAGGTTAGTTCAATTGGTCCACACAACCATAACCTCTCATAGGAGGTTTAGTTCAGGTGGTACCAACCTATGAAACATCCACATAGAAGTTTCAAAAGAAACTAAAAATAAAAAATGTTACACAATTTTATTTTTATTTTATTCTTTCATGAAAACCCAAAAACTAACTTTTATCCTTGGTTTACTATGGTCAAGGTGACAATATCCTTAAGCAAATACCTACACTGTGAGTTCAACAGTGCCCTCACATTTCAATTTCGATAAATGGTTCAAAAGTTATAAAAACCCACACATACATTAACTGGACGTACCTAAAGAAATGTTCAGAAATTCATTCTGTGCACATCGGGCCTTTGAATCACGTGCTATCAATTTTCATAGACTCGTAAAATTTCCATTTAAATAAAAACAATTACACCAAATTTCTAGGTCATTGCAACATTAAATTTTAAAAAGTTGATAGAAACAATAATCATGTCCCATGCGATATAAATATTTACTAAATGAAACATTATATTTCCATAATAATCATAGATAAATCATATTTGTACTATAAAACATCATACCATATAACCCTTAATGAAGTCGTATAGAACCATTGAAGAACCATAACAAATTGAAATAACCATATGAAAAAATTAAAATATAATTATCCTAAAAAAATAATTATTACCCAATGCATTGTAGGGCTATATGGGTGCACCCATCTTATAAGCCATAATGGGCTCCCTGATATTGTTTGGGTGTACCCAAGATTTATAATTTCCAATAACAACAACATAGATAAATAACCTATAGAATTTATTTCATCACAACTCATTGGAAAAAATTTCTTTCTATTCTAAACATTCTTATCACATAGAAAATAAATGGGTTTCGTAAAAATATCTTTGAAACACATTAAACCCTTTTAAAAATATGGGTTCCATTGAAAATATATTTGAAACATAATTAATAGGTGGAAAAGTATTGAGTTCAAAAACATAATAGTTGAAACAATAATAGTCCACATTAGAAATAATGTATTAAAAATAATTTAAAAAATTTATTTAGGAAAATATACTTTTTTATTTTAAAAAAACTTCTTAGATCAATTTTTTAATCATTTTTTGAAAACATGGTTCTGGAGGAATAATTTTTTATTTTTTCAAAATATGATTTTTTTTAAAGATTTTAATTTGACATCATGAGTTCATAAAGATTGGAAAATGAAGGTAAAATTTTATTCTATTGATATAAATAGTGGAGAATAAAATTCAGGGGAATCAATTATAGGAATATCATAATATTTCAATAATGCAGACTTAATAAAACACAATACCAATAGCTTATGATATTATAAAATGAAAATCTTACAACATTAATAAAATTTAATAATAATCTGAATGACTGAATAAAATTAAAATATACTAATAATGTTGTTAAAATTTGATTTTCATGAAATAACGTAAAAAAGGGGAATTATATACACCTCATAAAATAAGATATTTTTACCATATAACAAATGTTTCATGTTAGGAAAATTGAGACAAAATACCATACCATGGTTTTAACATTAGAACCATAAACTCTATGAAATATAGATACTGAAATGGATATAAACATGAATATATTTTTAAATATCACAATAATAAAATAAATTCCAAGGAATTATATAACCCATACAACAAATTTTAGTGGATAATATGGTTTATATGTCACAAAAATAAAACTGAGATGAGAAAATCCCTTACTTTGAGTCTGATTAGTAATGCTTGTAATTTATCATCCTAAATGAGAAACCATAATTTATTTTTTTACATGATTGATGAAAATTTACATGTTTATTATTACTGTTGTTTCACTTAAAAACATGTTATATATAATTAAATAATTAGTTAGTTTTAGTTGTGTGTTTTGATCAAATTCATTTTGTGTGTTAAAAACTACTTAGATAAGAGAACTATGGTAAAAAATCGTTATTTTAACAAATAATGAATACATTGAATGAATTAATTAAAATATTTATACGAAAATAATATTTTTAAACCCATCAATGGAATATTATTTGAAAAAATGAACCAACATTAGGATTGTAGAGTCAGCACGTCCTACGTACAAATGAGAAATGTTTCAATTTTTCAGTGATCATTATGGAAAAAGGTAATAAATGTTTTATAACAAAATAATATAATATTTTCCTACATATGGTTTTTTAAATTTTATAATCATACACACAGACACACACACATATATATATATAATTCCTTTCATTTAAAAGTAATCGCATCGCTTCAACGAGGCGGTAGTCCATACTGCCATGAACAACGTTATCACTTTATCAGTGTGTGAAATGAATAGATGAAAATGACATATTATATTTACAGAAATATAAACATGTCTTGAATATTATAACTATTTCATGTATATAATAAATAATCATTGTATTTTTTCATTTTTACCTTTTTTGTAACACATTAGTGAAAACACATAATTTCAAATTTCTAGGCAGTTGTTTGATACACATATGAGTGATGCTATAATATCCCATGAAGAATGGAATATAAAAAGGGCGTATAAAATATAATGACACAGGGGGTATTATTATATTATAAATTTTATAAATATAATTTATAAATAGTATTACCCTCATTATTCCCAATCATTAGAGTTGGTAATTGAAAACCAAACGACATTGTTTAATCGGGTAGTATTATTCCACACACACGAATGATGATTTCATAACCAATTTGTTGGAATTGTGTGTGGTTTTATTTCATACCCTAAATATAATAACATCTCAGTTTATATAGGGTAATTATATTATTATATAATAATGGTATAAGAACAATTGAATGAGATGTAGAAACAAAAATAATAATAATGATTTTAGATGAAATTTTACTATTCATTAGGTATCCTCATTATGTTTGCACTGAAACCGTGAATGTTTTTCTTTTAACAAAAATATATATTATAGAATGAAGGAATTCAATATCAATTTTTTATCCTTTGGATAATCCAAAAATCTTGAGAGGTGTGAAGAAATGTAGAGAGAGAGTGATCATTTATAGTTTAGGAGGAGTGAAATTCCTATAAATAACTAAAGTATTCATTATTGGGAGATCCACCATATATCATGTTCAACTAAAATTTGATAATAAAAGTGTTAAGGGGTTATTTGGTCGTTATAAATCTCTATCATTCAAATTAGAATCTTTTTTAAAACATTTGGTTCCTTACCACATATGCTTCCTTATGTTTCAATTTTCATTTTTTCATTATGATAACTAGTTCTCTATCCTATGTTATCAATCCATTAACACTAAATTAAATTAATAGTTATTTAAAAAATAGAACCACTGATTATAAATATAAATAATCATTTTAAAATAAATATACCTTGTGGTTTGGAGGTTTTGTTTAATAGAAATTCATGTAACATGAAAAACACTATTCGAACCCTAACCATTCCAACAACGTTTTTTCATCATAGGGGAAAATATATTCATTATAATAGATAAATTAGACCTTGAATGGAAAAGATTTTATATTATTATCATTTAAAATTCATATTCAAGAGACGTGACTTTATATATTTTTAAATAATTTAATAAAAACATTTATTATAAAATAACACCAATCTCAATTTTTAAATTATTTATTTAATTAGAATTTAAAAAATATAAATACATTAATGTAATTAAAATATAATAATTTCACATCTGTGTGTAATTATATATTAGTCTTTAAAAATAATGGAATAGAAAAAAAACATTCTCTTAACCTCAGATATAACATTTTTCATAACATTTATTTTTTTTAATGTTTAACTAAATAATCAATGCTTTGGCATTTCTTAAGAATTTAATTTAGTTATATCATCCCCAAAAATTAAGGATAAATTATTATGAAAATAAAAATTCATTTATATTTAAATGTATTATTTTTATGAAAGTAATTTATTTTTTCCCCATCCCTAAATCATTTTTAATATTAACATGAAGAAAAGTACTTTATTTGTCCTTTTCTATTTTTAGCTTACTATATGGGATATATTTATGGATGTTTTTTTTTCAAGAACACATATATTTAGTTTCGTATGTAATATGGGTTGAAATATGTCCATAAAATTTATATTGATCAAGTTTTGTGTCATTATTATCCCTTATCATCTATGTTTAACCACAACATAAAATCATTTTTCCTTAATGAAATTTATTAATTATAATTTCATTCATTAGTAACATTGTTTGAAAAATAATATGGCATTATTAGAAACTAAATATTATTCTTATTCAAAAAGAGATTCAATTTTTTAAAACTAAACTGATTTAAGTGGATGAAATTAATTTAAAATTAATCTCGTTGACTTGATGAGAAAGCGAGTTCTTAACAATAAAAAATTCAATAGATCAAAATGTTTTCTTATCAATGATCAATTATAAAATTATTCATATTACCTGTATTTGATTAATATATGAATATTTAATCTATTTTTACATTCTAATAAAAAAAATTATAACTTAACATTGAAAATAGTTCTTTCAAATAGATAGTTTTCAACAAAAATTCTGTATTATCAACTTTGAATCAGAAATATAACATTTTATGAAATATTCACAAAATTAATCCAAATATTATTTTAGTATTCCTATTTAAAAAATTAAATTTCTTTTTTCAACTAAAAATTATAAAATAGTTAGACATTATTTCATAAAATAAGTGAACTATAGAAAGATGGAATTTTTTTTAGAAAAAATACATTTTTTAAGGGAAAAATTATATTTATTTATATATATAGTCTCGAAATATATTAGGATGAATGTCAGATATTGGATAGTATATATTAAATATAAATTTAATTAACATCATCAATTAAAATTTATTTTTTAATTAATTTTGATATAAAATATTTTTTCACATTAAAATTGATTTTTTGAAAAGGATTTCATTTTATTTTTAAAATGGTTTTGTTTTAAATTTATATTTCACATTCCACTAAATAAAACATTATATATGTAAATTTGTAAAACATATTTTTATAATTGAGTTAATACATTCCATAACATCCATTATAAAGGGTTTTTTTATAATTATCATTTAAAATGAAAATATTAATAGCATACTATTGTATTGTAAATCTCATCCTTGCATATAACACAAGAAATTGAATAAAATCTTTGTTTAGTGTATCATAGGATAAATTTAGTGTATCATGTAACTCAATGTAACTATGTTTTTCATTTTATTCACTATATCATGTATAATTTTCTTCCTTTAAAACCTTGGGGTGTAATATTCACCCTTTAATAAATTGGGTACCCACAATTTAAACATTATCTCATTAATCAAATGATGGAAACTTGAAAATAATTTTTTTTATCCCACATCAAAGAAAAGGGTTACCAAACATCATAATAAAAATTAAAGGGAATTAAAATACATCATATAGGATAATATATAATTATGTTTATATATTTGATAACATATGTTGAAATAAAGGAGAAGTATGAATATTTGTAAGGAGTGATTGGGGTTATTGATCAAAATAAATTGACTGGTCAATAGAATAATAATGGACACAAAATAGAAATTTAATGAAAATAAAAAATATATTTAGTTAATCAGAGATCAAGGTAAAAGTATAACAATTTTTCAAATCATTTTTATAGAGTTTTGGAATTTATATTACAATATACTCTAAGATAATATATAAATAGACTTAATTGATGTGAATAATTCTATACATTTATAAATTTCCACAATAATTATATTTCTTCCCTAAAATATTCATCTTTATGATGAATTTTATTCATTTCTAAATCAATAAAACCATATTTTAGATGCCACATAACCAAAAAAGGTATAATCAATCTATTTCAACAATCATTAAAAATTAACCAAAATTGAAATCATTTGAAAAATGTAAGATTATAACCAAAATGAATAAATATTTATAGGATATATTAATCTTCAATATTCAATTGTAATTCCAAATGTTAAATCTAAATCATTCCACAAATAACTATCCTTAAAATTATTCAATCTTTTCCAGACTGAGATTGAATCCCAATGATTAAATTAATTTTATCATGTATACCTAAAATATAAAAATTATTATTCATTAAATTATATCCTATATGTTTGGAAAATAAACATCTTCATTACATATAAAAATTTCAGGCTAAATAAGAAATCATGTATCCAAATTGTAGGCATGACACCCATAACTTCATTAAGTCATGGGTTTAATCCCAACAACATTACAATGTTAAATGGGTTTCCAACCAATATATGTGTTTTATATTCATTAACATGAAAAATAATTCCACCCCAAATAAGACATGATATTGATCATTGGGGTTAAAAATATCTCATCCCAAAGAAACCATCTACAATAATTTGATTAATCACTTTATTATATCATCGATTATATCATCATAGGGGTTTCCATGTCTTTTAATTTATGATCATATTCTATTTTATATACGTATACATAACTCTTAATATAATGACACAAAAAAGATTTATCATCTGTAATGTTTTATAAAGAAACCCTTGATACCAAAATAAATATACTAGAGCCCACACTCCTAAATCTTGTGCTAAAAGAATGAACATTAAATTTCCATATTTGATATCAATAATGGTGACACATTTTTTCCATCGAAATAATAAAATATCAAGAGAAAAAATTAGATCAATTACATCATAGAGGTAATTTTATGGTATGTAGTTTTATATTATTAGGAAAATATTCATCTTAAAAAAATAACATGAATTTAAATTATAATTTCTCTAAATTATATCATCTTTTATTTCTCACATTAAGACATCATTATCATATATATGAAATCCCGTCAAAACATAATTCATTCCACCTATTTATTAAAAAAATGTAGAAAATAAAACTTAAAAAAAGTGATCAAATATTTTCATTAATGTTAAATATAAGAATTATAAATTAAATGTAAAAAATAAGAATAATCATTGAATAAATTAATGATGAAATAACCAAAGTATGTGAGTATAACATGAGTCTCCACATACACATCAACACCTGGATTATCAAATATAAAAACATTCCATATAAAATTTAAAAATTAAAAAGTTATAAACATCAATAATCATGTTCCTAGTGATTTCAATATTCACCAAATGAAACCTCATAAACCCATAGTGATCATAGCTAAAACATATTTCTAACATGGAAGATAATTCTATAAAACCCTTATATAACCTATACCAAACCCTTTTAGATCCCTTACAAATAAGAATAACCATATGAACATCTTCTAATATAATTTTATAAATAACATAATAACTAAACAATTAATTGAATCACTGTCTAGGCCCATCCATCTAATAATCTATAACAGTATCACACAAATCTATTTTGGCACACCAATCATTTATAATTTCAATGAACTACAATAGGAATAGGGAATATAGAGAATTCACATCATCATAACTGATTGAAACAACCATTATTCTTTTCAAAACAAGATTATCAAATGAAAAATAAATGGGTCCCACTAAAATCACTATGAAAAAAGTTTAACTCATAGAAACGAAATGAGGGTCATAACAATCTATTTTAAACAGTATTAGTTGAAGGAAAAGAAATAGGTTCTATAAAAATTTCTTTAAAACAATCATAATCCATCTAGAGAATGTAATATGATGATATATATTAAGGATAACTCTAGTAGTGGATAATTAATAGAAATTATTTTTAGTTATGATGAATTTAAATACCATTAAAATATCATTAAAAACATTCTTGATGAAAATATCATTTTCAATTTGAAAATCACTTTTAAAAACATAAACAAATTTGGGCATACTTTTCATTGAAAGAATCATTGGAAACAAATAAAGTATATCTATGATTTAATTAAAAATATTATATTATAAAATGTGATTTTTGATTTAGGAGATTATTTTTAAATCACATTTTTGAAAACCTTTTTTAGAATAAATGGGTTTGGAAGAAGAGGGTTTTCTGGTCATATAAATGATTTTTTCATAAAAAATATTATTTTTAACAATTGAGTACATAAAGAGAAGGAAATGAAGGGAAAATATATATTATCATAACATAAAAAGAGGGTAATAAAATTTCATATATTCAATTAGAGTAATATCAAAATATTTTGTCATTGGTTAATTAATCTCAAACAATCTGGGCAAATAAATATGATTGTAACATGAAACTCTTACCACATTGGGGACATTGAATCATAATCCATGTGAAATAACATTAATACACGAAATAGATAATAACCTTAAAATAAGTATATTCATGAAATAACGTGTTAAAGGGGAAGTATATAGACCTCACAAAACATTATATGTTTATAACATAACAATCATCCCAAAGAAATAAAATTCAGAAAAAAAAACCCTTAACATAAATCCTATACAAGATATATACTAAAATCGATATATATATCCATATATAATAATTTATAATATTCATAATATACATTCATGGGAGTTATATACACTACACAAAAAAACATATTGTGAGTATGGAATATATATCACCGAATTAAATGTTAGATAAGAAAAAACCTTTACCATGACTGTGATTCGTCATTATTTCCTTTGTATTCCTAAATAATAAAGTTCTATTAATTATTTATTCTTTTGGTAACCTTTTACATTTTTATTATTACTGTTATTTCTCTTAAATCATGCTTTTATATAATTACTTAATCAATTAGGCTTAGGTGGGATGTTTTGATGATATTCAGCTTCAGTGTTAAAAACCAAATAGATAGGTTTATTATGGGAAAGGTAAATATTTAAACCAATACATGAACAATAACATCAATTTATTTATCATATTTATACATGAATTATAATTTTAAATCCTATCATGTAATAGGGTTATGTTACATGAATCATCTTTACTATTATGCATACGGTAGGTTATACATACGCGTGAGTAATACATCGATTTATCAAATATAATCATTGATAGAGGGTATGTAATGTTTTATATTAAATAAATAAAATTTATATCAAAAATAAAATTATATTTAAAAATAAAAACTTATATAAACCAATCATTTTATTTAAAAGTAATCACATCAATTTGAGGAGGCTGTAGTCCACACGTCCATGAACGTCAATGTGAATTTTTAAGTGTTTGAAATTGTATGAAGATAATGATATATTATATTAATAGAAGGATAATTATGTATTTAGTATAATAAATATTTCATTTATATAAAATATTTTAGAATTATTTACCCTTATTACCTTTTATATAAAATGTTAGTAAAAAATTATTCACTTCGCATTGTGAGGATGTTGTCTACTATACATATGCGCAACATTATTGTATCCATTATCGAATGGAAAATAAAATGGGTGTATAATATATAATGAATGAAGTTGTATTAATATGTTTTAAATATAATAAATATCATATATAAGTATTATTTACATAATTACTACCAAACATGAAAGGTGTGAATGGAAGAACGGATTATATTGCTTTGCGAGGCGGTAGTCATCTGTAGACACAAATAATGATTTTGTAACCCATTTGATTGAAATGTGGGTATGTGTTGATAGTAAAATATATATATAAAATCTATTTACATTGGGGATACTATGGATATTATATTACCATGGTATTAAAATAATTGAATGAGGTAGAAAATAAAATAAAAAGAAAATTCTTTTTTAGTAACATTACGTATTCTGTGGGTATCCTCCTTAGAATTTCTCCCAAACCACGAAATTTTTTCTATAATACCAATATTTGGCTTATATAATAAGTGGAGGGAATTTTGGTCGTTATTTGGGAAGGGTTTGTGTGATCCAGAAGGGTTGAGATGTTTAGAAGAATTATAGAGTGTGAGTGCCTCTTTATAGTTTAGGAGGGGTGAAATTATTTTAAATTATTAATAGTATTAAATATTGGGAGGTCTCCCCTACCTCATATTCTAGAAACTTTTTTTAATAATTCAACATAGGGAAGATTTGGTCAATATCCATCTCCTCCACACAAAATAAATATATTTTTTGAACATTTTTTTCCTAACTCGTATGCTTATTTATTTTATCATTTTAGTTTTTTCATTAATGTTATAACCTATGTAATTCATCTATAAAAACTAAATTAATTTGAGAAATATTTGAAAATTTATACTCACTAGTCATAATTATTTAATTTACATAATAAAATAAAAATCTCATGTGTGTTGGAAAATAATTTTTATTGAAACATATGTAACGTGCAAATACACAGCCTTAACCCTATCCATGCCAATAATGTTTTCACTGTTAATGGGTTAAAATATTACTAAAAAAAGATAATTTCGTCCACTAATGGAATATATATGATATTTATTACCATTTATAAATCACATTATAAAATATAGTCTTTTATGTAATTTAAAATACATAAATAAAATATCTGTTATTATAAAATATAATTAATACTAATATTAACATTATTTATTTAATGTGAATTTAGGAAAATATCAAGAAAATTTTAGATTTCAAATATATTAAGATCACAATTGTGTAACAATATATATTCGTATAAAAATATAAATTAACGAAAAAATCATTTTCTTTTCCTCACTTTTAAAATTTTCAGTATCATTTATTTTAATTAATTATTAACAAAATAATCCATGCAATAGAGTTTCATAATAATTTAGTTTAATTATATCATATCTAAAAATGGAATATAAATAATTATGAAAAAATATTATTTATATTTAAAAATTATATTTATAACATTACCTATGTAGTTTTTCCCATCCATAATGTTTTATTTAAATTTAAATGAATAAATGTTCAATAGTTTTTTATTTTTTTGACATATTATATGGGTCACAATCTTGGAAAAGTTTCCCAAATACTCTTATATTTTGATCATAAGTAAATAATATTTTAAATTTGTCTATAAAATTTGTATTGTAATTGATTTGTGTCATTTTCACACCATACATTATATATTTAACAACTAAATGAAGATGTTTTTACTTTTATCATTATAGTTAACTTAATTCTAAAAAAGGATTGATCATGGATTTGGAGAAAAAATATATGACCCCAAATTTATTAATAATTAAACGACATTAAAATAAATAAATAGATACGATATGAAATGAATTCTACATCATAGGAAATAAATATACAACATATAATCAGTTTTCTACAGTCCCTACCATTTTTTCAAACTGAAATCACATAAGTATGAGAATATAATTTAAAATCAACCCCACATTCATAATGATAAACCATTTTTTAACATGATTAATTTCAAATATTTACAAATTTTTATATCAAAATTAAATGTGAAAATTCTTACAATGACCTTAATTGAATTTATAATTGTATAATTGTCTTTTAAAATAATTAAAATATAATTTAAATTTTTAAATAATTTATATAAAAAGACATATTTCAATTAAAATTCAGTATTATTCAATATTCATCAACAACTAAAACCTTTTAAAAAAATAAAAATAATTCCATCAAAATAATTTTGGTATTCTCTTTTAAAATATGAGTTTTTTATCAAAATAATTATATATTTCTCAAAAACTATTGCTGAAAATCAGTGTAATTTTTATCTACTACCTATAAAAAACATATGGTGAATTAAAAAATTATATTTTAAGACACACTTGTGTTCTTTTAAATAGTTTTTTTTTTAAATATTTCCTTTTATTTTCAAAATGATTTTATTTTCATTTCTAATTAATTAGATAACAAGTAATTCATTATATGTGTAAATTAGTAAAAAAATACAATCATAATTTAATTAATAATATCCATACAGTAAATTCAAATTTCTATATGATGATAATAATGTAAAATAATAATGTTTATAGTAAATTTTATTCATTAGAACTCTGTCTTTCATATAATGCACGATATTGTTGAAACTAAATATTGTTTGTATCATAAGATAATTTGAGTGTTTCATGTTACACTATGTTTGTTCTATGTTTATTATCATTTAATTTATCTAATATAATTTTCATATTTTAAAATATTAGTGTATTACATGTGAGAAAAGTGTATTCAAAAAATATAAAGGGAAGAACACAAGTAATTATTAGACTTGTAAAAATATAAATTATTCTACTTAACTTTTCACACGCCAAATAATTGAGTGTGTATGACACTATTAATGATAGATTTAAATACTTTTATAAGGTATAAATAGAAACACAAACATTTACATCGAGATGAATCCATACCTAGGTGTTTGTGAGGAGTATCCCGAAATCTGACAACAAATAGACTTTTGTGGGAGCAGACAAAACATTGGGTTTCGACTATAAGAAACCACATCCTAAGTGTACATTGTTTTAGTCTATTAATAATTTCTAAAGTAATTCCTTTTAGATTTAATTTCATATATTATAGAAAATATTAAGTATGATCCTATACAAAACATGAAAACATTGAACATATTATAAAACTAGATAAAAGAAAAAATAATTCTAGTGATTAAACATTTAATGTAGGACCTTCCTATTCATGTATAAAATTTACTCTAGAAATTCTAGCGATGGTATGATTTAAATTATCAAGGTGATATTGAATTCAATGTATAATTGTTCCTCCCCTAAATGTGCATCAGAAAACAAATAAAAATCATATTGTATGATCATCTGAAGGATCATAGAATAATTAAAATTTGAATTTCATTGAGTGGTATTGTATGTCATCGTCATGTATGTTTCATACATCCTCGGGACCATTAAATAGAATCTGTAAAGGATAAAACCCTAATCTTCAGTTGGGTAAGGAAATTAATATTCAAATTATAATGTTATCTATGACATTGAAAATTATCATCTAGAATAATTGTAATAATAATAGTTTCAATTGAAAAGTTAATGACTTTTTAAAAAAAATTACACATTAAATATTTCAAATAGATCCAAAATAATATGTGAAAATAACATATCAATATTGTATGATAATATAATTGTTTATATTCAAACATTAAAAGTCATATTAATGTTATGTATCATGTAATTATTAATATATTCAATTATATTGTGTTAAATCCATGTTATATATGAATGTTAGAATAATGAATAAATAAATAAATATAAAAAAATTATTAAAAAAAATTATTAAAATTTCAATGTACTCAAAATAATAATATTACAATGTATTAATATGTATCAAAAATTCACTTTTATAAAATATCTCCATAAAACTCGGTCAATTAATATATTAAATATTGTAAACTGACTAACTATAATAAAAAAACATCTATATAAATTCATAAAATAAATAAACATTATTAACATTCATCAAAAAATTTAAAAACACTTTGATATTATTTGAACATATTAATAAATAATATAGATAATTATTAAAATAAATATTTTAATCACTAATAAATATTTATAACAAATTCTTTATTCTTTCTATGGAAAATTAATAGCATATATAGAATATATATAAAACCTAGTTAAATTATGTTATAATAATTATATTTTTATCACACAAGATATTATAAAAATATTTTCATCTAGTAAAAATATATTTCCACATAATATAGTTATATGGGGTGGAATATTAAAAAAAAATATTATCATTTGATAATATTAGACATGGGTGAGAGAAATTATATTTAAGTAATAATTATAATTAATTTTATCAAAAATATTGAATTTAATCAATAATGAAAATACACGGACTAGCACTAACATTCTCCCGCATCTTTATAAATAAAAAACCATGTAACTGAAATAAAATATTATTGACCATTTTTTAAATAAACAAACATATAATGACGAATAATTTTTTAAATACTATTAGAAAGGATAACTACAGAAATTTTAACTATAAGCCAATAAAATAATAATTAATAATTTAACACAATTAAAATAAGGATTAAAATATAAAATCTCATATAAATTGATTCCATATAATAAAACATTAAATCACATGCAAGAAAAAATTAATTAAAATAGGTTAATCTTCCTCGAAATGTTATAGAAATGAATAAAGGGGATCTCCACCTGAATAACATTTTATGTTCATATATTTTTTTAAAAAATACTTGTAAATTAATGTAATAAAACATTATTTAGAGGGTAGTAACAATTTTATTAAACTATAATGAACATTTTGTAGCACCCTATAAAAAATAAAACCAAATTTTTTTTGGTTATCTTGTTATTTTTTGTCCAATAGAGTTTCTAACAATATTTTTTGTTCACATATATAAATATATAATTTATTATATGTTACATGATAAGATAAATTCTTATAGATATATAATCTTGTAATATCACCATATTTAGGGATCATGTGAGAACATTCTCTGGAATAATGTAATTTTAAATAAAATATGAAACATGTGACATTTAAAATTCCCCTATATACATTTTAGAAAATTAATTCTTGATCATCATAGGAATTGGATGATTTGACCAAAACTATTTCTTTTTAGTTTTTTATCAAAGATATTATATCTTTTTATATTAATATCCATGCCATTACAAAGACACACACCTAATTATTGTAAAATTATAATTTATTTGTAGAATATGAAAAATATTCTTATTTTATGAATGATCCTTCACATCTTCCACAAAGATCTTATCACATAGTACTCCTTTGAGAAATACCCTACATAAAACATTATTTATAATATAGTAATATAACAATAAGAAAAGGTTCGATTAGATTCTTAATAATGGTATTAAATAGAGATATGTATGTATAAGTTGGACCTAAGGGATTGAGAAAATTATAATAACATTTGAAAATTATAGAGACCAACATGTATCATAGAAGAATATTCATCAATATTGATGAATATTCGGCACATTATATAAGTTGATGCATAAGGAATATAATTCGTTGGTGTCTTTAGGGTGCACAAGACCCTCATCTTAGTTAGTGGGGACTCAGTATGTCTTTCCCGAGACTGGAGATCAAATCTAGGAGGAGATATATTTTCATGGTGTTGTAGTAGCTATTGTTTGGAACTAAAGTAGCTAGAACTATTCAACTATTTTTGATTTTGGGCCTTTGGTTTGGTCCTCAGTTCCTCCAAGGCCTTCTATCCACCCAAGTAATTCAGGATAGTAAGGCTTTCATGGAACCTCAAGGCCTTCGGGCCACCTCATGTCCCTCAAGCCACCTCAAGGACTTTAGAACAAATGAAAATTGGGCTAAATGGAACACAAATAACCTAAAAATGGTATGTTTGAAATGAGGATACAAATAAAGTGAATTCACAAGATTATAAGATAACAAATTTGGAAAAAATGAGAGGGTATGTAACTTTATATTATAATAAACGTATTCATGCATGGGAATCCCAGCTAAATAGCTATGTGAAGGTGAAGAACATAGATCATGTTGAATATTGTAGGGAGGTGCAGTAAAAATTAGTTGTAATATGGATGATATCTTATATGACATCTGGGCATGTAATTTCATAAACCATGTGGTCCATGTAATGGTTATTGTTAAACCCTTAAATAGGGTTTTACCAAAATTGAATAAAAGGAGGCATTCGGGATCTTCGGATTTCCCACAATGACCTTTTCCTATAGTAATTCATCATAAAACCTTTATTCATAACCTGGGGAAGGGAAACATAAAAATGAGTGACCTAAGATACTCATTAAGTTAAAAATGAGATATAAAATAATCAAAAAATAGAAAAAGGGTGTGAAAATCTAATAATGATATTCAATGATCATATTCTATATTGAAAAAAATCAAAAGCATGAAACATGGAATGAATATTATTAGTTAATATGACATGAACCATAATGGAATTGATAGAATAATCCATGAAATCCTAATATAGGAATAATACATGGAATAAGTGGAATACCAATAAGAATATAAACCCTTATGTCATGGATTCCTACCAAGACCTTCATAACATGATAGGCTATTTCTAACCACATATGTTCCTACTTTTGGATTGGGATAACAACATCTGTACTCTTTTACTATCAGTATTTGGCTACTACATTTGTATCCATTCACTTTCGGGCTTGGGATACAACCAGTGTACTATTTTATTTTCTCTATTGGGATACATCCCATATACCGTATTTTTTTAGACTGGGATAAAAATTATTTACCCATTGAGGTCATATAAAATTTTTCATTAACCAATCTATTGTATGGAGATATAGTTCTTTTCATTAATAAAATAAAATCATGCATACTATTACTACAAGATAATAAAACATGCATCATATCCTGACCCATAACAAGATATGGGTTTGAAAACCATCATATCATAATCCCTACAATATAATGGGAATCATAGACATTTCATCATATCATTACCTGTGGAAAAATTATGAGTCTCATGATCATTTCATCAACGTGTAACCACAAAAAAATAGTGGGATTCAAGAACATATAACATGTGGAAGAGAATCTTTTGTTATAAAATTCATTCAATCAAAACATAAAAATTTCAAAAAATAATTTGGGGTTTGTTCTTCGATCATAACCCTAGTAAAGAATAAACAATGAAAATGGTTTTCATATTAGATAGAGAATGATTTTGAAATATCCTTGAATCATTTATAAGGAAATTATCCTCTCATCTAAAAATCATTTTTATTAATTCATTTCAAATACCATTTTATTAAAAATAATTCATTATAATTTAATTTAAAACATTTTGAGAGTATTAAATATTTTCCACATTTAAAATCCTTTTTGAAACATAAATCATTTTGAAAAAACCATTATTTTAAAATAGATATCAAAACATATAAAGGAAGATTGAAAACACATAGAATACCTTTTACTCAAAGAATACTTTGAAATCATATTAATATATCATGAAAACTTTTTTAAAAAATATATATTTGAAAATACATCAGAAACATTATATATATTCACTAAAATCATTGAAATCATTTCCATTAAAAAAGACATTTTAATAACATATAAATGAAGAATTTTAAATAATTTATAAAATTTTTACACATAAAATCTTTTTTGAAAACCAATTTTCAATGAGAAGAATTTTTAAATAAAATATTTACGGAATATTTGGGTAAACATTTATTTGAAAATAATATTTTATGCATGAAAGTGTAGGTCCATCCAAAACTCTATTTTTCATGCTTGTGTGTAAAGACCATACCCCAGTTTCCCAATGTCGGTGCCTTATTTGATAACATTAGTATACAGACATGGAATAAGCATCCCGAAGGATGGATTAGTTTATTATTATTGGAAACAAGATTTATACATATGTTAAACATTATAACTTAAAAATAAATACAACATAGAAACTCCTTAGAAAACATCCACAACTCCAAGGTTATTTCTGCATGTCATTCATAATAAACGTCTTCATGTCCTTAAAAATGAAACATAATAAATGGGTGAGCACGAATTCACAGTAAAGGTTTGCAATACAGTGTAAGATAACATAAACATTAGACATAGTGAATAATTGAAAACATGTGCCTATGAAAGTAAACTTGATCATAATATGTTAGAAAAGAAGCTATATAAATATTTCCATAACATAATATATTCATGGGTATTCTACTAGTAGAGTAACCACATGAACCATCAATACTATTTTCATAATGCATGACTTTATAATGCTGGAAAACATAACCATATCATTAAGGCATCTTATCAAGACCATAAGTAATCATTTATTCAAGGCCTTATGCCATGATCGTAGTTTATCTCATGAGTCCAACCGATTCCCTGAGGGGCTATAGAAGGCCCCAACCGACACTTACTATGTACAATGGATTCTTCATTTTAATAAATATAAACATAAATAACACCCACAATCATATAGAAACTAATATATGAAGTTTAAATAGCTTTCCCCGAACACTAAGAAAAAAAACTAACTATTAAAAGTAAAATGATGAATGGTTTTATGATTTCACATCAATAGAAAAAATAATCATAAAACATTAAATTAAATATTTTATATGATAAAATATAATACTAATATAAGTAATATATACAAATCAGCATGATTGTTGAAATAGATGATGATACTTTTATAAAATCATTAAGTACATCTTGAGATAAATATTAGATTACTTTGAAAAGTAGAGTTCTCTGGAAAAATATTATTATAAAACTAGAATTTAAGAAAGATACAAGTTTTATAATAAAATAATTATTTTACAAATATAATGGATTAACAAAATTATTATATAGTTGCCTTGAAAATAGATATAAATTTAAAAAATTCCCTTTAATCGGGCTTTTATTTTGGAAATAGTTTTGAAATTTCATTTTAAACATGTAACCCTACATAAAATAGGGAAGAATTATTTTTTGTGTACATATATAGAATACTCACACACAATTTATTAGAAGTACATAATAATTTCATTGAGTTAATTAGACAATGAAAGTATCCCGAATGATATTGGATGTTCAGGTGGAAAACCCTTACCATAAATCCAAATGTGTTCCCCACTAGATCAAAAGGTCCTGGAATATAAAATTACACTCATTAATTACTTAATTGAAAACTTATTATACATTTATATAGTTTATCATAAATATTTTGAGTTCATTTATGTTCTTATTGATACGTTACAATATCAAATTTCATCGTTTCAGAGTGTTAGTTTTCTTGATTTTCCAAATCAGTTCTCTTGTTTTTATGTAATGGAGTTCGTGTGCAATGGATATAAATCTCAAAAAATGAAATTAAATATTATTTAGGAATGTCCATAAGTGTAAATGTTCAACTATATCATTTTTATACATGGAAAAAATGCTCAATCATTAGATGAATTATTAATGATATTCACTTAAATTATTTAAGCAGAATTTTGATAATTAAGAAACTGTTTGGTGTTATGTTATAATAATATGTACATATACTGGTTCATGAATATTAATTTTGATATAATTCCTATATTATTGTTTTTTAGACCATAAAAACTGTTTCATGACCAGTAACTAAGGAGAAATTCAAGAACGAAACTTCATTATCCACAAAGGTTATAAATTGGAACCTCATGGACGTTGATTTCGTTTATAAAATAAAAGGGGGAGAGGATATTTTTGATGTTTAGTACATTCACATGATATAATTCCATTATATAAATGATACTGAGGTTGTCATGGTCATTTTGACTAAGGATGTGAGGAGGGTAAAATAAAAGAGATGAACTTGAAAATAAAAGTAAAGATTAGAGATCCCTTATAAAAATTCAGCAACCTAACAGCATCGCATAAAATTTCATAAAATTATATCTTGAGAGAAAAATGGTATCTATTCATATAGAAATAAGCATTACATTAAGAGTAATAAATAAAATAAACCTCCAACATATGACAATGGAAATTCAAAGAGATAACACATAATAAGTGTCGACTAAATGAAGAGGGTGAAGGATTCCCTTACCTTTTAGTGTAACTACTAGAACCTAAAGGATGGGGCCTTGGGGGATTAAATACACCTTGTGAAGACTCTCATTGTGTTAAAAACACCAGATATTATAGGATGGGGCATTTATAATGAAATAAAATTAATGGATGAGTCATTACTTTTAGAAAAAGAGAATGAGTTTTTTAATAATTTAAAAGGGACACATCATTAGTGGGATTTAACCAACCATGTTCTTTCACATGGTATATTCCAATGGTTTTAGCCACTTGAAACACCTCATGTCATATTTTACTATACAAAAGTCTAAAAGACTTTTATTATGTCATTATGATGTCATTAAACTACCGAAAACTCAAAACTGTATTTTTACTATTGACAAAAAATTCATGTATTTTAGAAAAATCCAAAAATTCATTCCTTAAATTTCATAATGTGTTGAACTCAAAAATAAACTCCATTTTATCATATTAATTTTCTAAATATTCTTAATTTAATTACTTAATAAGATCATACTTAATTCGAAAAATAACAAATTTAAGGTATAAGTAGTTTTATATCAAAGAAAACAATTAATTAAGATCTCATTATCATATTACCTTGATAAAATAAAATAATAACATTATTTACTATTTATTAGTGTAATATTACTATTCATAAGGGTATGTTACTATTCACCAAAAAATCATGTTTGTTATATCAGACTCCAAATGACTTACTGTTCACAACTCTTGAGGATAATTTTTTGAAATTCAAAACACAACAGAGGAAAATATGTGTTTAGTGGCTATATTATATAATGCAATAAATATTTATTTTCAAAACCTTGGGGTGTTACATTCTCACCTTCTTAAAAAAATTCTTCCTCAAAATTTAAAAAATATTACCTTAAAATTTTCTGGTATGTCTTCAATATAAGATCTTCATGATCCCATGTTGCTTCCACCATCTTATGGTTCTTCCAAAAAACCCTAACTAGAAGAGTTTTCTAATTTCTCAATACTTTTTCACTATTATCAAGAATCATTGTAGACTCTTTACAATAAGACAAATCAAGATCAACTTCAACTTCTTCGAAATTGAGAACATGGGTTGGGTCTGGCATGTATTTTCATAAAATTGACATGTGGAACACATTTTGAAATCCGGAGAGATGTGGCGGCATATCCAAATGGTATGTTATAGCTTCAATTCAGTCCAAAACATTAAAAGGTCCAATGTACATGGGACTTAGTTTTCCCTTCTCATTGAATCATAAAATACCCTTCTTGGAGATACCTTTAATAAAACGTAATCTCTTTCTTGAAATTACATGTCCTTTATTTGGTACCATCATTTCTATTTTGCCTACATTGATCTGTTTTGATATGGGTTTGGATAATTCTTACCATTTCATTTGTTTCCTCCACAATTTCTAGGTCTACGAGCTTTCTTTCACCAACATAATCCCAGCAAGTTGGTGTACACCATCTCTTTCTTGACAGCGCTTTATATGGTTCCATCTGAATACATGAATGGAAACTATTGTTATATAAAAATTCTATGAGAGGTTAATAATGATCCCAGATGCCTTGAAAATAAAGTGACCAAGACCTCAACATTTCTTTAATGTTTGAAGAGTCCGTTCTAATTGTCCCTCAGTTTGTTGCTGGTAGGCAGTGCTGAAACGAAGATCAGTATAAAGGGCCTTCTGAAGACTCATCCAGAATCATGATTTAAAGTGGGGATCCTAGACGGAAACAATTGATGAGTGTAAACCATGAAGTAACACAACTACATAAATATATATGGGTTTTAAACGTTCAAGGAGTAAATATTCTCTTAGGGCAAGAATATGTGCCGATTCTGTATGACGATCAATGATGATGCATATTTCATCATTATTTCTTGCTGTATTTTGTTTCCCCATAACAAACTCCATTTTAATATCATCCCATTTCCACTTAGTAATAGTAAGGGATTGCATGAATCTTCCAAGAAGTTTTCTTCCAGCCGTCACCTGTTGAAAAACCAAACATCACGACATGTAATCAGCAATCACCCTCTTCATGTTTTCTCACCAAAATTGTTCCTTTATATCTCTAAACATCATTGTGATACTAGGGTGTGTAGAAAAATTAGAGATATGAGAATCATCTAATAGTTCCCTCTTGAGCTCTAGAATAGTAAGAACACAAAGCCTCTTTCTGAATTTCAAAATTCCACCTTCATATGCGACGTCTGTCAACATCCCATCATTTATGGAATTAATTTTATTTTTAAATTCCACATCAGCAGTCTGAAAACATCTTACCCTTTGTAGTAAAGAAGTATTGGAAACTATTTTAAAAATTCGGGATGTGTTACCCTCTTTGATAATTACCGTATCTATATTTACTAGATCCATGAACATAGGGTCCCTTTTAACTCTCTTCTTATTTATAATTATTTTGTCCTTTATATTAAAAGAATCATCTATCTTATTTACCTTCCCCGTGTGGTAGTGTATTGTGAAATCGTAGTCTTTGAGTATCTCAATACATCTCCTTTGTCTCATGTTTAGTTCTTTATGTGAGAATAAATATTTCAAACTCTTTTGATCAGTATATATCACACATTTTTTCCCCTATAATTTACTTCTTCCAAATGTCTTCATAATAGTGCACATGTGATTTTCATGATCTTCATGGCTTTTAGAGTATACCAGGATATCATCAATAAACACCACTACAAATTCATCAAGATATTCCTTGAAAATTATATTTATCGCATCCTTAAAATAGATGGTGCATAGGTTAGTCCAAATGGAATTACTGTAAACTCTTAATTCACATACCTAGTTCAGAATTCTGTTTTTAGAATGACTTCCTTTCTCACAAGAAACTGATGATATCCAAATCGAAGATCAATCTTCGAAAAAATAATGGTCTCCGTGATGTTGGTCAAATAAACCATCAATTCGTTGAAGAGGATACTTATTCATTATTATAATAGCACTGATTTCATTGTAATAAATGCACAACCTCATGGATCAATCATTCATATTGAAAAAAAGTAAATGGACTCCCCATGGATAAAAACTAGATTGAATAAGTCCTTTATCACTGAATTCCTTTAGCTGTTTCGTTAGTTCCACTAACTCCACAGTGGAAATTCTATAAGGGGTCTTTGATATAGTCCTTGAACCAGGATTCACATCAATGGAAAACTCAAATTCCCAATGTAGAGGATTTCTAAGTAAATCCTTTGGAATTACGTTAATACATTATTTTAAAATAAGTACATATTCGATCTATACATTCATCTCCTCGCCCATACTGATTTCACTCCCTTCCTCACCAATAATTGAATTCAGCAGAACTATTTTGGGAGGATCCAGATGAGAATCAAATGGATAGTTTTTTGCTAAAAAAATAAGGGATTCTACACCATTCTCAAAAAATTTAACTTCTTTCATCATGAAATAGATCTGCGCATCATAATTTTATAGAAAATTCATACCGAGAATTATATCATAGTCAAAAATTGTTATGATGATAAGATTATCAAATTAATCATGTTTATATGTCATGAGGGGGACTAATCAACATGCCTTTGATGCAATGATACATCCAATAAGAGTTTTTACTGATAACTCCTTTATTAAATCAAATTGGACATGTCTTATTTTCTGGGAAAATTAGGAAGATATAAATGAATGCGATAATCCAGAATGAAATAAACCATTTTCTAAGATTGAGGAAATGATCAATGTACCTACCACCACATCATTATGAAGTTAAACTCCCACAGTTGTGACCATATAATCTTGGCCTTCCCCCTTGGCCTTCATTGGGGAACATTTCCCATATACTTAAGACATTTATATGATTAATGTCCTATATCACTGCAATTTTTTCACAGAACATTCTTAGCTTCTTTTTTCCCCTTACAATCCCGTGATAGGTGGAATTTTTATCCACACTTGTAAAAGATTCACATTCCCCTAATAAAAGTTCTAGGGTGTTTCATCCCACAATTACTACATCATATAATATCAACTCTTCACTTCTTCCCTATTTCTTTATTTAATTTCCCAATGTATCTGTAGCCCTCTACTTTTCTTGGTTTCCCTTAAAGTCATAAGACATAGAGAATTCTTTTTCTGTATTCATATCACATGAAACTATGTCTTCATATGATGAAAAATTTTGGGAGACTACAACCCTTATGAGGAAAGGTTTCATACCATCAAATAATCAAACAATTTTTCTCCTTGGATTACTTATGTATTCCACAGCATGCCTTTTTAGGCTTGTAAAGTTAGGTTGATACTTGGCAGCATTTTTATCTTCTTTCTTCCATAGATTCATGAATTGCCTCTCCATATCTACATTCTGTTCATGAGGGAAATATTTGTTTTAATAATATTTCCTTAAAATCCCTCTATTCCACCCCTTATATTTCTTCCTCCTCTTTTGTGTTTTGGATAATTGACAAAAATTGATATGCATCTCCCGTGAGACGATAAACTACCATAACAACCTCTTATCTTTCATTACATCCCAATGAAAGAAGTATCATCTCATGGGAACTTTTCCACTTCCTAGCTATAAATCATTATATAGTTCCATTTAATGTTAGTGGTTATTCTCACATGAAGCGATATTATATATATCTTACATGTGTTGGATCTGGATGCTCCATATGAGTAAGGTTATTTTTTATAACATGTGTATGTTGTCCCAGTATTGATATAAGTTTCTCAGCACCAGTCACAACCCCATAGCCAACATCATTATCTTTCATCAGAGGGAAATCCCCACGTTTGTTCGTGTGGTTTCCATTCCTTCACCTAGGCACCTTTTTGAAATAATGGCATACACTAGATTAGGGTATGAATTACAATTTTTAATCTCTATGTAAAAAAAAAGGCTTAACATAAATCGAAATTATGTGCATAGATAATCACTTATTCATAAACATGGTATCATTGAGGAAAAATTTACATTTATATCATGTATAATGGAATATAAATAAAATATTAATTATCCTAAGCATCTCGCCTGAGAGATTCCTAACCAAGAGTGCAGAAAGGCCTGTTTTCATGTACCAGGATACCCTGGGTCAAGCCTAAAACTCCTTGCTGAAGCTTTCACTCCTAGGTACATATGTACTAGAGCCGCTGCTACCTAATCAAATCTTGACAAGGATGTTTTCTTGAAATATCCACATTATCTATTCATTACCAAAATTCCAGGAAATTATTGAATGTTTATACTCAAATACCATCTTAGTTAATCTTCACTAATCTACATTTTCAAAATATAGTTTCCATGTTTTCAACATATCATTCTATGATACCAACTATAATGACCCAACCCTAATTACCCTAATCCAGCGACTTTTTTTATTACAATGGCATACAAACCAGGAATAATCATCTCGAATGACCGAGTACTTTAGTATTATTTGAAACAAGATTCATACATAAGTTAATCATTACAACTTGAAATGAAATACAACATAGAAACTCTTTAGAAAACATCCACAACTCCTAAGTTATTTCCATATTTCATTAATAATAACCTTCTTTATGTCCTAAGAAAATGAAACATAATAAAGGGGTGATATCATATTCTTATAATGGTTAAGAAATACTGTGGAAGATAACATATACATTAGACATGGTGAATAGTTGAAAACATGTTCCTCTAAAAATAATCTTGAAGATAATATGGTAGCAAATGAGGTGGAAAAATATTGTCATAATATAACATATTCATGGATATTATACTAGTCGAATAACCAAATGAACCATAAATAACATTTTCATAATTAGGGAATTCATAATGTGGGACAATATAACTATATGGTCAAGGCCACATTCCAAGACCAAAAGTAATCATTTTTTCATGGCCTTGTGTCATGACCATAGTTTCTCTCATGAGACCTACCGATGCACTGAGGGGCTATATTGGGGTCCACCCAACACTTACTTGGTCTAGTGTATTCCTCATATGATCTAGGATAAAAATAAACAACATACACATTCAAATTGAAACTAATATATGAATTGTAAATATCTTTCCCGGAACAATGGGAAAAAACACTAACCATTAGAAGTAAACTGATAAATGGTTTTAAGATTGAACATCAATAGAAAAAATAATAATAATCCATTAAATTAAATATGTTAGATTATAACATATACTACTATTCTAATTAATACATAATAATCAACAAGATTGTTGAAATAGTTGAAGATACTCATATAGAATCTTCGAGTAAATCTTTAGTTAAAAACTCTTTTTCTTTGAAAAGAAGAGTTCTTCTGGAAAAATATTTTTATAAAACTAGAAGTGAAATATGATATATTTTCAGAATAAAATTATTTATTTCATATAGATAATGGTTTGAAAAAATCTGATTATATAGTTCCCTTGAAAATAGATAAGAATTTGAAAAAATCTCTTGAATCGAGTTTATATTTTGGAATCAATTTTATTTTTTCTTTTCAAACATCTAACTATCCAAAAAATAGGGAGGGATTATGTTTGGTGTACATATATATAATAGTCACACATAATTTATGATGATTACATAATAATACATACAATGTTCATTTCGGTAATTAGACAATGATAGTATCCCGAATGAAAGTAGACGTTCGGGTGGAAAACCCTTACCTTAAATGTGAATGTGTTCCCCGTTGAACATAAATTCATGGAATATGAAATAAGAATCATTTATAATTTAGTTATGAACTTATCAGTCATTTATCTAATTTTTAATAATTCTTTTTAGTTATTTTAGGTCCTTATTGATAAGTTATAATATTGTATTTCATCGTTCCAGAGTGTTTGTTTTCATGATTTTCATAATGGGTTCTCTTGTTTTTTAGTAATGGAGTTCATATGGAATGGGTGTAAATCTATAGAACAGAAATAAAATATTTTTTATGAATATACATAAGTTTTAATGTTCATTTCTATCATTTGTATACATGAAAAAATGATGAATCAATAGAGGAATTATTAATGATATTAATGTACATTATTTCAGCTATATTTTGATTATTATGAATATGTTTGGTCTTATAATTTAATAATATGTACATATACTAGTTAATGAATATTAATTTGGTTATAATAAATATATGATAGTCTATATCAACCATAAAATTTTTTTCATGACCAGTAATGAAGGAGAAATTGGAGAACGAAACTTTGTCGTCCACAAAGGCTATAAATTGGAACCTCAAGGACGTTGATTTCATTAATAAAATAAAAGGGGATAGAGATATAATTTATTTTTTATGGTTAGTCCATTCAAATTATATAATTCTAGTGTGTAGATGAAACTAGTGTGATAATGGTCATTTGGACAGAGGAGGGGAGGCAAGGAAAACAATAGATGAACTTGAAAATAAAATAAAAGTTGAGAGATCCATTCTAAAAATTCGACAGCCTAGCGGAATCGCTTAATATTACATAAAATGAAATGTTGAGAAAAAATGGTATCTAATAAGATATAAATAAAAAGTACAGTAATAGGAAAATCTAAAATAAAATCCAACATATGATAATGGAAATTCAAAGAGATAACATAAAAGAAGTGTCGACTAAAAGACGATGGTGAAGGATGCCCTTTCCATGTAGGGTAACTCCTAGAACATTATGGTAGTAACCTTGGGGGTTATGAAAACCTTGGGAGGACTTCTATAGAGCTAAAATGACCATATATTCGAGGATTAGGGATTTGGAATGAATGAAAATGAAGGGATGAGTGGGTATTTCTAGAAAAATATATGGAGTTCTTTAATAATTTCAGAGGGACACCTCATTAGTGGTTCTTGCCAAACCATGGACTTGGCCATGGTATATGCCCATAGTTTTAGACACTTAGGAAACCTCATATAATATTTTAATATACACAAGTCAACCAGCCATTTATTAGGTCATTATGAACTCATTAAACAACTGAAAACATACAATTGTAAATTTTCTATTCACGATAAATATAAGTATTTTAGAAAAATCAAATAAATTCACCCCTACCATTATTCAATGTGTAGAATTCAAAAAGGAACACCATTTTTCAAAAATAAGTTTCTATATATTATTAACTTAATTCTTAAATAAAATCATAATAAATTCAAAAAATAACAATTTTAAGGTACTATTTGTTTTTTAACACATTTGAGAATTAATTAAGATCTCATTATGTTATTACCTTAACAAAATAAAATAATATCATTATTTACTATTTAGTATTGTCATATTACTATTGATAATACGTTTCATACGAGTATGTAACTATTCACTAGAAAATCAAGTTTGTTCTATCAGACTCAAAATGACTTACTGGTCACAACTCTTGATGACAGTTTTTATAAATTCACAACACAAAAAATGAAAAGTTGTGTTTAATGGATAGATTATAAAATAAATTAAATATTTATTTTCAAAAACTTTGGGTGTTACAATGAGAGTGTATTAACACTTTAAAAAAAGACAAAATAGGAGTTAATATTTCTATTAAACATGATATTTAAATATCTTTTGATACCATGGAGTAGAGTTTTATTTTTAATGTTCTTCAATATTTTGGTTTTAGTAATGCCATTATCACTACTATCAGAACCATATTCAATTCAGCTTCTATTTCTATTCTGATTTATAGTTCCCCCAGAGGATACATCAAATGGACCAAATATGTAAGACAGGAGGACCCTCTCTCTGCCATCCTTTTCTCCCTTGTGGGGGATTAACAAGGTTTTTTCTCACTTTTCTTGTTGATCAAAACAAACTTGATCCCATTCATGTTTCTCAAAATTTTAATGTTCCTACTAACATGATTTATGCTAATGATATCTTTATTTTTCATCATGGTGATAAAAAAACATTTGAATCCTCAAAAAATCACTTTCCCATTGTGAGGAGATCTCTTTCCATGTGATTTTATGGATAAAATCATCTATCTTCTTTTGAAAACATATTCCCCTAATAAGAAATGTATTATTATAAGTGATTTAGGTTAAAAGGGGGGATCTCCTACTTTTATGTACTTTGGTGTCTCCGTCTTCTGGGGAAGACCCAAATCATCTCATTTCCCCAAAATTTCTATTCAAATTTTAAATAAAAATTCTTCTTTTATGGGGAAATATGTTTCTATGGAAGGCAGAATATTTATTGTTAAATATATTATTGACTTTATACTAGTTTTACTATATGATTGTCTAAAAATTTAGTGTTTTTCATATTAAAAAAATAACTCTATAAAAAATTTTGTTTGGAGAGGTAGCACATTGGAAAATAAACTTCTCACCATAATTTGGTAAAATTATTGCCAAACCCTTGATAAAAGGGGAATTGGAATAAAAAATCATAAATACATTAATGAGGCTCTCCATGAAAGGCTCACTAAGAATATTTTGTATAATAAATCATATTTAATTATCTTCTTTAAAAATAGAGTTCTTGAAAAACTCAAGAAAAAAATCAACATTTCTTTCCTCCTCTATCTGGCCTTCAATAAAACAATCATTTTCGTCCATTATGTTTAATACCAGGTCTATGGTCTCTAGAGACACTTTAATGATTTTCTGTTTGGATAACCAGACTGTCAGTCCTTTAATCTCCAAAATTTTCATGACCAATTTCCTGAGAACAACACCCAATATATCAAATATGTCATATAATCCCAAAATTATCATCTTCCAAACACCATCATTAATTTCATTTATACCTATTATTTAACTATCATCGATGACTTCTAAGTAGTGGAACCAATTAAAAAGTCATTCTTAATAAAACAATCAATTAAAAACACTATTATTCTAACACTGAATGTGATTTGGGGTGAATAAGTCTATTCGAAAAACATTGGATAAAACCCTCAATATTTTCCTTTATCTAACTAAATGCTTACAGTAGGATCCCCACATATAATATCTTTTAATCGTATGTAATTCATCTCTGCTTTAAATGTAGCCTCTACAACAAACACAAATAAGATACCAATCATCTTTTCATTCCTCTACCACATGATCTGCTCTTTGAAATTATATTTTTGACATTTTTGACATTAGGTTGTTTAATCCTAACAATGTCAAATATCAATTAAAAATATGTACGCATATAGATAATTTTCAGCAGATTAAGATCATTTTCCATCAGGCTATATCTATGCTTCACCATGTGATCTTGTATGATTAAAATGTTCTTATTCCTCATAAATTCTTATTCATTCATAGTGCAGGGTTATTGTATATTCTCATTCCCATTTTTGAAGATGCTTCGATACAAAAGGGGAATTGTAATAAAACGCTGCCCAACATTAGAATTTTGTGATGACTCCATATTAATGTAAACGTCATCTATCCTTTCCAAAATTTTTATGTCTTTTGGGACTCCCCTCTCCATGGTTGGGTTAATATTAATGTGTATGGTGATTTCAAAGGCAATTTGGGGTCTGCAGGTTATGGTGCAATCTTTTAAAATCATGTTGGTCATGTCCTTGGATGATTTTACATTAATTGTGGCATTTCCTCTTCAGTGGAGTAAGAAATGATGAGTTGATTCATGATGTTTTGTTTTCCAAACAACATGGATGTATGAACCATTGGATTGTGAGTGAATAGAGCACCATTGTGAAAGCAATTTGGAATGGTGTGATAGATCTTGTGTGGACAAATACCACCCACTGGATGGGCTACATCAACACTCTTATCAACATCAACTACCTAATAATTCATATATATCTTGAAGCTAACATGGTTCTTACTGTCTTTTCAAACAATAGGGTTAATCAAGAAACTACATGGCTTGATGGTCTTCCATCTAATATGCATCCCTTTTATAACAAATATTGTAATATGTTTCTGCCATTTAGACTCTTGTAACCTATCATGTTTATAATAATTATTCTTTGGTTTTCTAGACAGGCACCAGCTTCTTCAAAAAAAACAGCCAATGGAACTATCAACAAATTTATGGTCATGATGTAGGGTATGTCTGTACATGTCAATCATTACTTTTTCAACATAATATTTAAGAAAAGTTATATGATTAGAAAATAAAATGAATATTTATTTGAGAACCATTTTATTAAAATGTAAACCATTGGTAAAACATTTATTTTATCATTATAGGATAATAGTAAAATCTATTTGAAAACTATTTTAGAAACATTATTTTTTAAAGAATGCAAATTTCATACCTAAATGAGAAATAACACTTGATTTTCATAAAATAATTTTCTTAATTATAATAACTAATAAATATTGAAAATTATAATAATACATTAGGATATAATTTAATACCATTAGATAATAAAATTTAGTAGTGTTATTAAGATTTGGACCATAAAATTTCATCAATGAAAGCATAATCACAAACAATCCTAATAAATGATGAGATTGTAGCAATGATTTGTTACCACATTGGTAACTATGAATCCTAATATCCATGAATTAATAAAATTACATGAATTATAAAATATAATGAAAATAAGTATATTCATGATATAACATGTCCAATAAATTTATATATACTTAATAAATAATATAGGTGCAAAACATGGCATGTGTCTTAAATAATGAAAAGTTTGAAAAAATTACCTTACCGATTTGGTATCTTTTGAAACCTAAACCCCATGATATAAAGATTATAAAAAGTATATTTAAATAACAATAAATTTATGTATAGGGATCATATAATACACCAATGGGTATAATACACCCATAATATAAAAAATTGACACAGAATATGGCTTTTGTCTCATTGTAAATAAAAGTGATATGAGAAAAAATTTACTTCATAAGTAACTTTAGAATCATGATTACCATGAAATAATAACATTAATTAAATATTTTAATATCAGTAAAGAATGTATATAAATTATATTACATTATATATGGATGTATATACACCGAAAAATAATCAAGTGGTGAGAATGTATTGCATCTCATGAAAATAAAAAGTGAGATGGAATTCCCTTACCTTATGTTGTGACATACATTGTACTCATTAAAACCTCATAGATAAATTTTTTTTATAAATCATACATAATACCATATTATTTAATTATTACCATATATTATACACCTATAAGATTATATTACCTATTAATTAAAAATTCAGTATTAAATTAATGTTTTGAGTAATAACAGCGTTGTTTATCGAACCTTTTTGACTTGTTATTCTTTATACTAATATTATATCATGACTTATGTATTTATATAATGATAAAATATATTTATATATAATATATATTATTGACAAAAATATTTATTTTAATCAATAAAAGATAGAATCATTAAAATAAATACACCGTTTGTAGAGACAGTTGGTCATACGCACGCATTAACGTTTCTTTCATTTTAATATTGTAATGAAAAAAAAGAATGTATATGAAATATTTGTAAATATATAATATCACTAATAATAAATTAGTGTATCTTACATATCCTATAAAATTATTATACCTTTATATAATAAATTCCTCATATTGTGTGAACAAATCACATTGATTTGAGGAGGTGGCAGTCCCACTTCCACAAACAAATGATCATAGTTAAAAAAAGTTGAGATATTTAAGGTATGTTTTATATAATATTTATATAGTAATAATGTCATCCTGAAAACCAGATATATAATATGGAAATAGCTTTTCATCAATTCTAAACCAAGAGATGGGGTAAAAGAAAAAATGAACAACGTCATTTTGTGAGCTGATAGTTCACCAAACAAAAGAACAGTATGTTTGTTACCCATTATATGGATGTGTGTGTAGGTGTTGGTAAAAAAATTATAATAAAAAAGGTCATTATATTTATGATATAAAATTTATTATATAATAATGGAAAAAATATGTTTTTAGGGTGTGGATAATGAAAACAAAACAAATGATATTGGGGAAGGATGTTATCTCTTATTTGGTTATCTGTTTTTGGTTGCGCCAAAGGGATTTATTTTAATAATTTATGAATAAATAAATTATTTTTCAATTAAGGAATAAATGTTGTAATATTATTTGGGTATTTTTTTGAGATACAATTTATAAGAACCTAGACTTAAACATTACTTATTATTGAATTAAATGAATAATTCACATAGAGGATCTTTTCAGGTTTAGAGTTTTAGAGAATTAGATCATAAATCATGCATTACATTCCACATTTAAACAAAGTGGTTACATAAAAGATAGTTTTCATTTTTTCCCATCGACGGAAACATATTTAAAACAAAACATGTATTATTTCATGACACTTCCATGACCCTATCATCACATCATGTACCTTTCCCTTGACCCATGAAAAACATTTAAAAAGCATGGGATGAGCATAAAAAGCTCAGTAAGGGATATAAAAGTACGAAATGAAATCATTAGTCCATGTATGAAATCATACATTTCTCATAAAACATAATCTCTTTAACATACCTCATCAAATCATGAATAAATCATAGAAATAATAAGACATAACCATAACATGAGGCATTCATAACATTCTTACGTAGGGAGTAACCCTCTTGGTTACGTTTGGAATACCCATCACAGTATATTCCCTAAATCTCTTCTGAGAAGCCTTAACGTTTATCTCCTTCGCGTTACCCAATGTATTGGAGAGCTATATCGGGCTCACCCGCCCATAGTTTATCACGGAACCACCCGTCTTCATAAACAATGCCCAATAACCATTACATAATCATAGCACATAACTTAAGAATGAAGGGAAGATAACATTCCCACATTGCAATATCAATATAACATTTTAAGATAAAGAATCCATTCTAAAAACCATTTTCAAGACCATTTAAAACATTAATAAAGAGATTTTTGAATCAAAGAGTCCCATACCACTTTGAAGTTTTTATCATTTTAAACCATTAATATCCATATAATTAAATCCTAATTTTTTTTTTAAAACATGGATATTAATGGGAAATATTTAAAAGAATAAATCATTAAAACATTTAAAACGATATTTTAGTTAAAGCATTTTTAACAAAATGAGAGACACTTGAATACCATAATTGAGGAATAACATTTAATCAAAACTTTATAATATCATAAGAATAAATGGATTCATGATATAATATTCCAAGGGACAATATATACTCCATATAAGAGTGAATTGGTGCATAAAAACAATGAAGTCTTAATAGAAATGTAAAATGAGATGAAATCCCTTATAAAGAATGTATCCTTAAATTAAGGATAAATCAATCACATAATTATGTGTGAAAAATATAAATACCCCCAATATAATTGGATATTAAGTGTAAGAAAATCAAATTTAATTCACACATATTCAAAGGATGACATATTCAATAACTATATGTTGAACCCAAAGAAATCAAAAGTGGGTTAAGAAGTTCCCTTGGTAAACTTCGACAGCGTAACAACGTCACTTTAAAATTCATAAAATTAGTTTATGAGAAAGAAAATGGAATCTCATCAGTTGGACATAAAATTTACATCATAAAGGATATATAAGAACATATCCCAACATAAAAAGATGTAAATTAAAATACATAACAAAACAAGTCTTTTAAAAAGATGAGGGTGAAAGGTTCCCTTATGGACTTGGGTATCATTCAAAACATACACCCCATGAAAGAAGGAAAATACAACATTGTTGTAAATACTCATAAAAAAATAATATTACCTAAAGAGTAAAATAATGGGATGTAAATATACCACTCAATGTAAATGGTGTAAAATGTAGCATAAATCTCACAGGAATAAAAGTGAGATGAAAAATCCCTTATGAAAACTCGGCAGCCTAACGACACCACTTAAAACATCCAAAAAAGTATTGATGAGATCAAATAGGGTTTCTAATCATATTAATATAAAATTTACAGAAAGATGAATATAAAATAACATCCCCCATCATAACAAATAGGTGCTTAAAAAAAGTGACATAAAGGAGAGTACTTAAAATGAAAGAGAGAGGTTGGATCTCTTACGAAAATTCGGCACCCTAACGGCCCCAATCAAAACTTCCAAAATGGATTTATGAGAAAAAATAGGGTCTCTCATCATATTAAAATAAATATTATAGGAAGATTAATATAAAATAACATCCCAATCATAAGAAATATGAGATTAAAATGAATGACATAAAAGAGTGTACTTAAAAAGAAAGAGAGGGGTAGGTTCCCTTACATCAAGTACGACTTGTCTTGTTCGTTTCATTATATTCCAGAATAATAAACATTGTTCAATTTATATTTTCTTGAGGACCTCCTTTAATGATTATTATTCTGTTCATATCACATATTATAATGTTATAATAATTTTTTAATAATGTTTTTTCATATCAGACGTTTTTGTCGATGTTTGGTACATGAGTAAAAAATTAACTTGTTTGAAAATGATTTCCCATGTAGTTTTAAGTAAATCATTTCCAGAATAGTATTAATGATTAAAATATCATAAATATCCAGTAAATATTAATTTTATACTATTCCATAACATTTGGAGATAAAAAATGAAAAGCACCATTCATGGAGACGGTAGGCCGTACGTACGCATGAACGCTACTTTCATTTTTTTATCATATTAATGGAATTAAAAAATAAATGAGATATATATATATATATATATATAATAATTTCATTATAATATTTATGTTATATATGTCACATATGTTCATTAATTTCATTCTTTATACATTCAATGTATTGCATGAACGAGTAACTTCACCTGAGGGGGCGGTAGTCCACACTTCCTCATATGAAATTATCGCATTTTCAAAACATGAAAAGAATAAAGGTATTTTTTAAATATAAAATACAGAACCATATAGTAAAAATAATTACCATATATATCATATATAAAATACAGTGACATCATAATGGCAACCTTTAAAGGTGTTAAAAAAATATTGAACAATCATCGTTTCGTGAGGGAAAAAATCGCCAACCACAGAAACAGTATGTTTTTAACCATTAGACGAAGGTGTCTGTAGGTGTACCTATAATAATTCTCATAACAACATCCTAGTATATTTAAGATACTTTTTTTTGTTACAAAATAATGCAATAAAAATATTTTAGGTGGTTGGAGAAGCAAAATAAAACACAAGAACACAAGAGAAGACACTACCTTTAAATCGGGTAACTCTTTTTGATTTGAGCTCAAAGGATTCCTTGGAAGGACTTATGCCCAATGTGAGGTTTCTAGGAGTAAGAGAGGGATCTGGAGAGACAAAATGGGCAGGTGTTGTCCGAGCCAAAGGCTTGGGAGGTGTGGGTATGGTGGTAGAGGTGGGGGCCTTTTATAAGAGGAGAGGAGGGGCACTCTTGGAAAGTCTTGAAAAGTAACATTGTTATAAAATGATTTTTGGATTTTAAAGGGCCAACAATTACATATTTCGAGGTTAAGGTGGTAATAGTTCGAAATACACATATAAAATAGGTTTTTGACATGTGTAGGTCTTATATTTTACATTATATTTTCATTTTATTTAAATCATTAAATAATGAGGTAATCGTTGCATCATCATGTTGTCATAAATAAATTTAATTGTTTCTACTGTCTAAAAATTATAAAAAAAATACTATGATGTAGGAAATATTTTTAGCTTTACAATGAAAATTTAAAATAAAAAATATGACTTTTATAACCCCATGTAAAAATTGTTTTAGTAAAACAACACATGTTTGTGTCATTTTTTTACTTTCACTTTAAATAAAAGGCATAAATGTCAATATCTTACCCAAGTGGCTCCATGGGGTCCCAAAAATCGACCCATGGGTTGTCTTGGTCGGATATAACTCATATAATAGGGTTAGGACAAGTGTCAAGATATTTTCATTTTATTATAATATCATTTTTACCTTAAATCACACTAATTACCTTTAATCGCGATTAAAAACATAAAAGTTACTATTCAAAAAAAAATTATTTTAATCCCATTGAACCACATTTTAATTCATAATGAAAATATTGTATGTCGGATTTTTGAAATTCAAAACACAGAGGTGGTAAAATTTCATTTAATCGAAAATTCGGTTTTTTAAGTATCACTAAGGGGTTTCACTATTCATCAAAAATTGATGTTTTTCAGAAAAATACCAAAAATTCACTCTAAGCTATATTTGATACACCGAATTCAAAAATGATGTCTATTTTACAAAATTCCAAACATATAAGTTACATTAATTAATTTAATAATTAATTCCCGCTGTCAGAACAAATAGCGTGTTTTTATGAAATAATATATATCATAAGATTGACACTAGTTTAAGTTCAATTTCAAAGTGAAGTTAATTCCAATGACCACTATTGTATTAAATGGTAAAAATATATTCTAATTCCATTTTAAAACCAATTCAAAAGTTAATGTAATAGTATAAATAAATTAGATTAAAAAGAGGTTTTGTATTAAAATGCTACATTTATCACTATTCATTAAAAAATGAACTTTATCAGAAAAATAACAAAAATTTACACAATGTAAATTTTAATGTCCCGATTCTAAAGAAGAATTTTATTTTGTAAAATATAACACATAAAATTTTCAAAAAGTTGATTTAAAAGAGGTTCGCCATCAAAAGGCGGTTAATCGGCCTTTTAAAGAATATTTGAATGTTTATGCTTAAAATTGGATTCATTCGCATTTTTAATCCTCTAAAATTTATTGTAAATAGTAAAAATATTTGACAAACATATATAATCATTTTGTATTTAGTTCTGTTCATTTCTGTCATTATAATGGCTAGGTGTTAAATACCATTTAAAATAAAATTATTTTATTATTAGAGTGCAACGTAAGATTTCAAAGGAACTCGTTGTTGCGTATTGGGTAAGCCATCGAGCATAGTGTTCCCTTTAAATTAATATTAACATTTTATTGAAAAATAGGGATAAATATAAAAATGTCATAATCATTATTTTCCTGGGGTGTTACATCCTTCCCCCCTTTTGGGAATTGCGTCCTCGTAATTTTAAAATTGGGCTCGGAAACATCATTGAATGTCCCACATCGGAACAAGAGTCGGTAAAAAATCACTTTAAAAGAATGAAAGAGAAGTACAAAGGTCACCCGAGTTAACCCATACAAGGATTCCATGTAAGAAAACATGGATATGGAAGAAAAATCAAAGGGTCATGTTCTAAGGTAGAGTGATAGAAAACATGTTTAGGAGAAAGTTAACCACAAGAAAATCACAAACTTGTGGTGGGTTAAATGGTATTCGATTCCCCAGTAGGAAAATTTAATAGACAACATTTTTGTTTTATGTTACTTTTCATTGAGGAATTTATTTTTGATCTTAAAGAAACATACTTACTTGTCATGTTGACTTTTATCTTTTACTTGATTTGACTTATACTTTCTTCAATAGACGAGTATTTAGGAAGACTTGTTCGCATTAAGAGTACTATAATCAACTTCTTGAGAATCACCTAATCCACAAAAGGGAACTATATATTTCCCATGTATTTAGATATCAACGAAATCTTAACCAAATAGTTTAGTACGAGACCAGATAATACCCAAAAAGGATATTTTTTTTACAAAATGAAAAACTACTCCTAATCACCAAAAGTGGTCAAACAAAACCCAAAGTTCAAAAAAGACCATTCAATAATCATCTATCCATAAAATTCATCAATGTAAACCAAACTATGATTTAAACCCAAATCTCTGATGTATTTAATCACATAGTCTCCTAAGATAAATCTTAACATTTTTCTCCAAAATTGCATCAGTTACTCTTACAGTCTCATACTGAAAAGTAATTAACCTAATCAAATATTCTCTATGATAGGCTAATCATTTCCATAGATAACCCAAAATAAACTTACTCTTAATTCATAAAAAAATCTAACTAAAAATATTAAGTCATACTAACCTGGGACATCACTTAGTCCAGTGGTAGGCGATAAATAACAGTCGCACATTGGTTGTGGGTTTGATTCCCGTAGCTTTGTCTGACGTGACGGGTTGTCACACGGTATGCGTGTTGTCCTTTTTATAAAAGTCCAAAAATAACCCTCAAATGTTTTAACCTCAATATAATCTTTATACCTCTCATTTTCATCATAATTCATTATGATCTCAACATATTAATTCTTGATGTCTTATTTCACCACCATAAAATAAAACGATTCCCAAAATGAATAACATCATACCTTGATCAAGGCATCCAATCAGTTTCATCGTCATCTTGTTCACGTAGGTAGAAGTCCCATGCATTACAAAAATGATTTAGATATCCTTAAAAATCATTTAATTCCTCCATCCAAATACACCTTATACAACATGGGTCATATGGGTGTTCACAGAAAAACTGTTTTGGAAAATAATCATGTATGACATATAATTCCAAAACATCTGATAAAACATGATTTCTAAAAAATAGTCAGATAGAATTTGAGTTGAAACTTTCTATTATTGGTCCTTTTAAAATACCAAAAGTATGTGCTGAGAGATTATATTTTAAAAGAAAATATAAATAGGTTGTGCAAGTGTCTCCTTCCTCAACACCATTTTTAAAATCATAATATGCTTCAAATTCTTGTGATAAGGTAAAATATTTGAAAATACCTTGATAATATTTACCTTTCTTTAAAATATGAGAATATTGTGAAAATATTATTTGTCTAAATAAATCCCATGATCCACGATGATAACGAGGTATAGTGGAGGTGTTAGATATCTCAAACAACTGCTTTCAAGAGGGTTGTATGCTAGAAAAAGTTTCACAATCATCGGAACATGACTTTGAAATAATTATTGCAAGCATGTCATCAGGAAGAGATAGGAATTTCATTTCAGATCCACCTACTTCCATTCGTAAATGACTTTACCTGACCTAAAAAAAGTTATAAAATAAGGATTTAACTGAGTTAATAGATATAGGGACTAACCATGTGTCTAACAAAAACTCATAATCGCTAAAGTTGTCTAAACCGACCATTGATACCAACTATAAGGACTCGGTCTTAAACATTATGTATTATTGAATTAAATGAATAATTCACATAGAGGATCTTTTCAGGTTTAGAGTTTTATAGAATTAGATCATAAATCATGCATTACATTCGACATTTAAACAGAGTGGTTACATAAAAGATAGTTTTCATTTTTTTCCCATCGACGGAAACATATTTAAAACAAAACATGGATTATTTCATGAAACTTCCTTGACCCTATCATCAAATCATGTACCTTTCCATTCACCTGTGAAAAAATTTTAAAAACTGGGAATGAAAATAAATAGCTCAGTAGGGGATATAAAAGTACGAAATGAAAACATTAGTCCATGTATGAAATCATACTTCACTCATAAAACATAATCACTTTAACATACCTCTTCAAATCATGAATAAATCATATAAATCATAAGACATAAACGTAACATGAGGTATTCATAACATTCTTACCTATAGAGTAACCCTCTTGGTTACATTTGGAACACCCATCATAGTATATTCCCTAAATATCTTTGTAGAAACCTTAACGTTTAACTCCTTCACGTTACCCAATGCATTGGAGAGCTATATCAGGCTCACCCGCCCTTAGTTTATCATGGAACCACCCGTCTTCATAAACAATGCACAAGAACTATAATATAATCATATCACATAACTTAAGTATAAAGGAAGGATAACATTACCACATTTCAATAACAATATAACATTTTAAGATATGAATCCATTCTAAAAACCATTTTCAAAACCATTTAAAACATTTAATAAAGAGATTTTTGAATCTAAGTGTCCCATACCAATTTGAAGTTTTTAACATTTTAAATCATTATTATCCATATAATTAAATCCTTAAAACCATTTTTAAAACGTGGATATTAATGAGAAATATTTATAAGAAAAATTCATTAATACATTTAAAAATATATTTTAGATAAAGGGTTTTTAACCAAATGAGAGACACTTGAATACCATAATTGAGGAATAACATTTAATAAAAACATTATAATATCATTAGAATAAATGGATTCATGATATAATATTCTAAGGGATAGTATATACACCATATAAGAGTGAATTGGTGCATAACAACAATGAAGTCTTAATAGAAATGTAAAATGAGATGAAATCCCTTAAAAAGAAGGTATCCTCAAAATAGGGATAAATCAATCTTCTAATTATGTGTGAAAAATATAAATACACCCAATATAAGTGGATATTAAGTGTAAAAAAATCAAATTTAATTCACCCATATTTAAAGGATGAAATATTCAATAACTACATATTGAACCCAAAGAAATTAAAATTGGGTTAAGAAGTTCCCTTGGTAAAATTCGACAACCTAACGGCATCACTTTAAAATTCAAAAAATTTGTTGATGAGAGAGAAAATGGTATCTCATCACTTGGACATAAAATTTACATCAATAAGGATATATAAGAACATATCCCAACATAAAAAGATGTAAATTAAAAGACATAACAAAATAATTCTTTTAAAAAGAGGAGGGTGAAAGGTTCCCTTACCGACTTCGGTATCTTTCGAAACATACACCCCATGAAAGAAGGACAATACTACATTGATGTAAATACTCATAAACAAAATAATATTACACAAAGAGTAAAATAATGGGAAGTAAATATACCACTCAATGTAAGTGGTGGAAAATGTAGCATAAATCTCACAGAATAAAAGTGAGATGAAAAATCCCTTACAAAAATTCAGCAGCCTAAGGGCGCCACTTAAAACTTCCAAAAATCGATTAATGAGATAAAATAGGGTATCTCATCATATTAATATAAAATTTACAGCAAGATATATATAAAAGGACATCCACCAAGATAACAAATAGGAGCTTAAAAGAAGTGATATAAAGGAGAGTACTTAAAAAGAAAGAGAGAGGTTGGATCTCTTACGAAAATTCGGAAGCCTAACGGCGCCAATCAAAACATCCAAAATGGATTGATGAGAGAAAATTGGGTCTCTCATCATATGAACATAAAAATTACAGTATGATTAATATAAAATAACATCCCAATCATAATAAATATGAGCATAAATGGAATGACATAAAAGAGTGAACTTAAAAAGAAAGATAGGGGTAGGTTCCCTTGCCTCAAGTCCGACTTGTCTTGTTCGTTTATTTATATTCCTGAATAATAACCTTTGTTCAATTTATAATTGCTTAATTACCTCTTTTAAATTTTATTATTCAGTTCATATCACATATTATAATGTTATAATAATTGCTTTATAATGTTAGTTCATATCAGACGTTTTTGTCAATATTTGGTATATGAGTAAAAAATGAACTTGTTTGTAAATGATTGACAATGTAGTTATAAGTAAATCATTTCTAGAATAGTATTAATGATTAAACTATAATATATATCCAGGTAATATTCATTTTATACTATTCCAAAACATTTGGATATAAAAAATGAAGAGAATCGTTCATGGAGACGGTAGGCCGTACGTACGCATGAACGCTACTTTCATTTTTTTGTCATATTAATGGAATTAAAAAGTAAATGAAATATATATATATATATATTATATTTTTAGTATAATATATATGTTATATAGGTCACATATGTTCATTAATTTCATTCTTTATACATTCCATGTATTGTATGAACGAGTCAGATCACTTGAGGGGGCGGTAGTCCACACTTCCTCATATGAAATTATCGCATTTGCACAACATGAAAAGAATAAAGGAATGTTTTTAATATAAAATACAGAAGAATATAGTAAATATAAATACCATATATATCATATATAATATACAGTGACATCATAATTTCCACCTTTAATGGTGTTAAAAGAATATTGAACAATCATCGTTTCGTGAGGCAGCAAATCGCCAACCACAGAACCAGTATGTTCCTTAACCATTAGACGAATGTGTGTGTAGGTGTAGCTATAATACTTCTCATAACAAAATCCTATTATATTGAAGATACTGGTTTTTTTTACAAAAGAAATGAATAAAAAGAGTTCAGGGGGTTGGAGAAGCAAAATAAAACACAAGAACAAAAGAGAAGACACTACCTTTAAATCGGGTAACTCTTTTTTATTTGAGATCAAAGGCTTCATTGGAAGGACTTCTTCCCAAAGTTGGGCTTCTAGGAGTAGGAGAGAGCTGTTTAGAGACAAAATGGGCAGGGGTTGGCCGATCCAAAGGCTTGGGAGGTGTGGGTAAGGTGGTAGAGGTGGGGGCCTTTTATAAGAGGAGACGAGGGGTACTCTTGGAATGTCTTGAAAAGTAACATTATTATAAAATGCTTTTCGGATTTTAATGGGCCAAAAATTATAAATTTTGATGTTAAGGTGATAATAGTTCGAAATAAACCAATAAAATAGGTTTTTTACATGTTTAGTTCTTAAAATTTACATTATATTTTCATTTTATTTAAATCATTAAATAATGAGGTAATCACTGCATCATCATGATGTCATAAATAATTTAATTTTTTTAATGTCTAAAAATAATAAAAAATACAATGATGTAGGAAATATTTTTATATTTCCAATGAATATTTATAGTAAAAAATATGACTTGTATAATCCCATGTAAATATTGTTTTATTAAAACAATACATGTTTGTGTCATTTTTACTCTTACTTTAAATAAAAGGCATAAATGTCAGTATCTTACCCAAGTGGCTCCATGGGGTCCCAAAAATCGACCCATGGGTTTTCTTGGTCGTCCATGACTCATCCAATAGGGTTAGGACAAGTGTCAAGATATTTCATTTTATTATAATATCATTTTTACCTTAAATCACACTAATTACCTTTAATCGTGATTAAAAACATAAAAGATACTATTCACCCAAAAAAATATTTTAATCCCATTGAACCAAATTTTACTTCCTAATGAAAACCATGTATGTCAGATTTTAGAAATTCAAAACATAGAAGTGGTAAAATTTCATTTAAACGAAAAATCAGTTTTTTTTAGTACCACTTAGTGGTTTCACTATTAATCAAAAATTGATGTTTTTCAGAAAAATATCAAAAATTCACCCTAAGCTATATTTGATATTCTAAATTCAAAAATGATGTATATTTAACAAAATTCAAAACATATAAGTTACATTAATTAATTTAATAATTAATTCCTGATGTCAGAACAAATAGCGTGTTCTTATGAAACAATATATATCAAAAGATTGACACTAGTTTAAGTCCAATTTCAAAGTGAAAGTAATTCCACTGGCCAATATTGGATTAAATGGTAAAAATATATTCTAATTTCATTATAAAACCAACAGAAAAGATAATCTAATAATATAAATAAATTAGATTAAAAAGAGGTTTTGAATTAATATACAACATTTTTCACTATTCATTAAAAATGAGCTTTATCCGAAAAATACCAAAAATTTACACAAAGTAAATTTTGATTTCCCAATTATAAATAAGAATTTTATTTTGTAAAATATAACAAATAAAATTTTTAAAAGTTGGATTTAAAAGTGGTTCACCATCAAAAGGCAGTTAATCGACCTTTTAAAGAATATTACAATGTTTACGCTTAAAGTTGGATTCATCCACATTTTTAATCCTCTAAAATTTATTGTAAATAGTAAAAATATTTGACAAAAATATATAATCATTTTTTAGTTAGTTCTGTTCATTCCCGTTATTACAACCACTAGGTGTTAACTACCATTTAAAATAAAATTATTTTATTATTAGAGTGCAACGTAAAATTTCAAATGAACTCGTTGTTGCGTATTGGGTAAGCCATCGAGCATAGCGTTCCCATTAAATTAATATTAAAATTTTATTCAAAAATATGGATAAATATAAAAATGTCATAATATTTATTTACCTGGGGTGTTACACAATGGGCTTGAGGGGTGTAAATAATTTTAAGGGTTGAGTGCCTTTTATAGTGGAGAAGGAGTGGTATTCTTGTAAATGTTTGAAATTGGAATTTAACTGAACATTTCCACATGAAAAGTTGATCAAATAATATAAATAATTAGTTCCAATGGATTATAGGGTATAAATATTTACATTAAATAAATTTTTGACAACTATCTATGTTATTTTGGAGCTTATGATTATGGTTTAGTCCCTTGCAATGTTAATTTACATCTTCATTATTGTAATTATTTTTAATTACATTTATTAATGTTTTTTGTAAAAAAAAGTGGGCCTCAATATAAATTATAAATTTTTATTCTTATAATAATTTAATACATTTTTAATAATTCAAAACACATATGTTGTAAGAATTTATTAAAACTAATCCTGCATATGCGATGAAAATTCTGGTTTTTAATGTAATAATATTTAGAAGATTCCAATGTTTCTTATCTAATTTAAATTTCAAATTGTTAAAAAAGAATAAATTATATTAATATATTTATAAATTATGTAAATATAATATAAAACAAATTGTAAATTTTGTTTAATCAAATATATAAATTATATGAAAAACCATTTTTTAAATAGAAGTCAGTATTAATCACTATTCATAAAAATATGAATCTTCAACGAAAAATAGAAAAATGTAGCCCTGACCATATTTTTATGTTTAAAATTAAAAAATAAATCCAATTTTTAAATAAATTATTTGTAAACATACAAAATTTAGATTCAAAATAGAATCTCTATTAAAATTCAGAAATACTTCTTTTATAAAAATATCGGTTTTTATGTGTAACATTGGGATTCTTCCATTTTTATTCATATAAAATATATTTGATAAATGTAAATAAAATATTTTGATGAATAAATATAATAAATATTTAATTAATATAATTCATCACTTGTAAATAATTTAATTAATTACGTTAAAATTAATTATTGAGCTGAAAAATAATTTTTAAAAAAACATTCCATTTATATTCAATTGAATATTATATTCATTTCTAATTAATTTGTAACCAATAAATTATAAAGTTTATCTTGTTAAGTTATTTAATAATATACATTACTTATAAGTTAAATTATATGTTATATCTCATTATATTATATAATAATATTTTTAATAATATATTAATGTTCTGTTAAACTCGGTATGGTGTGTTATGAAAGCCGCTGAGAAAAGATATCCTTGCATGTAATGTAATATTACCATGGTGTTCCTTATATAAATAGATTGTTTTTATTTATTTTTTAGAAAAATACCGAATTTTTTTCCATATAACTAAATCCACACTTAATTATTTCATATAACATAGAATATTTAGTGTTGCGTGAAGTTGAAAATATCAAAAGATTAAATTGAGTGGAAAAAATATATTTCACAAAATAAAATGGTGTTACATTCTACCCCCACCTAAAATTTATGTATCAATTGAAATTCTTATTGGGTATCAATTGTTAAATACTTGAATGTTCATTCTATTGATACCCACAATGTAAAAATTATTACTAATGCTTTTTTAAAAAAGAGAATGTTAGAAATATGACAGTTACCCCATGAAATATATAACAATGTATGAAATTAATAGAAAATAGGTGGGATGTGAAATAATGAACTTGGATGATAAATACAACTATAAAATTCTAATGTAGATTCATAGAGAATATAGTTATGGGAAATATAACAATCACAATTCCATAAATTATTGATGATCATATGGGAATTTTGATTCATCTGAAACGAAGGAATGAGGATAAAATATTTGGTTTCAAGTTAAATTTTCATAATGTTTAAAAAAATTCACAAAAAAATATAGGTAAATTATTTTTTTAAATTCCATGTGTACAATATCATCCTTTTGTTGTGTATTAAGCAATTCCCACAGTATCCCTTACTCTAGGAAATGAACTTGAATGTGTAATTCTTCGATAAATAAGATATCATTATATCTATAAATTGAATGAAAAGATATTAGATATTTTTTTTTCACCACAAATATTTTTTACCAAAATTTATATAGTAATCATAAATCCACATGTGGTGACATAATACATTAATCTCACAATCTTCATCCATGGTTTAACATTAAATTTACAAAAAATGGTTCGCTATGTAACCCTTCTGAATGATGAACAACCAAAACATCATAAATAGGGTCCTAAAATCACTTAACATTGATCCCCCCATATTTAAAAATGAATATATTAGTTTTCAAATTCCTATCATGTTAGTACCCTCATAGAATATTCTTTTGAAACATCGTAATAACCTGAATTTCTATAAATTCATTTGTAAAACATGAATTGTTATATATTCTGACGATTACTGGATATCATCCATAATAAAAGATATTTTAAACTTCATTCATGATGAATTATACTAATTTTTCAGTAAATAAATTTTTATTTCTAGGGTAATATGAACTATGCAATTTACTTTATAAAAATCAATCAGCTCTCTATACAAAATAAAAAACAGTATGATCATTAGTACCACGTTAAGGGTTACCTTCCCCTAATTAAAAAAACCATCGATATTAAATAAATATGATAAGTATATGTCACCATTAAACATTTCATTTTAAATCCTTAATGAAAAACATATCTTAAAAATACTTATATATTTCATGTCTCATATACAATAGTCCTTTAATTCTAAAACATATACACTAACAATTGTCCAAATTTATTCATAAATCATTACTCAAGGATTCATGATCTTTTCCTATAATATCCTTTTCCTATAATATGAAATATGAATCCTTTTTTATTGATCCTTAACCTCAATAGAATCACACATGTTATTCTTAATATAAAAAATATTGTTCGAACATGACATACCTTTCCCATGTCGTTTTCGATCAACGTATATTAAAAATTATATCCAATACCTGTACTATCTTCCTGATTAAAAGAATGGGATATCAACCAAGGACATCTATTTTTATAATATCCATACAATCAACATCTAAAAAATTAAATTTTAACCCAGTTCCGTTTAGTTTTTTAGATCGAATAAAACAAAAAATCATAATGTGAGAAACATATTTCATAGAATAAATCCTCATAATTATGAAAAAATTACTTATAGGGTGTATAAATTATGACACCAACTTATTTAACTAATGAATCCTTAGTTATGTCCTAGGTTATTAATGGTAAAATTTTATATAAATTCTTCATGACAATTCATAAAGAGTTTTTGAATTACCAAATCATATCACATCGAAGTGTCATACAAGGTGTGAATCGAGTCATGTTTTCATGTTCGAGGTTAATATTGAGCCAACACAATACACCATTTCAGAGTTGGTACCCTTAGGTATATCCATTCAAGAGAAACATCGGCTTGTATCATCTAGACTGGGATGTAAATATATGAAACAACTCATTCTATCCTTTATCAAAATTCCAAGAGATTTTCATATACATTTCCTTACCCATAGACTTTTCATTTGAGACATCCCTAGACATATCATTATAAGCATCCCTAGGGATATCAATAAATTTTTCTCATCCTAGTTTCCAAATTTTGAGAAAAAAATTTCTTTGGAACCAACTATAGAGGTCCAAGCATAACATAGATGTACATTACATCAATTTAGATGTGTATTCAAAAAAATATAAAATTACATCCCAAGGCTAGAAATTGTTTAGTGTCAATTGAAGAATGGAAACAAATCTTCTATCTTGATTAAAGATCATCAATGATTCCCATAAATATCATCCTCTTTAGTACTTATATTAAATAAAATAATTCATAACATGGGGAAAGGAACCATAAAAGTGTTAGAGATCAATTTCTCAGTAAAGGTTAACAAATGAGATATATAAAATAAACATTACATAAGTGTATGCGAACGTGATACTGATATTAAAAGATCATACTATGAAAAACATTGTTTATTAACATGATTCATGGCCTAAATATTGGTAGTTATTTACATATAAATCATGTGGTAATGAATAAAATAAACTATTAAATAATAATATAGAATAACACATGGAATCTGTGGCACACAGATAAGCAAAGAAAATAGTATGTCAAGGCAACCTACCAAGACCTTCTTGAAATGGTAGGAATGAGATAGTAACCTATATACCAATTTAGTTATTGGTATTGAAACCTATGTATCCTCTTATTTTATTTCATGGGATAAAACCTATGTACCCTATTACATTTAATCTTGGGATACATCCTATACACCTTCTAATTTTTTGGCTTGGGGTACAATGAATATACCATATTTTTTTAGGTTTGGGCTCCAACCCTTGTACATTTTGATCTTATATACAATTTATCATTTCCCAATTTGTTGTAAACAGATATAGTCCCCACCCATCACATAATAATGTCATGAATATGTGTTCCACGGGATAATAAAAAATGTATCATATCATAAACGATAAAAATATATGGGTTTCAAAAACATTGTACAAAACCCAAAATAATGAAATTTTTATCCTAAAAATTTTATCATATGATTACATTTTGAAAATATAATGCTCTGAAAATAATTTAATCAAATCATAACCTGTGACAAGAAGATGTTTTCAAGAGTATATAACCTGTGGAAGAGAAATTGGTGTCAAAAACCTCATTCTATCAAAATATAAACCATCTAAGAAATAATCTCGATGGTTTACGTGGATCATATACATAGTAAATAAGAAAATATGGAAAAGTATTTCAGCTTATATAGAGAATTATTTTGATATATGAAATGAAACATTTTATAAAGAAAATATTTTTTCATCAAAAAACCTTTTTAAAAAACCATATCAAAAATTATTTACTTATAAAGAAACATTTATAATTTCTTTCAAATCTTTTCATGAGGAAAATAACTTTTCTACATTGAAAAATCGTTTTTTTAAAGATTAATGTATTATGAAACAATTTTTTTTCAAAATAGATTTGAAAACATATAAAATAAGAATAAAAACATTTGGAATACCTTTTAATTGGAAAATAAACTGAAATGTCATAATGTAATAACATTTTTTTTGAAATACATATTATATTAAAAAATATATAAAACATATAAAATAATATTTAAAATAATTGAAATATGTTTCACTAAAAACCCATTATTGATAACATATTAATGAATCTTTCAAAATCATTTTAAACACATTTTGAACATAACTTTTTTATATAATAAATCTTATCTTTAAAAAAAATTAATATAAAACAATTTCAATACTATTGGGGAAAAGGATAATCAAAATAATCCTTTCAATATAAAATAGAAGAATTAAGGAAATAACAATACATATGGCTGATAAGTCTATCTACTTCAAACAATCCTTTTATACCTTAAAATATTATAAAAGTGCACTGATCAGGAAATTAAAAGATGATTCATTTTACACCATTTATTAAAACGTTAAATCTGGCATAAAATTTTTCTTTTATAAATATTAGGATAATATAAAATACATTATAAATGCATTTAAAAAAACTCAAATTTTTAATGAACAATGATTTCTGACCGAAATGATAAATAAACCACAATTTTCATTAAATAATTTTCTTAGGTTTATTATATAAAAAAGAGTGTAAAATGGAACTAATACATGAATATTTATGTATAACAATATTATATGAAACTTCATGAGTGTTCATGACTATTGGATCTTTATATGTCAACAATGGAAGAAAAATCATAAGTAATCCCAATAATTGATGGGGTTGTAGCAATAAACTATTTCAACATATTAACACTAAATAATAATATCCATGAGAGAATAAAATTAAATTAATTTCAAATATAACTAAATGCTTTATATTCATTATATAACATTTCAAATGAATGTATGTATACCACATGAATGAATATAGATGTATAACCTAGAATGTATCTCAACGAAGGAAAATTGATACAAAATTACAATACTAATTTGGTATCTTTTGAAACATAAACCATATGAAATAAAGGTCATAAAAATTGATTTGTAAATACCAATAAATATAACTATAATTTTCAAATACTATATCTATGTTAATTATACACTCCACATATATGAAATAGATGGTGAACATGGCCTGTTTGTAATTTAAAATAAATGTGAATCATGAAGACCCTGACTACATGAGTAACATTAGAATGATGATCCCCATGAAGAAATAAAATTAATTAAATATTTTAATTTTATTGAATAAAGGATATTAATGATATAAAATTTCATCACTCAGTATAAACACCACACAAAAGAAGCAAGTGGTGAATATGGCTTGTATCTCATGAAAATAAAAAGTGAGAAAAAATTTCCATTACCTGATGGCATGCATTAATTTTCAAAAATTCCAACATATTGTAAAATAAATTTATATTTATTATAAATCATAAATAAAAACATACAATTAAATTAAATACCATAAATTATTCGCCTTTGAAATTTTTTATTACATTTATTTACAATTCCATGGTAATGTAATGTTTTGGGTAATAAACTCTTTGTTTATCGTACATATTTTGATGTTTTATTCATTAAATTCTTGCATTGATAATAATTTAATTATTTATGTAATTTAAAAAATTATTTTTATATCAAATATATTATGTATAAAAACAATTATATTAATCTATAAATTATTTAAATATTAAACAAAAAATAGTGTTCACAGAGATAGTGGGTCATACTTACGCATGAATGGTACTTCAATTTAATTATCATATTTAAAGAAATAATGACAATAATATATATATATATATAATGTCATAAAATTTGAATTATTATTTCATATATGTCATAGAATATTAATAAACCCATCCTTAATACATTTTATGTAATGTGGGAATGAATCACATCACTTTGACGAGGGGATAATCCATATTTCAACAAATGAAGTTATTAAATTTAAACAAATTGAAAATCATGAATGTATGTACTATATAATAATTATATAAAATAAAAAAATAATTATTATCACATATATTATATATAAATTTATTTTACTTCTTAATTATGATCCATGATATGTGGTAATGAAGAAACGAACAACATCGTTTCATAAGGAGATAGTTCATCATACAAAAGAACGATAAGTTTGATACCCATTAGATGGATGTGTTTGTAAGTTTTGGAAAAATAAATATATTAAATACATATCAATATATTGAGGATACATATTTTATTATATAATCATGAAATTATTAGACTTTAGGGGTTTGATAATGAATATAAAACAAAAGATCATGAGGAAGGATGTTTCTACTTGTTTGGGTAACTCTTTTTCAATTGAAACAATGGCCTTGCTTGGATAACTTTCATCCTAAAGGGTGGATAATAGGATAATGTTATTGATTTTGGGAGATTATCTTATCATTTTATTAAGATAAAAATGGCTTTAGAGGTGTGAATAATTGGGAGGGTGGAGTACATGTTTATAGTGGAGGATGAGTGGAATTCATATAAATTTTATAAAAGATAATTCCACCCATGAATTACCTATGATAATTGGATCCCATAATGGACTAAATTATAGAAAAAGGAATATATGGAAAAAATATGTCCATCCATTTAAATTTTTACACGTGTATAGATCATTGTGTCCCATAAGATCAAAGATTAGTCCCTTGTTAAGCTAGTTTTACACTTAATTGTTGTAATTAATTTTAATCACATTCACTAATGTTTTTTTAAAGTATGTTGACTATATTAAATAGTATAAATTATTATATTTCTAAATATTAAATCTATTTTTAATAATTCGAATATTAGATGTGGTAGAAATTAATTTAAAATTAATATCGCTGGTGGGATGACAATTTATTGGTTTTAAAGTAAAAATGATGAAATGTTTTCTATGTTTTTATGTCTAGTTTTAAATTAAAACTGATAAAAATGACATAAATTTGATTAATTGATGTATAGTTTAAATAATTTTACCTGGAAACCATTTATAACAATAAATTATCCTTGTAAATAAGTTATATTATGAATTAGTTTTGAATTAAAATTCATTATTTGTAAGTATTTTTCAAGAAATTATGATTCCTAGAAAAATACTAGAAATTCACCCAAACCAATATTTTATGTTAATATATTAAAAGCAAAGTTTATTTTTAAATATAATATTTATCAATGACCCAAAATTTATATTTAATATAGGTTCTTCAATACAGGTAATTAATAATGATTTTATAAAAATGATGGTGTTTATGTGAAATATTTGGTTTGTTCATACCTTATGCCTATAAAAAATATTAGATAAATGAGAAATAAATTATTGAATATATAAAATGTATATTTAATTTTTATCATCCACTAATATTAATTAATTTAATTTATTAGGATAAATTTTCATTGTGAGCATAAAAGTAGTATTTATAGAAAAAATCCTTTTATATTCAATTTGTTCATCAATTAATTTATAATTATTTTTTAACCAAACAATTCAAACATTTATTTTTATAAGTTATTTAATCATATTAATAAAATACAAAATAATGACTTAGTTATATCTCAATATATTAAATAGTAATATTTTTATTAATATATTATTTTTCCAATTAAACTCGATCTCGGTTGTTATGCAAGCCACTGAGTAATGTATACCTTGCATGTCACATAAGCTGACCTCTATGTTCTTTTTAGTGCAAGCTAGTATTTATGTTACATATTGAGCAAAATTAACACTGTTCTTCCAATATAGAAATAAAAAAATAGTGAATTGGTATAATAAAGACTATATTTAGTGTTTCCTGAAATGAGAAATATCAAAACATTATATTTATTTGAAATTTTTTTTTACAAATTCATAGGGTGTTACATAAAAAATAAAATATATTTCAAAGATAAAAATCATGAGTCAGGGAAAAAATAATGAATTTTTATAAAAAATTATTCTTAATGAAATAAAAAAAGAATCATGAGACTATAACATAGATATATTATATGAAATTGTGGCATACATATGATATTATAATATTGGGACACATATAAAAGTAGACAGGTTCACTCATTAAGTTATGGACATGAAATCAGTCCCCATGTAAATTTATGGATGTGAGACCAGATCCATTATTAAAATTATTGAAATGAAATAATGTTCCACGCATAACATTGGGAATATGAAATCTATTTCACACAAAACATTCTCAACATGTAATAAGTTTCATGAATAACATATTGAACAAGTAATATGGTTTATTCATTATAATGTAAACATAAAATTATGTTTATATAATATCATGACCATGTAATCAGGTATACACAGAACATATTTATTCATTATTGAACAATATTTTCCAAATGCATTATATTGAGATATAGGTTCACCCTTCACATATTGAAATACATATGTCTATTTTTCACAAGGTCATAAACATTCATAGTATCATAACCCATAAAATTAAATGTGTTTCATAAAAATTTCACCATATAATAACATGTGTAAAGGAGATTGGTTTCACAATGATTTAATCATTCCATTATATCATAACACCGGGAATAAAATCTAGATTATTTAGATGTTTATACTTTTATAACCCATGGATGATAAATGGGTTTCAAGAAAATATTTTTATGATAAACCATTTAGAGAAATTATAATATTAAAATCCTAGTATCATATCCCCAAAAAATCATTTATTACATCAAAGGATATCATTTTAGAGGGAGAATGTTTTTTGATATCTGTTGGAACATTTCTTGTTTAAAATAACATGTTGTTGAAAAAAAATTAATACAAAATATTCATAAAAAATACTGGAAAAACATTATTTGAAAATAACATTGAGAATATATAATGAATAATTTAATGAAAATAATGTCAATTGTTCAATAAAATTATATCCAATTTGTACAAGTTAAATCAATGATTACCTTTACATTTTTGGTTAAATCCAATCATGAATTATTTGTAAAATGACATGAATATTACTTTAAAAATTTGTAAAAATTCCCACATGTGAAAAAAATATCTTCTATAAATGGTTTGAATAATTCTAAAAAGTTTTTAAATACTTTCATAAAACATCTATTTGGAAGGAGAATGGTTTTGAACATTGGGAGAAATAATGTTGTCTTTTTTTTGTAAAACATTCCTTTGAAATATTGAGTAAATAAAAACATGAAAATTAAAGGAAACAAGTATTTTATGTACAAAACTAGAAGTGAAGAAAATCCATGAGTTACTTCAGATGTATATCATAATATTTAATTATTTGAAGTATAATCATAAACAATTACAATAAATGATTAAATATTATCCTAAAACAATTAACACAATGGTAACATTGAATTTTAATGCACATAAATGAATAACATAAAATATATCATATAATATCATGAAAGTAAACAAATTCATGATATTAATAGTCAATGGGGATGTATATAAACCTAATAAAATAAGATAGACTCATAAAAACACATTTTTATTATGTCAAGTTGGGACCAAAATCCTTTACCTCTTTGGTAACATTGAAACTATTAACCACTAGAAAGAGAAATAATAAAATGGATATTTTTATATCAAAATAAATTTAATTAGAATAATAAATAATTAATTTTAGGGGAATTATTAAAACCACAAACAAATTTAATTGTTGCTGAATATGGAATGTGTCACATGATAGTAAAAAGTGAGATAGAAATCCCTTTTTTCATATGTAATATTTTTACTATGAATTAAAAATAACTCATAAAATTAAAGAGACATTATATTTCATTATAATAAGGATACACGTCATATAAAATCTCTAATGGGTAATATATACAACACACAAATGAAATAAGTGTTGAATTTTTCATATATATTTCCCCGAATAAACGTTGAGACAGGTAATCCCTTACATTAGGTATCGTCTTCCTTGGAACACATTCAAAAATCCAATATAATAAATAAATGTTTATAGTACATGTTTTATAGAAATATAATTATAAATATTACACCATCTATGATTTACTTATGACTATTTATTACACATTGATTTAGGATTCATTATTAAATTCACTTTTTTGTGTAATTGCCCCTTTGTTATTCATATATATTTTGATTTTATTTTTGATCCACTGACATTGACCATGGTTAAATATCCTAAAAATAGTAATCATGACATAATTATCATATTTTTACATAAATGATACATTTGATATGAATCATTAAAAATGCTTTCGATAAATAAAGGTGTTTATGATCATGGAGATGGTAGGGCATATGTATGCATGGGTACCATTTCATTTTTTAATTGATTATTATTGAAAGGAGGTTAAAAATAATTTATATTTAAAAAATAAAAATTATATAACAAATAACATATTATTTCATTAAACATACCTATACAAATAATCCATGTAGTGAGTTGATGGAAAGTTAGTGGCACATCACTCTATGAAGGAAATAGTCCACATGCAAAGAGATGACACTATAATCTTTGGGTGAGTAAATAAGTAAGAAATTAAATGATATATTTTCTTTTAAGAATATTAAATAATTAATTAATATCATAAATGTTTCCCTTATATCACATATAGTCATTAAAATTATCATTATTATCCTTCATTTAAAAGCGTTAGTGAAAAATGAATTACATCACTTCTCTCGGTGGTAGTCCTCTGTATGCAGGACTAATGTTATGGTATCCCCAAAAAATGGAAGGTAAAATTTTATTTAACATATAATGACTCATATTATAATAACCCAGCCTTAAAACATTACATAATATTGAATTAAATGAATAAATCACATTGGGGTTCTTTTTAGTTTTAGAGTTTTATGGATTTAGGACATAACTATTACATCTCAAAAGATTACAAAGTAGACAGTTCTACTCAGTTTCCATTTTTTTACAAAATAAAAACTTTTGAAAAAAATTAGTCATGTCTAGTTACTTTTTTTAGATAGCATGACTTTTCCTTGATCCCATCCTTGACCCTATTTATCTTTAATCCTGTGAAATACTTTTGAAAACATGGTATGATCATAAAAAGCTCAGTAAGGGTTATAAAACAAAGAATTATAAAATTAGTTCATCATTATAGAAATAACATAAGATCATTAAAATGCCTCATGAAATCATAAGATTTGTGAATAACATATTAAAAACATAAATCATAAAGTTAACTTGCGGCATCCATATCATACTTAAATTATAGCTATCATGGCTACATATAAAGTTACATTTGGAATAACCATCACAGTATATTCCATAAATCTCTTTGGAGAAACATTCAAAATTACCTCCTTCACATTACATAATTAATTGGAGATCTATATCGGGCTCACCCACCCTAGGTTTATCACAGAACCACCCATATACGTAAAAAATGCCTAAGAACCATAACATATTCATAACACATAAAATAAACATAAAGGAAAGAAAATATTTCCACATTCTAATTACTATATATCATTTAAATATATTGACATAACAAATAAATTATCAAAACCATATTCAAAACCAAAATACATAAAATATTATATGGTATTTATTTTCCTTTTAAAAACATTTCTGCTTGTTATGGATGCCAAAGATCAAATAATACTCATGGAGGCGGAAAAGGTTTCTATCACCACTTATGTTAAAAAGAAACATTCATTTTTTGTCATTTAGTAAATTACCTCATAAGAAAATATTCAATTTGAATGAAATGAATAGTCAAAGGAATTTATACACTTTAAAAAAGAAAGTCTAGAATAAAAAAAAATATGAATCAATGAAAGGGTATTGAGAAGAAGTCCCCTACCTCTTGTCTGTCTTGACCTGTCTTTCCATTAATCTCCTAAATAATAAAATAATGTAACTTTATACGTGCATAAATATATTTTTCATGTTTATTATTCATTTTATATCACTTATTACCATGTTATAAACATTATGTAATCATTTATTTTATTAACGGTTGTTTCTTTGATATTTGGTACTTGAGTAAAAATGAACACCTAAAAATTACAAGTTATCAATGTCACCCACAATCCATTGTCTACAAAAAAAAATATTCAAGATTTATATATCATATATATCATATATATTCAGTATATATATGTCTTTATAATAGTATATAACATTTGGAGATAGAAAATGAAATGAATCATTCATGGAAACGGTAAGCTGTACGAATGCATGAACGTTACTTTCATTTCTATTTCATACATTAATGGAATTAAAGCATAATTATACCTAGGTATATTATAATTAATGTATAATATCATATATAATACCATTGAATCTATCCTTTATACATCCCACAAATGGCATTAACGAGTCACATCACTTTGAGGGGGTGGTAGCCCGCATATCCCCAAATGAAATTATCGTGTTTTCCCACTATGGAAACCATGAAGGTATTCTATAAATGAAAAATATAGAAGAATAAAAAAAATATATCATATATTAATACTGTACCACATTAATGGACACCATGAGAGGTGGTAGGAGATAATTGAACAATCATCACTTCGTGAGGCGTTAATATGCCATTCAGAGAAATAGTATGTTCTTCACCCATTATATAGAGCTGTGTGTATTTTTAGATCTAATAACTATTATTAAAACATCCTAGTATATTAATTATACTGTTTTTTTATAAAATAAAGTAATAAATAGAATTTAAGAGGTTCTAGATATAAAATAAAACAAAATAACTTAAGAGAAGACGTTACCATTGAATCGGGTAACTCCCTTTGGTTTGAACCAAATGGGTTTCATTAAGTGTTTTATGCCTAGTTTATGGCTTCTAGGATGAAGATATAGATCTTGGGAGCTTATTTGAGTAGAGTATTCTTGATAAAAAGTCTTCAGAAGTGTTAGAAATGGGTTAGAAGTGAGGGATTTTTATATGGGAGAGGAGGGGCTCTTTATGAATGTTTCAAACAATTATTTAATTATAACCTCATCATCGGTTTCAAAAGATAAAATAATCATTATAGTATAAGATAAAATGACTCGTGGTTGAAATAATATCATAAAATAATAATTTTATAGGTTTTCGACATTTCTTTAATATTTGCAATCTAATTTATTTTAATCATTTATTAATGAGGAAAATACTGCATCATTATTGTTCGATAAATAATATAATTTATTTGATGACCAACATTATAAAAAAATGACCATGATATAGTAAATATTTTTATCATTCCAATTAATATTTATATTAAAAAATATAACTTATATAACACCATGTAAAAATTGATTTACTAAAAGATATTTGTTTTTATTTTAATTTTTTTGATTACTTTAAATTAATTAATATAAAGTGTCATTATTAATCCCATGTGGCTCCACAGGGTCCCAAATTCGACCCCAATGATTCACATGGTTGGATATGGATCATAAAATAGGACTATGAAACAAGTTAGTGTAATTTAATATTATTGTAATATTATATTTTACCATTATTTACAATATTTACCTTTTAATCATGGTAAATAAAATATTTACAAAGAGAAATATTTAAAATGTCTAAAAATAAAAGATATATATTTACATAGTTTAGACATTATGAACCGAAATATGGAATCCATTTTGCTAAATTCAAAACCTAGAAGTGGTAGAAATTAATTTAAAATTAATTTCCGCTCTCAAAACAAACAAGCATTTTTTAAGAAATAATAACTATCAAATGATTGACACTTCATTATATCCAATTTCAAAGTGAAATTAATTCCAATGTCCAAAATTGGATTAACTAGTACAAATATATTTTCATTACACATTATAACCAATTAAAAACATAATCTAAAAATATAAACGAATTATATTAAAAGTCACCTTTGAATTAAAATACAGTATTTTCACTATTCATTAAAAAATTAACATCATCATAAAAATACCAAAATTTTTCTAAAAGTAAATTTTGATGTCCCGAATCTAATGAAAAAATTTATTTTGTCTAATATTACATATAAAAATGACCAAAAGTATATTTAAAAAGGGTTCTTCATCAAATGGCGGTAAATCAACCTTTTAGAAAATATTAGAGTACTTATGCTTAGATTCATTCACATTTTAAGACTCAAAATTTTATTAGATAAATGTGAAATTTTTTTACAAACATTTATAATGATATTTTAGTTAGTTCTATTCAATTTTACTGATAAAATGGCTAGGAGTTAATGACCATTTAAAATAATAATATTATATTATTAGTGTTCAATGTAATATTTCAAAGAAACCCGATGTTGCGTATGAGGTATGCTATCGACCATAGAATTCCATTTAAAGTAAAATTAATATTTAGTTCCCAAATATTAATAAACATTCAAGTTTGTTATTCTTTATTTACTTGGTATGTTAGATTATTCCCCCCATTTGGTAATTTCATCCTTGTAATTTTTATTCACTTATCAAATAAGTGGGGGTATTTATCCCTCATTAAATTTTCATATTCCCACATTGCCTTTTCAAGAATATGGTTTTTGCACAAAACCATTAACTAAAAAATTATCTTATTCTTCAACACATACCTCTACAGTCAAAAATATGGAAATTTGTTCTTTATAAGAGATATTCTCTTCCAACTGAACTACCTCTGGGCTTAAAACATGAGATGGATATGGTATATACTTTCTCAACATTAAAACATGAAAAAAAATTGTGTACCTGAGATAAAAATGGGGGTAATGCCACTCTGTATGCAACTGCTCCAACATTCTATAATATTTCATAAGGTCTAATGATCCTTGGCTCAACTTTCACTTCTTACCAAAACACATCACACTTTTCAATGGAGAAACATTATGAAAGACATGATCACCTACCACGAAAGATCGATCCTTCCTCCAGTTATCCGCATAGATTTTTTTCCTCCTCTGATTTGTTCTCATGTTATTATAAATCAACTAATATTTTTCTACCATCTCTTCTACCAATTCTGACCCCATCATCATTCTTTCAGCTACATAATCCCAAAAATCTGGAGTTCAACAATGCTTTCCATATAATACCTCAAATTGATAAATCTTTATACTAGAATGAAAACTATTATTATATGAAAATTAAACCAAAGACATTTTTTGGTCCCAACATCCCTAGTAATCTAGTGAACAATCTCATAACAAGTCCTCCAATGTCTTAATTGTTCATTCTAACTTCCCATCTGATTGAGGATGAAAATTTGTACTAAAATTTAATTCAGTACCCAACGACATCAGAAGTCCTTTTCAAAAGTTAGAAGTAAACATGGGATCACGATCAGATACAATGGAGATGGGAACACCTTGAAACTTGACTATCTCATTATAGTACAACCGAGAAATTAGATCTAGACATAATGTATCATGAATAGGAATGAAATGAGAAGATTTAGTCAATCGATCATCAATAACCCAGGCTGTATTGTTACCTCTAGATGTCTTTGGTAATCCCACAATGAAGTTCATGGATATATTTTTCCATTTCTACTCTGGCACCGGTAATGACTGAAGCATCCATTTATGCAACATCCGCTCTCATTTAACATGCTGATAAGTCAAAAAATTCATAGTAAATTCCGCAATATCTCTTTTCATTCCATCCCACCAGTAATAGTCCCGAAGATCTTTGAAAATCATAGTGATGCCATGATGAACTGAAAATGGGGAACTATGAGCTTTACATAACAACTCATTCTTCAATTATGAATTAAAAAGCACACATAATCTTTTCCCAAACCTAAAAACACATTCTTTATTAGTGTTAAATTCAGGAAGCATACCAATCTGAACCAACTCTTCCTTTTTCTATAAATCATTGTCTTCTTTCTTCCCTCACATAATTCTTTTGGACAGAGAGGATTCCAGTGACACCAAAAACAAAAAAAAAGAATTTCTTACACCAACAGATTCTATGCCAAAGTTCATCAAATCAAAAACCAAAGGATCTCATTCCAAAAATATCATGTTAAGCGAAGCATTTCATTTTCTACTCAAAGAATCATCCACTGTATTTGTCGTGCAATCATAATCCTTGATTTATTTGAACCATATCCTATGTCTCATGTTCTATTTTTTTTTTGAGTAAATATATACTTCAAACTTTTTTTGTCAGTATATATTTTACATTTCACTCCATACAAATGATTCCTCCTAATTTTTAAAGAAAAAACAACAACATCTAGTTCCAAATATTGTGTAGGTTAATTTACCTCATGAGGTTTTAACTGACATTAATCATAAAAAAACACCTGATCATTCTGCATAAGACCACAACCATGCTCTTTCAATGAGGCATCACTATAGATAAAAAACTCACCATTTTTAGAAGGCAATGCCAAAACTAGATCATTCACTAATTTTCTTTTCAATTATTGAATATAATCATCACATTCTTATGTCCAGATGAACTTAACACCTTTTCGAATTGAATAGATAACCTAGAAATTTTTTTAACAAACCTCAGTAATAACCTTCCAAACCCTGAAAGCTATGAATCTTAGTTATATTTGTCGGTCGTGTCCATTGTTCAACAAATTTTGTTTTAGCAGGATCAATAATTATGTGATTTTTTGAAACAATGTGACCCATGAATGAAATTTTTTGTAACCAAAACTCACACATACGGAATTTCCAATACAATTTCTTTTCTTTTAAGGTTTTCAATACAACTCGTAAATGAATTTCATGCTTCTCTTTACTTTTAAAAAATACCAAAATATTATCAATGAACACAACTACAAAATTATCAAAGATCTCATAGAATATTCTATTCATAAGATCCATGAATACAACAGGTGCATTGGTTAACCCAAAAGGCATAACTACAAATTCCTAATGCCCATATCTAGTATGAAATTTTGTCTTCAAAATGTCTGCTTCCTTTAATTTCTATTGATTGTACACCGACCTCAGATCAATCTTGGAAAAATACTAATCCCCCAGGAGTTGATCAAACAAATCATCAATATGAGGCAAAGGATACATGTTCTTAATAGTGATGTCATTCAATTCTCTCTAATTAATGAAAAGTCTCATTGAACCATCTTTTTTTAACAAATAAGATAAGAGAACACCATTGTTATGTTCTAGGTTGAATGAAACTTTTATCTAATAACTTCTGTAATTTATTCTTTGACAATAAAAGATCAATTTGATCCATTTGATAAGGGGGTTTTGAAATTTTTATAGCATCATGAACTAAATAAACTATAATTTCAACTTTACAATCAGGTATATTACGAGGAAACTCATCAGGAAAAACATCAAGGTACTCATTTACCACTGGAACATCATTAATCTCAACACTTCCTTAATTTTCAGCAATATATGCAAGGTATCATTCATTTCCATCTTTTACTTGTTTCTCAGAATCCTAATATGTTATCAAAAGTAAGGGTTAATTATTGTACACAAACTGAAAATCATTCTGAGAAGAAACCTATTTATATCTACAGTAAATCTTAGCATGATAAACAGAAAGCCAATCCATACCCAAAATAAAATCATTCTCTACTAGAGGCAAAACAATAAGATTTTGAGGTAGATACTTTCTGCAAACAAGGACAAGAAGATTCTTATAATTTTAATTTTTACCAACATTTCCTCCACGTGTTTTTACCATATGTTCTGTATTCATATCATGAGATGGAATTCCCAATTTACTAGAATATTTATCAGAAATGAAAGAATGTGTAGACCCAGAATCCAACAATACATTGTCAGAATCTGAACAAAAAAATAGTGTACCTGATATTACTTCATTCAATGGACCAACATCTTCTGAATTAGTTGCAAAAGATTTCCCCACCCCTTTCTCCTTGTAGTCTGGCTACTTTCCCTCAGTTTAGTTCTTCATTGGACAATCATTTTCATAATAACCCATTTCATTGCACTTGAAACATTTTACTAACTATAAATTTGATTTTGTCTTACCATTACCTTCAACTTTTTCAATGTAGTTATAAGCCTTATGTCCCATTTTACCCCATCGCTAGCACTTACGTGAATTCAAAAGACATTACCCAACATGCTTTCTAACCCAATTTTCACAGATTGTAGAATAAAATTTCTTACCATCAGACTTTTTTGAAGAGTTCTTCTCTTTCGTCTACCACATCGAACTCTTATTCTGTTGTTTGTCAATGAACACTCAATCATCAAAAAACTCCATTTCCACCATCTCCGCACAATGAATATGTTTTTAATTAATTTTGAACTCACGAGAAGCTAAAGCCCTTCGATACTTTGACTATAATCCTGAGTAAAAAAATGGTTGATTATACTGTCAAGATCACATATGAAAATAAAAGCATACCTTGAAAGTCAAGTGAATTTTGCATCATAAGTAGCCACATATTCATCATCCTGCCACAATTCTAGGAATTGTTTTTCTAGCCTAAGTAGAACCACCTTAGGAAAATATTTCTCAAGGAATATATCATTTAATTCCTCCCAATCAACAGCATAAATCTCCTCAGTATCCCTGAAATTTTTCACCATCGACCACCACTGATCAGCTTCACCATCAAAACGGTAAACAGCAAGACTAAAATTTAGGTGTTTGAAAACCCCATTACATCAAAAAATTTCTCCAGCGCTTTAATACAACCTTTTACTAGAACAGGGTTAGATGATCTTCTGAATTATGGGGGATGTTTCCTCATGAAATCCTCTACTACAAACATGTTCTTCTGTGGTTGATCTATCTGATCATGTGAATGGATACCACCTACCTTTATAGCCCGATTCAATTGTGCCATCACTGAAACAATCTATTCAATTATGATTCTGACCATCTCAGGTTGCTAATTTGGAAGGTTGTCTTCCTCCTCATGTTGTCCCAACATAGCTGCCCAATTTCCTCTAAAGAAATGCATTTTTCACATAGAAATATCTTAGCCAAAGCAACATGATAATCTATAAATACTATATCATTTCAGTAGTAACATAAATTAATTTATGGATATTAATATAACAATACCCTAACTCCTAATGTTTTCTAAACCGGCCTATGAAACCAACAATAAGGACCCGACCTTAAAGCATTACATAATATTGAATTAAATGAATAATTCACATTGAGGAACTTTTCAGGTTTAGAGTTTTAGAGAATTATGACATAACTATTACATCTCAAAAGATTACAAAGTAGACACTTCTAATCAGTTTCAATTTTTTCACAAAATAAAAATTGTTGAAAAAAGAGTCATGTATGGTTCCATTTTATAGAAATCGGTACTTTTTATTGATCCCATCCTTGAACCTATTCATCTTTAAATCCAATGAAAAAACATTTCAAAACATGGTATGAGCATAAAATGCCCAGTAAGGGTTATAAAACAAAGAATGAAAACATTAGTTCATCATTACATACATAACATAAGCTCTTTAAGATACCTCTTGAAATCATAATATTTATGAATAACACATCGAAAACATGAATTATAAAGAAAACTTGTGGCATCTGCATCATACTTACATTGTACGTATCACATCTACATAGAGAGTTACATTTGGAATACCCATCAAAGTATATTCTTTAAATCTCTTAGGAAAAACATTCACATTAACCTCTGTCATGTTAACCAATGCATTGGAGAGCTATCTCGGTCTCACCTACCCTAGGTTTATCATAGAACAACCCGTATATGTAAACAATTCCCAAAAACCATAACATATTCATAACACATAATGTAAACAGAAAGGAAAGAAAACACTTAAACATTCTAATAAAAATATTTCATTTAAATACATTAACATAAAAAATCCATTATCAAAACCATATTCAATACCAAAATACAGAAAACATTATATAGTATTTATATTCATTTTAAAAACATTTCAGCATATTAAGAAAAAAAAGGATCAAATAATACTCACAGCTGCGGAAAAATTTGATGTCACCGCTTACGGTAAAAAGAAACATTCTTTTTTTTCGTTAGTAGAACACCTCGTAGGAAAAGATTCCCTTTGAGTGAAATGAAATTTCAAAGGTATTTATACACCGTATAAAAGAATGTTGTGAATAAAAAAATATACCTCAATAAAAGGGGATTGAGACTCTCATGAATAATTTACGAAAGTTAATTTATACATGATTCAGAAATTTGTTCAAGTTTATTATTCTTTTTATATCACTTAATACCATGTCATACACATTATTTAATCATTTATGTTATTAACGGTTGTTTCGTCGATATTTGGTACTTGAGTAAAAATGAACACCTTATAATTACAAGTGTCCATGTCACTAACAATACATTATCTCCAAAATGATATTCATGATTTAGTTATCATATACATTATATATATCTTGTATATATATCTATTTTTAATAGTACATAACATTTGGAGATATGAAATGAAATACACCAAAAATGGAGACGGTAAGTCGTACGTACGCATGAACGCTACTTCCATTTTTATTTCATAGTTTAATGGAATTAAAACATAATGATACCTAGGTATATTATAATTATAGTATAATATCATATATTATACCATTAAATCTATAACTTATACATCCCACATATGGAATTAATGAGTCATATTACATTGAGGGGGATGTAGTCCGCACTTCCTTAATTGAAATTGTCGCTTTTACCCATTATGGAAACCACAATGGCAATAAATGAAAAATACAAAAGCATAAAGAAAATATAAACATATTATATATCTTATATAAATATATTTCTATCTTAATGGCCACCATGAGAGGAAGTAAGATATAATTGAATAATCATCGCTACACGAGGTGTTAGTTTTCCATTCACAGAAATAGTATGTTCTTCACCCATTAGATGGAGGTGTGTGTACGTTTAGTTTGAATACATCTCATAAAAACATCCTAGTATATTTAGGTTACTGATTTTGTTATAAAATAATGGAAAAAAATAGTTTAGGGGGTTTGATAAGTAAAAAAAATAAAACAAAAGAACATAAGAGAAGATGTTTCCTTTAAATCGGGTAACTCCGTTTAGTTTGATCCAAAAGGGTTTCTTGAAGTGTTTTCTGCATAAATTAAGGCTTCTAGGATAAATAAAGGAACATTGGGAGCTTATTGGAGCAGAGGTTCCAGGATCCAAAGGCTTGAGATGTGTGATAAATGGGTTAGAAGTGAGGGATTTTTATAAGGTAGAGGATGGCCTCTTTAGGATTGTTTGAAAAAATTATTTTATTATAACCACATCATTAGTTTGAAAGTGTCAAATAATAATTAAAGTTGAATTTAAGATGACTCATGGTCAAAATAAAATCATCCAATAAAAATTGGACCAGTTTTGGATATTTTTTAATTTTTATATTCTTATTAGTTTAAATCATTTATTAATGAGGCAAATATTGAATCATTATTATGTTATAAATAATTTTTTTTATTTTATGTCCAAAAATTATAAAAAAATTACCATGATGTATTAAGACATGTTATCTTTATAATGAATACTTATAATCGAAATGATAACTTATATAACATCATGTAAAAATTGATTAACCAAAAGATATTAGTTTATGTCATTTTTGTATTTACATTAAATTAATTAATGTAATGTGTCATTATTACTCTTATGTGGCTCCATGGGTCCAAAATTTGACCCAAGGATTCCCATTTTTGGATATTTATCAACCAATATGATTAATACACTTTTTAGGATAATTTAATATTATTATAATATTATATTTTACCCTTATTTACTACATTTACATTCAAATCAGGGTAAATAAAATATTTAATGAAGTAAATATTTAAATTGTACAAAAATAAAAGTTACCTATTTACACAATTCGAACATATTGATTGAAAATATGGAATCAATTTTTCTAAATTCAAAACATAGAAGTGGCAGAAATTAATTTGAAATTAATCCCCGCTGTCAAAACAAATAGTGTGTTTTAAAGAAATAATAACTATCAAAAGATTGACACTTGTTTAGGTCCAATTTGATAGTGAAATTAACTCCAATGTTTAACATTGGATTAAATAGTAAAAATATGTTATAATTAAATTTTATAACCAATTAAAATGATAATATAACAATATAAATAAATTATATTAAAAGGCTAATTTGAATTAAAATATAGTATTTATCACTATTAATTAGAAAATGAACTTTATCAGAAAAATACCAAAAATTTACCCAAACTAAATTTTGATGACCCAAATCTAAATAAGAATGTTATTATTGTTAAAATTAACATATAAAATGACCAAATATATATTTAAATAGGGTTCTCCATCAAAATGTAGTAAATCGACCTTTTCAAGAATATTAGAGTGTTTATGCTTAGATTCATTCACATTTTAAGCCTCTAACTTTTTTTAGATAAATGTAAAAAAATTATAAACATGTATAATCATATTTTAGTTAGATATATTCATTCCTGCTGATACAATTACTTGGTGTTAACTACAATTTAAAATAATATTATTATATTATTAGTGTGCAATGTATGATTTTAATGAAACTTGCTGTTGCGTATTGGGTACGCTTTAGAACATAGCATCCCCTTTAAAGTAAAATTAATATTTAACTCAAAAATATTAATAAATATTCAAATGTATTATTCTTTATTTACTTGGTATGTTACACATGTTCTATAATTATGTTTTAAATATCATATATATGCATTATATCTATCATCATTCCAAATTTTGAGAGGAAGTAATGAAAAAAATAATTATATCAGTTCGCATGGCACAAGTCTGACGTAAACATGAATTGTGATTTTGTAACCCATTTAATGAAGTGGAAATGGATTTATTTCTTTCCTAAAAAATCTTTCCCCATCCCACATTCTTGATTCAAGGTAGAACTGTTACATATGTTACCGGTTTTTTTATCATTGGGTATCATTTGTGTCTGTCTTATACATGAAAATTCATTCTGGTATAGTCCTAGTATTTGGATGGTAGCATAGAGGTGTGATCATCAGAACTAGAAATATAGAGTAAAAAAATGTGTACCTAAACTATTTATTCTAAACATAAAGTTACAAAGGAGTTTGGTACGTACAAGTTTTGGAGACACTTATAGGATTTTAATCTCATTTTCAAGGATTTAGACTATAAGAGTAGCATGACATGAATTAATAGAAATGACATCCCACTAGCTGTGAATATTTCATTTTGAGTATCATTTTATGATTTTGGTGAAAGAAGTTTATTTTTGAAAGTTATTGAAATATAGTTTTAGATGCATGGTAGGCTTTTCAAAAATGGTTTGAAAATAGAATCTGTGGAATTTTCGGAAACCCTTATTTTGATAGTTTTTAGATGATAAATTTTGAATTGTTAATCATTTTTTCATAGAGAGTGATACATATATTTTTTTTAATATATAAAATAGAATGTGGTAGGCTTCATAGAAATCGATCAAAATAGGATGTTGAGAATGTGGTTTCACCAGAGAGGTAGGCGAACCAATAGATGCTTCTGAGTATAGCCCATAATTAATAATATATAGATAGAGGGAACCAAAGGGATGAACCAATGAAAGAGTATAATTCCATTAAATTACAATATAATAATAAACACATATTTTGGGGTGATTCCGAACCAGAGAAAGTAGATGCAACTTTGAAAAAAGAGAATCAAATAATTAAATTCCATGCAACACCAGAAGTTCTTGAATTCATGTTTGGAACATATATGATGGTTGGTATTTCACAATAGATGTGGTATTTTTTAGTTTATGCAAAATTAGACCAAGAAAATAAATGGGAAAGGGTTTTTGAGAATTATATAATGAAAAATTATATCCTCAAACATTTTTATATTGTATAACAAATCATTCATTTTTATTGAAGTAGGAAAATCTATCCCTGATATAGTATGTTCCTAAATTGATGAATTTAGTCCATATCATAACATTAAGATGATCCAAGTGCATCATTGTAGGAAATTTTTTAAATTGGGGTTGATTATTGAGATTATATTAAAGATTACCTCAGTTTTTATAACCTATTATATATAGATATTAAATTTATGGATAGTTCTTGAATGTTACATTCTAGGATATATAGGTGGAGGGAGAATGTTGATTTCTTTTGGGAAAAGGTGATAATAATAATGCAAAGAATAAGAATAATATGGAAACATACTCAAAAGGTAGTGGAATGAATTATAATTATATGGCTAGATCATTGAGTCCTCCTCAAAAAACAAATTTTATTCTAGGATGTTGTCAATATGTTTATTCCAACAACACAAAATAGAATTATAAGACACCACCACAATCATGACACAATTACAAGAATATGGGGGATCATCAATGCTATTGTAAAAGATTTATAAGGTATGGTGCTAGGGACAAATGTTATGTTTCACCAATATCTTATGTTTCAATAGGATGAGGGATTCAGAATACCTCTCATATGAATAATAAATCTAGAAATTGTAAGTATAAGAATACCATGACTCCCCATGATGTGCAATATCCATAGTGCTATAAAGATAAAAAGTGCAGTGAGGAAGATGTTCTATAAAGACGAGCAAGTGATTGTGGATGATCAACCAAGACCATCTAATGTTATTGGTGTGATAATTTTGAATTCAAAACATACACATTCTTTTTTGATATGGGTGAATAACATTCATTTATTTACACTTGGGGTGTAGATTTTCGGGTTTTTCATGTTGATATGATGTCTTTTTTTAAAACATTAAACTACACATGGTCAAAGATAATTTCGAGCCATTATGTGTAGAAAATGTTCAGTAATTTTTTATGAAGTTTAGATGATATGGTACTTATCAATCCTTGAAATGTATTTTTATGGCATAATCCTTGGAATGGATAAGTTAAAAAAAATTCATGGAACAAATCAATTGTTATACATGAATGTCTTGTTTTACAACCGATGATGGTGTCGAGCATCTCTTTAAGTGAGAAATGAATTTAATGGTATGTGTGATGGTCTTGTTTGAACCATCAGTTGGAATGATATCAGGATATCTAGTAGATGTAAATTTGGTATCGTTGTATGATATCATGGGCAATGGGTTTCCAGTATTTGTAAGTCATTTTTAAGATGATTGAACTGAAACTTTCTCAGGGTTCCCACTTACAAAAGAAGTGTAGTTATTGATTGATATCCTCTCAGAGGGATAAAACAATTTACCTTATTTCTTATTGAATGGAACCCATATAATAAATTAAATTTAATGTGTAGATGGAACATTTAGAAAAAAATTATTATTACACCTAGAACGTCTCTATGGGGAGCACGAGTCTTGTTTGTGAAAATGGTGGATGAAACTCTTTGGTTATGTGTAGTTTATCATAAGCTTGACCATGTTACGATAAATTTTTTTTATCCAGTTACACTAATTTTTTATTTTGACGTTAAATTAAGGGGAGACCAGTGGTTCTCCAAAGTTGACTTCTGATAAGGATGTCACCAATTGTGGTTTCAGATAGAGGATATTCAAAAAAAATTATTCAGAAGTATATATTTCCATTATGAGTATCTCGTTATGCCTTTCAGTCTTATGAATTAACCATAAATCATTATGGTATTTATTGATCATATATTTCAATGGTATCTAGATTATTTTATGGTGGTTGTTCTGAATAACATATTTATCTACTCGAGGACAAGGGTGGTGCTTGGGAAACACATATTTATAGGGATTGAAATCTTGTGGTATCATCCATTGTATGAAAATATATTAAAGTTTTAGACACAAGAGGATTTTTTCCTTTTACATTTAATCATTATAAATAGGTTTCTTATCTATATAATATATGAATTTTTATCTTTTAGAAACATCAAAAGAATTTCACTGAGATACACAGTTTTCTTTGTTAGGATGGTTACCATTGACACATTATTCTTTAATTTTCACTACTAGATCCACCTATTATTTACTTGACAATAAAAAATGTTCTATTCCAATGAAACATTTTATTTTAGATTTATCATTAGGAGAATAATTTTTTCCTTACATGTACACAAATATTGACATAGCTTGAATTAAGAAATGTGTACATTGTGTATTATGATTCTTCAGGATCGATGTTGGGATGTGTATCCTACTATGATATTATGTTGTTTTTTATGAATCAATGTAGTTATCGATCCATGAAATTAACTAAATAACTATTTGGAGTTAGTTTTTGTAGTCCATGATTGTAATTAATGGCATTATTACATCATTGTTTAGAAATTTACCATATTTTTTGATGAGATAGTTTGAAAAATATATTTTCAAAAAGATATTTAAACATGAGAAAAAGAATTTTGATAATGTATATCAAAGTGGTTGAATCTAATTTTAAATATACTCAGGGTAAAGGATATTCAGTGGCAGATTATTTAAGAAAAACTTCATATGCCCAATTTGTAAAAGATGATTCATATCGGTTGAAGTGGATATCAGTCATAGCCGACATGCACATGTAATGTGAAGTATGGGGTAATGTTTCAGTTTTATATTAATTTTATTTTTTTCTTCGTGTTGTTGAAACATTTAAATAGGTTCAAACATCTAATTATGATACTTTTTCTCTAAGGAAAAACCTAAATTGTGGGATACCATTAATGGATTGAAACTAAATGGGAGTTATTTTTGTGGTTTTGAGGTCTAAACGTTATACCTTTGACTTTTGAAGATGAACATCTCAATTATTACCACCATTCAAGAAGGTTTTTTCATCCAAGAATACACAATTATTATAATTCATTGAAAGAATATTTGTCTGGTGAGGGAACCAAAAATAGTTGGATGAGTTTGTTTTGAGGTGCCTCAGCAGTCAATAGGTTAAGGTAGCGCATCAGGGTCTACCTAATATGTTATAGTCTTTATGTATTCTTATTTGTAAATGGGAGAAAATAGCCATGGATTTTATATAAAGTCTCCCATAAATGGTTAGGAAACACAATGCAATATGGGTGATAGTAGATCGGCTCCAAACAACATCCCACGTCATTCATATCATGAATCTCACACATTGAAGGACTCGTATAAAATATTTTTATATGAGAATTGGTAAAATGGAATGGAATAAGAGTTATGATAGTATAAGGATAAGATCCATGGGTTATGTCTCATTTTTTGAAATCATTATAGCAATCTACAGGGTCTCATTTAACTGTGAGTATGTTATATCATCCTTGAGCATATGGAAAATCTTAATAGATGATACAAATTTTGAAATGCATGCTTCGGGATTTTGCAATATATTTTGGGGGCTCATGGGAGGAGAACATAACTTTATTGTACTTAGAATATAACTATAGTTTTTAAGACATAATATATATGCCTTATCATGAAGCATGTTATTTGTTTAATTTTTTTTCTTAACATTGTTTGGTGGAAATATTTGAGACATCACTAGTTGTGAGAAGCCTTCTATAATAGAAAATGGAGAATATTTATTTTATAAATAAATGTATGAATATGGAATATATTCATTTAAAATTGTATGTGGGTCATCATCAATCATTATTTTCATTTTAGATGACTGGTCGTGTTTTCTTGAAAATCATTCCAAGGCATGGCCATCATCATTTTTGGTAGAGGGAAAGTTATCTCATTGATACATATGCCCTTTTGAGATACATGAATGGGATTTTGGGGTAGAATATCATTTCTCTTTTCCACCATTGCTCAGTACAGTGCATTATGTGTCTCGTGTATCTCAGTTGAGAATTTATTTGTTGTTCCAAAACATGTAATTCATTGAGAAAAAATTGCCATATATCTAGATGATTGTTTGGTGAATTTTCGAGTGTGGATTGTGGATAAGAAATAGAAATTCATTGAAGGAAAAAAAGAAATATCCTAGTACGGGATTCATTGGTACACGGTCAAATTTGGGAGGAACTGTAACATCCCATGAAAATAAAGAATATGAATTTTTCGTATTTATTAATTTTTGAATTAAATATTAATTTTACTTAAAATGGGTTGCTATGTTCTGTAGCATACCCGATACGCAACAAAGGGTTTCTTTGAAATCTTAAGTTGCACACTAATAATATATTATTATTTTAAATGGTAGTTAAATCCTAGCCATTTTATTGGCATTAATGAACAAAACTAACTAAAATATTATTATACATGTTTGAAAAATGTATTTACATTTATCCAACAAAAATTAGAGGCTTAAAATGTGAATGAATCTAATTTTAAGCATAATTTACATTAAAAGGCTGATTTATCGCCTTTTAATGGAGAACCCTTTTTAAATCTAGTTTTTTTCACTTTAAGACATTCTATTTGACCAAATAAAATCCATATTTACAATGGGGACATCAAAATTTACTTTCTGTAAATTTTTGTAATGTTTCTAATAAAGTTCATTTTTCAATTAATAGATAAAAATATTGTATTTTAATTAAAAAGTGCCTTTTAATATAATTTATTTATATGGTTAGATTATACTTATAATTGGTTTTAAAGTTAAATTAAAATAAATTTTTACCATTTAATCCAATGTTGGTCATTGGAATTAATTTCACTTTGAAATTGGACATAAATAACTGTCAATCTTTTGATAGTTATTGTTTCATAGTTACACGCTATTTGTTCTGATAATAGGAATTAATTTTAAAATTAATTAGTGCCACTTATATGTTTTGAATTTGGGAAAATAGACATCATTTTTGAATTCAGAATATCAAGTATAGCTTAGACGGATTTTTTTGTATTTTTTTGAAAAACTTTAATTTTTGATGAATAGTGAAACCACGTAGTGGTAGTTAAAAAACCGACTTTTTCATTTAAATGAACTTTTACCACTTCTATGAATTGAATTTCTAAAATCCAACATACATGTTTGTTATCAAGAAGTAAAATTTGATTCAATAATATGAAAATAATTTTTGGCGAATAGTAACTTTTGACTTTTATTTACCGCGGTTAAAGGTAAATAGGGTAATTCAAGGTTAAAAGGATAATATAATATTTCAAAATTTACTAAACACTTGTACTAACCTTATTTTATGAGTATTGGCCGACCATGAGAATCCTTGGGTCGATTTTGGGACCCCATTGAGCCACTTGGTAGTGATAGTGATGATTTGGATTAATTAATTTAATGTAAAGGCAAAATTGACATTAACAAAAAAACTTCTAGTAATTAATTTTTATAAGGGGTAATATAAATTATCATTTAGACTATAAATATTCACTGAAAATATGAAAATATTTCTTACATCATTGTTTTTTTGTATAATTTTTAGACATCAAGTAATTTAAATTATTTATGACACAATAATGATGTAGTATTTACCTCATTCAAAATGATTTTAATAAATAAGAATATAGTGATTAAAATATTATCCAAAACATGTCCAATTCTGATTGGATGAGTTTATTTCTACCATGACTCATCTTATCTTAATATTTATTGATATTTGGACCTTTTCAAACCGAAGATAAGTTTATAATAAAATAATATTTTCACACTTTCCAAAAGATCCCCTCCTCCCCCTTATAAAAGGAGACCACTACTAACCAATTCCTTACACCTATAATGTCATTTGGATCGTCCAAACTCTGCCCAATTAATCTCCCTACATCCCTCTACTCCCCCTATAAGCCTTACCTTATGAATAATGAACTTCAAGATTTCCTTTTTGTTGAAACCAAATGAAGTTACCCAAATTAAAGGTAACGATATCTCTTAAATTGTTTTCTTTTTATTTTACTTCTCCAACACCTAAACACATATTATTCAATTATTTTGTAAAAAACTTAGTATCATAAATATACTAGGATTTTCATATGAGAATTATTTGAACTACACCTATACACACCTACATATAATGGGGGAAAACATAATGTTTCTGTGCATGGAAAACTAACGCCTCACGAAACGATCGTTGTTCGAATATCTACTACCGCCTCTCATGATTGCCACTATGATGGAACTATATTTATATATGATATATATTATGTTTATTTTTTCTTTATTCTTCTGTATTTTTTTTTATATCAATCCTTTATGGTTTCTATAGTTTTTAAATACGATAATCTCATTTGAGGAAGTGCGGACTACCGCCCCCTCAAAGTGATGTGATTCATTAATACCTTATATGGGATGTATAAAGGATAGAGTTAATTATATTATATATGATATTATACTGGAATTATAATATACCTATGTATAATTATGTTTCATTTAAATTAAAATAATAAATAGAAATGAAAGTAGCGTTCATGCATACGTATGGCTTACTGTCTCCATAAATGGTGCATTTTATTTCATACCTCTAAATGTTATGTAATATTATAAATACATGTATATACTGGATATATATGATATATATAATATCTAAATAATGAATATTATTCTGGATATAATGGACTATTGACCACATGGACAACTTGTAATATAAGGTGTCCATTTTTGACTCAAGTACCAAATATCGACAAAACAAACATTATTAACATAAATGATTACATAATGTTTATAAAATGGTAAAAAGTGATATGAAGGGAATAATAAACATGAAAAAGGTTCTTAATCATGTAGATATTAACTTTATTTTATTATCCAGGAGATTAAAGAATGATCGAGTCATGTCATACATTAGGTAAGGGATCTTCTTATCTCACTTTCAATTCTGTGACATTTCCATTGTTCGCCACTAATTTATTGAATGTGGTGTATTGTGTACTGACATCTTATATATATTATCATGATTCTTATTATATTCATGGTATTCTGTGATCAATTTGGTGGATATTAACTTTTGTTCATACGACTCAGTTGATCACAACGTGGTAAAGGGTTTCATCCCACTTTTTATTCGGGTGAGATTCATGCTATATTTGCCACTATTTCCTTTTGTGTGGTGTATGTACTGCCAATGATTTTACACTTTATGTAATATAATTTTATTTATGAGTATTTATATCTTCCTTGTATGATCCTTCTTTCATGTTGCATATTGTTTCCGAGGCTTTCGCCGGGGGGCGCGCCCGTCCGTCCGTGGGGGAGGACGCGCGGCGCTTCTGTTGCCCCGCATTCCCGCTTTCCAAAGGCGGGCGGCATTCGCTCCTTATTCAGGGACATCTGTTCCATGATCGAAACGGGATGATGGGATGTCGGTTCTTCCTCTTGTGGATTCCTCCTCAGAACTCTTCACCTAGTCCGGGTCTCCCTTATAGATTTAATACGTAGTTTGTGAAACTCTTCCCAGTGCCATGTTCCCATGGACGCCGGTTAATTACACTGCTTCTGTCGGGACATTCCAAAGGGTCCAGTTAGGGCAGCAACCTTCAGTCAGGGGAGTAGTCACGTTGAGGCATCAGTAGCGTGTCTGGATGCTGGGGTACATGGCATGTCTGTCTGTTATCCTTGACCACAAGGCTTCTCGAGGGCGTGGAAGCCCGAGGCATCCCACATCGAGCGCGGGGAATTATATGTCGTAGTCACATATCTGAGGTTTTCCTCAGCTTCCCGTGCTCAACACAGGGTATGCCGCAAGTTTAACTTCCAGCGGAGATGGATCAACCCAACCAGAGCATTAGCTAGGATAGATCGGATTGAGGGATCCTCCTTGAAGGAATATCGATATCGGGGCCAGCCCATGGGCGACAGTGAAGAAGAGCGTACCGACATGGTCTCGCCAGGATAAGACGGTCCGTGCGAGAATCGGAACGGGTGGTAGGTTGATGAATGGAGTGGAAGGAGAGTGAAGTGGGACTATCGCAGGGGCGATAGTGAAGTTGGGCTTGAGCCTTCACGAGGTTTCGTACGTATCCCTGTGGTAGGGAATCAAAGTCTGCGTAGTTCAGGATGACGTTGATAAGCTGACGTGAAGGTGGACCTTGGCCCGATGAGCATCGTCAGAGTACCGACGTGAAAGTGGACCTAGGTATGATGGGTGGTGGGCTTGAACCTTGGGAAGGCTTCCTACATACCATGCCTTGACATGGATCAAAGACCTCGTAGTTCGGGTTAGTCACAACGGCAAGCCGTCGGACTAGAATTGGGTGTACAGTTTAATTTCATGCGAGACAAAAGGTGGAATGCAGTTTAACGTCATGTTGGACGAGGGCGAAACTCGACGTGAATGAATGACCGAGCAATGTGGCTTGAACCCCATGGAGGCTTCCTACGTACCATGCCTTGACATGGATCAAAGACCTCGTAGTTCAGGTTGGAAAAGGTTGCAACAGCTTACAATTGGACCAGAATGTAGTTTAACATCGTGCTGGACTAGGGTGAGACCCGATGTGAAATGACGGGTGGGCTTGAACCTCGTGGAGGCTTCCTACGTACCATGCCTTGACATGGATCAAAGACCTCGTAGTTCGGGTGGGATGGGTCTCAATGGCTTACCACTGGACCAGAATGGGACCCGACGTGAAATGACGGGTGGGCTTGAACCTCATGGAGGCTTCCTACATACCACGGCTTGCCATGGATCAAAGACCTCGTAGTTCAAGTGGGATGGGTTTGTCGGTGAACCGACGTGAAAGTAGACACGGGGGTCCACTATTTGTGGTCTTGAACCCCGTGAAGGCTTCCTACGTACCATGCCTTGACATGGATCAAAGTCATCGTAGTTCGGAAGATGGGTTGGGTCGCCATGGCTTACCACTGGACCGGAGCGTAGTTTAACGTCGTGCTGGATGGGGGTGAAACCTGACGTGAAAGACGGGTGGGCTTGAACATCATAGTGGCTTCCTACGTACCATGCCTTGACATGGATCAAAGACCACGTAGTTCAAGAGAATATTCGGGGTCAGGTTCGGTGCTCACTCTAAGCCCACGTGAGTCATGCTCGGTGTGAGAAACAAGAGGTTGCAAGGACCTGACGATCATGTCGCGAAGGGTGCGTCCGTGAGAAGCGAAGAGGGGCTTACGCGTTGAGCGGCCCATGGTGTTGGGACTTACTCTAGGATGGAGGCCCATGGCGCGACAGAGCGCGGGAAAGATGGACCTTGGTCCGACGATGGGAGGTGCCTCGTTCCCTATCATGCCCTCCACTGACCTTGGTAGTGGGGAAGAACGGAGATGCAGAGGTGTAGCCATCCATTGAGGGGGCTAGGGTTGCCCTTCTCTTACGAGCATACGCCACTCCGACAAGGAGGATCTCATTCCATGTGAGGAAGAGTTCCATTCCCGTGGAGACGAGTGGTGTAAAAAATGTTCGAGCTGGGGGGACCCTTCGTGAGGGGCACGAGGTCAGATAATAGTTTAACGTCATGTGTTGAGGACGTGGTGCTTGGCAGTTTAACGTCCTGCAGCTCGGACGATGTGGGTTCACTCCACACCCATAAAATTTACATAACCGGTACCCTCTGGTCCTTGGGGAAGGGAAGGTACCGGTAAGGCCATGGTTAAGGGGGGTCGTGGAACGAACCATCGAGGGGCCCACGTTAGCATGGCTATGCAAAGAATCCATAGCCGTTAGCGTGCCTATGCGAAGAAGCATTAGGCGAAGCAACGCTACGGGTGGTATTGTCCATGGGACTTTGGAATCACATCGTGCAAACCTGGAGGGCCGCACGGGAAGAGGAATCGCTAAGTAGAGGAGTGTGCTTTGCGAAGTGGAGTGCCTTGGCCTTAGCATGGGGCGTAGGTGTGAGTGGAAGGTGCTTCGCGAAGTGGAACAGTGTTCGCGGAGAACTGCCTCGCGAGGAAGGGGTGCCTCACAAAGCAGGGTCCTGCGGAGCAGTGTGCTTCGCGATGCATATTGATCCTGCATTGGCATAGGGATCACTAGAATGGGTTGGGTGTTTCACGAAGCATAAATGCTCCGCGGCTGCTCGGGTTCCCTTGGGAATCCCCTTCCTTCGCGAATGCCCTTGAGCTTCGCGAAGGGCATCCCTCTTGGAAGAGGGGCTCAAAACGAGACAAAGTAGAGTCGTCTCGCGAAGTAGAAATACCTCACGTAGCTCATGATTCCAGGGGTAAAGAGTGCTTCACAATTCGGGAGAGGAGAAGCCGAAAGGTCGGATTGTCCGTTCCCGGGACTCAGGGGGAGTCCAGTATTTATAGGGAAGGGGCGTCGCGAAGCAGGGCTCACGCGCCGCCTCCGGTGCTTCGCGACGCGCTCGCGAACGTCAACGTCGTCCGCGGAGCATTACCGCCTCCGGAGCTTCGCGGCGGCTCGTGAATGTCAAATGTGTTCGCGGAGCATTACCGCCTCTGGTGCTTTGCGGCGGCTCACGAACGTCAAATGGGTTCGCGGAGCATTACCGCCTCCGGAGCTTCGCGAGGCCGCGAGGGTCGGGGCGCTTCGTGTGGGTGCTTCGCGGCGGGGCTTCGCGGATGTGCTTCGCGAGGCCGCGCCAGCTGTCTTTTTCCTTCCTTTCTTTTGGGCCGTATTTTTGGTGCCAACAAATTCCCCCCCTCAGACTTGGAGCCGTGGAGGGAGAAGGGTCGATGTCTGAGGGAAAATCGCCAAAATTGTCGGTGGTTCATGATGCAGCATCGCGAAGGGGCCCCGCGATGCTCGTCGGGGCCGCGGATCCGGACGTGCTGTGATACTTCGCGCGGGTGAGGCGCGCCGCGATGCCCCGGGGTCGCCGCCTATAAATAGGGGGTCTGCCCTCTTTTGTCTTCACGTGCCTTCCTTGTCTTTTTGTGCTCTCGACTTTGCGAAGCTCCGCGTACTCCGCGACAGCACTCCGTGAATCGAGCTTCGCGGCGAACAGCGGGTCTCCGACTCTGCGTCCGCGCCAAGCAAACCTCTGTTTGTCAGCCTTGGCCAGACTTCGCGGCTTAGTCTCGCGACCGATCTTCACGATCCGGCTTCGCGGTCGAGCTTCGCGGTCGAGCTTCGCGATCCATCCGGAAGAATTCTTTTCTGAGGGCCAGAGTTAAAATGGCCCCTCAAGAAGCTTTCTTGGGGGTCCTTGCAGATGCTGCTCGTCGAGATGAGATGGCCAACCATCCAGGCTTGGGGGAGATGATCCGGAGCCACTCGGACAACAATTCTTTGACAGATCTTCTCTCGGAGGGTCATAAAGATTATCCACAGTGCATGAAACTGCCGTTGTACGGCTTCGGGCTGAGGGATGATGTCTTCATCCCTGAGGCGAGTAGGGATGAACCAGCTTGCTGGTTCAAGAGGACACCGTGCCAGTACCAATGGTTCAGGGCGGCCGATGGTCACGCGCGGGAGGACTTCACACCCGTTACCACTGACTGTCTCTACAACCATGTGAACGACATCGACGGGAAGACATTTCTACCAGAGACATCCCCTCCCCTATATCGTACCATGCTGAAGGCGGCCTTGCAGGATTCGAAGAAGGTATGGTCCGATGAGTGTGACCTGCGCCAGGGCGGCAACTTTACTGATGACTGGGCCTGGGCCTACAGGGTAGGCGCCTCATGCATGGAGTTCGGGGCCGAGTTGAGGAGAGTGGGGTTGTATGAGGCGGCATGGGCCTCCCAATTCCACATTTACCAACCAAAGCAGCTAATGCCGGAGTTGCTGAGTAGATGGTCATCTAGGACCAACACTTTTCACCTGCATCATGGGGAGGTGGGAATCAGCCTGTGGGATGTCCACCAGATTTCTGGGGTCCCAATCATGGGGGCCATGTATGACGAGTTCCTCCCTGTTGCCAGTGCGTGGGGGGATGTGGAGCAAATGCCACGACTGGCATCGGCGCTGATGGCGCTTGTCCCTGGAGAGGACAAGGAGGCAGTGAGGGACATCCACTTTATGAGGTGGTTCAAATGCTTCCTGAATTTCCCAGAGAATCGAGAGTTCCCTCTGAGGCCTCGAACTTGTCCAAGGGCGGCCCAATGGGGCAAAGGGAACTCGTATTGGCGGGTCTTCGAGGACAGCCAATGGAAAACTTGGGGTTTCAGTGTCAGCACTGAACAACAGCCAATAGTCCGGTTGGCGGCATTCATCGCGGCTCTCATCTGTGGTTGGATCCTACCAGTGATAGATACAAGCATGGGGGTACGGCCCGGCTCGTTTATCATGGAGACGATGTTGGCCATGGGGCAGCGGATCAACCTGGGGATCCCGATGCTCACCAAACTGTACAGAATGTTGTGGCATATTAGCGAGGGAAAGAAGCCGCCAAGGATATGCGGGCCCTTCCACCTCCTGTATGGGTGGATCACAGCGCATATCAGGGGGATTTACGAATATCCAAACCCCATTTCGCCGCCGGGATCAAACTTTCGCCCCTCCATCCTGAACGTGGTCGGGAGCTTCCCGTTCAAACTGGCCGTTCTGATGGTGCTGAATAGGGTGTGGAGGGCGGACGATTTCAACTTTCATCCATTCCCATTGCCGACGGGGATGCTTACTGATGACGGACGGGGAACGGAAGAACATCGGGCTTACCTCCTGGCCTTCCGATGTGGAGTTTTGGTGGCACGAATAGATCGTGATCCGCTCTGTGAACCGTACACTCTGTATCGGTTTGCGAGGCAGTTTCGGTGCCTCCAGCTGCTGACCCCACAGGTATACTGGGAGGTGCGTCATGAGGAGCACCCGTGTGTGATGAGGAAGCTGTGGCTCATGTTCACACGTGAAGATGGAAAGATGCAGATTGTATTGCCTCCATCCACCGCCGCCTTCGGATTAGTGAATGAGTATGCCATTAGTTGGGCGGCCGCTTATCCGGGGGAGATGATGAAGCAACAAACGATCCCGGTTGGTGACGGTGGGCCTCCTCTATCTCGAGGTCGGGGTCGGAGGGTAGGTAGTTCCGCTCGCGGTAGCGGGGCTGCCATGGCGGCGAGACCCACACCGGCCGAGGGTATGGCAGCAGTGGTGGATCCGGTTATTCCGGGAGAGCAGGGTCATCTGGAGGGGCATCCACCGAGGGGATTCCGTAGGATATCCACTCAGGCTCCGGGGAAGCGCTTGCGTCACATTGACATGGCAGAGGACGCCGTCTTCCTGGAAGCTTGGGACATTTGGGACGTCAACCGGCAATTCCTCAGCCCATCCGAGATATGGTCCCACCTGAATCACCTCGGGATGGAATTACCGGGTATAGGCCGAGTTCGGGCAGGATTCATGGCGTCTCCGGCGGAGGCAGAACAGTACCTGGAAGAGCTGGAGGATTACGTCCACTCCAGTGGTGTCCCTCGCCCAATGACAGATCGGGTGAGGGTACTGTTGAATCAGACGGTCCCCCCACAGTTATCGGCTGCCAATCTGAGGGAGCGCTTCCCCTTGCTGGAGGAATCAGAAGACTCCTCTAGGGAGGATGAGGCTGGAGGAGGGAGCCCGCTGGAGGAGGGTGAGGTCGGAGACCGAGGCTCAGAATCCGACGATTTCGTGGAGGCTCTCGAGGTAGCATTCCAAACTTCTCTCCTTACGATCTGTTCTTGGATCCCAATGGACTTCTCACCAATGTTTGAGCCATACAGGAGGAACTTGTTCGTAGGCCTCGTTCTCGCTCCTTGGCGGGTGATGATGCGGGACCTTCAGAACCCGCGCCTATGGCTGCATCCAGTTCTGCGTCTGGTGGGACCAGGGGGCCCGAGGTGGCTCCTCTGGAATCCCCAGACCATCCAACTGTATACGGGGGGCCTCGCCTCGAAGTCCCATCAGTACCGGCTCAGGAGCAGCGGTCGGAGGTCGATCTTCGTAAGTCTCCTCCACCGGTCTCCTCGTTGTCACATGTAGGCCATGCCAACTAACGTTTATGTCCCTCTTTGTCATGCAGTTCTTCAACTGGCGTGGGCTGCTGTGGCAAGGCTGTTCGGGATGTCTGGTGGCGTCCCTCCTAGGGGCATGCCAGTGATGGTGGCAATAATCCCTCCATCTCCTCAAGCTGTGACGCACATCATCACTGGCGGGTCCGCCAGTAGGGTCGTACCCGAAATCATTGAGGTGGACTCCGAGGAAGAGGATCAACCGGTCGGTCCCAGCTCTGTCGCACCTGCTTTGGCGCCAAGTGTCGCACTGGATTCGACACTAGATGTTGATCCTGCCGAGGATTTCCTGCGGGCGTATCCCGCGTATGAGCCTTCCAATCGTGCAGACTGGGACGAAATGGCCTCCGACGAGGAAGACAGCAGCATAGTTTGCCACCGGTCGTGGAAGTTGATCGCACGCTTTATCAAGGACACTCCCCAAGCACAATGGCTGACCGAAATGGATAGGCTTCGCTCGCGGTTGCGCGAACTGTGTGCTGGGGGAGTGGATGCCCAACGTCCTCATGCACTCATCCGAGATCTTATGGATGAGAAGATCCGGGAGCATGATCGTGGGCTCAGAGTGGGATGGCAGCGGAGGAAGGCGACCAGCATCAAGAAGCTCCAGGAGGCTGAAGGCGAGGTTCAACGGATGCAGACCTGGGCAGACGAGCTTTCAGCCTCTCTTGATGCACAAACTGAGCTGGTCTCGTGGTTGAAGGCCCAGCTGGCGGAGGCAAAAGAGCACATGAGGCAGACCTCTGAAAAGATGTCTTCCTTTCAAGCTGATGTGGAGAGGGCCAAACCCAGGACTGACGAACTGCGCCCCGCCGCTGCGGAGGAGGAGCGAGAGCTAGTTCAGCGGCAGCAAGCCTTGGATGCCGCAAGTCAACGGGTGGCGGAGATGCAATGCTCTTTTGACGGCGTCAACCCGTCCATGGGGGAAGTCAACCCCCGAGTATTGTAACAAACCCAAAACCCTTTTATTGGTACCTTCGTGCTTCCAAATTTTACCTTTGTTTTGAATGCCGTAGCACGCACGATTTCCACTATTGAATTGCCTTGTCACATCCCTACAATTTTTGCGGGACGTTTGACGAAAATTCCCCAAGCCAGTCCAGATTCCCAAAAGATGGGGAAGGCTTGATCGGAGGAGGAACTTCCAGGATAGCCGAATTACCGTTTCTTCGACGTGCTCTTATGCACGAACGGGGCAACGCCAGGGGCGTTGAAGTCGGTCCAAACAGATGAAAATGGGAAGTGTGAATCATGATACCCAAGATTTGGAACACTGTAGGGATGGCATGACAATAAGGGACAACCGTTAACCTTGGAGGAGAAACGGTACCCTTACTGCGTTAGCCCGAAATGGGGACAACAAATGAGCATCGACCGCTGACCATATTCGCAACGCGGGATTTTATCAAATTTTTGTCGATCAATCCTTCGGGACGTTGTCCCGTAACGGTAGGAGAACCCTTGGGCGTAGTATCCAGGCCGTTCTTGGGGGTCCCTCCAGACATGAACAGTCTTCCGGAACGTTGGCCCAGGACGGTAGGTGAGCCGATGCGGCATGAGACCAGGCCACTAGGGGGTTCCTTTAGACATGAAAGAGGATGAGGGTCCGAATAAGGGGCACGCAAAGCGTGGAATATGGGGTGATGGTCTGTCCGAACAGAATCCAACACTTAGGTAGTTACACCACCGTTGTGGAAGTACCCGCGATAGGCACATCAGTTTGACCATTGATCATTCCTTCTTTTAGACAGGGCCTCTCTGGAAAGGGGATCTGTCACTTCCCAGTGGGATCTTGGGGAATCCTGAACTTGTTCAGGGCAGAACTGCAGTTTATTGTCATGCGTTGAGGACACATAGACTCATGTAGTTTAACATCATACGATAGGACGTGGAATAAGAGGGAAGGAAGCGTGTGGCGCGGTAGATATGAAACTGACGCGAATGAGGACTTGGAGTCCAAATCACACCACATACCCCCGGAGGACACTCTTCAGGTCGAGGGATCAAGAGTGAGGATTGAGCTGGGCCCGAAGCAAAGGGGCCGTGCATTCATACGTACCCCATGAGGATGGGAATCAGGCCATACGTAGTTCTGAATGCACATTTTAACGTCATGCAGGAAGATGAGCAGCCCGACCGTGTTGGTACACATCCTGCCAAAACTACTAAGCCCACGTGAGTCGTGCTCGGTGTGGGAAACAAGCAGTAGTGGTGGGAATTTCCTGACACAGAGAGGGGCTAGTTAGGGAAAAGGGACGCTCGGTGAATCTCGGCCCAGTGACACTAACACGATCTTGAGGCGCACCTAGATGCGCGAAGAGAAAGATCCAAGTATGATGGAATTCCACTTGAATGTGGGGAAGTGGAAATGTGTGAATCATGATGCTCGAGATTCAGATCACAATGATGGTGGCGTGACGACGGAGGGTAACTGCTGACCGTATTCACAACGCAGTACCCTGTTGCGTTAGCCTAGAATGGAGACAGAAAAATGAGGGTCGACCGTTGACCATGTTCGAAACACGGGACCATGTCACAGATGTTGTCAAATATCCGTAGGGACGTTGGCCCAAAACGATTGAAGGGACCTTAGGTCCAGCATTCATGGAGAGCCCTTAAGCCAAGTATCCATGTCGCCCGAGGGTCCTTCTGGACGTGGAAGAGGATGAGGATCCAAATAGCGAGTTCACGAAGCTTGGTCGTGGGACTAAGGGAATGTCCGCATGAAAGTCCCACACTTCGGGTTCTTTGTCGAAACACATCTGAATACAACAACGAAACGTACTAGAGAGGGAGCAGATTCCTTTCCCTTGGGGAGATCTTAGTTTAGGGTTGTAGAATTCAGACCATGAAAAGTTAGACTGGGCCCGCGGGGAAGTGCCCGGGCGCTCCTACGTATCTCATAGGGATGAGAATCAAGCCTTACGTAGTTCTTGACGAACCTTATACCATAAATAGGTAAAAGGGAGCAAGGGACGCACGACATCAAAAACCGACGTAAAGGAGGACCTAAGCCCTACTTACCATGCATTCTCTGGGGAAATGATCTAGTCGAGGGACCGAACACAAAGGTTAGGCTGGGCCCGCGAGGAAGTGCCCGGGCGCTCCTACGTATCTCATAAGGATGAGAATCAAGCCATACGTAGTTATGGATGGTGACACAATAGGATACCAGTGTCAGGGGAAAAGAGAATTGCGGGCGTGGCCCTTGCACTAAAAGAAGCGGAATTTGATGTATCTTGTTTGTTCTTTAGGGTGAATGGTTTTTTTTGTGAAGCGACAAGCCTAGAATAGTAGGTCGTGATGTCGCCACAAGGATCAAGCCGCGATGGGCGTTGACAAATGGCATGGCACGTGGCCAGTACCCAACGTGATGTCCACTGCAACAAGGTTACCACAATGCAGTGTCATTTTTCATCATGCAGCCAGGACGATAATGTCACAGTTTAGGGTCATATGATAGGACCAAGCATGCATTTTATCGTCATGCAGCGCAGACGTGGCAGAGACGACGCTAGGCGGGAAATGTGCGCAGTGTTATAAAACACAATTGATAGAGACATGATCCCACATCAAATTGTACGCCATCCGGAGAGGGAAACCTTAGGCCGAGGGGCCTATACAGAGGTGAAACAGGGAGAGAGACTGGCTTCCTGAATGGGTTGTACCCGGAGAAAGGGCGTCTGGGCGGTCCTACGTATCCCATGAGGATGGGAATCAAGTTGAACGTAGTCCCGAATGGGTCTTAGTTTATGGTCTTAGAGCTCGGACCATGGGAGCCCCAAAGGACGCCAGATTGCAGCTTTGTCCCCCTAGCATGCAAAGGTGCACTGAGGGATAGGGCCAAAATTGTTGAGATTCCACCTGGACATGATGGGGTGGAAAATGATGTGAATCATGCAACCAACATTCATGGACTGAAGGGGCTGGCATGATGATATAGGATTACTGTTGACCATGTTCTCAACACAGCATCCTATCTTGTTAGCCTGAAATGAGGACTAACAAATGAGCATCGACCGCTGACCATATTCGCAACGCGGGATTTTATCGATTTTTTGTCCAAAACCCTCGGGGGCATTGGCCCGTATCGGTAGGAGAGCCCTTGGGAGTAGTATCCATGCTGTTCTTGGGGTCCCTCTGGGTGTGAATGGTGATGGAAGTCCAAATAGAGGGGAACACGAAGCTTGACAAGTGGAAGGAACTTGATCAAGTTGAATCTGACACTCTTGGTCCTAGAATAGAGTGCTCTTAATACATGGGTGAACCACTGCAAGGAGTCAAGGGACTCAACTTTGAGGGTGATCGAGAGATGGCAGGTTCCCGGGGGAAGGGGGCACGGTGCCCAAAACCTTGTATCATACCTACACCTCCCCCTCCTAGAGAGGGATATGCCAAGTGGCCTAGGTGACCGGGAGATCAGGAGATCACTAGGAGGTGGGGCTGGACCCGAATCTTAAACATCCAGGTGGTCCTACGTATCCCATGAGGATGGGAATCAAGCTATACGTAGTTCTAAAGGGTGCCTTTTAATGTCATGTAGGACCAAGAATAGGAAGGCCAACTCTCAGAACGGGGTGCGTGTGGTGCAGCTATTGCAAACCTGACGTGAATGAGGACGTAATCCAACACTACGCCACGCGGTCCCATGGCCGGGGACCCAATGGTAGGACCCGAGAGAGGTGAAATTTCTGAACTCAAGATGGACCCAAAGACAAGGGGTCTTGAACGTAGTTCCAGATGAGAGTCTTAGTTTATGGTCTTAGAGCTCGGACCATGGATGGTGACAACTCCCGAGTAAGCACAAATGTCAACTCAATCCCTAAGCCCACATGAGATAAACTCGGTGTGGGAAACAAGGGGGGTATCCTCATCTCAATACTTGGGGCGTCCATCAAAGGGGAGTTGGCAGAGAGTTTCGAAGGACACCTTTGATGCAGCTTGTTCTCCCAATGTGCAGACGTGCACGGAGGAAAAGTACCAAGAATCCTGAGACTCTACTTGGACATGATGAAGTGATGAAGGGTGCGAATCGTGTACCCGACATTTGGGCTTAATGGGTTGACGTGGCGATAGAGGAAAACTGTTAACCATGATGGAAACACAGCATCCGTATCGCATTAGCCTGAGGTGGGAACAACAAACGAGCATCGACCGCTGACCATATTCGCAACGCGGGATTTTATCGATTTTTTGTCCGAAACCCTGGGGGGCGTTGGCCCGTATTGGTAGGAGATCCCTTGGGCGTAATATCCAGGCCGTTCTTGGGCGTCCCTCTGGGTTTGAAAGATGATGAAATCCCTGATGCGGGGATACGAAAAGCCTGTAAAGCGGGTGCGGACGTGTCCGAGTAAAGCTTGGCATTCCACGTAATAAACCGAAGTACTCTTAAGCACATTGGTGAACCGCCGAAAAAGGGATCGACGAAACTGCTCAGTAGGGGGGGAGCATGGCGTGGTCATTACAAAACCGTCATGAATGAGGACATAATCCCACACCACACCATATAATCCTCTCATGGATGAAGGATAGGCCAAGGGGCCGGGATGGGATGAGGATTCCCGAGAGATGGGGCTGGACCCGAATCTTGGACATCCAAGTGGTCCTACGTATTCCATTAGGATGGGAATCAAGCCGCACGTAGTTCTCTATATGTAGTTTAACGTCATACTGGACGAGAAGGGGAAGCAATATACCCTGAAACAAAGGAGGTGTGCGGTATGGCAAAGAAGCCGACGTGAATGAGGACATAGTCCCACATCACACCATACACACTGGGTAAGAGGGGACCTGGGCCATGGCCCGGAAAGGCCATGGGGCCTAAGGTCAGGCATCCGTCAGGAAGGCCTGACTGGTTTGCAGTTTAACGTCTTACATGAGGACGAGGGTCGTGGACCCGAGAAGGCCAAGGGGACTGAGGCTGGGCCTCATAAAGGGAGGGTGTACGGCATGGTACATGATCCCGACGTGAATGAGAACATAGTCCCACATCACACCGTACACCCTTATGAGGAATCCTGGGTCGTGTCCCGGAGAAAAGGGAAATTTATCAGTCAGAAAGGCCTGACTGGTTTGTAGTTAACGTCTTACATAAGGACGAGGGTCGGGGACCCGAAAAGGACAAGGGGCCTGAGGCTGAGCCTCGGAAGGGTAGGGTGTACGGCATGGTACATGATCCCGCTGTGAATGAGGACGTGGTCCTACACCATACCGTACACCCTTATGAGGAATCGGGGTCGTGGGCCCAATCGCTAGCACCACCTGGGGGAAGTTTGTCACCTCGGGATGGGGCCGAATGAATCACTGTTCTTGATGTCTGGGACATCTCGGGGTGGACCCGAAAATCCAGGACACTATTGACCATGTTCGAAACACAAAATTCCTATAGTGACCCGTATGGGGGCAACAAATGAGCGTCGACCTCCGACCAAATTCACGACGCGGGACTTGTATCGGCTTGTTGCTTGAAAACCCTTGGGGGCGTTGGCCCGTGTCGGTAGGAGAGCCCTTGGGCGTTGTATCCAGGCCGTTCTTGGGGGTCCCTCTGGGTGCGAAAAATGACGGAATCCCAGTCGAGGAGTGGGTGAAGCATAGTTGTATCCATCCACGAAAGGGGCAAAAACCTCCAGGGGGAGTGTGCAGCCGGGTCGAGGCTTGCTCGATGTGGGTCGGGGCAAAAGTTTGCACCCTGCCATGTCTTGACCTGAGGGGAAGATTTTGGATTTTGGGCTGGGCCAACGGACGAAGTGTCCGGGCGTTCCTACGTATCTCATAAGGATGAGAATCAAGCCATACATAGTTCTTGAAGGCCATGCAGTTTAGCGTCATGCGGTGAAAAGGTGGGAGGATAGAAGAACGGGAGTGGGCGCATGGTGCGACCCTTAAAATCATTGTGTGAGCGGGGTTGCATAAGCGGGGCCAAGAAAGCCTACTCCCTACTACACAATGATCCTCCAAGAAAACTATTCCTAGGGGGGATAGTGGAAGATAAAATCTTGGGGCTGGGCTCAAGACGAGGTGTCTGAGCGTTCCTACGTATCTCATAAGGATGAGAATCAAGCCACACGTAGTTCTAGAAGTGCAGTTTAACGTCATGCGGGACGATGAGAAGCACCTCATTTGGGGATATGTACGGTACAACAAGTAATCCGACGTGAATGAGGACGTGGTCCTACACCATACTGTACAATTCCACAAGAGGGTAAGTCGGGAAAAAAACAACAAGGGGGCCTGGGGCCAAACCGCGGAGGAGACGGGGCCTGGGGCCCAAGGAGGCCAAGGGGCCTGAGGCTGAGTCTCGGTCAGGAAGGCCTGACCGGCTTGCAGTTTAACGTCCCATGGGACGAATACACAGTTTATGGTCGTGTTGGACTTTACAGTTTAGAGTCATGTTGGACTATAGTGTCCAGTTTAAGGTCATGCGGGACTGTTTCACAGTTTATCATCTTGCAGGACGAAGATGCAGTTTAAGGTCGTGCGGGACCATTTTGTAGTTTAAGGTCGTACAGGACCTTCACGCAGTTTAGGGTCGTGCTGGACCCCCTTTTTTTTGCCCTAAGCGAAGTACCGCTTGAGGAACTTGGAATTGGTGGGGGGGGTTATACACTCTCCATCCGTGGTCACCAAGGAGTATGCTCCATTGGGGTAAACCTTATGGATGATATAAGGCCCTTCCCATTTGGGTTCTAACTTGGGCAGTTTCCTACCAGGAATCATTGGCGCTCGAAGGGCCAGTACCAGGTCACCCTGTAGAAAAGAGCGGAGACGAACCTTCTTGTCAAAGGCTCTCGCTATCTTGTCCTGATTCCTTTCCAGATTGTACAGGGCACGAAGACAGTTCTCTTCCAGTGCCTCTAATTCAGCTAGACGGATCTCGGCTACCTCATCTGATGTCTGGTGACCATAAACTGCAGTGCGTAGCGACGGCAGCTGGATCTCAATGGGTAGGACGGCCTCAGCTCCATACACCAGGGAATATGGGGTCACCTGGGTAGAGTTGCGAGTCGTCGTTCGGTAATCCCAGAGGGCGTTGGGGAGCTTGTCCGGACAACTCTTCTTGTTCTGACCAACCATCTTCTGCAGAATGTTAGAGAGGGTCTTGTTGAACTCCTCGATCTATCCATTCGCATGCACGTGGTAGCGGGAGGTATGGTTCGACCAGATGTCGTACTTAGCATACAATTTCTTCAATTCAGCTGCTCGGAAGTTGGTTCCGTTATCGGTGATGACGGCGTGAGGGACTCCAAATCGGTGGATAATGTTGGAGCTCACAAAGTCAACGATGGAACGGGCCTTGACCTCTTTGAGCAGAACTGCTTCTGCCCACTTGGAGAAGAAATCTGTAGCAGTCAGGATGAACCTACACTGGTGGGCTGTTGCCAGTGGATACGGTCCCACTACATCAACTCCCCATACTGCAAATGGACAAGAGTACTTGGTGGGGTGGAGGGGCTCCGGTGGCCGATGCATGAAGTTGGCGTGTACTTGGCACGCATGGCATCTCTTGGCGTATCCAATACAATCGTGGATCATAGAGGGCCAAAAGTACCCCAACCTCCGGATTTGATGGGACAGTTTCGGGCCAGCTTTATGGGCGCCACAGGAACCGGCGTGAACCTCTTGCATAACTTGAGGTATCTTCCCTCCTTGGATGCAACGGAGGAGGACACCATCGAAACTCCGCTTATAAAGGATCTGTTCCAGACTGGGGCCGCTCCGGAGGGTAAAGTGTAGCGTGTGGCGTCGGATCCGCTCTCGTTCGGCCCGGTCATCCGGGAGATGACCATTTTGGAGATACTTGACAAAAGGTGCTCTCCAGTCGGGGGTGGTTTCAACCACTTCGTCTGACAAACCCGGGACTCCCGATATGGAGGGTCCGGCGGTGAGATGACTTACCCGCAGGCTATCGCGGTCCTCTTGGGTGACGGGGGCAATGAGTCTCCGGTGGGCCACGTGTATGACCAAATCATCTTTCTTGGGTTCTGTGAGCGACGCGGCTAAGCTAGCCAGGGCGTTCGCTTGGCCGTTCTGCGACCGTGGGACATGGGTAACCTCCGGCCGAGAAGAGAACTGGGCCATTAGGAGGAGGGTGTACTCCAGAAATGGTGCAAGCTCTGGCTTCCTGACGACGTAGTAGCCATTGACCTGCTTGATTACCAGCTTGGAATCTCCCTTCACATGTAGATGGGGAACATGGATCTCAAGGGCCAACTCGAGGCCGGTGATGAGAGCCTGGTACTCTGCCTCGTTGTTCGTACAACCTTCTGACAACAGGAACGAGTATGGAAGGAAAGCTTGCGCCGGGGTAATGGAGACAACACCCAGGCCCACTCTGTTGAGCTTGGGATCGTTGGGCTTCCTACCAGTGGGGCTCCGGGAGGCGCCGTCGAAATGCATTTTCCAACACGGGGCAGCATGATCGACTGAGAGGATCGTCTCATCAGGGAAATCCAGGTCCAGGGATTGATCCGCGGAGGTTGGATGGGCAGCTAAAAAGTCTTCCAACGCATGTCCCTTAATGGCCTTCTAAGGTATAATCCTGATATCAAACTGCTGGAGAATCACCGCCCACCGTGCTAGTCGTCCAGTCAGCATGGGACAGCTCAGGATGTACTTTAGTGGGTCTACCCGGGAGACCAATTGCACCTCGTGGTGCTGCAGGTAATGTCGTAACTTCTGCACGGCAAAGACGAGCGCAAGGCAGCTCTTTTCGATAGGGGAGTATCTGACCTCCGTATCGAGGAGCATGCGGCTGAGATAGTAGAGACTATTCTCAGTACCCTCATTATTCTTCTGGGCGAGCAGCGCACCGAGAGATCTCTCCAGGGCGGTCACGTAAAGGACCAGCGGCTTTCCAGAGACGGGTGGCATCAAAACCGGAGGTTGGAGAAGATACTGCTTGATTTCCTCGAAGGCGGTCCGACACTCCTTATCCCATTCATAGGTAGCACCCTTCTTCATGAGCCGGGAAAAGGGCTTACACTTGCCAGCCAGATTCGCAATGAATCGGAGTATATAGGATAAGAGGCCTTGAAGGCCTCGGAGATCCCGAATGTTGCTCGGGGGAGGCATTTGGCTGATGGCCTTGATCATCTCCGGGTCGATCTCGATGCCTCGGTATCTGACAACAAAGCCCAGAAACGTCCCGGAGGTGACCCCAAAAGCACACTTCAGCGGGTTCATCTTCAGGTGACGAGAACAGAGGAATCCGAACACTTTCTCAAGGTCTCTGAGATGGTCCTGGTGCTGGCATTATTTGACTACAAGGTCATCCACGTAGCATTCCACCAATGTCCCGAGGATCGGTTTGAAATGCGATGCATGGCCCTATGATAAGTGGCACCTGCATTTTTCAAACCGAATGGCATTACCTGGTAGCAAAAGGTACCCTGGGGAGCCCTGAAGGCATTGGACTCCTCGTCTTCAGGGGCCATCCGGATCTGGTTATACCGGGAATACCCATCCATGAAAGAGAGGGCTTAGAACCCGGCCGTGGCGTCAATCAACAGCTCCGTCACTCGGAGTGGGAATTCATCCTTTGGGAAGTGGCGATTAAGATCGCGGAAGTCGATACAGACTCTGATCTGCCCATTCTTCTTCCTAACTGGCACAATGTTGGCAAGCCACTTGGGGTACTGGACCTCCTTAACGAAGTTGGCTTTGATTGGCTTATCAACTTCGGCCTCAACCATGGCACCATGAGAAGGATGCATCTTCCTGGGAGGCTGCTTAAACCCACGATGTTTTGTCGGGAGGCCCAGATGGTGGACGACCACTTGGGGATCCAACCCCGACATCTCATTGTAACTCCAGGCAAACACATCACGGTGCTGTTTGAGGAAGTCTACGTACTGTTGCCTCTCCTCGAGGGACATGGGTGCACTGATCAATGTGGGTCTCGGATCTGCCTCGCTACCAAGGTTCACCTGTACCAGTTCATCAACCGTGGTAGAGATGCCTTCTTCAAAGGTCGGGGGAGCATCCTCCAAGTCTTCCTCCCCACCCGTGGGGGGACTTCCCGCGATGGGGGGGGGGGGGGGGCTTCAGGGCTATCAAAATCGGAGGGGCAGCTCGTGTCGGCTTGGGCAGCAGTGGTCATCACACCGGGAGACTCGCTTTCCATTGAGTCCATAGCAATGAAGGAATTCGACCCTATCCCATCTGGCCTTCGGCCTAAAGGGACACGTTTGATGATGTCAAAGCAGTGGTGACGGGTCGTCCTGAGTCAGTTAATTCCAACCCGGCGGAAGAGACACGTATGGCGCACCGCCGTTGTCATGAGCTTGACGTCCCGGTACTGTACAGGGGTAGGGGGTTCCGGGATGACTTCAGCCTGGTTGATGTAGGAGTACGAGGTGATTTTCCGTTGTCGCTTGGACATGGGAACATGCCTTCCTTGCGTACCCGAAACAACGAAACATTGTCCCATGTCGGGGGTCGTGGCCTCCAACCGGTGGATCGGGAGGATGTAGGCGTCATCCATGCTTTCCCAGGGATCACTTGTGATTGGGACGGGCTCATCCTCGCTTACCAGGATTTGCTTGTCCTTACTTTTGTAATAACCCGCATCCAGATAGCGGGCCTCACAAGAAGCGAAAGGGGACGCGTCTCCTTGGAGCACGCCTACTCGACCGTTGAGCGAGTACTTGAGGCACTGGTGATACGACGAGGGGACCGCTGCATGTAGATGGAGACATGGCCTACCCATCAATGCGTTGTAGGCGGTGTCCTGAGAAACAACCATGAACTCGGTGCAGGAAATTAAGCCACCGAACTGAGTCTTCAGTAAGATCTTGCCGACCGTGGTTTGCACTGTCCTGTCGTACCCCTGGATCCTGAGGTCAGAGAGAGTTAAATCACCTTCGAACAGACCCAGCTTTCGCAGCTTCCGGGTCGGAATTAGATTGACTCCAGAACCTGTGTCAACGAGGCAGCGGCGGACTTCCACACCGTTGAAGTGGCCAGTTATATACAGTGGGCGAATGTGCCCCTGTATAGGAGGGTCCTCATCTTCACTGGAGAACGAGATAACCACCTGACATTCGGCGTTTTCAATCGTCTCGGTATGGAAGGCTTCCGCAGCTGCTACTTCTGTCTCGAACTGGAGGGGGCTCCTTAGGGTATCAGCGAGTGCCTCGCACATTTCAGATGACAGGCGAAGGGCCTCAAGGATGGAGAGCCTCACCGGGATGCTAGCCAAGTGCTTCAGAACATCGTACTTTCGTGCCAAACGTGAACCTCTGCTTACAGGGGGTCGTTCGGCATTTGGATACACAGCAGGTCTGGCTGGCTGGACCTGCAATTGACTAGTACTGGGTACATCTTTCTGCCTACTAGTATGAGCCTGAAGAGTAGTCGTCGGGCTAAGATCGGACAGCAGAGGCTGGCCTGTAGCCGGGCAAGACTGGCTGTGATATGAACGAGGCGGCTCCCCCCGATCCAGTAGCACGAAGGGCGGTGGAGGTAGAGCCGAGGGTGTTGGATGGGTCTGCGCGTGCTGAGATCTGCGCTGAGCCTGCTGCCTAGTCTCGGTAGCATGCACGGCTTGGCCACAAGTGCCTGCTGAAGTACCTCGATGACCGGCGCGATTGCGATTCCGCTGACGTTGACGTCGGCTGGAAACGTTGGGGAGGTCTGCCTGGGGTTCCCCCTCGTCGGGGGTCATATAGGGCTTTACCAGCTCCACAGTGTTAACCGAAGCGTACCCTTGGCTATCGCTCGAGGAGTCATCCACCGCTGGGCGGATTCTGGGAGGGATCCCCATTTCGGGGGGCATAAAGTCACCGAGAGTGCGGGATGAGGACGGCACTGGCGGTGCACGTTGCTTCTTCTTGTTTCACCGCTGCTTGACCTTTTGGGCAGAGGTCGACTGTGAAAACGATGTGGAGGCCCCAGCTACTTCTTCTAAAGGTTTCTACTGCTTTAGGCGTGCCCGGATGATACCCTGGGCACGGACGACGGTTTTTAGAGCCATCCAGTCTTCATATTTCTGGGATCCGCAGCTAGGGACCTGCTGCCACTCACCTTCACTGTCGCTGCCGATCTCTGATCCTGCAAAGACACCTGCCACTTGCGCTGGTGCTGGGCCCAACTTGACTATGTTGTTTTTGACATGGTCCTGAAGCCAGTCTTTAAACACATAGCATCGCTTGAGGGTGTGCCCCAGGATCCGATGATATGGACAGTAGTTGGGGTGATCGGTGAGATGCGCCTCTGTCGGCCTTCTGCACTCAGGAAGACGCACAATCCATTTCTATGGAGCACTTTGGAAGTAGCCAGGGACCTGATTTTCGTTGAACGAATAGGTCTGGTACCTTCTTTCCGGATAGGGGGCCCTGGAGGCCTGGTCCTGACGAGGGGACGGAGGGACCTGCCGAGGAGGCGGCACCTGATTGTCTCGCCTAGGTGGCGGTGGCGCGTTGCGCGGGGGAACCTGTCAGTTCTGAGGCGGTCGCTGCTGGGCGGGAGCCTATGCTTGAGGTGGAGGACCTCTACCGGGTTGTGGGGGTGGTACCACCGGTAGCAATTCCAGCTACCTCGGGGCTTCTATTTGAGCCACCGCGACGGGTTCAGCCCTGGCGGTCCACCTGGCTGGGATCATAGGGGGCAACAAACGTGCCTGACTGGCCTGTTCCAGGGCTTCCTCGAGGCGTTGAGCCTAGTCCGAGAAATCTCGGAACCCTCCATGGTAGTTCTGGGTAATCAAGGAGGGTACTAGCTCTGTCTTGACGTTCCCCACACACATCGTCAGTAATTGCTCCTGAGTCAATGGCATATCGAGGGAATACGTAAGTCCCTTCCACCGGGCGATGAAGTCTGCGACTCGCTCATCAGGCCTTTGCTTGCACTTGAAGAGGTCTACAATGCTGGTCTTTCGCGTAGTGGAGCTGAACTGGTATAAGAACTTCTGGCGAAGATCCTCCCAACCGGTCACCGATCCGATAGAGAGCTGGCTGTACCAGACGAATGCCAGACCTTCTAATATCTGTACGAAACATCGGAGCTTGGCGGCTTCTTGCTGAGCCAGGGTCCCCAGCATGGGTCCACACCTGGATGAAAAATGAGCCAAGTGCTGGGGCAGGTCCCCTATCCCGTTAAAGGGCAAGAAAGTGGGGTTCCAAAACCCAGAGGCGTGGGCATATCATCCACCCACGCGGGATAGGGCTTGCCATCCGGTGGGACCGCCACCTGCCGAGTTTCCAACGCCTCGAGGCAGGCTGTGAGTGCCGCAATAAGGTCCTCCGGGTGGGGGTCCCTGTCTTGATGGGTATCCCTAACCACAAGTGCATTTCCAGGTTCTTCAACACGGTAGACGGCTTCGGCCGCTCGTGGGTCAACTGGCTGGACGACCTGCGGGGCGACTGGGGGAACCCGGGTTGGGTTATTCAGATTGTCCCATCGCTCGGGGGGGGGGGGGGGGGGGGGGGGTTGGCGAGACGTATCGTGCCCTCTTTCCGTATCTCCCGGCTTCTGCCCTGTCTGCAGCAGTATCATGATCAGGGTGGCCCGAAGGCATCTCGCCAGGGGGAAATTGTTCCTGCCCTTGCTGCCCCGGCCTGGGATTACCATAGTCGGGTCGTCGCTCTGCGGCGAGTTCAGCCAAGAGTTCGTCAACCAGCCTTTTCTGCTCAGCAAGCTGCTGGCGTAACGTGGCCTTCTCGGGATCTTCGTCCGTTTTCTGCACAGAGGCGGACGGGTCTGAGTGCTTGATTGTTCCGACGTGCTCCTTAACCTTGCCAGTGCTTCGACTAAGTACCAGCGACTCGGTGGGTACGGGGAGACCTAGCAGGTTCCTCTGATGACGGGTAACTCACCCTGACGGGTCGAGCAGTGGCAGTACGCCCTCGGATGGTAAGTCTCCATCAAGGAACTTAAGCTCATCTTCCTTATCCACAACGTCGGCCATGTGGACTGCGACCCCTCTTGAGGTCATATCCCTGATGTCGCATAGCGAATCGGGCTGCCGTCAGATAGGGTCGAAGTGGAGAGCGGCATAGTGTCCCCAACCACGGACTTGCACATGGGGGGTGGCTTCCCTGACGATTCTGCGGAGTGCTTTAAGACTCTGAATGCATTTTCGTTGAACGGAGCTCTGGTGGCCTGGCGACTCAGGGTGCTGGGCCACAAGAAGTGCGGCTGCATCGATCAGGCGGAACTGCTCGCCGATTTCATTGAAGTGCTCACGACTTCTGGGGTACACCACCCGTTCATAACGGAGGCGGAAGTGTGTCGCCCACAGGGTTCGACAAAAGCAACCCACGTCTTCAGGGGTAAGAGACTCTGGTATGTGGAAATTCAGTGCCGCCGTCGACCAGAACTTCTCCGGGAAGTAATCCGCTGCAAGGATACTCCAGAAGCTCCTAGGCTCAGACTCAGGGTCTGGCCCTGTGTTGCCCCACTCGTCAATCGGGGGCGGCTGAGGGACCGATAGCGGTACCGATGCAGACCTTTGGGATAGTAAGATTGGCGGTGGAGAATACTGCAAACGAGATGACTGGCCGCCGAATTCCGGGCCATCCTCCGAAGAGTGAGGTGACCTAGCCACGATGTCACGATACGACGGGCTGATAACCACAGCTTCTGGGACAGGAGCCGCAGCTACCGGCAACAGGCCGTGTTGTCCCTCTACCGTCGTTGGCCCCCAAAATAACTCTACGTGATCTCTGGTAGAGGTAGAGGGATCTTCTGGTGACAGAGGCGGTGATTGTGTGGTCGAGACCTGCGGAATTCCCAGGATTTCTTCCTCCTGGATGTACCTGCGGAGAGAGACGGGAATCTGGTGGAACTCAAATTCTGGGAGAATGAGGCTAACGCGTCTGGTTCCTGCCCCAGTCCTTGATACGGAGGAACGGGGAGAAGGTTACATCACTGAATCGCATTCCTCTTCCGAGTCGGAGAAGCGGGCACGTTTGACCTCCACCTGGGCCTTCCCAGGATTCTTCCTGTGGCGGTGAAGACCCGCTCTTCTGCCCCAAGGTTGCTCTTCGGGACAGGGTTGACCCCTATCAGGCAGCGTCGGGGCGGCGCTGGTGCCGTGGCGGAGAGGGCCCCCACTCGAGATAGCCGGGGTGCGAGGGGCATCGGGGAAAATGTCGAAGGGTACATGGGTAGGACCTCCAGGAACAGTGCCCATGTGGGCGGGGCCTCTGTTGGAACTGGCAGGAGCATGGGGAGGACCTCCATAGTCGATGCGGGTGGAGCGAGGCTGACCTTCACTCCTCGAGTTGCTGAGCCGAGGAGGACCTTCACCGGTTGCAGAGAGGACGTAGGGAGGCCCCCCACATTGGAGAGGGACTGGATGAACGATGCCTTCAGGTTGGAGGTCAGGGGCAGGAGGATGGACTCCATACCCTGTATAGTGGGCGCGGGAAATGTTTCTGCGGTGAGCGTCATTGTCGCGGAGCAGGTCTTCCTGCAGGATGGGGGTAGCACGAGGAATGCCTCCATGACAAACTTCAGAGCGGGGAAGGCCCACACTCTGTGGAGTAGTGGTACGGGGAGGACCTCCGTACGGGGTGACATTACCGTGGGTTAGCTCGCGGCGATCACCACTTGGGCCTGCAACCCGGAGAGTCAACCCAGCCTGCCCGTGGGGCGGTTGGGGTCTCAATCCTGGTTGGGTGAAGGAGTGCCCCTGCTCAGTGTATGGCATGGGCTTCACGATTCACGTCGGTGGTGGCTCGGGCCACTGTAGTCGTCGACGTTGACGCGCCTAGGCGAGTGTCCTCAGCCCGTGCCCTGCGCTGACATCGGTTCAGGTGAGCTGGTGCAGGTGGTGCAGGGACGTAGTCTGCCTCCTCTTACTGCGGGGCCGGACGGCGGCGCTGACGCAGCCGGGCGGGAGCTCTCGCTTGGGGCCCTTTGGTCGAGACCCTGAGCGGGCTAAGACAGACGGCGCCCGCCTCTTCAGCGTAACGCGAGAAGTCGTCAAGGCGTTGCGGAGACAAGCTCTCGAATCAGTTGAATGTTTGGGTGGGGAGCAGAGGCTCCCTGCGCGGCCTGTTAGGGCGGCATTGACGGCGGGGCCTGGAGGCCTCTAGGTCCAGGCGGGCCATATCCCGGGTTGGGAAAACCCCTTCTTCCCCATACCTACGCACGAGGTTGTTGATCACCCTTCGCTGGATGACCTCTGATGGGGAAAGCTGGCGTGGGCGCCCCGTATTCCGCGATGTGGCGGCCGTCGTGGCGGTAGCGGCGCTACGTGGGGTGGCCGTCGTGGTGTTGCCCCTGCCTCTGTGTGGGCGAGGAGCGGACGGTGATCGCGTCTCTGTAACAGCAACCTGGTTCCTGAGAAATGAAGGGATCAACTCATCGGTATTTAGAGGAAAAGGATTGACAGCCGGTGCCCCAACATTCTTCCATTCTCCGTGTCTGTGAGAAGGATCCACACCGATACGCTGCAGAACGGAGTGCCCCACGTTCTACTGCCCCGACTTCCGGTGAGTTTCATGACAAGCCCGTTATTTGCTTGGCAGGACCAGGCACCGGATATCTGGATCCAGTGACACGTCAATCTACTAGTGTCTCGGACGCTACTAATCTCCATATCGAGGAGAAGAAATTCACGTCGGGTTCACCATTTCTGTTTCCGATGCTTTCGCCGGGGCGCGCGCCCGTCTGTCCGTGGGGGAGGATGCGCAGCGCTTCTGTTTCCCCGCATTCCCACTTTCCAAAGGTGGGCGGCATTCGCTCCTTATTCAGGGACGTCTGCTCCTTGATCGAAACGGGATGATGGTATGTCGGTTCTTCCTCCTGTGGATTCCTCCTCAGAACTCATCACCTAGTCCGGGTCTCCCTTATAGATTTAATACGTAGTTCGTGAAACTCTTCCCAGTGCCATGTTTCCATGGATGCCGGTTAATTACACTGCTTCTGTCAGGACATTCCAAAGGGTCCAGTCAGGGCAGCAACCTTCAGTCAGGGGAGTAGTCACGTTGAGGCATCAGTAGCGTGTCTCGATCCTGGGGTACCTGGCATGTCTGTCTGTTATCCTTGACCACAAGGCTTCTCGAGGGCGTGGAAGCCCGAGGCATCCCACATCGAGCGCGGGGAATTATATGTCGTAGACACATATCTGAGGTTTTCCTCAGCTTCCCGTGCTCAACACAGGGTATGCCGCAAGTTTAACGTCCAGTGGAGACGGATCAACCCCACTAGAGCATTAGCTAGGATAGATTGAATTGAGGGATCCTCCTTGAAGGGATATCGATACCGGGGCCAGCCCATGGGCGACAGTGAAGAAGAGCGTACCGACATGGTCTCGCCAGGATAAGACGGTCTGGGCGAGAATCGGAACGGGTGGTAGGTTGATCAATGGAGTGGAAGGAGAGTGAAGTGGGACCATCGCAGGGGTGACAGTGAAGTTAGGCTTGAGCCTTGACGAGGCTTCCTACATATCCCTGTGGCAGGGAATCAAAGTCTGCGTAGTTCAGGATGACGTCGATAAGCTGACGTGAAGGTGGACCTTGGCCAGATGAGCATCGTCAGAGTACCGACGTGAAAGTGGACCTAGGTCCGATGGGTGATGGGCTTGAACCGTGGGAAGGCTTCCTACGTACCATGCCTTGACATGGATCAAAGACCTCGTAGTTCGGGTTAGTCACAACGGCTTGTCGTCGGACTAGAATTGGGTGTACAATTTAATGTCATGCGGGAAAAAAGGAGGCATGCAGTTTAACGTCATGCTGGACGAGGGCGAAACTCGACGTGAATGAATGACCGAGAAATGTGGCTTGAACCCCATGGAGGCTTCCTACTTACCATGTCTTTACATGGATCAAAGACCTCGTAGTTCAGGTGGGAAAAGGTCGCAACAGCTTACCATTGGACCAGAATGCAGTTTAACGTCGTGCTGGACCTGGGTGAGACCCGACGTGAAATGACAGGTGGGCTTGATCCTCGTGGAGGCTTCCAACGTACCATGCCTTGACATGGATCAAAGACCTCGTAGTTCGGGTGGGATGGGTCACAATGGCTTACCACTGGACCAGAATGGGACCCGACGTGAAATGACTGGTGGGCTTGAACCTCGTGGAGGCTTCCTACGTACCATGCCTTGACATGGATCAAAGACCTCGTAGTTCAAGTGGGATGGGTTTTTCAGTGAACCGACGTGAAAGTAAAACCGGGGGTCCACTATTGGTGGGATTGAACCTCATGAAGGCTTCCTACGTACCGTGCCTTCACATGGATCAAAGTCCTCGTAGTTCGGAAGATGGTTTGGGTCGCAATGGCTTACCACTGGACCAGAGCATAGTTTAACATCGTGCTGGACGGGGGTGAAACATGACGTGAAAGACGGGTGGGCTTGAACCTCATAGAGGCTTCCTACGTACCATGCCTTTACATGGATCAAAGACCTCGTAGTTCAAGAAAATATTCGGGGTCAGGGTCGATGCTCACTCTAAGCCCACGTGAGTCATGCTCAGTGTGAGAAACAAGAGGTTGCAAGGACCTGACGATCATGTCGCGAAGGGTGTGTCCGTGAGAAGCGAAGAGGGGCTTACGCGTTGAGCGGCCCATGGTGTTGGGGCTTACTCCAAGATGGAGGCCCATGGCACGACAGAGCGCGGGAAAGATGGACCTTGGTCCAACGATGGGAGGTGCCTCGTTCCCTATCACGCCCTCCACTGACCTTGGTAGTGGTGAAGTACGGAGATGCAGAGGTGCAGCCATCCATTGAGGGGGATAGGGTCGCCCTTCTCTTATGAACATACGCCACTCCGACAAGGAGGATCTCATTCCATGTGAGGAAGAGTTCCATTCCCGTGGATACTAGTGGTGTAAAAAATGTTCGAGCTGGGGGGACCCTTCGCGAGGGGCACGAGGTCAGATCACAGTTTAACGTCATGTGTTGAGGACGTGGTGCTTGTCAGTTTAACGTCCTGCAGCTCGGACGAGGTGGGTTCACTCCACACCCGTAGGACTTACATAACCGGTACCCTCTGGTCCTTGGGGAAGGGAAGGTACTGGTAAGGCCATGGTTAAGGGGGGTCGTGGAACGAACCATCGAGGGGCCCACGTTAGCGTGGCTATACGAAGAAGCAATAGCTGTTAGCGTTCCTATGCGAAGAATCATTAGGCGAAGCAATGCTACGGGTGGTATTGTCCATGGGACTTTGGAATCACATAGTGCAAACCTGGAGGGCCGCACGGGAAGAGGAATCGCTAAGCAGAGGAGTGTGCTTTGCGAAGTGGAGTGCCTTGGCCTTAGCATGGGGCATAGGTGTGAGTGGAAGGTGCTTCATAAAGTGGAACAGTGTTCGCGGAGCACTGCCTCGCGAGGAAGGGGTGCCTCGTGAAGCAGGGTCCTGTGGAGCAGTGTGCTTCCCGATGCATAGTGATCCTTCCTTGGCATAGGGATCACTAGCATGGGTTGGGTGTTTCGCGAAGCATAAACGCTCCGCGGCTGCCCGGGATCCCTTGGGAATCCTTTTCCTTCGCGAACGCCCATGAGCTTCGCGAAGGGCATCCCGCTCAAAAGAGGGGCTCAAAACGAGACAAAGCAGAGTCGTCTCGCGAAGTAGAAATACCTCGCGGAGCTCATGATTCCCGGGGCAAAGAGTGCTTCGCGATTCGGGAGAGGAGAAGCCGAAAGGACGGATTGTCCGTTCCCGGGACTTAGGGGGAGTCCAGTATTTATAGGGAAGGGGCGCCGCGAAGCAGGGCTCGCGCGCCGCCTCCGGTGCTTCGCGGCGCGCTCGCGAACGTCAACGTCGTCCGCGGAGCATTACCTCCTCTGGAGCTTCGCGGCGGCTCACGAACGTCAAATGTGTTCGCGGAGCATTACCGCCTCTGGTTCTTCGCGGCAGCTCGCGAACGTCAAATGGGTTCGCGGAGCATTACCGCCTCCGGAGCTTCGCGAGGCCACGAGGGTCGGGGCGCTTCGTGTGGGTGCTTCGCTGTGGGGCTTCGCGGATGTGCTTCGCGAGGCCGCGCCAGCTGTCTTTTTCCTTCCTTTCTTTCGGGCCGTATTTTTTGCGCCAACACATATGTATTGTAAATTACCACATCGGTAAGGGAACCATCCACCCTCGTCTTTATAAAAAACATCTTTTTGTTATGTCTTTTAATTTACATATTATTATGTTGGGTTATGATCTTCTATATCCTTATTTCTTTCAAATTTATATCCACATGATGAGATTTCCTTTTTTATCTCATAAACTCATTTTTTTGAATTTTAAAGTGATGCCGATAGGCTGTCAAATATTTAATAGGGAACTTCTTAAGCCAATTTCAATTCTTTGGGTTCAACTTGTACTTATTGAATATGTCAACCAATGAATGTGTGTGTGTAACACCACAGGTAAATAAAGAATATGACATTTTCATATTTATCCATATTTGTGAATAAAATATTAATATGTCTTTAAAGGGGATGCTATGATCGATGGCGTACCCAACACGCAACAACGAGTTTCTTGGGAATCTTACGTTGCACTCTAATAATAAAATAATATTATTTTAAATGGCAGTTAACATGTAGCCATTGTATTGGAGGGAATTGATAGAAATAACTAAAATATGATTATATATGTTTTTAAATGCTTTTACATTTATCCAATAAAAGATAAAGGCTTAAAATACGGAAAGAATTCAATTTTAGGCGTACATGCCCTAGTTTTCACTAAAGGTTCACTTATCGCCTTTTGATGGAGAACCGTCATTAAATATAGTTTTTTTCACTCTTATAAATTCTATTGGACCAAATAAAACTCTTCTTTAGAATCAGGACATCAAAATTTACTTTGTGTAAATTTTTTGTATCTTTCCGATAAAGTTCATTTTTTAATGAATAGTGTAAAATGTTGTAATTTAATTCAAAACCTATTTTTAATCTAATTTATTTATATGATTAGATTATCTTATGAATTGGTTTTAAAGTTAAATTATAATATATATTTACCATTAAATCCAATAGTGGTTGTTGGAATTAATTTCACTTTGAAATTAGACTTAAACTAGTGTCAATCTTTTGATACTTATTATTTCATAAAAACACACTATTTGTTCTGACAACGGAAATTAATTATTAAATTAATTAATTCAACTAATATGTTTTGAATTTTTTAAAATAGAAATAATTTTTGAATTCGGAATATCATATATAGCTTAGGGTGAAGTTTTGGTATTTTTCTGAAAAACTTCAATATTTCATTAATAGTGAAACCACTATGTGATACTTATAAAAACTGATTTTCCGTTTAAATGAAATTTTGCCATCTTTGTGTTTTGAATTTCAAAAATCCGACTTATATGGTTGTCATTATGAAGTAAAATGTGATTCAATGGGATTAAAATAATTTTTTTGTGAATAGTAACTTTTTAAGTTTTTAATCGTGATTAGAGGTAATTAGTGTAGTTTAAGGTAAAAATAATGTTTAAATAATATTAGATGAGCTTGAAACATGTACTACCCTTATTGGATGTATCATGGACTACCAAGACAAGCCATGGGTCAACTTGGGGACCCCATGGAGCCACTTTGGTTAAGAAATGAGATAAATAAATTTTTATTTAATGTTAAAGTAAAAATGACACACACATGAATTGTTTTACTAACAAAAATTTTACATGGGGTTATACAAGTCAGATTTTTGACTATAAATATTCATTAAAAAGATAAAAAGATTTAATACATCCTAGTAAATTTTTTATAATTTTTAGTAGTTAAATAATTTAAATTATTTATGACATCATGATGATGCAGCGATGACCTCATTATTTAACGATTTAAATAAAATAGAAAGATAATGTAATATCTAAGACCTACACATGTCCAAAACCTATTTAATGAGTGTATTTAGAACCCTTATTGCCTTATCCATGAATTATATCTTTGTGGGACCTCTTAAATCCGAATATCATTTTAAAATAAAGTGACTTTTCTTTACTTTCCAAGAGTGCTCCTCCTCTCCTCTTATAAAAGGCCCCCACATCTACCTCCATACCCACACTCCCAAAGCCTTTGGCTCGGCCAACCCCTTCCCATTTTGTCTCTCCACTTTCCTATATTACTCATTGTAGCCTCACGTTGGGCAGAAGTCTTCCCAAGGAAGCCTTTAAGCTCAAACCAAAGGGAGTTACCCGATTTTAAGGTAATGTCTTCACTTGAGTCCTTTTGTTTTATTTTGCCTCTCCAACCCCCTAAACACTTTTTATTAATTTATTTTGTAACAACTCCAGTATCTTAAATATACTAGTATGTTTTTATAAGAATTATTAGAGCTACAAATACACACACCTACGTCTAATTGTTAAAGAACATGCTGTTTCCGTGGATGGAGAAATTCTGCCTCACGAAATGATGATTGTTCAACACTCATATAACACCTTCAAAGGTGGCCATTAAGATGTCACTATATTTATAAATGATATATAATATTTTTATGTTTTACTTAAGCTTCTGTATTTTCCATTTGTGGATTACCTTTATTTCTTCCATTATGGGTATACGCGATATCTTCATTTTAGGAAGTGCGGACTACCGCCCCCTGAAAGTGATGTGATTCGTTAATTCCATACGTGGTACGTATAAAGGATGGATATAATGTTATTATATATGATGTTATACTGGGATTATAATATACCTCTATATCATTATTATTTCTTTCCATTACAGTATGATATAGAAATGAATGTAGCGTTCATGCGTACGTACGGCTTACCGTCTCCATGAACGGTGCATTTCATTTCTTATCCCCAAATGTAATGTACTATTATAAGTACATGTATATAATGGATATATATGATGAATGATTCATCTAAATGATGAATATAATTCAGGAATTAAAATATACATACCTCTCATTTACTTTTAATTCTATTAATATGACAAAGAAATGAAAGTAGCGTTCATGCGTACGTACAGCTTATCGTCTCCATGAATGGTGCATTTCATTTTTTACCTCTAAATGATTATGTGATATTATAAATATATGTATATTCTAGATATATATGATATATATGATATAAAAATCAGGAATGTCATTCTGGATATAAAGAACCTTTGACCACACCAACAACATGTAATTGTAAGAAGTCAACTTTCGACTTAAGAACCAAATATCGACAAAAGAAACATTATTAACATAAATGATTACATAATGTTTATAACATGGCAATAAGTGATATAAAAGGAATAATGAACTTTAGAAAGGTTCTTAAGCAAATAGAAATTAACTCAAGATTATTATTCAGGACGTTAACGAACGATCGAGTCAAGTCGGACCCGAGGTAAGGGATCCTACTCCTCTCCTTCTTTTTAAGTACACTCTTTTATGTCAATCCTTTTAAAGCTCGTCTTTCTTATTATTGGGATGTTCTTTTATATTACTCTTACTTTAATTTTTATGTTCATATTATGAGAGACCCTATTGTCTCTTATGAATCCATTTTGGATGTTTTGAGTGGCGCCGTTAGGCTGCCAAATTTTTGTAAGAGATCCAACATTTATCTTTCTTTTTAAGTACTCTCCTTTATGTCACTTCATTTAAGATCCTCCTTGTTATGTTGGGGGGATTTTATTTTGTATTCATATTTTTTTAAACAGTATGTTGATATTATTAGAGACCCTATTTCCTCTAATCAATCCATTTTGGATGTTTTAAGTGGTGTCGTTAGGCTTCCGAGTTTTCGTAAGGGATTTTTCATCTCACTTTTATTCCCGTGAGATTTATGCTACATTTGCCACAATTTCCTTTGAGTGGTTTATTTTCTGCCCATTATTATACACTTTGTGTAGTATAATTTCATTTATGGGTATTCACATCTTCTTTGTATAACCCTTCTTCCATGGGGTGTACGTTTCGAAAGTTACCCAACTCGGTAAGGGGACCTTTCACCCTCCTTTTTTTAAAAGACTTCTTTTGATATGTCTTTTAATTAACATACTATTATGTTGTGATATGTTCTTATATATCCTTATTTATGTAAATTATATGTCCAAGTGATGATATCCCCTTTATCTCTCTCATCAGCCCTCTTTGTAAAATTTTATGTGACACTGATAGGCTATCGAGTTTTACCAAGGGAACTTCTTAACCCAATTTTGATTTCTTTGGGTTCAACATGTAGTTATTGAATATGTCAACCTTTGAATATGTTTGAATAACCTTTGATTGTTTTACACTTAATATCCACTTATATTGGGTTTATTTATATTTGTCACACATAATTATGAGATTGATTTATCCTTAATTTAAGGACACCTTCTTTATAATGGATTTCATCTCATTTTACATTTCTTTTGAGACTTCATTGTTGTTGGGCACAAATTCACTCTTATATGGTGTGTATACTATCCTTTGACATATTATATCATGAATCCCTTTATTCTCATGATATTATAAAGTTCGGATTAAATGTTATTCCGCTATTATTTGTATTCAAGAGTCTCTCATTTGGTTATAAACTATTTAACAAAAATATCATTTTAAATGTTTTAAAGATTTATTATTCTAAATATTTATCTTTAATGTCCATGTTTTCGAAGTGGTTTTCTTTATTTATTTATATGGACATTAATGTTTTAAAATTATAATTCCATTAAAAGCATCAAAGTGGTATGGGACACTTTGATTCAAAAATCTCTTTTAAATGGTTTTTGAAAATGGATTGATTAATTCAATATCTGGGAATTACTTATTGTGATTGCAAATGAAATTTTGTTATTGAAATGTTTATATTTTCAATATTTTATGTGTAATGATGGTACTTGGACATTTTACACGTGGTTACGTGATAAACCATATGATGGGTGGTGCCGTGAATACCAGGACTGGTGGTTACATTATAACCTCCAATGCATTGGGTATGGAAGTCGGCCGTATGGCTATTCCATTAAGTATTTATGGATGTTGGCCGAATGGCTATTCCGTTAAGTGATATGTGTGGAAGTTGACCTTATGGTTATTCCACTTAAGTATGTTTATGTCCCAAGTTACCTTTATATGTTATGTGATCTTTATATGGGTTTTATGGTAATCTTTTGGTTAGAGAAGGGTAAGTAATGAACTTTTATTCAGATATGAGTTTTAACAACTTCGAAAAGGCGAAAAGTATTACTTTGATAAAGTATACATGGTTTACTTGTTGTTTTGAAAAACTAATAGTTTTCATTCTTTGTGTATCCCTTACTAAGCTTTTTATGCTCATCCCAAGTTTTTTGAAATGTTTTTCACAGGACTTAGCATGGAATATGGTCAAGGATAGGATCAAGGGAAAGTCATGCTACCTAAAAAATGGAACTAGACATGTTTCTTTTTAAGAGTTTTTATTTTATGGAAATTTAGTAGAAGTGACTACTTTTTAATCTTTTGAGATGTAATAGTTATGTCCTAATTCTCTAAAACTCTAAACCTGAAAAGATTCTCAATGTGAATTACTCATTTAATTCAATATTAAGTAAGGTATAAGGCTGGGGCCTTATAGATGGTATCAAAGGGTCGGTTTAGATAACTTTAGAGGTTTGGGTATTCATTAAGCATAAATGACATTACCATAATGGTTAGGATTTCAGAAAGCGTCATAGTTTTTAGATAAAGTGAATGAGTAAGTATATCTTCCTCATTAGTACATGATGGTTCTGTTGATATACTCACACTGACATTTCTCTTTTTAGTGAATGGATGGACCTAGCAAAACCAAAGAGACAACAGGTTTTATGGAAACTGTGGTGGTTCTCTGATTAAGATACTAGATAAAATGGAGGATTCAATGAGGAAACTCGTGGTTGTTCTAAACCAACTATCAAGGAGTCAGGATCAACCACTTGAACCTTGGTACGTTCTGTAATGCATCATGTACGAGATAACCAATCGATGTGGAAGTTCGTGTAATAATTATAAAGGTAACCATTAGAGTTTATATGATCCTTACTTTTGAGGTAATTATGGGTTACTCTATGATATGTTGGAAAATGAAAGGCATGAGATAAACTTGAGGTTAAAATATGTTATGATTTTTTTTGAAGATTTTATCTCATTTTGGGGAATGTTTTAAGAGTTATATAGTTTTATAAAAAGTACAACACACAGACCGTGTGCCAACCCGTCGCATTGGACAAAGCTACGGGAATCGAACCCACAACCAAAGTACAACTGGTATTTATCGCCTACCACTGGACTACGTGAAGTCCCTGGTTAGTTTGACTTATTCTTTTTAGTTAGATGATTTTAGGAATCAAGAGTAAGTTTATTTTGGGTTATCTATGGAAATGATTAACCTATCAGGGAGGATATGTGATTAGGTTAATTACTTTTCAATATGTGAATTTAAGAGCAACTGATGTTATTTAGAGATAAAAGTTAATTTGTACCTTGGAAGACTATGTGATTAAATCCTTCAAATATTTGGGTTTCAATCATATTTTGGTTTATTTGATTAATTTTATGGACAAATTGTTTATCGGATGGTCCTCGTTGAACTTTGGGTTTTTTTGGACAAATTTTGGAGATTAAGCATAGATTTTCTTTTTAAAGGGTTATCCTTTTCTGGATTATCTGATCTTGTACTAAAGTTTTTGGTTTTGGTTTTGGTTAAAGTCTAAAGACATGGGAAGTATATAGTTCTATTTTGTGGATTAAGTGATTCTATATAAGTTTATTATAGTACTCTTAATGTGAACAAGTCTTCCTAACTACTTGTCTTTTGGAGAAAATATGAGTTTGTGTAAGGAATCTAATAAGATTTGAAAGTCAAAATGATAAGTGATTATGTTTACTTATGAATAAATTCCTCAATAAAAAGTAACATAAAACAAAAATGTTGTCTATTAACTTTTCCTACTAGGGAATCAAATACCGTTTAACCCATCACAAGTTTGTGATTTTCTTATGGTTAAATTTCTCCTAGACATGTTTACTATCACTCTCCCTCAAAAACATGACCCTTTGCCTTTTCTTCAATGACCATGTTTTCTTACACGGAATCCTATTATGGGTTAACTCGGGTAACTTCTGTACTTAACTTTCTTTATTTTAAAGTGATTGTTTTACCGACTCTTGTTCCGATGTGGGACTTTCAAGGATGTTTCCCAGCTCAATTTTAAAAATTGCGAGGACGCAATTCCCAAAAGGGGGGAAGGATGTAACACCCTAGGTAAATAAAAAATATGACATTTTCATATTTATCCATATTTGTGAATAAAAAATTAATATGACTTTAAAGGGGACGCTATGCTCGATGGCGTACCCAACACACAACAACGAGTGTCTTGGGAATCTTACATTGCACTCTAATAATAAAATAATATTATTTTAAATGGTAGTTAACATGTAGCCGTTGTATTGGCGGGAATGGATATAAATAACTAAAATATGATTATATATGTTTTTAAATGTCTTTACATTTATCCAATAAAATATAAAGGCTTAAAATACGGAAAGAATTCAATTTTAGGCATATATGCCCTAGTTTTCACTAAAGGATTACTTATCGCCTTTTGATGGAGAACCGTCATTAAATATAGTTTTTTTCACTCTTATACATTCTATTGGACCAAATAAAACTCTTCTTTAGAATCGGGACATCAAAATTTACTTTGTGTAAATTTTTGGTAACTTTCCGATAAAGTTCATTTTTTAATGAATAGTGTAAAATGTTGTATTTTAATTCCAAACCTCTTTTTAATCTAATTTATTTATATGATTATATTATCTTTTGAATTGGTTTTAAAGTGAAATCAGAATATATTTTTACCATTAAATCCAATATTGGTCGTTGGAATTAATTTCACTTTGAAATCAGACTTAAACTAGTGTCAATCTTTTGATACTTATTGTTTCATAAAAACACGCTATTTTCTCTGACAGCGGAAATTAATTATTAAATTAATTAATTAAATTAATATGTTTTGAAATTTGTAAAATAGACATCATTTTTTAATTCTGAATATCAAATATAGCTTAGGGTGATGTTTTGGTATTTTTCTGAAAAACTTCAATTTTTGATGAATACTGAAACCACTAAGTGGTACTTATAAAAACTGATTTTCCGTTTAAATGATATTTTGCCATCTTTGTGTTTTTAATTTCAAAAATCTGACATAAATGGTTGTCATTATAAAGTAAAACGTGATTCAATGAGATTAAAGTAATTTTTGGTGAATAGTAACTTATTATGTTTTTAATCGTGATTAGAGGTAATTAATGTAATTTAAGGTAAAAATTATGTTTTAATAATATTAGATGAGATTTGAACATGTCCTACCCTTATTGGATGTTTCATGGCCGACCAAGACAAACCATGGGTCAACTTGGGGACCCATGGATCCACTTTGGTTGGAAAATGACATAAATAACTTTTTATTTAATGTTAAAGTAAAAATGACACACACATGAGGTGTTTTACTAAAACAATTTTTACATGGGGTTATACAAGTCAGGTTTTGGACTATAAATATTAATTAAAAATATAAATATATTTCCTACATCATAGTATTTTTTTTATAATTTTTATACATTTAATAAATTAAATTATTTATGACATCATGAAGATGCAGCAATGACCTCATTATTTAACGATTTAAATAAAATAGAAATATAATGTAATATATAAGACCTACACATGTCCAAAACCTATTGGATGAGTGGATTTCGAACTATTATCACCTTATCCACGAATTATATCAATGTGGGACCTCATAAATTCGAATATCATTTTAAAATAATGAGACTTTTCTTTACTTTCCAAGAGTGCCCCTCCTCTCCTCTTATAAAAGGCCCCCACCTCTACCTCCATACCCACACTCCCAAAGCCTTTGCCTCGGCCAACCCCTACCCATTTTGTCTCTAAACTTCCCTATATTAATCCCTGAATCCTCACTTTGGGCAGAAGTCTTCCCAAGGAAGCCTTTGAGCTCAAACCAAAGGGAGTTTCCCTATTTTAAGGTAATGTCTTCACTTGAGTCCTTTTGTTTTATTTTGCATCTCCAACCCCCTAAACTATTTTTATTCATTTCTTTTGTAACAACTCCAGTATCTTTAATATACAAGGATGTTTTTATAAGAAGTATTCTATCTACACTTACACACACCTACATCTAATGGTTAAAGAACATACTGTTTCTGTGGATGTCGAATTTCTGCCTCACGAAACGATGATTGTTCAACACTCATATAACATCTTCAAAGGTGGCCATTAATATTTCAATATATTTATATATGATATATAATATGTTTATGTTTTACTTAAGATTCTTTATTTTTCATTTTTGGCTTACCTTTATGGCTTCCATTATGGGTATACGCGATATCTTCATTTTAGGAAGTGCGGACTAACGCCCTCTCAAAGTGATGTGATTTGTTAATGCCATACGTGGGACGTATAAAGGATGTATTGAATGTTATTAAATAAGATGTTATACTGGAATTATAATATACCTATATATAATTATTATTTCATTCCATTAAAGTATGAGATAGAAATGAAAGTAGCGTTCATGCGTACGTACGGCTTACCGTCTCCATGAACAGTGCATTTCATTTCTTATCCCCAAATGTAATGTACTATTATAAGTACATGTATATAATGTATATATATGATGAATGATACATCTAAATGCTGAATATAATTCTGGAATTAAAATATACATACCTCTCATTTAGTTTTAATTCCATTAATATGAATAATAAATGAAAGTAGCGTTCATGCGTACGTACGGCTTACCGTCTCTATGAACGGTGCATTTCATTTATTACATCTAAATGATTATGTGATATTATAAATACATGTATATTCTAGATATATATTATATATATGTTATCCAAATCAGGAATGTCATTCTGTATATAAAGAACCTTTGACCACAGGAACAACATGTAATTGTAAGAAGTCCACTTTCGACTTAAGAACCAAATATCGACAACACAAACATTATTAAGTTAAAATATTACATAATGTTTATAACATGGAAATAAGTGATATAAAAGGAATAATGAACTTCAAAAAGGTTCTTAAGAAAATATAAATTAACTAAAGTTTATTATTCAGAACGTTAAAGAACGATCGAGTGAAGTAGGACCCGAGGTAAGGGATCCTACTCCTCTCTTTCTTTTTAAGTACACTCTTTTATGTCATTCCTTTAAAAGCTAATATTTCTTGTTATTGGGATGTTCTTTTATATTACTCTTACTGTAATTTTTATGTTCATATGATTAGAGACCATATTCTCTCTCATTATTCCATTTTGGAAGTTTTGAGTGGCGCCGTTAGGCTGCCGAATTTTCGTAAGAGATCCAAACTCTCTCTTTCTTTTTAAGTACTCTCATTTATGTCACTTCTTTAAGCTCGTCATTGTTATGTTGGAGGATGTTATTTTGTATTCCTCTATTAGTAAACATTATGTTGATATGATGAGAGACCCTCTTTCCTCTCATCAATCCATTTTGGAAGTTTTAAGTGGCGTCGTTAGGTTGCCGAGTTTTCGTAAGGGATTTTTCATCTCGCTTTTATTCCTGTGAGATTTATGCTACATTTGCCACAATTTCCATTGAGTGGTGTATGTACTGCCCATTATTATATACTTTGTGTCGTATAATTTCATTTATGGGTATTCACATCTTCATTGTATAACCCTTCTTCCATGGGGTGTACGTTTCGGAAAGTTACCCAACTCGGTAAGGGGACCTTTCACCCTCCTTTTTTTAAAAGACTTATTTTGTTATGTCTTTTAATTCACATACTATTATTTTGGAATATATTCTTATATATCCTTATTTATGTAAATTTTATTTCCATGTGATGAGATCCCCTTTATCTCTCTCATCAACCCTTTTTGTAAAATTTTATGTGACACTGATAGGCTGTCAAGTTTTGCCAAGGGAACTTCTTAACCCAATTTCGATTTCTTTGGGTTCAACATGTAGTTATTGAATATGTCATCCTTTGAATATGTGTGAATAAACTTTTATTGTTTTACACTTAATATACACTTATATTGGGTGTATATATATTTTTCACACATAATTATGAGATTGATTTATCCTTAATTTAAGGATACCTTCTTTATAATGGATTTCATCTCATTTTACATTTCTTTTGAGACTTAATTTTTGTTAGGCACTAATTCACTCTTATATGGTGTGTATACTGCGATTTGACATATTATATCATGAATCCCTTTATTCTCATGATATTATAAATTTCGGATTAAATTTTATTCCATTATTATTTGTATTCAAGAGTCTCTCATTTTGTTAAAAACTATTTAACAAAAATATCATTTTAAATGTATTAATGATTTATTATTCTAAATATTTATCTTTAATGTCCATGTTTTTGAAATGGTTTTCAGAATTTATTTATATGAACATTAATATTTTAAAATTATAATTCCATTAAAAGCTTCAAAGTTGTATGAGACACATTGATTCAAAAATCTCTTTTAAATGGTTTTTGAAAATGGATTGATTAATTCAATATCTGGGAATTACTTATTGTGATTGCAAATGAAATGTTGTTATTGAAATTTTTATACTTTCAATATTTTATGTGTAATTATGGTACTTGGACATTTTACGGGTGGTTACATGATAAACCATATGACGAGTGGTGTCGTGAATACTAGGACGGGTGGTTACGTTATAACCTACAATGCATTGGGTGTGGAAGTCGACCGTATGGCTATCCCATTAAGTATGTATGGAAGTTGGCCTAATGGCTATTCCATTAAGTGATATGTGTGGAAGTCAACCTTAAGTTTATTCCACTTAAGTATGTTTATGTCCCAAGATACCTTTATATGTTATGTGATCTTTATATGGGTTTTATGGTAATCTTTTGGTTACAGAAGGGTATGTAATGAAATTTTATTCAGCGAAGAGTTTTAACTACTTCGAAAAGGTGAAAAGTATTAATTTGATAAAGTATACATGGTTTACTTTTTGTTTTGAAAAACTAACCATTTTCATTCTTTGTGTATCCCTTACTGAGCTTTTTATACTCATCCCAAGTTTTTTGAAATGTTTTTCACAGGACTTAGCATGGAATAGGGTCAAGGATGGGATCAAGGGAAAGTCATGCTACCTAAAAAATGGAACTAGACATGTTTCTTTTGATGAGTTTTTATTTTATGGAAATTTCGTAGAAGTGACTACTTTGTAATCTTTTAAGATTTAATAGTTATGTCTTAATTCTCTAAAACTCCAAACCTGAAAAGATCCTCAATTTGAATTAATCATTTAATTCAATATTAAGTAAGGTTTAAGGCTGGGGCCTTATAGTGTGAATGACCTCTGATTGTTTTTCACTTAATATCACCTTATATTGGGTATATTTATATTTTTCAAACATAATTATGATATTTATTTATCCTTAATTTAAGGATACCATCTTTATAAGGGATTTCATCTCAATTTACATTTCCATTGAGACTTCATTGTTGTTATGAACCAATTCACTCTTATATGGTGTATATACTGTCCTTTGACAAATTATATAATGAATCCCTTTATTCTAATGATATTATAAAATTCTGATTAAATGTTATTCCTCATTTATATGTATTAATTCATCTCCCTTTTTGTTAAAAAACTCTTTAACAAAAATATAGTTTTAAATGCTTAAAAGATTTATTCTTCTAAATATTTCTCATTAATGTCCATTTTTTCAAACTGGGTTTTAGTATTTATTTATATGGACATTATTTTTTTCCAATGATAATTCATTTAAAAGCTTAAAAGTGGTATGGGACACTTTGATTCAAAAAATATCTTTTTAAATGGTTTTGAAAATGCTTTGATAAAACATTGATTATTTCAATATCTTCATTTGATATATTGGAATGTGGAAATTTTATCTATCCTTTATACATGTGTTATATGTTATGATAGTGTTATGGTTTTTGGGAATTGTTTACGTATATGGGTGGTTCCGTGATAAACCTTGGGCAGTTGAGCTCGAGATAGCTCTCCAATGCATTGGCTAACATGGAAGAGGCAAACGTGAATATTTCTCCTAACAGATTTAGGGAATATACTGTGATGGGTTTTCCAAAGTAACTCCCTATATAGCTATGATAGCTACAATGTATGTATGATATTTCTACCACAAGATACCCTTAGGTTTTATGATTTCTATGTGACTTTAATAAATCTTATTATTTCACGAGGTAAGTAAAGTATTTCATGATTTGTATGTATTTATGAATAAATGTAATCATTATTTGTTTTATAACCGTTACTCAGCTATTTATGCTCATCCCAAGTTTTGAAATGTTTTCATAGGACTTAAATATGCATAGGGTCATGGATGGGATCAAGGAAAAGTCATGTTGTCTAATCATGGAACAGTACATGACTCTTTTTTTCAAGAGTTTTTATTTTATGAAAAAATGGAAATTGTGTAGATGTGTCTACATTGTAACATTTTGAGATGTAATAGTTATGTCCTAATTCTCTAAAACTCTAAACATGAAAAGTTCCTCAATGTGAATTATTCATTTAGTTAAACATTAAGTAATGTTATAAAGTCGGGTGCTTATAGTTGGTATCAAAGGTCGTTTTAGGAAACTTTTGAGGTTATAGTATTATTTAAGAATAAGTTACATTACTATAATGGTGAGGATTACATAATGATTCAAAGTTTTTTTAGATAAATTAAATGAGGTTAATATAACATGCATAATTATATCATAGTATTATATTTGATTTTACTGATATACTCACACTAACCTTTTTGGATTTAGTAGATGGACGGATCTAGCAGGAACCAACGTAACAGTGGATATGAAGAAAACTTTTACGGTTTTATGAATGTGCAAGTGAATGATATGTGAGCTGCAATGAGAACTCTTGTGTTTATTCTCAACAAACTATCTGGAGTCATGATTGTCCACCTGAACCATAGTTATTTTTATAATGCATCATATATGTGAGAAACAAATCGCTACGGAGGTTCAGGTAATAATCATAATGTAAGTGTGTTCAAAAACCTATGTGTTAATGATGTGGAAATAAACACCTAGGAAAATGATCCAAAGGGACAGAAAGATATTATAGATGTGGAAATGAAGTTTATAATGCAAGAACCTTCCATGAAAAAAGGAACCATCTAGTCGACTCTAGGAAAGGTAAAGAAGTCCTTTACGAGGGATTAATTGAATGTTTTAAATGTGTTGTGCCTGGTCATTATGCAAACACATGTCCTATGAAGATGTTTTGGGAATGGGATCAATAGGATCATACAAATATTCATTTACCAATACCTAATGCCATTCCAACTGTGGATGAATAAACTGACAATGACCAATGAAAGGTATGGATTATTTCTTAACATATGTTTTTCTGTTATAGAAATCTTATGATATGATTCATGATTTTGTTTGTATTAAAGATGTATTTTAGATTAAGTTTGAATGGAATGGTTAATGGATCATGAAGAATGTTGAATGAGTAAGAAGTCAATAAATAAGGGATTCAAGAGTAATGGTATAATTTAGGACGGTGAAATGCTTAAAAGTATTAAGGCTCTTCTGATGATGGTATTACATTAAAATACTTTTTATAGAATGTGTATCCCTGATGTTTGATATATGAAAATTTTATTCAAGGAATAATTATCTTCCCTTTGTGGATATAGATATAAAGAACCATTTGGCTTTATATGATCCTTGAATTTGAGGAAATTACTGGTTAACACATTTTGGGATGCAAAATGAATGTTATTAGATAACCATCATGGTTACATTATGTTATAGTTATTTTTGATTAATTTATCTCATTTTGAGGAATGATATAAAATTAAATATTTTTCTAAAAGAGACAACACGCAGACCGTGTGACAACCCGTCGCATCAGATGAAGCTACTGAAATCGAACCCACAACCAAAGTGTGACTGGTATTTATCGCTTACCACTGGACTACGTGAAGTCCCAGGTTAGTATGAAAAATTCTTCTTAGTTAGTTGATCTTGTGAATCAGGAATAAGTTTATTTTGGGTAATCTATGGAAATGAATAAATTATCATGGAGGATATGTGATCAGGTTAATTACTTTTCAGTATGAGACTTTAAGAGTAACAGATGTTATTTGGAGACAAATGTTAAGATTTACCTTGGACGACTATGTGATTAAATCCTTAAGATATTTGGTTTTCAATCATAGTTTAGATTGATTTGAATAATTTTAAGGATGAAAGATTATTTAATTGTCTATCTTGATCCTTGGGTTCTTTTTGTTGAATTTTAGAGATTAAGAGAAGTATTTATTTTTATAAAGGATTGTCCATTTAGTGATTATCTGATCTTGTACTAACAATTTCGGTTTTAGTTGATTTATAAATACAAGAGAAATAAATATTTATTATTTTGTGGATTATGTGATTCTCTAGAATATGATTCTTGTGCTTTTTATGTGACCAAGCCTTTTTGAATTCTCATTGTTTAAAGAAATGATTAGTTTTGGTAGAAACTTATTAAAAAATGAAACTCTACATGAAGGAAAGTATATATTCTTATGTTTTTATTATATGAAGAAGATGAATTCCTCAAAATTATGAAAAGGAATGTAAAACAAAAACCTTTTTGGTTTACGTTTCCTACAGGGTAATCAAAGACCATTTACACACATCATATGTTTGTGATTTTCTTGTGGTTAACTTTATCCTAATCATGTTTCCTATCACTCTCCATTAGAACGTGACCCTTTTTTTCTCCTCCATAACAATGTTTTCAAGGAATCATAGTATAGGTTAACTCGGGTGACCATTTTACTTCTCTTTCATCCTTTTAAAGTGATAGTTTTACTGACTCTTTTTTGGATATGGGACATTCAATAAAGATTCTGAGCACAAATTTTAAAATTGTGAGGACGCAAATCCCAAAAGGGGGGAAGGATGTAACATCCCAGATAAATAAAGAATATGAATTTTTCATATTTATTATTATTTGAATTAAATATTAATTTTACTTTAAAAGGGTTGCTATGTTCGATACTGTACCCAATATGCAATAATGAGTTTCTTGGAAATCTTATGTTGCACACTAATAATATATTATTATTTTAAATGGTAGTTAACTCCTAGACGTTGTATTGGAGATAATGAATATAACTAACTATAATATGATTATACATGTTTGTTACATGTATTTACATTTATTCAATAAAAATTAGAGGATTAAAATGTGAATTCATCTAATTTTAAGCATAATTTACATTAAAAGGCTGATTTATCGCCTTTTAATGGAGAACCCTTTTAAAAAATAGTTTTGGTCACTCTATTACATTAAATTTGACTAAATAAAATCCTTCTTTATAATTTCATCAAAATTTACTTTGTGTAATGTTTTGGAAATTTTTCCGATAAAGATCATTTTTAATTAGTAGTTAAAAATATTGTATTTTAATTAAAATGTGCCTTTTAATCTCATTTATTTATATGGTTAGATTATACTTTTAATTGGTTTTAAAGTGAAATTAAAATATATTTTCACCATTTAATCCAATGTTTATCATTGAATTATTTTCACTTTGAAATTGGAATAAACAGGTATCAATCTTTTGAAAGTTATTGTTTCTTAAAAACAAACAATTTGTTTTGATAACGAGAATTAATTTTAAAATAATTAATACCACTTATATATTTATAATTTGTAAAAATAGACATTATTTTTGAATTCGGAATATCAAATATAGCTTAGGCTGATTTTTTGTATTTTTCTAAAAAAACTTCATTTTTTATGAATAATGAAACCACTTAGTGGTAGTTAAAAAAACTGACTTCTTCATTTAAATGAAATTTCACCACTTCTGTGAACTGAATTTGGAAAATCAGACATACATGGTTGTTATCACAAAGTAAAATTTGGTTCAATGAGATGAAAATAATTTTTGGTGAATAGTAACTTTTGACTTTTATTTACCGCAGTTAATGGTAAATATGGTAATTATATGTTAAAAGAATATTATAATATTTCAAAATTAACTTAACACTTGTCCTAACCTTATTTTATGAGTATTGGCCGACCATGGGAATCCTTGGGTCGATTTTGGGACCCCATTGAGCCACTTGGTAGTGATAATGACAATTTGGAATAATTAATTTAATGTGAAGAGAAAATTGGCTTTAACAAAAATCTTTTAGTAATTAATATTTATAAAGGGTTATATAAATTAACATTTAGATTATAAATATTAATTGGAAAGCTAAAAAGATTTCCTAAATCATGGTATTTGTTCTATAATTATTATACATCAAATAAATCAAATAATTTATGACAAAATAATGATGCAGTATTTACCTCATTATTAACTGATTTAAATAAATAAGATTAAAATGATTAAAATATTATCCAAAGGAGACAACTTCTACCCAATTACTTACACCACTAAAGCCATTTGTATCTTCCAATATCTACCCAATTAATCACACTACATCCCTCTACTCCCCCTAGCAGCCTTAACATAGGCAAGAGGCACTTCAAGAAGTCCTTTTGGTTCAAACAAAAGCAAGTTACCCAAATTAAAGGTAACAATTTCTCTTAAATTATTTTCTTCTATTTTACTTCACCAACCCCTAAAAAAAATTGATTCCTTTATTTTTTAACTGACCTAGTATCGTAAATATACTAGGATTTTTTTATGATAAGGATTTGTACTACACTTATGCATACCTCCATCTAATGGGTGAAGAACATAATGTTTCTGTGGATTGCAAACTAGTGCCTCACGAAACGATGATTGTTCGATTATCTCCTACCACCTCTCATGATGGACATTATGATGGAACTGTATTTATATATGATATATATTATTTCTATATTTTCTTTAATCTTTTGTATTTTCTTTTTATAGAACTCCTTTATGGTTTCCATAGTGGGTAAATACGATAATCTCATGTGAGGAAGTGCGGACTACCGCCCCCTCAAAGTGATGTGATTCATTAATAACTTATATGGGATGTATAAAATATGGAGTTAATTATATTATATATGATATTATACTTGAATTATAATATACCTATGTATCATTATGTTTTATTTCCATTAAAATAAGAAATATTAATGAAAGTAGTGTTCATGCATACGTACGACTTACCGTCTCCATTAATGGTGCATTTCATTTCTTAGCTCAAAATGTTATGTAATATTATAAATACATGTAAATACTGGATATATGTGATATATATTATATCTAAATAATTAATATAATTCTGGATGTAATGGACTATTGACCACATAGACAACTTGTAATATAAGGTATTCATTTTTGACTCAAGTACCAAATATCGACAAAACGAACATTATTAACTTCAATTATTACATAACGTTTATAACATGGTAATAAGTGATATAAAAGGAATAATAAACTTAAAAAAGATTCTTAATAAAGTATAAATTAACTTTAGTTTATTATTCAAGAGATTTAAGAACCATCGACTCAAGTCGGACATGAGGTATGGTATTTTCTTATCTCACTTTCAATTCCGTGAGATTTCCATTGATCGCCACTAATTTATTGAATGTGGTGTATTGTGTACTGAAATTATATATATATTATCATTATTATAATTATATTCATGGTATTATGTGATTAATTTGGTGGTTATTATCTTTTGGTCATACGACTCAGTTGAATACAACGTGGTAAAGGGTTTCATCTCACTTTTTATTCCCGTGAGATTCATTCCATATTTGCCACTATTTTTTTTGTGATGTATGTAATCCCATTATTTTAATCTTTAGGTAATATAATTTCAGTTATTAGTATTTACATCTTCATTGTATGATTCTTCTTTCATGTGGCGTATGTTTTGTAAATTACCAAATCGGTAAGGGACCATTCACCCTCCTCTTTATAAAAGACTTCTTTTTGTTATGACTTTTACTTTACATATTATTATGTTAGGACATGTTATTATATTTACATATTAATGTAAAATTTATATCCAAGTAATGAGATTCCATTTTTTATCTCATCAACTAATTTTTTGAATTTTAAAGTGACACTGATATGCTGTCAAATTTTTACAAGGGAACTTCTTTAGCCAGTTTCAATTCTTTGGGTTCAACGTGTACTTATTGAATATGTCAACCAATGAATATGTGTGAATGACCACTAACTGTTTTGAACGTAATATCCAATTATATTGGGTATATTTATATTTTTTACAATTAATTATGAGATTTATTTATCCTTAATTTAAGGATACCATCTTCATAAGGGACTTTATCTCAATTTACATTTCCATTGAGACTTCATTGTTGTTATGCACACATTCACTCTTATATGGTGTGTATACTATCCTTTGACATATTATATCATGGATACCATTATTCTCATGATATTATAAAGTTCTGATTAAATGTTATTCCTGATTTATTTGTATTCAAGAATCTCTCTTTTCGATAAAAAACTCTTTAACAAAAATATCATTTTAAATGTTTCAAAGATCAATTATTCTAAATATTTCTCATTAATGTACATGTTTTCAAAAAAATTTATGATTTATTTATATAGAAATTAATGTTTTCAAATTATAATTGATTTAAAATCTTCAATGTGGTATGGGACACTTTGATTCAAAATATCTCTTTTCAAATGGTTTTGAAAATGAATTGATAAAACATTGTTTTTTCAATATCTTGATTTGATATATTGGAATATGGAAATGTTATATTTCCTTTATTAATGTGTTATATGTTATTATTATTTTATGGTTATTGGGAATTTTTTACGTATACAGGTGGTTCCATAATAAACCTATGGTGGGTGAGCCAGAGATAGCTCTCCATTGCATTGGTTAATGTGACAGAGGTAAACTTGAATGTTTATCCTAAGATATTTAGGGAATATACTGTGATGGGTATTCCAAAAAAACTCCCTATGTATCTATGATAGCTACATTGAATTTATGATATGGATTCTACAAGTTACCTTTATAGTTTATTATTTCTATGTGACTTTAATAAATCTTATTATTTCATGAGCTCAGTAAAAGATTTCATGATTTGTATGTATTTATGAACAAATGTTTTAATTCGTTCTTTTATGAACCGTACTAATATTTTCATGCTCATCCCATGTTTTGAAATTTTTTTACAGGACATAAAGATGAATACGTTCTAGGATGGGATCAAGTAAAAATCATGTTGTCAAAAACATTGAACTTGACATGAATCTTTCTTTCAAGAGTTTTTATTTTATGAAAAACCGGATATTGGGATGAAGTTCCTACCTTGTAATCTTTTGAGATGTAAGAGTTATGTCCTAATTCTCTAAAACTCTATACCTGAAAATATCCTCAATTTGAATTATTAATTTAATTCAACATTATGTAATGATATAATTTCTGATCCTTATAGGAACCATGGGAATGAGAAAACAAAATGGTTGAATAGTGGACTGGACTCTATCATGCCAAATGTGTTTTTATCTACAATACAAGGACCCAGACAAAAATGTTGGGGAAAATGTAATACCCTCGGATTTAGGTAATTAAAAAATTATTTTTTTAAGTATGTAAATGTTTTGGGTGATTATTTGGAGGTGTTAGAGGATATTTGGAATTTTTTTTGGACATTTATGAAGGTGAGATGTTTGAACATGGTAAATAGAAATCGAGAAACTCCTCCATGAAATCTTGAATATTGAAATATAGTCTAATGGGTAGGCACAAGTTTTTTTCCAATTTTTGTATTCACTAAGTAGTACCCATGTGATGTTGGATATAATTATTATTCATGGTTGTATAATGGTTTTTCAAACACTATGATCCAAATATGTGAGGTGATTCTTGAGGAAGAGGAATATGCATGATTAGTACAATGTTTTATTTACCATGTCAGATAAACATTTAATGGTGAAAAGTGAGATCCAATAGGTATATATCTCGCTCGTTTTTGACCTTTAATCACTCTTTGTTAATCTATTTTGATTGAAAGGTAGTTTTATCTCCCCTAAAAGGAAGTTTTGAGTCTTCTCTTCAATATGGAAGCGATCAGTTGTAAATTATTGGTGTGTTGCATCTCAGATTTCAGGTAAATCTCTATTAGTGGTTGTTTTTCTTATATTTCTTCTTCATTCCTCCCTTGGATTAAGGATTCTAGTTTTTGGGGATAGATCCATGATATATAGTTCCAAAAATGAAGATAATTTTTTATGTGGATTTTAGAGAACAAGAGGTATGTATTAATTAGTATATTCAACATGGTTTTGTTCAACAATTTAAGTTGTTATAAATTTTTTCCATATTTTCCAAGGTATGAAAATTCACTTACAACTATTAGTATTAGAAGAAGAAGGATTAGTTTCAGAAATATTAATTTGATAATATTAATTGGGTAATTGATGTGATAATCATGGTGTATATACACTTTAGTGATGGTTTTAATAAAAGGGATTATTTATTTAAATAAATTGAAATGGATCGATGAAAAAAATTTCAATAAAAATGTATGTTTTATTTAAATTTCATAAAATTGTTGATTTGGAAATATTGTGTCATAGTTTCTTGGATTGTGACCATTTTCATAGATGTGAACTTGTTGATGGGGATTTTCTCAATGGAGATCTGGAAAATGGTTAACATGTGTTGACTTTGTAGATCGATGAGAGAACAATCATGTGTATGGATCACTCACTAGTGAATTGATGTATGGATGTTCATATGTGTTTAATGGAATGGTTTATACCAAATGGATTTTTGAACTGGTTTGAAAAACTCGGTTCGTTGTTTTCTATGGAAATTGGTTTTTTTTGTGAAAATGGATTGGCTTGATATAATCAATTTTAATGTATTTAATATAATTTTTATATTTATGGTTTTAAATATTTTGATAAAATGTTCTATCCTAGTGTAATGATTATGGATGTTGTTTGTGGAAAACCTACTGAGTTTCATTAATCACCCCATGTTTTTTCACATTCATGTGTTTACAGATATTTTTCATCAAGACACATGGAAATAAAATGTATCTCATTTTTTTAGCGATTCATCATGATACTATAAGAATTATTTGTGGATTTGTAGCTTGGAGAATGTCTGGATCTATATAAATTTGTATATTAAATTGCTACTTTTGTTGGTTTTCACTTTTTTGTACCCTAGTATTGGTTTTGGTTTCTGTATTGTACTCCTATATGAGTTATGGTATAGTCAAGTATTATTCCCCATTTTTATTACATATAGTAATGTTACACTGGTTTCATGGATACATTATGAGTTTTTTGTTTATGTAATTTTTGTTATAGTTTTTTTATATTCAAAGGTCAAATAATCCCCCGCCTATTAATGAAGCCATTGGCATTTAGTTCCATCCTTTGGTGTATTAGAGATGTCACTTATTTCCAAATTGAAATTCCACCTCGAATCTAGACAATGACAAGGGGAAGAATGTTACAATTCCATTAACAAAAATACAACACAATATATGGAAGATTATGGGGATATTATATCAATATTGTTTAATAATAATTTATTGTGGTGGATGAATACAATAAATAAAAAATCACTTTGAAGAGTGTTGCCTCTTCTTCGTGTATCTGCCGTAGGTTTCCCAAAAATCTATCCTAGAATGTATTTTTTTAAAATAAGGCTTCATTAATGATAGGAAAGATGTTGTTAATGTATTTTTGAATGTTATGGAAAGAAATTATGTCTTTATAGTTTTGACGTAGTGAATGGTAGTGGTGACCTTTTATAAGTGGGGGAAAGTAACCCCATGGAAACTATATAAAAATTTCCCAAAATGAATCCTTAATAAAATAGCCATTACCAAAATAAAATCTTCAAAATAACAATAGATTCAATATTTAAAAGTAAAATATTTAAATATTTTTATATTATTGGAATATTACAGGTTATATAGATATTTAAACATATATCATTTTAGTTTAACCCCCTAGTATAATGATTTTTTATGATCACTACGACAATTAATTTTTACTGTTTCACTATTCATTTTTGTAAAACAATTTGAAGGAAAAAATAGATAATATAAATTATTTTTATTTCAAATATAAAATCCATTTTAAAAAAATCAATTCATTTATGTGGGAAAATATAATTTAAAATTATTCTCATAGACACGGTGAGAATGCGTGTTTTCAAAGATAAAATAGTCAAATGTTTATAAAGTTTTTATGAAAAATTAAAATATGAAAATTATTCTAATTACCAATATTAGATTAATATACATATATTTTAACTAATTTTTCTCTGAAAAGAATTAAATATATTTTAAATTTATAAATAATATAATTGACCTGATTGTTATCAATTAAAATTTAATATTTTTCGTTATTTATCAAAAAGATATACCTTTTAGAGAATTTCCTAAAATTCACAATATGTATATTTTTAAAATATTATTTAAAAAATTATTTCTATTAATTTAAATAAAATATATAAATATTTCAAGCCAATATATTTAAAGTAATGTGGAAATATCTAACAAAACAAGTATTTATAACAAAATAGTTTTTATGTGTAAAATTTTATTAATTATTATTTCTTGTGTGAAAAATAATTATGATTAATATTAAACATTTTATTGGATATATTATATATATATTTCATTTCAAAAAATCATCAAAATTATTTTTTTATTTATTGTGGTCAAACTCTTTTAAGTGCATAAAAATAGTTTTTTTTGAAAATGATTTCGTGTATTTTCAATTTGTTTTAAAATTCATTTCTAATTAACTGGTCACAAAATAATTCATTTTATATAAATGTGTAAACTATATGTATTAATTATTTATTTATTCATATCAATACCTTCTATTCAAATGGCTAGGTGACAACAGTCACATTAAATAATATTATTATAATAGTATGTCACATTGAATTTTAACTCGATGTTTCATTTAACAGAACCTAAAAATAGTGATTCATGTGATAAAATATTATATCCATCTTGAATATAATGAAAATTTTAAAAATATAAAAATAAATTGAATGAAGTATTTCAGAAAATATCTTACTGTTACATTATACCCTCTTAAAATAAAATTATCCCTCAAAATTGATCACATTGGTGCCAATAAATAAGGATACTCTAAATGATTACAACCATAGGATCCCACATTGATTACTCACGCCTTTGGATTTCCCACAAAATATAACTAGTTAAGTGGTTTGGTTTCATAAAACATTATCTATTTGATCCAAAATATCTACTAGTTGTTCGTCATAAGAAATTTCATGCTTCATTGATATGAACTATGAGTTTAATACATGTGATGGATCAGGTATTTACTTCATCAAGATAGATAAATTGAACATGAATTACACCTAAGAGATTTTTTGTGTTAGCTTCAATTTATAGGCTATTATCCCAATATTGTAAATAATTTTAAATGGACCAATATACCTTATCATTATATTTTATTTGAAGAACAATTTCCTCAATTTGTTCTTCATCGATCAATGTCTACTCCAACTCCATCTCCATGAAATTAATATGAAATGTTTTATTCCTAAAGACCTAACTGGTCATAAGATCCATACTAGAATAATAACTCATTCTATCTATCTCTAGTTAACCAATTCTTAGAAAATGTTATCCAATATGGATAAATCTTTATCAAGTGAAGTAATATTGTAATCTCTAAAATAAAAAAACAGTATAACTTAATTCATTTTTAAAAATTTTAACCTTGTAACCCTTCGAAAATTCAAAATTTAAAAATAGTGGCACTAAATTTCACAAAGTCAACAAATAATAAATCCTCCATATATCACTAATCACCTTTATTGTAACACCCCAAGCTTCCATGGTAAGATTCTCTTTGAATAATACAGTAGCATGTGTTGAACGCAACTTCGAGTTCTAACAGAAACCACGACCAATCAATGTAGCTGTTATGAATAGTAATACCCACATTTTGAAATTTTATAAATTTTAACTCTCAAAATGGACTTCATTTTTGGATTTGGAATATCAAAATTAGATAATGGTGAAATTTTGGTACTTTTCGGATAACTTTAATCTTTTGATGAATAGTGAAAATTATTAAATTTTAATTAAAAACAACTTTTTTAATCGAAATAATTAATAGTGATAAATAATGAATTTGAGTAGTTTTAAACTATATTTCGAATATATTCTTACCATTTAATCCAATGTGGGTCATTAGACATAATTTCACATTCAAAACGAACATAAACAAGTGTCAATCTTTTGATAGTTATTGTTTCTTAAAAACACACATTTTATTTTAACAGCAAGAATTAATATTAAATTAATAAATGAAACTTCTATGTTTTTAATTTGGTATAATATACTTCATTATTGAATTCGTAATATCAAAATTATCATAGGGTAATTTTTTGGTATTTTTCTGAAAACATTCAATTTTTGATGAATAGTGAAAAACACTGAGTTACTCTTTAAAACCGTCTTTTTATTTAAATAATAATTTATATTATTTAAATTTATTTTTGGTCAAAATAGATACATCATACCTATATAAATTAAATGTAATTCATTGGAGGCAGTTTATAATAATTATAGATATATAAAAAATTTATTGGACTTTTTCACGATCTTTTACCCACCTCTTAAGTGAATTTGTAAATTCACATAAAACATATTTTCCCCACTTCTGTGAGTGGAATATAGAAAATCCAAGAGACACGGTTAATATAAAGTAGTAAAATGGGGTTCAATAAGATAAAAATAATTTTTAGTGAATAGTAACTTTTAACTTTTATTTACCACGGTAAAAAGTAAATAGGGTAATTAAGGGTAAAAATGATATTATTATTACCCTAAAAAATGTAATAATTATATTTGATAAGTTTAATTCGAACAAAAACAACCTTAGGAATATAATATGACCCTTTAGGTCCACATGGATTAGATTAGGACATTTATTATTATTTAATTCAAAGAAGAGTTAAAAGAGTTAAAATCAATGTTTAATAACTAAAACATTTTTAATATAGGGTTATACATAAGATAAATTCGATTATAAATATTAATTAGAAATATAAAAAGATTTCCTACATATTGTTATTTTAATTATAATTTTTAGGCATTAAATAATTAAATTTATTTATGAAACAATGATGATGTAGTAATTACCTTATTAATGAAAGAATCAAATAAATGGTAATATAAATATTAAAATAAATATAATTTCAACGTTTTTATGAAATAAAAGAATTTTCTAGTTGACTATGACATTTTAGGGCTAATTCAATGTATAATTTTCGAAGTAATCAAGTTGTGATGACTTTCCAAAAAAACAAAATACCAAATAGTGTCAAAATTGACATAAAAGAGTTTTTAAATAAAATATTAAATTATTAATTGATATTAAATTCCTAAATATCTAAGGATCGGCCAAAGGACTTGTATCATGAAATTTGTATCATTAATGGAACACTTGGGGGGACTGTTGGATGTATATAGTATGTTTATTAACTATATATTATAAAAATACAATGTGACATGGTAAGTGTCAAACTAATTAACCAAGATTTAAAACTAATAGATAAGGTTAATATAATGACCCAAACCTGTCTAAAATTTATTGGTTGAAAGGATTTCGACCCATCCCCACCTTATTCTTTGAATAATCCACTTTGGAGCCATTAGAAACCGAATATGAATTTATTATAAATTAATACTTTAAGTTTTACCTAAAGAGACCCTCCTCCCCCTTATAAAAGAACCCAACTTCTATCTAATTATTCACACATTAAAAGCCTTTTGGTTTAGCCAACACCTACCAAAATACTCTCTCAACTTCCATCACGTCATCCTAGAGGCCTTAGTTTGATCAGAAAGCCACCCTAAGGAGCCCTTTTGATCAAATCAAAAGGAAGAACCCGAAGAAGAGATAATGTTTTCACCACCCTCTTTCATGTTCCATTCTTCTTCAACTCCTTATTTTTTTTATTATTTCCATTATAAAATAATAACTCCAGTATCTCCTATATAATTTTATGTTATTATAATTATGGTACAACCAAATTCATTATTCTATCCACCCTTTGAATGACATGTCACCATGCGTGCGTACGTACGACTTACCGTCTCCACATTGTGGTGTAATTGTTATTCAATACATTATTATTTGTATGGGTATAATAATGATGTGCATTTGATGTAAATAATAAATATAACAAGATAATTATTCTTTATATATGATATACCATCCAATTATATATAATTTTAATATCAAAAGAATGATATTTTCACTCGTGTGTACGTACGGATTACCATCTCCATGACGTGATGAGATTCATTTCCAAGTTCACCATTCATCGACGATTATAAAAATATATATTACTAATAAGTATGTAATATATTACATAATAATTCTACTGGAGATATATATATTTATATATATAAGGATTTATGTACATACATATATCTTATTCACTTACTTCCGTTCAATAATATATGAAAACAGAAACAACATTAATGCATATGTATGGACTATCGTCTCAATAAACGGTGATTTCCATTTCATATATATGTATATTATACATATTTATATTCTAAATATATATGATATATTTATCATGTTTTATATTCTCGAAGTATTTAAATCATGGTCTATGTGATACAACCAAGAGTAACAAGTTAAAACACGTACGATAAAGAAAGTGATTATTACCCGAAATGATAATTTAACATGGAAATTATTATGAAATGGGTAATATAAAGTCATAAATGAATCATGTATGATATCATAAATATTAATATGTTTTTGGTATAATTTAATAACATACTACGATCTTCGTACAGGAGGTTAAATGTACCCTCAACTAAAGGAAAGTGCAAGGTAAGGGGTTTTCATCTCACTCCTTATTCCAGTGAGATTCATGCCATATTGCCACTATTACCTTTTGTGTGGTGAATGTAATGCCCATAATTGTATTCATTGTGTAATACACTTTAATTTATGTGTATTTACATATTCATTGTATGATACCTCTTTCATTGGTTGTATGTTTCGTAAGTTACCAAATTGGTAAGGGTTAATTTCACAATCTCTTTATTATCCAAGGTTGTTTTTACGTAAGTATCATTAGGGACATATTTATTATCCATGACCATTTTTTATGAAAGTGTTTTCAAGGGGATTATTTTCTGGTACTTTTTTACTAAAACAACATTCCAAATGTTTTAAATATTTATTCTTCTAAATATTCCTCATTAATGTCTATGTCTTCAAAATGTTTATTTAAGGATTTATTTATATAAACATGAATGCTTTTAACATGATAATTATTTTCAAAAGATTCAAAGTGGTATTGGACACTTTGATTTAAAAATGTCTTCTTTTCTAAATTGAGTGACTTTTAAATGTTTTCATGAAAATGGGTATTTCTCTCAAGGAGTTTTACAAATCATTTTCATCTATGTCAACGTCCTTTGATAAATTTTACACTTGTATGAAGTTGATTTATTATGATACAAATCATCCATATTTTATTTAAGGTTTTGTGATATGTTTGACTATGGATAAGTTTTTTATGCCATTAATGGTTTATGATTAATGTTTTGGCATTTCGTATGCTAGTTTTAATACGAATGTTTATGTTATATTTCATCCTCTTCTTAAGATGAATGTGTTGGACTAGTATGTTCCAGGTTGGGGACCGGTAAATGTAAGCCCTTCGGGTTGGTGTTCAGTTATTAGAGGAACTCTGGGTTGGTGTCTGGTTATTAGAGGCACTCCGGGTTGGTGTCCTGTTATTAGAGGCACTCCGGGTTGGTGTCCCGTTATTAGAGGCACTCCGGGTTGGTGTTCAGTTATTAGAGGCACTCTGGGTTGGTGTCCAGTTATTAGAGGCACTCTGGGTTGGTTTCCAGTAAATAGAGGCACTCCGGGTTGGGTTCCGGTTACAAATAGCTTCTAGGACATGGCACAAGGCCTTGAAAAAGAAATTTTTGTTCAGCATTATGCATTCCATCAGTATGAAAGTGGTTATTGATATTCCATGTGATTATTCAATTAGTGTAATATCTAATTGAATAAGTAAGTGAAATTATTTCATTTCATTTTTTCCATATTATTCTGAAGTTCATGATTAAAAGGCTTTTGTTTTAGTTATACATTTCCTTAAATGTTTATGTTTATTTTTGAAAGTTTCCGCTGTATTATTATCCTTACTGAGCATCTGAGCTCACCCCTTTCTATGTTTTATTTTTCCCAGGACTCCAAGAAGTGTATTGTGATTGATATACAGGGTTAAGCCAAGAGAATAATGGTGTTCATAAAGACTATTTATGTTGTTTTGTATGTATTAAAGTACAATTTAACATTCATGTATGTAATCTATTTTCCAAGACTGCTAAACTGATCGGTACTTCGGGACTTGATTCCTTGTAATCATGTCAATGTATTAAAATAATGCACCATCTCTGGGTAACTCAGGTTGGGGCGTTACGGTTCGTATCAGAGAAGTTTAGAAATAAACTTAGAAACTAGATTTAGATAAACTCTGACTAGTGCACATTACCCTATGATAGACTTTGAGGATTAGTATAGAAGAACTTTCTAGAATTTTAGTTACACTAGTGCAGAAATAGTTTTTTACGTCACCATTTTTTACGTCCGTTATATATAACCGACGTAACAATGCGGCGAGTAGATTTTTCACGTCGACTATTTTCATAACCGACGTTACAAATCGCACCTGTTGGGTTTTTACGTCGGTTATCAAATAACAGACGTAAAAAACCAATGCGCGGGGGGTTTTTTACGTCGGTTATTTTTTAACCGACGTAAAAAAACCCGATATCGACGCGTTTTTTACGTCGGTTATCAAATAACCGACGTAAAAATCCAAAGCGCGGGATCCTTTTTACGTCGGTTTTAAGATAACCGACGTAAAAAAGCTAAAAAATAGTTTATAACGTCGGTTATATAATAACCGACGTTATAAAGCATTTAAAAAAATTAAAGCCCGTGTTCTGTCATTTACGATTTTTTCGATTGACAGTCACCGGCTCGTCTCTCTCTCGCGCGGTAGACCCTAATCGGCCCGTCGATCGCCTGCATTACACTCATTTTGGCTTCATTGTTTATCTTCTTCACTGCTCTCGGATCTATCATCTCAACTCGCGACATTCATGTAAGCCTTCCACGAATTTATTTCATTCGTTTTTGTTTCGATTCTTGATGTGCTTTTCGTTCGTTTTTGAATCTCGTGGAATTTTTTTTATTGCAAATGGTTATTATGTTCATTCAACTCGCAACATTCAACTCGCAAATGGTTATTAAAACATTGTGGATTAGCTTCAGCAAAATCTGAAAAATAATGGGTGGTACTGTAACGTTCCATTCTTCCATCCAAACACATTTTTATGTATTAATAATTATTATGTTTTGTAAAAACAATTATGACCCCCATTTCATTTTTGTTAGATAATTGATCTACGAAAGTGTTATAAATGATTTGATGATCACGATTCACCCACATATATGGTTAGTCATTATGTGACATTTGGGTCCATAATATCCTTCTAATGCATTCGACAATGCATTATATATCATAGATCAATATGGGATACAGATGGTTATACCATGTCCAATGTGTTATGTGATGTGCCTGGTAAGAAATATTATAATAAATTATAGGAAAGCTGATTAACATATCCCAATATGAGGTGAATGAAACTATGTTTTCCCTTGACATATGTTATGACTTATATGATTATGTTTGTGCCACACTCTTATGTTATTCCACATACCAATGTTGTGATCTTGTGAATAAGGTTTTTTAAATCATGTTCCCACTATCATATAAATCATGTCTTATGTTATGCTAAAATTGTTATACTTGGACTCAGGTTTTATGATCTATGATTATATAGAACTGTTTAACTTATCTTTTTGATCATGTGCTTTGTGTATTCTCTTATACCCCCATGGATATCTTTTTATGAGATTAGATATTATATTTATATATATCATGTTTACCCATAATGAGTATCATAAATCGAAACTTTTATTATTTTCATTCCCTAAGTTATAAAAATAAGTATTATGTAGGATGATTCAAAAATTTAATCTGTGAGATGAGTTGATTTATGTGTGAAACCCAGGCCAAACACATATGTATTTTTTATTGGTATTACATATATATAGTTCGACATATACTTTTTTTACATTACCATGATATTAACATTACTTTCTCTAAAGAAATATTAATGTCCTTAGATTATATATCGGATCAAAAGGATATAGTAATTCTAATATATAATCAGAATGATCAGATAATATGACAATATTATTAAACATAAAACAAATGGTCTATATTCATATTTTTAACATGACACTTACGATGTATAGCTATTTGGTGTTGGGTACTTATGAAAACTACTACTACTTTCAATATTTGTTTTATATTTTAAATTGTTTTACATTCAAATTATGATTTTTTTAATATAATCATGTTTTGTCTTATCTTAAAAATATATATTTTTTTGATATTTGTTATAGGTAATAATGATTAGAAGTTGGATTACGGCACATCTAATGAGAAATGAATTTGAGGAAGTTGTTGATGCCTTTTTGGAAATTGCAAAACGAAATTTTCCAAGTAGTGACATTTTTTTCTTTCCATGCCTGAAATGTTTGAATATGAAGAAGTTGAAAAGTAGAGAGATAAAAGATCATCTGATATGTCATGGTTTTAATCCGAGTTACAGCCCTTGGATTTGGCATGGTGAAACTGGACGGAATGTCACTGATGATGATGATTCGCAAGATGGTAACTCCGATGGAATTGAAGAAATGATTCACGATATTGTAGCAGAACAAATTGAGATAGAACCGACAGTTGCACGTCTATATGGTGATGCTGAAAAACCATTATATCCCGGTTGTACAGATTTTACGGTTCTTTCGGCGGTGTTAAGATTGATTAACCTAAAGGAGAAGCATGGATGGAGTGACAGAAGTTTTACAGAGCTGCTACAATTGATGAAAGACATTTTTCCAAAAGATAACGATCTTCCAGATTCACATTACAAAGCCAAGAAAATATTATGCCCGATGGGATTGGGATACAAGAAAATACATGCCTGTCTGAATGACTGCATTATATATAGGAAGGAATATGAATTTCTATCAGAGTGTCCAAAATGTGGGACATCACGGTATAAGGTGAAAGAAAAATCACAGGGTGATGTAGAGATTACAAAGCTCCCTTCAAAGGTATTTTGGTATCTTCTTATAATTATTCGTTTCAAACGTTTATTTGCTAATTCACATGATGCAAAAAGGTTAATATGGCATGCTGAAGAGTGGGTATGTGATGGAAAAATACGTCATCCAGCTGATTGTCCACAATGGACGAAAATTGATGCGCAGTATTCTACATTTGGAAATGAAATAAGAAATCTCAGACTAGGGTTGTGCACAGATGGAATGAATACATACCGAACACTCAGTAGCACACATAGTTCATGGCCTGTTTTATTGGTAATTTACAACCTCTCTCCTGAAGTTTGTATGAAGCGGAAATATGTCATGTTTATTACAATGATCTCTGGTCCAAAGCAACCCGGTAATGATATTGATGTTTACTTGTCACCGTTGATTGATGATTTGAAACTATTATGGGCTGATGGTATTAGGGTGTATGATTCTTATAAAATGGAATATTTTCAACTGCATGCAATGCTTCTGTTCACTATAAATGACTTCCCAGCGTATGGAAATTTGTCTGGATACAGTGTTAAAGGGCATAAAGCATGTCCAATTTGCGAACAACAGACGTCCTATTGTCAATTGCATCATGGGAGGAAAACAGTGTACATGGGTCATCGAAAGTTTTTTCCTATGGAACACCCTTATAGAAGACTAAAAAAGGCATTTAGGGGCTCACAAGAATTTGATACTACACCAAAACCTTTATCCCATGATCTGTATTTTGAAAGGGTGAAAAACCTTGACGTGACATTGGGAAAGACACAGAAATATGGTAATGATAGACATATTTGGAAGAAAAGGTCAATATTTTTGAGCTACCATATTGGAGGTATCATGAAGTTAAACATAATATTGATGTGATGCACGTGGATAAGAATATATGTGATTCTTTGATTGTAACATTGTTAGATATTAAAGGAAAGACTAAAGATGGGTTGAATGCAAGATAAGACTTACTATCAATAGGAATATGTTTGGATTTAGCTCCCACTCTTAAAGGAAGACGAACATTTCTTCCCCCAGCTTGTCATACATTATCGAAGAGGGAGAAAATTAGCTTATGTCAGTGTCTTCATGATACCAAAGTGCCTCAAGGTTATTCTTATAATGTAAAAAAAAATTCTCAATGAAGGACTTGAAGTTTATAGGTATGAAATCACATGACTGTCACGTCATGATGCAACAAATTCTACCAGTTGCATTGCGTGGAATATTGCCCATTCGTGTCAGAAAGACTATAATGAAGTTGTGTTATTTTTTCAATTCAATTTGTCACAAGGCGATTGATGTGAATGCTTTGAACATTTTGGAAAAGGATGCAATTTTAATACTTTGTCAATTGGAAATGTATTTTCCTCCAACTTTTTTTGATATAATGGTGCACATAATGATTCATCTGGTTCTAGAAATAAAGCTTTGTGGACCTATATATCTTCGTTGGATGTATCCTTTTGAAAGGTATATGAAAATATTAAAGGGGTATGTTAAAAATCTATATCGACCTGAAGCCTCCATTATTGAAAAGTATATTTCTGAGGAGGTAGCAGAGTTTTGTACGAGCTACTTGGCTGCGGCGCAACACATAGGTTTGCCTCCATCTCGCCATGAACGAGTTAATAATGAGGGAAATGGGATTCATGGCTTGAAAGTCAAATCATTGTCAGCTGAACAGATGAAGAAGTTAGAATCATACATCTTGAAGAACATAGCTGATGCTCAACCATATATCACATTGCACATTAATGAGTTGAAACAATGTCATCCAAAGAAGAAAGAAATGTGGATTTTGAATGAGCACAACAAAACTTTTTTGTCATGGATTAAAAAGACTTTTCTTGGTAGATCAGATGTATCAGAGACATTAAAATGGATAGTGGGTGGTCCATGCTTAAATGTGATAACATGGTCTGGTTATGACAATAATGGTTATACATTTCATACAAAAGCTCAGGACAACAGAAGTGCAGTTCAGAATAGTGGTGTATTGGTGTTTGCAGAAGCAATGCATTTTTCGAGTGCTAAGGACAAAAACCCAATTTCTGCATCAAATGCATATTATGGAGTGATTGAAGACATATGGGAGGTTGATTAATTTAAAATGAAAGTTCCCGTTTTTAACTGTAAGTGGTTTAACGGTAACAACAGTGTCAGACACGATGAATTTGGAATGACACTTGTTAATCTGAATATATTGGAAGACACAACTGATTATTTTATAATGGCAACACATGCAAAACAATTTTTTTATGTAGTAGATCAATCAGATATGCAGTGGGATATTGTTTTACAAGGGAAAAAACAATATGTTGGTGAGTATGAACTTGATGAATATTCTGATTTATGTGAGATCCCTACTTCAATGGAAATATTAACAGGACATAATGACGATCATGTTGAAGACATAGTTTGTGCCATAAGGAACGATCACGACGAAGGAATTTGGGAAAACAATCCATCTGTACATTCCTAAAATTATAGGTAACATATGTTTATTTCTTGTTTACATTTAATTTTTCCATAAATGTTATATATTGTATGTTTTTTATTTATTAAAACATGTTTTAAAATAAAATAAGTATATGTTATTGTTTGTTTTAAGTTTGTTTAGTTTACTTTATCATGTTTATTGTTGTACCCCTCTCTCTTGGATTTTAATGATCACAATCACTCTCATCGTGTTCTAACTTGTTTTCAAGTGTTTTGATGCTAGGAAAAAGGTTTCCCAGGAGTTGGCCCAAGAAGGCAGATAGTGGACTCTCTGAGTCTACCGGCCAACCGGTTCTTGCCCACCGGCCAGCCGGAGGACCCAGGAAGTAGGCTTGCCCACTGCCTGGTGACACCGGCCAACCGGTGGATGACCACCGGCCAGCCGGTGGTCTCCGGCAGAAGCATTGCTTTCTTCCAGAGCCACCGGTCAGCAGTTGTTAGAGCACCGGCCAGCCGGTATGGGCACCGGCCAACCGGTTCTTGCCCACCGGCCAGACGGAGGACCCAGGCAGTAGGCTTGCCCACTACCTGGTGACACCGGCCAACCGGTGGATGACCACCGGCCAGCCGGTGGAACCCAGATAGAAATCCTGCTGTCTGGACCACCGGCCAGCCAGTAGCTCATTACCGGCCCGCCGGTGTACCACCAGCCAGCTGGTGAGACACCACCGACCAGCCGGTGTTCCCAGTCAAACTAGCCATTGGGCTTTGACCAGACTTGTACTTTTGACCCCCAACGGCCATATTGAATTTGTATATTTGATTACAGTAGTATTAAAATATTTGAATTTGTATATTTGTGAACTGAAGACTATTTTTTTGATTTGAAGGATAATGACAGATCATTCAGATGATCAACCACAAGATTCTGGGGAGGAGCATATTGCTGGTCATACCTCTGGGGATGAACATTCACATGCTCCTATTACGACAAAGAGTTAAAAGGTTGGTAAACGTGGTTGCACACGTTTACCAAAATTATCACTTGCCAGTACGTAGGATCAGAGGATAGTAGTTGAGTTTGATGATGATGATATTTCTAGAGGTCCGAATGCCAAAGATTTTAAGAGTTTTGTTGCAACTCAGGCTAAGACCAAAGTAAGCATTCTGTATGATGATTGGAGAGGTGTGGATAAATAGATTATCTCTCAGTTGTGGGAGACAATTTTGGTAAGATCTTTTGTCATTGTTTGACCATTCTTTTAATTTTTCTGGTATATATAATATTTTTAACCTCTTCTTTATCAGATTTCATTTGATATTCCTGACACTGGAGGAGTCAGGAAGAAATGCTTATCGTTGGCTGCCAGGATATAGAGGGATTTCAAATTAACCCTCACATCTTATTTCATTTATGGTCATAGGAGTCATGAAAATCCATGTCGTATATATCCTTTTATAGATGAAGACACATGGAGACAGTTTTTTGAAAGTAGAAAAAAGAGTCATTTCTGGTAAGGGAAATATAAACTTTTATATACTTTCTTATATAAGTGATTTTATTAATGTTTTGTTAACGATTTCTTATTATTAAATTACAGCAAACAAGGAAAGATCATCAGGAGATCCAATCTAAAAATGTATACCCTCATAGTTTATCTCGGGGAGGGTATACATTATTGAAAGAAAAAATGATAGCTGAAAAATTTCATCAACTAAGAGTTGAGTCTTAAAGCTCTGGAGAGGTGGCCCCTCCATCCCCTCCATCTAGACATGAAAAATGGAAGAGAGCTCGGAAGGGAAAAAAATGGAAATATCTTTCGGAAGAATCGATAATCGTAGCTGAGAGGATTGTAAGATATCTATTTAATTTATTTAAGTTAACTTTTTTCTTCATATAAGTTTCAATCATTACAGAAATGTTCAATTTATTAATACAGGACTCTCTTGAGGAGAAAAGTTCAGAGGGGACATTTACAGCTACTGGGAGGGAAGATATTTTATTTGCAGCATTGGGAAGGCCCGAACATCCTGGTCGTGTAAGAGGATATCCAACAGGTGCATCAGTAAGAAAAGTGTTTCCACGTTCTTCAACTTCTAACATTGAGGGGGTTTATAAAAAAATAGAATACTTGGAGGCTGAAGTTCAAAATATTAATGCGATGATGGAAGACAAGATTAGAGATTCGGTGCAGTCTATTTTGCAGAAATGCAAAGAAAATTTCAGACTGCAGCTCCCACTCCTCCACCTCCCCCTGCAGACCCCATTATATATCCTCCACCTCCGCCAGTAGCTCCCACTCCCCCACCTCAGCCTGCGGACCCCATTTATTATCATATGCCTCCGCCGCAGCTTCCTACATATTGCGAGTTGTATGTTGATGATTCTCAACATCATATAGTAGCATACGGGTTGGTATATTGTATAGGAGATACAGTTCATCATCAACAATTAGAGGTAGAGAATCAGAGGGTCACTGTACAGGATATTATAGATAGATCAGCTAGGGTACCAATACCTACAGATGAGGTGGCGACAGTTGGACAGAGTATCGACCATTTTTTAGTTTGGCCATCCAGACTTCTTCAACTCATTACCATAGAGGTATGAATGTTTTATCTTTTATTTTATTTTTTTATTAAAGTTGTTTTATCATTTGAAAACTACTATAATTCTCAATTTTTTTTCACAGAAATACTTCAAACGTAAAGAAATACTGTATAGACAACAACAAAGACAACAGGCTATGACATCAGATACAGATTCCAGTGGTCTTGACAGATTGCCACGATATTCACATTTGTTGTTGGGTTTTTATGAGTTTCCAATGGAATCTCATGTTTGTGGACGTGAAATAACTGTGGGGATTACAAAATCTGATATCATGGAGCTTTTTACTGGAGATAAGTTGGGCATCAACGTGGTGCAAATTTTTTCCATGTAAGTCTTAACACCTTTTCCCTGCATTATATTTATTAAAAATGTATACTTATATATGTTTTGTATTAGGTATCTTTATAAAATTTGTGAGAGGAATGAACTGACAGAAGTATATGGATTCATGGACCCACAATTGATTTCCCCTGAAGCATGTGCATTGACTGAGGAACAAAGAATGGTTTATATTGCTGAAAGATTTGAAAAGAATATAATCCAACAATGTTGGATGATGCCTTTTTGTGAGAGGTATGAAACACATTTCTCTCAAATAGTTAATTATCTGTTAACATAAAAAACCACTAACATTAAATTTCCTTTTATCAGTAATCATTGGATGTTAGGGATTTTTTGCCCAAGGGAGAAAGCTCTTTATTGGATATGCTCTGTTCATGGTGATGTGCGGGCACGTTTTAAGAATATATTGGAAAAGTAAGTTTCAATTTCTCAATAGTTTTATATATTATAATAATTTTTAAATTTACCCCATTCGTATTATTTTCTAACAGTACATGGGCCTACTTTCAAAAAAACACAAAGAAAAGAAATGCAAAGATCAAATATGTAAATGTGAAGGTAAATTTCCATTTATAATTTGTACTTTTTGATTTATTACATAAAAATAATATATTGAATTTACACTCATTCAAAACATAATTTTCATGAACAACAAGGCCTCATCGAATGCAGATATTATATGTTAAGATTTATGTATGAAATAATAACAACTGGGACAGTTGTGAATTTTGACCTGGTACGATTTCCTCTTAAACTTTTCCATAATATTTCAATTTGATTTATTCATTATACACGTAAACTATCTTCTTTTTCATTTGTAGCTTTTCGATGACCCTCAACCCTATACTACTAAAGACATCAAACACGTAAAAGTGGAGTGGTCAAATTATTTTACAGGTTTGATTGAATTTTAGATGTTTGTAATGTAAAATGTAATTTTGAATATTGTCGTTTTAATAGTCTATTTGGTAGTTGTTTAGGTTTGATTTAGTTTTTTTTGAAGTTGACAGTGTAAGTTTTGAATGTTATATAAGTGAATGCTTAATTTTTCTCTACTTATTGTTTTGGTCTACTTTTGATGGTTCTTCTGGTATGGATTTGGGTCTGTTGGGGAGAGGTTCCCAGGGTGTGGGGGTGTGTTCAGTGGGGTTGGGGGTGTCCAGCGGTCTGGGAGGGCTGTCCGGTGGGGTGGGGGACAATCTTGGGGGGTGGCAGGGATGTCTAGGGGTGTGGGAAGCCGGTCCAGGGGTGTGGGAGTGCTGTCTAGGGGTGGGGGGTTGTCCAGGGGTGTGGTGGGGTTTGTCAAGTGGGGTGAGGGGGTGAGGAGGTGTTGTTCAGGCGGGTGGGGGGTCGGGGGGCAGTCCAGGAGTGTGGTGGGGGCTCCAATAGGGTGGGGGAGGGTTGTCCAAGGGGTATACATGAGGGTGGGAGCTCCAATGGGGTGGGGGAGGGCTTTCCAGGGGGTATACATGAGGGTGAGGGCTCCAACGGGGTGGGGGAGGGCTGTCCATGGGGTATAAATGAGGGTGGATGCTGTCTAGTGGGTAAGTTTTATATGTTATCTATTTACATGCTTATTTTTGATGTACTTCTGTTTTTGTGTTATGATTTCTTGATTTACTTTCTGGTTAATTCTGGTGGAGAGAAGATCACTGCATTCTTTTTAAAAAAAAAATTGGGTTTATCATGTCGGTTATTTAATAACCGACATTATAAAAGGCCTGTAAAATAGTTTATCATGTCGGTTATTTAATAACCGACATGATAAAAAGCCTGGAAAATGGTTTATCACGTCGGTTATTTAATAACCGACGTGATAAAAGGCTTGCAGAATGGTTTATCACGTCGCTTATTTAATAACCGACGTGATAATGGTCCTGGAGAATGGTTTAGCACGTCGGTTATTGAATAACGGACGTTCTAAACGGCCTGTACAAGGGTTTATCACGTCGGTTATTGACTAACGGACGTGATAAACCCCCTCCCCCGGTTTTTCACGTCGCTTTTATATGAACCGACGTGAAAAACCACGCTCAGCTCGGTTTATCACGTCGGTTCTTAGAGAACGGACGTGATAAACCACCCTCACCCCAGTTTATCACGTCGGTTCTTCGATAACCGACGTGATAAACCATTCTCCAGGCCGTTTATCATGTCGGTTCTAAAATAACCGACGTGATAAACATCTCGATTTTATGCTTTTTGACGTCGGGTTTTAAATAACCGACCTCAAAAACCTTATTTATAACGTCGCACGTATTAACGTCGGCTAGAAACCAACGTAAAAAATTAAAAATAACCGATGCAAAAAATGTTTTCTGCACTAGTGTTATGTAGAGATTTTGTGATTTTTCCAAGAAAATACATCCCTATCTAGATACGAGCAGGTAGAGGCGGCTTTCGCACAGATGTACCTAGGGGTAAAACCCGAAAACACCGCTTTGAGCTAACTCGAATGGGAACTGGTGCACGACAATGGGCCTTGCTACACTCTTGGTTACGACACTCATGGGGGATATGCTTAGGATAATTCCCATTTTCTTTACAACCCACTATGAAGGGTTTATGAGTATATATCTTCTCAAGAAAACATTTTTATGATTATGGATTATATCCATAAACTGTTTAATTTATGATTCAGTGTTTTAAAAGTTTGGGATTAGGTATTTTTATTCATAAACTAATCCAGTTTATGCCATTTTTTAGAAATGGCTCCCAGTAGAGGGAATGAGAACTCCAACAATACGCATGATCCATAGAATAAGAAGGATCATATCTTTCATTGTATTAAGCCATCATTTAGAAGGGAAATAGTATCCCACGTATTATCATCATATGAAGAAATAGTATCATTTGTTGATAAGATAAGTAAAGAGTTCACTGAGTCCTATGGCTTCAAAGGGAAGCAAGAGAATAAAAGGATGGAAGAGAGAAAGATGGATGAATTATATCTAGTATTCTATAAGGAATAAGTGAGCATGAATGTAATCAATAAGTTTTTATGGTAATTCAGGATGATTCACTGTTTTAAAAGAATACAAGATGAAGGTATTCACATGCTATTACGGGGTAAAAAGGATTTACATTATGTTTATCTTTCATATAAATTTTGTACTGAGAGTTTAAAAAATTATTTTGGATAAGTCTAATGGTTGGAAGGGATTATGTTTGAAAGGTTATTTTTGGATCTTTATAAAAGGAAAACACGCAGACCGTGTGACAACCCGTCGCGTCAGACAAAGCTGCAAGAATAGAACCCACAACCATAGTGCGATTGGGATATATCGCCTACCACTGGACTATTTCAAGGTCCTGGATTGTATAATGTAGTTTCTTTTTAAGGGGTCTGATATATGAATTATAAATTAAATATATTTAGAACCCTATAAAATTAGTATAAATAGAGTATTTTTTAGTTGTATTATGTTTTGGAGTGAAAGATGAGTTTGTGGTAGATTTTTATTAATGGATAATGCTCTAATTATAAGATAAGTATATCTCTTTATTATCTTAGCCAATCTCATAAAACAATTCCTCAAAATTACGAAAAGGAACTTAGAAAAAAAATGTTGTCCTAGATGATACCATAGGTCATCGCAAATTTATGGCTTTGGGATTGTTGGCCTTTTTATAGCCATGTTATCTACCACACTCCATCAGATATTGATGGTTAGATTTCTCTTCCATATCCTTATTTTCCTACATGGAACCCTAGTTTTTGTTATTTTCGGTAACCTTCATACTTAGCACTCTTTATTTTAAATAGAGGATTCATTAATCCATTTTTCGATGTGGGATTTCAAAAAGGTTATTTTGAAATGTCAACCCCATGTTTCCAATAAGGAGCATAAATTGTGAGGACACAACTTATTGAAGGAGGGTATAATGTAACACCCCAAGCTTCCACGATACGATTCTCTATGAATAATACAGTAACGTGTGTTGAACGCAACTTCGAGTTCTAACACACACCACGGCAAATCAATGTAGCCGTTATGAATAGTAATACCAACTTTTTGAAATTTTATAAATTTTAACTCTCAAAATGGACTTCATTTCTAAATTCAGAATATCGAAATTATCTAAGGGTGAAATTTAGGTACTTTTCAGATAACGTTCATGTTTTGATGAATACTAAAAATTACAAAATTTTAATTAAAAACAACATTTTTAATCGAAATAATTAATAGTGATAAATATATAATTTGAGTAGTTTTAAATTATATTTACAATATATTTTTACCATTTAATCCAATGTGGGTCATTGGACATAATTTCATAGTTAAACCGGACATAAACAAGTGTCAATCTTTTGATAGTTATTGTTTCTTAAAAACACGAATTTTGTTTTAACAACGTGAATTAAATTTAAATTAATAAATTAAAAATTTATGTTTTTAATCTGTTAAAATATACTTCATTATTGAATTCGTAATATCAAAATTATCTTAGGGTAAATTTTTGGTATTTTTCTGAAAACATTCATTTTTTGATGAATAGTGAAAAACACTGAGTAACTCTTTAAAACCGGCTTTTTATTTAAATAATTATTAATATTATTTAAATTTATTTGTGGTCAAAATAGATACATAATACCTATAAAATTCAATGTAAATCATTGGAGGCAGTTTATAATAATTTTAGATATATAAAAATTTTATTGAACTTTTTCACTGTCTTTTATCCACCTCCTAGGAGAATTTGTAAATTCACATAAAACTTGATTTTACCGCTTCTGTGAGTGGAATTTATAAAATCCTAGAGACACGGATAATATCAAGGAGTAAAATGTGGTTTAATAAGATAAAAATAATTTTTAGTGAATAGTAACTTTTTACTTTTATTACCCCGGTAAAAAGTAAATATGGTAATTAAGGGTAAAAATGATATTATTATAACCCTAACACATGTACTAATTCTATTGGATAAGTTTACTTCGAAAAAAACAACCATAGGAATAAAATATGACCCTTTAGGTTCACATGGATTAGATTAGGACAATTATTGTTATTTAATTCAAAGAAGAGTTAAAAGAGTTAAAATCAAAGATTAATAACTAAAACATTTTTAATATAGGGTTTTACATAAGCTAAATTCGATTATAAATGTTCATTAGAAATATAAAAAGATTTCCAACATATTGGTATTTTAATTATAATTTTTAGACATCAAATAGTAAAATTTATTTATGAAACAATGATGATGCAGTAATAACCTTATTAATGAATGAATCAAATAAATGGTAATATATATATTAAAATAAATATAATTTCAAAGATTTTATGACGTCCAAGAATTTTCTAGGTGAATATGACATTTTACGGATAATTCAATGTATCTTGTTCGAAGTAATCAAGTTGTGATAACTTTCCAAAAAAACAGAATACCAAATAGTGTCAAAATCGTCATAAAAGAGTTTTTAAAAAAAATATTATATTATTAATTGATATTAAATTCATAAATACCTAAGGTTCGGCCAATGGACTTGTATCATGATAGGTGTATCATCAATGGACCACTTGGGGGTCTCTTGGAGGTATATATTATGTTTATTAACAATATAATATAAAAATACAATGTGACATGGTAAGTGTCAAACTAATTAACCAAGAGTTAAAACTATTAGATAAGGTTAATATAATGACCCAAACCTGTTCAAAATCTATTGGTTGAAAGGACTTTGACCCATCCCCATCTTATTCTTTGAATAATCCACTTTGGATCCATTAGAAACCGAATATGAATTTATTATAAATTAGTATTTTAATTTTTCCCTAAAGAGCCCCTCCCCCCCCTTATAAAAGGACCCAACTTCTATCTAATTCTCCACACCTTCAAAGCCTTTTGGTTCAGCCAAACCCAACAAAAATACTCTCTTAACTTCCATCACCTAAACCTAGAGGCCTTAGTTTGATCGGAAAGAAAACCTATGGAGCCCTTTTGATCAAATCAAAAGAAAGAACCCGAAAAAGAGGTAATGTTTTCACCACCGTCTTTCAAGTTCCTTTCTTCTTCAAATTCTTATTTATTTATTATTTCCATTTTAAAATAATTACTCCAGTATCTCCTATATACTGTGATGTTATTATGATTATGGTATAACAAAATTCATTATTCTATCCACCCTTTGAATGACATGTCACCATGCGTGCGTATTTACGACTTACCGTCTCCACATTGTGGTGTAATTGTTATTCAATACATTATTATTTGGATGGGTATAATAACGACGTGTATTTGATGTAAATAGTAAATATAAAATGATAAGGATTCTTTATATATGATATACTATCCAATTATATATTATTTTAATATCAACAGAATGATATTTTCGCTCGTGTGTACGTACGGATTACCGTCTCCATGACGCGATGAGATTCATTTCCAAGTTCACCATTCATCGACGATTATAATAATATATATTACTAATAAGTATGTAATATATGACATAATAATTCTACTGGAGATATATATATTTATATATATAAGGATTGATGTACTTACATATATCTTATTCACTTACTTCCGTTCAATACTATATGAAATCAGAAACAACGTTTATGCGTACGTACGGACTACCATCTCCATAAACGTTGTTTTCCATTTCATATATATGTCTATTATACATATTTATATTCTAAATATATATGTTATATTTATCATGTTTTATATTTTGGAAGTATTTAAATCATGATCTAAGTGATACAACCAAGAGTAACAAGTTAAAACACGTACGATAAAGAAAGAGATTATTACCCGAAATATTAATTTAACAAGGAAATTATTATTAAATGGGTAATATAAAGTCATAAATTAATCATGTATGATATCATAAATATTCATATGGATCTGGTATAATTTAATAACATACTACGATCTTCGTACAAGAGGATAAATGTACCCTCGACTAATGGAAAGTTCAAGGTAAGGGGTTTTCATCTCACTCCTTATTCTAGTGAGATTCATTCCATATTGCCACTATTACCTTTTGTGTGGTGAATTTACTCCCCATAATTGTATTCTTTGTGTAATACACTTTAATTTATTTTTATTTATATATTCATTGTATGATACATCTTTCATGGGTTGTATATTTCGTAAGCTACCAAATTGGTAAGGGTTAATTTCACAATCTATTTATTATCCGAGGATGTTTTTACGTAAGTATCTACTGGGAAATATTTATTATCCATGTCCATGATTTATGAATGATTTTTAAAAGGGATTATTTTAAGGGACTTTTTTACTAAAACATAATTTCAAATGTTTTAAATATTTTTTCTTCTAAATCTTTCTCATTAATGTCCATGTCTACAAAATGTTATTAAAGATTTATTTATATGGACATGAATGTTTTAAAATGTTAATTCCTTTCAAAAGATTCAAAGTGGTATGGGACACTTTGATAAAAAAAAATTCTTTTCTAAATTGTGTGAATATTAAATGTTTTCATGAAAAGGGTTATTTCTCTCAAAGAGTATTACAAATCATTTTCATCTATGGAAACGTCCTTTGATAAATTTTACACTTGTATGAAGTTGATTTATTATGATACAAATCATCCATATTGTATTTTAGGTTTTGTGATATGTTTGACTATGGATGAGTTATTTTTATGACATTAATGGTTTATGATTAATGTTTTGGAATTTCGTATGCTAGTTTTAATACGAATGTTTATGTTATATTTCATCCTCTTCTTAAGATGAATGTGTTGGAATAGTATGTTCTGGGTTGGGGACTGGAAAATGTAAGCCCTCTGGTTGGTGTCCGGTTATTAGAGACACTCCGGGTTAGTGTCCGGTTATTAGAGTCACTTCGGGTTGGAGTCCGGTTATTAGAGGCACTTCGGTTTGGTGTCCGGTTATTAATGACACTCCGGGTTGGTGTCCAGTTATTAGAGACACTCCGGGTTGGTCTCTGGTTATTAGAGGCACTCCGGGTTGGTGTCCGGTTAATAGAGGCACTCCGGGTTGGGTTCGGGTTATAGTTAGCCCCTAGGTCTTGGCATAAGGCCTTGACAAAGAAATTAAAGTTCAGAATTATGAATTCCATCATTATGAAAGTGGTTATTGATATTTCATGTGATTATTCAATTAGTGGAATATCCAATTGAATAAGTAAGTGGAAATATTTCATTTCATTTTTTCCATACTATTCTGAAGTTCATGATTAAAAGGCTTTTGTTTTAGTTATACATTGCCTTAAATTTTTATGTTTATTTATGAATGTTTCTACTGTATTATTATCCTTACTGAGCATCTAAGCTCACCCCTTTCTATGTTTTATTTTTCCCATGATTCAAAGAAGTGTATTGTGATTGATATGCATGGTTAAGGCAAGGGAATAATTGTGTTCATAAATATTATTTATGTTGTTTTGTATGTATTAATGTACAATATAACATTAATGTATGTTATATATTTTCCAAGACTGCTAAACTGATCAGTCCATCGAGACGTGATTCCTGGTAATCATACCAATGTATTAAAATAATGCACCGGCTCTAGGTAACTGGGGTCGGGGCGTTGCAGTTAGTATCAGAGGAAGTTTAGCAATAACCTTGGAAACTGGATTTAGATAAACTTTAATTAGCGCACATTACCCTAAGATAGACTTTGAGGATTATTATAGAAGAACTTTCTATAATTTTAGTAATGAATATATTTTATGAGTTTTCAAAACAAATACATCCCTGTCTAGATACGAGTAGGTAAAGGCGGCTCTGGCATAGATGTACCTAGGGGTAATACTCGAAAACACCGCTTTGAGCTAGACTCAAACGGGAACTGGTGCACAACAATGGGCCTTGCTGCACTCTTGGTTACGACACTCCTGGGGGATATGCTTAGGATAATTCTCATTTTCTTTACAAACCAATATGATGGGTTTAAGAGTATATATCTCCACAAGAAAACATTTTTATGATTATTTATTGTATCCATAAACTATTTAATTTATGATTAACTATTTTAAAAGTTTGGGATTAGGTATTGCTATTCATAAACTAATCTAGTGTATGTAATTGTTTAGAAATGGTGCCCAGTAGAAGGAATGATAACTCCAACAATACACAAGATCCAAAGAATAAGAAGGATCATATCTTTCATGGTATTAAGATATCATTTATAAGGGAAATAGTCTTCCACATAATATCATCATATGATGAAATAATATCATGTGTTTATAAGATAAGTAAAGAGTTCACTGAGTCCTATGGCTTCAAAGGGAATCAAGAGAAGAAAATTATGGAAGAGATAAAGATGGATGAATTATATCCAATATTCTATAAGGAATAAGTGATCATGAATGTAATCAATAAGGTTGTATGCTAATTTAGGATGTTTCAGCGTTTAAAAAGAATACATGATGATGGTATTCACATGCTATTACAGGGTAAAAAGGATCTAAATAATGTTTATCTTTAATGAATATTTTGGACTGAGAGTTTACAGAAGTATTTTGGATAAATTTAAAGGTTGGAAGGGATTATGTTTGAAATGTTATTTTTGGATTTTTATAGAAGGCCAACACATAGACCGTGTGACAACCCATCGTGTCGGACAAAGCTGCCAGAATCGAACCCATAACCATAGTGCGATTGGGATTTATCACCTACCACTGGACTATGTGAAGTCCCTAGATTGAATAATATAGTTTCTTATTAAGGGGTATGATATATGAATTATAAATACATAATATTTGGATCCATATAAAATTAGGATAAATAGAGTATTTTTGAGTTGTATTATGTTTTTGAGTGAAAGATGAGTTTGTGGTAGAAATTTATTAATGAATAAAACTCTAATTATAAGGTGAGTATATCTCCTTATGATCTTATCCAATCTCATAAATAACTTCCTCAACATTAATAAAATGAACTTAGAAAAAAAAATTGTCCTAGATGATACCTTAGATCATCGCAAATTTATAGCTTTGGGATTGTTGGCCTTTTCATAGCCATGTTCTCTACCACAATCCATCAGATATTAATGGTTATATTTCTCTTCCATATCCATATTTTCGTACATGGAACCCTATTATGTGTTATTTTCGGAAACCTTCATACTTACCACTCTTTATTTTAAATAGAGGCCTCATTAATCCATTTTTTGATGTGGGATTTCAAAAAGGTTATTTTGAAATGTCAACCCCAAGTTTCCAATACCACACATAAATTGCGAGGACATAATTTATTGAAGGAGGGGAGAACGTAACACCCCAAGCTTTCACGGTATGATTCTCTTTGTATTAATACAGTAGCGTGTGTTGAACGCAACTTCGAGTTCTAATACACACCATGACCAATCAATGTAGCCGTTATTAATAGTAATACCCACTTTTTGAAATTCTATAAATTTTAACTCTCAAAATGGACTTCATTTTTGGATTCGGAATCTCGATATTAGCTAAGGGTGAAATTTTGGTACTTTTCGGATTACCGTAATGTTTTAATGAATAGTGAAAATTATCAAATTTTAATTAAAAATAACTTTTTTAATAAAAATAATTAATAGTGATAAATAATTAATTTGATTATTTTTAAATTATATTTAGAATATCATTATACCATTTAATCCAATATGGGTCATTGGACATAATTTCACATTTAAACCGAACATAAACAAGTGTCAATATTTTGATAGTTATTGTTTTTTAAAAACACGCATTTTGTTTTAACAACGGGAATTAATTTTAAATTAATAAATTCAAATTCTATGTTTTTAATTTGGTAAAATATACTTCATTATTAAATTCGTAATATCAAAATTATCTTAGGGTAATTTTTTGGTTTTTTTCTGAAAACTGTCATTTTTTGGTGAATAGTGAAAAACACTGAGTTACTCTTTAAAATCAGATTTTTATTTTAATAATTATTTATATTATTTAAATTTATTTTTTGTCCAAATAGATACATAATACCTATATAAATTCAATGTAATTCATTGGAGGCAGTTTAAAATAATTTTAGATATATAAAAATTTTATTGAACTTTTTACTATCATTTACCCACCTCCTAGGAGAATTTTTAAATTCACATAAATCCTAATTTTACCACTTATGTGAGTGGAATTTAGAAATTCCAAGAGACATGGTTAATATCAAGGAGTAAAATTTGGTTCAATAATATAAAAATAATTTTTAGTGAATAGTAACATTTTACTTTTATTTACCACGGTAAAAAGTAAATAGGGTAATTAAGGGAAAAATGATATTATTATTATGCTATACATGTCCTAATTCTATTGTATAAGATTAATTAGAAAAAAACAACTTTATGAATAAAATATGACCCTTTAGGTCCACATGGATTAGATTATAACAATTATTATTATTTAATTCAAATAAGTGTTAAAAGAGTTAAAATCAAAGTTTAATAACTAAAACATTTTTAATATAGGGTTATACATAAGATAAATTCGATAATAAATATTCATTAGAAATATAAAAATATTTCCTACATATTGGTATTTTAATTATAATTTTTGAACATTAAACAATTAAATTTAATTATGATACAATGACGATGCAGTAATAACCTTATTAATGAAAGAATCAAATAAATGGTAATATATATATTAAAAGAAATATAATTTCAAAGTTTTTATGAAATCCAAAAAATTTCTAGGTGAATATGACATTTTAGGGCAAACTCAATGTATCTTTTTCTAAGTAATCAAGTTGTGATGACTTCTCAAAAAAACAAAATACCAAATAGTGTCCAAATTGACAAAAAAGAGTTTTAAAAACAAATATTATATTACTAACTGATATTAAATTCCTAAATATCTAAGGATCATCCAAAGGACTTGTATCATGATAGGTGTATCATCAATGGACCACTTGGGGGTCTCTTAGAGGTATATAGTATGTTTATTTTCAATATAATATAAAAATACAATGTGACATGGTAAGTGTCAAACTAATTAACCAAGAGTTAAAACTAAAAGATAAGGTTAATATAATGACACAAAGCTGTCTAAAATCTATTAGTTGAAAGGATTTCGACCCATAACCACCTTATTCTTTGAATAATCCACTTTGGATCCATTATAAACTGAATATCAATTTATTATAAAATAGTACTTTAAGTTTCCCCTAAAGAGCCCCTCCTCCCCCTTATAAAAGGACCCAACTTCTATCTAATTCTTCACACCTTCAAAGAATTTTGGTTCGTCCAAACCCTACCAAAATACTCTCTCAACTTCCCTCACCTCATCCTAGAGGCCTTAGTTTGATCGTAAATCCAACCTAAGGATCCCTTTTGATCAAATCAAAAGGAAGAACCCGAAGAAGAGGTAATGTTTTCACCACCCTCATTCAAGTTCCTTTCTTCTTCAACATCTTCTTTAGTTATTATTTCCATTCTAAAATAATTACTCCAGTATCTCATATATACTATGATGTTGTTATAATTATGGTACAACCAAATTCATTATTCTATCCACCCTTTGAATGACATGTCACCATGCGTGCGTACATACGGCTTACCATCTCCACGTTGTGGTGTAATTGTTATTCAATACATTATTATATGGATGGATATAATAACGATGTGTATTTGATGTAAATAGTAAATAAAACATGACAAGTATTATTTATATATGATATACCATCCATTTATATATTATTTTAATATCAAAAGAATGATATTTTCGCTCGTCTGTACGTACGGATTACCGTCTCCACGACGCGATGACATTCATTTCCAAGTTCACCATTCATCGACGATTATAAAAATATATATTACTAATAAGTATGTAATATATGACATAATAATTCTACTTGAGATATATATATTTATATATATAAGGATTTATGTACTTACATATATCTTATTCACTTACTTCCGTTCAATACTATATGAAAACAGAAACAGCGTTTATGCGTACGTTCGGACTACCGTCTCCATAAATGGTGTTTTACATTTCATATATATGTCTATTATACATATATATATTCTAAATATATATGATATATTTATCATGTTTTATATTCTGGAAGTATTTAAATCTTGATCTATGTGATACAACCAAGAGTAAGAAGTTGAAACAGGTACGATAAAGAAAGCGGTTATTACCCAAAATATTAATTTAACATGGAAATTATTATTAAATGGGGAATATAAAGTCATAAATGAATCATGTATGATATCATAAATATTAATATGGACCTGGTATAATTTAATAACATACTAAAATCTTCGTACAGGAGGTTAAATGTACCCTCGACTAATGGAAAGTTCAAGGTAAGGTGTTTTCATCTCACTCCTTATTCCAGTGAGATTCATGCCATATTGCCATGATTAACTTTTGTGTGGTGAATGTACTGCCCATATTTGTATTCGTTGTGTAATAAACATTAATTTATGTTTATTTGAATATTCATTGTATGATACCTCTTTCATGGGTTGTATGCTTCGTAAGATACCAAATTGGTAATGGTTAATTTCAGAGTCTCTTTATTATTCGAGGATGTTTTTATGTAAGTATCTACTAGAAGATATTTATTATCCATGTCCATGTTTTATGAAAGAGTTTTCCAAGGGATTATTTTAAGGGACTTTTTTTACTAAAACATCATTTCAAATGTTTTAAATATTTTTTCTTCTAAATAATTCTTATTAATGTCCATGACTTCAAAAGGTTTTTTAAGGATTTATTTATATGGACATGAATGTTTTAAAATATTAATTCATTTCAAAATATTCAAAGTGGTATGGGACACATTGATTAAAAAATGTCTTCTTTTCTAAATTGTGTGACTTTTAAATGTTTTCATGAAAAGGGGTATTTCTCTCAAAGAGTTTTACAAATAATTTTCATCTGTGTCAACGTCCTTTGATAAATTTTACACTTGTATGAAGTTGATTTATTATGATACAAATCATCCATATTGTATTTAAGGTTTTGTGATATGTTTGACTATGGATGAGTTTTTTTATGACATTAATGGTTTATGATTAATGTTTTTGCATTTTTTATGCTTGTTTTAATACGAATGTTTATGTTATATTTCATCCTCTTCTTAAGATGAATGTGTTGGAATAGTATGTTCTGGGTTGGGGACCAGTAAAATTAAGCCCTCCAAGTTGGTGTTCGGTTATTAGAGGCACTCCATGTTGGTGTCCGGTTTTTAGAGACACTTCGGGTTGGTGTTCGGTTATTAGAGGCACTTTGGGTTGGCGTCTGGTTATTAATGGCACTCTGGGCTGGTGTCCGGTTATTAGAGGCACTCCGGGTTGGTGTTCGGTTATTAGAGGCACTACGGGTTGGTGTCCGGTTAATAGAGGCACTCCGGGTTGGGTTCGGGTTACAGTTAGCCCCTAGGTCTTGGCACAAGGCCTTGACAATGATATTAAAGTTCAGCATTATGCATTACATCATTATGAAAGGGGTTATTTATATTGCATGTGATTATTCAATTAGTGGAATATCCAATTGAATAAGTAAGTGGAATTATTTCATTTCATTTTTTCCATATTATTCTGAATTTCATGATTAAGATGGTTTTGTTTTAGTTATACATTGCCTAAAATGTTTATGTTTATTTATGAATGTTTCCGCTGTATTATTATCCTTACTAAGCATCTGAGCTCACCCCATTCTATGTATTATTTTTCCCAGGATTCCAAGAAGTGTATTGTGATTGATATGTAAGGTTAAGACAAGGTAATACTTGTGTTCATAAATATTATTTATTTTGTTTTGTATGTATTAATGTACAATATAACATTCATGTATTTTATCTATTTTCCAAGACTGCGAAACTGATCGGTCCTTCGAGACTTGATTACTTGTAATCATACCAATGTATTAAAATAATGCACTAGCTCTAGGTAACTGGGGTCGGGGCGTTACAGTTGGTATCAGAGGAAGTTTAGAAATAACCTTGGAAACTAGATTTAGATAAAATCTGATTAGTGCACATTACCCTAAGATAGGATTTGAGGATTAGTATATAAGAACTTTCTAGAATTTTAGTAATGTAGAGATTTTGTGAGTTTTCCAAGAAAATACATCCCTATCTGGATACGAGCAGGTAGAGGCGGCTCTGGCATAGATATACCTAGGGGTAAAACCCGAAAACACTGCTTTGAGCTAGACTCGAATGGGAACTGATGCACGACAATGGGCCTTGCTGCACTCTTGGTTACGACACTCCCGGGGGATATGCTTAGGATAATTCTCTTTTTCTTTACAAACCAATATGAAGGGTTTATGAGTATATATCTCCTCAAGAAAACATTTTTACGATTATGTATTGTATCCATAAACTGTTTAATATATGATTAAGTGTTTTACATGATTGGGATTAGGTATTTCTATTCATAAACTTATCTTGTGTATGCCATTGTTTAGAAATGGCACCCATTAGAAGAACTGAGAACTCCAACAATACGCATGATCCAAAGACTAACAAGGATCATATCTTTCATGGTATTAAGACATCATTTAGAAGGGAAATAGTCTCCCATGTATTATCATCATATGAAGAAATATTATCATGTGTTTATAAGATAAGTAAAGGGTTCACTAAGTCCTATGGATACAAAGGAAAGCTAGAGAAGAAAATGATGGAAGAGAGAAAGATTGATAAATTTTATCAAATATTCTATAAGGAATAAGTGAGAATGAATGTAATCAATAAGGTTTTAGGGTAATTTAGGATGTTTCAGTGTTTTAAAAGAATACATGATGAACGTATTCACATGCTATTACAGGGTAAAAAGGATCTACATTATATTTATCTTTCATTTAAATTTTGGAATGAGAGTTTACAGAAGTATTTTGGATAAGTTTAAAGGTTGGAAGGGATTATGTTTGAAAGGTTATTTTTGAATTTTTAGAAAAGGACAACACGCAGACCGTGTGACAACCCGTCGCGTCGGACAAAGATGAATGAATTGAACCCACAACCATAGTGCGATGGGGATTTATAGCCTACCACTAGACTATGTGAAGTCCCTGGATTGAATAATGTAGTACCTTTTTATGGGGTCTGATATATGAATTATAAATACATTGTGTTTGGAACTCCATAAAATTAGGATAAATAGAGTATTTTTGAGTGGTATTATGTTTTGGAGTGAAAGATGAGTTTGTGGTAGAAATTTATTAATCAATAAAACTCTAATTATAAGGTAAGTATATCTCCTTATTATCATATCCAATATCATAAATAAATTCCTCAACATTAAGAAGAGGAACTTAGAAAAAAATGTTTTCCTAGATGATACCTTAGATCATCGCAAATTTATGGATTTCGGATTTTTGGCCTTTTCATAGCCATGTTCTCTACCACTCTCCATCAGATATTGATGGTTATATTTCTCTTACATATCCATATTTTCTTAAATGGAACCCTATTATGTGTTATTTTCATAAACCTTCACACTTACCACTCTTTATTTTAAATAAAGGCCTCATTAATCCATTTTTCGATGTGGGATTTCAAAAAGGCTATTTTGAAATGTCAACCCCTAGTTACCAATACCACACATAAATTGTGAGGACATAATTTATTGAAGGAGGGGAGAATGTAACACCCCAATCTCCAATGGTACGATTCTCTTTGATTAATACAGTAGCATGTGTTGAACGCAACTTCGAGTTCTAACACACACCATGACCAATCAATGTAGCCGTTAAGAATAGTACTACCCACTTTTTGAAATTTTATAAATTTTAACTCTCTAAATGGACTTCATTTTTGGATTTAGAATATCGATATTAGCTAAGGGTAAAATTTTTGTACTTTTTGGATAACTTTAATGTTTTAATGAATAGTGAAAATTACTAAATTTTAATTAAAAATAACTTTTTAAATCAAAATAATTAATAGTGATAACTAATTAATTTTAGTAGTTTTAAATTATATTTAGAATATCTTTATTCCATTTAATCCAATGTGGGTCGTTGGACATAATTTCACATTTAAACCGAACAAAAACAAGTGTCAATCTTTTGATAGTTATTGGTTCTTGAAAACAAGCATTTTGTTTTAACAGCGGGAATTAATTTTAAATTAATAAATCAAACTTCTATGTTTTTAATTTGGTAAAATATAATTCATTATTTAATTCGTAATATCAAAATTAGATTAGGGTAAATTTTTGGTATTTTTCTGAAAACTTTCATTTTTTGATGAATAGTGGAAAACACTAAGTTACTCTTAAAAACCAGCTTTTTATTTAAATAATTATATATATTATTTAAATTTATATTTTGGTCAAAATAGATACATAATACCTATATAAATTCAATTTATTTCATTGGAGGTAGTTTATAATAATTTTAGATATATAAAAATTTTATTGATCTTTTTCACTGTCTTTTACCCACCTCCTAGGAGAATTTGCAAATTCACATAAAACTTAATTTTACCGCTTCTGTGAGTGGAATTTAGAAAATCCAAGAGACACGTTTAATATCAAGGATTAAAATGTGGTTCAATAAGAAAAAAATAATTTTTATTGAATAGTAACATTTTACTTTTATTTACCACCGTAAAAAGTAAATAGGGTAATTAAGGGTAAAAATGATATTATTATTAGCCTAACACATGTCCTAATTCTATTGAATAAGTTTAATTAGATCAAATACAACCTTAGTAATAAAATATGACCCTTTAGGTCCACATATTTTAGAGTAGGACATTTATTATTATTTAATTCAAAGAAGAGTTAAAAGAGTTAAAATCAATGTTTAATAACTAAAACATTTTTAATATAGGGTTATACATAAGATAAATTCGATTATAAATATTTTTTAGAAAGATAAAAATATTTCCTACATATTTTTATTTTAATTTTAATTTTTAGACATTAAATAATAAAATTTATTTATGAACAAATGATGATGCAGTAATTACCTTATTAATGAAAGAATCAAATAAATGGTAATATAAATATTAAAATAAATATAATGAAAAAGATTATATGACATACAAGAATTTTCATTGTGACTATGACATTTGAGGCCTAATTCAATGTATCTTTTTCGAAGTAATCAAGTTGTGATGACTTTCCAAGAAAACAATATACCAAATAGTGTCAAAATTGACATAAAAGAGTTTTTAAAACAAATATTATATTATTAATTGATATTAAATTCCTAAAAATCAACGGTTCGTCCAATGGACTTGTATCAACATAGGTGTATCATTAATGGACCACTTGGGGGTCTCTTGGAGTTATATAGTATATTTATTAAATATATAATATAAAAATACAATGTGACATGGTAAGTGTCAAACTAATTAACCAAGAGTTAAAACTAAAAGATAAGGTTTATATAATGACCCTAACCGGTCTAAAATATATTGTGTGAAAGGATTTCGACCCATCCCCACATTATGCTTTGAATAATCCACTTTTTATCCATTAGAAACCCTATATGAATTTATTATAAATTAGTACTTTATGTTTTCCCTAAAGAGTCCCTCCTCCACCTTATAAAAGAACCCAACTTCTATCTAATTCTTCACACCTTCAAAGACTTTTGGTTCGGCCATACCCTGCCAAAATACTCCCTCAACTTCCCTCAACTCAACCTAGAGGCCATATTTTTATCATAAATCCAACCTAAGGAGCCCTTTTGATCAAATAAAAAGGAAGAACCTGAAGAAGAGGTAATGTATTCACCACCCTCTTTCAAGACCCTTTCTTCTTCAAATTCATCTTTATTTATTATTTCCATTCTAAAATAATTACTACAGTATCTCCTATATAATGTGATGTTATTATAATTATGGTACAACCAAATTCATTATTCTATCCACCCTTTGAATTACATGTCACCATGCGTGCGTACGTACGACTTACCGTCTCCACATTGTGGTGTAATTGTTATTCAATACATTATTATTTGGATGGGTATAATAATGATGTGTATTTGATGTAAATAGTAAATATAACAGGATAAAGATTCTATATATATGATATACCATAAAATTAAATATTATTTTATTTTCAAAAGAATGATATTTTTGCTCGTGTGTACGTACGGATTACCGTCTCCATGACGCGATGAGATTCATTTCCAAGTTCACCATTCATCGACGATTATAAAAATATATATTACTAATAATTATGTAATATATGACATAATAATGCTACTGGAGATATATATATTTATTTATATAAGGATTTATGTACTTACATATATCTTATTCACTTACTTCCGTTCAATACTATATGAAAACAGAAACATCGTTTATGCGTACGTACGGACTACCGTCTCCATAAACGGTGTTTTCGGTTTCATATATATGTCATTTATACATATTTGTATTCTAAATATATATGATATATTTATCATGATTTATATTCTGAAAGTATTTAAATCATGATCTAAGTGATACAACCACGAGTAACAAGTTACAACATGTACGATAAAGAAAGCGATTATTAACCGAAATATTAATTTAACATGGAAATTATTATTCTATGGGTAATATAAAGTCATAAATGAATAATGTATAATATAATAAATATTAATATGGTTCTGGTATAATTTAATAACATACTAAGATCTTCGTACATGAGGTTAAATGTTCCCTTGACTAAAGGAAAGTGCAAGGTAAGGGGTTTTCATCTCACTCCATATTCCAGTGAGATTCATGCCATATTGCCACTATTACCTTTTGTGTGGTGAATGTAATTCTCAAAACTATATTCTTTGTGTAATACACTTTAATTTATGTTTATTTACATATTCATTGTATGATTCCTCTTTCATGGGTTTTATGTTTCGTAAGTTACCAGATTGGTAAGGGTTAATTTCACAATCTCTTTATTATCCGAGGTTGTTTTTACATAAGTATATACTGGGACATATTTATTATCCATGTCCATGTTTTATGAATGAGTATTCAAAGGTATTATTTTAAGGTACTTTTTTACTAAAACATCATTTCAAATGATTTAAATATTTATTCTTCTAAATCATTCTCATTAATGTCCATGTCTTCAAAAGAAAATTTGGATTTATTTATATGGACATGAATGTTTTTAAAATGTTAATTCCTTTCAAAAGTTTCAAAGTGGTATGGGACACTTTGATTCAAAAATGTCTTTTTTTCTGAATTGTGTGACTTTCAAATGTTTTCATGTAATGGGTTATTTCTCTCAAAGAGTTTTACAAATCATTTTCATATATGTCAACGTCCTTTGATAAATTTTAAAATTGTATGAAGTTGATTTATTATGATAAAAATCATCCACATTGTATTTAAGGTTTTGAGATATGTTTGACTATGGATGAGTTTTTTTATGCCATTAATGGTTTATGATTAATTTTTTGACATTTCGTATACTAGTTTTAATACGAATGTTTATGTTATATTTCATCCTCTTCTTAAGATGAATGTGTTGGACTAGTATGTTCTAGGTTGGGGACCGGTAAAAGTAAGCCCTCCGGGTTAGTGTCTGGTTATTAGAGGCACTCCGGGCTGGTGTCCGATTATTAGACGCATTTCAGGTTGGTGTCTAGTTCTTAGAGGCACTCCAGGATGGTATCCCGTTACTAGAGGCACTCCGGGTTGGTGTCCGGTTATTAGAGGTACTACGGGTTGGTGTCCGGTTATTAGAGGCACTCCAGGTTGGTACCCAGTTAATAGAGGTACTCCGGGTTGGGTTCCGATTATTGTTAGCCCCTAGGTCTTGGAACAAGGCCTTGACAAGGAAATTAATGTTCAGTATTATGCATTCCATCATTATGAAAGTGGTTTTTTTTTGTATTGCATGTGATTATTTAATTAGTGGAATATCCAATTGAATAAGTAAGTGGAATTATTTCATTTCATTTTTTCCATATTATTTTGAAGTTCATGAATAAAAGGATTTTGTTTTAGTTATACATTCCCTTAAATGTTTATGTTTATTTATGAAACTTTCCGATGTATTATTATCCTTACTGAGCATCTGAGCTCACCCCTTTCTATGTTTTATTTTTCATAGGATTCCATGAAGTGTATTGTGATTGACATGCACGGTTCTTCCAAGGGAATAATGGTGTCCATAAAGATTATTTATGTCGTTTTGTATGTATTAAATTACAGCATAACATTCATGTATGTAATCTATTTTCCATGACTGCTAAACTGATCGGTCCTTCGGGACTTGATTCCTTTTAATCATTCCAATGTATTAAAATAATGCACCAGCTCTGGGTAACTGGGGTCGAGGCGTTAAATTTATATTGTAACATATGAAACATCAGAATTACTTTATAATGTATTCTCATTAAATAAAATAATAACCTATATTACCACAAAATTTTATTGAAGAAATACAGGAACTCTCATTCTTGAGATAAAGAATAGATTATTGGATTACTTCCTCACATCCAAAAATGTTATAAACTCCATCAATGATATGATACACCTCTTTTTCATGAAATCATTAATCTCTTCAAAGGTAATTAGTCATGTATAGTTGACTTATTCAGATCCAACATCCATTTATCCCAATATTATTATCTCAACATTGTGTACATTTTTATAGCTATCTTCTCTTAATAAATACGTCACCTTGTAATTAAATATATTTTCTATTCCATCGGTACCATATATTTTTTTATCAAATACATAATGATATACTTATAATGATCAATACATGTATATTCCATTATTTATATGACATAATTATTTATTTCTAATTCATAAAAACATAAACCATGCAGCTTCTTTCTCAATCATAAATTGTTACTCATCATCTTATTCCTTAATACCTCTTTCTAACAATATAAAATTTTATCCTTTATTAACCTTCATTGACCTCAATTTAACCATTATTCTCATGTTAAAAAATAAAAAATACTATTATAACAACCCATACCTTTTATAATTCATTTTCATTCTCTTCATCATCAGAAAAATATAAATTACCTATACAACCTTCCTGGCTATCTTCATGGTCTTTCACCATGGACATCCAAAGACCTAATTCCCATACATTCCATATTTAAAACACCAATCTGTTGATAATACAATAGGGAGACCAATAATCCCTTCCATTTTGTAAAATGAAATTTTTTTCCGTCTTTAATAACATACTTTTTGTCCATCTTCTCAACACAGAAGGCATCATCTCTTTCCTTTGAGTTATTACATCAATTTTTTTTTGCCTAGTTTTTTTATAAAACTGAATATTAAATCCTTTATAGACTCCACCATAATAACTCTTAATTAAATATATCATTCTCTTATTTCTTGAGTATGATTGTTGATTATGGTGAATGTTATGAATCATATATTATGATAACTGATTATGACTAATCACAACATCCTTTACACTAGTTATCATCTCATTTGGGTTCTAATCAACACATTTCTTATCACATTAAATATTCATTGAGTTTATTCTGGTTCTATCTATTTACTAAAAACAAAAAACATTGTGTGGGAAACAATTATCATATGGGGAAACAAAAAATCAATAAAAATAACATATTGTTTGTCTAAATCATATAATCTAATTTTTAATCAATTACACCATAGGATTGTCCAAGGTTATTCAAGGTAATTTTTAAAATCCTCCATTAATGTTCATAATGAGCTTCTGAACATTTAAATCATATCCCCTAGAAGTGTCTAACTATTCAAGCATCAAGGACTATTGTCATCTACCACGTTATGATCGAGTCGAACTTAATGTTACCTTTTCAGATTTATTAGCCTCAGGTACCACTATACCAATTCCATATCCACTTCTAGTAACCAGATAAGGATTTAATTTCATAAAAACCAATCCCTCTATCCATTAATAAAATTCATAGACATTTACATATACATTAACTCATCATTAAATTTATCCTTATACATATTCCTAGAATTTTTTTAGAGATATATTGAGGGAAGTAAGTATTGTTTTCCAATACATTTTTTATGGATTTCCAAACATATACTCTAATACATGTATAGGGGTATGGTATATTCACAAATAGATATTACATTTTTTGATGAATATTCATTATATTACAGAAACACACATCCAAAGACCACAATATTCAGCGTCTTTTGAGAATAGAAACAAAAATATTCTTCTTTTATGGATAATATTCAAAATATCCCAAAATGATCTTCTCTCATAGTAATCTTCTTGGGAATAACTTTCATGTACCATTAATCATAATATGGGGAAGGAAATATAATAATGGTTGACCACTAATGCTCTTTTTGTGTTGGAATGGGAGATATGTAAGAATAACATGAACATAATGGTATATGAACATGAGCATAATGTTTGAAAACCATAACATGAATATTGAAGATAAAAATCATGGATCAATTAAAAATATGGGTAGTTCAGAATTAAATATTTCAAATGAAATAAATTATCATGAGTCATAATAATATAAAATTGAAAAAAAAACATGGTATTGTGTCATACAAATCATCTTAGAACATTTTGAACATGTATAAGATAGTTTAACACATTTAGTTAAGGAATTGAAATCGAGGCCTTCTGTAAATATATGGACATGAAACCTAGCCCACACATAACATTATTAACATAAGAGATATGTCCACACCTCACACTAGGAACAAGTAATTAGGTTAACTAATAACATTGTGATGATGTCATTAGGTTCATAGATTACAATGTGAACATGCAATCATATTTAGAAATAACATTATGAAATTGTCATGAGTTAACCTATAACATTATTAACATGTAATCAGGTTCACCCATTATATATTTCCTCATGAGATATCCATATTTACCCAGAGCATTGGAGGGAGATATAGTTCCCACCCAATGAATAATGAAAATCATACATATGTGTGTAACAATATCATAAAACATTCATCATAAATAACCTATGAAATAAAATGTGATTCAAAAACCTATAATTGTATAAGAACCTATTTAAGAGATATTGGTATTATAATCATTTTATTATTTAATCATAGCATAACATATTTAAAAAGAATCATGTCTCATAAGAATTTTATCATATTATAAACCATGGAAGAGAAATTGGATTCATAATCATATGGTCATGATTTATCATTTAGAGAAAAAATAAGACCCATATCATGGTTTTATATCCATTACAGAGCATAAGATACCTTAAAGGATATCATCTTATATAGATAATGATTTTGAAAAATCATTTCGATCATTTTTTAGGAATCTAAATTTTATTTATAAAATCACTTTTTAAAAATTAAAATTCTGAAATATGTGAAATAGAAATTTAATTTGATAATAAAATTGAAAACATAGATTTTAATATTCAAAAAATATAATTTTCATGATTAGGAAAAAATATGTTCATGTCGTACATGATAATGTAATGAATCCTTTCACATTTTCATAAAACGAATAATGAGCATTTTGTCAATGTCAACATGAATATTCCTTTGATAATTTTTTTTAAAAATACAATCATGGATGAAATCTTATTTAATTAATCTGAGGAAATAATTATAAAATATTTTTTAATGAATTTTGTGATAACATTATATTGTTCATTGACTGTAGAGTGAAAAAAAATGTTTTTTATTAAAAACATTCTATTGAACTCTAGAGTATATTAAGAGATTAAAATAAAAAGAAAATATGTATTATCATGAGATAACAATTGTAAAATCAAATTCATGAGTGTCTATAGATGGAGATCAAAATATTTCATCATTGGATGGATACTTATAAAAAACCCCAATAAATGATGAGATTTTATTTTAAAATCATTACCACTTTGGTAATATTTAATTGTAAGTCCCATGAAATAATAAAATTAAATTAAACATATAATATCATGAGAATAAATAAATTTATTATATTACATGTCAACAGTGATGTATCTATACATAATAAAAGAATATAGGTTCATAACATATTCTGTGTCTCAAAGAAGGTGAATTGGGGGAAAATCCATTACTAATTTGGTATATTTCTAACAATAAAATTCTGTAAAGAGCTGACCTAAATGGATATATAATTCAAAATAATTTTCATGAGTATAATTATAAAATTCATTTTTCTTTGATGGAATTTTTGGGGATTACATCGCTTGGGAGGAATAGCTGGTTTTCTCCCTCCATTCACGCCTTCCAAATGAGGGTGGAATTAATCACTTTTCCAGCGATGTTGTACCCTTTGATCTAAACACAGTGATGGGATGTCATTCTCTTATTTTTGTGGATTACTCTATAGAATTTTTCATCATCTTGGGGTCTCCCATAATGGTTAAGACGTTGTTCTTGAAACTCATTCTGGTTCCATATCATTGTGGAAGTTAGTTAATTACATTGATTTTGTTAAGAAATTATAGGGGGTAATGTCAAGGCTGTTACTTTCTATTAGGGGAGAAGTCATGTTGAGCATCACTAGAATGCCTTGACAATAAAAGACTGCTGCACATAAATTTTATATTATTATAGTTCTTCTTGAGGGTGCAGAAGCTCGAGGAATACCATGTCGAATGCGGGAAATTATATTCCAGAGTAATCTCTCCATGGATGTCCTCATTTTCACATGTTTAACTCTGGGTATTCTACAAGTTTATCATCTAGAGAAGATGAATATGAGTGATCCAAACACTGATGACACTGGGTTAGAAGGGTATATCCAGATGTGGGAGCACCTAGAATTTCTACTAGATGGATGGCACAGAACACCACAAAAGAGTGGTGGACCTAGGGTGGTGTGTATCAAAAAGGGAAGATGTCATACTGCGTGGGTGGATCTAGACACCAGTGATGGTAGTTTATGATGGTGACCACATATAGGGGAATACCACGGTTTATCATTGGTTTGGATTGGACCTCAAGGAGGATTCTTACATATCCAAGTATAGAATATAGGGATCAAAATCCATGTTGTTCGAATGAGAGAGACCTGGAATCAAGGTGTTCATAAAAGACAATAACCCAGAAACATGTCAGGGCTTACACAAAGTTATCAACCCATATGAAGGAAATTATATCTTCAGGATGTGGTAGCATAGATAAAAATCAAAATTGATATGGATGATGTGCCGAAAGGTGGAATGTATTGGGATAGGATTGAGAATCTGTGTGAAGGTAACTGTTTTGGTCTTGAACCTTAGAGTGGTTTCCTACATATCCTTATATAGGGTAATGTATGTCTATATAGATGTGGGATGGGTCAATGGGACACATGAGGAGGTGGCCATTGAGAATGGAGCGCATGGATGGTACCCAAAGGGAATAGATCCTCTGGGATATGGAAAGATCTTTCCAAAACAAATAGGATCAAAGGAGAGGCAAAGATAGGACATGAGTGATGGTCTTGAACCTCATGGAGGATTCTTATGTATCCCCGTATTGGGGAATCAGTGTCCCCATAGTTCATGAAATAAGGCATAGAATTGGGTTGTTAACAAAGAAAAAAACCTAAATACATGATAAGGCTTACATGTGGTTTAAAGACCATTGAAAGGGGGACACCATTGGTTGGAAGAGTATGGATTGAGGGTGCGGCTGATGCATGTTTAGGTTTCTTAGAACAGGTCTGACACCACTAAGTGGCAGACCAAGGATATGGGTCCCAATAAAGGGGATTCCAATGATTACCAATGTCTGGGGTTGATCACCAATAAATCATCCTACATACCTTGTCTAGAATACATGGATCAAGATCCATGTAGTTCTAAAGCATACATATTAATTTCATGCGGGATGAAAAGGGAATACAGTTTAACGTTATGTGGGATGAGGGTAAACCAACATGATGTGGTCAAGATGGATTAGTGATGGGCTTGAAACATAGGTAGGCTTTATATGTACCTTTCTCGAATAAGTCAAGGGTCAATGTGCACGTAGTTTGAAAAAATGAGGGCATCAATATTTCACACTAAGGAAGCCCAAAGAGGATTTCATGGTCAATGGTTAGGCTAAGCTCATATGAGCCATGCCTAGTGTGAGAAACAAGAGGTAAACAAAGACCTTGAAATTTTGGTGCAATGGTGTGTCCATAAAGGGTAGTGAAGGGGGATTATATATAGATGAGGGCCAGAAGAGGAAACATGGGGTCTTAATCCCAGAGGGAATCGCAAGTAAGGGTCTAGATGTATGTGGAGTGTAAGAACCCGGTTCTTGTATTAGAGGTACAAACTTCTTCCTTTTCCTTTTACTTAATTTTTTTTTTTGAGAAAATATGGAAAATGGGGGAAAATCCTAAATTTTGGAACTACACGCCGTGTAATTTATCCACATGTCATGTACTTTTTTCCATGTCGGGATGAGTACACGGGGCGTGTAGCCTTGTCGGCGACGAGGGGTGTAGGAACCGACTACACGCCATGTATTGGTACCTTACACACCGTGTATTCAGTCGACAGGCTTGAATAGTAAGGTGGTGGAGTCGCCGCCAGCTGGGCGGAAGTACACTCCATGTACTCAGGAGTACATGCTGTCTACTCTTGTTGGTAGGTGAACAGTGTCGGTGCTGCCTTTTGAACAGTTAAGTGATGGGAGTACACGGCGTGTACTTGGAAGTATATGTCGTGTACATTGTTTTTTCAGCTTAAAATGGGCAGTAGCCTCCTCATTTGGCAGAGGAGGCACTTGAGCCGTTTTGGAGCCAAGGAGGACGGCCAGACCTTTGAAGATCCATCGGGTGTTCATCAGGAATCTGATTCGGCTTCGGACGATCTCATTGGAACCGCACAGGTAATCCCTTCCTTCTCCTGGTACCGTGCTTTCCAATTATTCTCCCAACGTACATTATTTACGTTTGAATGAGTTTTCTTCTTCGTCAGATCTATGCCATTCTTGGGCATTTCTGGAGCCTGAGTTCTGGAATAGCGTTCGTTGGCATATAAGGTAGGTGGCATGGTGTTTATTTTCCAACTGTCGTGCATTTTTGTGTGTTTTCGTGCCACGAACCCATGTTGGGGTGTCGTGTGGCTGAGGTCGTTGTTATATTTAATGCCTAGAATTGCATAGGTGATTACATTGTGATAATAAAATGTTGTTTGGGATCGTTTTGTGGATCCTGGACCATCCCGAGGGGTGTGTTCCTCTGTTTAGCCGTTTAGCCAGGATACCCGAGGGTATGCCTTAAATGTAGTAACGGTAGAATATCCTTGAGAGTAATTGCTTGTTTACTGCATTTTGATATGTTGGGCATGGCCTGGTTACCTATTTAACCTGAGGGCATTGTTGTGATTAGCCTGAGGGAATGACTGTTTTAGCCCGAGGGCTGTCGTTATTCCGCCTGAGGGAAACCTTTTGTGCCTGAGGGCTTGACTTCTGTGCCTGAGGGCGACACTTCATATGCCTGTGGGTGTTAATTCTGTTTCAATGCCTGGGGGCGAGATTCTATACAGCCTGAGGGCATGGTTCACTATATTAGCCTGAGGGCGAGATACTGGTTGGCCTGAGGTCTTTGTGCTATTGAGCACAAAAATGGTACTAAATTAATGGAATTAAATGAATAATAAAACGGAAATTTAACTGTTAAGTTAGTTGCTTTTGAGTACTACTTAGTTATTTAATTTTACTACTGCACAATTGTTGCATGTTTTACACATAGTTGAGTATGGGCCTTTGGTGGGTGACTACTGAGATATATTTCTCACACCCTGTTTGGGTCACGCTTTTTGGCCCAAACAGGTTATGTTGCTACAGGTGTAGATAGGGGCAAGAGTCCCTATACAGGTACTTGACTGTTGCTGAGGAGTAGGAGGGCGTGGGACAGAGCCTAGGCTCACGATGCCGCTGCTAGCTGTTTTCTTGCTTTGTTGTACTATGTTTTCTGCTGTACTGTATTGATGTATAACATGTTCTGGCTGTTTTCTAAGAATTTGAACATGTACCATCATCACTTATATACTAATGGTTATATCCACTGCTGTAGTTATTTCAGTTGTGTATGTTTACTCCTTCGCTGTTGTTGTATGTTTATTTTGGTATTCTGCTGCTCTACAATTTGAAAAAGGAGGGCATAGTTTCCCCACTATCAGACCTGGGCCCTCGCTGCTAGTCGGCAGCCTCTGGCGTTTGGGGAAATGAGCATGAGGTCACGTGGAAAACCGGGCTCGGGGCACCCGTTGTGCGGCACCCGGAGCTGCGACGTTACAAAGTGGTATCAGAGGGTGTTTTTTTCATTGACTTACTATCTGGAGCCAAAGTCAGGGATAGGACGGAACTTTGGTTGGTAATAAGCTATGCCCAGGCGTAGCTAACCCGTGTACACGGAAAAGCCAGTCTACCTCGTATTTTGCATTCTTTGGATTTTTCAATTTTACGGTTGACAGGTTTTCACCGTTGGGTGACGCACTTGGATTGTGCTGGTTATATTTTATCTATGGGTTCTATTTAGTTGCAACCCGATGAGATGAGGATATTCCGTCTCATGCATCATATAGGCACATGCTAGATATCACATGCCATGCATAGTTTCCATGCCATGTAGGTGCAACAGAATTTGCATGTTGTTGTGATAGTTGGTGTGATAGAAAAGAATGTTATTGTGATAGCTGCGTGATAAATACCTGCATTGTGATATGGTATTTTAGTTGATCTTGTTTATAGAATGGACTCCAAACTTTGGTTTTTGGGGATTATGGGCCCCCATTGACCGGAATTTGGTGGATCATTGACTGATTGTTGGTTATAACACATATAATATGTCAAACTTTGAATCGAGGGGAGTATGGGCCTTTACGGGTCGGAATTTGACACTTAGGTGTTGTTTTCAGTATTTTCTGGGATCCGGAGAAGTTTCTGAGGCAAAATATCCGGAAAACTAGTATACACCCCATGTAGTATTTTATACACACCGTGTATGTTCTTCTGTTTGGGAAGAAAAAAATGAACTTTTTTAGTACACGCCATGTAGTATCTTCCCGTGTCACAAACCGTTTGGGTGGCGACACGGGGTAGGGATGGGCTTGGGTAAAACACGTCGTGTAGTCTCTTCCCGTGTCATAAACCGTGTGGGTGGAGACACGGGGTAGGGAAGGGCTTGGGTAAAACACTCCGTGTAGTTTTTTTACACGCAGTGTAGTGTTGACCCGGAGTCTAACCGTGTAACTAATAACACGGGTCGACGAACTCCTTCAGGGAACACACTGTGTCAATGATGCACACACCATGTAGTGTGACCTGGGGACTCGGCCGTGTAACTAACAAAACGGGCCGGCGTCACCTCTCCCGGAACATGCCGTGTACCTCTGGGACACGCCGTGTAGTCTTTTCCGAGGGCAGATCGTGTGGAGTTAGCCGTGTGGCTGGGAAACGGGATGGTGTACACACCGTGTTTGGGTGTAAAACGCTGTTTAGAGTAAAGATGAGTAGTCGGCCGTGTAACAGACGACACAGAAAGTTGGAAAATAACACCGAACACGCTGTGTAGTTTTGTTGAACGGAAGCCGTGTGGGTTAGCCGTGTAGAAGGACCCGGGCAAGGGAAGGAAAGTCAAGTACACGTCGTGTAGTCAGTGTACACGCCGTGTAGTCTTGTTTTGAAAATTTTGAATGCCTTCTTCCTCTTGTTTTCCTTGTGGTTCCTTCGGTTTTCGGTCATAATAATCTTGATTCTGAGTCATGCTTTTGACCTTGTAGTGTCATGCCGCCTAGGCGATCGCGATTTGTTTTACCGGAGAGCGGCGACGATTATACTTCAGTGATGGTGGCCCATGGGCTACCAGTTGATCCACCAGCAAAGATAGATGCAGAACCAGTTGTTATATCAGACACAGGCACGGAGGCGCAGTTCCGTGAAGGATTATTGAGGTTCATGCAGACCTTTCAGGGAGCACTGCTGGCTGCCACATCTATGGTCGAGCTGACGTGTATTTTTCAGCAGCAACATCCGCCTAGGTTTTCAGGGGATGGCGGACCACAGGCTATAGAGTCTTGGCGAGGATCGATGCAGACTATTTTCGAGAATCATGAGACGCCCCCAGGGCGGAGGGTCAAGCTCGCGACTTACATGCTGTGTGATTCCGCCAAGAGGTGGTGGGATGTTACCACCCAGTCAGAGAATCACAGGGACATGGGGTGGGAGGATTTTCAAACAGTCTTCTATGACTTATTCTTTCCCGAGATGCTGAGGGCAGATAGAGTTTGAGAGTTCATGAATCTTTAGCAGGGCGCTATGTCAGTGATGGACTATTCTTCTCTTTTTATGGAACTTCAGCGCTTTGCACCCGTGCTGGTGGGTGATGAGACACCGAGTGCCAGACGTTTTGAGGATAGTCTTCGGTATGATGTCCGAGCACTAGTGAATGTTTTCAGGTTGCCTACTATACACACGATTGTGAATCAGGCATTGATTACAGAGAGGAACCTGCGAGAATCATGTGTTGTGGGCCAGGGCGGTTCATCACCAGTTACTGGTACTATTTCTACTGGCAAGAGGAAGAGAAAGATGGACTTCTCTCAGGGTGGAAGTACCAGCCAGGGAACTTCTTTAGGTGGCCCGATCATGTGCTACCAGTGGGGCAGAGAGGGGAACAAGAGGCCGCAGTGTCCATGAGACCCAGTGGAGTGCCGAGCATACGGAAAGATGGGTCATCTGTAACGCTTTTGTAGGGAGTATCCACCAGTGGCTAATGAGAGGGGTTCTGTGCAGACTCCGCGTGCGGGAGCAGGACCAGTGGATTCTTACCAGTTAGGGAACTGGAATACGTCAGGGCGTGCAGGTAGATATGGTGGTCGTGGCCATGGTAGCCAGACACTAGGATCTCAGTGGCAACCGGGCGGGACAACTTAGGGTAGCCAGGCTGTGTCACAGGGCCGCGACACTGGACATGCATATGCAGTGCAACAGACCCAGTAGGAGCAGGATCTCGGACCTTCGACAGTCAGAGGTACTATTCTAGTAGCTTCTGTCTTGTCGTCAGTACTTTTTGATACGGGTGATACACATAGTTTTATATTAGTACACGTTGTGGAGAGCCTTGGGCTCGGTGTTTCTACTTCTTCTATCTTGATGCTAGACACTCCGTTGGGGACTAGGATGGTTGGTGTGGGTCAGTGCAAGGAGTTACCCCTTGAGGTTGGTGGGTGTCACTTCCTTTGGGACCTCTATGTCCTGGATATGACGAGCTATGACATAATTCTCGGGATGGACTGGTTAGTTCCCATTCGAGCCTTTGTAAACTGCTATCGTCGCAGGGTGCATTTTTCATCACCATAGGGCGGAGAGATTCTATACATGGGCGAGTGGGATGTTCAGGAGAGTCGAGCTGGACCAGAGCATCATGGGTGAGGTGGAGTCACAGCCCAGATTTTGATCTTATATCTCGATGACCAGAGGACTTGTCAGACGGATTTCCCTCCAGTTGTCGATCATTTCAAGGATGTCTTCCCAGACTACTTTTCAGGTCTACCTCCGGTGCGTGAGGTGGATTTCTCTATCGAGCTTGTTCCAGGAGCAGCACTGGGGTCCATTCCTCCTTATAGGATGGCCACGCCTGAGTTACAGGAACTCAAGAGGCAGTTAGAGGAGTTGCAGGCAAAGGGTTTTATTTGACCCAGTACATCTCCTTGGGGATCTCCACTCCTTTTTGTGAAGAATGCGGATGGTTCCCTTAGACATTGTGTGGATTATCGGATGCTGAACTAGTTGACGGTTAAGAACGTATTTCCCTTGCTGAGGATAGATGATCTATTTGATCAGCTTCGTGGAGCATGAGTGATCTCAAAGATTGAATTGAGATCTGGATATCATCATCTACGCGTTAGACCATTTGATATACCTCTCACAGCTTTCAGGAGATGGTACAGTCTATATGAGTATACGGTTATGCCGTTCGGACTCACGAACGCGCCAGCAGTTTTCATGGCTCTGATTAATCGTGTGTTCCATCCATATCTTGATTCATTTGTTGTAGTATCCGTGGACGACATCTTGGTGTACTCTCACACTCGACATGACCATGCCACCCATCTTGGTATCGTATTGAGTACACTGAGAGAGCATCGGCTATATGATAAGCTCTCAAAGTTCCACTTTTGGATGGACTAGATTCACTTCCTGGGTCACATTATCTCAGTGGCAGGAGTTGCAGTAGACCCAGAGAAGGTGAGAGACGTAGTTTCCTGGGAGAAACCCAAGAACGTGTTTGAGATACAATGTTTCTTAGGGCTGGATGGTTACTACAGACGTTTCATACTGGACTTCTCCCACTTAGTAGCACTGTTGACATGTCTGACTAAGAAGGGTGTGAAGTTTGTTTGGTCAGAAGCTTGTGAGACAACTTTTCAGGACCTGAAGGGAAGGCTGACATCAACACCGACCCTGATACTCCCATAGTAGTGGAATAGCTATACAGTTTACTATGATGCATCAGGGATTGGGATGGGAGCCGTTTTGATGCAGGGCGATCGAGTTGTGGCATACGGGTCTCGGTAGTTGAGGCCACATGAGAGGAATTACCTGACGCATGATATCAAGTTGGCTGAAGTTGTGCTTGTGTTGCGCTGTTGGAGACATTACCTGTTGGGAGAGCATTTTTTGGTTTTCACCGACCACAAAAGACTCAAGTATATCCTTACTCACCGTGACCTGAATCTGAGGCAGAGAAGGTGGGTTGAGTGCCTACAGTCCTATTCATTTTGAGCTTGTCTATACACCTGGTAATGGTAATTTAGTAGCCGATGCACTGAGCAGGAAGACTTAGATACATGCAGTGTAGGAGGCCAGTGGTGAGTGGCATCTTATGACTTTCTTCTCTGAGATGCATCTGGAGGTGCATGAAAGTCAGAGGCAGACTTATCTTTCCTCGTGAGCTGTGACTTCTACCCTCCTAGACAGAGTGAGGATGAGGAAGCTATCGGTTTTATAAGGCATAGTTCTACAGGATTCGGTGGCAAGTGAGGACCCTCCTCCCGGTTGGACGATAGGAGATGATGAGGTTTTTCGTTTCCATGGACGTGTATGGGTTTCAGGGGATATACATGAGGAGCTGATGCGGATGTTTCATACTTCAGCTTGGGCAGTTCATCCCGGGGTTACCAAGATGTACCGAGACTTGAGACGTCAGTACTGGTGGCCGGGTATGAAGAGAGAGATAGCTGGTTTTGTTACGAGGTGTTCCACCTGTCATTAGGTAAAGGTAGAGTATCAGATATCAGTCGGGTGATTACAACACTTGCCCATTCCAGAATGGAAATGGGATGATGTCGCGATGGATTTCGTGATGGGATTGCCAAGGTCGCCTCGTGGCAATGACGCCATGTGGGTTTTTGTGGACAGACTTACGAATGTATCTCACTTCTTGCCAATCAAGTAGACCTTTGGTGAGAATGAGCTCGGAAGTTTGTATATCCGAGAGATCGTACGTCTACATGGGGTCCCTCGATCTATCATTTCAGATAGGGACACCCACTTCACGTCTTGTTTCTGGAAGAGTCTTCAGAGGGCGCTGGGTACACAGGTGCTTCTAAGCACAACATACCACCCTCCTACAAATGGCCAGTCAGAGCAGACGATACAGGTTCTAGAGGACATGATGTGCGCATGTGTCCTAGACTTTTGGGGCTCTTGGGAGATTCATGTACCCTTAGTCGAGTTTTCCTAAAACAATAGTTTTCAGGAAACTATTGAGATGGAACCATATGAGGCTTTATATGGTAGGCCATGCCGATCACCTTTGAGCTGGTTAGAGGCAGGTGAGGTAGCCTTACTGGGACTACAGCTCATGCAGGAGACATCTGAGCAGGTCCAGTAGATTCGAAAGCGGATGGCTACCGTGCGGTCTCGTCAAAAGTCTTATGCTGATCGCCGCAGATGACCTTTGGAGTTTGTGGTCTGGAATTAGGTTTTCTTGCGTGTTTCGCTGAGGCAGGGACACAAACGGATCAGGAGACAGGGTAAGCTTTCATCAAGGTATGTGGGACCATTTGAGATTCTGGAGAGAGTCGGGCCGGTTTCCTATCGGTGGCAGTTACCGCAACGGTACTGATCCATGCATGGCGTCTTCCACGTGTCTCAGTTGTGTCGCTACCTTTAAGATCTGTCTCACACCTTTCAGCCAGAGGAGGTTGAGCTTTAGCATGATGCGTCATTTGAGGAGCATCTGATCCGTATCGTTGATAGGAGCACGAAGGTTCTCCGAGGCAGATCAGTTCCTCTCGTACATGTGTTATGGCAGCATGGCCAAGTGCAGGACGAGACCTAGGAGCGGGAGGATAATTTACGTGCTTAGTGGCCAGAGCTATTCTAAGCATTCTCTTCGCCACCCTTGAAAGGGCAATTTGGGGACGAATTGCTATAAGGGGGAAGTTTGTAAGAACCCAGTTCTTGTTTCAGAGGTACAAACTTCTTCTTTTTTCCTTTTCCTTAAGTGTTTTTGATAAAATATGGAAAATGGGGAAAAATTCTAAATTTTGGAACTACACGCTGTGTACTTTGTCCACACGCCGTGTACTTTTGGCCGTGTTGGGATGAGTACACGGGGTGTGTAGCCTTGTCGGTGATGAGGGGTGTAGGAACCGACTACACGCTGTGTAGTGGTACCTTACATGCCGTGTAGTCAGTCGGCAGACAAGAATAGTAAGGCGGTGGTGTCACCGCCAGCTGGGCGTAAGTACACGTCGTGTACTCAAGAGTACATGCCGTGTACTCATATCGGAAGGTGAACAATGCCAGTGCCGCCTTTTGAACAGTTAAATGAATGGAGTACACGCCGTGTACTTGGAAGTACACACCTTGTACTTTGTTTTTTCATCTTAAAACATGCAGTAGCCTCCTCATTTTCCAGAGGATGCACTTGAACCCTTTTGGAGCAAAGGAGGACGGCCGGAGCATTGAAGATCCGCTGGCTGTTCGTCTAGAATCTGATTCAGCTTCATATGATCTCGTTGGAACCGCATGGGTGAGCCCTTCCTTCTCCTAGTACCGTGTTTGACAATTCTTCTCCCAATGTAAGAAATTTACATTTTAATGAGTTTTGTTCTTTGTCAGATCTACACCGTTCTTGGGGGTTTCTGGAGCCGGCGTTCAGGAATAGCGTTCATTGGCGTATAAGGTAGGTGGCTTGGTGTTTATTTTCAAACTGTTGTGCGTTTTTGTGCATTTTCGTGCCACGAACTCATGTTGGGGTGTCGTGTGGCTGAGGCCGTTGTTATATTTAATGCCTAGAATTGCATAGGAGATTAAATTGTTATAATAAAATGCTGTTTTGGATCGTTGCTTGGATCCAGGACCATCCCGAGGGGTGTGTTCCTCTGTTTAGCCGTTTGGATAGGATACCCGAGGGTATGCCATAAATGTAGTAACAGTAGAATTGCCTTGAGAGTAATTGCTTGTTTATTGCATTTTGTTATGTTTGGCATGGCCCGGTTACCTGTTTATCCGAGGGCGTGGTTGTGATTAGCCTGAGGGCGTGACAGTTTTAGCCCAAGGGCTGTCGTTATTCCACCTGAGGGCAACCTTTCGTGCCTGAGGGCTTGACTTCTATGCCTAAGGGCGACACATCCTATGCCTGAAGGAATGAATTCTGTTACAATGCCTGAGGGTGAGATTTTGTACAGCCTGAGGGCATGGTTCACTATATTAGCCTGAGGGAAAGATACTAGTTGGCCTGGGGGCTTAGTTCTATTGAGCACAAAAATGGTACTAAATTAATGGAATTAAATGAATAATAAAATGGAAATTTAACTGTTAAGTTAGTTACTTTTGAGTACTTCTTAGTTATTGCATTTTACTACTGCACACTTGTTTAATGTTTTACACATAGTTGGGCATGGGCCATTGGTGGGAGCCTACTGAGATATATTTCTCACACCCTGTATAGGTCACGCTTTTCAGCCCAAACTGATTACGTTGCTACAGGTTTAGATAGGGGCAAGAGTCCCTATACAGGTACTTGACTGTTGCTGAGGAGTAGGAGGGCGTGGGACCGAGCCTAGGCTCGCAATGCCGTTGCTAGCTATTTGCATGCTTTGCTGTACTCTGTTTTCTGCTGTACTGTATTGATGTATAACATGTTCTGGCTGTTTTCTTAGAATTTGAAGATGTAGCATCATCACTTATATACTGATGGTTATATCCACTTTTGTAGTTATTTCACTTGTGTATGTTTACTGCTTCCGATGTTGTTGTATGTTTATTTTGGTATTCTGCTGCGCTACACTTTGACAAATGAGGGCATTGTTTCCCCACTATTAGACCTGGGCCTTCGCTGCTAGTCGGCAGCCTTTGGTGTTTGGGGAAATGCGCTTAAGGTCACGTGGTGAACCGGGCTTGGGGCACCCGTTGCGTGGCACCCGGGGCCAGGACGTTACATGGAGGATATGACCACTGTACATGGAGCACCCTATAAAGGTGGTTTTGGGCTTATAAAGAGACTTCCTGAGGTACACATAGTGACAAATACCATATAGAGAGGGTGAGTGAGGCTTTTCTGGTGCACATAACCTTTGAGGTCATCTCAGGGTTTGTCACATATGAGGAAATCACAGTTTAACATCATGTGTTGAGGATGTGGGTGCCCATAAGTTTTAACGCCATGCAACTCAAACGATTCAGATTTTCTCTTCACCCATAAAATATACGTAACTATTCCACATTATCTCTCAGTGAAGGGATGGCACCATAAATTTCATTATTTATTGGGTTTTTGGAGTGATCCATTGAGGGGGCCACATTAGCATGGCTATGGGAAAGAGAAATAGTTATTTGAGTTCCAATGTGAAGAAGCATTAGTCATGGTGTCGCAACATGAAAAACCACTCAATGGACAAGGGAATCAATGCATGCAATCTCAGAAGGCCACATGAAGAAATTCCATGCATGATAAGGTTGTTTCATTCAATAGGATCTTAGACACAGTGCCTTGGGGTATGGAAAAATGATGGAGCATATAAGAAGTGATGCATGAAATTTTTCACCGTCGCACGAAGGAATAAATCCATCAATCAAGATTGATGCTCGTTCACAAGATATTGGACTGCATGAAAGATGGAATACCGTTATGGGAGATGAGAGTTTAGGGTAGAAAGAGGCTCTAAAAATGGTAAATCATACTCACATGAAGGATTCATTTCATGTAATTACTTTGTAGAAAAATGAAATGGGCGAGGGTCATGTCCTAGTGGGCCCACCTAGAGAAGTATCCCTAGAAGACCTTTTATGCATGATCCAGTAACTTCAGGCCATTTTAATCATTTAGTAATAGAATGGGTCATCTTTAACATGTGGGAGCGATTGTTCATCTTACTTAATGGTAGCTCAGATTGAGGGGATCATTATTATTTATAGCTGAAAACTCCCTCGGCAATGCGCAAGGTGGCATGCACATAGGTTGCATTTGACATTGGATTGGCTATAAAAAATGTTATGTATGGTCTCTATTCTTGGATGTCAGCAAAATTTATTCAGCTATTTTTTGGAGGGACACAGTAGAAGAATCCATTGGACGTTACATTGGGCATGCGAGATCCTTCGCACAATTTCCAATCTTGTACGCTAACCAAGGATCTTGCTCGCACCTCTCTTAGGTGTCTCTGGATTGTTTTATGATTCAAAATATTCCTTTGTATTGCTCAAAAATCTCAATTCATATCCTTAACCGATATTTGGTGCCAAAACACCTCCCCCTTAGAATCTATGATAAAAGGGACCCGATGGTCATATTCTGAGGGCTAAATTGAAAAGTTAATAGAATGATGGTTGGTACATTCAAAAATTCCCATTCGACATGCAAACCAATTCCTTAGAAAAAAAGGGCAGCTACGCACCTATAAATATATAAGGGAGGTCGACGCTCCATACTTTGACTTTCAAGTGTGATATGCGACTTTTCTCTCATGCGTGAAACATCCTACTTTGCACAAGAATGATCCTGAATTTCTCAGGTGCCTTAAACGCAGCCATAAATTCCTTAGTTATCTTAATAAATATTGCGCAAACCTAAATTAGATGAATTTTCCATGGATGACACACCTCTTGTGCACATCGATTTGTCTTACACACTAAATTCCCATTATTTTGCCCAACCCCCTTTGTCAATTATATGTTCTGATGGAAATGGATTATCAATAGACTGATGCTAAAAGGGAAACTATAGTTACTATATAGAGGACACATATAATCACAAAACATCATATTCTTCTTGTGAGAAGAGTGGTGTCTAATAACCAAACCATTTTTTATGTTAAAGCATGTTGAAAAGGATTATATTCTGAGTGATAGTTTACTGATAAAGATATTTGTTACTCTGGAATAAGTGATGATGCCAGGCTTTGAGACCAACACACCAAAGTCATGGGTAACATGCAAGAATAGGCTTCCTTAGTAAAACATCGTGAAAAAAGTAACCCTACCTGGGAAACATAGATCATGGTTGTTTACATCTTAAATCCAAATACCAGGAGAGTTTTTGTGATAAATCAAACTCCCAATGAATCATTAGCTCACTATGCGAGCACCATCATAATCAGTAATACCGATGAGACCAACATTTGAAAACAATGGCACATCAAGTATAGGGGAATCTTTATGAGTGAATGGGAATGGGAGTACTATGTACACTCAACATGCAAGCAGTTGGGGGTGGATTTTTGGTCTATCAAGCTGTTTCAAGCTCAATGGACTTCATTTTTCTATTTTTACCGTCAGTAGGACCTGGTACAAGAGTTGTTCAGTAGGTTGTACCCCAACAGAAATACCATTTATCTCCATTATGGGGAGGCCATCATCAGTCTTTGGGACATCCATTTCGTTGGGTGGAATTCCCTTATAAGGGTGCCAATACAACAAGATTTTTACAATAGAGAACATTTGGGGAAACAGAACACACACGCCCATTCAGACATAGAATTAGTTGTTGATGGAAAATGAGAATCCAAAAATCAAGTACATCTTGGAGTATATATCATATTCTAGATAGATCAGTTTGTCTCTAATGCATGACAAGGTTGTGGAAATTCTAGGCTGAGGGAAGTAGTGGCTGGACACGACACATAGGGGATGTGTGGGGTTATACTGGATGGTCCATAAGCAGGAGATTATCGATCATGGGGCTTTAGCATATATGAATTATGGGACCCAAATGTAAAATATTCGGGGTTCCATACTACAATTCTGAGCTGCTGGACTCTACTAGTGTGGGACACGAGGATTGGGGTTCTTCTAGGGACACTGCTAATTTCCAAAATCATTACATCCAAGAATAAGGTTAATCTATGGTGCATGTATAAGCCATACTAAATAGCATTCTTAGGCGCATCTCTAGAGGAAGTAAACCCAAGAGAATATGTAGACCATTCCCAATTATTCATGTCTATGTTTCAGCTCATTGTGATGTGTATGACTTCCCAAATGCAATCTGTCCTATACGTGATGGTCTGCGGCCATCCCTATTAAATATTTCCAGAATTAATCCCTTGGTGCTCAATGAGTAGGGGATCATAATGATGATCAAAAACCTTGAAAAATCAATATTCATCGAGTTCGAACTCGAGTTGTCTGTATGGTTGATGACGAGAGAGGCCTATTAGAGGAGATGGAATAGCTTCCATCATTGGGGGTGGTGTTATTGTAGGTCAGATCAATGGAAGAATATTTTGTGAACACTATGTATAGATGAGTTTTTTTAGGAAATTCAGGTGAATGCAGAAGATGTCGTAAAATTTTTGTACCATGGTAATGGGAGAGAGGAATCCAAACATCCTTCAACAATTTTGGATTATTTTTAAAACTTTTGGAATCAAATAGTTCATCACCCTTCCCCATAATGATGTTAATATAGTCCTATCAATGGAGTACGACGACCATTGGATAGAAGCACACCCTAAGGTGATTCTGAAGAATCGCATTCAACCAATCAAGGTCACTATTGGGGAGTCCAGACAATGAGGAAGTATATGAGGAACTACTTGGGAAGTAAGAACAATAATCATTTAGGTTGTTGGAATGATTCACGCTAGAACATTATCGACAAGAGTGTTGTAAGGTGAAAATGAGCCTCCAACTACAAAGGAGAGGTGGTCTCGTACGTGACGACCAAGGCCTGGTAGGGAACTCTCTAGGATGAAACTATGAAATTTATAAAAGTGAGCACCAATACATTTTTAAAATCTTTATGGTCTTCTTAGTGGATGTAGCAGCAATTGATGTCCACTGAGGAGCTATTGAAGAGATAGATTCACACCAGGCATGACATACCAGACCAAGGGCACATTCTAGTGGCAGAGAGGGGGGACTTTCATCGGTGGCACTAGTACCTAAAAAAATAAAACTTTATGCATGAAAATGGGGGTGGTATGAAGAATAGTATCTTTTTGTGAAAGTCATTCTTGTCCACGAGCACGACCCAGAAAAACTAACAACTAGGGAAGAAGGCAATGAGGAAGAATAAGAAGATGACGAGGAGGAACAGGAAGAATAAAACAATAAGAAGAATAAGAAGAGTGATAAGAGGAATCCATAATTGAGGGATGTATGTGGATAGAATCCAACCAGTGAAGCCCACATGATAGTGGCTAAATAAGAGGCTCTAGTGCAGAACTGGTAGAATAACTCGACCAGAATGTCTACTGTTATCTCCACCAGTCATTATCTTTTCATAATTCAAATCCAATAAACAAAAATTATTCTCTTTCTGAAAACATTTAAATTGATATCCATGATGTTACCTTTATAGAGTATGGAGATACATCTATGGATGTGGAATGACATCCTCATGAATATGCATCTAAGATTGAGCAGGGCGGAGGACTGACAACGACTGTAGTGGGTAGAAGGACTGTTCGAGTATAAGTGGTCCACAGTGAGCCGGTTTGAGGGGATAAAATGATGGCCTCAGGTCCTCATGTTGGTCCCACTTTTTTAAAGTAGAAACCACCGATCATTTAATTACCATGTACTGAGGAATATCTTATACTGGATTCTCTTACTCTGACTCAGGCATTGGATACCATTCTACATGGATTTTGTAAGTTTCTACCATTATAGGCTGAAATATCTAGTTGGTCAACTTTTCTAACCAAGATATCAATCCACAATGCAGTGATCGCAAAAATAGTGTGTTAGAAAACTATATAGTTAGCAACATCTGCTAGAGCTCTACTAGTGATTGCACCATCTTGAGCATAACCAATCATTCAAACTAGTCCATCCCTGGAACCCATTAAGCAAGGAGCTAAAAACATGGGTGATAAAATTATTAGGGATGAGCTCTAGACTAGCAGTGGAAAGGTCATTGAATATGAAATGATTCCCGATGAGGACCATGACACTGAACTCTTAGCTATTTTTCCTGAGTACATTCCTATAGATCCTGAGGTAATAGATGAATCTAATCATGACACGGCCGAGGAGAGTCCCATGACTCAATGCAAGGCATATAAGGGCATTAAATACTTCATCTATCAACTCTAGGTAGAATGCCATAGTCAAATGGGGTCACTTCACACATGTATATGATTTCTTTGTTCCGAAGGTGTGGATTCATATCATCTTTATATAATAATCTTTAATAATAAGGCTGATAAGATTCGAGAGAGTATCCAATGTTCTGATATTTCCCGATGTTGTGAGAAATCAAAGAATATCTATAAGCTTCTTGCGGTTGAGAAGGATTCCTGACACCTTGAAGAGTTGGAAAGTAAATGTGATTTATTTATCACAATACAATTTGTGCTCATTGAGTGATTAAAATCCCATATGTCTGATTTCTAGGAGCATGTAATGCAAGGATTCCATCAAATGATCAAAATATAAGTTGAGTGGGAATTAATGGAAACTATATATAATTAGCTTCACTTTATAGATGGTGGTATAGAAAGGTAACTCCTGAAGTGGGAAACAATTTTGGAGGCTAACAGTGAGGATGATGTAGAACACTAGTGTTCCATTAAACGGGAGGATCCATAAGGGACATGTTTTTACCAAACACAAGAAATATATTTCCCTCTTTTTTACCCATCCAAAACTGCCTGTTTGGATATGTTATTTTATTGTTTATTTTAATTAGTTCATCTCAATCATGAGTGTGTAATGACTAGAGAACGATCCCTAAGATCACGTGGGTAATAACAAATTTGTGAAATAAGGGAGGAAAACAAAATCATCCAATTTTTATATGATAGTTCCAACTAAACATCGAATACTCATGGTCTGCAATTTTTAACTAACTGGTCGATGTGTTCAGGTAGAGAAAGGCCATGACTGGAGAGTATGTTTTTTAGAGAAGCCAATTTATCTTTCTCAACAAAATATAGTTCACAAGTGGGGTAACCCCAATGTTGTTGGGATCAATATAAAGAAAGGTGAATAATGATTGTGAATCTTAATACCCAAAATTTGGAACAAAATTAGGGTCACATGACAATGGATGGTAACAATTGATTGTATTCGAAACACATCATCCATAACTATTTAGCATGTATTAGGGACAAACAATTTTTGGGCCAATGGCTGACTGTATTAAAAAACATAGACCCTCACTCAAATGTGGTCTGATTCCTTAATGAACAATTTCCCACTATGTTATGTGATCCAAAATGGAATCGGACCAAACCATTGTTGGGTTCCCTTAGACGTTAAGGAATATGAGGATCCAAATAAATGGTATGCAAAGCATGAATATATACTGATGAGTTGTTCGAATGGAGTCCAGAACTCCTGAAACCACACCACTATGACAAACGCACATTGGGTGAACTTATCAGTCCGAATGAGGATCAAAACTATGCCTATATGGGACCTCTATGACTAGAGCCCAAAATACCTCACATTTTTACGTCATGCAACTCAGGATAAAGAGGTCATATCTTAATGGTCATAGAGTTCGAATTGTTATACAGATAAACCGAGAGGTAAAGTACCCTGGTGTCACTATGTATTTCATAGGGATGAAAACCAAGCCACACATAGTTCTGGAATGTGGCATGTTAGAGGGACAATTCCAAAGGGGAAAGGTCTTCTTGAATGAAGACGTTATGTGACTAGGTAGTTTATCAATACATGTTTTGGATGTAGAAGGTGTAGTTTAACGTTATATGTCAACGGCATAAAAATCAAAGTGTATGGTCATAGATGTTAGATAAAAAGGGGAAGATTCCCAAAGAGTAAATATTTGACGTAGTGCCACAAAACAACCCTATGTGAATGGGAACATAGTAGTCCGTACAGTATTAGAAATTTTCAATAGAACATATATTTTTTAATGTCATGATTCCTGGACTAAGGGACCAGATCACCTAGTATATGGTCATAGAGAATGGACCAAAATGAATTGTGAACCATCTATATAGGCACTACCCATACCCAAATACCTAATCCCATGTGATGCATGCTCTGTGTGGGAAACAAGGAAGGATAATATCTTTACAACTCATGGAAGCACATGATATGGGATGAATGTGCAGAGTGAAGTGTGACCCCTTGACACTGATTTGTCCTCCCAAAGTGCAATGGTGAATGCAGGGATAACACTGAGGGTGTCAAACTTTTTTCTTGACATGATAAGATGGAAAGATCTGTGAATCATGAGACAAATATAAAGGTTGCAATGTTGTTGAAAAAAACATGGATAATTGTTTTTGACCATTTTCAAAGCACTGTATCCATATCATGGGGCCTGAAATGGGAACTGACACATGAGGGTCGGTTACTGACTGTATATTAAATGTAGAACCTATCGCAGAATTTCATTTGAAATCCTCTAGGATGTAGACCTAAATGGTAGGTGAGACTAATGGTCGAGAATCCAAATCATTCGTGGGGTCTTATCAGATGTGAAAGGTGATTGAGACCTCAATAAAGGGTGGAATGAAGTAGAAAAGGGATAAAACCATGTCCATGAAGAACCCAACATTCTAGGTCCTAAACCATATTACATATGGGAATATTGATGATCCATAATAAAATCTGAGAAGTCCGAACAAGAATAGATGACTCGAGGAGACGAGTGGAGGAAAGGTGGTGAAATGGGTTAATGGACCCAGGGATGGACCTAACAACAAAATTTCTAGGCATTCCTATGCATACCATATATATGGGAATAACGCCACATGTAGTTCTAAAATTCTATGTAGTTTAATGTCATGCAGTAAATATGAATATGATGGAAGGAAGATCCCCGAAGGGTTGTACATGGTGTGGGTATTCTAAACATAATATTAATAAGGATAGGAACTCTGCACCACAACACATGCTTCTAATATAGTTTCGGCCAAGCGGTAGAAAGGTGGTCATATTTGAGGAACCTGGGGCTGGGCTTGAAGACAAATTGTCCATGAATTTCTATGTATCCCATAACTATGGGAATCAATCCACCAATAGTTTTGAAAGGTATTTTCTGGCAGGTATGGACCTTGCACTGAAATAAGAGGTATTTGATGGATTGTATTATTTCTATAGGGTGGGTGTGTTTTTTTAGAGCAACAATCCCGGCATAGAGAATCCAGGCGTCGCCGCATGAATCAAGATGTATATAGGCCTTGACCAATAACATGGTGGATTACCAATGCCAAACATGACCCCCACTCATGTGAGGACACCATAATTTTGTGTCGTTTTTTCATCATGTGGATAGGATTATAATGTCATAGATTTACAGACCTATGTTAGGACTATCCAATGCAATGTAACATCGTGTTGGAGAGACACAACAATTTAATGTCATGTAAGATTAGGCAACATAGTTTATCATCATATGTGTTGGATAAATGTGGAGAAATGTGGTTATAATTGGAATGTTCATGGTGTATTTAAGAACACTTAGTGTGGATGGTGGTAGAAAAACTCCATGTCACAACACATTCAATCCCTAGGGGGAACCTCATGCCATGTGGCCGGAAAAGATCGAGGGATCTGGGTATGGACGTAAAGATGAAATGTTCGGTCCTTCCAAAATATCCCATGAGGTTGGGAATCAAGATATACAATGTTCTTGAAATCTATGTAGTTTAATGTCATTCGGTAAGGATGAGAGAGATCTTATTTTATGTTTATAGAACTAGTACTATAGATTTTCTGTTTAATGTCATGTGTGTGGGACATTCTTATATAGTTTAATGTCATAGGGTGATGAAAAAAAGAATGGTGATCTCTAAATAATTCTATGTGGTGTGGTTATTGTTAAAAATGACTTTAATTGGTATATAAGCCCATATAACACCACTAACATCTAGGAGAACATAGTTTAAGGGGCCCAAAGGAAGAGAAGGTTTATAAAAACTAGGGATGTAACTGAAGATGAAATGTCCATGAAATCTTATATATCCCATAAGTATGAGAATGAAGACACATTTATTTCTTGAATGCCATATAATTTAATGTCGTGTGGTAAGGTTCTGTGGATAGGGTGCCTAAATGGGATGTGTGTGGTGTGGAAAAGTAAACCCGTTCTGAATCAGGACAGAATAGTCTATATCACACTATACAATCCCTTGAGAGAACTTTGGCCACGAGTAGAAAAAGATAAAGGGCATAAGGATGGGCCACATATGAGATGTCTAGGTATCACCATATATCCCATATATGTATGAATAAAGACATACATAGTTATTCAAATTTTGTATATTTCAATGTCTTGTGATAAGTATGTTATAGATCATAGTTTATAATCATAGAGCACAGACTGTAGATACCAATTTTAATGTCGTGTGTGTGGTATTGAGGGAAGAATAGGGTGACTCACCATGCTAGATATTTCGAAGACCATGGGGATGGAAATAAGGATAGAAGATTATTTTTGACCATGTTCCTAACATAGTACCAGTATCATGTTACCTAAAATGGGAACAAAAAATTTATCATTGACCACTGACCATAGTGGCAATGCAGGACTCGTGTCAAATTGTCGTTCGAGGTCCACCGGGACATTGGCCGAGAATGGTAGGTGAGCCAAGGTGGAATGAGACCAGGCCGCTTGGGGTTCCTTTCGAATGTGAATGGTGATGAAGACCCAAGTGAGGGGCACACCGAAATCATGGTGGTATGAGTGCAGTTTAATCTCTTGTTGCAATGACGAAAGATAACATATATTATGATTGTAGAGCTCGAACCCTGATACCTTTTCACCACTTGCAGTTTATCATAATCCAAGACTAAAGGGATCTTATTTTATGTTCTGGGAGCTCGTACCATATACATTTTAACATATTTTGGGATGATGGGGATGGTGATAATAAAAGAGGATGAATTCTAACTATTTTCTCAACACAATACATGTATCATGGGACCTGAAATGGAAACAAACAATTCAGAATCAACCACTGACCATAGTCACAATATAGGACTTCTATCTATTGGTCATTCTAGATCCTCTGATATGTGTCCAGGAATGGTAGGGGAGGTATGGTGACATAATTACAGGCCTCTAGGGTGTCCATTAATATTTAAAAGGTTGTGGAGACCCAAATGAGGGGAAAGCCTATATCATAGTGATAAAAGTGCAATTTAACGTCTTGACTTAATGGAATAGTATATCTTAGTTTATATTCATAGATTTGGGACCATGATGTCTGGAATCCCGCATTTTTAATACACAACGATTCATTACATTTTACATAAAGAGGATCTTTAAGGTCTTGTGTCTTGGAAATCAGGAACAATAAAACTTGAATACAACATAAAATATTAATTTAATCCACTTGTAAAGCCTCATCATAAGATCATCCTAAGTACAATTACTAACTTTCATATCCTGGAGACATAAAACAATGGAAAGGGTGAGCAGAAGGCCCGTAAGGGTAAACAAGGGAATCAGTGTACTTATGATGTGAAGAAGAACTTGAAAAACAACATAAAGATGTGAGAAATGGAAGTATAGGAATATCATAATGAAAACCCATGAAACATAACATGAATATGTGGTTACAACATTTCATTTAGACATTCAGGAACATATCACCAAGGTCAATCCCCAAGGTGTCATAAAACGTACCAAGGTTATTCACCAAGGTATCGTGAAACGTGTCATCTCTAGAGATTAAATCATTACCCAATGCATTGGAGCACTATCAGGGAGAAACCTTAATATGGCTTTCCTTTCATATGATTTACATAGATCAAAATCAAACAGTTCATAAATAACCTCTATAGAATAAAAGAAATGGATTTCATTTCAAAATCGTGGCGTTTTAAAAATCTCTTAAATATAAGATCATTATATCATTTATAACACCTGGAAAGGGAGTGAAGGTTATATGTATGTCAATTAAGGATTAAAATATATCATATTTATATATTTATGATCACCCATATTAATTATATTGGTCTTGGTATTCACATAAATATACAAGGGAATTTCATGAGATAAAGGGATATAAATTTTGAGACGAAATTTATACAGACTAACAGATATATAACATGGTATCAGAAAACAATGAAAAGATAGGGGAAAAGGGACACTCACTTATAAATAATTCATAATAAAGTATGGGTACTGAATAATATCATGTTATGTATATTTAAATGACATAACACATGAAAAGGAAACATGAATGAAAAGAGAAGATGTGATTTCTTTTATGAGAAATTCGGCAGCCTAACGGCGTCACATGAAAATTCAGAAAACAAATTGATGAGGGAATAAAGGGTCTCTCATAATTTGGACAAGAAATGGGTAGTAATAAGAACATATAAAAACATAACCTCAACATAAATAGGCGGAAAATATAAGACACAACATAAAGGAATTCATGACTTAAAATAGGAGGGTGAAAGAATCCCTTACCTTGAAGAGTAACTTCAAAAGTATGAAGGTGGATACCATGGGAGACTTGAGGGATCCTTGTAAGGACTCCTAGGGAGGTAAGGAGACCATAACATCATTGAGATATTTTTTAAAATGAATAGGATGAGGGAAAGGCTTTGTATTTATAGGAGAAGTGAGGGGACAAGTCATTAATGGTCAAGGGACATGTCATCAGTGGTATTGGAAAAACCATGGGCTTGCCCATGGTATTTTCCCACGAAATTGGCCACTTGGGACACATAACACCTTATCTTACTTCATACAGGTCTACAAGAATTATAATATAATTATTACATCCTTAATGATGTCATTAAATACCCAAAACTAAAAACTATATTTTCACGATTCACTGAAAATTCATTCTTTTCAAAAAAATCCCCAAACACCACCTTAACCTAATATTGATGTTCGGAATTCAAAATTGAACTCCATTTTATAAAAATAATTCTATAAATATTTTTAATTTAATTTTTAAATGAAAAACACTATTCACCTGAATGAACTAATACTTGACTAATAATTTCTGAAACAGTCATTTACCTATTTTATTAAATCACATTACTTAATCAAGGTGAAAAAATTATATTAATACTTTTTTATGTGAGATTTCTAATCCATTTGGACACATTACTAATCCTAAGCGTAAAGTCACTATAAATAATTTACTATTCACAAAGAAATATTTTGATCTTATTAGATTCTAAATTTCAAACTGAACACATTTCCAGAAGACCATTTTTTGAAAATCATTACACATCATTAATTATTTATGGTTTACATAAATATTTTAAAATATCCCCTTTTTCAAAAATTCATCAATATAGATCCTATATTTATTCAAACATGTGAAAAAAACACAAACTTCACTATAGGAAGAAATCACAATTTTATTTATCTCACGGATTACATAAAGTAGCTACAGACTTGTTACATAGCCCCTTATAACCCCAGTATATGACCTATGTGTATGGTGTACTAATGTGAGGGAATCCGAGGGTGGCTTGGCCAACATTTCCCAAGTAGTATTTCTATAAGCTTGAACTTCGACCGAAGGAAATACTGCTCCGGATTCACATGATGAATTTCAGCTAGGATTTGGTCCAGAGCAATTCCCGGTGGTGCTACCTCATTCTCAAGTTTTTTCAGATGGGATTCGATTGGCTCGAAACTACTAGATGAGGCCATCGATTCATCTTTAGTTATTAATTATCCAAGATCACTTGTATTTAGAGACAAAAATTGAAAAATTTAGTTTCCAATGGTCATATTGACCAAAGGTCATATAACAGTCAAAACCCTATGGTCTTATTTTAATTATACACACATCATAAATTTAAGAAAATATTTTTGTTGACTATAAACTAAAATAACACACAAAATTAGTAAACAAATACTCATTCAACATTTCGAGTTGTTACATTCACCCCCACTTATGAAATTTCGTCCCAGAAATTTTAACCTGTATACTCAGAAAATAAAAGGTGTGGGTACTTCTTCCACATAGACTACTCTGGTTCCTATGTGGCTTCTTCATATTTATGGTTTCTCCACAACACCTTAACACAGTGGCTAGTCTTGTTGGATAGAACCTTGTCTCTATGATCCAAGATCTCCACTGGATGCTCCTTATAAGAGAGGTCAGGTTCCAGTTGTACCACCTCTGAGTTTAGTACATGTGAAGTGTCAGGTATATACTTCCTCAAGAGGGATATGTGGTAGACATCATGAACTTGTGCTAGATTTGGAGGATGTGCAAGCCAACAAGACACTACTCTCACACGATCAAGGATTTCATAGGGGCCAATGTACCTAGGGCTAAGCTTTCCTTTCTTCCCAAAACTCATGACTCTCTTCCAAGGAAAAATTTGAAGAATGGCCTTGTCACCAAAATCAAACTCCAAGTCCCTTCGACGGTTGTTGACATAGCTCTTTTTTTTGTCTCTGAGAAGCCTTAATGTGTTGTTGGATGGAATGGACTTTTTCTGTCATCTCTTGCACGAGATCAGGCCTAAGAAGCTTTCTCTCACCAGCTTCATCCCAACAAGTATGAGTTATAAATCACTTCCCTTATAGAGCTTTATAGGGTTCCATTTGAATGCTCTAGTGGATGCTTTTATTGTAAGAGAACTCAACTGAAGGGAGGTGTCGATCTCATCCACCTTTAATGTATATTGAGAACGTTCTCAGCATGTCCTCGATTGTTTGAATAGTCCTTTCACATTATCCATCAGTTTGATGGGGATAGGCCATACTAAAAATCAATTTGGTGCTCAGATATTGTTGAGGACTTCTCCAAAATTTTGATGTGAACCTTAGATCACGATCAGATATGATAGAAAGTGGAACTCCATGCAGCATTACCACTTCCTTCACATAAATCCTGGAAAGTTGATCAAGAGAGAAATTTTCCCGGATAGAGATAAAATTAAAAATCATGGGGAGACGGTCCACAATTAGCCAAATCTCATTATCTCATTTTGGAGGTCTCGGAGGACCAGTGATGAAGTCCATAGTGATATTTCCCCACTTCCATGCTGGTATGGAAAGTGGTTGCAATACCCCTTTTGAAAGTTGTCTCTCTACCTTAACATGCTGACCTACAAGGCACCGTGAAGTGTAGTCAGCAATCTCGCTTTTCAAATTATCCCACCAATAATGATAAAAAAGGTCACTATACATTTTTTTTCTTCCTATATGTATATAGAAAGTAGATCTCTGAGATTCATCCATCAGCTCCTTCTTTATTTCTGTAATAGATAGAAGACATAGTCTTGTATGAAATATCAGTACACCTTATTGATCAATATTGATCTCAGGAAACATTTCATCCTTTACAACCTCAAACTTCTCTTGTAACAAAGAATCTTCTTTTTGAGCCTTCTTGATCTTTTCTAGTAATGACGGTTGAGAAATCATTTGGGTTAGGGTTGATGATGTTCCTTAACTTATAATTCCCAATGTCCATATTTACTAGGTCATTGATAAAAGGATCTTTTTGAATCATCGTCGTGGAATGAAAAACTGGTTCTTTCCTACATAATGCATCAAATTTTTTTTTGCTCTTCCAGGGTGATAATGAATTGAACAACCATAGTATTTAAGAAGATCCAACCATCTCCTTTGTCTCATGTTCAATTCCTTTTATGTGAATATGTACTTCAAACTTTGAGGGTTTATGTATATATCACATTTCTGTCCATAAAGATAGTGCCTCCATATCTTCAGAGCAAAAATGGCTGCAGCCAGCTCTAGATCATGCATAGGATAAATCTACTCATGAATCATCAACTCTTGAGATGAATAAGCAATGACCTTGTCATTTTGCATGATGATGCACCCAAGGACCTTTTATAATGCATCAATAAAAATATCGAATCCCTTTCCACTTAGGGGTAGAGTTAACATAGGTGCAGTAACCAGTCTCTTCTTCAACTCTTGGAAGCTTTTCACACACTCCTTTTTCTCGATGAACATGACACCTTTTCGAGTTAACTTGGTTAATGGTTTATAATGTCGTGAAAAGATTTTCACAAACCTACTATAATATCCCGTAAATCCAAGAAAACTACGAATATGAGTTATTGTTTTTGGTTGAGGCCACTCCTCTACAACTTTGGTATTTGTAGGGTCAATTTTGATTCCCTCATTGGTTACAATGTTCCCTAAGAAAGAGACTTTTTGTAACCAAAAACCACATTTACTGAACTTTCCAAAAAGCCTATCCTTTCACAGGGTTTTCAAAATAACCGACAGATGATATTCAGGCTCATCACGAGATTTGGAATATATCATAATATCATCAATAAAATCTACCACAATGTTATCAAGGTAGTCCTTAAAGACTCTATTCATAAAATCCATAAAAATATCATGTGCATTAGTCAGTCTGAAAGTAATATCATTAATCTCAAAATGCTCATATCTTGATCGGAAGACAGTTTTCAGAATACCTTCTTTCATGACCCTTAATTGATGATAACCAGATCGAAGGTCAATCTTAGAGAATAATAGATCCCCACGAAGTTGGTCAAATAAGTCACCAATTATTGGAAGAGGGTATTTGTTCTTCACTGTGATCCCATTCATTTCTCTATAATCAATGCATAAGTGCATCGATCCATCCTTATTCTTCACAAAGAGAACATGTGCTCCCCAGGGAGACACACTTGGTCAGATAAACCCCTTCTCCAAAATATCTTGGTGTTTTTTCTTTATTTCCTCTAGCTCCACATTTTCCATCATATACAAGGACATTGATATCAAATGAAATCCATGTATGATTTTGATGGTGAACTCTACCTCTCTTTGTGGGGAAGGTCCATGCAACACCTCTGGAAATACATCAACATATTCTTGGACAATGGGGTCATTTTCAATCATCAAACTCTCATCTCATTCTTCTTCTTCACCGATCGACTCCATAAAGAAGGATATAGGGGGTTCATTTAGATAAAGATGAGGTTGAGATATATCTCCTTGGAAGATAACTATAGGTTTTTCATTCAATAATACTGATATTTCCTTGATTTTGCAATTGATATTAGAATTATACTTTGAGAGCTAGTCCATCCCTAGCATAATGTCAAATTCTAGCTGGGGAATGAATACTATATTTGCGATATTATTGTTATCACTATTGTAAATTCAAGAGTTTCTAAACACTGACAATGCTTTGATAGTCCCACCAGGTGTCTTGATTGACAACTCTACTTTTAGTAATTCAGGGGTTGATTCTAAATTCCTTGCAAACTTAGAGGAAATAAAGGAATGTGTAGAACCAGAATCAGACAAAGTACATGAAATCTTTGAGAGGACAAAAAGAGTACCGACTACCACATCATTCAGAGCATTGACTTCATCTATCGCGATAGAGAAAGCACAGCCTTGATCCCTTGGCATTTGCTAAGGCTGATGGTGGTTCTGCTCCACTACCCTCGGATTTGGAGAGTGATTGGAAAAGTGCCCATGTTTTACACACGTGAAGCACTGGACATCAGGCAGGGACTGTACCATCTTCCTCTTGTCATTTCTGTTTGGAAGTTGAAGTTTCACCTCACCATGACCATTCCTCGCAAAGTGGCCATCTCTGCCACACTTGTAGCACTTTCCACTCTCGAGCACGTAGTTCCCCAAATGATTCTTCCCACATTTATTACACATGGGAAGTTGCACTTGCTTTAATCATCCCCCACGATCAGATTTCCTCCATAAGCTGGGCTCCATTGATCTCTTATTGTCATTGGATTTGTGAGACCATTTCTCCTCACCGAACTCTAACACAACTTTCATCACACTCCGCACAATCTCCTCATAGCTATCATAATCTCAGTTGGCTATATTCTTCCGCATATGAGGTCTTAGTCCACCAAAGAATCTATCAACTATACCCTTCGGATACATGAATAATCTAGAGGTATATCGTGAAATCCTTGTGATGCTCATCTCATAGCTTCCCGTAGATTAATTCTCCTTCAGCTTCATCTTGAGGAACTCCTTCCCCATTCTTGTTCACGTGGAACGAGGGAAATACTTACTGAAAAAGATCCCTCTAAACTATTCCCACTCCATAGATTCAAATTCCACTCTTTGCCTCATGTTTTTTATTAGTTCCCACCATTGATCATCTTCTCCCTCTAAGCGATATACAGCCAGGGTGACCTTCTCTTGCTCTGAACGACGTAGCACAGAAAAGATCTTCTCTATTGAGCAGAACCATTGTTCAGCAATCAATGGGTCAGTTGATCCACTGAAGGTTGGTGGTCGTTGGTGCATAAAGGACCCAATAAAATGTTGTTCCCTTCATGGTGAGATCAGACTCTCACCTTGTTTCATGTTATTACTCATAACATGAGTTAGTTGGTTCATCATTCACATGAATGTTTCCATTCCAGCTTTCATCGGAGAGCCGTCTGCACATAGTCCATTAAGGTAACCATTTTCATGGTTCCTCATCTTTCGCATCATTTTCTAAAAGAATAAAATATTAATGAGAAAATTGTTTCATTTATGAATCCTATAGCTATAAAGGATTCTAAATCTCAAAACTTCATACTTAAACAATTATATTTCTTTATAATTCCTTCATAATGATTCATAAAAAGCGTGCGATTAACCAAAAATATCCCCTGGGAGTGTCGTAACCAAGAGTGTAGTAAGTCCCATTGTCATGCAACAGTTGTCGTTCGAGTCTAGCTCAAAGCGGTGTTTTCAGGTTTTACCCCCTATGTGCATCTGTGCCAGAGCCGTCTCTACCTACTCGTATCCAGACATGGATGTATTTGTTTGATAAACAACTTACTCAATACTCACCAAAATACCAGGAATTTTTACCTATATTTAAACTTTTCTATAGGTTTCTTCCTAAAGTATTAATAGCCTAATTTCCATAAATTACTAAACTATCATTTGATACCAACTGTGGCATCCCGTCTTTTTAATACACAACTTTTCATTACATTTTACATACAATGGATCTTTAAATTTTAGTGTCTTGGAAATAAAGAACAATAAAACATGAATACAACATAAAACATTCTTCTAATCCACATGTAAGGCTTCATAATAATATAATATTATGTAAAATTACAGTCTTTCATATCCTGGAGACATACATCAAATGAAAGGGTGAGAAGAAGGCCCAGTAAGGGTAAACAAGAGAAGTAGTGTACTTGTGATATCAATAAGAACTTGAATAAAACATAAAGATATGAGCAATAGATGTATTGGAATATCAGAATGAAAAGAACATGAAACATAACATGAATATGTGGCTACAAAATTTCATTTAGACATTCATGAACATATCACTAGGGTCCATCCCCAAGGTGTCATAAAAATTACCGAGGTTATTCACCAAGGTATCGTGAAACTGGTCATCTCTAGAGATTAAATATTTACTCAATGAATTGGAGTGCTATCATGGAGAACCCTTAAAATGCTTTTACATTCATGTGAGAGACATAGATCATAATCAAACATTTCATAAATAACCCATAGAGAATAAAAAAATTGGTTTCATTTCACAATCGTGGCATTTTAAAAGCTCTTAAAAATATGATCATTATATCATTTATAACCCATGGAAAGGTAGTGAAGGTTATATGTATGTAAATTACAGAATAAAATATATCAAAATTATATAATTATTAACTCACATTTAATTGAAATAGGTCTGGGTATTCACCCAAATAAAAAAGGTAATTTCTTGAGAGAAAGGGATAGAAATTGTGATACGAAATTTCTGGAGCATAAGGACAATATAACATGGTTTCAGAAAACATTGAAAAGAGAGGGGACAAGGGACAACCAGTCATAAATAATTCATAATACATTATGGGTACTTAATAAGATTGTGGAATGGATATTTGAATGACAAACCACATGATAATGAAACATGAAAGAAAAGAGAATATGTGATTTCTTTTACGAGAAATTCGGTAGCCTAACGGCTTCATATAAAAATTCGGAAAAAAAATTGATGAAAGAAGAAAAGGCCTCACATCATTTGGAAATGAAATGGGCAGTAATAAGAACTTATAAGAACATACCATCAACATAATGAGATGGAGAATATAAGACACAACATAAAAGAAATCATGACTTAAAAGAGGAGGGTGAAAGAATCCCTTACCTTGAAGAGTAACTTCAAACGCATAATGGTCGAGACCTTGGGAGGCTTGAGGTATCCTCGGGAGGACACTTTGGGAGGTAAGGATACCAGAACTTCATTGAGTTTGATTTCAAAATGAAAAGGATGAGGGGACGGCTTGGTATTTATAGGAGAAGTGAGGGGACAAGTCATTAATGGCCAAGGGACACCTCATCGGTGGTATTTTCAAAACCATGGGGTTTCCCAAGATATTTTCCCATGCAATTGGAAAAATAGGACACCTCATACCTTATCTTACTCTTCATAGGTCTACCATAATTATTACATAATTATTACATCCTTAATGATGTCATTAACCACCCGAAACTAAAAACATTATTTTCACTATTCAATGAAAATTCTTTTTTTTTCAGAAAAATCCCCAAATATCGCCTTAACCTAATATCGATTCTCTGAATTTAAAAAGGAACTATATTTTATAAAAATATTTTTTAAAATATTTTTAATTTAAATTTTAATTAAAAAACACTATTCACTCGAAAAAACTAATACCTGACTAATAATTTATGAAACTGTCATTTACCTATTTCATTAAATCACATTACTTAATCAAGATACCTAAATTATATTAATACTTTTGTTAAATGAGAATACTAATCCATTTGGTCACATAACTAATTCTAAGGGTAAAATCACTATTCATACTTTACTATTCATAGAAAAATTGAGTTGATCTTATTAGATTCTAAATTTATTACTGAACACATTTCTAGAAGACCATTTTTTGAAAATCATTACACATCATTAATTATTTATGTTTTACATAAATATTTTAAAATATCCCCCTTTTGCAAAATTCATCAATATAAATCCAATATTTATTCAAACATCTAAAAAAACACAAACATCACCACAGGAAGAAATCAAAATTTTATTTTTATCAATAATTACACAAAGTAGCTATGGTCTCATTACATAGCCCCTTATAACCGCCACATAGGACCTAAGTGTAAGGTGTGCTATGGTGAGAGAATCCAAGGGTGGCTCAGCCAACATTACCCGAGTAGTGATTTTTATAAGATTGAACTTCTCCTGAAGGGTATTCCTCTCCAGCTTCACATGATGAAGATCTGCAAGGGTTTGGTCTAGTGAAATGCCTAGTGGTGCTACCTCTTTCCCATGTTTCATCATATGGGATTCAATCGGCCCAAGACTACTGGATGAGGCCATCAAATCTTAATTCTGTATTAATTAAACAAGATCACTTGTATTTAGAAACAACAATTTCAATATTTATTTTCCATCGGTCATATAGTCCAATGGTCATATAACAGTCGAAACCCAATGGTCTCATTTTAATAATACTCACATCATTAATTTAAGAAAATATTTTTGTTGAGTGTAAACTAAAATGACACACAAAATTTGGAAACAAAAATTCATTCAAAATATTGGGTCGTTACATGAAGTTTGTTTATCAATTTCACATTATCATCATACTGGATAAAACCGATATTAGTTTATATTTATAGTGCTCAGACCATTTACAACAAAACAACATGCTGGATGAGGGGGACCTACTCTTGTGAAGTACTACATGAGGAATTTGGCATTGCTGGGAGGAGTGACATGCTCACCATTCATAGTGACCAAAGAGTACGATACATTGGAGTAAACCATGTGAATGATACAATGTCCCTCCTATTTGTGCTCCAACATTTTGGATTCCATTCGGGAATCAATGGAATTCTCAAGGATAATACCATGTCATCTTAAAGGAAATAACCGAGAAAATAATTCATATTGAATGCTTTGGATATCTTTTTCGGAAACCTCTCTATAGTATGCAAGGTATGGAGCATGTTCTCGTCGAGATATTATAATTTAGTCAAATAGAATTATGATACTCAGTATGACATACAATGATCGTAGATGGTTTTCTGGACTGATGATAATTAGATATTGATGGGATGGACTGCCTCTGTTCCTTTTACCTGGTAATATGTAGTCACATAGCTGGAATTGCGAATCAGCGTCTGCTAAGACCAAAGATAGTGGGAGAGTTTGTTTATCAAAATCTTGTTCTTCTAAGAAACCATATTCAGAAACATGTTATAGAGGGGTTTTTTGAATTCCTTAATATGCCCATTTTCATTTGAGTGATAGTGAGATATATTATTAGAATGGATGTTGTAATTATTGTAAAATATCTTTAGCATGGTTTCTTAGAAGTTTTTACTATTAGTGTGAGGGACTCTGTATAGGTGGATGATATTGGATCTCTTGAAATCATTGATGAAATGGGCCCTGACATCATTTATTAGAACTGCATCTTCCCACAAGGAAAAGAAATCCATAACTGTAAGGGTGAACCTACATAGTCGAGCTATCACCGGTGGATTTGGTTCCACGACATCAACCCCTTGACCACAAAGGGCCAAGACATCTTGGTAGTATATAGAGGATTTGGTGGCATATGAAAACAAATTATCAAGGATTTGGAACACCTATAACCTCTTGGAAAACATAATTAAATCATGGGTCATGGTTGGTAAAACTATCCCAACCATCAGATCTGATGAGAGAGTTTTGGCCCTGCCAGATGAGCTCTGCAAGAACTAGAAAGGACTTCTAGAATGTGCTAGGGAATCTCATCTTCATTAATGTAGTGGAGTATTACTACATTAGAACCACATTTTTAGATTATCTATTTAAGAATGTGACATCTTTCTTGGGTGAAATACACTGCACGCAGATGGACTCACTCGCATTCATCTAAGACATCCAAGAGATTACCGTGTTGAAGGTATTAAATAAAGGGAGTCGTCAAATCTGGCATCTCTTAAAATAATTTAGGGTATCTAGAGTTTTTAATGATGATGCACCAGTGGTGAGATGAGTTACATTTCGACTATCATCATTATCCGTAGTGATGGGAGAAATAACGCATGGATACACCACATGGATAATAAAATCATCATGTTCAGGCTCTACGGGAGATGCACCAAGGATGGATAAGTATTCAACTCATCCATTATTTGATTGAGAAATAATATTAAATTCTATCCAAGAAGTGAACTAGGCCATCAACTAGAAAGTTTTCCCTAGAAAGGGTATGATCTCTTTCTTCTAGATGATGTAGTCTTCTTTGATCTTCTTGATGACCATCTCGGAGTCACCAATCACATGCATGTAGGGAACATCAATCTAGAGGGACAACATGAGAATAATGATGATAGAATGATCCTTAGCCTCATTTTTGTGCAACATTAAGATAATAAGAATGAATTAGGGAGGATAAGATGTATTGGCATGATGAAGGTGATACCTAGGCCTACACAACTAAGTCTAGGATCATTGAGTCTCCTTGTGGTGTGGATCTGCATGACACTTTCAAAGTGAATTTTACAACATTGAACATATTGATCCTCTGATGGAATTGCCTCATATTGGAATTCATGATCTAGAGGCTACTCTACAGGGTCAGCATGGGTGGTAAGTAATTCTATCAGTTCCATACCTTTAACAACTTTTTTGTAAAATCAACATAATATCGAACTACTGAAGGTTTACTAGCCAACAATCTAGATAGCCTATCAGTATGGGGTAGTTATGAATGTACATCAAAGGGTATCTATAAGACACTAGTTGTACCTAATGGTGCTGAAAGTAATGTCAAAACTTCTGAACATTGAATACCAGTACAAGGAAGCTCTTCTAGATAGAGGAATATATGGTCTCTATATCAATGAGCTTGTAGATGAGATATTTTAAACTGTTTTATGATCCCTTATTTCTCTTCTAAGTGAATAGGGATTTGAGGGAACATTACAAAGCTATAACATAAGGGACCAGTGCTATTCATGAGATGGGTGGTATCATAACCGGAGGCTTCAGTAGGTACTGCATGATTTCATCAAATAAGGCATGACACTCTTTGTCCCAATGGAAGTAATCACCTTTTTCATGATCAAGGAAGAGGTCTTAAATTTAACAAAAAGATTCATGATGAATTGGTGTATGTACAATAATTGGCCTTGAAAAACACCAAGACCTCAGAGTATTCTCAGAGGAAGCATCTCGCTGATAGCCTTGATCTTCTCTAGATGAATTTCAAAACTGATATTCCATATGATGATGTTGGGGAACATTACAGAGGTAATCCTGAAGGCACACTTCAAGGGGATCATCTTCAGATAAAATGATCAGAAGAAGCTGAACATTTTCTCAATATCCCTGAGATAGTCCTTACGCTATTACGATTTAACTACCAGAACATCCACCTAGAATTCCAGAAATGTTCGGGGAATCAGTTTGAATGGATGGTTCATGAAATGATGATAGGTTACTACTTTATTCCTAAATCCAAAATGAATTACCTAGTACTAGAAATTAACTTATGAGAAAGTAACTAATGGTTCTCTGAATGAAGTGGATTATTCATCCTTTGGGGAATTTGGATTTTATTATATCTGGAATACCCATCCATGAATGAGAGATACTACAACCTAGTGGCAACATTAATAAAAATTTCAGTCGTAGGAAATGGAAAATCATTCTTTAAACAGTGACAGTTGATATCACAAAAGTCAATAGTGAATCTGATATATCATTTCTTCTTTCTAATGGGCACAATGTTTTCTCACTAACTATGTACTATACTACTTTGATGAAATTGGCATTAATGAGTTTATAAACTTTAGCATTGACAAAGGAACAATGAGTGGGGTATATTCTTTTGGGACACTATTTGAACCCATGATTATTTATTAGGAGACCAAGGTGGTGGATGGTGAGATGAGGTTCCAGTCCCAAAATATTTTTATAACTTGATGAAAATACATCCTAATGTTGCGTCATGAAATCCATGTATTGATGATGCTCTCTTACAGGCATAGATACACTAATCTGTGTCAATTTCAGATTTTCCTCATTTCCATTTTTCAACTATACCAAATCATCAATGGTAGTGGAGAAACCTTCATCATATGTGGTATTTTCATCCTCCAAATCCTCTTCATCATCCACAACAGGTGGATCATCGGCAGGGGTGATTCTTCTAACTTGGCCAACCCTGACGGAATGCTAGTTCTTGCCTGAACAGAAATTGAATCTTTATTGGAGGTATCCTAAGTTTTTGAATCCACAGAGAAGAATTTTTCAGATTAGATTCCAATAGTCCATCGACCCAATGACCCAAAAATGATAATGTTAAATAAGTAGTGGTGTAGTTTCCTGAGTCGTTTTAACCCATCCCTATGGTATAACAATTATGACATATTGTTGTTTCCGTGGGGTGAATATTCTGATAAATTATAGTTGTATGGTGACCTGGGATCACTCATCCTAATACATATAGGAGTATGAAGTGATATTTTTTTATCCTTGCACTAGGTAAATAGCTTTCACCTCATCCCATAAATGAAAAAAATAGTGCCACATGATTGGGGTTGTGGCCTCTAATCCATGAATTTGGAGAATGATGGTGTCATCTGAGTCTGTCCATTGGTTAAACACAGTGCTAATGTGTTCAAACTTGTAGGCCAGAATTTTATTTTCATTTCTCTTGTCATATTTAACATCTAAATATTTGGATTCATAAGAATTGAATGGAGACACATTCCCACTCAACCAATGAGGGAGTACGTAAGGCATTGGTGATATGATATAGGGACTCTTACTTGTAGGGGGATCCATGGTCTACCCATAAATTCCTTTTAATTGGTGTCATGTGTGATAACACTGAACTATGTGCTATTAATCATGCCACTAAAATGGGACTTCAATCATATTTTTCCAACATGCATCTACTTTATCCGATGAAAACCTTGAATCTTCATGTTAGATGGATTCAGTTTGGTTTTAGATAGTCCCATATTGTGGAGAATCATGTTCGTGATAAGACTGATCACATAACCTCAATTGACAAGACAACAGTTGACCACCACACCATTGAATTGTCCATTTATTTACATCTAGTTTATGTGCCTCTGTATTATAGAACCTTTGTCTTCAATCGAGAATGAGATTATGTCCTAACGCTCTGTATGACTGACTTCCAGAGTATGTAAGGCCTATGCTGATGCAACCACTCTCTTCTTAAGGAATATTCAAGGGTATCATGCATATATGATGACATTTGGAGAGCCACAAGGATTTATAGTCTTGTAGTAATAATGGAACCGTGCATAATCAGATCATAATTTCATGTTAGATGCATATTTTTACTGACAGGAGGTCGCTCTGTGGTAGGAGGCTTGACAAGTGCTGTTGGTTGAACTAGCAGATCCTAGCTGATGTTGGGAATTTACAACTGATCACATTTCAAAATGTGTTGTGTGACAACTGAATGGTAGTGATATGGATTAAATCTCTCAAAAACTAAACATGGTTGGTTCTGTCATGGTAGTGGAGACTCATCCAGATATGGTAATATGAACGTCGGTGGGGGTGAGTATGAAGGAAAATGGTGAGATGGTTGCACGTGATGGGTCTTATGTTGGACCTTCCATCTGGTCTCGATGGCATGTACATCTAAGTCGGAATCACTAGACAACGCATTCTAACCATTACCATACCCACAGTGTTGCCGATGCTAGCATCTGTTAGGGACATTAAGAGGGTCTCCCTAAGGTTTTTGTCCTCGGGGGGGGGGGGGGGGGTCATTTATGGGTAAACTAACTTGACATTGTTCACCAAGGCATACTCTAAATCATCACATCAAAAGTCCTCAATTTTTTGGTATATATCTGGGGGAATCCTAATCTCTAAGGGAATGAATTCAACAATTGTACAGGATAGCTTTGGTAATGGTGGGGGTTTTTTCTTCCCCTTTTGTCTTCAATGCTTTCTCTCCTGAGGGGATGAGTTCTAAGACATCCACACGGATGTAGTTTCCTAAATTAATACATCATCATCAAAAATCTTGAGCTATTTGAAACAGGAATGGATTATAGCATGGGTGTGACAAACTTCTTTGGGTTCCATTCGATCATCATACTCATGAGACCTAAGGCTAGAGATGTGCTTCCATTCACCATCAATATCACTATCAATCATTACTAACATGCACACTACAAGGACTAGGCCAAACCCACTCTAAATAAAATTTTATTGAAATTATGTTGGTTCTAGTATTTTAACCCATATCACTTGTTAATGGTGTCCCAAAGAAACTGATGATTGGTAAAATATTGGGGGAGTTCTATGAGGTATGCGTCTTCAGATCTCTTGTATTCTGGAAACTGAAGGATCCTCTGATCCATGGAAATCCAAAAATAGCTAGGGACCAAAGCTTTGTGGAACAAATAGATCTTGTTTCTATGATCATGGAAAGTGTACTTGGTAGCTTATCCCTGGAAAGGAACTAGAACCTTGAGAAGTATTGGAACCAGGTTTTCTCTCCTAGGCAGCGGTGGTGCATTATGCGGTGGTGCATGCCGAGTCTAAGGCAGGAAATTTTGAGGAGGGTGAGCTTAAGGAGGTGGCCCTTGGTGAGGATTTTTAAGTGGCACTACATGTAAAAATTCCAGCCATCTAGGGGCCTTTATTTGTTTATATGTTGTTGTTTTTTCTTTTACGACTCATCCTACATAAGTGGGAAGAGGCAACATACGTGAAAACTTGGATTCCTGAAAAGCTTCTTTTAAGCAGTGATCATTGTTAGATAAATCCCAGAACCCACCTTGGAGGATATGATTAATGATATAAGGAAAAAAATATATTCTTCAAATTCCCTATTCTCATTGTTAGCAGCTTCTCATGAGTCAGTAACATATCGAGTGAATATTGAAGGCCTTTTTACATGGGGACAAAGTCGGCAACTCGCTCATCTAGCCTTTTCGTTCAAATTAAGAGGACATCATTGCTAGGATGCTGGGTGGTGGAACTGAACCCATATATATATTTCCTATGTGGATCCTCCCAACTAGATATGGTCAAAATGGGTAACTAGTTATACTAGAAAAATATGGGTTCATCAAGTGTTTGTATAAATCACCAAAGCTTAGAGGTTTCCTACTACACTAGAGTACCCATCATGGTTCCACACCATGAAATGAAGTGGGTCAGATGTTGCATCTGATCTCCATTCTTATTGAAATGTTATAAGGTAGGATTTACAATTCCTGAGGGTGCTGGCATATTATCCACCCTTGCCGGATAGGGCATGCCATCAAGTAGGATTTCTACCTATTGAGTTTCCAGAGCCTTGAGGTGTGCAAAAAGTGTAGCCATCAGATCATCCTAGCAAGGAGTACTACCATGAAGAGGTTCCCTAACAACCAATGCTTTAGAGGGATCTTTATCATTTCAATCTGTCGTAGTGGGTTATTGAGCTACAAGAAGAATTACCCAATGAGCTAGGGATATAATCTATGGGACTGTAAGAGGAAACTAAGGAGTGGCCAGTGGGGCTAGTGGAGTGGCCGAAAGAACCTATGCCAGGTCTTGAGGAGGGACGTAATTTACCTCATGTTGATTTGGTGATGCATATTGTAGCCATTTTCCATAATCATCGAACTCCATCTTGTCTAGATTCTCATGGTTATTGAGATCACTAATTGGAAATTCACTAGGGGGGATGTTTCTCTTGCCCCTACTACCCAATTTTATGATTACAATAATCTGGCTGTCATTCTATAGAGACTTCAGTAAGGAGCTCATCAACCATCCATCACTGTTCAAGGATCTTTTGATGCAATGATGTCTTTTCAGGATCATCCTGCGTCTTATTCACTGAGCTAGACAGGTCGGGGGGTTTGATGGTCCCAGCATCATCATTAGCCTGTCTGGTGTCTGGAATGAGACGCAAGGTCTCAGAAGGTGTTGGAAGACCATGAAAAGTTCTTTATGGTGAGTATGGAAACCCATAGGGTCTACCTGGCGTTGTATTACCCATATGGATGTTACACATCTCCAAGACAAAGGCCATTTCCCCCTTCTAGGTATATCACAGAAACACCCATTTTCACTTTAATGATGTGCAAAGGCAAATCCTCGATATCACTAGGTGAATGAGATTGGTGCATAATTGGAATGTAATGTATGGACGTGTACTACCCCCAACCATGGATCTGAACATGTGGGGTGGCCTCCATAATAACAGTGAAGGGAACTATAAATCTCTAAATGAAACATTATTGGTGGGTATGATGATAACAAGGTGACACAGGGTACTGAGTGATCGGGAGTGCAACCAACTCAATGAGGCAGTACTGCTATCCAATGTCATTGAAGCGGTCCTTACTATTCAGGAAAGAAAACTGTCAATGATGGAAATGTAAATGTGTCATCCAAATGGTTTTACAGAGGCACGTGACCTTGTCCTAGGGGATTAAATCTTGAATGTTGATGTTTTTAGTGGAAATTGGCCATAAAAACTCAGGGAAATTGTCAAATGTGATAATTTCCCACAAACACCTCGACTCAAACTCGGGATCCAAACCTTGATTTCCCCATTCATCAACTAAGGGAGGTTGAGGGACTGGTAATGGCACCAGCATATAATGTCTTAATGGTGGACTGGTTAGTGGAGAGTACAGTGCACAAGCTGATAAAAAACTACATCTTGGGCTGCTTATCGGGGACCATTCCAACCATATCACTACATCCCTATAATAATGGGTACATACCTTTGCTTCCCCTACATGGGGAGCGGTTGTTAGAGATGGATCAGGTCAGTATTCATCATCGACTAGTCTTCAGAAAAATCATCAATAGTCTCTTGTTAATATAGAAAATGATCTCGATTATGATAGAAATGATTGTTTAGTCAGACACATGAAAGGATCCGAATCTTACTCCTCTTTTATGTATATTCAGAGGGATTCAGGTATCTGGTTCATATCACATTCCATGATGACGAAGCTAATATGATGGGTTCCTTCACCAGCCCCCAAATTAGAGGATTAGAGTGAAGCCTCCATCATAGATTCACATAATACATAAGATTCTAAATAGTATATGGTCTTGATTGCAATATGAGTCCTCTTAGAGTACATTATCTTGTGATGGAGACCCTCCCTCCTTCTCCAGGATGATTCTTCAGTGATAAGTAGATTTTTGGCATTGGGACGACCCCATTACGGTTTGTGAGAGAGCAGGTAAAACCTCTACTTTGGTGAGTTGGGGTGCGAACAACACCTGGTCAGATGTTAAACAGAACAAAAGGAGGACCTTAGTTGTTTGGAGTACTCTTTTGTGGATGACATTCTCTCTGGTTGATGATGTCGTGGGGAGGGCCTCCACTTGAGTTGGTGATGATGTGAAGAGGAGGTTCACATTGATAGCCTGAAACGTGGGGAGAATTCCCATACTTGAGACCATGGAAACTAGGATGACTCTCATGTTGGGTTTTAAAAAGATAGGTAGAACCTCTCCCTAGAATAATGATGGTGTTATGGGAAGGACATTTATACAATACACAAGTGTTGGGAGAACCTCCACTTTTACTGGAGGTGGTATGGGGAGGACCTTCATACCGAATTTCATTGCTATAGGTCACCCATGATGGATTCCACTAGCACCAACAAACTGAAGAGTTGACCCAGCCTACCCAAGGGTGGTTAGGTTCTCTAACCTACTCAGGCATATTGGTTCTATAGATCTATATTAACATGGATCTAGTAACATGTGTAACTGGTTCCTCAGGCCACTAGATCCATAGAATATGAATCCCCCTATTTGTATCCCTCTTGATCATGTGCATGATGTTGGCATCAGGTAATCAAAACTATGACCGGCTATGAAGGTGTATGAAACAACTTCTCCTCAGTCTGTGGGACCAGCTGAAAGTGAAAACACAACTAGTTGGGAGACCTCTTGGGAGTTCCCATGGCCACAGTCACAACTAGGAGGACAAGGAAACCCCTTAATTTTTTAGCATAAGAGAGTGAGTCATATAAATGTTTTGGGTTGTGACTCATGAAATTGATAAACATAAGAGGGGGGAGGAGTTTCTCCCAGTGCAGCCATGGGGGTAGTGGAGATGTGGAAGAACAAAATCCTTTAAATCATGATGGTCCACATCCCATGTCAGGATAAACCCCTCCTGTTAATATTGTTTAACGATAGTATTGATTTACCCCATTTGAATTATTTTATAGGGTTATATTTGGTGTGGAGTCTATGTAACTATAGTTTTGTGAGTCATCATAGATGAGGTGAAGCCATGTAGGATGGTCACATAGGCATTTTCCTCACCCCTACTTCTTGTAGGTGGGATGTTATCAGTATTTTTCTACAGAAGCTTGAGTCATACAAAGCAAGATGATTCGACCATAAATACAGAAAATATGAAAGTGATGCCCAATGCACTATCACCATTTATTCTTACATACCAAGATAGAATTATCCACGCTAACAACGTCACAGATTGTGATTCCCAATTATTAACTTCCCTATACGCTGGTGAGTTTCACGTGAGGACCACAATTTTCATAGTGGCACCTGACCCCAGATTGAGGGATCTGAATATACCCTTATCTGCTGATGTCTTGAACACTACTAATCACTATATTGAGGAGAATAAATTCACATTCAGTTCACCATTTTAATTTTTGACGCTTTTTCACAAAGTGCATCATCAATGAGGATTTTCTGTTTGTTTCACCCCATTCCCGCTTTCCAAATGTGGGTTGCATTCAACACTTATATAGTGATGTTTTCTCCATTATCAAAATTGGATGATGGTATGTTAGTCTCTCTATCTGTGGATTCCGTTGTGTAAATTTTCACCTATTTATTTCTCCCTTGATGGTTAAGGCATTGTTCATGAAACACTTACTTATTCCATATCATTTTTTGTGCTAGTTAATTACACTACTTCTATATAGACATCTTATGGGGTCCAGTCTAGGTAGGAAACATTGGTCATGGGAGAAGCCATATTGAGCATCGCTGGAATGTCTGGATAACGAAACACTGGTACACCTGGATAATATCTTATAATATAGATTCTCGAGGGCACTGAGGCCTGAGGAATCCCCCATCAAATGTGGAGAATTGAATTATTCCGGAATGTGCCTGAGGTGTTTCACTTCTTCACATGTTTAACAAGGGGTGTGTTGGGAGATTAAAATCTACTAGAGACATATCATATAGATAATAACACTGATGAGAGTGGATCAGATGGATATATCCCAATGAGGGATCACATAGAAAAATTACTAGATTTATGGGTCAGAATTCCCCAAAAAGTGGTGGACCTAGAAGGGTATCTCCCAAAAAGGGAATATGTCACACCATAAAGATTAATATAGAAACCACTGAGTATAGGAAGATCAGGATGGTGGACCACAGAGAGGGGAACATCAACGTTTTTCATTGTCTTGGACTGGAGCTCATGGAGGATTCCTACATAACCCTATAAAGAATACAAGGATCAAAACCCACATAGTTCGAATGAGTGAGACATGGAATTGGGGTGTACACAAATGAAAACTACCCAGAATCATTTTGGGATTTATGCATTGTAAATTAACCATATGATTGACATTATTTCACAAAGATGTGGAGGCCAAGGTAAAAATCAAGATGGATATGGTTGATGTGTTGAAAGGTAGAATGTATGGGGATGGGACATATAATTTGTGTAATGGTGGAGTATTTGGGCTTGAACTTCATAGGTAATTTCTATGTATACTTTTTCATGGAATAAATGTCCGCATTGTTCTAGGATGGGGTGATGGGAGACTAAATGAGGTGGCCCATGAGAGGAGAGTGCATTGATGGGGACCCAAACAGAAGAGAACCAACATTCTAGGGAATGATCATACCCAAACACAAAGGCTCGAAGGAGGGACAAATATGGGACATGAGGGGTGGGACTAAACCTCAGGGAGGCTTCCTATATATCTTTGTGGTGGGGAATCAATGCCCACACAGATCAGGAAATGAGCCATAGAATTGGGGTGTTCACAAGGGACAATAATCCAAATACATGTTTGATCTTACATGTGGTTAGCAACCCATCACTGGAGGGAAACTTTTAGTTGGAGGAGTATGGATTGAGAGAAGGGCATATGCATGGTTAGCTTCACGATAACTGGTCTAACAACACTAATGTGTGGAAAATAGATATCAGTCATGAGAAAGGGTATAGAAATGTGTACTGTTGTTTGGGGTTTAACCTCAAAGAGACTTCCTAAATACCTTGTCTAAGAGAGAAGGATCAAAAGTCACATAATTTGAAATAATATAGTTAAACATCATGCTCGATGAAATGGTAATGTTGTTTAATGCCTTGTGGGATAAAGGAAACCCGATGTGAACTGGTAAAGATAGATAGGTGATGTGCTTGAACCTCATGGAGGCTTCTTGCATACCATTATTGAAAATGTAAGGGATCAATGTCCATGTAGTTCTGAAAAATGGGGCATTGGGATTACACAGAAAGGAGGCCAAAAGAGGATGTCTTGGTCGATGCCTACTCTAAGATCACACGAGTCATGCTCGGTGTGAGAAATAAGAGGCAAAAATATACAAGATTATCATGGTAAAAAGGGGATGACATGAAGGGTGGTCAATGGGGCTTACACATGGATAGAGTCTGGAAGAAGAAATATGAGGGATTACCCCATGAGAGAAGCTCAAGTAGGGATCCAGATGTATGAGGATGATTTGACCACCGTACAAAGATCACCCTATCAATGTGTGTCATGGATTACAAAGAGACTACTCAAGGTGCGCATTGCGAGAAAACATAGTGAGGGGTAGGGGGAGTGAGAGTGTGCTTCTGCGCATCCCATTCACGGTTCTCTTAGAGATTATCACTTATCTGTGGATCACAATTTAACAATATGTATTTAGGATGTGGGTTATTGGATGTTTAATGTCCAGAATCTTGGACGATGAGGATTTTCTCCTCACACCTAGGTCTTACATAACTTGCACACACTAACCCTCTATGAAAGAAAGGCACAAGAAATGTCATTAGTTAACATGGTTTTGGGAAGATCCATGAAGGGATCCATGTTAGTATGGCTGTAAAAAGGAGAACTATCTATTAAATTTTCTATACGAAGAATCATTTGGAATGTTTTCACAACATGAAACACAACTCTAGGGTCAATGAAATCACTGCGGATAGTCTTGTAAGGATGCATAATGAAAGTGTGCATATGATAAGGGTGTTTCATGAAAGTGGGTATTGGACACTGTACCTTGGGGTAAGGAAAAAACATGAAGCATATATGATTTTATGTTCACATGTTCTAATGGTTTCATTCCATTTGATTGTCAACACATAATATGTATTCACACATGCATGCTTTGGGACTACAGATAATATGGAAGGCTTCCAAACTATATGAGGTGTTATGGGTGAAAGACGCTCTAGTAAAAGGTAAATAATGCATGTAGGAAGGATTATTCGCACAAAATTTCCATGGAATAAAAGGAAATGGGTGAGGATCAAGCTCTAGTGGGTCCACCTGAAGGAGGACCCCTAAGAGACCTATCCCTCAAGATCTTGTACCTAGAGGCCATATAATTCATGTGGTGGAGTAATAGATTTTCTATCATGCAAGTGAGAGAGGGTTTTCCATCCATAATAGTACCCTAGAATGAGGGGGTTCATTTTTTTTGAAATGAAAATGTCTGTGGTGATTTGTAAGGTATCATGGATGAAATTGGAATTTGATGTCACATTGGGCATAGAAAATATTGTGTGCGGTCCCTCATCTTCCATGAAAACCAAATTTTGTTAGTAATTATGACATGTTTGTTGTAAAAAATGACACCACAAAATAATCCATTTGATTTCGAATTTTGTTTCTAGGATCTTCGACACAATTTCCAATCTTGTGTATCGACCTCGAATCTTGCATGCCCCTCCTTTGGGTGTCTTGTGATTGTTCCCTGATTATAAATATTCTTTTGGATTGCTCACAAATTTTCATTCATGGTCTTAATAAAAATTTGGTGAGAACATAATTCTAGGTAAATATTAACACAACAGAAAATAAATATTTATTTAATATGATATGAATCACAAAGACGTAAAAAATTTAGATGGAAATAACATTCTAATTTATTGATCTTTTGAATCATAAGAACCAATAAACCATAACATCGATTGAAAATTTAAAAATCGTTATAATAATTATATTCATGATATTTTGTGGTAAATGGGAAGTGTACTATGAAAAAATATAAATTATTTGTGAATTTCCATAAGTCTCCTAGAAATTAAAATAAGACTTGAAATATTTTACATTGTGTCTCGACATCCTACATACATGATTGATCATCCTGTATAATAAATTATAGGATATTATAAATGTATTATATAACAATAAAAAATTATATTATACTATATATTATATATTTTTGATAATTCATTTCATGTTGATAAATAATTCATTTATAAAACCACGTTTTTGGTAATAATCGGTCTTCTTTTCATATATGTTTTTATTTCTTAGTTTTCGTCCACTCACTTTGATCATGGTAAGATTATCTCTAGAATAATAATAGCTATATAACTATCATATTTATAAACCCATTATTAATTTATCACTAGTCCCAAAATGATGTTTTCATAAATGATGTATGTTTCGATCATTGAGACAGTATGTCCTACATACACATGAGTAACATTTCCATTTTTCAACGATCATTTTGGAAAGGAGGTAAGTAATATTTTAGCATTTCATAATGATAATAATATCATAAATAATATATAAATTTTTTAAATATACATATGAATATCATCCCCATGTATGTTTTTAAAAATATAGAGCCACATCACTTAATGAGGGTGATAGTCAACCCATACACGATCAAGTATGTCATCATTCATGGAATAAAAAGGTATGAATTTAAATGAAATATTATGTTATTAGACTGATAAATATTTCATTAATATAATAATTATGCCATATATATCTCAAATATTTATTAATTATGTCTTTATTATCTTCCATATAATAATTTATTGGAAAACAAATCACTTTTCTTCGCAAGGTAGTAGTCTATACAGACGACTGAAGTTATCAAATTCTCTACAGAATGAAATATAATATGGAATATATGATTTAATGAATTTATATGTATAATTATGTCATTAATTTCATATATATATATATAGATATAATTTATATCTATAGTCACATCTAAATTTGTAAGGTGGTAATGGAAAAATGAATGACATCAGTTCGTGAGGATGTAGTCTATCCTACAAACAAATAATGATTTCATAAAACAATTGATGGAATTGGATAATGTTTTAGGTGATTCATTTAATGTAAAAATACATAATTTTATCTATTATATTAACTCTTTTATGTCATCATGGAATAATAAAAAAATTTGAAGGCGGATAAAGAAGTTGAATAAAAACACCCATTGAAGAATGGTATCATTTCTTATTGTATCCTCTTAAAGTTTAATAAAAAATACTTCCTAGATTAGATTTCTGCCAAAAATAAGGCTAACATGATGATATTAGGCAGGTTTTGATTTGAATTTGGAAGGTATTTTCTAAACTACATAGAATTATAGGTGTGAATATTTGAGGGTGGTGATGGCATTTTATAAGTGCTGGAAATGTATCCACTTGGAAAAAATAATTAATTTTCCCAAATAATCAAAAATAATAAACTAATTATAATGGAAAAATACACATAATTAATATATGTTCAGTATTGGGAAGGATAATATGTAAATGTTTATTTTAAATAGAAATGTTATATGTATTATTGTATTTTTATCCTTTATCGATTTAGTTTCAACCCCATGTAAACTAATTTTTAACTTAACTACTGTAATTAATTTTCACACCATTCTATATTTAAATTCTTTAAAAATAAATTTGACCATATTTGATAATAAAAATTAATTTGATTCCAAATATGGAATCAATTTTTATAAAATCAATTCATATATGTGGAAAATTTAAATTTAAAATTAATCTTGTAGACATGACCAGAAAGTGGGTTTCTAATATGAAGATGATCGAATATTTAGAAGATTTATATATCAAAATTCAATAAGAAAATAATTCCAATGAAATAAGTTGGTTTCATAGGAATATATTTTTTAATGTTTTTAAAAAAATTAAAATATATTTTAACTTATAAAAAACACAAATAATGAAGGTTTTAAATTAAATTGTAGAATTTTTCCCTATTCATAACAAATTTAATAATTTTAAAAAATATCAAATATTATTCCTAATATAATATTTTCATTAATATTTAAAAAATGAATATTAATTTTTAAATAAATATTTAAAATATTTAAAATATAATTGTTAATATAAGTGAGATTAAATGTGAAAAACTGCTTTTTAGAAAAATACAGTTTTCAAGCGAGAAATAGGATTAATTGTTATATCTTGTAAATAAAACCAATAATCTGAAAGTTAAATATTTTATTGAATATACCATATTTTAATTTCAATAAAATCATTCACCAACATTTATTTTCTTAATTTATTGAGTAAAAAAATTTTGTGTGTAATAATATAGATTTTTAGAATAGGGATTCCTTTTTTTCAAAGAGTTTATATTTACTTTTCTAATTAACTGATCCCCAAAGAATTAATTTCCTATTAATGTGAAGAAGATATATTTCAAAAATTTATTTAACCCTATTTATAACTTCATTTCCAAAGCCTAGGTGATTACTATATTATAAAATAATAATATTTTAATAATATGTCGCATTTCATTTAGGCACGATGTTGTGTGTTCCAAAACCTCAACTCAATGATTCATTGACTTAAGATAAACTCAGTGTTGAACATAATGATAATTATTGAAAAAAAATATTCTTTTGAAAATAATATTTCACAAAATAACAAGATATTATAAAAACCATATTAATCTATATTTGATTTCATCATAGCAACCATCTTCTCATAATTAATTTTCCATGAACAATGGTAGATGGTAATTTTTTTCAAACTCAAAATTTTCATTTTAATAATAACTCTATATTTTTAAAGAAACTCAACATCTTAAATAAACAAACATTAAATTGATAATTCATAATTTCTCAAACTATGATTTTCATTTTCATTCGTTGAAAGATTGTTTTTTATAATATTAGTTGTATTTTTTTATTTATCAAATTAGTGAATATAATTATTAAAATTTTTATTTTACAAAATAATATTTCACTTTTCTATAGAAAATTTTATATAATAAATATTCATAAATTTTAAATATATTTTAAATATGTTTAACTTCCACTTGAAATAAATCACATAATCATTTAATTTTATAAATATCACATTTATAACTAGAAAAATATTAAAAATTATATTCTTAATTATAAGAATTACTAACCTTATTTGATATATCCATTAAAAAAATTAGTTGGAGTGACCATATCCTCAAAAGGATTTACTACATAAAGAAATTTTCCCATAAAAATTTTTTGTTAGTCTCTTATTCACTTCCAAATTCATCACTGAAGACTCATTCTTCATTACAAATCCATATATCATGATAAGAACAAATCATTTCATACATGAACATATTAACTTTCCATTATTGTTTTATTATTATGAAATCATGTACGGTATAGTACATTTATTTATATTCATAAAATATAATAGTGAATTGTCTTTTATTACCCTTTATTTTTAAATATTTCTTGTAACTATTTATTTTTGATTAAACCTTATTAGTTGTATGATTTATCATTCTGAGCCCTTGAATTCATTTATAACCTGGAATTGATCATCATCCTTATATAGGAATTAGGAATAAGAGTAATAACTGGATGAGATACATAAGCTTATTTAGATCTAAAATAAAAACCATTTATTTTTTCAGAGTAGTCAAGATCATTATTTTCTAATTTACACATTTATTGGAATAGAGACCTAATCCACTCATCCAGAGAATATTCCATAAAATAAATTATTTCTTCAATGGATAATTTCATGGAATACCAAATATTTGGTATATAGTGATTTATCCTTTAAATTAGTAATTTATTATTAATTTCTTCTCCAAATGTGATAATGCTCTAAATGACCTGTTTGAATATTTTTAACATCTCATTCACACATTCAGGTCTAGAAATTCTAAATTATTGAAATTCATCCATTAGAATATTAAGCATATTTATTTAAAAAAATACAGTTCATTAGTGCATAACATTTAAATTTCATTAAATGTAATAATAATTTTTACAAGATTAAATATATATATAAATACTCCTTCTATGATATCAATAAAAAACTTCATGAAACTGTAAATGGATACATATTTTTAAATATCATTTCTTGTTAATTTTTTCAGTTTGACTAAAAGAATTTTAGAAGGACTATCCATGACGGCCTGATATTAATACCAATATTTTTTAAAAAATTACCTCAATTTTTACATTTAAATATTATTAATCACTTCCATTGAAATGATGTGATCTCAACTAATTCAAGAATCCATTATTTTATGTTGGAATCAATCTAAAATAGATGTTTCCTTAGTATTGTTAAGTTTTATGATACATGTTATCTCAAATAAAAAATCTAAACATGGTTAAAATAATTTTTTTTAATAAAAAAATGTATAATTTAATATTCCTACAAGAGTAGCCTTGAGATCCAAAGTGTTAGGTATTAAGAAAAATAATGACAGAGATAAACAATCCTTAAGAATGATAAAGAATTGTTGCTAATTGTTAGATATGATATAATGATTTTTAATGGTCATGAGGGGTATGAATAGACATTTATTAAAGTTATCATAGTTATTAAATATTAATTTAGGAAATTAGTGGTTTAGTAGTATTAAAAAATTATTATTTTTAAAATATGATAATAGTGATTGTGTAATAAGTGTATGAATAAAATTAAATAGAATAAGACATGGATTTTTTATATTAATTAAGATATAAAAAATCTTACTCTAATCATCACACACCTTACAATAGAGTATTATTCCCCCAATGAATGATTGTAACATAGAGTGGATCCTTTACATAGTAAATATATAAACCCAAACATTTATTCAAAGTAGAATTGTAACTGAGGTCTTTGTGAAGAGTATCCCTAAAACTAAGAACACACAACATTTGTTAGGAGAAAAAAAAACTCCATATTTCTTAAATGATAAGTCCTAAATTATGTGTTCATTCATTTGGTATTGTATACATAACCAAGGTAATTCCATTTATTGGTAGTATACCATGTGATAGAAAAGATTATGTGCAACCGTCTACCATATATAGCGAATCTAGAATAGATAATACAACCTGATGAATAAAAAAACTTGTTAGTGATGGAATATTTGATCAATACCCTTCTCAATGATGTATAAATTGTACATTGGGTGTTCTATTAATGGTATGGTTTAACTGTTGAAGGTTATACCAATGTTAAATTTGAATTTTTACTCCCATGATTGTTTGTCAAAAAAAGATCTAAACAATTCAGTGTTGGATCACATTGAGGATCAAATAAGAATAATTCTTTGAATTGTTTCATTTATTATCATATATAATAATCGTTTATGTTCTATGAATCCGATGTTCCTTTAGATCAAATAAATGAAAGATAAAAAAATTGTTTCTAAACCGGTCATGAAATTCAAATTACAATTTAAAAAATTATTTCACAGAAAGAATAATGCCATCTAGAATAATTTAAAAAATATTTGTTTGACTTCAGAATTTAATGACCAATTCAAAACAATTTTAATTACCTGATAAATATTTCAAATTTAATTCATAATAAAAGTTCAAAACAATTCCATAAATATCGTAATATAATTTGAGTTTATGAATACAATCTTTAAAATTCTTTCTAATTTCATAGAGTGGGTATTAGTTAAAATATATAATTAAAGTAAATTAAATACCACCAAATAAGTTTCAATATTTTGTACTATACTAAATATTTACGTAAAAATACAAACATAAAAAATCAATTCATAATATAGAAATTTAAATTTTTGAAATATGTGTTGTAAGTGTATGCATCACAAAATAATAAATTAATACATATTTTAAAATCTATTAATGTAAATTGAATAAATATTGATGTATTCAAACTAATTTAAATACATCACCTGAATATGTTTAAACATTTCAATCATTCAATCTATCTCAATAATTCTCGGTCAATTAATATTATAAATATCACATGTAGATAATCTATAAAAAAATATTCTTTATTAATACATAAAACATAAATACATTATTAAAATAAATTTAATACATTACATGAACATTGAAATAATTTGACCATATTAATAAGTAACATAGAAAAGAATTAAAATCTTGAAATTAAGAACTAAAACATATTTTAATCAAATGATCAATTTTTTGTATGATCTATGAAAACTATATTTTAAATATTATGAAAATTTTTTTATAGAAACTAACAGTTATTCTCATTTTATAAAAATTATTTATAGATAATTTTATAATAAATAAAATAATAAAATAATCATAGAAAAATAAGGTATTTAAAATTTAATAATATATTTGAAATATAAAATGAAAAATATTTTTGAAATCGTAGAATATTTTTATTAATGACGATAGTTTATTATTAGTCTCACAAACTTCATTAGGTAATAATATAATAATTAATTTCGTGGTATAAAAAAATTAAATTAGACATATAATAAAAACATCACAAAGAGTTGAATAAGTTACACTTTTGTGTAGTTGTGTCCATGTAGAGGAGAATATGATGAATAGTTCTTCATTTTATAAAATGTTTTAAAACATGAACTTCAAAGATTTTAGGACCATGTAAACATTATATTCATATTCGTTTCCATTTAGCATAAATTAATATAATTTCTTGTTTTTTCTAATGGATAAAATCATGATTCAATATCCTTTATATATTAAAAGGTTACATCCAAAATAGTGACATATATAAACTGCAGCTGCATAAAAAATTACTGGAATATTTCAGTAATTCATTGATTTTTAATGTACCAAAATTTATTTTTCAGCCATTTATTGGGTAGAATTAAATGTATAAAATTATAATATATTTCTAACTCAAAACATTTTTTCTATTCTAACGTATATCAAATGTGATATCATTGAACTAAGATTTAATTTAAATTTAGGAAATTTCAAATTTTTAAATTTGTTGAAATAATATTTGACACTTATTAAATAATTATACTAAAAATTTCATATATCCAATTAGTTTAATTAAATATAAATAAAATAGTTAAATATAAACTTTTTTTATAATCTAATTAAAATGAATCAGGTCATTATAGAATAACATAACAAATATTTCAAAACATTGAACTGATAATTTTTGTTGAAACCAAAAGGCAGTAGTATGTTCGGAAAAAAGTGAAAATTTATAAGTTGATTTAAAAATTTACATGTCTGAAAAAAAGTTATAGAAACATATTCTAATTAATATGAAAAAATAGTTTTATAAATATAATCTCTACAACTCATGATATAATAAAAATATTATGGTCTTGTATAAATAGGTTTTCATATAAAAAATAACAGGGTTTTGAATAATTAAAATCATAAAATATTAAAATTTGATAATATTAAACTTCCATGAAATAAATAATAAGAAAACAATAATTATAATCAATATAATAATACAATTTTAAATGTAATCAAATAAAAAAAATATGACCCGCATGCGCAAAAAAAAATAGATTATTAGACTTGGAAACAGTTTATCTATTTTTAGTGATTTTTTATAGATGATATAATTACTGAGTGGGGATCATAGCTCTTTATTTTTTATAAATCCTCAAAAAAAATATCCACAAAGGACATTAAGAATATTACTTATGGGAAAGAGTGAAAAAAATATACTGCTGATTTAATTCTAAAATTTAATTATCAGTGTGTTAAAGCTATCATAAAACTATCAAGTTGGATACTTCATCCATTTAATATTAATGAATTGAAATATAATATCATATATTTATTTTTTGGGATTTTAAAATACATCTTCTGGTAATATCTGGATATTGGTTATTATTTATCATTTGATAAAATATGTTTATTTTCATCCATTTTGAGATACCTTATATTTTGAATATATTGTTAGTATTTATGTTAAAAAATATTTTTGTTATATGGAGTCCCTCTATAAATTATATCTAATAGTGGTCACATATTTACAGAAAAAATTGGAAAGGATTTAAAAATTCCTTTTTTATAGGTAATGTATTATTAAATATTTTCATCCTTAATATGATGGATAAAAAGTGTAAATAATTAAAACTATAGATAATATGATACATGTTTTCTCTTTAAATTACTTGATATATTTGGGTCAACATATTTCATTGGTGTAGTTTTTTAGAATAATATTTTTAATTAAAGTATATTTATTAATAATTTGGAGGCATTATATAAAAAGTGGTGTCATACTCAAATTTATTGGGATGATGTTGTTGAGAGAAAAATGATTATAGGAAATTTTTTAGAAATTTAGGTTGAAAATATAAATAATTTTCATCACCATATGAGGGAATATTAGAAAAATAACTAGTTTTGAAGATAATTAGTGGAAATATGTCTCATTTGAGGTTATGGTTTATGTTTTCTTTAACTGTCTATTTGAAAATGGGATGTTATTTTTTTTGGAAGATAAACTTAAGTCCAATTTATATTTGACCATATGAAATTCTAATGAAAGTGGGGTTAACTAAATTTATAGAGTCATTTCCATTAATTGTATCTCTGATGCATGATTCATTTCTTGTCTCATTGTAGAGGAAATATGTACCTGATGAGTTTAATGTTTTGAGACATGATGTGATCCTGGTCAAATGAAATATTTCATATGATTAAAATACTATTTATATTCAATTTCAAAGAGCGTTTTATTTCATGAATAATGTAGGTCACATAGTCAAGTTGTTATTTATAAATCATAGGATGAATAGAGGAAATATGAATCGAAAAAATCAAAAAGGAATAAAAATCACATGTCTTTGTTAGTAATAAAATTTTCAATATGGAATTTATTTATAGAGGGATGAATTGATAAAAAAATAATGTTAGAGATATATCATTTCATATCTTAGTAATTTTCATGATTGTATTTGAGGGATTTATATTATTTATAATAATTTTATTGCGTTTTTCATTAGAAAAATGAATAGTTTTATTCATACTAGTTTTTTTCCATGAATTATGTAGTTTTATTTAAAAGGTAAAAATATAGATTTATCTAACAAATAATGAAATGAAATTATATTTTCTAAATCAAAATATAATATATAATATATGATTAATTCAGTGAGTTTATTTTGAAATGATGTATTTTTGGGAGAATTGTGAAAAATGCAATTTTTTATAAAAAATATCATTTATTTTAAGTTATGTATAAGGTAAAAATATATTTTTATTGTATTTATATGAAAAAATATCTTTTTTTGGATAAAAAATAATAGAATAAATTTCATATGAATAATTATTATACTTTCTTATTGTATATATTAATTTTAATGCATAAAACGCAATAATATAAAAACATTTTTTAAGTATTTAGCAAGATTATATTAATCATAATTTATAAAAATTATAAAAATTCAATCATAAAAAATGAATTTTATTTTTGGAATAAGTATTTCAAAATTTATTAATGAGATCGATTTCATTTTTGTTCATATTAAATTTAAATTGTGGTAAATTTTTATCACTGTGGTAAAGGGTAAAAAAAGTTAATTAAAATAGAAGTTAATTGAAATAGTAAAATAATAACATCTTAATTCTTATTTGATAAGAATATTTCAAACCATATAAATTTTTCATAAAAAATTATTTTATTCAATTCCAATTTAACATAACTATTTCATTTATAATATTTAAAATTTGAGAATAATTACAATAATTTCACTCCCCTAGATTATAAAAGATAACCACTTCTGCATTGTATTTCACAATTTTTTCGAACTATATATCAATGAATACCTACCAAAAATATCTTCTAATACCCATCAACATGGCATAGAGGTTTGGGTCCCTCAAATATATCATCAAAAAGACCTTAAGATGTAATCTAAATGTGGTTTTTCAAAGAAGAGGTATAACTCTTAATTAAGCACTTTCATGTTTATATCATTATCTACTTCCTTCAAACCAATATTAACCATTATTTTATAATAACATAATTACATTAAATATAATTAAAAGTTAATATTGTTATGTTAAAATGGGCTCTAATTTCATTTTTCAATCTAATGGTAAATGAAAGCATCCCATGTGTGTACGTGTAAACTACCATATCCATAATGTTATGTATTTCCATTTACATAATTTCCTCATTAAGATTTATATTAAGGTGTAATTAATAAATACATAGGTTTTTATGACATTATTATGACTCTAGAAATATTGTATATCCCATAACTTCTGACCCATCCATATGATGTAAAATGATAACATCGCTCATGTGTATGTGTGTACTACCACCATCAGGACGCAATGTCAGTAATTTTTCATGACTACATTTAATTAATGGTTAAAAATTGTATTTTTATAATTTAAAATAATAGCTATATCATTAATTATATTATTTATATTTGGGAATAATTATTCTTTTACATTGTTAATGCACCGTAGTTTTTTTTAATTTAAAAATAGAATGACCCCAAAATATCCAATGTGCAGTTAATTGATTTAGAAAATTTATAACATAAATTATAAATTAAAAAATGGGATTATGATAAAGGAATAAACATGTAAAATTATCATAAGAAATTATTAAATTAATATAATTTTACTATTCAGGATAGTAAAGGACATATGTGGTGAGTCAAGAGAAGAGGAAAAAGATTTTTTGTTTAAATGTTATTTTAAATATTTTAAACCATTATCCATTAATGTAATTTTTTTTGAACATTATAATAGGGTTTATTATCTTATTTTACAAGATATAGTGAATGTAGTATTTATAAATTGTTTAAAATTTAATTTTTTAAATGTTTTTATTATGGGTGACTTTTGAATTTTTGTCCAAAGTGAAAAATAATTTTATTTACATTTAAAACAAGAGTGTATCATAACACAATCATATAAATTAATCATTGAAAAGATTATTGTAAAATTTAATATTCTTTTTCAATGAACACTCATTAACCTTGAGTTAAAGGGATCACTCATTTAATGTTATTTTAATGAAAAACAATTATTATCGTTTTTCTATTGGAATTTCCAAAGTACTTTTTCCCATGTGTTAAACATAATAATTTATGATATTTTTTGTAGTAAATTTTTTATTTTTTTTGTTTTTCTCTGGATATGGTTCTTCAAAAAAATTTATGATAACGATAGATATATATATATAGTAATGACGGTGGGTGATCCTAATATAGCTCTCCAAAATATTGGGTTTTGTGATGGAGTTAATGATACTTAAGTTTATTAATATTGAAATATTGGAATACACTATGATAGTAATTTCTTTGTGAGTATTATTGTTATGGTGATTATGGGGATAATGAACCAGGAAATCTACAAGTTTTTCACTTATTGAAAATGTCCTTTGTGGAAATATTTTTATTTCATAAGCTAGGAAAATTAACTCAATTTTTTAAAAAAACTATGAACATTTAAATATAAAAGGTTGGTTTTCTGGAGTTTTCATTTTTCCCAATTAACACTCATGATTATTATTTTACCATTATTTATACTTATAATGTATTTTTTTAAAACTCATGGAATTTATGTTTTTTTGTATGTATTATTTTTAAATCAAAAATTATTATGTAATAATGTAAAATTTTGTTATGGGTTTTCATAAATTTTAAATTGCACAAATGAGATTATTTTCTTATATAACCCTAATAATGATTAGCTTTTCTCATACAATATTCTAAAATATTATTTAATAGGGTTTATTTATTCTTATAGATTATAAAAAGGTTAATGGTGACACGTCATGTATAAGGAAAATGTTTCATCAAAAAAAATAAGAGTGTATATATATTAACCTATTTTTTGAAAAAAAATTAAAATATATTGAAATTTACACTAAGTTATATAATGGTTTTCAGAATCCCATAAAATTCAAAACCTAAAATATCATGGGAATATATGATTTTTATTTTTATAGTATTAATCATTTTATTATAGGTTGATTATGTTAAAGGGTGATATAATATAAGACCCCAACCATCACATAATAATCATTCAAACATATGTATACCACAAGAAATAAATAATTCATCATGTTATAAATATCTCATTTAATTAGAATTTATTCTATTTAATTTATAAATGGTATCACCTGAAATAACTATAACAATTAGATCAATTGTTATAAAGAATTATGTCACATAAAAAGAGAATTTAATTAAATATCTTAATGGGTAATTCATGAAATATAATTATATATAAAATAGATATCTTGGTTATAAAGTGATTATAGATGTAAAATCATAAAATAGATTTCATAGTATATTTTATCATAACATTTATATAACAACGCTTCAATTTATTTTTAAAAAACCTTATCGAATATGTGCATTAGAAGACTTCTCAACTAATATTTATAAATAATCCGCAATAACGGAACCATATAAAATACATAGGTTATCCAATGGTAATGAGGAGTGGAAGACAAAATATAATATTGTGAATGGAAAAAACCTTTTAATATTTAAAAATTCCTTCATTGATACAAACATCAAAAAATGGACAATAAAACATCCTTTTGAAAAATGGTAGGAAGAAAATGAAGATCACATGAGACAATACATATTTTTTCTAAATTAGTGACTAATTATTTTTGGAAATAATCAATATATACATGGAAGGGAAAACAAATTGGATTTGATAGGAATTATTCTTAATAAAATTGATTTTTAAGCTGAGTGGCCCATAAATTAAAAAGTATTATATTGAGAGTGTAATTTTTCATTGATTAAATTGGAATGTTACACATGAAATAAATAGTACATTATAAGAAACATATATGAACACAGTTAATGTAGAAAACCCAGATGGATGTCATAATCAATATATTATCAAACCATTGAAATGGCGTTTAGGAGAAAGAATTATAAACCATTGAAAATGAGTTAATGATATACAATATTAAATATACATTATACATCATTAAGTTAAAATGTACATTTTAAAATGTGAAAAGGGATATATGAGATTAATAATGGGTGTAAGTTGATGGGAATTTTGAAGCATTTGTGTGGCTTTAATTTGGTGTAATTGAGATTATTTTATGTTGAAAAAGATAGAAAATCCATTGAAAACTACTATTATGTGAAATGTAATGATGGAGTAAAATGGGAGTTAGGTTATTTAGGTGAATAAATATTATTATTTAATTTGGGATTGAATTTTAAAACTATAAAAGGACTTATATATGTTATAATTTTCATTTTGATTTATCAAAATTTGATCCACATCAAATTACCCCACTTTACACTTATTAACCAACAATAATCTTTTATCGCTATAATTATTTTTTTCCCAAAAATTATATAAAATGAAATATTACATAATTTTGATGTGTTTAATCATAATTAAATCAATTTAATATAATTTAATTTATAAATATTAAAAAAATTAAATAGAAACATTTTATATATAATGATTTATTTTTATACATAAACATATTTTTATACAGTACATGTTTTTTTTTCATTTTTTCCCTATCAATAAATAATAAAATTAGTGTTTATATATTTTTCTATATTTTTATCATCATATTAGAGCCATCAAAATGGGATCAATAAAATTTATTTCTATAAAAATTACATAATGTATATAAAAAACCCATTGAAAAATAACTGTTTTACAGTTGTGATAATGATTTAAATTATTATATTTATTTAAGATAAAAATAATATTTCAATTATTAAAAAATATAGATTTTATAATTCCAAATATTAAAGAAATTTTACTAGAAAAAAAATATAATATTGTTAAGAATTAATTTTAATATAATCATGCATAACACATAAAAAAAATATCTATTAATAATAAAATTAGTTAATTCATAACATTAGGTGTGTTGATATATCTCATATTCCAATTACCTTATATCCCTAAGAATTAACCTTGGTGATGATTGTACTGTTAATTTTTAGTCCTCTATAAGGGGGAGAGACTTTCTATGGCCTTGCATGTAGATTTCCCTTTGTGTTTTATACCCTTGATTGTACCATCAATCAATCTTTCTTTTTAATGAATCCCTCATTTACCAAAGGTTAGTTTTCTCATGGATTGGATCTGGAACCTAAAAACTCTGACCAAGATTACATTGATTATTGTGAATTTTTTCATTGTTTTTTTTCTGAATTTCTTTAATGATTGATATCAGTGGACATTTTGAATGATTTATCAACTATTATTTGGGATTGATGAATAAAATGATGGTTGGTTTGTTATTGTATTAGAATATTACGATTTGTCACACTATACAATTTGATCTATCATTCAACTAGATCAATGTTAAGTGTATCATTAATGATTGATTATTCTATCTATTCATATAACCATATGAATTCCATATGAATCGTGATCTATCAACTACAATGATTTGGGTAATTTTACATACCATAACCCTCTAGTTTCAAAACCTAGAGATTCATCATTTACATAGAATCCTGGTAATTAGATTTATTTTCTTAAATATAATATCATATTCTATGTGTAATCTTTCTTTTTCATGAATCATTTTTAGTGTATAAATCTCTAATCCCACATTTATATTAATTTGTAATGAGATTCATTAATAATTTTGTTACATACATAGGGTAATCATTGTGTCCTGGTGTGACTTTTTCCCTTTTAAATAATTTGTTCAACTATAAAAAATCTTGTTGGTATTGTCATAGAAATCCCTAAATATTACTATATCATTAAGTGGATGGAGATACTATTACTCCATCAAATATTGAGGAAACTATGCTTGGAACTGTTATTGTGGGTCTACATATTGTTATTAACGAAAATGTCAAGGAAGAAATATTTACCATTATACCTCAATGATTGGGAGGTGAAAATCAACTTAGGTTAGAAGACTTGTGTAGGGTAAAATAACTACAACCACATTTCTAAGGATTACCAAATTCAAACGACATAAAGGTGGGTTTTCCCCAATACTTTTAGAACTCAATAAGTTATCATCTATGAGAGATTTATAAGTGAATTATTACAAATAAATTATTTGTATTATTCTATAAAAATGATTCCATGTGGTAAATATATATAGGGGTCATATTTTTTAATTAAATAATTGAAAATTTTTATGAAACTAAATTTAGATTCATTTTTTAGTAAAAAATATTCATATATCAAATAATTTAGTTCTATAATAGAAAATGGATGATTATTGTTCAAAAATAAAAAGGAATATATTGAGTAGGGTAGTATCATAATGGGAACCAATGATGATTTAAATAAATATAAATAAATATATCTCCCTCTATTGGATAATTCATACCTAAAATATAATTTTCAGAGTTAAACCCATTTTTATTCATTCATTAATTATATATTATATAGGATTTTCACAAAATGAGAAATCAAGGACATGAGAATTAATATGATGATTCTGCTGGCCCACTAATTCTAAATTCAGAAATTGAATATGATAGTTATATTTAAATCCTTCTTTATCTTGATTTTAAGAAAGTTATGAAAGTGGGTTGAACAAGACGAATAATATATCATCCCGAATTATTAATTCATGCTATGAATGTATTAATTTAATCTTACAAAATCCAGGAAGACTATATATGTAAATATGGATTTAGGTCCCAATGAATTTTCCCTTAGGATGTATAGGGACCATCTTGTCGTTACAAACGGAAGGAAAAGTAGTGTGTAAATTACATTGAAGACAACCCCCTCGAGGATAGGATTCTCAATTCTTACTTGCAGCTATCATAGAAAAAAATGGATCCATAGAAGAGTGTGAATGAAAAATTAGTAATCATTTTAGAAGCTAAAGAAGATAAACCATAAAATAATAATTTATAATAACAAAAAATTATAGAAAATGGTATATCAACAATAGAGATAACAAAAATAGAAAATACGAGAAGAAACACCTCACAACATGAATGTATAAGGGTGTAGGAAAGACCACCTTGGACCTACATATTAACTAAAATGAAGAAATTATTGATAATTAATTCCATGTTTTTACACCAAGGGAAAAATATGATAGGATGTGTTTTATATATTATTGAGTTAAAAACTATCATGATTAATTAAAATGGATTTATTTTAATAATTTTTTATTATTTCAGGGCTTTAAGGTGCGGAAGACTAGTGTGATGGATTTTATCATTAACATGGATAAGGTAGATTCATCATTCTAAGAATTTGTTCATGAGGATATATAGAAGAATAACAATATTATTTTTTAGATCCAATATTAGAGAATAGTTCCAAATTTTTTTTATGTTTTTCAGAGTTGTATGGGATCTATCATTCAGCCTAATTTCAAAAATGTATGGGTTCCCTCTCATCCTTGAAGTATCATTTTTCTTGAAAAATAAATAAAAAGGTCAGTTAGTTGTAAATTATTCTAATTACATGCCTAGTAATAAATAATATATGGATATTAATTTATTTTTTAATATATATTAACATTAAATTTCATCAAAATTATTTTTCTAAATAGTATAATAAAAAATCATCAATAATATAAATAATGGTTCTTTAAAATAAATATTACATTAATATTGAATAATTTTTGAAAAATACATTTATATCTATTACTATATTGTAAAATGTTAATTTCATCAATACATTGATTTTAAAATATTTCATTTTATTTTTTAAATACATCATATTATTATTTTATAATAGCCCATGATTATAGGGACATTAAGTGTAACTTCAGAACACATTTAGAAATAAAGAAAGGGATTATCCGTACAATTATATTTCTCTGTAGATTTATTATTTCTCCTTCAATACCAATATTTAGTTATTAAGGATTCTAATTTACTATTACTATGTTTTTAGTGTCTATACCAATGTTATTTACCTATTCCAATTATTATTTCATTGATGAGAAATACATGTTTTATAAGAATACATATTCAATTCATACGGATACGAAATCCCGATTAAAGGGAACATCCCACTTTTTTCCCATTTTCAATTACTATCTATAATCTTTTTTAAACTACCAATATTTTTCTAAATTCACTAATTTTATCATGGTGAATTGTAATTGTTAAATTATACTTCATGAAAAAATTATCCATTTTTCCATTTTAAAATCGTTTTAGTATTTTTATTTAATCCCCACTAAATATGATTATGTATAAATATTCATAAACACCCATTTTAAATATCTTCACATCATTTAGGCTACATTTATCATGATCTATGCCTATTTTCCAATATTAATTTCAAATTATTTCTTAAATAAATTCTTTTATTGACACCATTATGATATTCCATTTTCTTGTGCCATATTTAACACTTATTCTTTATATGTAATTCAGGTATAAATAATGTACATTTTTATAATCATTAATTGAAAATTTCATTAAATTTACATACTTTAATATTATGAATAATAATATTTCCTTAGACATGTAACATTTTTACCTATGGTATTTTCATTAAATATTGGTTTAATTGGGGAAGTATTAATGAATTTGTATTAGTTACTCAATATGTATATTTTGATAAGTCATTAATTGAATATATGTATGATTAATGCATTAGAATTTTAGTTATGGATGGTACATAGTTATTCATAGCCCATTGATGCATCGACATTTCTCTTGAGATAAAAATGTTGGTGACAAACCCATTGTGTTTGTTTCCAAATATAATCAAATGATTTTTTACCCACTAATGTAATTCTTCTTGATGGTATAATGGTTCTTGTTCTAGATACACGATGAAAAATAAATATTTTTTCATTATATAAATATTTATTAAATTCCAATATATTTTTACTATAATAAAATCTATTTATCCATTTTCATTCTCATATAATTTATCGCATGTGTTTCTCATATTATTTAACTTGATATTATGTCTATGAATTATAGAGATTAATACACTTATTATTGTTTCATATAACCCTTACTAATAATTTGATCTCATCTTGTTTATTTGTCTTCCTTCCCCAAGTTGTAAAGATTAAATCTTTAAATAGGAGACAATAAGTGTCTTGTTTTCTTTTTTTATATTATATTTTTAATTACAATTGTAATAAGTGAAGCATGTATGTATCTTATTATTAAAGGATTATATACTAATAAATTCCATGTAATATGATATATTAAGTCTATTCCATTTTAAAAAAATGACCACCGACTCTGAGAAACTGGGGTCGGAGTGGTAATCGGTGGATCAGTGAAATTTTACTAAAAACCTTGGGAACTAGATTTAGATAAAATAAATTTGGAAAAAAATACCCTAATATAGACATGGAGGATAATAATAGAATTAAATCAATGGATTTTGGTAATGTAGGATTTTTTTTGGTATTCCGATAAATTAATCCATTATTGGAAGCTATAAGTTGATGTTGTTCTGAAATAGATGTATTTAGTGGTAACAACTCTGACATGGTGTGTTTGTTCGGATTTGGTGTAACAAGGTACCTGAAAATAGTCATTACTGTGCACATAGTCTAACACTGTCTAGGGATATATGTAAGATAATACAAATTCTCTTTATCAACCATGATTAAGTATTTAAAAGTAAATATATCCCCAAAGAAACCATGTTTATGATTATGATATTAGCTATCCATAAATCTTCAACAAATTTATGTTTTTTAGATTAAAATTATTCCTTATGATTCAAAAACTAATTTAGTGTATTTTATTGTTCAAAACATGAACCTAATGAACAGAATGAAATCAATACCCACAAAAAATGTAGGGATTCCCATTCTGCGAAAGTAAACATAGTTAGTATTTAAGCTGAGTATAACATGAACATATTAGGATAACATAATCAATTTATGAAAAATAACTATTCTACATCTATGTTCGATTGTTTCATGTGGAAGAATCCCACATATTTTATTGGGGCTACTAATTGAGTGATATCGAAAAAGTTTATTGAATCCCATGAAAATATATTATCGCAATTGTGTTGAAATGAAAATAAAATGATTTCATTTATAGTCTATTATTTGAGGGATATTATTATCAATTGTGGACATTAATACCAAATACTAATGAGGATGACTAAATAGAGTGCATGTAATAGAGAAATTTTCATGGAATATTCTTTGAAAAATAATTCCCATGTGATAAATGAATTTAAATGAAGAGAAAACTCACCAGGATGAAGTAAATTGAATAAGAAATTATTACATAAGATGTGGCAACCTTCATAAGACTATCTAGATATTCTAATATTAAATTAGCGATTAATTAGAAATGATTGATAATTTCATTAATTTTATTAATCCAAATTTCCGAATAGAACCCCATTCAGTGTCATTTCCATCACATGATGAAATTGTTTCAAGGGTTATCAAAAGAGAGAAGGAATTTTCTAGATCCTATTGGTTCAAATGAAACAAAGATATGAATAGTTCTTCTAAAAATCACCGAAAAGGAGAAGTGAAAAATATGTATAAGGGAATGAAGAATATTTTATTACGTGATAATTTGGAAAAGAATTATCCTCAAAATTTCTTTAAAAGCATAAGAGTTTGTTATATGTGTGGATAAAATAATCATTGATATAATGAATACAAGGGAAAAAATCAATGGTATTCAATGATTCAATTATAATTAAATGAAAAATTATTCAAATCAATGCCCCAAGAGTTAGAGGAATCTACCATATAAGAGTTCAGGGGGAGATGACCAAGCCTATATAATCACCACAACTGAAGTAATAATACACAATTATTTGGTGGAAGGACTATTAATTATATCTTCAAATATTACCAACAAATTATTTGATTTTTGACCATATCATTCTTTTATATATACATAATATTACAATAAAATTATTCATTTTCCATTTTATTTATCATGGGGGTTATCATGAAAAACTCTTAAGGGATGTATCATTTCAAAAAAAAGTGTTAGTCATTCCTTTTTATGACACATAAATGTGCATTATTTTTTTTCCTTATCATCATACCTATGGTTCAATTTGTTATAATCATCAATATGCACTGTATTTCAAAATAATATTCAAGTATTTATTATATGAAGAAAAAATTTATGATTTCTGAGGAAGATATAGAATCTTTCATCTTTATAGAAAAAGAATAAAAATATGATTCTTATCTAGATACACCACCAGTACCTTTACTAAATGAAATTCATGGGGATAAATTACAGATATTATCTAGGAATGGAGAAATTCTTCATTCAACATATTATATACCAATTTTGTTAGAATATTTTGATAAATTTTTGGAGGAATTACCTGGGAACCCCTTAGCGATTAGAGTTGAGATTTTCATTTCTTTTCTCCCTAATTCTTAAACAATATCAAAAAATACTTATATAATGGCCCCTATGGAATTAGTGGATTTGAAGAAACCACTAGAGTATTTGAGTAATAAGGAATTTATTCTCCCATGTTTTTATTCATGGGGAACCCAAGTTCTTGTTTTAAAGATGAATGGTGGATCTTTGAGGTTGTACATAGACTATAGAGTAATAATTGTAACTACAATAAATAAAAACTACCATAAGCATTTCATTAATGATCTATTCGATCAAATCTATGGGGAAAAATATTTTTTAAAGAGTGACCCCTATTTTGGATATCAACAATTTTGCTTATCGAAGGTTTATATTATAATTAATGCATTTTAAAACAGGAATTCACATTATAATGTTAATGTAATTCCATCTAGTCAGACTAATTAACCCTCTATTTTCATGGATCTAATGAATATAATATTAATGAAATACCATGACAATTATAATTTTGTATTTATAAATGATAAATTGGTGTACCTAATAATCTATTATGACTATAAGAACCACTTTTGTATTCATATAAATAACATTAGAAAAAAATTATATAGAATGTTTAGAATGTGTGAATTTTGGATTCAAACTATTTATTTTCTTAGCCATATGATCCTTAAGGATAAAATATATGTTGATACTATAAAGGAAAATGAAATCCAATAATTTCATATGCTAAAAATATAACTGATGTTTGTAGTTTATTTGGTTTGGAAGGCTACTGTTAGTTTTTCATTCATAAATTTTCCTCATTTTATAACCTGTTAACCAAGATCACATGTATAGTGGTTGACTTATTGTAGATTATAGAATGTACAAAATGGTTTGGAGTGTTGGATAAGAAATTTGGTCAATGAGCCAATTTTTAATGTTCCATCTGAAAAAGATCTGTTTGTGATATACATTAATGCATCGAAGAAGATATTGGGTTGTGTCCCATTGAAGAACAATATGGTTATTGCATATGCATCTAGGCAGTTGAAGACACATGAAAAAAAATTATCCAACATATAATCTTCAGTTGATAGAAATAGTATTTTGTCGTAAGATATGGATACACAATCTATATGGTGAAATCTATGTGATATAAATAGATCATAAAAGTTTGAAATTAATATTTACATAGAAAGGAACAAACGTAAAGGAAAGGAGATGGATCAAATTACTCCAAGATTATGAGGACTCAATACATTTCAATCTGTGAACGGAAAATAGGGTTTCATATGAATTAATGATAAAATATCATAGATTTGATAAAAAAATAATGATTGAGAATAATTCTACATTCATAAAATTTGAAATTATGGATATAGGGATTGATGAGGAGAGAAAAACTTCAGTCTATTTTCTAATGATTGATAAACAATCTTTATATGAGAAGAATAAAATCACTCAATCCGGTGATGATAGTTTTCAAAATAAATCTAAAGTCGTTAATGATGGATGATTTTAAGACATCATGTATAAGGATTCAATTATGAAATTTTAAAAGTCCTTATCTGTTCCATCAATACCTAAGCTAAAAAAGGGAACTATTACATGGTGCTCATAGCTCAAATTTATTTATACACCCTAGTAGTACCAAGATGCATAAAGATCTAAAGGAACACTTTTGGTGGGAAAATAAGGACCAGGAAGTTGTTGAATATATTTTAAGGGGTCTAGTAAGTCAAAAAGATTAGGCTAAGAGACAATATACTTGAAGAGTCACGAAACCTTTACCTATTCATCTTTGGATTAAAGATGACATTACGATGGAATTTTTTATAGAACTACTTGGGTCACCTTAAAATAATGATGCAATTTGGGTTATTGGTGATCAACATAAGTAAATGGTACATTTATTTTTTATAAGAGAACATTTACCTATTAATATCCTAGAAGTAATATATATTAATTATTTATTAAGACTTCTAGGTGTGCCTCAATCGATTGTGTCATATCGATATCCCCTATTTACATAAAAATTATGGAAGAGTATTCAAAAGGCATTGGATACTGAGCTTCATTTGAGTATTTCTTATCACCCTCAAACTAAGAGACGGCCTGAAAGGACTATTATAACATTAAAAGACATGTTCATATCATGCTCACTTGACACACATGGACTGTGGGACTTCTATTTTTATTAGGTTATATTTTCCAATAACCATAGTTTCCATTCCAGTATTCCAATGGTGCGATGTGAAGACTTTTATGGAAATATTTGACAACCTCCAACCTGTTTGGATGAATATGGTGAGAGAAAACTTATAGGATGAGAAAATATTTAAGATTCAAGGTAAAAGGTAAATACTATTATATTTCTTGTTAATGTATCACAAAGTACAGAAAATAGTTATTTTAACGACTGAATAATGTATTTGGAATTTCATGTGGGAGATTACACATATCAAAATGTATCTCCAGGGAAGGGTTTATTAAGGTTCAGTAAGAAAGGGAAGTTGATCCCCATATATATTGGACAATTTCAAATTTTGGAAAGAATAGGAATTGTAGAGTATCTATTACAAATGATTCCAAGTCTCTCTAATGTGTATTATGTGTCCCACATATCACTATTAAATAATTTTAACAACCCAAGATTTTATGAGATATATTATTTTTAATTTCTTTGATGTGTTCTATTATACACTACACCAAGATTAGCTTGTACTACATGCAACACCGTATTAGCTTGCAGTATACACAACACTAATCATGGCTTGTGTTACACACATTTTTAAGGTCATTTTGTGGAAATTATTCTACGCAACATTAAGTATAGATTTTTTTAATGTATAAATGAAATATGTTTTGATTATGTTATACGCAACACAAAACGAAGTTTTCACTGCACGCATCCCTGACTTGTCTTGCATTACATGCAATCAAGACCATCCTCGATAGCGTGTGTAGTACGCAATACCGAGTTTCACTAAACGATATATTATTATAATATTATTATGAACTAGCCGTAATGAATAGTAATAACCACTTTTTGATATTTTATAAATTTTATATTTCAAAATGGAATTCATTTTTGGATTCGGAATATCAAAATTAGCCTATGGTGAAATTTTGGTATTTTTCTGAAAAATTTCAATTTTTGATGAATAGTGAAAACAGTGGGTTACTATTTAAAAACCGAATTTTTATATAAATAATTATTTATTTTATTTAAATTTATTTTAGGTCAAAATTGATAAATAATACCTATATAATTTCAATTTAATTCATTGGAGTCATTTTATAATAATTTTAGACATATAAAAATTTTATTGAACTTTTCACCGTCTTTTACCCACCTCCTAGGAGAGTTTGAAAATTAACATAAAACATAATTTTAACTCTTCTGTGAGTGTAATTTAGACAATATGAGAGTGGTGGTTAACATCAAGGAGTAAAATGTGTTTCAATAAGAAAAAAATAATTTTTGATGAATAGTAACTTTTACTTTTATTTACCGCGATTAAAAGTAAATAGGTTAATTAAGGGTAAAATGATGTTATTATTACACTAAAACATGTCCTAATTCTATTGGATAAATTTAGATCAACCAAAAACAGCCTTAGGGATAAACTGTTACCCTTGAAGTCCAATTGGATTAGATTAGGCCATTTATTATTATTTAATTTAATGAAGATTTAAAATAGTTAAAATCAATGTTTAATAACTAAAACATTTTTAGTATAGCGTGATACATAATATAAATTCAAATATATATATTCATTAAGAATATAATACGATTTTATACATAATTGTATTTTATTTATAATTTTTATACATTAAATAATATAATTTATTTGTGACACAATGATGATGTAGTAATTACCTTATGAATGAAATATTAACATAATTGATGTTATAAATACACAAATAAATGTAATTTTAGACTTTTTAGGAATTGAACTAATTTAATAGGTTAAAATGACATGTTAGTATTTATTTAAGTAACTTTTTTCGAACTAATCATGCTGTTATGAGTTTCAAAAAATTCATGTACCAAATAGTGTCAAAATTGACATAAAATAGTTTTTAAAACAAATATTATATTAATAATTGTTATTTTATTTCTAAAAATATATGGTTCATCCAAATGACTTAGATAAGAATATATATATTAATAATGAACCACTTGGGGTTAGTTTGTCTTGTTATAGTAAATTTATTAACCATATATTATAAGAAAACAAAAAGACACGGTAAAAGTTAAATTATTTAATTTAGAGTTAAATCTAAATGATAAGGATAAAATAGTAACATAAACTTGACTAAAATCTATTTGTTGAGATCATTTCGACCCATCCCCGCCTTATCTTTTAAATAAATCAATTTGGAGCTATTACAAACCGAATATGACTTTATTATAAAATAATATTTTATGTTTTCCTAAGGGGACCCTCTCCTCCCTTATAAAAAGGGAACCCCTTCCCTCTTCCCTTCACACCCATTTGAGACTTGATGCTCAGCCAAACCCTGCCCATTTATCTTCTACACTTACCTAAAAACATTCTGGAGGTTCTGGTATTCTCAAAAGACCAACTCTACTTTCTTAAGAGGAAGCTTAAAAGAGGTGCGTCGAAGAAGAGGTAATCTCTTCTTCTGAATCTCTCATGTTTCTTTTTTCTTATAATTCTTATTCATTAGTTTTCTCATAATAAAGTAATAACATCAGTATTACATATATATTGATATTTTATTATAAATATCAAACAACCTTATTTCACCTTCTATCTAACTACAGAAAATAAAAATCACTACACGTGTGTACATACGAAATCCAGTCTCCACGCCGCGGTGTAATCCGTTTTCGACCACCACCTTACTTGGATGGGTATAATGGTGTAAATGAATAACCATATATGATTATTGTAAATTTATATTTATTACTAAATATTATACATACACTTCAATACAAGTCCACGATCATGGGAATGATATCATGGCTTGTGCGTACGTACGGACTACCATCTCCACGACGCGATGAGATTCATTCTCCATGTTAACAATTCAAGAATGATTATAAAGTACATATAATGAATAATAAATAAATATATGACATAATTAAGCTACTGTATTTATGTGTATATATATATATTTCATCTACTTACTTCCATTTAAGAGTCAATAATGAACGGAAAATGGCTTTCATGCGTACGTACGGCCTACCGTCTCCATAAACGGTGTGATTCATTTAATTTATCTATCTATTACATATATATATATATACTGAATATATATTATATATAAATAATGTTTTAAATTTTTGAAGTAAGTAAATCAAGATATAAGTAATAATAATATCAATGACAACAACTCCAAACACGTAAGATAAATGAAACCATTTTACCCAAAATGCTACTTTAACATGGAATTGACAAATGAACGGGTAATATAAATACCAAAATGAACCATTTATTATATAATAACAAAGAATATTATTCTATAATAATTTAATAACTTTATTTAAATCATTATACACGAGGTTCAAATACATACGAATTATATTGTACATAAGGTAAGGTATAATTTTGCAATCTCATTTTTATCCGAAATTGGTTATATGTAAGTATTTACTGGGGTTATATTTGTTATCTATGTCCATAAATATGTTTTTCATAAAGTGATTAATATTATTCCATGTATGTTTAAACTCATTTTTACCCCTCTTTGACTTTTACATTGTGTTATGGAAAGAATCTCTCTTTTGTTTACCCTAAGAGGATCTTTTTGAATTTTCCGACCAATGTAAGAGGATAATGTTGTTTTAACTTATACGGCATGAACGGGTTTTTATGGTTTCATATCACCTTATTTTCATGAAGATTACTCTAAAATATTTCATGTTTTTTTCAACAAAATCCTTTTCTTTTAAAATTGTGTGGCATTTTGTGAAAAGAAAATGATTTTTAAGAAGAAAGGATATTTGCCTCAAGAATTTTTTTAAAGTGTTTTATCAAAACCAATTTCCATATAAGAGGACATTATTTCATATGTGTATCTCTATGATTTAAATGGTTTCACTTTTCTTATAATGAAATAATATCCATTTGTTTTATATGGATTATGTTATGATGGTATTATGTTTATGAAACCCTTTTTTATTCTTTGGGTTATGATGAATGATTTATGATTATGTTGTGGTACAAGTAAGAATGATTTCATTATGAGATGTGTGGGACCTATATCTCCCTACAATGCATTGGGTAAAGATTTATAACACATGAGATAGATATGGCTGGAACGGTATGTTAATCCGGTTCAGTGTTACATGACTGAAACGATGAGTGAACATGATTCAGAAAGGGACTTTGTCCACTAAGATGGTATTGGCTGAAATGCCTTTGATACTATGGAAATCATAAAATGTGCTTAATGGTATCCAAAATTACATGTTTTATTCCCATGCTATTTTATCATGATTAATGTTTCGTTATGATATATTCCTTATGAACTACCATGTTTTATGTCATTGCTCAAGAAATTGATGTTTAAACATTATTTTCATGTTTCGAAGTTCAAATGTGTATGGTTTGTTTTATTTTTTCCATGCATACCCTTACTAAGAATTTGATTTCACCCTTTTTAGGTTTTCTTTTCCCCATGATATAAATAAAGGTTTTAGGTAAGAAATCAAATGTGGAAGATCTTTATGGGAGATATTTAAGATACTTCACCACGATTAGAAGATTATGTTTCGAGTTTCCAAAGACACTAAAATATTAAGGTCCTTGTGTGTTTGTTTTTGTTATGTATTAAGTATTCTGCAAAAGTAAAGTAATTTCTAAGTACGTCATGCTTTGGGTCCCTACAGTTGGTACCATAGTAAAGGTTTAGTTAACCTTTGGAAACTAGGATGCAAAAACATTAGTGAAATCCCTAGAGATATTTCTATGGTATGTCTAGGGATATCCCTAAGGTTTAGTATAACTATAGTTCACAGTCCTAGAGTTATGTTGGCAATCATGAATAACCTAGGGTGAACCTAAGGTGTCATGGATTAAAGAATGTGTGATAAGTTAGACATCTCATAAGTGACTTTTAGTGATTATGTGGTTCCTCGTTATTTTAACTATTTCTTACACTATAGTTTCTGGTTTTAGTCAATGGAGGGAATGAGAATGAATTCAATTAATGTTGATTCTGATGGAAAAATTGGGGGCTGTGATCAACAAAATTGTGTAATTCCTATAGACAATGACATTTTGATTATGCTGAATCATCCATCATGATATATGATTATCAAGGTGAACTTTGGTTGTATTCCTAAGTCATAAAATTAGAGGAAGATGGAATTTTATGCATGGTCACATGGTGAGGAGAAAAGAGAAAGGAAGATTTATATTTCTAAAGAAAGGATGAAGAACCTTGAGGAATACCTCAAATGGAGGGGAATATGTTATCTGTGTGAAGAAAAGGGTTATAGATTGATAGACTGTTATGGAGTTCAATGTATTATTTGAGGAGAACATGGGAATTACCCAAATCAATGCCCTGACCAAAGAGGATACATCTAATTCAAGGAAGTACTTACTCCATGACAATCATTAAAGATGATTGATTGAAATTTTTATTTATTGGTATTCAAGAATAATTTTGTTAGGGTACTTTAATGGTATATTGGAATATTTTTGTATTAGTCCATTGTGGGTTTCAATAATTTTATGGTACCAGTAACCATGAAAATTGATTCAAATATTTTGGAATGAAGATGATATGTGCATAATGAATAGATAAGGAGAAAATTATATGTTTGATAGTATCATGAGCTCATGATTGTTATAAGGTCTAAGTGATATCATGGTTTGAGTATATAGAATTTATTGGATTTTGGTATGTGGAATGTGTTTAACTTTTAATTGCATTCATGTTTTCACTAAGGTTCAATGGCTATTCATTTTTCAAGAGAATACATGATTATGGCCTTCAAATGCTTGGAATGTGACCAAAAAGACATATCATATGATATATGGGGATCGATGATGGTATTAACATGCTGGTTATATAAACTCTTTGGTAATCGTTTTAAATATAATATGAGATTGGACCACAATAATTTTTATAATCCTAAAGATTGGAATGGATTATGTTGGACATAAGTTAGTATTGTATAAGGCTAGAACTTTTTCAATATTATTAATGGAAAGTTATAATAATGTATTTTTAGAAAAAGGAAAACCTTTAGGACGGGCGACAACCCGTCACGTCGGACAAGGCTGTGGGAATTGAACCCACAACTGAAGTGTGAAAATTCTTTATTACCTACCATTGGCATACATGAAGTCCCTGGTTAGAGAAACAAGTTTTATTATATTATGAAATATGATATATGAAGTATAAGTCCATTTTGGGAACCATGTATGATTAATCTCACTATAGATTGACTGATGTATATTTGATAACTTTTTCAAACCTTTTGTCTGAGATAGATGGAATGACCCATCATTCTATCACCAGATCTAATAACATTTCGTGAATGAAAAATTCAACTTCATTTCTTCAAGAGATGAGTGGAAATTGTCCAACGAATGACCAGCGGTGAGATTGTACCAAAAATAAGTAAGTATTTCTTCTAATTCAAATTTTTCAACTTTTGGGAAATGATATTGAAAACCAAAACTGTTGTCCTAGTGCCCTTATATCTGATGAATCAGATGGTACCTTAGATCATCACAAATTTATAGCTTTGTGATAGTTATATTTTTTATAGCCATGTTCTCTACCACTCTCCATCAGAACTTGATAGTTAGATTTCTCTTCAATATCCATATTTTCACTTATGTTTTCCTATGTAGAAACCCAGTGATTAGTTAATTTGGGTAACCGTTACGTTTCATACATTAGTTTTTAAAGACATTTTTTGGTATTGATTTTTACAATGTGGGTTTCTTTGAAAGAATCTCTCATATATTAAACCATTTATAACCCTAACGAATTTCAAGGGAGAAATTCATTTTAAGGGGGGTAGAATGTATCAAACCGAGATTTTATGAGATATATTATTTTTAATTTCTTTGATGTGTTCTATTATACACTACACCAAGATTAGCTTGTACAATACGAAACACCGTATTAGCTTACAGTATATACAACACTATTCTTGGCTCATGTTACACACATTTTCAAGTTCATGTTGTGGAAATTATTTTTCGCGACATTAAGTATAGATTTTGTTTAATGTATAAATGAAATATGTTTTTATTATGTTATATGCAACACCATACATATCTTTCACTACACGCATCACTGACATGGCTTACATTACACGCAATCAAGACCTTCTTCGATAGCGTGTGTAGTACGCAATACTGGGTTTGACTAAATGATATATTATTATAATATTATTATGAACCAGCCGTTATGAATAGTAATACCCACTTTTTAAAATTTTATAAATTTTAAAATTTAAAATGGACTTCATTTTTGGATTTGGAATATCGAAATTAGCCTATGGTGAAATTTTGGTATTTTTCTGAAAACTTTCAATTTTTGATGAATAGTGAAAACACTAGGTTACTATTTAAGAACCGACTTTCTATATAAATAATTATTTATTTTATTTAAATTTATTTTAGGTCAAAATTTATACATAATACCTATATAAGTTCAATGTAATTAATTGGAGTCATTTTATAATAATTGTATACATATATAAGTTTTATTGAACTTTTCACCGTCTTTTACCCACCTCCTATAAGAGTTTGAAAATTTACATAAAACATAATTTTACTGCATCATTGAGTGTAATTTCAAAAATACGAGAGACATGGTTAACATTAATGAGTTAAATGTGTTTCAATAAGATAAAAATAATTTTTGGTAAATAGTAACTTTTACTTTTATTTACCACGGTTAAAAGTAAATAGGGTAATTAACGGTAAAAATGATATTATTATTACCCTAAAACATGTCCAAATTCCATTGGATAAGTGGAGTTCGACAAAAAACAACATTAGGGATAAAAAATTACCCTTTAGGTCCATTTGTATTATATTTGGACATTTATTATTATTTTATTTATAGAAGATGTAAAATAGTTAAAATCAATGTTTAATAACTAAAACATTTCTAATTTAGGGTTATACATTAGATATATTGGACTATAAATATTAATTAGAAAGATAAAAATATATCCTACATAATGGTATTTTATTTATAATTTTTAGACATTTTATAATTTAATTTATATATGAATAAATGATGATTCAGTAATTACCATATTAATGAAATATTAACATAATTGATGTTATATATACACAAAAAAAATGTAATGTTAGAATTTTTGTGAATTAAAATTATTTTATAGGCTAATATTACATGTTAGTATTGAATTCAGTAACACTTTTCGAACTAATCATGATGTTATGATTTTCAAAAAAATCATGTACCAAATAGTTTCAAAATTGACATAAAATAGTTTTTAAAACAAATATTATATTATTAATTGTTATTTTATTACTAAAAATATAAGGTTCTGCCAAATGAGTTATATAAAGATATATATATTAATAATTAACCACTTGGGGTCCTTTTTTCTTGTTATAGCAAGTTTATTAACCTTATAGTGTAAGAAACAAAAATACATGATAAAAGTTAGATTATTTAACTTAGAGTTAAATATAAATTATAAGGATAAAATAGTAACCTAAACATGTCTAAAATATATTGATTGAGTTTATTTAGTCCCATCCCTACCTTATCTTATAAATAAATCAATTTTGAGCTATTAAAAATAGAATATGACTTTATTATAAAATAATATTTTATGTCTTCCTAAGGGGCCCCTCTCCTATCTTATAAAAAGGCCACCCCTTCCCTCTTCTCTTCACACCCTTTTGAGCATTGAAGGTCGGCCAAACCCTGAACATTTCTCTTCTCCATTTCCCTAAAAAAATTCTGGAGGTTCTGGTCTTCTCAAAAGACCAACTCTACTTCCTTAAGAAGAAGCATAAATGAGGTGAGTCGAAGAAGAGGTAATATCTTCTCCCGATTCTCTCAAGTTTTTTTATTCTTCTACATATTCTTCTTTAGTTGTATAATTATAAAGTAATAACATATGTATTAATTATATACTGATATGTTATTATAAATATTAAACAACCCTATTTCACCATCTATCCATCCTATGGAAAACGAAATCACCGCGCGTGCGTACATACAGAATACCATCTTCATGCCATGGTGTAATCTGTTTTCGACCACCACCTTACTTGGAAGGGTATAATGGTGTAAATAAATAACCATATATGATGATTGTAAATTGATATTGATTCTGAAATATTTTACATACACTTAAAAACAATTCCACAATCCTGGGAATGATATAATCGCTCGTGCGTACGTACGGACTACCATCTCCACGACGCGATGAGATTCATTATCCATGTTAACCATTCAAGAATGATTATAAAGTATATATAATGAATAATAATGAAATATATTACATAATTAATCTACTTTATTTATATATATATATATATGTCATCTACTTACTTCTATTCAAGTCAATAAAAAAGGAAAACAGCGTTCATGCGTACGCACGACCTACCATCTCCATGAACGGTGTGTTTCATTTCATTTATCTATCTATTATTTATATATACTGAATATATATGAAATATAAATAATGTTTTACATTCTAGAAGTAAGGAAATCATGATATATATAATAATAAGATCAATAACAACAAGTGCAAACACGTATGATAAATCAAACAATTTTACCCAAAACACTACTTTAACATGGAATTGACAAACGAACGGGTAATATAAATACCAAAGTGAACCATATATGATATAATAACATGGAATATTATTCTGTAATAATTCAATGACATTATTTAAGTAATTATACAAGAGGTTAGCATACATACAAAGCATATCGGACATAAGTTAAGGGATAATTTTGCAATCTCATTTTTATCTGAGATTGCTTATACGTAAGTATTTACTGGGGTTATATTTTTCATCCATGTCCATAAAAATGTTTTTCATACAGTGTTTAATATTATTCCATGTATCTTTAAACTCATGTTTACCCCTCTTTTACTTTTACATTGTGTTATGGAAAGAATATTTCTTTTGTTTACCCTACGAGGAACGTTTTTATTTTTCTGACAAAAGTACGAGGAGAATGTTGTTTTAACTTATACAGAATGAACAGATTTTTACAGTTTCATATCGACTCATTTTCATGAAGACTACTCTACAATATTTCATCGTTATTTTTCAAAAAATACTTTTCTTATAAAATTGTGTGTCATTTTGTGAAAAGAAAATGATTTTTAAGAAGAAAGGATATTTTCCTCAAGAATTATTTTCAAGTGTTTTATCAAAACCATTTTCCATCTAAGATGAATTTATTTCATATGTGTATCTCTATGATTTAAATGGTTTCACTTTACTTATGATTAAATGACATCCATTTGTTTTATGTGGATTTTTTTTGATGGGATTATGTTTATGAAACACATTTTTATTCTTTGGGTAATAATGAATGGTTTACGATAATGTTTTGGAACAAGTAAGAATGATTTCATTATGAGATGGATGAGACCTATATCTCCCTCCATTGCATTGGGTAAAGTTATATATCTCATGAGATAGATTTGGATGGAATGGTAAGATAATCTGGTTCAGTGTTACAGGACTGAAACGAGGAGTGAACTCAATTCAAAAGGGGACTTTGTCCACTAAGATGGTCTTGGCAGCAATACCTTGCCTACTATGGACATCATAACATGTTTTTAATGGTTTCCACAATTACATGTTTTATTCCATTGATATTTTATAATGATTAATGTTTCTTTATGATCTATTCCTTATGAACTACCATGTTTTATGTCATTTCTCATGAATTTTATGTTTAAAAATTATGTTCATGTTTTTAAGTTCAAATGTGTATTGTTTGTTTTATTTTTTCCATGCTTACCCTTACTGAGCATTTGATCTCACCCTTTTTATGTTTTCTTTTTCACCGGATATTAAGAATGGTTTTTGGTAAAAAAAGAGGAAGATATTTATTGGAGATGTTGAAGATCTTTCACAACGATTAGAAGATTGTGTTCTGAGTTTCCGAAGACACTAAACTATTACGGTCCTTGTGTGTTTGTTTTTGTTATGTATTATGTATTCCCCAAAAGTAAAGTAATGTCTATGTATGTCAAGACTTGGGTCTCTATAATAATTCCAGTCCAGACGCAACACATGTACTCACCTATGAATAAATAGAAGTGGAAACATAATTATCATACTTTGAAAAGCCTACTAAGATTCATAACACATGATATAAAGTATTAGAAGATCAGATGACTAGACTACTAAAGTTTCTTTGGAGAAACCACAAAATAGAAGAAGCAATGTTGGAACCAAATGATGTTTTGAAGAAGAACCACCCATATATGTTTAGTGTGGAATATTTATGAATGATTTTGAAAAAAAATTCTAAAGCAGGTAAAAAGATAACTAACTAGTATTTTGTGGACATTAAGGGAAAATGATGAACAGATTCTGACATATGAAAATAGATTCACCCCGAACATCCATTTTTTAATTGAGGTTATTCATTCTCCCTATTTTCCCCAATGTAATTCTTAATTCCTCTTATTTAATCTTCCGAAATTCGATTTATATATTCCATGAATATTTACCTATATCAATTTTTATTTCATTGATGGGAAATAGCTGTTTTATAGGGATCCCTTTTCAATTTTTTCAGATAAGCAAGCCTAATTAAATGTAAATTTCAATTTTTCATTCACATAATAAAGTTCCATACAAAATCTATTTAAAGCTACAAATATATTTATAAAATAACTCATTTTATCATGGAAAACATTCTTTATTAATTTCTAGTTTTATATACATGATTATGTCTTCTATATTTTAAAATCACTTTAGTATTTACCATTAAACCATAAGAATGAGGCTAATTTCCAATGTTTATTAGACACCCCATATACATGTTTTCATATCATTTAGACATAATTGAAAATAATCTATGAATATTATCATTAATTAAATTTCATTTTATATTTAAATACGTTGTTTCATGGAAAAAACATTGATATTTCCTTAGATTATTCCTTAGTCTCCACATATTCCATGTGTGTGGTGTATGTATACCTCCTGCACATTTTTATCATCCTTCATTGAAAATATAATTCAATATCAATAATTTATGTATCTTGGAAATTTTTATTTCCTTAGTCAAGTACTATTTTTTCATGTTGTGTTTTTATTAGATACTTTTTTAATTGGAGATTTATTCATGAATCTGTATCCTCTACAGAATATAGATATTTATATAATTCATGAATTGAATATATGTATAAATAATATTTTGGAATTCTAGGGATGGGTGAAAGCCACTTGTAGATATCCTATTAATACATATATAGGACTTTTGAGACAAAACAGTTGATGAAAAACCCTTTGTGATTGTTCCAGAACAGAATCAGGTGGTTTTTTACCCACAAACATAAATTTGTTTTTCTTGTATAATGGTTCATGTTCAAAATGCATGATGTCTAAATTTGAATTTTCTTTATTCAGTGATATGTTATTTATTTCCAATATATTTTCATTATAATAAAATATATGGAATCATATTCATTCTTATTGTTTTGTTGGCATGTTTTTTATGATTATTTTTCTTTCCATAATATCTATGACCAATTTACGTTGAATCACAATTTATTATTTCATATGGCAATAACTAAGCATTTTATATCACCCTTCAATTTCTTTTCAATCAATTGTTTGTGATGAAATAAAACTTGAAAAAGTTAATATAATAATATTACTTTTATTTGTTATATTCATTGTTTACGTATAAATTTTATAAGGGTACCATGCATGTACCTAGTACTTCAGTACCACTAAAATGATTGATCCTTCCTGACGTGATATCTTATATCTATTCCACTGTAATAAAATAACAACTAACTATGGGCTTCTAGGGTTAGGGTTATCACAAATAAAATAATAATAATATGTAAAACATAAAATTATTTTTCTAAATAGTTTTTAAAATTTAATAATATATTTCTATATAATTTTATTATTATTATTAAATTATACTATTTTAAATTTGTTGTTAGAAATAAATACAAACATTTTTATATCTACAAGATTCATGTATATCCAATGACTGTATTTATAAACATAGTTTTATTTATAATGGTTATATTACCACTGTTAATCCTTTATAATTCATTCCTTTCTTTCCTCTAAGATCACACATCTCATTCCATTAATATTCAATACATTTTTTCTCCATTAATGTTTTTTATAGGTTTAGATTTATAAAAAATGATTCCCATGGGAGATGATTGTATAGGGTATCAACTAGTTATAATGATTTTACACATTACTATTAATTTTATTATATTAATTTATTCACATTTGACAGATATAATCAACCATGGAATGTAATATTCCATAGTATTTAATACATGGTTTCATGTAAATTTTTATAATATTCCTCTATGAATGAATACAGTGTTGTTTGTTTAATTAATATTTTATATGATTTCGTTTTTACTAATGTAATCATAATTTAATATAATATAAAAATATAATTTTGAATGAAATAAATATTTTATAAGGAAATAAAATGTGACCTAAAATTTAGGTTCTTACCAAATCCATCTCAACGTAAAACATATCCCCTTTAATCTCAAACTCCCTTCTCTATTCATGTGAGTTTTTTTATTTATTTTCTTCTACTTAATATAACCATTCCACGTTCATAGTTATAGGTAATATCATGGAATGAAAAAATTTATTCTCTTTATTTATTCTCTATAATCATTCCGTTGTGGATCATTTCCGATATACATTATACTGCTACAATCCTTCCTTTGTTCTTTTTCATTACATGATTTAGTTATTAAATTTTTATAGGAATTGTATTTGTTCCCTTGAGTTATCTATTTTCACACCATTGATTACAAATGATTAAATGTCCCTTAATTCATTAAATATATCCCTTCTATATGATTTAATCATATATAGTAATTTTTTGTTGTTTTTTGTTACACATGAACTTTAATTATATGTTCTACAAATCTATGGTAATAATGTCGAAAATTATTAAATAATTTCCCTATGAATTTACTGGAATGAATGTATCATCTTTTAATACTCGGTATTACATAGTCCCAAGAATGTTGTCTTCAGTTATTTATAATTCTAATATATTTTACTATTAAAATCTCATGCATTATTTCTTGAAATTACATTGGAGCATGAACCATTACTTATGGAATGGTGTGATTCACATTGGTTTGGGTGTTACAAAAGGATGTGATGTGGTTCATGTCATATGAGAAACGCAATTTCAATTGCCCAAATGTTCCTATTAATGAGAGATAATTAATGTTTTGTGTATATAATTACAATTAGTTCATATTCTATATTCACCCCTTACTCTATATTTTTTCTTGAACATATCTAACATTGGCCTCTATGAGATAGAATTAGGGTAGATTGTATCTCAATTATTTCCCTTATGATATGATTCAATTGTTGTATTCCCAGTAATGTTATGTGGTATCCATTTATGATAAGATAAAACCTTACACTGATAAAGGTAATAATATGCCAGATCATATGTATACTCTGAGGTTATGATATTAAACTCTAACATCCCTATTGTACTCTTAATCTCTACTGTGTGACATACCATTTCAATTAATGGTTATTTTTATCCTCTATGGTTCTATATTATGAAAATAATTTCATCCTTAATTAAATTTATAATGTAAAATAGTTCAAGGATATATCCATGAAAATTATAACATAAGATTGGTTTCCACGAAACATAGCCATAACCCCAAATTACGATTCTTGTGTTATTTTATATGTTATCAATTTTCTCAACCACTTACTTTTACCATGCATCAAGACACTACCAAATGAAAGTGTCTCACTATCAAATACAAAAATATTAAATTTATGTCATGATTAAATTAAAATAATTTAAATGCTTAAAATTTGTATCTTATTCTAAAAATAGAAAACCTTCTTCAAAATCATATCAAATAATCACAAAAGCAGACAAAAGACCAAAACAATGAATTAAAACAATATAAGACCAAGGAAAAAACTATAAAATTATAGAAAAAAACAATTAATATTAAATAGGTAACCTCAGACTGGGTGTGTGTGGGAAAAAATAAATATATGAATAAGTATCAATAAAAATATATTGTCTACTTATCAAAAAAAATTTCCAAAAACATCTCTTTATAATTAATTATAGATAATTATTATTTATTACATTTTATCAGTTCTGTTATTATTATAAATAATGCTCAAATAAGTTTTATACAAATAATTTTCAATAAAAAAATGTTCAAAATTTATCTTGTAATCAAAAGGGATGGGAATAGAGGAGAATAACCAAATCAAATGAATAAATGGGAAATAAAAATATTAAATAAAATTTCTATGAATATATTATGAGAATATAAAATTAGATAATGGAATTTTGAGATTAAGTGAGATTGATTTTAATGGTTATTCTCATGTAAATTATACTATCTATCTAATTACTCATTATGTAACATTCACATATCCAATCAATAAATTTCTGAGGAAAAATAATATTTGTTAATATTTTTTTTTGATTAACTACCTGACTAATTGTAAATGATCAACTAATGGATAATGTGGTTAAAATAAATGTGTATTCTTTTTGTCATGTTTTTAATACTTTTTGTGTGTGTTTATAGTTTATATACATCAATATATTAAGAAATATTAAATTTTGATATTTTATTAATAATATTTCCAGGTTGATCAGACATATTTGAAATTTGTTTATTCAATCCATTTATAAACAGAAATATTAAATTTCATTATTTTTTTACACATGAAAAATAAATTGATTATAAAACTTTTGTAGATAAAAACATAAAATCAATGGAAGGAATCATTAAAAATTATTGAGTTCCCATGGATTACAAAATGAATAAAAATGGGAGATTATTTCTCATCATCATATTTTATAAAAAGTAAATTGTTTTCCAATGATGTGTACATAACTTCTAAACAATGCTACAATTCATTAAAATTAAGAATCTCTAATCTTATAAGAGAATCAATATAGATCACTTAATATATCATATCCAATGGATTTATATTTTTATTTCATATGTAGTGATGTTTCTACTAGAATGGTGATAGGTGGCGGTGTAACATGTGACAATACATATGAAATTAGTGAACAATGATGTTGTCTAGTCGCATCAAGATGGAGTAAATCATGGGTAGTTGTGGTGACAACAATGTAAACCATAATTCTAAAAAATTTGACATAGTTATAATACAAATATTTTTTATTCATAAAAAAAATTCAATGTAATGAAGAAACTATTGTGATGATCTGTTATAACAAATATGAACATTTATAACAAAATTCTATTCAATAAATTAACATGTTTTCTATAAACAAAACATAGATAAAAGTTGACCAAAATGTTTGTTTGTGATAATCAAATGTATAGTTATATCCCAAATAACTATGTGGAACATTATCTTATAATGAAAAAACTAGGAGATTCCATATTTTTTCCATAAGATAATAAAGTCCTCATGATGTTGTTTTTGTCAATTCTAGGAACTACATACGATAATAATGTATCTATTTGGGACCAAAATATTTATTAGTGTGGGAATTCAAGGGGAATTTGAAATGTTATTCACTATGTTGGTATATCTTGAAAATTATAATTACAATTTGAAATTATAGAGTCAGAAGATCACTATGAGATGTTTTTATATTTGTTTGTTGGTTCAGGTTTTTCATAGGGGCAACAAGTAGTTGTTGAATGTGTTTGGGCCATAATCTATATAAAGTAGGTATGTTCAGTAACTAGTAAGGCCACATCATTTACCTATTAAGACCACCAAAATCTAGGATCCCATGGAGAGCCACTGAGTACTCAGTGGCCTCATACAAGGAATTGAGTGACTATGTAGGTGGCGTTTTATTTTTTTAAAAAAACTTAGAGGGTGCCCCCACATTAAATTTCTATCGCACGATTCTAAACTACTCTCCTCCACTTTCATTTATTTTATAGTATCATTATTCCATATATATGGGATCCTAGAGGATCATATTTTTCTAGATCAATTAGTCATATGAAGAAAATGGCCTCCCATTATAAGTCCAAAGAAATCTCATAGATCTCTTTAATTGTTCCCACTTCTTACCACTATTTAATCATAAACACAATTTATGGTCTATTTTTCTGAATTTATCATTTCAATAAAATAAGGGAATACAATTATTATATATCATATGTGTTAACCCCATCTAATATTGGATTATGATCTTTTCATATTTCAACTTATTTTATGTGTTTATATGGGATATGCATTTCTGTGACTCGGGGTTTTCATTCCAAAATTTATTAGAGTGGTTAGGTGAATCACGAGGAAAGTATTAGGCTTGGGTAGAGCCTCATTAGTGTTACTATAGTGTGTCATGGGTGGTTAGATAATATTATTATTCTCCAACAATAATTCTATCATGGGGTGTTACCTCTTGATAAGTTCAACGAACCTCCTATGGGGATAGGTTTATTTAATTGATCTTGGTTAACTAGGATTATAGTCATATTATATGGTATATGGTCACTCATGTAATACAAGAAATATTTTGGGGTTCCAATGAGTTTAAGGTTAAACACTATCTATGCTTACAATGTTATGTGTTTTTGTGTGGAAATTGAATACCCATTTTAGGGATTGAGTGATAGTTATGTGATTTTATATAGTTAAATTATTATTTTTCAACAGTGATTGTTAGAAGTTTTGTAAAAGAGAATAACTTGAGGGGGTTTCCTTGTATGGTGAAGCTGGTAGATGAATGATTATTGATTTTTGTAGTATGAACTATAGGTGTGATTTTGTGTGACATATTTTTTGTATTCCATGTTTCATATTGATTTGAAAGGGACATATATTTGTGATTCTACGTTAGTACTTTGAAAGTGATGTATTAGCGTTGTTTACTGTGTGGAAGCTAATTAGAAAAATTATGGGCATATGGTATGGAATGTCTTGAATGGTTCTTTGAGGGATTATGTTATCCATGTAGTTATACTTTTTGTGAATGTGACATAACTCTAGGATGATAATTTGAATTCCATATGGCCTTATGAGTCAGTTGACCCTAATGAGAGGTGTTTGGGATTAGAATATCTATGTCTGAGCAATGAGCTAGGGTATGGATTAATTTTTTCCTAGTGGATTAAAAATACTTGTGGGATATTATATAGTCATTTTTATACATTTAGTGTTTTATTATATAGATATATATTTTTTCATTAATGATGAGTTTTAATGAGGGATATTATATATTAGTCCATTTTGTGAAAATCAATGGCATGGTAAGGTTTAGGTGGGATAAGATTATATCATTATTATTATTATAATAATATATATTTTATTTACATTCAAAAATTATATGAGAGTGATATTTTTAGGGTTAATTTTGTGATTATGTGGATTAAACTAGAGTAGGAGGGTTTTGGATGAATTAAATGTAAGTGGGAGACAATTGATATATGATGGGGCCATGAGACCACCCCATGGGTAAGAGGGTGGTGACAGGTGAAGACGTATGAGACCTATCACTATGTGAGAGTGTGGTGGTATGATATGGCATATATGACTAAGAATGATACCTCACCATGAGTGAGATTTTTGTGGAATAATACATGGTATTAGATATGATATAAGAAATCATCCTTTGTAAGATATTTTTATTACAATATAGGATATAGTATTGGGACTTAACTCAATTCCATACCCTAAGTGTGATGGAAGTGTTAAATACTTGGTTGTTGGTATTTTCCCTGGGTTTTAGGTCTTATGACTTAGTTGAGTTATAATTTTTCTTATCCAACCATTATCAATAAGAAAACGTATGTTAATGTATCATGAAATGTTTTTAGCATCTGATGACCTGGAATATATGCTTTTGTGTTGCCAATTTTTTTTTAATACAGACCCTACATATTAAGGATAATATAAGGAATGTAATTGGAGGTTCTCTGATAAGATTCATTCTCATACCCTTCATGATCACCGTAATTCACATGAATATCTTTGTGATTAAAATTCTAGTGATAGTTTTTATAGGAGATCAAACTGGGGTAGATTTATAGAGATTATTTAGATTGGTCTGAGATGGGACTAGGATTTTATAATTAAAAATCCCTATTATTTAACATTTTCATACATTTTCATTAGGTTTTACTAATTGTGAATGTTTATGGTGTGTTTTTTATACCTATTTTGGATGTAATTTTATTTTAGCATAACTATTTTTTCAATTGTTGTTTTTTTCATTATAAATAAAAAAAATAATATTATGGTTATATTTATTCATGTATTTAAATATTATTGAACATGATAGTACTTATAGTAAAGTATCCCCACATTGGTTACATATTCTCATAACTAATTAAAAACATATTTTTTAAAGTGTGTATTTAATTGGAAATTTGGTAGCCCCACCTAAGATTGATACCCATGTTCCCATTTCAAGGAATTTTAATGGTATCAATGAATTGTGTGGGTTAACTTGATACTTAGGGATATTGTTTTTTAAAATTTGGACGCTCTAAAACAAAGACAGTTCACATTAATGGTACATCATAAACTACATTAATAATTGAAAATTATCATTTTAATTTTATTTCATAAGTTTTGATATTCTGTTTGAGAAATTTATTCATGTATGATTTTCTAGGTTGAGTTTTTTATAGTAAACATTACTAATGGATCATGGTGGAAATTATACATGTGTTTATTCATTATATCTTGCACATAGGGATATATGTACTATTACCTAAATACTTTTCTAAAATAAATTATTTCAAACAAGATCCTATTTTATAAATAATGATTTTTATTAATGAAGGCTTTGATTAAATGGTTGTAAAAATGGTTGACAATGGGTTTTAGAAAATTAAAACACCAATAATAACTTATTTGGTGTTTTAAAAAAACAGAATACCTATGTGATAATTAATTATAATTGAGGTGGTGTTTTTTATGTGTTTACATGAGGTTATGATATTGATGATTTGCATGTATGGACAATGAATATAATTTAGTGGGTAGGATTGACTAATGGTTTCCATGTATAGATAGTATAATAAGTGTATTCATAGAACATGGTTCTTATCATGGTAAGCTAAAATTATTTTGAATGGATTTAAATGGTCATGGTGTCTTGTTATGTTTCATTGTAATGGTTTTGGTCTCTCCATAGAGTTAGTACAAGGATCTCTAGGTAAGATATTAGACATTCCCACTATACATGGGATGAGATTCTTAGTTGTTATTTTCTAATTTGAAGATGATTATATAAGTTATGGATTACTCATGCAATCTGTTAAGGATGACTTAAACATTCTCAATAATAAACATTCATGAGTGAAATAATAATACAATAATTATAATAAAAATTATCAAATTATTTTTAATGTAATCAAATAACAAAAAAATATGGACACACATGCGAAAAAAATGATTATTTGACTTATAAAGTGTTTATCTATTCGTACTGATTTTTTATTTATGATATAATTACTGAATGGATATCATAGCTCTAAATTTTTTATAAATCGTAGAATAAATAATATAAATATAGGACATTAAAAATAATACTTTAGGAAATGAGTGAAAAAAACATAGTACTGATTTAATCCTGAAATTGAATTGTCAGTATGTTAATGCTAACATGAAAAAATAAAATTCGAGACCCCATACATTTCGCATTCAATAATTGAAATTGAAGAATATATGTATGGATTTTTTTGGTGATTTTCAAATACATATATTGGTAATATCTATTTTTCAGTTATTATTTATCATTTGATAAAATAAGTTTATTTTCATCCCATTTTAGATACTTATTATTTGGATTATATTATCAAATTTTGTGTTAAAAAAATATTTATGATTCTGTAATTAGTCAATGAAATTATTTTAATCATTATACAAGAGGTTCAGATATATACGAAGCATATCAGACATAAGGTAAGGGATAATTTTCCAATCTCATTTTTATCCGAGATAGCTTATATGTAAGTATTTACTGGGGTTATAGTTTTTATCCATGTCCATAAAAATATTTTTCATAAAGTGTTTAATATTATTCCATGTATGTTTAAACTCATGTTTATCCCTCTTTTACTTTTACATTGTGTTATGGATAGAATCTTTCTTTTGTTTACCCTAGGAGGAACTTTTTGAATTTTTCGAGAAATGTATGAGGAGAATGTTGTTTTAACTTATACCGCATAAACGGTTTTTTTATGGTTTCACATAGCCTTATTTTCATGAAGATAACTCTACAATATTTCATGGTTATTTTCAAAAATATCCATTTCTTTTAAAATTGACTGGCATTTTGTGAAAACAAAATTATTTTTAAGAAGAAAGGATATTTTCCTCTAGAATTATTTTCAAGTGTTTTATCAAAACCATTTTCCATCTAAGATAAAATTATTTCATATGTATATCTCTATGATTTAAATGGTTTCACTTTTCATATGAAGAAATGATATCCATTTGTTTTATATGTGTTATGTTATGATGGTATTATTTTTATGAAACCCATTTTTATTCTTTGGGTTATGATTAATGATTTATGATTATGTTGTGGCACAAGTAAGAATTATTTCATTATGAGATGGGTGGGCCCTATATCCCCCTCCAATGCATTGGGTAAAGATTTATATCTCATGAGATAGATATAGATGGAACGGAAAGTTAATCCAATTCATTGTTACAGGACTGAAACGAGGAGTGAACTTGATTTAGAAAGGGACTTTTTCCACTATGATGGTCTTGGCAGCAATGCCTTGGCTACGATGGAAATCATAACATGTTCTTAATGGTTTCCACAATTACATGTTTTATTCCCATGATATTTTATCCTAATTAATTTTTCTTTGTGATCTATGCCTTATGAACTGCCATGTTTTATGTCATTTCTCAAGAATTTGATTTTTAAACATTATGTTCATTTTTTTAAGTTCAAATGTGTATGGTTTGTTTTATTTTTTCCATTCTTACCCTTACTGAGCATTTGAGCTCACCGTTTTTATGTTTTCTTTTCCCCCGGATAGAAACATAGGTTTTAGGTATGAAAACAAAAGGGGAAGATATTTTTTGGAGATGTTGAATATCTTTCACCATGATTAGAAGATTATGTTCAGAGTTTCCAAAGACACTAAATTATTATGGTCCTTGTGTGTTTTTTTTGTTATGTATTATGTAAAATGCAAAAGTAAAGTAATGTATATGTACGTCATGCTTTGGGTCTCTATAATAATTCTAGTCCAGGTCCAACACATGTACTCACCTACGAATAAATACAAGTGGAATCATAATCATCTTAATTTGAACATCCTACTAAGATTTATAACACATGATATAAAGTATTAGAGGATTAGATGACTAGACTACTAAAGGTTCTTTGGAGAAACGACAAAATGGATGAAGTTATATTGGAACCAAATGATGTTTTGAAGAAGAACCATCCACATCTATTTAGTGTAGAATATTTATGAATGATTTTGAAAAAAAAATTATAAAGCAGGTAAGAATATAACTACCCAGTATTTTATAAACACTAAGGGAAAATACTGAACAGATTCTGACATAAGCTAATAGAATCACCCGAACATCCATTTTTTTATTCAGGATATTCGTTCTCCCTATTTTCCCCAATGTAATTATTAATTATTCTTATTTAATTTTCCTAAATTATATATATATATTCCATTAATATTTACCTATATCAATTTTTTTTCATTGATGGGAAATACATGTTTTATAGGGATCCCTTTTCAAATTTTTAGATTAGAAAACCTAATTAAAGGTAAATTTTCAATTTCATTCACATAATAAAGTACCATACACAATCTAATTAATGCTACCAATATATTTCTAAAATCACTCATTTTATCATGGAAAACTATCTTTGTTAATTTCATGTTTTATATAAATGATTATGTTTTCTAGATTTTAATATCACTTTAGTATTTACCATTAAACCATAAGAATGAGGAAAATTTCTAATGTTTCATAGACACCCCATCAACATGTTTTCACTTCATTTAGAAATAATTTATAATAATCAATGCATATTATAATTAATTAAATTTGATTTTATATTTAAATACGTTGTTTCATGGAATAAATTGATATTTCCTTGGATTATTCCTTACTCTACACATATTCCTTGTGTGTGGTGTATGTATACCTCCTGCACATTTTTATCATCTTTCATTGAATATATAATTCTATATCCATATATCATGGATCTTAGAAATTTTTATTCCCTTAGTCAAGTACCATTTTTACATGTGGTGTTTTCATTAGATACTTTTTAATTGGATAAATATTCATGAAACTGTATCCTCTACAGAAAATAGATATTTTTATAATTCATGAATTGAATATATGTATAAATAATATTTTGTAATTCTAGGGACGTGTGTACCCAACTTGTAGATATCCCATGATTACATTGATAGTATAAGGCCCCAGCCTTAAACCTTCGTTAATCTTGAGTTATTATAAGATTACACATTGAGGATCTTTTCAGGTTTAGAGTTTTAGAGAATTAGATCATAAAACTTGCATTACATTCCACATTTAAACAAAGTGGTTACATAAAAGATAGTATTCATTTTTCCCCTCAATGGAAACATATTTAAAAAAAACATGGACTCTTTCTTGACACTTCCTTGACACTATCATCATATCATGTACCCTTTCCTTGACCTGTGAAAAACATTTCAAAAACTTGGGATGAGCATAAAAAGCTCAGTAAGGGATATAAAAATATGGAAAGGAAACATGAGTACATGTATACATAAGAATGAAATCATAATTTACCCAAAAACATAATCACTTTATCATACCTCATAAAATCATGAATAAATCATATAAATCATAAGCCATAAAGGTAACTTGAAGAATTCATAACATTCTTACGTAGGGAGTAACCCTCTCGGTTACGTTTGGAATACCCACCACAGTATATTCCCGAAATCTCTTCAGAGAAACCTTAACGTTTCACTCCTTCGCATTACCCAATGCATTGGAGAGCTATATCGGGCTCACCCGCCCTTAGTTTATCACAGAACCACCCGTATTCGTAACAATCCCAAGAAACATAACATAATCTTATCACATAAAACATGCATAAAGGAAACATAACATTTCCTCCTTTCAATAACAAGATATCAATACAACACATTGATATAAAAACATTATTAAAACCATTTTCAATACCAAAATAAAAGAAAATTAAAACATGGTATTTATTTTTTTAAGAAAAAGAAGGTATGGCTTGTAGGGGAAGCCGAAACTCAAATAATGGTCATGGCAGCGGAGAAGTCATTGTCACCGCAAACGTACGACAAAAACAATCCCTTTTTTCGTTTAGTAAAACGCTTCGTATACAGAAGATTCCTTTCGAATAAACGTAAAATTCAAAGGGGTTTATACACCGTATAAAAGAAGGTTGTGTATAAAACAAAATATGCCTCAATGAATGGAGATTGAGGCGAAGTCCCATACAAAGACGGTATCCTTGGATTAAGGATAAATCAATTACATAATTATGTATGACAAACGAATACACAAAATATAAGTGGATACTAAGTGTAAAAAAATCAGAGGACATTCACATATATTCATAGTACAACATATTCAAGGATTACAAGTTTATCCCAAAGAATCAAAATTGGGTTAAGAAGTTACCTTGCAAAAATTCGACAGCCTAACGACGTCACTTCAAAATTCCGAAAAAGAGTTGATGAGAGATAAAAAGGGTATCTCATCACTTGGACATAAAATTTACATCATTAATGATATACAAGAACATATCCCAACACAATAGTATGTGAATTAAAAGACATAACAAAAGAAGTCTTTTAAAAAGAGGAGGGTGAAAGGGTCCCGTACCGACTTGGGTAACTTTCGAAACATACACCCCATGAAAGAAAGACAATACAACATTGATGTAAATACTCATAAATGAAATTATATTACATAATGAGTAAAATAATGGGCAGTAAATACACCACTCAAAGGAAATTGTTGCAAATTTAGCATAAATCCCACGAGAATAAAAGTGAGATGAAAAATCCCTTAAGAAAACTCGGCAGCCTAACGACGCCACTTAAAACTTCCAAAATGGATTGATGAGAGAAAATAGGGTCTCTAATTATATTAACACAAAGTATAAAGAAAGTGGAAAATTAAATAACAACCCTCAACATAACAAACATGAGGTTAAATGAAGTTACATAAAGGAGAGTACTTAAAAAGAATGAGAGAGGTTAGATCTCTTACGAAAATTCGGCACCCTAACGGCGCCGCTCAAAACTTCCAAAATTGATTGATGCGAGAGAATAGTGTCTCTCATTATATTAACATAAAAATTAAAGTAAGAGTAATATAAAATAACATCCCAATAAAAAGAAATATGAGCTTTAAAAGAAATGACATAAAAGAGTGTACTTAAAAAGAAAGAGAGGAGTAGGATCCCTTACCTCGGGTCCGACATGACTCGATTGTTCTTTAATTTCCTGAATAATAAACTTGAGTTAATTTATACTTTCTTAATAACCATTTTCAAGTTCATTATTTCTTTTATATCACTTATTCCCATGTTATAAACATTATGTAATCATTTAAGTTAATAATGTTTGTTTTGTTGATATTTGGTTCTTAAGTCGAAAGTGGACTTCTTATAATTACATGTGGTTCGTGTGGTCAAAGGTTCATTATATCAAGAATGACATTCATGATTTGGATATCATATATATCATATATATCCAGAATATACATGTATTTATAATATTACATAAACATTTATAGGTAAGAAATGAAATGCACCGTCCATGGAGACGGTAAGCCGTACGAACGCTTGAACGCTACTTTCATTTCTATGTCATATTAATGGTATTAAAACAAAATGATAGGTAGGTATATTTTAATTCCAGAATTATATTCATAATTTATATGTATCATAGATAATATATAATAACTTTAAATCCATCCTTTATAAATCCCACATATGGCATTAACAAATCAAATCACTTTGAGGGGGCGATAGTCCACACTTCCTAAAATGAAATTATCCTGTTTACCCACAATGGTAACCATAATGGTATGCCACAAAAGAAAAATACAGAAGCTTAATTAAAACATAAACATATTATATATCATATATAAATATAGTTACATCTTAATGGCTACCTTTGAAGGTGTTATATGAGTGTTGAACAATCATCGTTTCGTGAGGCAGAAATTCACCATCCACGGAAACAGTATGTTCTTTAACCATTCGATGTAGGTGTGTGTAAGTGTAGCTCGAATAATTCTTATAAAATCATCCTAGTATATTTAATATACTTTAGTTTTTATAAAATAAATGAATAAAAAGAGTTTAGGGGGTTGGAGAAGCAAAATAAAACAAAATGACTCAAGTGAAGACATTACCTTAAAATCGGGTAACACCCTTTGGTTTGAGCTCAAAGGCTTCCTTGGGAAGACTTATGCCCAATGTGAGGCTTCAAGGAGTTATATAGGGATGTGGAGAGAGAAAATTGGAAGGGTTTGGCCGATCCAAAGGCTTTGGATGTGTGGGTAAGGAGGTAGAGGTGAGGGCCTTTTATAAGAGGAGAGGAGGGGCACTCTTGGAAAGTAAATAAATGTTACTTTATTTTAGAATGAGTTTCGGATTTTAATGGTCCCACATTGATTTTTTTTCGAGGATAAGGTGATAAGGGTTCGAAATACACCCATAAAATAGGTTTTTGACATGTTTAGGTCTTAGATTTTACATTATCTTTTCATTTTTTTAAATCGTTAAATAATGAGGTCATCGCTGTATCATCATGATGTCATAAATAATTTAATATATTTAATGTCTAAAAATTATGAAAAAATATAATTATGTAGGAAAGATTTTTATCTTTCTAATTAATATTTATGGTCAAAAATATGAATTGTATAACCCCATGTAACAATTGTTTTAGTAAAACATCTCATGTTTGTGTCATTTTTACTTTAACATTAAATAAAAAGTTATTTATGTCTTTTCCCAACGAAAGTGGCTCCATGGGGTCCCCATGATAACCCATGGATTGTCTTGGTCAGACATGACTCATCAAATGGGAGTAGGACATGTGTCAAAATCATTTCATATTATTAAAACATTATTTTTACCTTAAACTACACTAATTAGCACTAATCGCGATTAAAAACATAATAAGTTACTATTCACCAAAAAATTATTTTATTCCCATTGAATCATATTTTTATTTCTTAATGAAAACCATGTATGTCGGATTTTTTAAATTCAAAACACAAAGATGGAAAATTTTCATTTAAACGGAAAATCAGTTTTTATAAGTACCACTTAGTGGTTTCACTATTCATCAAAAATTGAAGTTTTTTAGAAAAATACCAAAACGTCATCCTATGCTATATTTGATATTCCGAATTCAAAAATGATGTCTATTTTACAAAATTCAAAACATATTAGTTTCATTATTTAATTTAATAATTAATTTCCGCAGTCAGAGCAAATAGCGTGTTTTTATGAAACAATAAGTATCAAAAGATTAACACTAGTTTAAGTCCAATTTCAAAGTGAAATTAATTCCAACGACCACTATTGTATTAAATGGTAAAAATATATTCTAATTTCACTTTAAAATCAATTAAAATGATAATATAATCATATAAATAAATTAGATTAAAAAGAGGTTTTGAAGTAAAATACAACATTTTTCATTATTCATTAAAAATTGAACCTTTTCGGAAAAATATCCAAAATTTTCACAAAGTAAATTTTGATTTCCTGATTCTAAAGAAGAATTTTATTTTGTCAAATATAACACATAAAATTGTCACAATCTGGATTTAAAATAGGTTCGCCATCAAAAGGCGGTTAATCGACCTTTTAAAGAATATTAGAATGTTTACGCTTAAAATTGGATTCATTCGCATTTTTAATCCTCTATCATTTATTGTAAAAAGTAAAAATATTTGAAAAACATATATAATCATTTTTTAGTTAGTTATATTCATTCCCGCCATCACAACTGCTAGGCGTTAACTATCAATTAAAATAATATTATTTTATTATTAGAGTACAACGTAAGATTCCCAAAAACACGTTGTTATGTGTTGGGTATGCCATCGAGCATAGCGTCCCCTTTAAAGTTATATTAAAATTTTATTCACAAATATGGATAAATGTGAAAATGTCATACTCATTATTTACCTGGGGTGTTACATCCTTCCCCCCTTTTGGGAATTGCGTCCTCGCAATATTAAAATTGGGCTTGGAAACATCATTAGAAATCCCACATCAGAACAAGAGTCTATAAAACAATCACATTAAAAAATAAAAAAATATAAGTAAAAAGGTCACCCGAGGTAACCCATACTAGGATTCCATGTATGAAAATATGGTCATGGAAGTAAAAAACAAAGGGTCATGCTCTGATGGAGAGTGATAGTAAACATGTCTAGGAGAAAGTTAAACATAATAAAATCACAAACTTGTGGTGGGTTAAACGGTATTCGATTCCCCAGTAGGAAAAGTTAATAGACAACATTTTTGTTTTAAGTTACTTTTTATTGAGGAATTTATTCATAAGGAAACATAATCACTTATCATGTTGACTTTCCTCTTTTACTAGATTCCTTAATCAAACTCATATTTTCTCCAAAAGATGAGTATTTTGGAAGAGTTGTTCGCATTAAGAGTACTATAATCAATTTCTAGATAATCACATAATCCACAATAGAGAACTATATAATTCCCATGTCTTTAGAATCTAACAAAAACCAAAACCAAAAAGGTTAGTACAAGATCAGATAATCCAGAAAAGGATAACCCTTTATAAAAAGAAAATCTATTCTTAATCTCCAACATTTGTCCAAGAAAACCCAAAGTTCAACGAGGACCATTCGATAAACAATTTGTCCATAAAATTATTCGAAGTAAACCAATCTAGGATTGAAACCCAAATATTTGAAGGATTTAGTCACATAGTCTTCCAAGTTAAATCATAACATTTATCTCCAAACAACATCAGTTGCTCTAAATGTCTCGTATTGAAAAGTAATTAATCTAATCACATATCCTCCATGATAGGTTAATAAATTTCCATAGATAACCGAAAATCAACTTACTCTTAATTAATAATATCATCTATCTAAAAAGAATCAGTCAAACTAACCAGGGACATCACGTAGTCCAGTGGTAGGCGATAAATACCAGTCACACTTTGGTTGTGGGTTCGATTCCCGCAGCTTTGTCTGACGCGACGGGTTGTCACATGGTCTTCGTGTTGTCCTTGTTCCAAAACTATATAATTCTCAAATCATTACCAAAAAGAGATTAAATCATCAAAAATAACCATAACATAATTTAACCTCAATTTGATCTGATGACTTTCACTTCCATCATAACATATAGTAACCCATAATTACCTCAAAAGTAAGGATCATATAAACCCAAATGGTTCTTTATAACTATGTCCACAAAAGAACAGATAACTATTCCTTGAATAAAATTTTCATATATTAAACATCCGGGTTACACATACTATAAAAAGTCTTCTAATGTAACCCCATCATCAAAAGAGACTTAATACTCTTCAGAATTTCACCATAACTCTTGAATCCCTTATATGTTGACTTCTTACTCATTCAACATTCTTCATGATCCATTAACCATTCCTTTCCAACTTATTCTGAAATACTTCTTTCCTACAAACAAAATCATGAATCATATCCTAAGATTCCAAAATAGGAAAACAAATGTTATGAAATAATCCATACCTTTGATTGGTCATTGTTAGTTTCTTCATCCTCAATTGGAATGGTATTAGGTATTGGTAAATGAATATTTGTACGATCTTGGTGATCACATTCACGAAACTTCTTCATAAGACATGTGTTTACATAATGACCATGCACACCACATTTAAAAAATTCAATTGATCCCTCAGAAATAAATTCTTTCCCTTTCCTCGAGTCAACTAGATGCTTCCTTTTTCCGTGGCAGGTTATTTCTTTATGACCATCATTCCCACATATATAGCATATTTCCGTCCCTTTGAAACATTTTCCTAGCTATTTCTTTCCACATCTTTGACACACAGGTTTTTGAACATACTTATCTTTATGATTATTACCTGTACTTCCGTAGGGATTTGTTTCTCACATATATGATTCCTTATAGAAATCACCAAGGTTTAGGTGGTCAATCATGATTCCAGATAGTTGGTTGAGGATAAACACAAGAGTTCTCATTGCAGCTCCCATATCATTCAGTTGCTTGCTCAAAAAACTGTCACAGTTTCCTTCACATCCACTGTTACTTTGGTACCTACTAGATCCAGCCATTTACTAAAACCAAAAAGGTCAATGTGAGTATATCAACAAAACCATCATGTACTAACGAGGAAGATAAACACTAAGATATACTTACTCATTCACTTTATCTCAAACTAGGACTCTTTCTGAATTCCTAACCATTATGGTAATGTCACATATGCTTAAAGAATACCCTAACCTCTCAAGTTATCTAAACCGACCTCTGATACCAACTATAAGGCCCCAGCCTTAAAGCTTACTTAATCTTGAGTTATTAAAAGATTACACATTGATGATATTTTCAGGTTTAGAGTTTTAGAGAATTAGATCATAAAACATTAATTACATTCCACATTTAAACAAAGTGATTACATAAAAGATAGTATTCATTTTTTCCATCAATGGAAACATATTTAAAATAAAACATTGTTTCTTTATTGACACTCCCTTGACACTATCATCATATCATGTACCCTTCCCTTGACCTGTGAAAAACATTTCAAAATCATGGGATGAGCATAAAAAGCTCAGTAAGGGATATAAAAATATGGAAAGGAAACATGAGTACATGTATTCATAAGAATGAAATCATACTTTTCCCAAAAACATACGAAATTTAACATACATCATAAAATCATGAATAAATCATAGAAATAATAAGACATAAAGGTAACTTGAGGCATTCATAACATTCTTACGTAGGGAGTAACCCTCTTGGTTACGTTTGGAATACCCACCACAGTATATTCCTGAAATCTCTTCGGAGAAGCCTTAACGTTTCACTCCTTTGTGTTTCCCAATGCATTGGAGAGCTATATCGGGCTCACCCGCCCTTAGTTTATCACAGAACAAACCGTATTTGTAACAATGCCCAAGAACCATAACATAATCTTATCACATAAAACATGCATAAAGGAAACATAACATTTCCACCTTTCAATAACTAGATATCAATACAACACATTGATATAAAAACATTATTAAAACCATTTTCAATACCAAAATAAAAGAAAATTAAAACATGGTATTTTTTTTAAAGAAGGTATGGCTTGTAGGGGAAGCCAAAACTCAAATAATAGTCACGGCGGTGGAGAAGTCATTGTCGCCGCATACATACGACAATAACATTCCCTTTTTTCATTTAGTAAAACGCTTCATATAAAGAAGATTCCTTTCGAATAAACGTAAAATTAAAAGGGGTTTATACAACTTATAAAAGAAGGTTGTGTATAAAACAAAATATTCCTCAATGAATGGAGATTGAGACGAAGTCTTATACAAAGACGGTATCCTTAGATTAAGGATAAATCAATTAAATAATTATGTACGATAAACGAATACACCAAATATATGTGGATATTAAGTGTAAAACAATCATAGGAAATTCACATATATTCATAGTATGACATATTCAAGGAGTACAAGTTTATCCCAAAGAATCAAAATTGGGTTAAGAAGTTCCCTTGCAAAAATTCTACAACCTAACGACGTCACTTCAAAATTCCGAAAAAGAGTTGATGAGAGATAAAAAGGGTATCTCATCACTTGGACATAAAATTTACAACAATAAGGATATAGAAGAACATATCCCAACATAATAGTATGTGAATTAAGAGACATAACAAAAGAAGTCTTTTAAAAAGAGGAGGGTGAAAGGGTCCCTTACCGAATTGGGTAACTTTTGAAACAAACACCCCATGAAAGAATGACAATACAACATTGATGTAAGTACTCATAAATGAAAGTATATTACACAATGAGTAAAATAATGGGCAGTACATACACCACTCAAAGGAAATTGTGGCAAATTTTGCATAAATCCCACGGGAATAAAAGTGAGATGAAAAATCCCTTTCGAAAACTCGGCAGCCTAACGACGCCACTTAAAACTTCCAAAATGAATTGATGAGAGAAAATAGGGTCTATAATTATATTAACACAAAGTCTAAAAAAAGTGGAATATAAAATAACATCCCCCAACATAACAAAGATGAGCTTAAAAGAAGTGACATAAAGGACAGTACTTAAAAAGAAAGAGAGAGGTTAGATCTCTTACGAAAATTCGGCAGCCTAACAGCACCACTCAAAACTTCCAAAATGGATTGATGAGAGAGAATAGGGTCTCTCATCGTATTAAAATAAAAATTACATTATGTGTAATATAAAATAACATCCCAATGACTAGAAAGGTGATCTTTAAAAGGAATGACATAAAAGAGTGTACTTAAAAAGAAAGAGAGGAGTACGATCCCTTACCTCGGGTCTGACATGACTCGATCGTTCTTTAACATCCTGAATAATAAACTTGAGTTAATTTATACTTGCTTAAGAACCTTTTTCAAGTTCATTATTCCTTTTATATCACTTATTGCCATGTTATAAACATTATATAATCATTTAAGTTAATTATGTTTGTTTTGTCGATATTTGGTTCTTAAGTCGAAAGTGGACTTCTTACAATTACATGTTGTTCGTGTGGTAAAAGGTTCATTATATCCAGAATGATATTCATGATTTGTATATCATATATATCATATATATCCACAATATACATTTATTTATAATGTTACATAATCATTTAGAGGTAAGAAATGAAATACACCATTCATGGAGACGGTAAGTCGTACGTACACATGAACACTACTTTCATTTCTATGTCATATTAATGGTATTAAAAAAATGATAGGTATGTATATTTTAATTACAGAATTATATTAATCATTTATATTTATCATAGATCATATATAATAACTTTAAATCCTTCCTTTATAAATCCCACATATGGAATTAACGAATCAATTAACTTTGAGGGGGCGGTAGTCCGCACTTCCTAAAATGAAATTATCGTGTTTACCCACAATGGAAACCATAAAGGTATGCCACAAAAGAAAAATACAGAAGTTTAAGTAAAACGTAAACATATTATATATCATATATAAATATAGTTACATCTTAATGGCCACCTTTGAAGTTGTTATATGAGTGTTGAACAATCATCGTTTCGTGAGGCAGAAATTCACCATCCACGAAAACAGTATGTTCTTTAACCATTAGATGTAGGTTTGTGTAAGTCTAGATCGAATCCTTCTTATAAAAACATCCTAGTATATTTAAGATACTGTATTTTTTAGAAAATAAATTAATAAAAAGAGTTTAGGGGGTTGGAGAAGCAAAATAAAACAAAAGGACTCAAGTGAAGACATTACCTTAAAATCGGGTAACACCCTTTGGTTTGTGCTCAAAGGCTTCCTTGGGAAGACTTGTGCCCAAAGTGAGGCATCAAGGAGTTATAGAGGGATGTGGAGAGACAAAATGGGCAGGGGTTGGCCGAGTTAAAGGCTTTGAAAGTGTGCTTAAGGAGGTAGATGTGGGGGCCTTTTATAAGAGGAGAGGAGGGGCACTCATGGAAAGTAAATAAATGTTACCTTATTTTAGAATGATTTTCGGATTTTAATGGTCCCAAATTGATGAATTTCTAGGATAAGGTGATAAGGGTTCTAAATCCTCCCATAAAATTATTTTAATCCCATTGAACCAAATTTTACTTCTTAATGACAACCATGTATATCGGATTTTTTAAATTCAAACACAAAGATTGCAAATTTTCATTTAAACGGAAAATCAGTTTTTATAAGTACCACTTAGAGGTTTCACTATTCATCAAAAATTAATGCTTTTCAGAAAAATACCAAAACTTCATCATAAGATATATTTGATATTACGAATTAAAAAATGATGTCTATTTTTAAAAATTCAAAACATATTAGTTGCATTAATTAATTTAATAATTAATTCCCGTTGTCAGAGCAAATAGCGTGTTTTTATGAAACAATAACTATCAAAAGATTGACACAAGTTTAAGTCCAATTTCAAAGTGAAATTAATTCCAACGACCACTATTGTATTATGTGGTAAAAAGATATTCTAATTTCACTTTAAAACCAATTCAAAAGATAATATAATCATATAAATAAATTAGATAAAAAGATGTTTTGAATTAAAATACAACATTTTTCACTATTCATTAAAAATTTAACCTTTTCGGAAAAATATCCAAAATTTACAAAAGTAAATTTTGATGTCCTGATTCTAATAAAGAATTTTATTTTGTCAAATATAACACATAAAATTGTCACAGGGTGGATTTAAAAGAGGTTCTCCATCAAAAGGCGGTTAATCGACCTTTTAAATAATAGTAGAATGTTTACGCTTAAAATTGGATTCATTCGCATTTTTAATCCTCTAACATTTATTGTAAAAAGTAAAAATATTTGACAAACATATATAATAATTTTTTAGTTAGTTATTTTCATTCCACCATCACAACAGCTAGGCGTTAACTACCATTTAAAATAATATTATTTTATTATTAGAGTGCAACGTAAGATTCCCAAAAAACTCGTTGTTGCGTGTTAGGTACGCCATCGAGCATAGTGTCCCCTTTAAAGTTATATTAATATTTTATTCAAAAATATGGATAAATGTGGAAATGTCATACTCTTTATTTACCTGGGGTGTTACATCCTTCCCCCCTTTTGGGAATTGCGTTCTCGCAATTTTAAAATTGGGCTTGGAAACTTCATTGGAAATCCCACATCGGAACAAGATTCAGTAAAACAATCACTTTAAAAAATAAAGAAATATAAGTACAAAGGTCACCTGAGTTAACCCATACTAGGATTCCAAGTATGAAAATATGGACATCGAAGTAAAAAACAAAGGGACATGCTCTGATGGAGAGTGATAGTAAACAAGTCTATAAGAAAGTTAACCATAAGAAAATCACAAACTTGTGGTGGGTAAAACGGTATTCGATTCCCCATTAGGAAATGTTAATAGACAAAATTTGTGTTTTAAGTTACTTTTTATTGAGGAATATATTCATAAGGAAACATAATCACTTATCTTGTTGACTTTCAACTTTTACTAGATTCCTTAATCAAACTCATATTTTCTCCAAAAGACGAGTATTTAGGAAGAGTTGTTGGCATTAAGAGTACTATAATCAATTTCTAGAGAATCACCTAATCCACAATAGAGAACTATATACTTCCCATTTCTTTAGACTCTAACAAAAACCAAAACCAAAAAGGTTAGTACAAGATCAGATAATCCAGAAAAGGATAACCCTTTATAAAAAGAAAATCTATTCTTAATCTCCAAAATTTGACCAACAAAACCCAAAGTTCAACGAGGACCATTCGATAAACAATGTGTCCATAAAATTATTCGAAGTAAACCAAACTAGGATTGAAACCCAAATATTTGATGGATTTAGTCACATAGTCTTCCAAGTTAAATCGTATCATTTATCTCCAAACAACACCAATTGGCCTAAATGTCTTGTATTGAAATGTAATTAACTTAATCACATATCCTCCAAGATAGGTTAATAAATTTCCATAGATAACCCAAAATCAACTTACTCTTAATTCATAAAATCATCTAACTAAAATGAATCAGTCAAAATAACCAGGGACTTCACGTAGTCCAGTGGTAGGAGATAAATACCAGTCGCACTTTGGTTGTGGGTTTGATTCCCGCAGCTTTGTCCAACGCGACGGGTTGTCACATGGACTGCGTGTTGTCTTTTTTCCAAAACTATATAATTCTCAAATCATTACCAAAAAGAGATAAAATCATCAAAAATAACCATAACATAATTTAACCTCAATTTAATCTGATGACTTTCACTTCCATCATAACATATAGTAACCCATAATTACCTCAAATGTAAGGATCATATAAACCCAAATGGTTCTTTATAACTATGTCCACAAAAGAACAGATAACTATTCCTTTAATAAAATTTTCATATATTAAACATTAGGGTTACACATACTATAAAAAGTCTTCTAATATAACCCCATCATCAAAAGAGACTTAATACTCTTAAGAATTTCACCATAACTCTTGGATCCCTTATATGTTGACTTCTTACTCATTCAACATTCTGCATGATCCATTAACCATTCCTTTCCAACTTATTCTGAAAGACTTCTTTCCTACAAACAAAATCCAGAATCATATCCTAAGATTCCAAAATAGGAAAACAAAAGTTATGAAATAATCCATACCTTTGATTGGTCATTGTTAGTTTCTTCTTCCTCAATCGGAATGGAATTAGGTATTGGTAAATGAATATTTGTACGATCTTGGTGATCCCATTCACGAAACTTCTTATAGGACATGTGTTTGCATAATGACCAGGCACAACACATTTAAAAAATTCAATTGAACCCTCAGAAATAAATTCTTTCCCTTTCCTCGAGTCAACTGGTTTCTTCCTTTTTCCATGGAAAGTTATTGCTTTATAACCTTAATTTCCACATCTATAGCATATTTCCTTCCCTTTGAAACATTTTCCTAGGTGTTTCTTTCCACATCATTGACACACAGGTTTTTGAAAATACTTACCATTATGATTATTACCCGTAGTTCCGTAGGGATTTGTTTCTCTCATATATGATGCCTTATATAAATCACCAAGGTTTAGGTGGTAAATCAGGATTCCAGATAGTTGGTTGAGGATAAACACAAGAGTTCTCATTGCAGCTCCCATATCATTCAGTTGCTTGCTCAAAAAATTGTGACAGTTTCATTCACATCCATTGTTACTTTGGTGCCTGCTAGATCCAACCATTTAATAAAACCAAAAAGTTCAATGTGAGTATATCAACAAAACCATCATGTACTAATGAGGAAGATAAACACTAAGATATACTTACTCATTCAATTTATCTAAAACTAGGACTATTTCTGAATTCCTAACCAATATGGTAATGTCACTAATGCTTAAAGAATACCCTACACTCTAAAGTTATCTAAACCGACCTCTGATACCAACTATAAGGCCCCATCCTTAAACCTTACTTAATATTGAGTTATTACAAGATTACACATTGAGGATATTTTCAGGTTTAGAGTTTTAGAGAATTAGATCATAAAAAATTCATTACATTCCACATTTAAACAAAGTGGTTACATAAAAGATAATATTCATTTTTACCATCAATGGAAACATATTTAAAATAAAACATGGATTCTTTATTGACACTTCCTTGACACTATCATCATATCATATACCCTTCCCTTGACCTGTGAAAAACATTTCAAAAACTTGGGATGAGCATAAAAAGCTCAGTAAGGGATATAAAAATATGGAAAAGAAACATGAGTACATGTATACATAAGAATGAAATCATACTTTACCCAAAAACATAATCACTTTAACATACCTCATAAAATCATGAATAAATCATAGAAATCATAAGACATAAAGGTAACTTGAGGCATTCATAACATTCTTACGTAGGGAGTAGCCCTCTTGGTTACGTTTGGAATACCCACCGCAGTATATTCCCGAAATCTTTTTAGAGAAACCTTAACGTTTCACTCGTTCGCGTTACCCAATGCATTGGAGATCTATATCGGGCTCATCCGCCCTTATTTTATCACAGAACCACCCGTATTCGTAAAAATTCCCATGAACCATAACATAATCTTATCACATAAAACATGTATAAAGGAAACATAACATTTCCACCTTTCAATAACAAGATATCAATACAACACATTGATATAAAAACATTATTAAAACCATTTTCAATACCAAAATAAAAGAAAAGTAAAACATGGTATTTTTTTTAAAAGAAGGTATGGCTTGTAGGGGAAGCCGAAACTCAAATAATGGTCACGGCGGCGGAGAAGTCATTGTCGCCGCATACATACGACAAAAACATTCCCTTTTGTCGTTTAGTAAAACGCTTCGTATAAAGAAGATTTCTTTCGAATAAATGTTAAATTCAAAGGGGTTTATACACCCTATAATAGAAGGTTGTGTATAAAACAAAATATGCCTCAATGAATGGAGATTGAGACGAAGTCCCATACAAAGACGGTATCCATGGATTAAGGATAAATCAATTACATAATTATGTATGACAAACGAATACACCAAATATAAGTGGATATTAAGTGTAAAAAAATCAGAGGACATTCACACATATTCATAGTATTACATATTCAAGGAGTAAAAGTTTATCCCAAAGAATCAAAATTGGGTTAAGAAGTTCCCTTGCAAAAATTCGATAACCTAACGACGTCACTTCAAAATTCCGAAATAGAGTTGATGAGAGATAAAAAGGGTATCTCATAACTTGTACAAAAAATTTACATCAATAAGGATATATAATAACATATCTCAACATAATATTATGTGAATTAAAAGACATAACAGAATAAGTCTTTTAAAAAGAGGAGGGTGAAAGGGTCCCTTACCGACTTGGGTAACTTTCAAAACATACACCCCATGAAAGAAAGACAATAGAACATTGATGTAAATACTCATAAATGAAAGTATATTACACAATGAGTAAAATAATGGGAAATAAATACACCACTCAAAAGAAATTGTGGAAAATTTATCATAAATCCCATGGGAATAAAAGTGAGATGAAAAATCTCTTATGAAAACTCGACAGCCTAACGACGCCACTAAAAACTTCCAAAATGGATTGATGAGAGAAAATAGGGTCTCTCATTATATTAACACAATGTATACAGAAAAAGGAATATAAAAGAACATCCCCCATCATAACAATGAGAAGCTTAAAAGAAGTGACATAAAGGAGAGTACTTAAAAAGAAAGAGAGAGGTTAGATCTCTTACACAAATTCGGCAGCCTAACGGTGCCACTCAAAACATCCAAAATGGATTGATGAGAGAGAATGGGGTCTCTCATAATATTAACATAAAAATTATAGTAAGAGTTAAATAAAATAACATCCCAATAACAAGAAATATGATCTTTAAAAGGAATGTCATAAAAGAGTGTACTTGAAAAGAAAGAGAGGAGTAGGATCCCTTACCTCGGGCCCGACTTGACTCGATCGCTCTTTAACGTCCTGAATAATAAACTTGAGTTAATTTATACTTCCTTAAGAACCTTTTTCAAGTTCATTATTCCATTTATATCAATTATTGCCATTTTATAAACATTATGTAATCATTTAAGTTAATAATGTTTGTTTTGTCGATATTTGGTTCTTAAGTCGAAAGTGGACTTCTTACAATTACATGTTGTTCGTGTGGTCAAAGTTTCATTATATCCAGAATTATATTCATGATTTGGATATCATATATATCATATATATCCAGAATATACATGTATTTATAATATTACATAATCATTTAGAGGTAATAAATGAAATGCACCGTTCATGGAGACGGTAAGCCATACGTACGCATGAACACTACTTTCATTTCTATGTCATATTAATGGTATTAAAACTAAGTGATAGGTATGTATATATTAAATCCATAATTATATTCATCATTTATATGTAACATATATCATATATAATAACTTTAAATCTATCCTTTATAAATCCCACACATGGAATTAACGAATCAAATCACTTTGAGGGGGCGGTAGTCCGCACTTCTTAAAAAAAAATTATCGTGTTTACCCACAATGGAAACCATAAAGGTATGCCACAAAAGAAAAATACAGAAGCTTAAGTAAAACATAAACATATTATATATCATAAATAAATATATTGACATCTTAATGGACACATTTGAAGGTGTTATATGAGTGTTGAACAATCATCGTTTCGTGAGGCAGAAATTCCCCATCCACGGAAACAGTATGTCCATTAACCATTAGATGTAGGTGTGTGTAAGTGTAGCTATAATCCTTCTAATAAAAACATCCTAGTATATTTACTATACTGGAGTTGTCACAAAAGAAATGAATAAAAATATTTTAGGGGGTTGGAGAAGCAAAATAAAACAAAAGGACTCAAGTGAAGACATTACCTTAAAATCAGGTAACACCCTTTGGTTTGAGCTCAAAGGCTTCCTTGGGAAGTCTTATGACCAATGTGAGGCTTCAAGTAGTTATATAGGTATGTGGAGAGATAAAATGGGTAGGGTTTGGCTGAGACAAAGGCTTTGGAGGTGTGGGTAATGAGGTAGAGGTGGGGGCTATTATAAGAGGAGAGGAGGGGCACTCTTGGAAAGTAAATAAATGATAATTTATTTTAGAATGAGTATCGGATTTTAATGGCCCCACATTGATGTGTTTCAATGATAAGGTGATAAGGGTTATAAATCCACCCATTCAATAGGTTTTGGACATGTTTAGGTATTAGATTTTACATTATATTTTCAGTTTCTTAAATCGTTAAATAATGAGGTCATCGGTGCATCATAATGATATCATAAATAATTTAATATATTTAATGTCTAAAAATTATAAAAAAAATATCATGATGTAGGAAATATATTTATATTTCTAATTAATATTTATAGTAAAAAATATGAATTGTATAACCCCATGTAACAATTGTTTTAGTAAAACATCTTATGTTTGTGCCATTTTTACATTAACATTAAATAAAAAGTAATTTATGTCATTTCCCAACCAAAGTGGCTACATGGGGTCCCCAAGTTGACCCATGGATTTTCTTGGTCGGCCATGACTCATACAATGAGTTTAGGACATGTTTCTAGGTCATTTCGTATTATTAAATCATTATTTTTACCTTAAACTACACTAATTAGCTCTAATCGCGATTAAAAACATAATAAGTTACTATTCACCAAAAAATTATTTTAATCCCATTGAACCACATTTTAATTCTTAATGAAAACCATTTATGTCAGATTTTTTAAATTCAAAACACAAAGATGGAAAAATTTCATTTAAATGGAAAATCAGTTTTTATAAGTACCACTTAGTGGTTTCACTATTCATAAAAAATTGATGTTTTTCAGAAAAATACCAAAACTTCACCCTAAGCTATATTTGATATTCTGAATTCAAAAATGATGTCTATTTTACAAAATTAAAAAAAAACTAGTTTCATTAATTAATTTAATAATTAATTCCCACTCTCAGAGCAAATAGCGTGTTTTTATGAAACAATAAATATCAAAAGACTAACACTAGTTTAAGTCCAATTTCAAAGTAAAATTAATTCCAACGACCACTATTTTATTAAATGGTAAAAATATATTCTAATTTCACTTTAAAACCAATTAAAAAGATAATTTAATCATATAAATAAATTAGATTAAAAAGTGGTTTTGAATTAAAATACAACATTTTTCACTATTCATTAAAGATTGAACCTTTTCAGAAAAATACCCAAAATTTACACAAAGTAAATTTTGATGTCCCGATTATAAAGAAGAATTTTATTTTTTCAAATATAACACATAAAATCGTCACAACGGGGATTCAAAAGAGTTTTTCCATCAAAAGGCGGTTAATCGACCTTTTAAATAATATTAGAATGTATACGCTTAAAATTGGATTCATTCTCATTTTTAATCCTTTAAGATTTATTGTAAAAAGTAAAAATATTTGAAAAACATATATAATAATTTTTTAGTTTGTTCTATTCATTCAAGCCATCACAACAGCTAGGCATTAACTACCATTTAAAATAATATTATTTTATTATTAGAGTGCAACGTAAGATTCCCAAGAAACTCGTTGTCGTATGTTGGGTACTCCATCGAGCATAGCGTCCCCTTTAGAGTTATATTAATATTTTATTCACAAATATGGATAAATATGAAAATGTCATACTCTTAATTTACCTGGGGTGTTACAGATAGGACTTTTGAGACAAACCAGTTGATGAAAACCCCTTTATGATTGTTTCCAGAACAGAATCAGGTGGTTTTTTACCCACAAACTTAAATTGTTTTTCTTGTATAATGGTCCATGTTCTAGATTCATGATGTCTAAATTTTATTTTTCCTTATTTAGTGTTATGATATTTCTTTCCCAGATATTTTCATTATGATAAAATCTATGGATTCAATTTCATTCTTATTGTTTTGTTGGCATGTTTTTCATTATTATTTTTCTTTCTATAATGTCTATAACCAATTGAATTTAATTCACAATTTATTATTTCATATAACCATGACTAAGAATTTCATCTCATCCTTCAATTTATTTTCATTCAATTCTTTTTTATTAAATAAAATTTGAAAAAGTTAATATAATAATATTACTTTTATTTGTTATATTAATTGTTTACGTACAAATTTTATAAGGGTACAATGCCTGTACCCAGTTCTTCAATACCACTAAACTGATTGACCCTTCCTGATGTGATCTCTTGTATTTATTCCACTGTAATAAAACAACAACTAACTATGGGATTTTAGGGTTAGTGTTTTCAAACATTTAATAATAATAATATGTAAAACATAAAAAAAATTAAATAGTTTTTAAAATTTAATAATATATATCTATATCACTATTTATTATTTTTAAATTATACTATTTTAAATCTTTTATTAGAAATAAAAACTAACATTTTTATATCTACAAGATTCATTTTTATCCAATGACCATATTTATAAACATAGTTGTATTTATAATGGTTATATTACCACTATTAATCCTTTATAATTCATTCCATTCTTTCCTCAAAAATCACGCATCTCATTCCATTAATATTCAATACATTTTTTCTCCATTGATGTTTTTTATAGGTTTAGATTAATAAACAATGTTTCTCATGGGAAATGATTGTATAGGTTATCACCTAGTTATAATGATTCTTCAATTTACTATTCATTTGAGTATTTTAATTTATTCACATTTGACAGATATAATCAACCATGGAATGTAATATTCCATAGTTTGTAATACATGGTTTCTTGTAATTTTTTTTAATATTCCACTATGAATTAATAATGTGTTGTTATTTTAATAAATATTTTAAAATATTTTGTTTGTACTAATGTAAACTTAATTTAATAAAATATAAAAATATATTTATGAATGAAAGAAATTTTTTTTAAGGAAATAAAATTTGACAAAAAATATAGGGTCTTACCAAATCCAACTCAAGGTAAAACAACTCCCCTATAATATCAAATTCCCTTCTCCATGCATGTGAGGTTTTTTATTTATTTTCTTATACTTCATATAACCATTCCATGTTCATAGTGATAGGTAATATCATGGAATGGAAAATTGTATTCTCTTTATTTAATCTATATAATCTTTCCCTTGTGGATATTTTCCTCTATACATTATATTTCTACGATACTTCCTTCTTTATTTTTTATTTCATGATTTAGTTATTAAATTGTTATAGTAATTGTATTTGTTCCCTTGAGTTATCTATGTTCGCACCAGAGATTACAAATTAATCAATGTCTCTTAATTCTTGAAATATATCACTTCTAGATGATTTAATCATATATAGTAATTTTATGTTGTTTTTTTTTCACATGACATTTAATTATATGTTTTATAAGTCAATGGTCATATTTTTGAAAATTATTAAATAATTTCCCCATGAATATACTAGAGTGAATGTATCATATTCTAATTCTCAATATTACATAGTCCCAAAAATGTTGTCTTGAGTTATTTATAATTCTATTATATTTTAGTATTAAAATTTCATGCATTATTTGATGATATTGCATTGGAGCATGAACCATTCCTTATGGAATGATGTGATTCGCATTGGTTTGGGTGTTACCAAAAGATGTGATTTGGTTCATGTCGTATGAGAAATAAAACTTCAATTTCCCAAATTTAAAAATTAATGAGAGATAATTTATGTTTCATGTATATAATTACCATTAGTTTATATTTTATATTTACCCCTTACTCTATATTTTTTCTCGAACATATCCAACATTGGACTCTATGAGATAACATTTGGGTAGATTGTATATCAATTATTTCCCTTATGATATGATGCAATTGTTGTTGTCCCAGTAATGTAATGTGGTTTCCATTTATGATAGGATAAAACCTTACACTGATAAAGGTAATAATATATTAGATCATATGTGTACTCTTAGGTTATGATGTTAAACTCTGACAGCCCTAATGTACTCTTAATCTCTACTCTGTGGCATACCATTTCAATTAATGGTTATTTTTATCCTCTATAGCTCTGTATTATGAAATTAATTTCATCCTTAATTAAATTTATAATGTAACATAGTTCAAGGATATATCCATGAAAATTCTAACATAAGATTGGTTTCTACCAAACAAAGCCTTAACCCCAAATTACGTTCCTTGTGTTATTTTCTGTGTTATGAATTTTCTCAACCACATACTTTTACCATGCATCAAAACACTACCAAATGAAATTGTTTCATCATAAAATACAAATATATTAAATTTATGTCTTGATTAAATTACAAAAATATAAATGCTTCAAATTAGTATCTTATTCAAAAAATGGAAAAACTTCTTCAAAATCATATCAAATAATCACAAATGTAGACAAAAACACCAAAATAATGAATTAAAACATTATAAGACCAAGGAAAAAACTAGAAAATTATAGAACAAAACAATTAATATTAAATAGGTATCCTCAAAATGGGAGTGTGTGGGAAAAAATAAATATATGAATAAGCATAAATAAAAATATATGATCTACTTATCAATCTTTTCTTCCAAAAACATCTCTTTATAATTAAACAAAGATAATTATTATTTATGAAATTTTATTAGGTCTGTTATTATTATAAATAATGCTTAAATAAGTGTTATACAAATAATTTTCATTAAAAAATGTCCAAATTTTATCTTGTAATCAAAAGGGATGGGAATAGAGGAGAATAACCAAATAAAATTAATAAAAGGGAAACAGAAATATTAAATAAATTTTCTATGAATAAATCATGAGAATATAAAATAAGATAATGGAATTTTGAGATTAAGTGAGAGTGAGTTTAATGGTTATTCTCTTGTAAATTATATTATTTGTCTACTTACTCATTATGTAACATTCAAATATCCAATCAATAAATTTCTGATGAAAAATTTTATTTGTTAATATATTTTTCTGATTAACTACCTGACTAATTTTAAATGATCAACTGATGGATAATGTGGTTAAAATAAATTTGTATTCTTTTTGTCATGTTTTTAGTATATTTTTTCTGTTTTTATAGGTTATATACATAAATATGGTAAGAAATATACAATTTGTAAATTTTATTAATATGATTTCTATGTTGATCAGACATATTTGAAATTTGTTAATTCAATACTATTATAAACAGAAATATTAAATTTCATTATTTTGTTACACATGAAAAATGAATTGATTATTAAAATTTTGTATATAAAAACATATAATCAAAGGATGAAAACAAGAAACATTATTGAGGTCACATGGATTACATAATTAATAAAAATGAGTGATTATTTCTCATCATCATATTTTATAAAAAGTAAATTGTTTTCCAATGATGTGTATATAACTTCTAAACAAAGCTACAATTCATTAAAATTAGGAATCTCTAATCTTATAAAAGAATCGATATATATCTCTTAATATATCATATCTAATGGATTTATAGTTTTATTTCATATGTAGTGATGTTTCTACTAGAATGGTGATAGGTGGTGGTGCTACATGTGACAATACATCTGAAATTAGTGAACATTGATGTTATCTAGTCGCATCAAGATTTAATATATCATGGGTAGTAGTGGTAAAAACAATGTAAACCATAATTCTCAAAAATTTGACATAGTTTTAATACAAATTGTGTTGATTCATAAAAAAATTCATTGTAATGAATAACTATTGTGATGATATGTTATAAAAAATATGAACAGTTATAAAAAAATTATATTCAATAAATTAACATGTTTTCTATAAAAAAACATAGATAACAGTTGACCAAAATGTTTTTTGTGATAATGAAATGTATAGTTATATCCCAAATAATTATGTGAAACATTAACTTATAATGAAAAAACTAGGAGATTCCACATTTTTCCCCATAAGATAATAAAGTCCTCATGATTTTTTATGTTAAATCTACGAACTATATTCGATAATAATGTATCTATTTGGGACCAAAATATTTAATAATTATGAAATTCAAGGGGAATTTGTATTTTTAGTCACTATGTTGGTATGTCTTGAAAATTATAATTATAATTTTAAATTATAGAGTTAAAAGATCACTATGAGGTGTTTTTATATTTGTTTGTAGGTTCACGTTTTTCTTAGGGGTAACAAGTAGTTGTTGAATATGTTTGGGGCCATCATCTATATAATGTAGGTATGTTGAGTAACTAGTAAGGCCACATAAGCTACCTACTGAGACCCCCAATATCTAGGATTCCATGGAGAGCCACTAGGTACTTAGTTGCCTCTTACAAGGAATTGAGTGACTATGTAGGTGGTGTTTTATTTTATTTTAAAAAATATTTTCAGTGGGTGACCCCGCATTAAATTTCTATCGCATGATTCTTAACCAATATCATCCTATTTCATTTATTTTATAGTATCATTCTTCCCCATATATGGGATCCTAAAGGATCATATTTTTCCAGATCAATTAGTCATATGAAGAAAATGTCCTCCCATTATTGGTCTAAAGAAATCTCACAGATCTCTTTAATTGTTGCCACTTCTTACCACTATTTATTCATAAACACAATTTATGGTCTATTTTTATGAATTTATCATTTAAATAAAATAATGTAAAATAATTATTTTATATCATATGAGTTAACCCCATTGAATATTGTTATATATTCCTTTCATATTTCAACATATTTTATGTGTTTATATGGGATATTCATTTTTGTGACTTGTGTTTTTCGTTCCAAACTTTTTTAGACTGGTTAGGTGAATCACAAGGAATATATTAGTCTTGGGTAGAACCTCATTGGTACGACTATAGTGTGTAATGTGTGGTTATGTAATTTTATTATTCCACAAAAATAATTATACCATGGGGTTTTACCTCTTTATAAGTTCAACGAAAATCTTATGGGGCTAGGTTTATTTAATTGGTCTTGGTTAACTCGGATTAAAGTCATATTATATGGTATATGGTCAGTCATGTAATACAATACATTTTTTGGGGTTCCAAGGAGTGGAAGGTCAGACACTATCTATTCTTACGATGTAATGTGTTTGGTGTGGAAATTTAATTACCTTTTTGGGATTTAGTGATGGTTATGTGATTTTATATTTTTAAATTATTATTTTTCAACGGGGATAGTAAGAAGTTTTGTAAAAGAGAATAACTTGAGGGGGGATTCCTTGTATGTTGAAGCTGGTAAATGAATGATTATTTATTTTTGTAGTATGAACTATAATTGTGATTATGTGTGACATATTTTTTGGATTCCAGGTTTCATTTTGATTTCAAAGGGACATGGATTAGTGATTCTACATTAGTAATTTGAAAGTGATGTATTAGGGTTGTTTACTATGTGGAAGCTAATTAGAACAATTATGGGAATATGGTATGGAAGGTCTTTAATAGTTCATTGAGGGATTAAGTTATCCATGTAGTTATACTTTTTTTGAATGTGATATAACTCTAGGATGATAATTTGAATTCCATATGGCCTTATGAGTCAGTTGACACTAATGAGGGGTGTTTGGGATTAGAATATCTATGTCTTAGCAATGAGCTAGGGTATGGGTTTATTTTTCCCTAGTGGATTAAAAATACTTGTGGGATATTATATAGTCATTTTTATACTTTTAGTGTTTTATTATATAGATATATTTTTTTCAATAATGTCGAGCTATAATTATGAATATTATATAGTAGTTTGTTTTGTGATAATCAATGGCATGGTGAGGTTTAGGTGGGATAAGTTTATATGTTCTTTTATTATAATCATATATATTTTATTTACATTCAGACATTATATGAGTGTGATATGTTTAGGGTTAATTTTATGATTATGTGTATTAAACTAGACTATGGGGGTTTTGGATGAATTAAATGTAAGTGGGAGATAATTGATATATGATGGGGCCATGAGACCACCCCATGGGTAAGAGGGTGGTGACAAGTGTTGACGTATGAGACCTATCAATAAGTGAGAGTGTGGTGGTATGATATAGAATATATGACTAAGAATGATTCCTCACCATGTGTGAGATTTTGGTGGAATAATACATGGTATTAGATACGATATAAGAAATCATCCTATGTAAGAAATTTGTATTACAATATAGGATATAGTATTGGGACTTAACACAATGCATTACCCTAAGTGTGAGGGAAGTGGTAAATACTTGGTTTTTGATATTTTCTCTTGGTTTTAGGCCTTATGACTTAGTTGAGTTTTAATTTTTCTTATCCAACCATTATTAATAAGAAAACGTATGTTAATGTATCATGATTTCTTGTTTACCATTTGATGACATTGCATATATGCTTTTGTGTTATCAATAATTTTTTTAATACAAACCCTATATATTAAAGAAAATATAAGGAATGTAATTGGAGGTTCCCTACTAAGATTCATTCTTATACCCTTCATGATCACCGTAGTTCACATGAATATCTTTGTGATTAAAATTCAAGTGATAGTTTTTGTAAGAGATCAAACTGGGGTAGATTTATAGAAATTATTTAGATTGGTCTGAGGTGGGACTAAAATTTTATAATTAAAAATACCAATTATTTATCATTTTTTTTTTCATTTTCATTAGGTTTTCCTTGTTGTGAATGTTTATGGTGTGTGTTTTCATACCTATTTTGGATGTAATTTTATTTCAGCATAACTATCATTTCAATTATTGTTTTTTATTCATTATAAATAAATTATAATAATATTATGTTTATATTTATTCACTTATTTACATATTATTTAACATGATAGTACTGAGAGTAATGTATCCCCATGTTGGTTACATATTCTCACAACTAATTAAAAACCTATTTTTTAAAGTGTTTTTTTATTGGAAATTTGGAGCCCCCCTAAGATTGATAGTCATGTTGTAATTTTTAGGAATTTAAATTGTATCAATGAATTGTGTGGGTTAACTTGATACATAGGGATATTGTTTTAGGGATTTGGATGCTATAAAACATAGATAATACACATTAATGGTACATAATAAACTACATTAATAATTGAATATTATTATTTTCATTCTTTTTCATAACTTTTGATATTCTGTTTGAGGAATTTATTCATGTATGATTATCTAGGTTGAGTTTTTTATAGTATACAATACTAATGGCTCATGGTGGAAAGAGTAAATGTGTTTATACATTATATCAAGAACATAAGAGTATATGTACTATTACCTGATTAATTTTTTAAAAGAAATTATTTCAAAAAAAGATCCTATTTTTTAAATAATGATTTTTATTTATGAAGGCTATGGTTAAATGGTTGTAAAAATGGTTTAAAATGGGTTTTTAGTAAAGTAAAAAACCAATAAAAAGTTATTTGGTGTTTTAAAAAAACAGAATACATGTGTGTTAATTAATTATAATTGGGGTGGAGTTTTTTATGTGTTTACATGAGTTATGATATTGATGATTTGCATGTATGGACGATGACTGTCATTTAGTGGGTAGGATTGGGTAATGGTTTCCATGTATAGATAGCATAGGAAGTGTATTAATAGAACATGGATCTTATTATGGTATGATAAAATTATTTAGAATGGATTTAAATGGTCATGGTGGAATTCTATGTTTCATTGTAATGGTGTTTTTTCTCTCAATAGAGTTAGTACAAGGATCTATAGGTAAGATATTGGACATTCCCACTATGCGTGGGATGAGATTCTTAGTTGTTGGTTTTTGATTTGAAGATGATTATATATGTTATAGTTTATTCATGCAATTTGATAAGTATGACTTAAACATTCTCAATGATAAACATACATGAGATAAATAATTATAAAACAATAATTATAATCAAAATTATAAAATTATTTTAAATGTAATCAAATAACAAAAAAATATGGACACAGATGTGCAAGAAGGGATTATTAGACTTATAAAGTGTTTATCTATTCATACTCATTTTTTATGATATAATTATTGAATGGAGATCATATCTCTCAATTTTTTATAAATCCTAGCATAAATAATATCCAAATAGGACATTAAGAATATTTCTTTGGGTAATGAGTGAAAAAACATACTACTGATTTAATCCTGAAATTGAATTGTCAGCATGTAAAAGCTAACATGAATCAATAAAATTCGATACCCCATACATTTCATATTCATTAATATAAATAGAATAATATATGTATGGAATTTTGGTGATTTTAAAATACATATTTTGGTAATATCTATATTTCTGTCATTATTTTTTATTTAATAAAATAAGTTTATTTACAACACATTTGAGATACTTTATATTTGGATTATATTGTCACAATTTGTGTAAAAAAAATATTTATGTTATAGGGAGTCCCTCTCAACATTATATCTAACAGTTGTCACATGTTTACATAAAAATTTTTGAACGAATTTCAAAATAAATTGGTTTATTGGTAAATTTTTATTACATATTTTCATCCTCAATATGATGGATAGAAAGTGTGAACAATTAAAACTTTATAGAATATGATGCATGTTTTATATTTGGATGGCATGAAATTTTTTTTCAAAGTCATTCATTAGAATTATTTTTTATAATAACATTTTTAATTATTGAATATATAATAATTCATTGGAGACATTATATAAAAAGTGGTTCTGAACTCAAATAAATTGGGATGATGTTGTTGAGTGAATGAAGATTATAAAAAAATTGTTTGAAAAGGAGTTTGAGAATTCAAATATTATTCTTTTCTATATGAGGGGATATTAGAAAAAAGGAATATATTTGAAGATAATTGGTGGAAATATCTCTTGTTTCAAATAAAGGATCATGTTTTCTTTAACTATATATTTGAAAAGCTGATATTCTTTTTTATTGGATGGTAAAATTAAGTCCACTATATATTTCTCCATATGAAATTCTAAATAATATGGCATTAGCTTCAATTAAGGTGTCTTTTCCTTTTAGTTTGTCTGAGATTCATGATTCATTTTATGTCTCATTGTCATGGAAATATGTACCTTATGAGTTTTATGTTTTGAGACATGAAGTGGAACTGGTCCAATAAAATATTTCTTATGAGTAAAATACCATTTAGATTAAATTTAAAATAGAGTTCTATTTCAAGAATAATGTGGGTCACATATTTAAGGTATTGTTGATAATTGATACGATGAATGGAGGAATATATGAATCATAAAAATCTTAGAGAAAAAAACTATCACTTGTATATGTAATTAATCAAATTTTCAATAGAGAATTTATTTATGGAGGGAAGAATTGATAAAACCAAATAATGTTAGTGATAAATCAATTTTATATCTTATTGATTTTCCTGAATGGATTTGATGGATTCTTATTCTTTATAATAATTTTATGATATTTTTCAATAGAAAAATAAATAGTTTAACTCATACTATGTTTTTTCTAGGAATTATGTAGTTTTATTTAAAAGGTAAAAATATAGATTTATAAAAAAAATAGTGAAATGAAAATACATTTTTTAATTCAAAATTTAAAATATAATATATGATTAATAAATTTATTTTATTTTAAAATGATGGATTTTTGAGAGAATTTTAAAAATTTCTATTTTTTATAAGTACTGTAATTTATTTTAATGTATGTAGAAGGTAAGAATATATTTTCTATTGTTTTTAATGAAAAATTATCCATTTTTGGATAAAAAATAATCCAATTAATTTCATATAAATAATTATTATACTTTTTTTTATATATATTAATTTTTATGCATAAAAACACAATAGTCTATAAATAGTTATTATTGCATTTTGCAAGCATATATTAAAATTAATTTATAAAAAACATAAAAATTGAATTACTAAAAATGAATTTAATATTTGGAATAGAAAATTTAATATTTATTAATGATATTGATTTCATTTTTGGTCATATTGAATAGAAATTGTGGTAAATTTTTATCACCATGATAAAGGGTAAAACCGGTTAATTAAGGTAGAAAATAATTGAAAAAGTAAAATAATAATATCTTAATTATTATTTTACAACAATATTTCAAACCAAATTAATTTATCTTCAAAAATTATTTTATTCAATTACAATTTACTATCACTATTTCATTTCTGATATTTAAATGTCAAGAAAAATTATAAGAGTTTCACTCCACTATATTATAAAAGGGAACCTCCTCTCCTAAGTTATTCAGAATATTCTAGAACAATATATCAATGAATCCCTACCCAAAATCTTTTCAAATGTCCATAAATAGGTCATTGAGGTTCTGGTCTCTCAAATATAAAAACCAAAAATCCTTAAGATGTAATTCAAATGAGGGTTTCCAAATATGTGGTATTACTCTAAATCAGGATCTTTCTTGTTTATATCTTCATCTGCCTCTTTCAAACCAATAATAACCATTATTATATAATAATATAATTATATTGATTATAATTAAATGTTTATATTGTTATGTTAAAAGAAATTCTAATTTCATTTTTCCATATAATGGTAAATAAAAACATCCCTTCTGTATATGTGTAAACTGCCATATCTACAATGTTATGTATTTCAATTTACAAAATTTTGTCATTAACACTCTTATAAAGAAGGAATTAATAAATATATATGTTTTTATGAAATTATTAGGATTCTAAATAAATGATATATCTCTTACCTACTGACCCTTCTATATGATGTAAAATTTTTATGTCACTCATGTGTACTTATGGATAACCACCTTCATGAAGTAATCTGAGTAATTTTTCATCGCAATCATAAATTAATGGTTAAAAATTAAATTATATAAATAAAATAATAGCTATATCATCAATAATAATATGTATATTATGGAATAATTATTCTTTAACATAGTTAATGAACCAAAGTTATTTTTACAACATAAATATAATGACCCCTAAATATCTGATGTGCACTTAATAGATATATTAATTATATAATACAAGATAATAAATGAAACAAATTGGATTATGATAATATAATAAACATGTAAAATGATCTTAGGAAATTATTAAATTAATATAATTTTACTATTTATTAGATTTAAGGACTTATGTGGTGGGTTAGGAGATGAGGCAAAAGATTTTTCATTTAAATGTTAATTTAAATATTCAAAACTACTATCCTTCCATTTAAATATTTTTTAAACATTATAATAAGAATAATTGTTTTATTTTAGAAGATATTTAAATTTTTTATACTAAATTTAATTTTTCCTAAATTTTTTAAAAATAAATCCATTAAATAATTTTAATATGGTTAACATTTTACTTTTTGAACAAAGTGAACAAGATTTTTTATTTATGTTTACAACATGATAGTATCTTCCCACAATCATAGACATTATTCATAGTCATGATAATTATAAAATTTCATATTCTTTTTAATTAATAATCAATAACCTATACTTAAATGAATCATTAATTTTATGTTATTTTAAGAGAAAACGTTTTATTATTTTATTTCCATTGGAATCCCAAATCTACTTTTTCACATGTGTTAAACAAAAAAAATGACGATATTTTTTTGAAGTAAATTTATTATTTTTTTTTCCTTGGGATATGGTTCTTGTACGTTTAATATGATAATAGTATCTCCAAATATAGTAATGATGGGGGGTGGTCCTAAAATTGCTCTCCAAAATATTGGGTTAATTGATGGAGTTAACGATAATTATGTTTCTCAATATTGAAATATTGTAATTTACTATTATATTTATTCCATTGTGAGGATTCTTGTAAGAGTGAATATAAGAATAATTACCCATGATTACTAAATGTTTTTTCTATAATTGAAAACGTCTTTTGTAGAAATATTTTTATTTCATTAGCTAGGAAAATTAACTCATTTTTAAAACAATTATGAACATTTAAATATAAAATGATGATTTCATGGAGTTGTCATTTTTTTCCAATTAACACTCATGATTATGATTTTATCTGTATTATTACTTATAATGTATTTTGTTAAAACTCTAGGTTTTGGTGTTGTTTTTTATAATAGTATTAAATATTTTGATATCAAAAATAATTATGTAATAATGTAAAATTTTTTTAGGGGTTTTCATAAAATTTAAAAAAGACTAATGTGTTTAATTTCTTATATATCCCTTATGGGGTTTATTTTTTCTCATCGAATATTTTCACATGTTATTTAATGGGGTTCATTTATTCTTATAGATATACCATGGTCAATGGTGACACTTCATGAAATAAGAAAATGTTTCATCAATCAAATATGAGTCTGAACATATTAACCTATTATTTGGAAAAAAATATGAAAATTATGGAAATATAAACTATGTTATATAATGGTTTTCCGAATACTATAAAATTATTAACCTAAAATATCATGGGAATGTAAGATATTTAATGTCGTAGTATAAATCATTATATTATGGGTTGATACTGTTAAGGGGTGTTATAATATATGGATAAAACCATAACCTAATTATCATCCAAACATATGTATGCCACATGAATTCAATCATTCATCATGTTATAAATATCTCATTTAATGAGAATGGATTCTGCATAATTTATAAATGGTATCATAAGAAATTACCTGAAAAATTAGATCCATTGATATAAATAATTATGCCACATAAAAGTAGAATTTCATTAGATAATTTCATGGGTAATTCATGAAATATATTTATATATGAAATAGATATCAATGTTATAATGTGATGATGGATGAAAAATCATAAAATTTATTTCTCAGTATATTTTATCATAACATTTAAAGTATGATGCTAAAATTTATTTGTAAAAAATATTTTTAATATTAGTATTGTATGAATTTTTCAAATAATATTTATAAATAATCCTCATTAATTGAACCATTAAAAATATGTAGGTTATCCAATGGTAATATTAATTGGAAGTTAAAATATAATATTGTGAATAGAAAAAACATTTTAATATTTAAAAATTTATTTATTGATACCAAAATCATAAAAGGGATAATAAAACATAATTTTAAAAAAGTATGGGAATAAAATGAAGATCACATGAGATAAAAAATATTTTTTTTCTAAATTAGAGATTATTTTTTTAGAAATAAAAAATATATAAATGGAATGGAAAAAAATTGGATAGGATGGGAATAATTCTCAATAAAATTAATTTGATTTAGCTGAGATATCTATCAAGGAAGAAGTATTAAATTGATACAGTAATTTTTCATAGATAAAAATTGAATGTTACGCCTGAAATAAATAAATAGTACATTATAATAAACATATATGAACATAGTTAATGTGGAAAACCCTTACGGATTTCAAAATCAATATATTATCAAACCATTGAAATGGAGTTTAGGATAATCAATTATAAACCAATGAAAATGAGTTTATGAGAAACAATATTAAATCAACATTATACATCATTATGAAAAAATAAACATTTTCTAATGTGAAGACGGATATATAAGAGTAATAATGGGTATATGTTTAGGGGAATTTTGAAGGATATGTTTGGATTCAAGTTGGTGTAATTCAGGTTATTTTTATTTTAAAAAATATATACAATCCACTAGAAAATACTATTAAGTGGTAGGTAATGATGGATTGGAATGGGAGTTAGATTATTTTGGTGAATAAATATTGGTATTAAATTTGGGATTGAAAAAAACTGCCCTAGAAAGTTCCGTTTTTTATACATAAACATATTCATATACATTATTTTTTTTTCAATTTTTTTCGTATAAATAATTAATTAAATTGGTGCTTATATTTTTTTCTATATTTTTTGTCATTATATTAGAGCTAAAAAAAGTGATCAATTTAATTTATTTCCATAAAATTTACATAATGTTTATCAAAACAACCCTTTGAAAAATAATAGCTTTACTCTGTTAAAAAATGTTTACATCAGTAAATTTTATTAAGATAAAAATAAAATTTATATTGTTGTGGAAATTTTATTTTCTAATTCAAAATATGAAACAAATTTTACAATAAAAAACTATAATATTTTTAAAAAATCATTTTAATATAATCATGCATAACACATAAAAAATAGAAAAAATATATCTATTAATAATAAAATTAATTAATTCTTAACATTAGGTGTTTTGATGTATCTCATATTCCAATTACCTTATATCCCTAAGAATTAACTATGGTGATGATTTAACCCTCAATTTGTATTCCTCCATAACAGGGGATGGACTATCCATGGCCTTGCATGTAGATTTCCCTCAGGGTTTTATATCCTTGATTGTCCCATCAATCCATCTCTGTTTTTCAACAATCTCTCATATAAAAAAGGTTCGTTTTCTCATGGATGGGATCTTCAACCTATGGAACTATCACCATGATTTCACTAATTCCTCTAATTTTTTTCAACCTTTTTTGCTTCTCAATTTAATGAATGAGGGATGTCAGTTCACATTATGAATGACTTATCAACTCTTATTTGGGTTTGAAGAATCGAATGTTGGTTGGATGGTTTTAGTATTGGAATATTATTATTTTTCACACTATAAAATTTGATTTATCAATCACCTATATCAATTTTAAGAGAATCATTTATGATTCATTATTCTAACAATTCAAATAACCCTATGAATTTCACCTGAACCATGATCTATCAACCGTAATTATTTGGTTACTTTTACATAGCATAACTCTCTAGTTTCGAAACCTAGAGATTATTCATTTATATGGAATACTAGTAAATAGATTTTTTTCTTAAATATACGATCAATGTATATATGTAATATTGTTTTTTAATTAATCATTTTGGGTGTATATATCTCCAATCCCCTAATAATATTAATTTGTATTGTGGTTCGTTGATAATTTTACTACATCTATAGGGTAAACTTTCTGCCTTGGTGTGAATTCTTTCCCTTTTATTAATTTTTTTATTGCTAAAAAGCTTTTCGACATGGTCATAGGAAGCCCTGAATATTACAACATCATTAATTATATGGAGATACTATTATTCCATCAAATTTAGAGTAAACAATGCTTGGGAACTATTTCCCTAGGAATGCATATTTTTTTTACAAAAAATGTCATGGAAGAAATATTTAACATTATTACTCTATCTTTGGGAGGTTAACATCGTCCGAGGGTAGAAGTCTTGTGTAGGGTAAAATAACTACAACCCCATTTTAAGGATTTCCTAAATCAAATGAAATAAAGGGGAGTTTTCCACAATACATTTAGTACTCAATAAGTTAATGACTATGAGGTGTTTATCAGTGAATTATTACATAAAACTGATTAGGGTTATAATATAAATATGATTCTCTATTGTATATCTACATAGGAGTCATATTTCATAATTGAATCATCAAAATATTTTAGGAAAATAAATGTAGATTGTTTTTTAGTAAAAAAATATCATATAGAATTATTATGTTCAATAATAGAAAATAGATAATGATAGTTCAAAAAATACTATGGAATATATTGAGTAGGGTTGTATCATAATGGGAACCATTGAATATTTGAATAAATATAAATAATTTTATCTTCCTATATTAGAAAATTCAAACTTAAAATATAATTTTCATATTTAAACACTTATATATTTATTTATTAATTATAGATTGTATAGGATTATCAAAAAATGAGAAATCATGGACATGTGAATGAATATGATGATTCTAATGTCCCACTACTTTCTAATTCAGAGATTGAATATGATAGCAACATTTTAATCCTTCTTCATCTTGAAATTAATCCAGCTATGAATGAGGTTTGAACATGGAGAATGGTATATCAACAAGAAATATAAACTCATGTAATGAAATAATTAATTTAAACATACTAAATCCATAAAGACTATATAAGTTGGTATGGGTTTATGTCCCAATAAATTTTCCCTTAGAATTTCTAGGGCACATCTGGTTGTTACAAATGGAAGGAAAAGTAGTGTGAAAATTCTATTGAAGACTACCCCCTCGAGGATAGTATTCTAAATACTTATTTGCAGCTATCATAAAAAAAACATGGATCTATGGATGGGTGTGAATGAAGAATTAGTTAACATTCTAGAAGCTAATTAAGATAAAACTTAAAATAATATTGTATAAAAACTTACAATTATAGAGAATGGTATATCCACTATAGAGATAACAAAACTAGATAAGATGAGCATAAACACCTCACAACATGAATGTATATGGGTGTAGAAAAGGCCACCTTAGACCTACATATTCACTTAAATGACTAAACGGTGGAAAATTAATTCCATGCTAAAACCCCAATAGATGAATATGACATGATTTGTTTTATATATCATTTAGTTAAAACCATTCATGATTAATTAGAATTGATTGATTTTAATAATTGAATCTTAGTTCAGGGATTTAAGGTGGGGAAGATTAATGTGATAGATTTCATCATTAACTGGGACAAGAAAGATTCATCATTCGAGGAATTTTTTAATGAGGATACATTAAAGAATAACCTTATTATTTTTTAGATCCATTATTGTAGAATGGTTCCAAAAATTTACACGTTTTCGATGATATTTTCGGTTCTATCATTCAGTCTAATTTCAAACTTTTATGGGTTCCCTCTCAACCTTGAAGTATCGTTTTTAGTGATAAAATAAATCAAAAGGTCATATAGATGGAATCTATTCTTATAAAATTCTTATAAATAAATAATATATGGACATTGATTTATTTTATAGTATATATTAAAAATTAATTTCATTAAAATTATTTTTTAAAAGTGTATAATGAATAAAATTCAATAATTTAAAAAATGGTTCTTTAAAAAAATATATCAAATTTATATAGAATATTTTAGAAAAATACATTTAAATCTAATTATCTATATTCTAAAAATATAATTTCATCAATACATTGATTTTAAATTATTTCATTGAATTATTGATATAAATCAATTTATACTTTTATAACTCCACATGACTTTACAAACAATTAGTGCCAAGTGTAGTACAATTTTGGAAATATCGAATGGGATTGTCCCTAAAATTATATTTTTCTATTGAGTTATTATTTCTCCCTCAATACAATAATTTTATTATTAATGATTTTAATGTACTATTCCTAATTTTTTTTGTGCTTGTAAAAATGATATTTTCTAATTTCAATTCTTATTTAATTGATGGTAAATAAATATTTTATAAGGATACATTTTCAATTCATCCAAATAAGAAATCCTGGTTAAAGGGAATATCCAAAATTTTCCGCCTTTTGAAGTGATATCCATTATTTTTTTAAGCTAATAAAAATTTTCTGAAATAACTAATTTTGTCATGAAGAACAATATTTTTTAATTTATACGTTTCGAAAAATAATTGAACTTTTTTCCAGTTTAAAATCCCTTTAGTATTTTCACTTAAACCGAACTAACTAGGACCATTACTAAATATTCATAAAAACCCATTTTACACGTTTTCACTTCATTTCGACTATATTTATCATGATCTATGCTTATTTTCCGCAATTAATTTCCAATTGTTACTCAAATAAATTCTTTCATAGACACCATTATGATATTCCATTTGGTTATTCCATATTTTCTACTTATTCCTTATATGTAGTTCATATATATATCCTATACATTTTTTATCATCACTAATAAAATATATCATCAAATATACATACATTAATATTATAAATATTAATATTTCATTAGTCATGTACTGTTCTTCCAAATGGTTATTTCTCTAAATATTACTTTGATTGGAGAAATATCAATGAGTTTGTATTAACTAATAAATAAGGATATTTTGATATGTCACTAATTGAATCTATGTATGATTAATGTTTTGGAATTTTAGTTATGTATGGGGCCCATTTATTGATATCCCTTTGATGCATCGACATGTACCATAAAATACAAATGTTGGCGACAAAGCCTTTGTGTTTGCTTCGAAACAAGAATAAAACGGTTTTTTACACACTAACATAATCCATCTTGACGGTATAATGGTTTATTTTCCAGATACATGATGTCTAAATAAAAACATTCTTCATTAAATATTTAATTTTTACATTCCATTATATTTTTACTATGGTAAAATCTATTTATCCATTTTCATTCTCAAATAATTGATCTCGTGTGTATTTCATATTATATACCTTGCAATTATGTCTATGAATTATTGATATTACTTCACTTATTATTGTTTCATGTAACCTAAACAATGAATTTGAGATTATCTTTTTATTTTCATTCATTCCCCGAGTTGTGATGATTAAATCGCTGAATAAGTGATAATAAGTATCTTACATTCATTTGTTATATCCTATGTTTAATTACCAATATAATAAGGGCCCCATGTATATATCTTATTCTTCATGTATTCTAAACTAATCGATCCTTAGTAATGTGACATCATGAATCAATTCCATTGTAAAAAATGCCCACAGAATCCGGGCTACAGGGGTTGTGGTTTTGATAGTTTGTATAAGTAAAATTTAACTAAAAACCTTTGGAACTATATTGTGAAAAAATAAATTTGGAAAACATTGCCCTAAGATAGACGTTGAGGATAATAATATAATAACATCCATGAATTTTGGTAAGGTTGAGATTATGTGGGTATTCATAGAAATAAATCCATTCCTGGAAACTATTAGTGGACGTGGTTCTGGAAGAGAAATATTTAGGGGTAACTTTTCTGACAAGGTGTGTGGGTTCTTGAATCGGTGTAACATGGTATATGAAAATGGTTCTTACTGTGTACCTGGTCTAACACTATGGATGAATATATGTAGAATAATCCATATTCTCTTTATAAACCATGAATAAGTATTTAAAAGTAAATATATCTCCAAAGAAACCATGTTTATGATTATGAGATTAGCTATCCATATTTCTTAAAATTATTTTAGTTTTTTTACATAAAAATTAGGCATTATGATTCCTAACATAATTTACTATTTTCATTGTTAAAATCTACAACCTAAATATTGGAAATGAATCAATAGAAATAAAAAAATATATGGATTTCCCTTCTGATCAAGTCAACATAGTTAGTATTTGAGCTTAGTATGTCTTGAACATATTAGGAGAACATAATAAGGTTATGATGAATAACTATTATAAAACTGTGAGGGATTGTTTAATCTGGTAGAATCTACCATCTTATAGTGGGACTAATAATCCAGTGATATCTGAAAAGTGGATCGAATCCCATGAAAATATATTATTGGCATTGTGTTGAAATGAAAATAAAAATATTGAATTGATAGTCTATTTATTGAGGGATATGATGATCAATTTTGGTCGTTGATCTAGAATACTAATGAGGAAGACTGAATATAATACATGGAATAGAGAAATTTTAATGAAAATTTATTTGGAAAATAACACCCATCTGATAAATGAATTTAAATAATGAGAAAATTCTCCCTGTTGATGTAAATGGAAAAATAGATTGATGCATAATATGTGTATACCTTTATAAGACTAGATAGGTATTATATAGATTAAATGAGTGGTAAAGAAGAAAATATTGATAATTTTTTAATGTTATTAATCCCAATGTCTGAAGGGAACAGACTTTTGAAACATTTCCATCATTTGATGATATTTTATTAAGTGCCATCAAAATAGTGTAGAATTTTCTAGAACCTACTTGTTCAAGTAAAACAAAGATATGAATAGTTCTTCTCATAACCACAGAAAATGTGAAGTGACAAATAAGTTTAAGGGAATGAAGAAATTTCCATTACATGGAAATTATGGAAATAATCATCCTCGTAATTTCTTAAAAACCATGTGAGTTTGTTATGAGTGTTGATAAAATGATCACTGATCTAATGAATACAAGGGGAAAAATCAATGTTATTCAATGATTCAATTTTAATGAAATCACAAAATATTCGAATTAATGCCCCAAGAGTAATAGGAATCTAACATAGAAGATTATGGGGGGATATTTCCACGCTTATACGGTCACCACAGCTGAAGTAAAAGTACCAATTTTTTTTTTGAATGGAACATTATTTATATCTTCAAATATAACTGATATATTAATTGATTCTAGATCATCACACTATTTTATATCTGCCTCCATTTCTAATAAAATTAAACATTTCCCATTTTATTTTACATGGTATTTGTCATTGAATACTCTTAAGGTAAGTCTCTTTGCAACAAAAATGTTTCTATCATTCCTATTAATGACACGTTAATGTGCATTAGTTTTTTACATTAACATCATACCTATGGATGAATTTTATATAATCCATAATATAGACTGGATTTCAAAATATGATGCAAGGATTTATTGTAAGAAGAATGAAATTTCAATTTGTGAGGAAGATATAGAATCCCTCATCTTTAAAGAAAAAGACACATAATCTGATTTTTTTCTAGATCCACCACCATTGGCTATACTAAATGAAATTCTTGGGGATGAATTACAAAAATCATATAGGGGTGAATAAATTCGTCTTACAAAAGATTATTTACCAATTGTGTAGGAACAAATTCATGTATTTCCAGAGGAATTACATTGGAACCCCCTAGATATTGATGTTGGGTTTTTTCATTTCTTTTCTACCTGATTCTAGAACAATATCAAAAACTACTTATTAAATGGACACTATGGAATTATTGGGGGTGAAGAAACCACTATGGTATTAGAGTATTGAGGAATTTATTCACCATATTTTATATTCATGGGGAACCCATGATCTCTTTGTGAATAAGAAAGATGGATCATAGAGGTTGTACATTCACTATAGAGTAATCAATCTTACTCAAAAAAAAAGTACCATATGCCTTTTATTATGGATTTATTTCGTCAACTATATGATGGTCAATATTTCTCAAAGTGTTACCTTCATTTTGGATACCATCAATTCTTTGTAGAGACGTATGGTATTCCAATGAAAGAATTTTGAACTAGGAATAGACATTATGAGTTTAAAGTAATTCGATCTAGTAATACTAATGAACCCTTTATTTTTGTAGATCTAATGAATAGAGTATTAAAGAAATATCTTGATAATTTCAATTTTTTATTTTCAAATCATATATTGGTGTACATAAAAACCTATTAGGACAAAAAAACCAATTTCATATTATTTTAAATAATACTACACAACAAACATTATATCAAATTTTAAGAATGTGTGTATTTTGGATTCAAATTGTTTATTTTCTTATCCATATTGTCCTTAAGTATAGAATCTATGTCGATCCTATAAAGAAAATTGAAATACAATAATTTCATACAACAATAAATATAACTGAGGGGTGTAGTTTCATTGTTTGGGAATGTTATAATCAGTTTTTCATTCATAATTTTTAATCATATACGAACCTGTTAACCATGCTCACATGTATAGTGGTTGAGTTATTATGGAAAACAGAATGTACAGAATTGATTGAAGTGTTGAATAGAAGATTGGTGGATGATCAAATTTTGAATGTTCCATCCAGATAATATGTGTTTGTGATATACAGTGATGTAGCGAAAAATTTATTGGGATGAGTCCCTTTGAAAAACAATAGACATAATAGATATGCATTTACGTAGTTAATGACACATGAAAAAAATTATTCAACATATGATCTTCAGTTAGTATTCGTTGTCTTTTCTCTAAAGAAATTGATAAACTATCTATATGGTGAAATATATGAGATATAAATGTATCATAAGAGTTTGAAATTCATATTTACACAGAATGGAATCAACCTAAGGGAATAGAAATGGATCATATTACTCCAAGATTATGATGACTCAATATACTACCATCCGTGAATGAAAAATAAAGTTGTAGATGAATTAATGAGAAAATATCATGGAATTGATACACAAATATTGATTGAGAATGATCTTATATTCATATATTTTTTAATGATGGATATAGGTATTGATGGGGAGGGGAGAACATCACTCATTTTTCAAATGACTGATAAACCATATATATATATAAATATTAGAATCACAAAATCTAATGATGATAATTATCAAATAAAAGCTAAAGTCATTAATGAATGACTATTTTAAGACTCCATGTATGATGATGCAATTTTGAAATTTAGAAAGATGTTATGTGTTTCATCAATACCTAATCTAAAAAAAAGTATTAAATGATGCTCATAGCTCAAATTTATCTATACACATAGTAATACAATGATGGATGATGATCTAAAGGAACGATTTTGGTGGGAAAATAACAACTAGGATGTTTTTGACTATATTATAAGGTGTCAAGTCAGCCAAAAAGTGAAGGCTGATATACAACATCCTTGAGGAGTCATGAAACCTATAACTATTCATGTTTGTATTAAGGATGAAATTACAATGGAATCTATTATAGGACTACTAGGGAAACCTAAAAGGAATAATTCAATATGGGTTATTGTTACCACCATAAAAAATGTAAAATTTATTTTTAATAAGATAAAATTTACCTATTTGTATCCTAGATGTGCTACATATTAATTATTTTTTTATGAATTCTAGGTGTGCCTCAATCAATTTCATCTTATTGAGATTACCTATTTACATAAAATTAATTTAAGAGTATTCACAAGGTTTTGGATATTGAGCATCATTTGATTATTTCTTATCAACCTCAAAATGACAGATGGTCTAAATAAACTATTCAAACATTGAAAAACGTGTTGAGATCATGCTCAATTGAAACTCAAGGTATGTGGGTCCTGTATTTAGATTTGGTTTAATTTTCCCGTAAAAATAGATTCTATTCCATAATTTAAATGGTGTGATATGAAGAATTATATAGAAATATATGAGAAACTTCAACATGTTTGGATGATGCTAGTGAGAGGAAACTTATAGGCCGATAGAATATTTAAGAGTCAATAGAAAAGGTAAAGACTATTCCAGGTCATATTAATGTATCTAAAGTACAGAAAATAGTTATGTTAACAAATGAAGAAAGTATTTGTAATTTCATGTGGGTGATTATACCTTTCGGAATGTGTCTCAGTGTTAGGGATTATTAAGGTTTGATAAGAAAGGGAAGAGGATCCCCATATATATTAGATGATTTAAACTTCGGGAAAGAATTGGATTTGTTGCGTGTCGATTAAAAATGATTCCAAGTCTCTCTAATTTGTATTATGCGTTCCACATATCACTATTAAATAATTTCATTCCAGACCCAGAACATGAAATAACCTATGAATAAATAGAACTGGAAATATATTTTTCTTACTAAAAATATCCTACTGAGATTCAAAACACAAGATAGAATGTTTTGGGAAATATGATTACATGACTAATAATTGTTCATTAGAGAAAATAGAAAATAGAAATAGCGATTGTGGAACCTAATGATGTTAGGAAGAAGAAAAACCCACATATGTTTAGTGGGAAATATTTATGAAATATTTGTATGAATGAAATTCTAGAGGAAATAATATAAAAACCAAATATTTTATTTACATTAATAGAAAAAACATAACAATTTACAACATAAGCTAATTGATTCACATCAAACATCCATTTTTCCATTCAGTTTATTCGTTATCCCTATTTACCCAAATGTAATTATTAATTCTTCTTATTTAATAATCCCATATTCTGTGGATATATTCCATGAATATTTACCTATATCAATTATTATTTCACTGATGGGAAATACAAGTTTTATAAGGATCCTTTTTCAATTTTTTCGGATAAGTAAGCCAAACTAAAGTGAAATTGCTAATTTTATTCCCAAAATTAAATATCAGCCCTAATCTTTTTAAAGTTACAAATATATTTCTAAAATCACTCATTTTATCATAGAAAACTATCTTTGTTAATTTCTAGTTTTATACAGATTATTTGGCTATTTCGATATTAAAATAACATTAGTATTTACTATTAAACCATAAGAATAAGGCTAATTTATTATGTTTCTTAATCTCCCATTTTACTTGTTTTCACTTCATTTATACATCATATATATTAATCTATGTGTATTATCCTTAATTAATTTTCATGTTATATTTAAATACAAAGTTTCATGGACAACACTTTGACATTTCCTTTGATTATTCCTTAATCTCCACATATTCCATGTGGGTGGTATATGTATACCTCCCACACATTTGTGATAATCATTAATTGAAAATTTCATTCAATATCCATATTTCATGTATCATGGATATTTTTTTTCCATAGTCATGTGCCAATTTTACTTATGGTTTTTTCATTGGATACTTTTTTAATTGGGAAAATATTGTTCAATTTGTGTCATCTACACAATGCCGATATTTTTATTAGTCATGAATTTAATATATGTAAGAATAATTCTTTAGAATTATATGTATGGGCATACCCCATCTGTAAATATCACCATGATACATATATATGACTGATGATAGAAAAGAGTTGATGAAAACCCCTTTGTGATTGCTTCTAAACAAAACAAAATCAGATTGTTTTTACCAAATGACATAAACTATCCTTCTAGTATAATGGTTCATGTTCTACATGCAAAATGTATAAATTATAATTTTTTTATTTAGTGTTATTTTATTTCTTTCCCAGATATTTTCACTATGAAAAAATATTTGGATTCAATTTTATTCTTATATAATTGATGGCATGTGTTTTTATGATTATTTGTATTTCTATAATGTCTATGACTAATTGTCAATAAATAACAAAATATTATTTCATATAACCCTGACTAAGAATTTCATCTCACCCATTTATTTATTTTTATTCCCTTTTTGTGAAGACAAAATATTTGACCATGTTAAAAGAATAATCTTAGTTTTATTCGTTATATTCAACGTTTAAAAACAAATTTAATAAGGGTATATTGCATGTACCTATTTCTTGAATACTACAAAACTGATTGATCCTTCCTGATGTGATCTACTGTATTTATTTTACTATAATAAACAACAACAAACTATTGGATTTTAGGGTTGGGGTTGTTAAAAATTAAATAATTCTAATATGTAAAACATAAAAATATTTTTATACATAATTTTTGAAAATTAATAATATATTTTTATTTCACTATTTATTATTTGAAAATTATACCTTTTTAATTTTTCCCTAGAAATAAAAAAACCTTTGTATACCAACTGAATACATGTATATCCAATGACCATATTTATAACCATAATTTTATTTATAATGGTTATATTACCATTATTACTCCTTTGAAATTCATTCTACTCATACCTCTAAAATCACACATCTCAATCTATTAATTTTCAAAACATTTTCCCCCTTTGATGTTGTTTTTTATTATTATAGTTTTAGCTTTATAAATAATGATTCTCCAGGGTGATTATTCTATAAGGGATCTCCTAGAATTACTGATTTTACACTTTACTATTCATTTTAGCATTTTAATTTATACATATTTGATGGATATAATCAACATTGGATTTTAATCTTCAATAGTGTGTAATACATGGTTTCATGTACAATTTTTTCAATATTCTCCTATGAATGAATAATGTTTTGTCAGTTTAATTGATATTTTTTATGATTTCATTCCTACTAAAGTTAACATAATTTAATACAATATAAAATTATATTTATGAATGAAAGAAATATTTTTTTATGGAAATAAAGTATGTCCAAAAAATTTGGGTTTTATATCCTCCAACTCAAGCTAAAACATCTTACCTTTAATCTCAAAATCCCTTCTCAATGCATGTGAATTTGTTTATTTATTTCCTTTTGATTCCTATGAAAATTCAAAGTAGGTATTGAAAGGTAATATCGTGGAATAAAAAAATTTATTCTCTTTATTTAATCTTTATGATCTTTCCCGTGTGTATATTTTCATCTATACCTTATACTAATACAATCATTCCATCTTTCTTATTCATTCCTTTATTTAGTTATTAAATTTTTATAAGAATTAGATGTTGTCCCCTTGAGTTATCCATGTTCTCACCATAGATTATTAATTAATCAATATCCCTTAATTATTGAAATATATCTCTTCTTTATGATTTAACCATTTATAGTAGTTTTTTACTGGTTTTTGGTTACACAATAACCTTTAATATAATTTTTATAAATCAATTTTCATATTGTTGAAAATTATTGAATAATATTCCTTTGAATATATTGAAGTTAATGTGTCTTGTGCTAATAATCGATATTAAATTGTACCAAAATTTTTGTCTTCAGTTATTTAGAATTATATTATGTTGGAGTATTATAATTTCATGCATTCCTTCTAGACACTAAATTGGATCATGAACCATTCCTTAGAGAATGGGTTGATTCACATTGGTTTGGGTATTACCAAAGGATGTGATGTGGTTCATGTCATAATAGAAACATAATTTCAATTTCCTAAATGTTTCGATATGTGATAGAAAATTATTGTTTCATGTAACACCCCAAGCTTCTACGGTACGTTTCCCTTTGAATAATGCGATAGCGTGTGTTGTACGCACCCTCGAGTTCTAACACACACCACAACTAATTAAACTAGCCGTTGTGAATAGTAATACCTAATTTTTGAAATTATATATATTTTATATTTGAAAATGGACTTCATTTTTGGACTCGTAATATCGAATTTAGCCTAAGGTGAAATTTTGGTACTTTTCGGATAACTTTCATATTTTGATGAATAGTGAAAATTACTAAATTTTAATTAAAAACAACTTTTTTAATCAAAATAATTAATAGTGATAAATTATGAATTTTAGTAGTTTTAAAGTATATTTAGAATATATTTTTACCATTTAATATAATGTTGGTCATTGGACATAATTTTACAATTAAACCGAACATAAACAAGTGTCAATCTTTTGATAGTTATTATCTCTTAAAAACACGCTTTTTGTTTTGACAGCGGGAATTAATTTTAAATTAATTTCTGCCACTTCTGTGTTTTGAATTTAGAAAAATGGATTCCATATTTGGAATCAGGATGTTCAAATTGTGTAAATAGGTAACTTTTATTTTTAGACATTTTGAATAATTACTGCGGTAAATATTTTATTTACCATGGTTAAAGGTAAATCCGGTAAATAAGGGTTAAAAAAATAATATTATAATAATACTAAATTACCATAAAACGTGTCTTAACCCTATTGGTTGATACATAGTCGACCATGGGCATCTTTGGGTCAATTTTGGGACCCCATTGATCCACTTGTAAGTGATAATGACACTTTATTTTAATTAAGTTAAAATGAATACAAAAATGGCATAAGCTTACATCTTTTAGAAGAAAAATTTTTACATAGGGTTATACATGTTGGATTTTCGATTATAAATATTCATTAGAAAGCTAAAAAGATTTCCTACATAATGATATTTTATTTATAATTTTTAGACACTAAATAGGTTATTTTAGTTATGACACAATGATGATGCAGTAATTACTATAATAGTGAAAAATTAAAATAATTGATATTATAAATACCCAAATAAATATAATATGAAACTTTTAATGAATTAAACTAATTTTCTAGGATAATATGATATATTAGGATTGATTTAATGGACTTTGTTCGAAGTAATAAATCTGTTATGAGTTTCACAAAAATCAACTATTGAATAGTGTCAAAATTGACATAAAAGAGTTCTTAAAACAAGTATTATATTATTAATTGATATTAAATTCCTAAAAATCTAAGGTTCGGCCAAGATACTTATATTATGATAGGTTAATCATTAATGGACCACTTGGGGGTCTCTTGGATGTATATAGTAAGTTTATTAACCATAATATATAAAAATACAAAGAGACATTGTAAAAGTGAAACTAATTAACTTAGAGTTAATATTTAAAGATAAGGTTAATATAAGTACCCAAACCTGTCTAAATTCTATTGGATGAGTTGTTTTCGACCTATCCCCACCTCATCCTTTGAATATTCAACTTTGGAGCCTTTAGAAACCGAATATGAATTTATTATAAATTAATATTTCTAGCTTTTCCAAAGGTGCCCCTCACCCCTCTTATAAAAGGGCACTCCTCCTTCTCATTTCTTCACACCTTCAAAGCCTTTTGGTTCGGCCAAACTCTTCCCAAATAATCTCCCAACATCCCTAACTACAACCTAGAGGCCTTAGTTTGATCAGAAAGCCAACCTAAGGAGCCCTTTTGATCAAATCAAAAGGAAGAACCCGAAGAAGAGGTAATGATTTCACCACCCTTTTCTAAGTTCATTTCTTCTTCCACTTCTTCTTCCTTTGTTCTTACCATTCTAAAATAATAACTCCAGTATCTCACATATACTGTGATGTTATTATAAGTATGGTACAACCATATTCAGTATTCTATCCACCCTTTGAATAACATGTCACCATACGTGCGTACGTACGGCTTACCGTCTCCACGTTGTGGTGTAATTGTTATTCAATATAATATTATTTGGATGGGTATAATAATGATGTGTAACTCATGTAAATAATAAATATAACATGTTAATGATTCTGTATATATGATATACCATTCATTTATATATTATTTTAATATCAAAAGAATGATATTGTCGCTCGTGCGTACGTACGGACTACCGTCTCCACGAACGCGATGAGATTCATTCTCCATCGTATCCATTCAAGTATAATTATCATTTTATGATTTAAAAATGATGTTTAAGGACTTGATATCATTCTGGATATGAATAAGATACAACAAACATGGCTTATGTAACAAAACATATAAAAGAAAATGAGTAAGTTAACACCCGAAACGATAATAATTCTAAGATATTATTAATAAATCAATGTTAAAAGATCATATATGATATCATATTAATATATATGATTCTTGTATAATTTAATAACAATTATTTCACCATTATACAGGAGGTTAACCTACCCCAACCAAGGAAAAGTACAAGGTAAGGGTTATTTCACAATCTCTTCATTATCCGAGGTTGTTTATATGTATTAATCTACTGGGATCTCTTTATCATCCACATCCATGTTTCTTCGAAATGTATTTCAAAACATTTTTAATATTTACAAGAATATGTGTTAAAGTCATTTATACCCTTGTTTGACTTTTTATAAGAGTTTTATAAAGGAATCTTTCCGTCGTTTTCAAAACAAGGTCCTTTTTAACCTTTTCGACAGAATTGAGGTAAGAATGTTTTTTTAACTTATACGGCGGGTGCGGTTATTTTACGCCGTTATAAAATCTTCAAAGCTTTCCTTACAAGCTTATAAGAATATTTTCAAAGAAAATGTTTTATTTTATTTGGATCTTAAATGATTTTAAAATAAAAGGAGATATTTCTTTAAAAAGAATTTTGATTTCATCTATGTCAACATCCTTTGATGGATTTTAAGATTATTTGAAGTTGATTTATTATGATACAAAACTTCTATATTGTATTGAAGGTTTTGTGATATGTTTGACTGTGGATGTGCTATTTTTATACCATTCATAGTTTATTGTGAAAGTATTGACATTTCGTATGCTAGTTTTAATACGAATGTTTATGTTATGATTAAACCTTTTCATATGGGAATGCATTGGACTTAATAAGTGACGGGTGGAGCCCGCTATAGCTCCTCGATGCATCGGTAGGTCTCATGAGACAAACTAGTGTCTTGGCACAAGGCCTTGACAAAATCTTATTTGTAGTCTTGGCACGAGGCCTTGGCTATGTGGTTATGATAGTCTGGCATTATGCATTCCAACATTATGAAAGTGGTTATTGATATTGCATGTGATTATTCGATTAGTAGAATATCCATGTGAACAAGTAAATGGCATTATTTCATTTTACTTTTGCCATACTATGTTGAAGTTCAATTTTAAAAGGCTTTTGTTTTAGTAATTCATTGCCTTAAATGTTTATGCTTATTTTGAATGTTCCGCTATATTGTTATCCTTACTGGGCATTTGAGCTCACCCCTTTTCTATGTTTTATTTTTCCCAGGTAGTGAAGAAGTAAATTATGATTGACTTGCAGGGATATTATGAGGGGTTTATAGTGTGGACGTTGGAAACATTATGTTGTTGTAGTAGTTTTTCATTTTATGATGTAATGTAAAACTTATGAATATATCTAGTGTTTCCAAGGCTACTAAACTAATCGGTCTTTCGGGATTTGATCTTTCTTGTGATCATGCCAATGTTATGTAATTAATGCACCGACTCTGGGTAGCTGGGGTCGGGGCATTACAGTTGGTATCAGAGGAAGTTTAGTACAAACCTTGGAAGCTAGATTTAGATAAACTCTGATTAGAGCACGTAGACCTAAGATGAACTATGAGGATTAGTATAGAAGAACTTCCTAGAATTTTGGTATTGTAGAGATTTTGTGAGTTTTCCGAGCAATACATCCCTGTCTGGATACGAGCAGGTAGAGGCGGCTCTGGCACAGATGTACCTAGGTGTAAAACCCGAAAACACCGCTTTGAGCTAGACTCGAACGGGAACTGGTGCACGACAACGGGCCTTGCTGCACTCTTGGTTACGACACTCCCAGGGGATATGCTTAGGATAACTCTCATTTTCTTTACAAATCATTATGAAGGGTTTATGAGTATATACTTCCTCAAAGAAAACATTTTTATGATTATGGATTATATCCATAAATAGTTCAATTTATGTTAAGTGTTTTATAAGTATGGGATTATTTATTTTGATTCATAAACTGATCTAGTTTATGCCATTGTTTAGAAATGGCACCTAGTGGAAGAAATGGAAACCGTACCAATGCACACACTCCATGTAGGGATTTCCCTCCAGCTCAAGATAATTATAGTGGGGCTGGTGATGCAACTGGTGCTGATCAGCTAATCACCGTACTGGGACAACTTACTCAGGTTATGAATAATAACCTTACCCGTATGGAGCACCCTGATCCGCAGCGTGGAGGATCAATGTTAGATCGATTCATGAGACAACAACCACCAACGTTCAATGGGAGTACAAATCCCTTAGTAGCTGATCAATGGATATTTTCCCTAGAGAAAATATTTCAGGCTTTGGGGAGTAGTGAAAGGGAAAAAGTTACCATGGCAGTTTACCGCCTCACTGGAGATGCTGATCAATGGTGGTCATTGATTCAAAACATGAAGGAAGATGATGAAGTATCAAACATGGAATGGAGGGAGTTCAAAGATCTGTTTTTAGAAAAATACTTTCCTCGCGACCATCGAGCAGATATGGAAAGGCAATTTCTGAGTCTGAGACAAAAGGAGGATGATAATGTCACAAAGTATGAGGCTAACTTTACAAGGTTAGCGAGGTATGCTGGAGATTATATTCGCAACCCAAGAAGTAAGATTGATCGTTTCATTGATGGGTTAAAACCATTTCTCCGTCGAGCATTAGTTTCGCAATCCTTTTCGTCGTACGAAGACATTGTCTGATGTGCTATCAAGACCGAAAAAGAATTCTCTAAGTCTTATGACTTTAAAGCGAAGAAAGAGAAGAAGAGACCTGCTGATCAATCTGGGAATGGAAATAAGGGGAAGAAGGGAAAGGTTGAATATCCATCTTGTGGTAAATGCGGGAAGAAACATCCTGGTACTTGCTTAAAGGGAATGGGAGTCTGTTACAAGTGTGGTGAAAAAGGCCACCAAGCTCATGATTGCAAGGGGAAGAAGGAAGCTACCAACGTTCAGTGCTACAATTGCAGGGAGATGGGGCATTATGCAAATGCATGTCCTAAGCGTCAGGAGAACTTACCTCAGAAAAGGCCAAGGGATCAAGGCCAGGCTTATGCTATCACTACTGCTGAGGTAGAAGCTCCGAAAGACGTGGTGGCAGGTAATTTAATGGTTTCCTCAAGTTTAGCAAAGGCATTATTTGATTCTGGATCATCGCATTGTTTCATATCTTCCCAGTTTGCTAAGAAAATTAGATATTTCCAATTTGATTTAATAAGGGAGTTGTCAGTTAAAACTCCTAAGGGAAGTATCGTTGCAACAAAGTTTTGTGAATCAGTCCCCATTAGAGCACATAAATTTTCTTTATCTACTGATCTCATCGTCATACCTATGATTGAGTTTGATATAATCCTCGGTATGGACTGGCTTTCGGACTATGATGCGAAGATTTATTGTAAGAAGAAAGAGGTTACGATTCTTGATGATAATGATAAGGAACACCTTATTTTTAGAGCAGAATCGTCACCACCTAATTCTTATTTAGATCCACCCTCAATAGCTCAACTAAATTCAATTATCGGGGAGGAAGAGAATGAAATAACTGTCGGTGAGGAAAGGATTGTTCAAATAGAGGATGTACCTGTTGTGAAAGAATTTGTAGATGTATTTCCGGAAGATTTACCTGGACATCCTCCAGAACGAGAAGTTCAGTTTTCTATTGATTTGATTCCTGGATCAAGGCCTATATCGAAGACCCCTTATAGAATGGCCACTGTAGAATTAGTCGAACTAAAGAAACAACTAGAGGAATTGAGTAATAAGGGATTTATTCGCCCTAGTGTTTCTCCATGGGGAGCCCCTGTTCTTTTTGTTAAAAAGAAAGCTGGATCTATGAGGTTATGTATCGACTACAGGGAGATCAATGCTATAATGATAAAGAACAAGTATCCCCTACCTCGTATTGATGATTTATTTGACCAACTGCATGGGGCTCAATACTTTTCAAAGATTGACCTTCGATCTGGATACCATCAGTTGTGTGTAAAGAAGGAAGACATTCCGAAAACAGCATTTCGAACCAGGTACGGGCATTACGAGTTTACTGTAATGCCGTTTGGATTGACTAATGCACCCTCTGTATTCATGGATCTGATGAATAGAGTTTTCAAGGAGTATCTCGATGAATTTGTGGTGGTATTTATTGATGATATCTTGGTATACTCCAAAACCTACAAAGATCATGAAAATCACTTGCGCATTATCTTGAAGACTCTGAGGAGGCATGAATTATATGGAATGTTTAGCAAGTGTGAATTCTGGCTTCAAGAGATTTCTTTTCTTGGCCATATTGTCTCTAAAGATGGAATCTATGTTGATCCTTCTAAGACCAAGGCAATCCAAGAATGGCCAGCACCTACGAGTATAACTGAGGTACGTAGTTTTATTGGCTTGGCAGGTTATTATCGACGTTTCGTCCAGAATTTTGCCCGATTGGCTAACCCATTAACGAAGCTCACACGTAAAGGGGTTAAATTTGTTTGGACAAAAGAGTGTGAAGAATGTTTCGAAGAACTGAAGAGAAGATTAGTCAATGCTCCTATATTGACTCTACCATCGGGGAATGATGGGTTCGTTATTTATAGTGATGCATCAAAGAAAGGACTTGGCTGTGTCCTTATGCAGAATGATAGAGTTATTGCCTATGCATCACGACAGTCGAAAATTCATGATCAAAACTATCCTACTCATGATCTTGAGTTAGAAGCTGTGATCTTTGCTTTGAAGATATGGAGGCACTACCTCTATGGTGAAAAATGTGAGATTTATACTGATCACAAGAGTTTGAAGTATATTTTCTCACAAAAAGAACTCAACATGAGGCAAAGGAGATGGCTTGAATTACTCAAGGATTATGATTGTACGATACACTACCACCCAGGGAAGGCAAACAAGGTGGCAGATGATTTGAGTAGAAAAGACCATGTAGTTTTGAACAATATGAGAATTTAAAGGGATCCAATTTTCATGGAGCTAGTAAAGATGGACATGGGAATAACCAGGGAAGGTGAAACATCAATGCTTTTTCAAATGGTTGCCAAACCATCATTACTAGAAAGGATTAAGAGTTCTCAGACTGATGATGAAGAATTCCAAGAGAAGATTAAAGCTGTGAATGATGGGAGATTGAGAGACTTTGCGTATGAAGGTGGAATTTTGAAATTCGGGAAGAGACTTTGTGTTCCCAATATACCTGATCTAAAAAGGGAATTGCTGGATGATGCTCATAGTTCCAATTTCTCTATACACCCTGGGAGCACCAAAATGTATAGAGATTTGAAGGAACATTTTTGGTGGGACAACATGAAGAGGGAGATTGCTGATTTTGTGTCAAGATGTATGGTTTGTCAACAAGTGAAAGCTGGAAGGCAACAGCCTGGAGGAGTCATGCAACCTCTTCCCATACCGGAGTGGAAATGGGATAATATTACGATGGACTTTGTCATGGGGCTACCAAAGACTCCTAGAAGGAACGATGCAATATGGGTTATTGTCGATCGTCTTACCAAGTCAGCACATTTTCTTGCTATAAGAGAAGATCTACCCCTGGAACGTCTAGCAAGACTATATATTAATGAAGTTCTGAGACTTCATGGAGTACCCTTATCAATTGTTTCTGATCGTGATCCCCGTTTTACTTCAAGATTTTGGAAAAGTCTTCAGAGATCCCTGGATACTGAACTTCATTTGAGCACTGCTTACCACCCTTAGACAGACGGACAATCAGAACGGACTATTCAGACCTTAGAAGACATGTTGAGATCTTGCTCACTTGATTTTCAGGGTATGTGGGATCAATATTTACCTCTGGTAGAATTTTCCTATAACAATAGCTTCCATTCGAGTATTCAGATGGCACCATATGAAGCGTTATACGGAAAGAGATGTCGTACACCAACCTGTTGGGATGACGTTGGTGAAAGAAAACTTGTAGGCCCAGAACTGGTGGAGGAAACGGTGGAAAAGGTGAAAGTAATCCAAAATCACATCAAAGCAGCTCAAAGTAGGCAGAAGAGCTATGCCGATAATCGAAGGAAGGATTTGGAATTTCAAGTCGGTGATCATGTTTTCCTGAAGGTATCTCCGTGGAAGGGAGTCATACGTTTTGGTAAGAAAGGTAAATTGAGTCCCAGGTACATCGGACCTTTCGAAATTATAGAACGAATTGGGGTTGTAGCTTACCGATTGGCAATGCCGCCAAGTCTCTCCAAAGTTCACGATGTGTTCCACGTATCTCTGTTGAGGAAATACATGCCTGACCCAACGCATGTACTCACCTATGAGGAATTAGAACTGGAACCCGATCATTCCTATTGTGAAGAGCCCGTCAGGATTCTTGATACAAGAGAACAAGTACTGAGAAACCGGACGACGCGTCTGGTAAAAGTTTTGTGGAGAAATCATAAGATGGAAGAGGCAACGTGGGAACCCGAGGAACTTATGATGAAGAACCACCCGAGTCTTTTTATGCAGTAATACCCTAGAAATTGCGAGGACGCAATTATTTGAAGGAGGGGAGAATGTAACACCCCAAGCTTCTACGGTACGTTTCCCTTTGAATAATGCGATAGCGTGTGTTGTACGCAACTTCGAGTTCTAACACACACCACAACTAATAAAACTAGACGTTGTGAATAGTAATACCTAATTTTTGAAATTATATATATTTTATATTTGAAAATGGACTTCATTTTTGGACTCGGAATATCGAATTTAGCCTAAGGTGAAATTTTGGTACTTTTCGGATAACTTTCATATTTTGATGAATAGTGAAAATTACTAAATTTTAATTAAAAACAACTTTTTTAATCAAAATAATTAATAGTGATAAATTATGAATTTTAGTAGTTTTAAAGTATATTTAGAATATATTTTTACCATTTAATATAATGTTGGTCATTGGACATAATTTTACAATTAAACCGAACATAAACAAGTGTCAATCTTTTGATAGTTATTATCTCTTCAAAACACGCTTTTTGTTTTGACAGCGGGAATTAATTTTAAATTAATTTCTGCCACTTCTGTGTTTTGAATTTAGAAAAATGGATTCCATATTTGGAATCAGGATGTTCAAATTGTGTAAATAGGTAACTTTTATTTTTAGACATTTTGAATAATTACTGCGGTAAATATTTTATTTACCATGGTTAAGGGTAAATCCGGTAAATAAGGGTTAAAAAAATAATATTATAATAATACTAAATTACCATAAAACCTGTCTTAACCCTATTGGTTGATACATAGTCGACCATGGGCATCTTTGGGTCAATTTTGGGACCCCATTGATCCACTTGTAAGTGATAATGACACTTTATTTTAATTAAGTTAAAATGAATACAAAAATGGCATAAGCATACATCTTTTAGAAGAACAATTTTTACATAGGGTTATACATGTTGGATTTTCGATTATAAATATTCATTAGAAAGATAAAGAGATTTCCTACATAATGATATTTTATTTATAATTTTTAGACACTAAATAGGTTATTTTATTTATGACACAATGATGATGCAATAATTACTATAATAGTGAAAAATTAAAATAATTGATATTATAAATACCCAAATAAATATAATATGAAACTTTTAATGAATTAAACTAATTTTCTAGGCTAATATGATATATTAGGATTGATTTAATGGACTTTGTTCGAAGTAATAAATCTGTTATGAGTTTCACAAAAATCAACTATTGAATAGTGTCAAAATTGACATAAAAGAGTTCTTAAAACAAATATTATATTATTAATTGATATTAAATTCCTAAAAATCTAAGGATCGGCCAAGATACTTATATTATGATAGGGTAATCATTAATGGACCACTTGGGGGTCTCTTGGATGTATATAGTAAGTTTATTAACCATAATATATAAAAATACAAAGAGACATTGTAAAAGTGAAACTAATTAACTTAGAGTTAATATTTAAAGATAAGGTTAATATAAGTACCCAAACCTGTCTAAATTCTATTGGATGAGTTTTTTTCGACCTATCCCCACCTCACCCTTTGAATAGTCAACTTTGGAGCCTTTAGAAACCGAATATGAATTTATTATAAATTAATATTTCTATCTTTTCCAAAGGTGCCCCTCACCCCTCTTATAAAAGGGCACTCCTCCTTCTCATTTCTTCACACCTTCAAAGCCTTTTGGTTCGGCCAAACTCTGCCCAAATAATCTCCCAACATCCCTAACTACATCCTAGAGGCCTTAGTTTGATCAGAAAGCCAACCTAAGGAGCCCTTTTGATCAAATCAAAAGGAAGAACCCGAAGAAGGGGTAATGATTTCACCACCCTTTTCTAAGTTCATTTCTTCTTCCACTTCTTCTTCCTTTGTTCTTACCATTCTAAAATAATAACTCCAGTATCTCACATATACTGTGATGTTATTATAAGTATGGTACAACCATATTCAGTATTCTATCCACCCTTTGAATAACATGTCACCATACGTGCGTACGTACGGCTTACCGTCTCCACGTTGTGGTGTAATTGTTATTCAATATAATATTATTTGGATGGGTATAATAATGATGTGTAACTCATGTAAATAATAAATATAACATGTTAATGATTCTGTATATATGATATACCATTCATTTATATATTATTTTAATATCAAAAGAATGATATTGTCGCTCGTGCGTACGTACGGACTACCGTCTCCACGAACGCGATGAGATTCATTCTCCATCGTATCCATTCAAGTATAATTATCATTTTATGATTTAAAAATGATGTTTAAGGACTTGATATCATTCTGGATATGAATAAGATACAACAAACATGGCTTATGTAACAAAACATATAAAAGAAAATGAGTAAGTTAACACCCGAAACGATGATAATTCTAAGATATTATTAATAAATCAATGTTAAAAGATCATATATGATATCATATTAATATATATGATTCTTGTATAATTTGATAACAATTATTTCACCATTATACAGGAGGTTAACCTACCCCAACCAAGGAAAAGTACAAGGTAAGGGTTATTTCACAATCTCTTCATTATCCGAGGTTGTTTATATGTAATAATCTACTGGGATCTCTTTATCATCCACATCCATGTTTCATCGAAATGTATTTCAAAACATTTTTAATATTTACAAGAATATGTGTTAAAGTCATTTATACCCTTGTTTGACTTTTTATAAGAGGTTTATAAAGGAATCTTTCCGTCGTTTTCAAAACAAGGTCCTTTTTAACCTTTTCGACAGAATTGAGGTAAGAATGTTTTTTTAACTTATACGGCGGGTGCGGTTATTTTACGCCGTTATAAAATCTTCAAAGCTTTCCTTACAAGATTATAAGAATATTTTCAAAGAAAATGTTTTATTTTATATGGATCTTAAATGATTTTAAAATAAAAGGAGATATTTCTTTAAAAAGAATTTTGATTTCATCTATGTCAACATCCTTTGATGGATTTTAAGATTATTTGAAGTTGATTTATTATGATACAAAACTTCTATATTGTATTGAAGGTTTTGTGATATGTTTGACTGTGGATGTGCTATTTTTATACCATTCATAGTTTATTGTGAAAGTATTGACATTTCGTATGCTAGTTTTAATACGAATGTTTATGTTATGATTAAACCTTTTCATATGGGAATGCATTGGACTTAATAAGTGACGGGTGGAGCCCGCTATAGCTCCTCGATGCATCGGTAGGTCTCATGAGACAAACTAGTGTCTTGGCACAAGGCCTTGACAAAATCTTATTTGTAGTCTTGGCACGAGGCCTTGGCTATGTGGTTATGATAGTCTGGCATTATGCATTCCAACATTATGAAAGTGGTTATTGATATTGCATGTGATTATTCGATTAGTAGAATATCCATGTGAACAAGTAAATGGCATTATTTCATTTTACTTTTGCCATACTATGTTGAAGTTCAATTTTAAAAGGCTTTTGTTTTAGTAATTCATTGCCTTAAATGTTTATGCTTATTTTGAATGTTCCGCTATATTGTTATCCTTACTGGGCATTTGAGCTCACCCCTTTTCTATGTTTTATTTTTCCCAGGTAGTGAAGAAGTAAATTATGATTGACTTGCAGGGATATTATGAGGGGTTTATAGTGTGGACGTTGGAAACATTATGTTGTTGTAGTAGTTTTTCATTTTATGATGTAATGTAAAACTTATGAATATATCTAGTGTTTCCAAGGCTACTAAACTAATCGGTCTTTCTGGATTTGATGTTTCTTGTGATCATGCCAATGTTATGTAATTAATGCACCGACTCTGGGTAGCTGGGGTCGGGGCATTACATTTCATGGATATAATTACCATTAGTTCATATTATATATTAACCAATTTATAATTTTTTCGAACATATCCAGAATTGTCCTCTATGTTATATGATTGGTGGAGATAGTATCTCGATTATTTCACTTATGTTATGATTCAAATGTTGTTGTCCAAGTAATGAAATCCAGTGTCTATTTATGATAAAATAAAACCATACAATGATAAATATAAGAATATGTTAGATCACATGTGTACTATAAGGTTATGATATTGAACTCTGACAGCCCAAATGTACTTATAATCACTAAATTGTGACATAAAATTTTAATTAATGGTTCTTTTTATCATCTATGGTCCAATATTATGACAATAATTTAATCCTTAATTAAATTTATAATGTTCCATAGTTCAAGGATATATCCATTAAAATTCTATTACAAGAATGTTTTCCCCCCAACATGGACTTAACCCTGAATTATGATTCATGTGTTATTTTCTATATTTTCTATTTTCTCAACCATTGACATTTACAATGCATCAAAACACTACTAAATTAAAGTATTTCATCATCAAATACAAAATGTTTCAATATATAGATTGAATAAATGAAAGAAAATGTTTGCATGCTTAAAATTGGTATCTTATTCAAAAAATAGAAAACATTCTTTAAAATCATAACAAGTTACCCCAAATTCAGATAGATACACAAAAACAATGAATTAAAACAACATAAGACCAATGATAAAACAACAATATTATAGAAAGAAACTATTAATTTTAAATTTTTAACATGGTACAGGGGGTGTGTGTGAATATATATATATATGAATAAGCATCAACAAAAATATAAGATCTAATTATCAAACGTTGCTTCCCAAAACATGTCATTATAATTAAACGTAAATAATTCCTATTTATTAGATTTCATTGGTTCTATTAGTAATATACATAATTCTCAAATAGTTGTAATTCATATTATTTTGATTATAAAAATTATCTAATTTTATCTTATAATAAAAAGGGATGGGAATTGAATGGAATAATAAAATCAAAAGAATAAATGTTAAATGATAAATAAAAATAATTTTTCTATGAATGAATCATGAAAAAATAAAAATAGATAATGGAATTTTGAGATTTAGTGAAGGGGGTTTCAATGGATATTACCATGTAAATTATATTATTTTTCTAATTACTCATTATGTATTATCCAATCATTAAATTTGTGATCAAATATATTATTTGTTAATAGATTTTTGTGATTAATTACATGAGTAATGGAAAATGATCAACTGAGGGGGCATGTATTTAAAATAAATTTGTATTTTTTATCATGTTTTTAGTATATTTGGTGTGTTTCTATAGTTTATATACATCAATATAGTAAGAAATACAACATTGTGGTTTTTTATTAATAATATATTTATATTGATCATAAAAATATGAAATTTATTAATTCAATACATTAATAAACACAAATATAAAATATCAGATAGAATGGAAATTTATTAAAGAGAAAAAAACAATACAAGAAAAATACAAACAAAAAACACCAAAACCATAAAGAATGGTTAAGGTGAAAATGAAGGAAACCAAAGCAGACAACAGCCCTGGTCTAAAATCCAAAAAACAGCAACAATGATAGACCAACTCCTCAAATTCCGAAAAAGAATCCTCAGAACTGAACCAACAAGCAGTGCATTTTCTGAACCTTTAAAGCATTAACCGTGATTCTCCTGGGTTTAGGGGTCTCCCTACTTTCCTTTTCGAGCATTGAGGACTGTTAACAAAAGATAATAAGGCCGAAGTATCAGACATGCTCTCCATGAAAGCTGGTAGATGAAACTGCAAGTTCTTCTTAGTATTGATGCAGAAATCCAGCTCTGTAACGGAATTATGATCACAGAACTGCCCAGCTTCAACCTCTGTGGAAGTAGCCAGGTTAGAAGAAAAAATCACAACTTCTTTATCATCCTGTAAAGAGATAAAAAAAAATCATGTATTTCAATCTGAAAATTCAGAGAAAACTGATACACATCCTCCTCATTCTGTAAGTCATAAACCAGAAAACAAACATCATTGCTAATCTTAGAGAATAAGGTGAAAATCCTCCTTTGAAACCCATTCAAAAACCGACTGAGAAAAAAATGGCATTGAAACCAATGCCATAATTTGACAAGAACCAGCCGAGAGAAAACTCATGGTAATTTATTTCCAGATTCAGCCAGCTCATCAAGACATGCTTTAGTCATTATGGTAATATACTTTGAACTCCTTACCTTTAAAGCAGTATCCATGATTTTCTTGGCTTTAGGGGGTCTACCTACTTTCCTTTTCAAGCATTTAGGACCTTTGCATCCTTGAAGCAGGTCATCAATGTTAACAACTTCAGGTAATCCACTATCCTTTGAAAATCATTGTGAGCATCCATGGGAACCAGAATGATGGGCAGCATTTTGAGCAATTGTTTCAGAAGCAACATTACTATTAACAGTAGATAACATAGTTGAAGTATCAGACCTGCTCTCCATGGAACCTGGAAGATGAATCAACAGGTTTTTCTGAGTATTGATGCTGAAATCCAGTCCTGTAACTGAATTATAATCACAGTTCTGCCCAGCTTCAACCTCTGTGGAAGTATCCAGGTTTGAAGCAACAAATACATCTTCTTTATCATCCTGTAAAGAGATTAAAAAATCATGGATTTCAGTCTGAAAATTCAGAAAAAACTGATACTCATCCTCCTCATTCTGTAAGTCATAAACCATAATACAAACATCATTGCAAATCTCAGAGAATAGGTGAAGATCCTCCTTTGAAACCCATTCAAAAACCGGCTGAATAGGCATAACTTTTAAGATCTTCTCTTCCTCCTCAGCCACATCAGCCCATGAAACTCTTTGTGATGAAGAAGAAATAGGATACTTTGGTAAAGAATCATTATCAAAAGCAATATGAGTTTTAACAGGGGGGACATCTGACTTTAGAATTCCTTTTTTTTCAATAAAAATAGCCTTTTTATTTTTATTTCTGTTGAAATAATTCCATTCAGAAACCTTAGATAACACCTTGTCATTTCTCTGAATCAACCAACAGTTAGAGATATTATGTCCCACTATTTTACAGACATCACAAAAGTAGGGCACATTCTCATATTCCAATCGAATATCAGATTTAATGCCATTAGCATTAAACAGAATCGAAGAAGGTCTTTTGACTTCCAGGTTAATGTCCACAAGAATTCGGGAAAAATAACCATTTTCACCATCCAAGGTGTGTTGATCTATCCTCATAGGAGTACCAATACATGAAGCAATGTCGTTGAGGTTTCTAGGATGCCAATACACCCAATTTAATCCATGCAATTTAACCCAAATTTGAGCATTAGATTGCTTAAGGTTAAAAGGATTAAAATTAAAATTTCCTGCTGATAACCTTAGAATTCCAGGTTTTAATTGAAGATTTCCTATCTTCCAAACTGAATTCAAGGAAGAAGAGGAGGTGAAGATAATGTGAAAATACCCTTTTCCGATTGAAATAAACTTCCAATCTCTTAAACTCCAGCAATGAGAAATTCTGTTTTTGAGATCAGCAAAAGACCAGGGTTTGTCTCCCTTCGAGTAAATAACACGACCCAGTAATGAATACTTACAAAGGTCCAGCCATTGCTGCAGTGCAATTGAATCCGCAACCACTGAGAATCCACCATTTTCTAACCTGGTGATATTTGATTTAGATGAATCCGCCTTTGTAGGATTTTCTGCTCCAGAAAGAGCCTCTGCGAAGGAAAGATTCTTCTTTCGAAGAATCGATGAATCTTTGAAGCCCGAGGGTTTGTAAATTTCCTTTGCTTCTTGATGATTGTCCCTGAAGGACATTTCCCACTCTGGATTGAAAGAATCCATTGAGAGATTCAGTTGATAAGATCAAGGTTCTTCGAATCGCCATTGATGCGAAGGAAGCTTAGGTTTCTTTCTCCGAATTGCCATCTTCCGTCGAGAGTCCAATATAAAATATCATTATTTTGATACCCATGAAAAATGATTTGATTTTTAACTCATGGTAGAAAAAAACATATCATCAAAGGAAGAACACATGAAGCATTATTGATTTGACATGGATTAAATATTGAATAAAATAGAAAGATTATTTTTCATAATAATATTTTATAAATATTAAATCATGTTCCACTGATATGTGCATAATTTATAAACAATGATACAATTAAATAAAATTAGTAATCTCAAATCTTATAAGATAATAAATTTATATCACTTTATATATCATATCTAAGGGATTGATCGTTTTATTTCATTGGTAGTGACGTTTCTACAAGAATGGTGATAGGTGGTGTCGCTACATGTGACAATACTTATGAAATTTGTTAGTAGTGATGTTGTTTAGTCACATCCAAATGGAGTATATCTTGGGTAGTAGTGGTGAAAAAAATATAAACCATATTTCTCAATAATGTGACATAGTTATAATAAAAATTTTATTGAATCAAAAAAAAATCAATGTAATGAAGAAAATATTGTGATGATCTGTTATAAAAAAAGATGAAGAATTATAACACAACTCTATGCTATAAATTAACTTGTTTTCTATGAATAAAATATAGATAATTGTTGACTGAAATTTTGTTTTTCATACTCAAATGTTTTTTGATATCACAAATATTTGTGTGAAACATTAACATAGTTTTAAAAACTAAGATATTTCATATTTTTTCCATAAGACAGTAAATTCCACTTGATGTTGTTTATATGTATTCCAGAAACTACATTCGATAATAATGTATCTGTTAGAGACAAAAATATTTATTAGCTAGATATTTCAAGGGGAATATTAATTTTTAGTCCCCATTAAAGATTATTTTTGAAAATTATAGTTATAATTTGAAATTATATAGTTATAAGATCACTATGAAGTGGTTTTATATTTTATTGGAGGTTTGAGTATTTATTAAGGGCATCAAGTAGTTATTTAATGGGTTTGAAGCATTCATATGTAATAAATTGGCATATTGAGTAACTTGAAAGGCCACACCATTTACCTAGTGAGTCCCCCAAAATCTAGGATCCCATGAAGAGCCATTGGGTACTCAGTGGCCTCCTACTACATACTGAGAGACTATATAGGTGGTGTTTTTTTACGAAAACATTATTTTTAGTGGCTTCCCCCACATTTAATTTTTTTACCATGATTTTAAACCACTCTCCTCCTCTCCCATTTATTTTACAGTCTTATGTTTTCCTATATATGGGATCTTAGAGGCTCATATGTTTCCAAATCAGTTAATCATATAAAGAAAATGGTTTCGCATTTTTCAGGATAAATAAATCACGAAAATCTCTTTAATTATTTCCCTATTCTTACAAAAATTTAATCATAATCCCATTTTAGGGATTATTTTGCTGAATTACTCATTTCAAGAAAATATGGGACAATTAAAAAAATTATATCATATTAATTAACCCCTATGAATTTGTGGAAAATATTACTTTTAAATTTTGAAATAATTTATATTTTTATATGGGATATGTGTTTATGTGACTTGTGTTTTTCATTCGAAAATATTGTATAGTGGTCAGGTGAATCTCGAATAAAGTATTGGGCTTTATTAGTGCTTCTTTGGTTTGACTATAATGTTTCATGTGTGGTTCATTAATTTTATTATTTTCCAAAAACAATTCTACCAAGGTGTGTTACCTCTTTAAATGTTCAACGAACCTATTATGGGTATATGTTTATTTAATTTCTCATGGATAACGTAGATTAAGGTAATATGATATGGTATATAGTCACTCATGTAATACAACAATTTTGTAGGGGTTCCAAGGAGTGGAAGGTCAGACACTATCAATGGTGTTAGGTGTTATGTTTTCCATGTAAAACATTAATACCCTTTTTCAGGATTGAGTGATGGTTAATCAATTACATATGGTTAAATTATTATTTTTCAATAGGGGTAGTTAGAATTTGTGTATTAGAGAATAACTTGAGGTGGGTTTCCTTGTATGGTGAAGCTGGTTGATGAATTAGTATTGATTTGTAGTACGAACTATAGGTGTGATTATGTTTGATATATTTTTTGGATTCTATGTTTAATATCGATTGGAAGGGACATGGATTAGAGATTCTACATTAGTAATTTGAAAGTGATGTATCGTGGTGTTTTAATGTGTGAACTCTAATTAGACCAATTATAGGCATATGGTATGGAATTTATAGAAATGATAATTGATGGATTATGTAATTAATGAAGTTATACTTTGTTTCAATGTGACATAATAGTAGGATGATAATTTTAATTTCATGTGGCCTCATGAGTTAGTTGACAACAGAGAGGGGTGTTTGGGATTGGTATATCTATGTGTGAGAAATGATCTAGGCTATGGATTTATATTTTTATAATTTCTTAAAAATACATGTGGGATATTATATGGTAGTTTTTTATAATTTTATTGTTTTATTATGGTGATATAATTTTTTTTCAATGATGATTAGTTTTAATGATGGATATTTTCTAGTAGTCTGTTTTGTGAAAATAAATGACATGTTGAGGTATATGTGGGTTATGTTTCTATATTTTTTATTATGATCATATATATTTTATTTACATTAAGATAATATATAAGAGTGATATTTTGGGGGTTAATTTTATGATTATGTAGATTAAACTAGATTAATAGGGTTTTTGTAAAATTTAATGTAACTAGAAGACAATTGATATACGATGTGGCCATGAGACCACACCATATGTAAAAGGGAGGTGAAATGTGATGATGAATGAGACGTATCACTAAGTGAGAGTGTGGTGGTATGATACGACATATATTAATAATAATGATACCTCCCCATGAGTGATATTTTTGTATAATAATATTTGGTATTAGATAGGATATAAGAAATCATCCAATGTAAGAAATTTGTTTTACAAGATTGTATATGGTATTATGACATAACTCAGTGCCTTAACCTATGTGATAGAGAAGTTGTCAATACCTTGTGTTTGGTATCTTCTATTGGTTTTTTGGGTCTTATGACTTAGTTGAGTTATGATATGTAGTCTCCCTCCATTATTAAGTAGAATAAGTATTTTAATGTATCATGATGTCTTTTTTAGCATATAATGACCTAGCCTATATGATTTTATGTTGCCTATAAATTTTATTAATACAAACCCAACATATTATTGAGTATATGAGGAATGTAATTAGATATTCCCTACTGAAATTCATTCTCATACTCTTCATGATCATGTTAGTTCACATGAATATCTTTGTGATTAAAATTCAAGTGATAGTTTTTACATGAGATCCCACAGGGGTAGATTTATAGAAATTATTTAGATTGGTCTAAGGAGGGACTATTCTTTTATAATTAAAACAACCCATTTTTTAACATTACAATACATATTCATTTGGTTTTCCTTGTAGTAAATCTTTACGGTGTGTGTTTTGATGCCTATTTTGGGTGTAATTTTATTTTAGCATAATAAATTTTCAAATTATTTTTTATGTTTGATTCCTTATAAATCAATTGATAAAATATTATGTTTTTTTTATTTACTTATTTTCATTTTATTTTATATGATATTTGTGAGAGTACAGTCTCCCCATGTTGGTTACATATTCTCACCACTAATTAGAAACCTATTTTTTAAAGAGTGTTGTTTCAATGTAAATTTGGATACCCTCCTTAGATCGATATCCACAACCATATTTCAAGGAATTTTAATCGTATCAATGAATTTTGTGGGTTATATTTCTATTTCGGGAAATTATTTTGAGATAATAACACTCTAAAACATGGATAGTGCACCTTAATGGTATATTTGAAGCAACATTAATAGTTTAAAATTAATTTTTTCATTATTTTTCCTACCTCTTCATATTCTGTTTGAAGAATTTAGGCAAATATGATGATATAGGTTTAGTTTTTTATTTATTAATTTACTCTTGGCTCATGGTGGAAAAAGTACACGTGTTTATTCATTATATCTGGGACATATATATGTATATATACTATTACATTACTACTTTTTATAAGAAATTATTTGAAAAGGAATTGTATTTTATAAATAATGATTTTTAGTAATGAAGGAAATGATTCAATGGATGTAAAAATGGTTTAAAATGTGTTGTTGTAAATTAAAACACCAATAATATCTTATTTGGTGTTTTCAAAAAACCATAATACTTATGTGTTAGAAATTTATAATTCGGGTGGTATTTATTATGTGTTTACTTAATGTTATGATATTGATGTTTTTCATGTATGGAAGATAATTTTCTTTTAGTGGGTAGGATTTGGTAATGGTTTTATAGTATACATAATATAGGAATTTTATTCATTGGACCTGGTTTTTTTCATGGTAGGTTATAATTATAGAGAATACCTTGAAAGCATCATGGTGGCATGTTATGTTTCATTGTAATTGTTTTTTGTCTCTCCCTAGAGTGAGTACAGTGATCTCTAGGTAAGATATTGGTCATATCCTTTTTTCATGGGATGAGATTCTTAGTTGTTGGTTTTGATTTGAAAATTATTCTATATGTAATGGTTTTTCGTTCGAGTTTGTAATGATGACTTAAACCTTTACCATGCTAAGAAAACAATTTGGAATATTGTAATCTGACAGAAGAGTGTGATGGGTTGTTATGTATTGTGGACAACATATATTAATATATGATTCTGGGTGTGTGTGTCATGTTTTTAGTAAGGTACATTAGATGGTTATTCTAATTGGTATCTAATTTGGGATTGATTTGATAGTTGGATAATTGTTCCCAAAATACCATATAGAATTTTATTGGGTTTCTTCATCTTCTAGGTTCATAATAGAATATGGAAAATGTTTATGGAGGTATAGGTAGATGATTTTTGTTTTAGAGTGATGCTCAAGTGATGTGGGATTGAGTGTTCAGTATAGTTTTTGTTTTTACCTTATAGTTATTATAATGAAATAAGGGTTCTTGTTTTATGAGGGAAGAATTGACATTATTTTAATGAGTGAGGTAATGGGTGTGAATTGTGGTTCTTGAATGGTACCCAATGATGGGACATTGATTGAGGTAAGTCTAGTGGTTATTCCAAGTAGAGAAGGATGTGTGGAACGAGATGGTCTTACTTAGTGGGATGATGTGACATGCTTGGGGAAAAATTTTCTAAACTTCCTTGGGTTTTTCTATGAGGGTTTTGCGGACCTAGAGGATGTAGATGTGTTAATGAGATATTATACATTATTGGGTAAATTTGAAAAGAGATTGTGATACACAATTGGAAGTTTTAGGGAATGTCTCTGGTTATTTGTGCCGAAGTGAAACTCCACTAGTATTTGGTGTGTATTAATTATCTATATCTCTCAATAGAGAGATCATAGTTGGGTAATATAGTTCTTTTAATAATATTTCAACTGTAATACTTTCATATTCTTATATAACCAACGGATGCCCATAATGGTGTAAGTTTTTATATGGTGGATTGGGTTGATTCTATGATAGTTGTGTGGGGTGATTTAAGAAGGTTAGGGTATTCCATTGGGTAAAGATCTTGGGTTCATTTAAGTAATGATATATCTTAGTGGGAACAAATTAGTATTCTTGTGTCTTATTTCATTATTTATAGGAAGAATGTGGCATTATGTCATGGGTGTCGAGATAGTGAGAGGTGAAACATTGTGATAATCAAAGCTTTCATGTTATCTAGAAATTGTAGGACCTTAATGAAAATATCATGGTTTGGGGTTTTTAGGTTTAAATTAGTTTTTCTCATGGGTTAAAATCTCTATGAATATTTGTAATTAACATATAAATACATATGGTGACTAGTGGGATCGAGATATCAAATATGTTTATCTTAGGATTTATGAATTTCAACTCTCGTTTATGATTATGCGGTAGGTATTACGTAGTTCATAGATTTTCTATGGGTGGATAATTATAAAGGAATATGATAATTTGATGACAATCAACTATTTTTTACTGATGTTTAAAATTATTGGAGATTTAATTTTCTATTTTATGTTGTGAAAATTGAACTGTGTAGATCCTGTGTGGTTAATCTATGTCACTGGGGTTGAGGAATTTTTTTTGCTATATAAGATTATATCATTGTGGTATAGTGTGGTTTCTAAGAATGCTTATACATAAATGAGTAAACATACTATCCTAATTTTTTTTAATGTATATATGAGTTTGATTTTTGAAATTGAAGAAGCTTATTAGGGGTCAAACTCTGACTCTTTATAGGTAAGATAGTGTGGCCATATTTGGTTGGTGGATGGTTTGATTGATTCTATTTTTAAAATACGGATTGAGTTGTGACATTATATATTAGATTACGAATCCATATGTAGAGATCATTTAACATATTCTAATCTATGACAATACCCACTATAAAGAGATTATAATGACATGTTTCAATATGGTTTTCATAATTTGGAATAAATTTAAATTTTGAGTCATAAAATAGGATAATTTTTATGATTTGGATTTATATTGGAAATATGAGAGTTTTAACATCACTATGATATGTATATATATGTTTTTTGATGATTCACTTTTTCTTGGGTAACCATAAATGGGTCGAAGGAGCATTAGTCTTGTTTCCTTAATTATTAAACCCACCTTGTGACTAATAAGGGTGAATATGGTTCCTAATGAGGCCCCCATAATCTACAAGCACTGAATGAAAGATTGGGTACCTATTGGACCACTACTAGTAACTCAGTGGCTATCTAGTGGGGTCTTGAAATACTCTATTTTATGTTTTTTATGACGGATCCATGATTCCTTTGTTACTCTTGATGCCAATCAAATCTCCCCCTCTCCACTTTCTTCTCCCCACTTCTGCATCCCTTCCAAGGGCTCCCAAATGGTCCATATCTTTCTGGATAAATAATCCATCTAAAGAAACTAGTATCCCTTAGTTGGGTTTCGTTATTTCCAATGATCCCTTACACTATATCATTATTCCATTAATTTATTTAGAATAAACTATACATTAGTGATACAATAATAATTTTACAATTTAACGAAATCAAAGAAGAATGGATTCATAATATCAAATACGTTATCTTCTAGAAGGAAAATGTTGGTGGTTCTTTTCATATTGCATTGTGTATCTCATGTTTTTATGAAATCTGTGTTCACGTGACATTGGATTGAGGTTTTGGATTTTAGGAAAGTATTCATGGGAGTCCCAAAGTGTGTATTTAGATTTGTTTTCTCCATATTATTATCATTAGAGTGTGTTACATGTGGATGGGTGTGGATCCTTGGGTATTTCTCAAAGTGGTATGATCATATCCTAAGTACAGTGAACCCAATAGTGTCCTAGATTGATACAATTGATCAGTAAATACCAATGATAAAGTTGTGTAAGAGTGTTTAAGGCCTATTATGTTGGTTGACCATTGTATATAGGATCTTGTGAGTGGAATATCAGTGAGTGAGGTGTTGGTTATTCATTTTGGATCTTTAAAACCCATTTTAGGGTTTTAGTGACATGGAAATGGAACTAGGGGTAAAAAGTAATTCCCCAATGAGAAATATTTATTGGTTATATAATGACATAATTTGTGAAGGGGTAACTTGTATGGTGTGGTTGGTGGATATGATATTTCTATCTATGATTTTATGAAATTTAAGTGGTTTTATGTGTGAGATGTGTTTGATTTACCTTGTATTCATGGGATTAATTAATTCTTGGATTGGTGCTTCTTGAGTAATCATATGGAGTCAATAACATGAGAATTATTGAGGTATTAATTCAACTTAGGTCCCTTATGGTATTAGTTTTGATAAAGTGCTGAAAAGTATATTGTGGGTTTATGTTCAAACTAAAGTATTTTTAAGGGAAAAATTGACATTACTGGATGATGATGATATAAATTCTCTATCACCTTAGAAGTTTAGTGATTCCTAATATGGGTCTTGGGCATGGTTGTACATGAGTTTTACTAGAATTCTACAGTGTGGTTGGATTGTGTCCTAATGTATTTGAAATTATCATGGGAGGTTTTATGATGAATGATTTTACATTAGTTCATTTATTTTAGTGTTAAAGGTCACATTTATTGGTGATGAGTTATTTATATTGATGTTGTCCTGTTGTTCACATGGTTTGACTATGTGATTAGCTGATGGAAAGGTGGGATATGTTTCCATATTTTTTCATGTAAAATAACCTAATTACTCTTGATTATGAGATCTAATATTGAAAGATAATTCATTGTATAGATCACCCAATATGAGTGGGTGATGTTTACTGAAGTGATTTGGAGGTCTTACCCAATTAGATAGGGTTTTGATACATGATATACCTATTACACCACATCATGAGTAAAAGGGTTGTGGATTGTGATAAGCTATTAGAAATCTACCTCTGTTATTGGGAAGTGAAGAATGATGTTATGAGGGTATGATGTGAGACATGACCTTGAGTTAGACGGTGGGTGTATGATATGTGACAAGGTACTATGACATGTATTTAGACCTAACTATGTTTGAGAGGGTAATCATTGATACTCAATAATAGGCCCATAAATAAGAAAATGGGACTTAAGAATTTATTTCTTGTAATATGACTTCTTCCATTTGAATTAGAAGAAAAATATGAGGTTTCTTGTTGTTGTATCCTGGTTAGTACATGATAACATGATTTGTAATCTTGTGTGTCATTTTTCAGTGACAATTTATATAAAAACCATATATTTTGGTATATCGGAGGAACCATGTTGGTGGTTCACTACTAATATTATTTCTCATATTATTTTCAATAACCTTATTGAATATGTGCATATTTATGATTTACATTAAATTAATAGGTTGTATATTTTATATAGTGGGAGAATATGGATGCGGATTGGGAAGGTAAATATCATTAGAGACATGGGTTTTATAGCCGAGTCTTCATTATCTCTTTCTGTTGATTATCATTATATTTTAGTGACCTAATGGGTGATACTTATGGTGTGTATATATATAAATAATTAGTATTTATTACAACATATTTGTCTTTATTATTACTAATAGACAAATATTCATTATAAACCCTTAGACTAAATATTATTTTTATGTTGATTCAGTTATTTACATGTCATTATATATGATTGCACTAAAGGAATAGTCTGTCCAAAATTATTATACTATTTCTAATATTATGTATCCATTGGAATATGTGGAGATTCACCTAAGGCTATTTTGCGCCCCCAGCTCATATAGATAATTGAGTTCTCGTGATGGTGTATTTTATAGGTTCTTTCTGATATTTTTAATGAACTATGAATAAAATAAGTTTTATCATCATTGAGTGATTCAGATATTTTTTCCATCAGTCGATGAACATTTATATAAACCTTATACTATGGATATATAGAAATAAAAGTAAATCCAAGTTATGGGAGCCATGTATAGAGTTTTAGGGACACATAAAATTAATTTATGAGATAATTATTGTATAGGAATTGACTAACTAAATCAGGTAACCCCTTAAATGAATTTAAAATTGTAATATCATCCAATGAACTATCAATATGCGCACATATTAAAGGATATTTTTATATACAAAAAATCTAATTTCCCATTGAATGTGGTTACATTATTTAATTGATAATGTATATAAGTTATAATATAATAAGTTAAAAAATATTTTAATAGTCATCATAAAATAGTTACACAGTTGAATCATACATTACATTTGAAAACATATAAGAAAAAACATTCTTTTAGAAAATCATTAATATTTCTTTAATATCCTAGAATATCCAATATAGTACACTTCTTGGAATCTTTTTTGAAAGAAAAAATAGAATATTGTGACTTCATATTCATAGTTTGGGTTTCCTTATATTGGAAGTTAACATTGAATAAACATGGAATGAAAAATATTTCTTGAAAAATAGGGATTAAATAATTCCTAATAAGTTATAAAAATATTTTCAACCATGTACATGGATATCATTACTATTAAAATGATCACAGGAACATAAATAACTAGTTTAATAATTATGGAAGGCATAATTTCATACATCTTTAACATACATTTGATGCCACTTTCTAAGGTATCTATATAAATTGGTAAGGCATAGTCCAAATACCCATGATGTTTTCTCTTATGATGACTGCTGACAGATCAAAATAATATGTAATTTCAGGCCTCTAAAATCACTTAATAGGTCCAATTAATTCATCATATGATTAAAAATACAACTTAAACGATATTCTTATATGATCTACTATATTTATAAGAATAATTAAAATAACAATTTTCTATAATTTTCCCAATAAAATAGATATTAAAACATTTAGATATTGAATTTTTATGGTATTATATCAAAGTATTTTTTTTGAATTATTTAAATAAATTGTTTTCATCAAAGACCAATAAAAATACCATAAAAACACTATAAAAATTCTAGAGAAAAATAAAATTTTCATTCTCAAAATTAATTTTAGAAGGATAATAATATATAGAATTGTTGGGAAAAAATTATTTGAAAAAAATTGTGGATAATTATAAGTAAAATTAAAATCAATTATAATTCATGAGTATGGGAGATTTTTTCATTTAATGTACATTAAAATAAATATTTCTTTGATATTTTAATGAGGAGTTACAAATAACACATTCAGAAAATGATAAAAAGATACATTTTAAAACCAATTTTTAAAATGAAAATCATGGGTAAAAATAAATTTAAAAAAAATAATATAATAATATTCAAACAAAATTGAATACAATTTTAGAAAACATGAAAATGGAATTAAAATTATTTTCGACAGATGAGATAGATAATGTATATTTTCCTTAAAAAATCTCATTTGTCTATTGAGTACTTAATGAGTGAAAATGGTAAGATAACTTTTAATTTTAAAAAATAATCATTGTATAATTAAATATTAGATATTTAACAGACAAATAACATATAATATCACCAATTTTGACATGAACATAAACAACCCATAATAATGATGAGATTATTAAATAAACCATTACCATATTGGTAACGCTCAGTAATAGACCCCATAGAATAAATTACATAAAATGAAACATTGAATGAATATAAAGTGATTTGTGATATAAAATATAAAATCAGTCCTAGATACCTTTCATAAATTTATATAGTTTTATATCATAAAATATATCCCAAAGAATACTTTTTGAGACAAATAACCCTAACCTCAAGTCTGACTATCTTCGTAAGTGTTCAAACCACCTATATAATAAATATGGATTTATTACATATCTATCATAGGACTATAATCTGATATATCATACCATATATTATTTATATATCTCATCTTATCTCTTATTTATTAATAATTATTTATTAAAATCATTGTTTCGGGGGATAACTACTTCTTTTATTATATACATTTTGGTTTTTAGTTTTAGTTTTTCTAAATTTATTATGCTTCCATAATCCCATGAATATAGAACATTATAAAAATATATTATATATTTATTATATATATAGATCAATATATAAATGTTTTAAATTGAAAAATGAGTTACACCATTTGTGGAGATGGTACACCATGTGTATGCATGAACAAAGATTCCATTTTTTGATGGATAAAATGAATGAATGGAAAATCACAATAAAATATTAAATATTCATAATAATATCATAAATTACCTATATATTTATAAAATCCATCATTTAACCATACATGTAATGGGGCGATAAAAACTATTACACCACTACATGGAGACAGTAGGTCATACGTAAGCATGAGTGATGTATTATCATTATTTATCCTAGAAATAAAGTTTATAATTATTGATCAATCATAATAATAAATATTAAAATTATTTTTTATGTTGAATTAATTTTTTATAATTTATACAATGCATTTTTAATAGGTATAAGAAGAAATAAAATTTAAATCAATAAGTATAGACTTATACATGTTTGTACAGAAACCTCAAATTTATTAATCCTTAAACCTTGAAGGGGAGATATTTTGGATATAAACGTTGCTCAAGTATATTTGGAATGAATATTGGAATTTATAATGATAGCTATGTGCTTATCTTGATGTATCGTTAATTCTGTATGAGAGAGGACATGTGGTATCCTTTCATAAGGGAACGTAAAGACACTCATTGAATTACATGAAATATTAAATAATATATATATATATATATATATATATATAATTATACAATATAGTGGAAATAAAGAACCCCAAATTAATATATAATATGTTATGAGGTTTAAATATAATAAAAAATATTTTTTGAATGATTTGGACACATTTTAAGCTTTATGTTCTAATCAATTCACTCTAAACCCATTTTAACCACAATTTTTATAATTTAACATTTAACCATGATGAAATAATTATATGAAAAAAAATAAAACTAGAATTATAAAAAAATTATAATTCTAAATGTAGAATAAATTTAGAAAAAAATTAATTCATAAAATTGAATTAATTATATTTGATAAACTAATTCAAAAAACCTAAAAATGGTTTTTAGAAAAATACCTATTTAAAAGTAAAAATAACTTTACACTGAAATAAATATATTAAAATAATAGTTGTTGGTAAAATAATAAAATAAATAATTGTTTTTGGGATTTTTCATAAATCCAAAACTGAATGGAAACTTCCTGCTATGCCATAAAAAACAATGAATCAAAACCTATTTTTAAATTGAAAAAATAGAACATATCTTGTGAAAAGATACAATTTGATATCCAAAATCAATTTAATGTTTCAATATAAATTATTTGACACATTAAATATTTATGTTTCTGAAAAAAAATCACTTCCAATAGGATAAATACACATTTTAGGGGTATTTTAAAGCTTTAACCCATAGTTTTAACCTAGTTTTACATGATTTACCCTTACTAAGGAGATAAATATTAACCACAATTACCATTAATAATGAAAAAAATTAACATCCCCTAATAACCTAATATTAATTATAATAATTAAATAATGAATTTTTTTTATCAAATTCAATTCACATAATTGAATAATTTTATTTAAAATTAAAATAGAAAAATGTAACGAAATGCGTCTTTATAGAAAAAAATGGTTTATACATGTAAAAGGTATTTATACGAAAATATATCTTTAAATTTAATTAAATTGTATTAATATGATCATTAAAAATACAAAAAAAATTATATTGACATTATTTTAAAATAAAATTAACCTAAATAAATTCTATAAAAAAACTAATTTTCAATTAAATACAATTGTTTTTTTAAATCTTATAAAAAATCACTACTCTTAGAAAATTATAAAAAATACACATTGTGGTAATTATGAAATGATGAATTCAAAAATGATGTAAATTTTTTTTAAAAAATTTATAATAGTGTGAAAAGTTAATTATATTTTTTGTTCTCAAAAAGTACGAAAAACCATTTTTGATGAAAATGTGTATTTGAAGCATAATTAGATACTAAGGAATGTTGAATAATTATTTATCAATGAATCTGTATTATATAAATATTTTTTAAAAATTTATCATAATGTGTATATTCTTAATTAGAACACATGTTTTCTTTGTTGAACTATAATGGATCAGGCCTCCCTGGTCCATTACATTGTCAAATTCTAGTGTTTGGGGTGTCCTAGACACTATCAATGAGTCAGGAAGGTGTTAGTGTCGGTGGTGGGGTGTCGTGGGGTTTCACATATCAATTCTATTGAGGGTTGTCAGGTTTCTTTTCCCAGATTTCCCATAACCTCTCTTTTATGATTTATTACCTCTATTAAAGTGGTTTACGGCCATTTTAAGGCCGGTAAAGGATATCTTAAATATCCTAAGAGTGGTCAGCCCTTGAATTATCAAAAATTTTTCCCTTTTAATCATTTTTGCAGCCTTTTCCATGTTTCTTATAACACAACTTTTATGTATTTTTATAGGTTTAAATGTAATAGATCAACTCTCAGTTGTGAGATGGTATATCTCACTAACATTGAGGGAATTATTAAATCACAATTAACTCCAACGTGTGCAACCGCCCAGCCTCATGGTTAATACACTATCGTCTATTCAATCACTTCAAGATTTCACATCTTGTATCTCTAGGATCAAGCCTTTTATCACAAAGAGATCCTTTTCTTCCTTAGACTCTTTCATTTCCCTTGGTGTGCATGGAATCCATCTTCCAGATATGAGTCGTGCCTACATGAGATCCCTCCTGTTTGATTCTTCTTGGAATTTTCCTTCACCCAAATCCTGTTCTTGGAACATATAGAAATATTCGATACTTTATCATCCATGTTGGGGTTCTTCCTTCATCACACATTACGATGCATCATTAGGGGTGGGTATAATGATATTCCCTCATGAAATTGATAAAACAAACTTTAACGAATATAATAAACTAACATATAAAGATTAAAGGGCTAGGAAATTTGATGATGTTGTTGTATATTAACTTTGTTTTTGTTGTGAATTGTATGCGCCTGTGTACACTAAAAATCTTGGACATTGGTGGTTCTTTTTTGCGCTATAATAAAGCTATGTTTTTTGGATAATATTCTAATTGAATGATTGAAACATTGAAACTAATTAATCGTGTAAACATGGTTGATGAAATGGATTCCTGATGGATAAAAACCCTTGTGTGATAACCATGGTTAACCAAATAGAAAGACAGAACATAATGAATGTTATTGGTTAAATCTGAAATCATCATTGCATTGTTCTGTTGATATACATGGTTGTTCTGTTTGGTTTTTGTGTTGTGTCGTGAAGAGGACTATAATATCTGGTTAGAAGGTAGTTGGTTTTTGAATCTGAGGATGTGTGTAGCATTTTGTAAATGTTCTGGACCTAGTAAGTTAGAAATATTTTTGTTCTAGTACTTTGAGGGATTTCACGGGAACTCATTTTGATGTAGCTATTTACGAGGGAACTAGTAGTGAATGCCTAAAGGCCTACCTATCTATTTATTTCTGTTGTTTCATTGAATTGTGGTTATTCTTATTAGTTCCTCAGTATTGAAGGAATATTTAAATGGAATAACTTGAACATGATAAATATAATGGGTACGATAGGGAAACAATTTTCCAGAAATGGGTTGTGCCCTGGTTGTGGTTATAGGGTACTTGTGCATGTACGGATAACTGTAAGCATGGCTGTGTATGGGCTGGTTGTTTTTTGGAGACCTTTAGGTTGGTATTAGTGCTTGATTACATATAAGTATTAAATTTAGTTCTTTCTTTATATGCACCCCACCCATGTTGTGAACATCATGATGTACACCCCCATTTCATGGGGGTGGGTGTAACCCTAAAAATCTTATGAGTGGATAGTTATTACTAGTTTCTTCTCCCTCTCCTAGGTAGCCCATGATAATTCGGGAAGGTTGTGATTACAAGATTTTCATTATGGCCAAAGAATCTTCGGGTTGGGTGTGTTGTGGTGGGTTGGCCATGGTGTTTGCGAACAGGTGGGATTCCCAGGTGTCTTCAGGATGAGGCCCATGTGTATGAGGGTGTGGAAGTGGTTTTTCTGGCCTATGTGTCTTTAGTTGTGTGGGTGGTTGTTATGGACTAGGGTTTGCGGTAATAGTTATGTATGGTTTGGTGGCCCAGGTGTTTGTGGGTAGGTTAAACGCGTAGTAGGGATGTCCCATACTCTGCTTGTTGGTGGAGGTAGTGGGAATGTAGTGGGATTTTGTAGGGGAGGACTGATTCATAGGATTTTATAAATAATCACATGGAAAGAATTCCAGGGTACCTAAATATCAATCTGAAATTCGTATTATTTTACCGGACTTGCGTTATTTGGGGAGTTTTCCATTGTTAGGGAAGGTTGATAGTATACCTTTCTAGATATTTTAGTTACCTCTATTTCTCACATGGAATTAGAATGTCTCCCCACATGTACATGGTAGCTTTTGGTATCTTCTACTGAGTATACATCCATACTAACCCGAAAAATATGAAATTTATTTTAGGTTTCCAAGAGGAATTTGAGGACTATGCCAGACCTTACTTCTCGGAGAATCATGAGAATTTTTGTTGTTGTTTTTCTAATATTTTGGTGGTTTCCATTATAGTTTTTCTTTTGGATTGTGTCAGTTTATTTTCAATATGCCTATGAGAAAGTATTCTTGGCTTTAATTTTATCATTATTCGTTGGTGTTGATGGGATTTTCCATATTATCTCCCTATCTTGTTCTATAAAAATGGTAATTCCTTCAATTATGGTGAGATTTTATACCCTTGGTGCTAGTTCCCACTTAGGGGCCTACTGATGGTGGGACTGAGGGGTCAATATCTATCCTTGTCCTTCATGAAGGAAGGGCATGGCATCTTGTCGTCCATTCCTTCATCTTAGAGAAGGTTGGTCCTAATTGAATGGTATCAAAGTTGGCAGTTGAGATATAGGATGGATTTTTTGGTTGGTCATAGTAAAGATTTCATGGGATGGTAGAGAAACAATGTTTGGCAATCATGGTGGGTGAGATAGGCCCGGGAATACTGGCTAAGACATGGGATTTTAGAGCCCCCATAATCATATTCAAGGATGTAGAGACCGGAAGCTTATCGTACATGGACATTACATTACTTTTGCGGAATACTTAGTACATATCAAAAACACACACACAAGGATCGTAATAGTTTAGTGTCTTTGGAAACTCGGAACTAAATCTTCTAATCGTGGTGAAAGATCTTCAATATCTCCCATAAAGATCTTCCCTTTTTTTTACCTAAAACCTATCTTTATATCCTGGGGAAAAAGAAAACATAAAAGGGTGAGCTCAAATGCTCAGCAAGGCAAATAAAGGAACTAAAAATCATATCATATCTTTTTGAAAATCATAACCTGCAAAAGAGATCATAATATCTTAACATGGAATAAATCATAGAAGTGAGAATGAGATCCCCATAATCATAACATAAAACTTGAAACTTTGTGGCATACACACATAATCATAGAGAATCATTTCTTGTTAGTCAAGACTCATTTCCAAGACTATCTTAGTGGACAAAGTCCCTTCCTGAATCGAGTAACCCTCGTTTCAGTCCTGTTTCACTGAACCGGTATAACCTACCGTTCCAGCCCTGTCTATCTCATGAGATATAAAATCTTTACCCAATGCATTGGAGGGAGATATAGGTCCCACCCATCTCATAATGATACCATTCTTATGTGTGCCACAAAATCATAAACCATACATCATAGCATAAACCATGTAATAAAAATGGGATTCTTAAACAACATGACATCATAAAACCATTCATATAAGATAAAGGAATTCATAAACATAATTCCATCACAACATAGTCAAATCAATGTAAAAATATGGATAGAAACAGAACCCTTTATTATCTTAGATGGAAAATAATTTTGATAAAACGCTTGAAATGAATTCTTGAGGAAAATATCCTTTCTTCTTCAAAATCAATTCCTTTTTACAAAACATCATGCAATTTTAAAAGAAAGAGATTTTATTAAAAATAGTCATGAAATATTTTGGAGTAAGGTTCATGAAAATAAGGCTTTATAGAACCGTAAAAATCCGTTCGTTCCGTATAAGTAAAAAAAACATTCTTCGTACTTTTGTCGGAAATGTCAAAAAGCACCTCGTATGAAAAACGTCAAAAGATTCCTTTAATAATTTTTACTAAAAACTCACCGAAGGGGAAAATTGGATTTAAACTATTGTAAGTGGATGGAAACAATATTACATATTGAGGTAACATGGATGTGGATGATAAAATACACCCCAGTAAATGCCAAAGTAAAAACAATCTCGGATAAAAATGAGATTGTGATATTTTCCTTACCTTAGGTCCGATTTGCTTCGTAAGTGTCCGAACCTCCTGTATAATGATTTAAATCATGTTATTGACTTATTCCAGAATCATATTCATTGTTATTATATCATATATGGTCCACTTATGACTTTATATTACCCGTTCTTTTGTAAATTCATGTTAAAGTAGCGTTTTGGGTAAAATCGTCTCATTTGTCGTTTGTGTTTTTAACTTGTAATTATTCATATGATTACTTAGATCATGATTACTTAATTCCAGAAAATAAAACATGATTTATATATATATATTCAGAATATACATATATAATAAATCAGTAAATGGAAAGAAATACTCCGTTCATTGAGACGGTAGTCCGTAGGTACGCATGAACGCTGTTTTCGTTTCCTTATTGAATTGAATGGAATTAAGTAGATGACATACATATAAATATAAATAATTAAAGTATCATTATTAGGTAATATATTTCATTATTACTTATTATATATACTTTATAATCATTCATTAATGGTTAATCATTGAGAATGAATCTCATCGCGTCGTGGAGACGGTAGTCCGTACGTACGCACGAGCGATGATATCATTCCCATGGTCGTGGAATTGCGTTGAAGTCTATTTATACTATTTCAGTATCAATATCACTCTATAATAATCATATATAGTTACTCATTAAACCATTATACCCATCCAATTAAGGTGGTGGTGGAAAATAGATTACACCACGGCGTGGAGACGGTATTCCGTACGTACGCACGCGCGGTGATTTCCTTTTTCCGCAGGATGGATAGAAGGTTAATTATAGTTGTTTAATATTTATAATAACATATCAGTATGTAAGTAATACTTATGTTATTACTTTATCATGAAACAACTAAAGAGGAAGAAGTTGAAGAAGAATGAAATTGAAAAGATCGGTAATGGTTATTACCTCTTCTTTGAAACACCTCTTTGAATCCTTCACTTAGGGAACTAAGATTGGTCTTTGAAAAAGACCAGGACCTCTAGGATTATTCTAGGGAAGTGGAGAAGGGAAAACGGCAGGGGTTGGCCGATCTTGAGGGCTCAAATTGGTGTGAGGAGGAGGGGAAGGAGGTGCCCTTTTATAAGGGAGGAGAGGGGCACCTTAGGAATATCTCAAAATATTATTTTATATTAAAGTCAAAATCGGTTTATAATGGTTCCAAAGGGTCTTATTTCGAAGATAAAGTGGGGATGGGTAGAAATCCTATCAACCAATAGTATTTAGACAAGTTTAGGGTATTATTTTATCCTTATCAATTAGATTTAACTCTAAGTTAAATAATTTAACTTTTACCGTGTCTTTTTGTTTTCTTTCACTATATGGTTAATACACTTACTATAACATGCCAAACGAACCCCAAATTGTTTATTATTAATATATATATCTTTATCTAAGTCATTTGGCCGAACAGTAGATTTTTAGGAATAAAATAACAATTAATTATATAATATTTGATTTAAAAACTATTTTGTGTCAATTTTGACACTATTTGATATATGATTTTTGTGAAAGTCATAACAGAATTATATGTTCGAACCAAGTTCATTAAATCAACATTAATATATCATAGTAACCTATAAAATTAGTGGAATTCATAAAAAGTCTAAAATTGCATTTATTTTGGTGTTTATAACATCAATTATGTCAATATTTCATTAATAAGATAATTACTGCTTCATCATTGTGTCATAAATAAATTAAATTATTTAATGTCTAAAAATTACAAATAAAATACCATTATGTAGGAAATCTTTTTATCTTTCTAATGAATATTTATAGTCGAATTTATCTTATGTATAACCCCATATTAAAAATGATTTACTTATTAAACTTTGATTTTAACTATTTTAACCCTTCTTTAAATAAATTAATAATAAATGTCCTAATCTAATCCAAGTGGGCCTAAATGGTCATATTTTATTCATAAGGCTGTTTTTGGTCGAATTACACTTATCCAATCGAATTAGGACATGTGTTAGGGTAATAGTAATATCATATTTACCCTTAGTTACCCTATTTACTATTAATCGCGGTAAAAAAAGTAAAAAGTTACTATTCACCAAAAAATTATTTTTATCTCATTGAACCACATTTTACTTACTGATATCAACCGTGTCTGTCGGATTTTCGAAATTCTATTCACAGAAGCGGTAAAATTATGTTTTATGCAGAATTCAGTTTTTAACCTACCACTTAGTGGTTTCACTATTCATCAAAAATTGAAAGTTTTCAGAAAAATACCAAAATTTCACCCTAGGATAATTTCGATATTCTGAGTCCAAAAATGAAGTCCATTTTGAAAAATAATATTTCTAAAATTTTAAAAGGTGGTTATTACTGTTCATAACTGCTAGTTATAATAATATTTTAATAGTGTAGTGAAACTCGGTATTGCGTACTACACACGCTATCGAGGAAGGTTGCGATTGTGTGTAATGAAAGGCAAGTCAAGGATGCGTGTTGTGCATGCTCCTTTTGGTGTAGCGTACAACACAAGACATTAATGAAATTAAAAAGAATATTTTTCATAAAATCTCGCACTGTTACATTCTACCCCACTTAAAATGAATTTTTCCCTCGAAATTCGTCGGGGTTATAAATGGTTTACTATTAGAAAGTTTCTTTAATAGAAACCCACATCGTAAAAAGGAATATCAAAACCAATCTTTAAAAACAATAGTATGAAACGTAACGGTTACCCAAATAAACTAATCACTGGGTTTCCACATAGGTGAAAGTATGGATATGGAAGAAAAATCTAACCATCATGTTCTGATGGAGAGTGGTTGAGAACATGGCTATGGAAAAGCCAACAATCACAAATCCATAAATTTGTGATGATCTAAGGTACCATCCGATTCATCAGGTATAAGAGCACTAGGACAACATTTTTGGTTTTCAAGATCGTTTCCCTAAAGTTAAAGAATTTGAATTAGAATAAATACTTACTTTATTTTGGTACAATCTCACTGTTTTTCGTGCCTTTAACAATTTCCACTTCATCTCTTAAATAAATGAAGTTGAATTTGTTATTCGTGAAGTGTTAGCAGATCATGTGGTAGAATGACGGGTCATTCCATCTGTCTCAAACAAAATGTTAGCAAAAAAATATATACATAAGTCGATCTATAGTGAGATTAATCATATATGGTTCCTAAAATGGACTTATACTTCATATATCATACTGCTTAATATAATAAAACTAGTTTCTACTAAACAGGGACTTCCTGTAGGCCAGTGGTAGGCGATAAAGGCCAGTCGCACTTCGGTTGTGGGTTCGATTCCCACAGCCTTGTCCGAAGCGATGGGCTGTCGCCCGTCCTGCAGGTTGTCCTTTTTCTAAAACTACATTACTATAACATCCCATCAATAATATCGAAAAAAAACTTCTATCCTTAAACAATACTCACTTATGTCCAACATAATCCATTTCAATCTTTAGGCTTATCCATTATACTGCAGTCCACTCTCATAACATAGTGAAAACGATTACCAGAGATTTAATACCATTGTTGATCCCCATATATCATAAGATATGTTTTGTTGGTCACATTCCAAACATTCAAAGTCCTTAATCATGTATTCTTTTGAATACCCATTGAACCTTAGTGAAAACATGAATGCAGTTAAAAGTTAACACTTTCCACATACGAAAATCCTCAAAATTCTATATTCTCAAACCATGATATCACTTAGTCCTTATATCAATCATGAGCTCATGAATACTATTAAACATTTCATTTTCTCGTTTTCCCTTCATTATGCGCATATCATCTTATTTCCAAAATATATCAATCACTTTGAATACCACATCAATAAATATTGCAATACTCAATGATACAACATTATTTCGAAATACCATTACATAAACACTTAATCATTCCACCACATTGTTGTTATATTCAACATTTCCAATAGTGATCGCATGTGACTTCCCTTTGTCCTTTGCCTTCAGTGGTTGCTCATGTTGATCATCACTAACCCTTGGATTAGGGCATTTATTAGCAGAATGCCCCATTTCCTTGCACTTGAAGCATTGAAGTGTTGGTGGTGCGTTCTCTGTAGTGTTTGATTTATTCACATCATTAGAAACCCTTTTTCCATTACTTCGACACTCAGCTGCTCGATGACCTTCTTTTCCACACTTAAAACATTTTCTAGTCCCTTTAAGACAATCTCCACCATGCTTCTTTCCACACTTTGTGCATAAGTAAACATTCATCTTCTTTTCACCATTATTCTGAGATTTCTCCTTGAACTCCATCTTTCGTTTTTTGTCAAAACCATGAGAAGGATATGTAACACCAACTTCCATTTCTACCTTGATAGCACAACGCACAATTTCTTCATAGCTACTGAAGTCTCTTATAGCTAATGCCCTTCGAAGACTTGGTTTTAAGCCACTGAAAAATCGATCAACTTTACTTTCAGGTTGGGTGATAATGCCAGATGCATACCTTGCAAGTCTTGTAAAATTCGCTTCGTATATACCAACAGATTCATCATCCTTTTGCTTTAGTTTAAGAAACTCATTCTCTATCTTTGTTCGAAGAATACGAGGGAAGTACTTATTGAAAAATAAGTTCTTGAACTCGTCCCATTCCATGGACTCAATTTCATCTCTTTGCCTTGTATTCTTGAAAAGATTCCATCATTGATCAACTTCACCTTCCAAACGATATACTTCTAAGATGAATTTATCATGTTCAGAACATTGAAGAACTGAAAATATCTTTTCAGTGGTACTGATCCATTTTTCAGCAACAAGTGGATCAGAAGACCCGCTGAAAGAAGGTGGACATTGCCTCATGAAGGACTCAATAGAATATTGTTCCTTTCACTGCTCATTTGGAAGTCCATAATGATTCATAGCTTGTGTAAGTATAGCAATAAGATTTTTCACTCCATCTCCCATAACATTTGTTTGTTCAGGAGGACAATCATTGCATTGTCCATGGCATTGATCAACACGGTTCCTTCGGGTTCCAGCCATCGTCTAAAACCCAAAAAGAATAGTGTGAGAGGGAAAAATCATGCTAGGGAAAACAACATAATAAAGGGGGAGTACCTTCAATATCTAACATCTTAGGTTTAATTATATGATCGTTAGCGTAATTCTAGTACTATAACCTATACGTATACTTAACCTTAGGGACATCCCTAGACATACCTTAGAAATATCTCTAGGGATCTTACTAACATTTTCGCATCCTAGTTTCCAAAGGTTGACTAAACCTTTCCTCTGATACCAACTGTAGAGACCCGAAGCTTATCATACATGGACATTACATTACTTTTGCGTAATACTTAGTACATAACAAAAACACACACACAAGGATCGTAATAGTTTAGTGTCTTTGGAAACTCGGAACGTAATCTTCTAATCGTGGTGAAAGATCTTCAATATCTCCCATAAAGATCTTCCCTTTTTTTACCTAAAACCTTTCTTTATATCCTAGGGAAAAAGAAAACATAAAAGGGTGAGCTCAAATGCTCAGCAAGGCAAATAAAGGAACTAAAAATCATATCATATCTTTTTGAAAATCATAACCTGCAAAAGAGATCATAATATCTTAACATGGAATAAATCATAGAAGTGAGAATGAGATCCCCATAATCATAACATAAAACTTGAAACTTTGTGGCATACACACATAATCATAGAGAATCATTTCTTGTTAGTCAAGACTCATTGCCAAGACTATCTTAGTGGACAAAGTCCCTTTCTGAATCGAGTAACCCTCGTTTCAGTCCTGTTTCACTGAACCGGTTAACCAACCGTTCCATCCCTGTCTATCTCATGAGATATAAAATCTTTACCCAATGCATTGGAGGGAGATATAGGTCCCACCCATCTCATAGTGATACCATTCTTATGTGTGACACAAAATCATAAACCATACATCCTAGCATAACCCATGTAATAAAAATGGGATTCTTAAACAACATGACATCATAAAACCATTCATATAAGATAAATGAATTCATAAACATAATTCCATCACAACATAGTCAAATCAATGTAAAAATATGGATAGAAATAGAACCCTTTATTATCTTAGATGGAAAATAATTTTGATAAAACACTTGAAATGAATTCTTGAGGAAAATATCCTTTCTTCTTCAAAATCAATTCCTTTTCACAAAACATCATGCAATTTTAAAAGAATGAGATTTTATTGAAAATAGTCATGAAATATTTTGGAGTAAGGTTCATGAAAATAAGGATTTATAAAACCGTAAAGATCCGTTCGTGCCGTATAAGTTAAAAAAACATTCTTCGTACTTTTTTCGGAAAAGTCAAAAAGCACCTCGTATGAAAAACGTCAAAAGATTCCTTTCATAATTTTTACTAAAAACTCACTGAAGGGTAAAATTGAATTTAAACTATTGTAAGTGGATGGAAACAATATTAAATATTGAGGTAACATGGACGTGGATGATAAAATACACCCCAGTAAATGCCAAAGTAAAAACAATCTCAGATAAAAATGAGATTGTGATATTTTCCTTACCTTAGGTCCGATTTGCTTCATAAGTGTCCGAACCTCCTTTATAATGATTTAAATCATGTTATTGACTTATTCCAGAATCATATTCATTGTTATTATATCATATATGGTCCACTTATGACTTTATATTACCCGTTCTTTTGTAAATTCATGTTAAAGTAGCGTTTTGGGTAAAATCGTCTCATTTGTCGTTTGTGTTTTTAACTTGTAATTATTCATATGATTACATAGATCATGATTACTTAATTCCATATATAAAACATGATTTATATATATATATATTCAGAATATACATATATAATAAATCAGTAAATGGAAAGAAATACACCGTTCATGGAGACGGTAGTCCGTACGTACGCATGAACGCTGTTTTCGTTTCCTTATTGAATTGAATGGAATTAAGTAGATGACATACATATAAATATAAATAATTACAGTATCATTATTAGGTAATATATTTCATTAGTACTTATTATATATACTTTATAATCATTCATTATGGTTAATCATTGAGAATGAATCTCATCGCGTCGTGGAGACGGTAGTCCGTACATACGCACGAGCGATGATATCGTTCCCATGGTCGTGGAATTGCATTGAAGTGTATTTATACTATTTCAGTATCAATGTCACTTTATAATAATCATATATAGTTACTCATTAAACGAATTTACCCATCCAATTAAGGTGTTGGCGGAAAATAGATTACACCACGTCGTGGAGATGGTATTCCGTATGTACGCACGCGCGGTGATTTCCTTTTTCCGCAGTATGGTTAGAAGGTTAATTAGAGTTGTTTCATATTTATAATAACATATCAGTATGTAAGTAATACTGATGTTATTACTTTATCATGAAACAACTAAAGAGGAATAAGTTGAAGAAGAACGAAATTGAAAAGATCGGTAATGGTTATTACCTCTTCTTTGAAACACCTCTTTGAATCCTTCACTTAGGGAACTAAGATTGGTCTTTGAAGAAGACCAGGACCTCTAGGATTATTCTAGGGATGTGGAGAAGGGAAAATTGCAGGGTTTGGCCGAGCTTGAGTGCTCAAATTGGTGTGAGGAGGAGGGGAAGGAGGTGCCCTTTTATAAGGGAGGAGAGGGGCACCTTAGGAATATCTCAAAATATTATTTTATATTAAAGTCAAAATCGGTTTATAATGGTTCCAAAGGGTCTTATTTCGAAGCTAAAGTGGGGATGGGTCGAAATCCTATCAACCAATAGGATTTAGACAGGTTTAGGGTATTATTGTATCCTTATCAATTAGAATTAACTCTAAGTTAAATAATTTAACATTTACCGTGTCTTTTTGTTTTCTTTCACTATATGGTTAATACACTTACTATAACATGCCAAACGAACCCCAAATTGTTTATTATTAATATATATATCCTTATCTAAGTCATTTGGCCGAACCTTCGATTTTTAGGAATAAAATAACAATTAATAATATAATATTTCATTTAAAAACTATTTTGTGTCAATTTTGACACTATTTGATATATGATTTTTGTGAAAGTCATAAAAGAATTATATGTTCGAAACAAGTTGATTAAATCAACATTAATATATCATAGTAACCTTGAAAATTAGTGGAATTCATAAAAAGTCTCAAATTACATTTATTTTGGTGTTTATAACATCAATTATGTCAATATTTCATTAATAAGATAATTACTGCATCATCATTGTGTCATAAATAAATTAAATTATTTAATGTCTAAAAATTACAAATAAAATACCATTATGTAGGAAATAGTTTTATCTTTCTAATGAATATTTATAGTCGAATTTATCTTTTGTATAACCCCATATTAAAAATTATTTACTTATTAAACTTTGATTTTAACTATTTTAACCCTTCTTTAAATAAATTAATAATGAATGTCATAATCTAATCCAAGAGGGCCTAAATGGTCATATTTTATTCATAAGGTTGTTTTTGGTCGAATTTCACTTATCCAATAGAATTAGGACATGTGTTAGGGTAATTGTAATATCATATTTACCCTTAGTTACCCTATTTACTATTAACCGCGGTAAAAAAAGTAAAAAGTTACTATTCACCAAAAAATTATTTTTATCTCATTGAACCACATTTTACTTACTGATATCAACCGTGTCTGTCGGATTTTCGAAATTCCATTCATAGAAGCGGAAAAAGTATGTTTTATGCAAAATTCAGTTTTTAACCTACCACTTAGTGGTTTAACTATTTATCAAAAATTGAAAGTTTTCAGAAAAATACCAAAATTTCAGCCTAGGCTAATTTAGATATTCTGAGTCCAAAAATGAAGTCCATTTTAAAAAATAAAATTTCTAAAATTTTAAAAGGTGGTTATTACTGTTCATAATGGCTAGTTATAATAATATTTTAATAGTGTAGTGAAACTCGGTATTGCGTACTACACACGCTATCGAGGAAGGTTGCAATTGTGTGTAATGCAAGGCAAGTCAAGGATGTGTGTTGTGCAAGATCCTTTTGGTGTAGCGTACAACACAAGACATTAATAAAATTAAAAAGAATATTTTTCATAAAATCTCGGGCTGTTACAAAGGACATTGGACATACAGAATGACCAAGTGAGGCGACTCTAATTGTAGGGTAGATACTCTAGGAAAGGTACAAGCATCATATTGACTTGTTTTCTTGTGATCCTTGGGTGTTTATGGATTTAAAATATATATAAAGTTAAAAAATTAAAATGAATATTCTACACTACTCGGGATAAGGAATTCTTTGTTTCTCTTTGTAGTTATGGTACCCAGTTGTCATCCACAAGTAGTACGGGCAGTCAAGGCCTAGTTGGTTGATCTGGTTGATTGGTGGAGGACTGATCGAGAAGAGGACGATGACCTATGAAAGAAGATTCGTTGTTCCTTACAAATGGAAGACACTATGAATGTACAAGGGTAACATATCATACCTGGAGATAAAGAGCTAGCTTGGGGAGTTGGTGGTCGCTTTTACCTTGATCTTGGTTCCAACAATGTACTGGGTTCCTCTGGTAGTGACCTAGATGTGATGGGTGGCCCATCAGTGGTCGACGCTTTATCTCGTGGAGAGGAAGGAAGCTAGGGTTTCATGGACTAACATTGACACAAAGATCTGGGAGGAATATATTTCTTCCATTATTAAGGCTGAGAAGAGGCTAGAGATGCACTCCCTCCAGAAAGGGAATGTGTTAGTATGGGATCTGGGGATCAAGTTCAAGGATCTCATTTGTATTTCTTTAGGCCTCTTTGTGGAAGAGGAGTAGCGGGGAAGATTATTATAGTAGGAAACCTGATATTCTCTCATGTATTTTGTTACTCCCTTCACTCTACTGATGTACACAGATGTTTTGAAGAAGGTTGAAGTAGTAGAGATGATTCTAGCACTGGGAGGTGTGCTGAGATTGGGGAGCCAGTTGAGTTCATCAAATGGGAAGGTCATCAGCAACTGGCCTCCAACATCAGGTTCATCCAGGTTTGGGCCAGTGGGGAGTAGACTTCTGTAGTTCTAGTTCTGATATCCTAGTTCTCTCACATTCATTATAGGCCTAGGACTGAGGTTAATTACCTATGTAAGTTGTGTGCATCTTTAAAATCAGTGCCATGTCCGAGTGCATTGTAGTTGGGTGGGATGGTTCATCACCCAGCTCATTAGAATCGGTTTCCGACAAAACCTTTTTTGTAGTATTAGTTATCCCCTACCCCTCTGAGAATAGATGTTGCAAGAAGAGTATGAACTCAGGGAGATCTTTAGGGAACTTGACCAGGGCATGGTCAGGGAGGCGGCTGATAGCTGAGGGGCAGAGGAGTTGGGTGTGGGTAGTTACACATAGCAGTGGAATCATTTCCAGTAGTGCCAGTGATCGTTCATGCTATGATCAGTTTGTTTAGTACTCTTGAATGTGCCTTATATGATTATGGATCTTTTCACTCCTTTGGCACCCATTATAGCCCATGAGCTAGTTCTAGATATCTAGAGACATCCCATAACCCAGGTGTTGAGTACGCCATTTAGAGGTCATACCAGCCTATTTATTGTTTGTTGAGGATGCACACAAATGTTGAGACCACATTAGTCATATGGGGATCTTATTTTACTAAAAAAACACGCCTATGATGTCATACAAGGAATCAACTAGCTATTTTCTGTGCATTCTAATATTGAATTCTTTTGAATAATGTTTTTTTTAATATATGGGAAGCTAGCGTGTTGTTTTTGTTGGCAAACAGAGTATCCGGTAGGACAGCTGGTGTGTGGATCCCCTTCGTTCCTTGTTAGTTGAGCTATCAGTAAAATCAAAAGACACACAGATTGTGGATGTTTCAGGGATTATCTCTGAATTCGTAGACATCTTCCCCGAAGATATTTTCACTCTATCCCCTCGACGTGATGTTGAGTTTGGGATAGGCTTACTACCTGGTTCCCATTCGATTTCAATGTCTCTCTATCGGATAACACCTTCTGAATTGTGGGAGCTGTAAATTTAGGTTTATGACCTAACGAAGAAGGGTTTTATCTGACCAAGAACTTCTCCATGGGGTGATCTAGTCTTACTCTCAAATAAGGAAGATGGTGATCTTAGGTAATGCAGATACTTATGAAGATAGAATCTGCTGACGGTCAAGAACTGTTACCCCCTATCAAAAATTGATGACCTTTTTGACAATTTGAAGGAAGCAGTTTGGTCCTATAGGATTGTCATGTGGTTTGGATATCACCAAAAGATGGGGAATTAAGGTGACATCCTGAAGACTTCTTTTAGGTGAAGTTAAGGGAACTTTGAGTCTGTGGTCATGTTTTTAGGCATTATGAATGCCCCTTCTATGTTCATGTGGATAATTAATACTATTTTCCACGAGCATTTAGACATGTTAGTGGTTGTGATAATCAACGACATCCTAGTATACACCAGAACATTTGAGGATCATGCTGAGCATCTAAGGATAGTTTTGGAGGTGCCCAGCACCACCAGCTCTCCGAGAAGTTGTCGAAATGCAACTTCTTGACACAAGAGGTGTACTAACTTGGCCACATGGTGTCCCAGTAGGGAAAAGTAGTGGACTCTTCATTGTTCAAAGTGAATTCATCAAGGGAATCACTCTTAAATATGGTAAAGGATCATAGTTTCCTGGTTCTACTAGGTTACAAATGAAGGTTTGTACCCGACTTCTCTTGAGTTGCTGCACCTTTGACAGGTTTTTTCAGAACCAGCCACGAATTTCTATGGAGTGAGCAGTGCAATGTAGCATTCAGTTATGTGAAAAGGATGTAGGTCAGTGCCCCAGTGTGTAGGTTTCTAGAAGAAGGGGTAATGTTTGAGGTATTCTGTAATGGATACAGGCTTGGATTGGCATGTGTGATGATGAAAGAACTAGGACTAATATCTTATGGGTCTATGAATTTATTCCTTCACAAACATAACTATGCAACCCATAACCACGAATGTAATGTAGTTGTGTTTTCACTAATTTTTTGGCAACATTACCTCATTTGGGAGTGCTTTGTGGTATTCACAGAATAGAAGAGCATGTGGTTGGTCTTCTCCCCAAAAGACCTGAACAAATGACAGTGATGGTTGACGAAGATTCTTCAGGACTTTGAATTATATATCTACTATACGTTAGGAAGGGGGAACATTGTGGAATATTCTTTGAGAAGTAATTTCCATAAGGATATGGATCACGATTCATAGATGCATTGAAGGAAATAGAGGAGTTGGATGCAGTATATCTTGTCATGATAGTGGATGGTGGTAGAGACTGTATGTTTCAGATAATAGTACAGTCTACCTTGTTATGACATGTGGTGGACTATCAGTGGGGAGACTCAGATGTTGAAGTGATGTGTGATCATGTTAGTCAGGGTGATGCTCCAAAAGGATGGTTAGTGGATAGTCAGAATCAAATGTTGTTATGTGGGAAGCTGTTTATCCCGGTGGCGACGCATGAGGTAGTTCTCACTGACTTCCATAGTTAACCCCACGCAGTATATCTCAAACACTACAAGATGTATTGGGGCTTCAGAAAACATTTTTGGTGGCCCAGAGTGAAGCGGGCAGTGGCGGAGTTGGTGTTAAGGTGTTCCGTGTGTTAGTAGGTGAAGGTTGAACACCCTGTTCTCAATGATCTGTTGTATCCCTTAGAATTCCCTAAGTGGATGTGAGATGATTTATTGATGGATTTCCTCATAGGACTACCTAAGGGATGAAGGAGGATATGATTATATGGTGCTAGTGGTGTATTGATTGACTAAATCGTCTCACTTGTTAGTGGTTAAGGAATCGAGCATAGCAGATGCCTTAGCACATTATTACGTGGATGAAGCTGTGCAGCTGCATTGAGCTCCCTGAACCATCGTTTTGGATTGGGATACACTCTTTACATCACAATTTTGTATGGTATTTTAGTGTTCTTTTGGAAACTGTATATGTCTTAGCATTACTTTAAACCCTCAGATGGATAGGAAGATAGAGAGGACCATCCAGATGTTAGAGGATATGTTGTGAGTGTGTGTTGTAGACTTCATATGAACATGGGTATAACACTTGCCTCTGGTAGAGTTTCCTACAACAATAGAGTCAACAATATAATTATAATGGAACTGTTATAAACCTTCTATGTAAGACTGTTAAGATCACCCCTATGTTTAATAGAGGTTGTGGAGTTGGTGTTCTTGGGCCAGAGGTGGTACCGAGAAAGACATATAAGGTTTAACTTGTGCATGAAATGATGAAGGTACATCTGGACCGACATATGTAATATTTTGATCATAGGAGGATACCCTTGGAGTTTGAGTATGGCGACAACATTTTTTTAAAGGTCTCCCCTCAGCATGGAAAGCAGAGGTTTGGTAGAGGGAGAAATCCTTCTCCCAGGATTATCAGACCATTTCAAGTGTTGGGACAAGTCGGCAAGGTGGTGTATCAGTTGGCTTTACCACCACCATTGGAGTGGATCCACAATTTATTCCATGAATTTTAACATTTTTTGTACCTAAATGATGACTCCCAAGTCATTGACTGGGGGTAGTTGGATGTTGAGGGAGACACACCGTTCATGGAGCGACCATTAAAAATCAAGGATCATAAGGATAATGTGCTTCATGTATAGAACATTTCATTGGTTCTTGTGTTGTGGAGGCATGGTGGCCTCAAGGAGAGAAATTGGTAGAGAGGACCATATATTTATTCCCAGTACCTAGAGAAATTTTGAGATCCTATTCTAAGATTTCCATGATGTTATTACATTTTTTTTCTTTTTTAGTGATGTAATGAATTATTTTTTGAACTATGATATGAGTTGTTTCCTTTTCCCTATAAATGTGTATGATAATTACAATGTGTGGGGAACAGAGGACCAGATTCCAAATCAATATGCCTTAGTGCTGATGCGATTAAACCTGTGTTGGTGAGTCAGTGTAGCCCAAATGGATAGTTTCTAGAAATGGAGGTATGAACTCCATAATCCATATGTCATGATAGTGTGATATTTGAGGATTGCGTGGTTATTTAGTGTGATATCAATTGGGAGGTGTTATTGGATGTCCAGGTTTTATTTCCTTTTTCGAGAAACTCAAGGTGGTTTATCCCTGAGAGGTATCTTTCTGGGTGGTTTTTTGGACTCCTCCCTTTTTTTGGGTTTACTATTGAATTTCTCAGGGGTGATAATAAATTGAGAGGTATTTGATGTAATCGAATAGAACTCCCTGGTCAATTAAATTGTAAAATTTTAGTGTTTTGGGGTCCTAAACCCCAATAGAATGTCAAGATGGAATCAATTTCGGTGACAGGGTGTCACTGTGGTGTCACATATCGGTGCCACTAAGGGGTGTCAGATTTCGTTCCCCAATTGTCCCATAATATCGCATTTATGTTTAATTACTTATTTTAATGTGGTTTAAGCCCATTTCAATGCTAGTAAAGGATATCTTAAATCCCATAAGAGTGGGAAAAAGATTTTCATAACAAAATATGTGGATTTTTATCCGTTTTACACTATTTGTCTTGTTTCCAGTTATGCCCATGTTATACATTTTTTATTGTTTAAATGTATCCAATTAACTCCCAACCCTGGGATGGTATATATAATTCTCTCAAATAGAATTATTATTTCTCAATTAATTCCAAGATGTGAAACCACCCAACCTCATAGTCAAACGATAATCCTTTTTTCACGCACCTTGAAATTTCATTTTCCATAACTCTAGGATTGGTCTATTTATCACACCATAATCTTCTTCTTCTGTGATATCTTCATTTCCATTAGTGCTCTTTGAGTCCCTCTTTCGGAGATGTGTCGTTCTTAAATGAGATCCCTCATATTCAGTTCTTCGAGGAGATTCCCATCACGTGACCCTAGTTCATAGTGCATGGAGAAAACATCGATCCATGATCATTTAAGTAGGGGTTCTTCCTTCGTATCTCTTTACTCTACATCATGAAGGGTGGGAATGATGATGTTACATCAGAACATATATAAAAATAACATTAATGAAGATAATAAACTTGTTTATAGAGAATGAAGGGGTCAGAAAGTTGATGATGTATATATATTTTACCTTAGTTTTTATGATGTGAATTGTATAGGATCATTTCCACTATAAATCGTGGTCGTTGGTGGTCATTTTTACACACTAATGAAGCTTTATTTCCTTTATAATCTTGTGATTGAATTAATGCAACATGGAAACATATTAATAATGTAAACATGGTTGATTAAATGGTATCCTAGTGGATAAGAACCCATGTTTGATCACCTCAGTTAACTAAATGGAATGACGGAAATCAAAAAATGGTGTTGACTAAATATGAAAAAATCCATGATATGTTCTTGTTATATGCATGTTTTTATGTTTGGTGTTAGTGGGGTGACGTAGAGGGGACTTAAATATGAAGTTTGGAGGTTGTTTTTTTGTGAATATGAGGTCTTGCGGAAATGCCGGTAAATGTTATAGACCTGGTATGTTGGGGTTTTTCTTGTTCCAGTAATTCAAGGGATCACACAGAATCCCATTTTGAGGATTCTATTTTCAAGGGAATTAGAATTGAATGGTTAAATTTCATCTTGGATGTTTATTTCAGTTGTTTATTTTTCTTGTTTTTATTCCTATTAGTTTCCCGATAGTGAATGAATATTTAAATGGAATCACTTGGACATGATAACGAGAATGGGTATAATGGGAAACCGATTTCCCCAAAATGGGTTGTTCTCTGGTTGAGGTTGTGGTGTACTTGTTCATGTAAGGATCGTAGTAAGAGTGGTTGTGTACGAGATTGTTATTGGTTTCATGACCCTTATGTTAGTATGAGTGATTGATTACCTATATATAATGACTTTTGTTCTGGTGTTTCTTATAATCACCCCACCAATATTTATCACTTCATTAAACACCCCCATTTCAAGGGGGGACGGTGTTTTCCCAACATTACTATGAGTGGATATTTATTAGCTCTTTTATTCTCCCTCTACCATGTAGTCGATGATTCGTTTTATAGGATATGGTGACCTAAGTTTCAATACGGATCAAGACTTTTTGGGCAGGTTGTGTTGTTGTGAATTGGCCCAGGTGTGTTCTGGCATATTTGTTTTCCCAATGTCTTCGGAATGAGTCCCAGTTTTCTTCGAGTGTGGCAGTGATTTTTCGGGCCTATGTGTCTTCCGGTATGGTAGTGGTTGTTGTGTACCATGTGTCTGTGGGCATGCTTATGTATAGTTTGGTGGACCATGTTTTTTTGGGCATGATCAACGTGTGGTTGGGATTGCCCAAATGGTAGTTGTTGGGGATGGTTGTGGGACTGTAGTGGGACTACATTGTGATTTTGTGGGGAATATGTGATGCATAAAATGTTCTAAATAACAGGAGGGAATGTGTTTTGGGGTATCCAAATATCAATGTGTTATTGATATTATTTTACATGAATTTCATTATTTGGGGAGTGTGCCTTGGTGTGGTTTGTGGATAGTTTACCTTGAAAGGTTTTTGGTTACCTCTAATTCTCATCAGGCAATAGAATGTATCCCCACTTGTGCACAAGATATTTGGTTTCCCAAACCGATGATACTTATACACTCACCCTACGTGTATGAAACTGAATTTATATTTCCTGGAGGACATTGAAGACCATGTCGGGCTTTACTAGCATGGGAATCGGGATAGTTGTCTCGACTTCTTTTTTCCCTTTTGGTACGTTACCTTAGAGTTTTTCCTGAAATTTGTTTCAGTTTATTTTCATCATATATATGGGAATGGATTTTTGGATTAACATTTATCATTAGTTATTAGTGTTTTAGGTATTTACTATATTATCTCCTGATTGTGTTCTATAAAGAGGGCAATGCATTTCATTTCTATGAGATTATATACCCTTGGTTCATGTTGCCACTCTAGGGCCTACTGAATGGGGGAATCATGGGTCATTATCTCTCCTTCACCTTTAATAAGGAAGGGGGAATCGTTCCTTCCATTATCTCATCTTGGATAACATGTTTCATGAAACAAAAATATCTTTATTTTAATGATCCCAGATCAAGTCTACAATGATATTAATGTGTCTCATGATTTTAGGTTGTTAATGTTTTTTGAAAAAAAATAAATTAATACATTTGAAATATACAATAATAACCTAGGATATGTATTTTATTATTATCATGTGAAAAATTTAAACTTTTCATGAATTTCAAGTAACTCTGTGGAGTTGACCACACATTATACTAAATCTATCTGCATTAACAAACTATATAACATGTTTTAGATAAGAAAACTATATTAATTTAATGTCTTTATTGATCGTAAAAGTTTTTCTTATTTGGAAATTAGAAAAACATTACTAAATATAAAATCATCCTATAATTAAATAGGGATGTGATTAGAATGTGTACAAATGTGTTGAATGTGTGAATCAAAGAATTGATAGCATAATGGAAAATACATACTAGATGATCAAATCATGATACCCCTCTCATGTATGTAAAATTTTCATCAAGTAAGGATATAACTATATCTAAAATTGTAGGGATATTGTGAATATTAATCATTATATCAATACGAAATGAACTAACCTCATGAATGAATTATCCAAATCTGAAAATAGATTATATGAACTGATCATTCCAACTTACCATGTCCTATTGGCATGCCATAAAACAGTTCTTTAAATAAATATAATTGACATATCTCACTTAGTAGTGGTGACTTTCAAATCTAAAACTTATAGTTTTAGTGCTTTAATTGAAGCATTAGAGAAATTGTTAATTCATTGATCATTCTCCAATGGTTAAATTTGGATGTTATTATTTATGAATAATTAATATTTACAATATGTTTTATGAAGAGAAAACATGCTCTTACAGAGAATAATAGAGGAAACTACTCATGTACCTATCCTAAAAACACTCCTTTAAACAACATCATGACTGTATGTTTTTTAAAACCCCTGATGAAACGTGGTTGATCACCTTATAAATAATAATTCATAGGACTCATGGACAACTAATGCTATTTGGATAGAGCTTCACCACATTTATATTATCTCAAAACTCATTATCATCCAATTTATGATTTATATTTGATCTGTATTTTTTATTTCTCTATTTATCTATAGAACATAGTCTAGTGATATGAACTATAGAATGAATTATACTATCACAAATCCGTTCACTTATATTCAACAGACAGCTATAGAAGAGGCTATGTTTGAATTGTACTTTTTTTGTCCCGCAAATAACTATGGAAGAGGATCGATGCCTAGATAGTATTGTTTAGTGTTGTTTTTAAAACCTAATATACATTATGGGGCATTTTATTTAATAATAAATTGGTTGGAATAATTTTATTTCAATTTAAGTAAATTTAGTGTCGTGTTGAGACATAACCCCCTGTTTATAATTTTGATGTTCCTTATTTTATAGTTTTGTATTCTTTATTTTTAAATAAAAAATGTTTTATGTTTTTTATGTATTAAATAAAAATTTATTCAAATAGTTTAGAATTACATTTCATTTATATACTGTATTTTTTTATCTAAATTTTTTTTCCAATGTAAAAATGATTTTTCAAAAAAAAAATTACTTGAATATTGATCATAATATTGAGAATATATTTTATTGAAAAAATATATCATTATAATAGTTTAGTAAAAATGGAATATTTTAAATCATGGGGGATTTATTGTTTAATTTTTTTAACAGTTATTTTATTGGAAATACATTTCAACCCCTCCCATCTACAATTGTCCAGTATGACTTGAATTAGGTATAATGCCTCTTCTAAAATATCTTTTTACTAGGATCTTGTATTATCTAATGATCATAAATTTATGCAATATCTAAACATAATTGTTTACTTTTAATCATATAAAAAAGAAGCTTTGATTAATTGGATACCTTATTTAAAGAAAAAATTATTCTTAATTGAGAATTAAAATTAAAATTCCTTTAGAAATTGTAGTCTTTGGTATATAGACTATTATTGATGATATATATGAAAAACAAAATATTCCTGAGATTCATGGATTAATTCTAGTACGATAGTTTGTGATTGTGTTGGAAAAGTGATGAATGGTTTGTATTTTTCTTTAGGGGAACATAAATTTAGAATAATATCTGCCTGTGAGGCAGCTTTTGTGATTTGGGATACTCTACCAATTTCACATGAAGGAACTTCAAATGAAAAAAATCACATAGAATACTTATACTATTAAATATGATATATTTGAGATTTTGCGGGATAAATCCATTTCTAACTTGTATTATAGGTTCAATTATATTTTCAACATGATGTAGGCACTGTGAAAACTTATTGATTAAAGGGTTAAATTAGTACAAATTCTCATATTCTTACTAGACAAATGGTGAGAAACATTTGTTTCCATTAGATAGTCCTATGACATTAGTAAAATAATAATAAAGAAACACATTTGATATATCAAGATGTATGAAGAATAACTAATAGTTAACAATGAGTAACTAGATAAACCCACGATCAAGTAAGTAGCCTTTATAACATCTGACATAAAACTAACTGAGAAAAATCCAAGTTGAAAACTCATATAATGAAGAATCACATTTAGATAAAAATGATGAAATGAATCATCTAGAAAAAAATTTACGAAATTATACATGGTAAATAATTTCTTCAAAAAAATCCAATTATAGAGGATTGTAGTAAAACAAAATTAAGTTGAGAAAGAAATGGAAAAATGTTTACATAGCCAACGATGTGAGATACTATGACTGTAAAAGAAAAAGGTTATGTTAATGAATGAAATCCCAATATCCAATATAAAAATCTATAGGGAGAATGGAAAAAAATAAAAAGTCTATAAAAGTCACTTTGTGCCCTTGATAATAGTACATATTATTAATACTTGTCATGATAAGAGAAAAGTGAAATGGACAATATGTATTTCATGAAGAACACATATGAGGAATCAAATATTTATCTTTCATATCATTGTAAATATTTCAAACCATATTACAATGAACATAGTGGTGAAAATACGTCTAGAGTATATTTATGTTAATACTCTAACAAGATGGAATATACATTTAATAAATTTAAAGATAAATATAAAATATTCAAGAAGCATCATGTTTTTTCTTTTCACATAAACACTTATCTTATAGTAGAAAGATATAAGAATACAACATTGTTAAAAAAATAATTATCCAACATTATCTATTGAAAAACTAAAAACATAACAAGAGAGATTCACTAATGGATGAAAAATACTAACTTAGATTCCATGTAAACAAATATATATTAAATATAATAAAATAATTGGATATCAACCTAGATAGAAGATAATATATAAAAAAATATTTTTAAAGTTCAAATCTTTCCATATCAATGGGTATTTATTATTTTAATGGATCTAAATATTAATTTATAAAATTATAATGTGTTATTATATGAAAGGAGTAAAACTATTATTGATTCAAAAATAATTTATTACTTATCTCTATATAACTAAAAAATTTGGGTTCTAAAACAACTTTGGTTTTAAATATATTTTCTAGGAAACCTTTCTAAAGAGTTCTTTTAAGAATATTTTGTTTTTAAATAGAGTATTTTCTATAAAATTAATGGGGTCTACTCATGATTTGGGAAAATAATTTATGTGGGTGCTGTAAAAGCCACTTTTTGTGATAATTATAATGTAATAATAATATTAATCAAAAAAATTAGTAACTATAGTAAAATTGTAATTTCTAAAATTTTATATGTAGGTGGGTTAAATTATATTATTTTTATAACTTCACAATTTTGTGATGAGAGTTTTCATTTCTATTTTGGAAAACGTTCATGAATATTGTTTGATGACAAACATGTTTTAGTATTACAGCTATGAAAAATGAAAATTTTTATGTTATTGATTTGAATTATATATTTTCTATGAATGATTCATGTTTAATGTAGTTTCATAATGATTCTTGTCTTTAGAATAGAAGACTTTTTCATTGGAATATAAACTCTCTTAGAATGAAAACTATGAATGGATTATTCAAGGATCAACCTAATTTATAAATACCGATATACAATGTATGTAATTCCTATAAAAATGGAAAAAATAAAAAAATCTATATCAAACCAAAGAGAGATGTATAAAATTCTCTTACATTAGATATATTTCACAAGGAATTTTTTTATCATTTAATTTTTTCTAGTTTAATAGGAAAAATTCATTCATATTTGATAGTGGAATATTATTCATGATATTCATGGGTGTTTTCCTTTTTCAAAAAGTGTAGATCATTCCAATTTTTCAAAATATGCATGATTTTTATACAATCGTAGTCAATTTAGAATAAAAACCATAAGAAGTTATTATGGATATTGGTTTGAATATAAATAGTTTAAATAATTATTCTCACAACATATATATTATCACATATTTTCTACTCCTATGACCCCATAGAATAATGGTGTAGTATATAGAAAAAATAAAACCCTTTATGAAATTTCTCAAACAATGCTCAATGATTATAATTTATTGGTTTAATTTTGGGAAGAGAGTATTTGTACATACTTCTATATAATCAATATAGTGATAATTACAACACTTTTAAAGAAGATACCAAATTAATTATGGAATGGAAAAAATAAAAATTAAATCACATTAGATTTTTTATTTGTAAATTATTTATACTCAACACAAAAATAAATTTAGTCATGTTTTCATCAAAAAGAGATGATTTAATTATATATAGATATTCTAGAACATGGAAATAATATAGTGAATTTAATTAAAGGTATAACATTTTGGAGGAGTCTCTATATTTCAAGTTTGATGTGACAGATCTGTATGATCCAAAGACCCCTATAGAAGTTGTTTCGGATGATATTTCAAAATTGGATATTAGAGATAAAACTTGATATGATTATTCAAGATCTTATGAAAAGAAATATCCCAATATTGATGAAAAAATTGAACCAACACCATTGGATGAATATGATGTTTCAAGCACTTTTATTCTTAGATATAGTTAGAACCCATAGATTTAACCAATTAAATGAGGTTTTTAGAGACCTAATTAAAGGATATTGGACTATATATTGCTATATAAACTACGTTGAATGATAATATTTTAGGTCTTATATTGAACATATGATGATCAATGAAAAATGTAATTATAAAATTTGGCAAATGGAAATGTGTGAATAATTATATCACATTGATAGAAATAGGGACTGAGAACTAGTTGAAATACCCAATGAAAACCTAACTATTGGAACTAAATGGGTGTTTAGAAAAATGGTTAAAGAATTATGTACTATAATTATAAATAAGTCATGATCAGTTCCCCAATTTTATAGTCAAGAAGAAGGTATTTACTATAAGGAAACCTTTTCATTAGTTTTCAGGATTGTATCCGTCAGAATGTTAATTACCTATAATCACATTTGGATTTTAAATTATATAAAATAGAGGGAAAAGTGAATTATTAAATTGTTATATTGTTAGGTCTATTTTTGTTAAACAACCCCATGTATTTGACAACCGTTTCCTTCATAATATTGTTATTAAATTAAAAAATATATTTATATTTTTTTAAACACGATCCTATGCCTTGGTATGTTAGGCTCAACTCAATTTTGATTTATAATGTTTTCACTAAAATAATAGATAACCTACCTTTATTTATTAATTTAACATCAATTTTTTTAATATTATAAATCTATGTTGATGAAAATATTTTTTCATCATCAAGACATTCATTGTGATCTGAGTTTTAATCATAAATTTATTTTTGGTTTTTATATTTTCTAAAATAAAGGTAAATTATTTTAAATAGATTTATATAAACTAATGTTATTTTAATTTTTATTAAATAGTACTACTAATGGAAATGATAATCCCATGTGTACAGGATGTAAATAGTATCATGATGAAACTCTGAAAAAAATTGATCAAACCACTTATTGAAGTATGAATAGATGTTTACTAAACATAAATATTAGTGGGAATCATATAATTCTTTGTGTTTTTATGTGTCCTCATTTTCTAGAGAATACAAAATAGTCAAATTTATATGTTGGAATGTAATTTTCAAATAACTACAAAATATAACTCACATAGGAATTTATTATTGCGTCGAACAAGTTTTTTATTTAGTCAATCATTCAGATAATAATTTTTTTTTGTTTTATGTAAGATAGAAAAATAAATTATTGAACATTTTAGTTCATGGGGAATTCTATAGTTTCGTAGTGTAGTAAGAAATAAATATTTGTTTCACTATTGACTGATGAAGAAAAGTACATAGCATCAAGTAGTTTTTTCACATAGTCATTGGAAGAAACATTTATTATAATAATATGGATTTCAATTAAAAAAAATCTCATATAATTTGATATAATACAAGTATGAAAAATTATTATAATAATTATATATCAAATTCTATGAAATACTAACATTAACATAAGACATTATTTTTTGATAGATCATTTTTCAAAAAGATGATATAAATCATGAGTTCTTTTCTATAGAAAATTAGATTGTTGATATATTTACAATGCTCTTGGATGTTAAGATAATATATTATATCATAAATTAATTTGAAATGAAAAATTCAATCTACCTATTTAAATTTATCATTAGTTGTAAAAATCATATTTTATCTTTTCACCTTGGTTTTTTATCTTTTCAGGACGTAAATATTTTGTGTACTTCACACAATTTTCACACCAGCTAATAATTTATTTTATAAAATCTATATAAAAACATTTACTAGTTGTTCATGATGTCAGTATACGTTCAATGAAAAATTGTTGACATTGTCACTATGCATATCATTATTATTCATTCGCATGGTCACTACTTCCTACTATGAATATTTCATTCATATAGTAATCATACATACTATGATGTTGTGATTTGTATTCCAACCATACTTTTAATTCCAGGAATCTACAATCAAGGGTTCCAGGAGAATATTTTAAAGGAAATTCATTGAAATGTATTATTATTTTACTCCCTACATGATTAAACACGACCTTTGGATCCATATTTGAATCAATTACTATATTTAAAAAAAGTTAAATATATATTTTTTAATCCACAACTTCAATTTATATATACATTTATAGATTTAATTCTTTCTCTTTAACCCAAAATTTTCAGTTTCGAACCTCTCAAATTATCCTAGGTCTTTCGAGAAAGCAAATGGACCCAGAAATTACATGGATGCAGTGCATATTAGAAACCAAATTTATTATTCGGTTGAATCCATTTAAGAATATGTAGATATAAAATGATATATTTGACATGATAGTGATGCATAAAAATACTCACCTTGTCTGTTTTCTAGACTTTATAAAAATTTAAATTAATCTATAATAGTTTTAATTGAGTAAATCACTAGAATGGGATGAGATTATGTATTAGGGTTGGACCAGTTGGTTTGAAGAGAATTGTATGTTATTCTATCCAAAAAATGTAATGAAATTTTATACTCCAATATAATTTATTCCCATATAAAAAATGATATTGTTAATACAATGGTTAATTGGGAAGTTCTGGAGTTATCTATGATGAAATGCGAAATTTTCATTGTTGTGCCACACAAATAAGAATATGAGGATTTCCAAAGTTCATATATAATAAATAATTATCTATTTTAGTTTAAAATGTTCATAGAAGAAAAACCAGGTATTGGAACCCCCATGAGAAAATTCTATTTTGTGCTATATGGAGAAATTAGATTACTCTAACAAATAGAATTTCCATTAATTGTGGTTGATTATTATCAAATAAATATCATTAAAAATCATTTGTTATGGTATTCTGATGATAATGAGATTTCATAAAAATCATCAACTCAATTGAGTTTTTTCTTGAGACAGGTCCCTGTAAATACATTTTAGTTTCAAGGAAAAATACATCTGCTATAATTAATTCTTGAAAATATATCAAAAAATTAATTGTGATGGGTCCATAAAAAATAACAAATATTTATGGATATATTGATTCATCTCAATTACTAATTATGAAAAAAATATAAATAAATACAAAAAAATTAATTCATATATAAAAATTGTATAATTATTAGAAATAATTAAAAAATAAAAAACAATAATTATTGGAGTCCACTTGGTGGATTCCTCTAATCTAACTATATTTAAAAAGATAACATTGATGGGGATATTATTGGAATTCACATCCCCTCGGGATGTGAAGGAACTTTTTTACTCATCGTGGATTCGTCAAGGGTTGTTTTTATCACTCCATTACAATTAGAATGACATATTAGGATGAGAAATTTCCCCTGAGATAATTTATTCACTACGATATTCATTATAACTGGACACCATTGTCGCTTGAATATAACTTTGAAGTTGCTGTGAAAGATTTGAATGTGAGGACACTGGATGTACCGTGGGTAATTCAGTTTTTGGGTATAGTGTCTCAAAAAGAGAACTCACGTCAATTTGGAAGTCTCCCACCAATATCCAGAATCAAACCAAGTAGCGGATGTGCTAACCAAGAAGGTTTTTACTGAGAAGGGTATGAATTGGTTTTTTATAACATTAAATTACTTGGAAGTAGTGATGAATTTCGATATGTGTGGCAGGATCCACGGTTGGTTATGTAATAACCCCTTGAAACTCAGACTCTGCTTTTCTTATTTTTTTCATTCTAATATATTTTAATGGGTCTGACATTTGCTAGATCCTATGATTTCTTGGTATATCATATATAATATATTTATCATCCAAAATTATAAATCATCCAAAATCAATAATATAAATCAAATGGTGTCATGTAGATGAGGTTCACTCAAAGGATCATGGGGAGGAAACGTCATGACAATGACATGTGCTATACATTACAAATACTCCAATAGAGAAAGACCTTACCCCCTCATAATAGGTACATCATCTTATGGATCAGATGAATCAGTCACATCGGTTGGATGGCCAGTATCAATGTGAGAATAAAATAGACCATTAAGGGAATCTTTAGCTATCTGTAACAAACAATTTTACTAGCAGCGAATTTATAATAAAAATATGAAATATAAAAAAATTAATATATATTATAATATAATAATCATACTTATATGAAAATTTTAATAAAAATATCAGTTTTAATACAATAATATATACCATAATATATTAATTACATGTAAATAAATAATAGAACATAATAATTTATCCTGTAGTTTTTGTTAATATAGATATAAATATAAAAATAAAATTAATATCATCAAAATTATAAAAATCTGAGATGTGAATAATTTTTAATAATGAAATAAAATATAATAAAATAATAATTTATGACATTAATGAATTAACATAATAGATCATTGGGTCCATCCATTAGAAACAAACAATTTTACATATAAATAATTATTAATAAAATGTTAAAATAAGAAAATAATAGACACCTGATTATAAAACATAAATTTTAATACTCTAAATCATTTTAATTATGGAAAATTTAATTATCCTCTTCTTCAAAGTTGTCAACTTCTATAATAATGTTATTTTCATCACTGCTTATTATGTCATCATCATTACCAAAAGCATCATCCCGTAACTTTGCGGTTTCATCATCAATATTTATATATTTTCACTTAAGAGATAATATTGGCGTTGTTTCGTGGTAAAATTAAAAATGTTTTAGTTCTACAGAAATATTTTCATTTCTAATAAATTTACAATCATGTGATTTCATTTTTAAAAAACTACACGACTCCTTTAAATCCCTTGAAACATTAAAGTAATTTATATTAAAAAATTTATGTTCTGGAAGGTGTCGAAAAAATGGTTCATTTGATGTAAGAATATATTTTTTTAATTTAAATGGCCCCATGTCATGGATGAACTCACAACCCTATATCAGAATCAAACTAATGATATTTTATCATTGTTGCATAATTTGGTCCCATATAACATTACTTAATTATTTCATCTGGCATACCATGAAAGTCAACATCACTTTTTTAATGATGATATCCTTCCAAAATGCACAACTATTAATTACATTATTTTTGTGTTTATATATGTTTGCGTGGAATTGAAATCCATTATCCATATACTGATTATATGATTTTACATATTTGGATGGAGGGTTTTTGAGCAATCATAACTGAATGAATATTTTATTTTCATGTTTTCTTTCATGAAGAAAATAAAACATAGTAATAATAGATATCATTAGAATATTGATTTATTGTTCTATCAAAATAAACGTAACCAATGAGTCTTTGAAATCAATAATCAAAACCTTGATAAACTCATTTTTCAAGATTAAAAAATTAATTTTGGATGATTTTTTTTTGATGAGGGCATCAAATAGTATAAAAAACTAATTTACCAAAATGTATCTACTATAAAAATTTAAAAAAAATTATAAAAATTTGTTCCTACAAATCATACAGTGTAATTTCTTCACAATACGTAATATCATATGTTTGATCTATGTGTGGTACTTTATCTTAATATCATCCTTCACGATAACCACAAAAAACAAGGCTATAGTTGTTAAAAACTGATAGTTAATGGTCAATAACTTCATCAACATTTTCCATATTATGAAACATCTGGGAATGTCTTGATGGAAATTTTGATTGAAAAAAACAGAAGTATAAATTATACATTTTTTCCTGGAAGTATGATTCTACAATTGACCATTCAACTACATCATAGTTACACACATTTTCTTTATATTTTACAAACATAAATCAAATGGGTATTTCCATTGGAATTATACTGGAGATATATATTTATCCTCATAATTAAAATGAAATATTAAATGTTTCAATGAGACAAATAGTCCTAGTAGGAATATTTTCTCAAATTTACATGTAATTAAAACAATATCTTTTAACACCATTCAAATTTCATCATAATGTGATGTTTTTTCAAAAATATCTTGGATGAAATATGATATTTTGATAAACACGTCCCATATTTAAGAGCTAAATAGCCTTGTAAGACTAATAAGAAGTAATTTTTCCATTATGACATGGTAGTCTTGTATTTTTTAGTAAATAAAATTCTCATTTTTGAAATTGAAGGAAGAATTATGAAATGTAACCAATTGGTAACCTGAAATATCTAACTAATTGAAAAAATACTAAATGAATTTCATTGTAATGTTTGAAAGTTTAATTCGGCTTCATTAATTTTTTTTATATTTCGTCTTCAAATAATTCAAGTTCAAGATGTCTAAATATATGTGCAAGATCTAATTGTTTCTTTATATTATATTTTTTCGTATCGAGTTTGTCCAACATAGTATAAAATATTTTTAAAAAAATCCCTTCTCAGTGTGCATTACATATATCTTTTGAATAACCAACAAATCAGACAAATATAGAGGGTCCAATGAAATACTATACTATATCAAAATATGACCTCTCCCAAAATTATTATTTTTATTCATTTATGGTTGATCCAAAAGTTACATGAGGTTATGAAGATATAATATATTTTACATGAATACCATAGATCACAAATATAGGTTCATGTATTTCAATTATAACTTTTGAAAATATATTTAGGTTCATTTATGAAGGGTGATCTAGATGAAGAAATCTTTGATTGAATTCATGATAACTTTTCTTTAACCCATTACCAATAATAAAGTATTTGTTTTTTGCCATGAAATAAATACACAATTTCAAACCATGTGTACCTCATAAAAATAAAAATACATACAAAGGAAATTAATTGATCATCCATACTAATGAAACCTTTACTGTAAAATTATAATCTATAACTGTATCAAATGTAGTCAAATCATTATTCCAAAACAGAAATAACATTCTAATAAGTGGTTTTAAATTAACATCAATATTTTTATTTTTTTGTCCTGAAATTGATAGGACTAGATATATAAGTGGTTTATTCATCAAAATCCAAAGAGTTATGTTTTATGGAGAAACGAAAACATTCCAAAAAGAATATTTACTGATGTAAGCACCAAATGGACAAAAACCATCATCAGAAAGACCCAATAATATATTACGTGTTTTTGATGAAAAATAGAATATATCATATCAATGTCTTCACATAAATAACCATCACATTGGTGGTTTAATATTTTACAAATAAAAATACATGATTTATGTTTTTTCATCACTGGAGTTGTTTTTTGAGACAAAAATAAATGATATAAATGAGCTGTAATTAAAAAAAACCAAAACTGCTTCACATGAAAAATGGAAGATTTTTTCCCATTTATTCATCGATTATCCACATGTTAGCCAATTAAAAAATTATTTAAAGTAACTATAATAAAATATTTAGTAATGTCAACATGTGTGAGTCTTCTAATACCCATGAACCAGATTTTGGACCAACATATTTATTTCATTGAAACATATAGGTAAGGCATTTTAATCTAAAAACAATGATTTATCTAATGATTAAATATTATCTTAGAAAATATTTAACGTTCTAAAATTTGGTTTAATAGAGAAAATTTTTGTAATTTTTTTTACTCATCTAGAATCATGGATGAAAGAAAGCCACATGATATTTCAACAAATTACAAAAAATGAGGAGGTTCTGATAATGGATTTTGAAAAAGATGGATTTAGAATCCAACAAAAATTATTTTCTATTGAATTCTTGTCACCTTTTTCATACCAAAATATATAATGTTTTAAAATACATAAATGTTGAAGATGAAGTCCAAAATTTTCAAAAGATACAAATATCCTAGGATCACATTTCGTATATTATCATTTAATTATTTCTTAAAAAAATTCTGAATTCCATGACAGAAATAATATAAAAATCAAACACACTCAATTTTTATAGGATTTATACTATATATGATTATTTTTTTTATGTGGCATTCAATCAGGATAGTGTAACAGAAACTAGGGTCCACTTAATAATTTAATACTTATCTAAAAAAATTGAAAAATAATTATTATTATTTCTCATTGTGTCTGATTGAAAATTATTATTACATTTTAATACCTAAAAATATTATTTAAAATATAATCACAGTGAGGTGATGGGTTGGAATTAGATTCGTGGGCCCATCGTGGCTATGTAAAAATTGAATAAAAATATTAAATATTTTATTTTACACACACACTATTTTATAAAAATAATAGAATATCTCTTAAAGGGTTCCTTATATGGGAAATTTATGACTGCATTTAGGTAAGGGTTACAAAGTATACCCTAGGCATGACATAAATCTTATGTGCGTCGGGTGTTTAGTTACAATGCATGTGAGAGTAATTCATTTAATATTATTAATATAATTTTTTATAAAAAATATATGTTTCTCCAAAAATGTCCATCAAATGAATAATTAGAGACCACCCTTAGTTCTGGGATGTTGTGTTTAACATATACATGAAAAAAAATTTGGGAATGTTTGGTGTTTTGTAACATCATTAATGATGGTAATTAATTTAATATTTATATTATAATTTCAAAATAAATAATTTATCTATCACCATAATGGTGTGTCGTATCTATAATATTACACCATTGTTAGGTCGATGATGATGAGTTTACCCTTGTTACAAAACAACATTTTTGAGTGTTGGGTGTTTCATAATATCCAATGTCAGGGTACCCATTTTAGTATATTTTTTAATAATATATATATATTAAATCATTTATATAAATTATTACTAAAAATTATTTAATTTACTACAAAATTTATACAAATTATTGATATTTTTAATAGTTGTTATTATTTTCTATATTTTTCTCTAGGTATGAATTTTTTTCTCTTTATCAAAATATTTTTTATTTTTCACTAGGATATTTAATTATTTACTAATTAATACTATTTATTTAATATTTAAAACAAAATAATATATATATATATATAAATTTTAAAAATTTATAGTAATTTTTATTATTTATTTTACAAGTCCTTACAAATTATCGTAACATTATTAGGTATTAAAATTATTAATAAATTCTTTTATATAACATTAATTTTTTCTTTGAATTATTGATATTGTCTAATTATTTTTTAATTTTTATAAATCATTTAATAATTATTTAAATTCTTTTAATTATTGTCATATATTAAATAATTAGTATATATTATGACCTCTTAATTAATAAAAAAACATCAAATATATTATGAGTTTTTTAAAAACAAATATACATATCTATTCAATATAAACAATTAAATATATATATGAAACCTTAAAAATTGTTTTAAAACTATTATATATATATATATATATATCATGATTTATTAATCAAATTGCATTTTACATGTTATTTAAGATAAACAAGTAAATCAAATCATTAAAAATATACATACATGCATATTTATATATATATCTAAAACATTATTTTTTTTCTTTAAACATTTATATGTGTGTCTGTGTATATATTTAACAAAAACCCTACAAGTTATTTTGAAACATTTATATGTGTTAAAATTATATTATACATATATATATAAATATATATTAAAAACCTCACATGTTTTTAATAAAAAAATATAATTATATATTTATTAAAAACCATACATGTTTTTTAATAATTTATATATGTTTATTCACAAGGATAAAATTATATATTTATATATATTACAAGATTTAAAAATTAATATAAATACAACACAAATATCTTGACCCTTTTTTAAATAAATGTACATATCATGTTTGTAGTTACATACTTACAAAATACACACAAAGACACACACACACACACATATATATATATATATATTTATGAAATATGTTATATGTTTTTTTAATACATTTATATTTTTTTATTTTTAATTATAATATATATCTTTATACAAAAAAATATATATAAATTAAACAGATTAGAATAATACCAAAAAATCAATTGAAACAACATGTGTAGGCTATGTTTACACGAAAATTAGGAATAATAAATTTTTAGAAATACTAAATACTAAATGAACCGTTAATATAAAATTAATTTTTTAACCAATGATTTTATTAAACTAAATGATGAATTATAAAATGAAGAAATCAAAAAGGTGACTTGGGGAATCCGTACCAAGATGATTAGAACCTGTATCTACAAAAGGTTGACTGTAATAGAGAATTTCGGAGGGGAGAGGTAGACCATCATACACCATGGACCACTAGGAAGAAGGATATTAACTAGAGGGAGCTGAATAAGGGAGTTAATATGTTATAATTTAATGTTAATTGTGAAAAAATTAAATCTATCATTAAAAAAATTCATCAAAATTATTTACTATGGGGAATATTGTCTATCGCTAAAATATCCTTCAAATGACTGTTAGTTATGGAATTAAACATTAGTTATTATTATTCATCACATCATATTTTTATGGTGGCTGGCAGAAATTCCCTATAACGATATTTGTGGCAGAACATTATTCTATTGAAAATGATGACTTTTTGGAAAGTAAAAATCCCATGTTGCAAATAATTACTTTTTCAAGACTCTTTATAATAGTTTACTTTACCTTTTCAAATAACAACTCCCAAATAGCCTATTTTCATGTGGTGTTGTAAAGTTTATCCAGTGTGTAATTTTTTTAGGGTATTTTAATTTTATGAGGAACAATGATCTATTTTTCATTTTTCTTTTGAAGAATAGTTTTCATATTATTCTATACATATATTTCATGAGTGATAATTTTGAGTTCTATAATCCTACATCAAATAATTTTTATCTTCCCCACCCTATGTTTATTTTAGTCTTATTGGAGTCCAAAGGCATAGTTCCTTAGGGGGGAATAATTACCTTATGAGACGGTTTTTATCATACTAAGAATATTTTTAGGAATATGAATGTTAATTGGAGACCATAGAAAAGAGAATTGGGAGTAGTACCAAAAAAATTTATGTAACATTTAATCCAGTGAAGAACCTAGTTATACATAATGATCTTGGGGATACAGGTATTGAACTAAATGAGACTGTTTAATATTTAGAAGATGAGGTGGATGTCGGTGAGAATAATGAAGTATAAGAGTATGAAATTGTATATTTGTTCAAATAACCGATAGATATATATAATGATAGTACATCAGCTTTTAATACCCTAAAATTTCAACCTCCTAAATCTCCCTAACATTTTAGATCACATGAAGAAGTTCTTATCTCTATGGGTTTGGTTGTCATGGATGTATTTGTCAGTGGAAATAAGACATAGTTGGATGACTTTGTTCAAGTAAATGAAATTAAATCAGGTGGATCACCAATTATTGGAGGTAGACATATGTATCATATACAAAAATCACCTTCTATAGGGTATAAATACCCTAGATTTATTTTTTTGGGTCTAGATTATCCATATTATGATGATGATGAGGATGATGATTATGATAGGGGATGTTCATTAGGACATGGTGGACCTACAATCCCTTTATCTCAAAGTTTTATGGAGGGATATAGTATTTATTCTATAGATAAAAAAGAGATTATTTAGGTATCTCATTAGAGGCCTTCAGTTTACCAAATACTTCCTGATATCTTTGGCCTTACTCCAACCAAAGAATGTGATGAAACTATGGAGGGAAGTTCTCATGGTGAGGATATTGTGGGTGGTTCTCTTGTTGTTCATACGTAAAAAGGATATTTATAACCCATTCCTAGAACATATAGATTCTAACTTTGACCTCGGTTTTCATGACACGATATGAATGTATCATGTTTATGACTCCATTTTTTCAATCATTCATCAAAAATAATTATGTTATATTTAGGATTTCGAGTACAGTTATCAGGTTATCATTGATTTTTCCTAGTTTATGGAACCTTTCTTATAAAATTATCATAATATAGTTTTAACTCATCCAGTTATACCTTTATCCCTAGATCCATTTTCTACCACTTCTACGACTAAATATTTTGGTTTAATTCTTTAAGAATCTCTCCCCCGTATATTTCCCATGTATACGTATGTAATATTTGATGACATTGATTCCACATCTATGCTTAATACTAACTTTTACCTTAACTATACATACAGATGAAAGGATCTTATCCTTCCTTCATAAATAAGAGATATACAGTAATTAGAATCATACTACACTACCTAATAGGGGGTTTTAACCATTTTTATAACTCTATTTTTCTATTTTCATGGAATAACATCTTTAAAACAAAATTTATTTTTACCTTACGAATTTTATTTTTTTCACTTTTTCATAATACCAAAAGTTGTAGTATGTGATTAATTTAATAAAAATAAATTTCATTCATTGAAAAACATTACATAATTATAGGGACTTCATAATTAATTATTTCAACCCTCGATGAATATAATTTTGTTATATTAAATAAGATTCATTTAAAATTTCATGACATGTGATTATAACAATGAAGATATAGTTTCTTTACTCAAACAGATCCTTATTTTAAGGATCCCAAATAATTTTTAAAATAGTATTTATTAATTTAATGTTTTTTATTACTAAATAATTCTTTTGAAAAAACTAAGAATATTATTCGTGAACCTATCGTAACAACCTACCACATGTGTAATGTTTTACCATGTGATGACTTTGAACTACACATGAAGATTAAATAACCATGTGTTATATAAAACATATTATACTCTAACATACTACATGAAAAACAAAAAACAATTTGTATGGTATTAAAATTATATAAAATTAATAAACAAACCATTCATTGAATTTGAGTTTACTATGTGTTGATAATCACACAGACTCATCTACAATCAACTTACCATGGAATAGAAATGTGCTAACTTGAGTAAAAATTAAATAACCATTAAAATAAATAATGTACCCATGTAAAGGAAACTAACTACCATATGATGAAATCAAGATACCATGAAAATTAAAGTTAAATTTTCATCAAGTAATATAATAAAGACATCTATTATTATAGTAACCACATGAAGAGGAATAAAAAACAAAAGATCAAATGATGTTACTTGATGATGGAATGAACCATTTTTTACAAGTTTTCATGTCAACTAACCATTCAATCTAATCATTTCATACATCCATATAATATAATGGTGCTTTAAGAAAATATAACATTTTAATTCCAAATTAGTAGTGAAGTGTTTCAAATCCCCTAAGGCATGTTTTTTTATTTATTTGATGTGTCAGCCCATTTATGATATCATTAACTAATCTCAAATGACTTTGTTTATTTGGATGTATTTTTGATGATGGAAAATATATCATATGTTGTGTGGAGAAAACACATTCTATTACATAGATAAATACAAGATCCTACACATTCACCTATGAAAAAAATATTCTTTCACGGTACATTAAAAGATACTATTTTTATAAACCATTAATAAAACAAGTTTGAGATCCTCACAAAGAAAAAAAATAACTCCTAGAAAATTGATGCTCTTCAAATAGAGCTGTAACACATTTCCATGATCTCATATTTCTTTCCCTTTCTTTTTATACATTACATTTGAGATATGTTTTTTCTAACAATATTTTTTAGTATAACACAGTCTCATAAGATGAACTGGATAGTACATAACACTATCTCAAGTATTATCATATTTATTCCCATAAAAAACTGTGTATGAAGTAGAGTGTGGAATATAATTTACGATCCCATGTAAATCTATATAATAGGTTCTATATCTAGACAAACTTTTGCATTGGTGTTAAAAAAACCTGATCTGGGTTATGGATTAGTTTATATAATAATTAACTTCTTGGACGTATGTTATTTCTTATTGGATGAGTCTATGAATTTTATTGATATTGAACACCATTTTTAATATTGTATTATTCCTTATTTTATTATTTTTTTAATCAAACCAGTTTTGAGGTTTCTAATTTATTAACAAAATAACTATGATATTTTTCATTATATTGTGTTTTATATACGGTGTTTCTTTTAATTAAATTAGATTCAGAAAATATAAAAAGTTATCAAATAAGGTTTTAAATAATTTTTTATCAATATTTTTTTTATATTTGTGAAATAAAAAATTGTATAATTTTTTAGTGAAGGGGAATATTGTATAACATTGGGGATTTAAGCTTTAAAATTGTTTTAATTTTTTTTTGGATACTCACAACACTTCCCATGTGTTCCATTTTAGGACCAACACTACCAATTTTAATGACTTTGTAAAAATAGTCATTTTTAAATAATGATATATTTAAAGTATATCTAGGTTCATTTGAACTAGATTTTGTGTTAAACACAATATATCAATAAAACTAAATCTATTTAAAGATAAATGTATTCTAAAATGTTATGGTTTCACATTATACTACCATTAAATAAATTATTACCTCTTAATTTTATCACGTACATCAATGTTTTAATATTTGAATATGTCTTTATTGAAAACCCAAATCAAATACAGGTATTAAAAAATCTTTTTAAAGGGGTAAGTGTTAAATTTAATGATTACCACAATAAAACAAAATCATGTTATTAGATAATAAAAATATTAGTGGTAAATTAAATATATAAAATATAAGAGAATGAAAATTTCTATGGATTAATAGAGGTTGATAGAGAAATTGTTCATGAGAAATTTAACAACCTCAATACCGTGAATTAGTAATGGGTTAAAAGAACATTTATTCCATAGAAATTAGCATAGAAGAATAGAATTTATATTTCAATATCCTTTTTATAGAGTATTTTATAAGTCATCTACTAATTCTTAATTCCTAAAAAATTTGCGTAGATTTCAATTCCTAACATGTGTATATTGACCATTTTTTCATCAAAGGGAATAATTGTTCATCTTAACTAAACCTGCTCAGTATATTAGAACAAAATTCCTACTAAGTTGCTAGATTAAAATTTATTTACATATAGGGTCAAAAATAATCTGATAACAAGGAAAAATATAAAATATTGTCCATGTGTTCAATCAAATAAAGCATAAGATCCTGACAGTTATACCTACTATTACCATTTATGGAACATAAAATTTAAGAGTAGTAATTATATAAGCTTGACCTTAAATTATTATACTTTCATACATTACATTTTATTAATTTTTAATGAATCTATTTGAATAGTGGATGAATTGATTACAATTGAACACTAGACATTTGTGGATTATTTCTTTCCCTTATATGCACATGTCTAATGTATATTATCTCTAAAATTATTACAAACTCTATTTCATTTCAGGAAATTAGCATGGTGTTTATCTTAATATATATTACATGGGGAAATTACATCTTTACCTTTTCCATCCTCACATTTATTTTTTGTTTTTTCTTTTAATTCCTTTTCTTCTCATGGATTCCTTCTAATATATTTGTTTGGATGAATTAGATTTTTAATATAATGGATGTATATAAAATATCATCATATGATGAATTAATTTTACAGACTAGTTTTATTCTATGGAATTGAATATTTTCATAAAATAAATCATTGTTTTTACTTTATATATCATCTAAATTGTCCATTAAACACATTTATAATATTGTAATGTTTTTATCATACTCTGCAACACCTTCCTCTTCCTTTTATCATATATCAAGGATTTTACATTCCATATCAACTATTTTCTATCACGTAATTTATTTTTCAAATAATAAATAATCATATATATTCTATTCAATTCACATTATCTCATCCACGCCAAATTGTTTTAAATTAATTCCATCTGTTTATCTGAATCATCCCATAAAAAAAATACAAGAATAACCTTCTCCCATTCATTTCATCTCAATGACAAAAATATATTTTATATGGACTTGATCCATTCTTCTGACACCAATGAATTATTATACCCATTAAAGGTTGTAGGTTTCAAATATATTATCTGATACAAAATAATTGAATCTAACTATGATGAAAAAATTTGTCCCATACAATATTGTTTATTAGTCATAACCTTATTAAACTATCAAAATTTAGTTAAAATTTTATCTACTCCAACATTGTTCATGTTAAAATATTGATTTGGGGAATCTATAAAATGATTATAGGTGTTTAAAAATTTTACATTCCTTCTACTAGATACTATTTATAAACCATGGCATGCACTATATTAGATCATAAAATTTTGAATCATAATTTATAAGTTCAAAACTAATGAAACAAATAACATAAATTTTAAAATTTTTCATATCTAATAATACATTCATAATCATAGTGCCTTTAGGTGTATTCTCAAATCATATATTAAGATATTTCATAATTATTTAAAAATAATGTTTGAATTTACCAAAGAATACTTTTCAAGTGATTCAAACCCAGTGTTCAATAAGGACACACTCATTATTCACTATAATGATGGCCAAGATATACTCGACCAACTCGTTTCAGGTTTATTTCCCCTAGACGAATCTATGAAAAAGTATATCCCACTTGATGTATAAAGATAACGACATATTTCTTGGAAATCCCCATTATCGCTACCTTAAAAAGATAATAGGATATCATCTGATAATTATACTTATCATGAAATACATTCAACCGGTTATGTTTCTTAATCTATTTTTAGATAAATCTACCTACCAATGATTATAATAAACATTCTATGAAACTAATTGTAATGATGTTGGTTCTAATTGATAGATTATGTGGTTACATTATTACATTGTAACTGTATATATGTGATCTCATCCTAATGGGCTGAATAGTTTAGTAGTCTAGGTATACTATATTCATTCATGAATTGTTAATAATATATCAAAACATAAAATAAAAAAAAGGTATTTTCATTAAAAACAAATTATTATCTCTAAAATATCATTAAATTTCATTATAATAACACTTCCGGGAATCATGAAGAAAAGAAACATAAGAAACTGATGAGCTCAAATGCTCAGTGATGGTATGATTATAGTGAAATCTATCATGAAATAAATAAGGATTTAATAAAATTGAATAAATAAATAATGATGAAATAATTCATTATAAATAATTAAATTAACTTAAAACTTATCCATATAATTAATAACTATTAAAATAATCAAATTTAAATTAATAACTAGTTTGATAATGATATAATTCATAACTGTGGACAACATAAAATTACTATCTTGGTGACATGCTAAGAGATCTTTAAAAATGGGTAAGGTGTCAGAAAAATACCAAAAGATTTTTTAATCAAGAGTCCCACTAATATGTTGAAGATATATGTGATATCAGGACATAACCAATGCTTGCATTGTCCAAATAATTCATCACATGTATAAACTATACAACTTAATGAACATTCCTCAATAATAAAAACTATTCCACATGAAAGAACTGGCATACTGAATGCTAATAATTTCCACAGACAAAGTGATCATAAGACATTCAAATAAATAATAATGGTGGATTCATTACAACATATCCATAGTTTAACATTTTTAAAATAAATTAATGTAATTATTGAAGAATAGAAATTGAATAAAATATCATTATAACATTATTGAAGAATGTACCCGATTAAATTAGAGAATTACATTAAAATATTGAAAACATCTAGAATATAAAGAAATTTTTCCCAAAATAATTGAGGGAAATTGTAATTGATTATTAAAATACATTAGTTTTGATGCCACTAAGAAATTCCATTATTACCATTTAAGTTAAAACATTGCTTTTATCACATTTTCAGTAAAAATAAAAAATAACATCACTTTGAAAACAACTGGAATATTCATTTTTAAAATGTATTAAAAAAATTAATATTGGGTAAAAATAAATTTTAATAGTCATGGTATAATAATAATAATAAAATGTAATTCTTTTCAGAAAACATGGATTTGGAAGAAAATGTAATTTTGATCGAAGAGAGAAATAATGTTTTCATGTAAAAATATTCTCTTGAACTCCTAAGTACAAAAATATGGGAAAATTGAAGGAAAACATTTTCTCTATAGAAATAATGATTATATAAGAAAATATAATGGTTTTAAGATATAAATATCATATAATTCCTCTAATGGGGACTTATACATAAACAATCTCAAATAATGATGACATTATGAACAATTCCCTCACCACTCTTGTCATAATAAAATCACAAACCCCATGGGTGAAATAACATAAAATGAAACATTAAATAAAAACAATATTATATTATTAATGAAGTAATATAATAAATATTTAGTATATACACTTAGTTAAACTATATAAGAGTATAACATATTATATCTCCCAAAGAATGTCATATGATATGAAGAACCCTTACTTCAAGATCTACTTTCTTCATAAAGGTCTCAATCCTCTAGTATAATAAATAACTATTTATCATATATCTATTCCAGAATAATAATAATATATATTTGGACACATATTATTTACTTATATCATACATTCAATTTTTTATTAATAATTATTTATTAAAATCATTTTCTAGTTTACAATGACTTTGTTTATAATATATGATTTGGACTAGTAGTTTTACTCCTTTTATATTAATTTTCATTCAATAGTATTTATTTTTTATATATTACTATTATATATTAATTATATACATTTCCATCCATAAATTGTCATGATGGAAAAATGAAATATATTATTCGTAGAGATAGTAGGTCCTATCGAAATATGAATGATGTTTCCATTTTTAGTTGATGGAATGATAGAAACATAAATACTAATTGATATTTATATTATCATAATAATATAATAAATAAAATATATATTTAATACATCCATCATTATAACCATATAAAAAAAATTGGTGATGAAAATTGAATTACACCGCTATGTATCAATGGTAATTCATAAATACTCAAGATAAATGTTTTCTCATTTTGTATAATCGAATAAAATGATTAATTATTTTAAATATTCATAATAAAATTTATATATATTTAGTATATTGTATTAAAAAAATTATAATGGATAAAATGGATTTATAGGAGGTGGTAAAGGAAATAAAATTGAAAGGGATCAGTTAAGTGTTATGCATATTCATTGAAGAACCTCTTCTGGATTTACCCATTAGCATTTAAGGGATGTTGTTTTGTAGTGAAAAGAATATACACAATGATTTAATGTAATATAAAAAGTTATTATAGAATTTATTTTCCATTCTAGAAAGATCATGACTTGTGGATAAGATAGGTGAGATGGTATCATTTTGTAGGGGAGGTAAAGGATAAAAATAGAATTAATTAAAAAAAATTAAATTATATATATATCATAATCATTAAATGTTCCAATATTTTGTCACCGCAAAATAATAAATTAATAAAATGGTTTATATAGCATATGTTACATGTAACAATGAGCATAAACAACCCACAAAATTTATTTCATTAAATTTAATCTCATAAATGGCATATAGAACATAGAACTCCAAGCCCATGTGAACCACAATAATGTATACTAGTATAACCTATAATTTTATAATTATATTTTGAATATTACTACGTAACTTATAAAAATTATGGTTATATATTTGTTATAAGTAATATAAGAATCATTAAAAAACATATGTTTTTTTAAAAAACTGTATTTATAAAAAATAGTTTTGTTTGTATTTTCCCATAAATTTTAAAATTAATATTTCAACATTTAGAAATATTTATTTGAAAAATTAACTGGTTTTTTAAATTGAAAATTAAATATTATCTAAGGGTTAAATTTTTATACTTTTTTGAGAAGTTTCATTTTTTGATGAATATTGAAAAATACTGATATTTATTGAAAACATCTACATCATTGATATATTTTTCAAGGATAAATTATATCATAAATAGGTTTTATAGTAAAATAAGTTAAATTATTAAAATTTATCTAATTTGGTTTATTGTAATCAATATTATATAAGATTTTTTTATTAAAACATTTTATACTTATGATAATATTCATTTTTGAAAACCTGATTTTCGCCGCATCTATGTGTATAATTTGGAATTCGATTATAGAACATCATTGAATTTAATTAAAAAGATATATTCTATATTATTAATTAAAATAAATATTATTATATAATATGATCAACATAATTTTTTACCCCTATGAATAGTAAAATAAGTAATAATTAATTATTGCGTTAAATGTAAAAATTAAATTACCATGGGGTTTAATAACAATAATCAAGGTAAATGACTTTAAAAAATTCTTGAAAACCATTTTATTCACATATTTCATATTTATCATCAATATGGTTCTATATGTTTCTATTTTAGAATCTTGTTTCAACAGTAAAACATACATGTAATTGATTCTTTTTAAAACCTCCATGTGTTTCCTCAGTATCATATATAAAAGCCCACCCATTTCCTCATCTCTTCACACTTTCCAAACCATTTAGTTTGCCATATACCTACCAAAATAACTTAATTAATCTTATACCAACATTCTATAGCCATTTTTTCATCTGAAATCCATCATTTGAATTATATTGGTGAAATCCAAAAAAAGATGTCTGAAGAAGAGTAAATGCTCTAAAACAAGCATTTTTATTTTGTTTCTTCATCCACTACCATAAAATATTATTAAACAATTATTATATAATAAATTTACTATTTTCAAAATAAATTATTTTTATTATGTTTAGTTGGTTATGTATAATCATATCCTCTTCTATCAGATGGTAAATGAAATAGTTGATCCTATGTACGATGGACGACCACCTCACGAACTTATGTAATTCATCATTCATTTCTACCATTCGAGGAAATATATCATTATTGACTTTAAAAAATTATAAATTATTTATGATATAATAATAGTTATTGAATTTTAATATAATTTATACCTTCTTATGTACTATTATATTTAAAATATGATAACCTTGCCTGTTTGTACGGAGGACTACTGCCTCACGATGAGATGTGGTTTTTTTCCTTTATACATTATATAGAAGGTGATAATGGACAATTAATGAGTATATGTGATATATATGTAATTATATTTATTCTAGAAAATTAATTTATCAGAAACATTGTTACCCATTGATCCATTAATGAAATGACAATGTCTCTCATGTATATGTATGGTCCACCATCTCCACAAAGTGATGTGATCTATTCTCCGTGCTCAAATATCAATATTGAATCAACAAATTTATATAATAAAAAAATTATTTGTATAATATTAATATTTTTATGGATATTGTTTAACTGTATAATATTTAGAAGAACCGAAACATTCATCACAAAACATGCATGAGAAAAAAGACAACCATCACTCAAACCAAGAAAATAATGAAATATTATTAAAAACAGGTGGTAAAATGATATAAAGGGGTCATATATAATTATAATGATATTCACCCATTTTATATTATGTGGTGTACATAAATTTAATATTTCATCTATTATGATGATTCATTCACACATTGTAACACCCCGAGCTTCCACGATACACTTCACTTTCAATAAAGCAATAGCTTGCATTGTACGCAAGTTCGACATTCTAACACACTACGACCAATCAAAATAGCCATTATAAATAGTAATACCCACTTTTTGAAATTATATATATTTTATATTTCAAAATGGACTTCATTTTTTTATTCATAATATCAAAATTAGCCTATGATGAATTTTTGGTATTTTTCTGAGAACTTCCAATTATTATGAATAGTGAAAAATACTTAAAAACAAATTTTTTAATAAAAATAATATATAGTGATAAATAATTATATTGAGTGGTTTTAAATTATAATTGGAATATATTTTTACCATTTTATCCAATGGGGTTCATTAGAATTAATTTCAATTCAAAATTGGATATAAACAATTTTCAATCTTTTAATATATATTGTTCCTTAAAAACACGCTATTTGTTGTGACATTGGGAATTAATTATAAAATTAATTAATGAAACCTATATGTTAGGAATATTTCAAAATAGACATCATTTTTGAATTTGGAATATCAATTCTAGCTTAGGGTGTAATTTTGGCATTGTTCTGAAAAACATCAATTTTTTATGAATAGTGAAACCACTTAGTGGTATCTAAAAAATTGATTTTTCATTTAAATGAAACATTACCACTTATGTGATTTGATTTTCAATAATTTGACATACATGGTTGTCATTAAGATGTAAAATGTGGTTCAATGGGATTAAAATAATTTTTTGGGAATAATAACTTTTAAGTTTAATTAATCTCAATTAAAGTTAATTAGTGAAATTTAAGGTAAAAATGATATTATAAAAATATGAAAATACCTTTACACTTGTCCGAACCCTATTGGATGTGTCATGGAAGTCCAAGACAATCCATGTGTCAACTTGGGGACCCCATGGAGCCACTTTGGTGGGAAAATTACATTAAAGACTTTTTATTTAATGTTAAAATAAAAATGTCACAAACATGAGTTCTTTTACTAAAACAATTTTTAAATGGGGTTAAACAAGTCATATTTTTTATTTTAAATCTTAATTAAAAAGATAAAAATATTTCCTACATCATGATATTTGTTTTATAATTTTTAGACATTAAATAATTTTATATTTAAATGACACACTGATGATGCAGCGATTACCTCATTAATTAACGATTAAAATAAAATGAAAGGATAATGTAAAATATAAGGCTTAAACCTGTCAAAACCCTATTGGATGAAGATATTTAGAACCCTTATCACAATATCTTAGAAATATATCATTGTGGGACCATTATAATCTGAAAATCATTTCATAATAAAGTAACATTTCAATCTTTCCAAGAGTGCCCCTTCTCTTCTCTTATAAAAGGCCCCCACCTCTACCACCTTATTCACACCTCCAACCCATTTGTCTCAGCCATCCTCTGCCCAAATACTCTCCCAACTTCCCTATATTACTACTAGAAGCCTCACTTTGGGATGAAATCTTCCCAAGGAAGCCTTTGGCTCAAATTAAAAAGAGTTACCCGATTTTAAGGTAATGTCTTCTCTTATGTTATTTTGTTTTATTTTGCTACTCCAACCCCTAAAAATCTTTTTATTAATTTCTTTTGTATCAACACCAGTATCCAAAATATACTAGGATTTTTTTATAAAAAGGATTCGAGCTACACTTACACACACCTACATCTAATGGTTAAATAACATACTGTTTCTGTGTATGGTGAACTTCTACCTCACGAAACGATGATTGTTCAACACTCATATAAAACCTTCAAAGGTTTCCATTTAGATGTCACTATATTTATATATGATATACCATATGTTTATGTTTTACATAAGCTTCTGTATTTTTCATTTATTTCATTCCTTTATGTTTTCCATTATGGGTAAACGCGATATTTTCATTTTAGGATGTGCGGACTACCGCCCCCTCAAAGTGATTTTAATCGTTAAAGCCATATGTGGGATGTATAAAGGATGTAGTAAATGGTATTATACATTATATTATACTATAATTATAATATAACTTTATATAATTATTATTTCATTCCATTAAATATGAAATATAAATGAAAGTAGCGTTCATGCGTACGTACGGCTTACCGTCTCCATGAACGGTGAATTTCATTTCTTACCTCTAAATGTTAAGTAATATTATGAATGAATGTATATAATGGATATATATGATATATATGATATCAAAATATGGAATATAATTCTAGATATAATGGATATTCTACCACAAAAACAACTTGTAATTATAAGAAGTTTATTGTTGACTCAAGTACCAAATATTGACAAAACGACCATTATTAATATAAATAATTACTTAGTGTTCATAACATGGTAATAAGTGATATAAAAGGAATAATGAAATTGAAAATGTATCTGAATCAAGTAGATATTAACTCTAGTTTATTATTTAGGAGGTTAAAGAATGGTCGAGTCAAGTCGGACACAAGGTAAGGGAACTTCTTAACCCAATTTCCATTCTTTGGGTTAATCTCCTACTTTCAAATTATGTCATGATATTACTATGTCCTATATTTTATTTTTACTTTATTTATTTGTAATAATAGTGAATACATATAATAGAACTATTTTATTTAAAAAATTATCTTTGTAATGGAATTTCTTAACCCAATTTCCATTCATTAGGTTAATCTCCTACATTCAAATTATGTCATGATAATATTATGTCCTATCGTGTATTTGTACATTTTTTATGTGTACTTATAGTAAATACACATAATAGATCTATTTTATTTTAAAAATTTTCTTTGTAAGGACTTCTTCTCAATCTCCTTTCATTGGGGCATATTTGGTTTTATACACAAAATTCATTTATACGGTGTATAAACCCTATTTGACTTTTACTTTTATTCAAAAAAAAACTTTTTATACGAAGCGTTTTTACTAAACGACAAAAGAAATGTTTTTCTTATGTATGTGGCGACAACGACTTCTCTACCGCCGTGACTATTATTTGTGTTTGGGCTTCGTCTATAAGCCATAACTTTTATTTAACAGAAAAAAATACCATGTTTTACTTTTCTTTTATTTTGGTATTGAAAATGGTTTTTATAAAGTTTTTATTATATCAATGTGTTGTATTGATATCTTGTGATTGAAGTTTGGAAATCTTATGTTTCCTTTATACATGTTTTATGTGATACAATTATGTTATGGTTTATGATATGTGTAAACCTGTTCATATGAGGAATTCATTGGACTTAATAAGTGATGGGTGGAGCCCGCTATAGCTCCTCGATGCATTAGTAGGTCTCATGAGACAAACTACTGTGTTGGCACAAGGCCTTGACAAAATCTTATTTGTGGTCTTGGCACGAGGCCTTGGATACGTGGTTATGATAGTCTGGAATTATGCATTCCAACATTATGAAAGTGGTTATTGATATTGAATGTGGTTATTCGACCCGTAGAATATCCATGTGAATAAGTAAATTGCATTATCTCATTTTACTTTTGCCATATTATGTTAAAGTTCAAGTTTAAAAGGCTTTTGTATTAGTCATACATTGCCTTAAATGTTTATGTTTATTTATGAAAGCTTCCGCTATATTGTTATCCTTACTGAGCATCTGAGCTCACCCCTTTCAATTTTTTATTTTTCCCAGGATGTGAACAAATGTTTTATGACTGACCTACAGGGATAGTCTGAAGGGGATAGAAGTGTGGACTATCGAGACTATGTTATTGTGATTTTTCACTTTATGATGTAATGTAAAATTTATCAATGTATCTAGTGTTTCCAAGACTACTAAAATAATCGGTCTTTCGAGACATGATCTTTTTTTGTCATGACAATGTTATGCAACAATGCACCGACTCTGGGTAACTGGGATCGGGGCGTTACAGTTGGTATCAGAGGAAGTTTAGTACTAACCTTGGAAGCTAGATTTAGATAAACTATGATTAGAGCACATGACCCTTAGATAGACTTTGACGATTAGTATAGAATAACTTCTTATAATTTTGGTATTATAGAAATTTTGTGAGTTTTCCGAGAAATAAATCCTTGTCTAGATACGAGCAGGTAGAGGCGGCTCTGGCACAAATGTACCTAGGGGTAAAACCTAAAAACATTGCTTTGAGCTAGACTCAAACGGGAACTGGTGCACAACAACGGGCCTTACTTCACTCTTGGTTACGACACACCCGGGGAATACGCTTAGGATAATTATCATTTTCTTTACAAACCATTATGAAGGGATTATGAGTATATACTTCCTCAAAGAATTTTTTTATGATTATGGATTATATCCATAAATAGTTCAATTTATGTTAAGTATTTTAAAAGTATCCAATTATGTATTGTAATTCATAAACTAATCTAGTTTATGTCATTGTTTAAAAATGGTGCCTAGTGGGAGGAATGGAAATAGTATCAATGCACGCACTCCATATAGGGATTTCCCTCCTGCTCAAGATAATTATTGTGGAGATAGAGATACAACTGGTGCTGATCAACTTATTACCATACTGGGACAACTCACACAGGTTATGAATATTAACCTTACTCATATGGAGCACCCTGATCCGCAACGTGGAGGATCAATGTTAAACCGCTTCATGAGGCAACAACCACCAACATTTAATGGGGTAAAAATCAATTAGTAGTTGAGAAATGGATAATTTCCTTAGAGAAAATATTCCACACCTTGGGGAGTATAGAAAGGGAGAAGGTTGTCATGGCAGTCTACCGCCTCACTGGAGATGTCGATCAATGGTGGTCACTGATTCATAACACAAAGGAAGATGAAGAAGTATCAAGTATGGAATGGAGGGAGTTTATGGAAATTTTCATAGACAAATACTTTCAACATGAACATCGAGCAGATATGGAAAGAAATTTTTTGATTCTGAGGCAGAAGGAGGATGAGAATGTCGCAATGTATGAGGCTAACTTTACAAGGTTAGCGAGGCATGCTACAGATTATATACGTAACCTAAGAAGTAAGATTGATCGTTTCTTTGATTGGTTATAACCGTTTCTCCATCGAGCATTAGTCTCGCAAACCTTCTCGTCGTACGAAGATATTGTCTCATGTGCTATCAAGACAGAAAAGGAATTCTCTAAATCTTATGACAATAAAGTAAATCAAGAGAAGAAGTGAACGGTGGAACAAGAGATAGATAAAGGGGGAAGGGAAAGAAGGATATTCCATTATGTGATAATTATGGGATGAATCACCCTAGTACTTGCCTAAAAGGAATTGGAGTTTATTATAAATGTGGAGAAGAAGGTCACCAAGCTCGTGATTACAAGGGAAAGAAAGAGGCTATCAATGTTGAATTCTACAATTGTAGGGAAATACGGCATTATTCAAATGAATGTCCTAAGCATCAGGGAAACATACCTCAGAAAATGCCAAGGGATCAAGGACGATCTTATGCTATTACTATAGTTGAAGTGGAATAATTAATGTATTGGTGCTTTTGGACTCAAGGATTATATTCTGGTTAAAAGATTAATGTGATATATATAAGGATTGTTCTGTAGTACTTATTGTTTTCATGAAGGTTTTAATATGATGAAGGTAATCATATTATTAGTATGTTACAATAAGAGAAACATTACTTTGTTTGGGGAATCTGATGTTACAATTGATTTTGGAATTTGGATACCTTTTAGAGAAAGTCAGGAATGAAGTATTTTGGATAAATATAAAGGTTGGAATGGATTAAATTGAACATTGGATAGTATTGTTTATGGTTAAAATATTTCTGGAGATTAGTTTTTGAATATTATAATACTATAGTTTTAGGAAAAGGATAACTTGTAGGTTGGGGGATAACCCATCGCGTCGGAAAAAGCTGCAGGAATTGAACCCACAACCATAGTGCGACAGACCATTATTACCTACCACTATCCTACAGGATTCCCCTAGTTATTACAAAACAATTTTCTTAAGCTAAATGGTATGTGGTTATATTTGGAACATTTTAAAATGTGAATAAATAGAATATTTTTGAGTTCTGTTACCATTTGGAGTGAAAGATGGGTTTGTGATAAAAAGTTATTAAAGAATGAATGTCTACATGAAAAGTAAGTATATTTCCTTAAGTTCTTAGTAAATCTCTTAAATAAATTCTTCAACTTTATGAATGGTAACTTAAAACAAAAACGTTTTTGGTTAACTTTTCTAACTCGGGATTCAATAACCGTTTAACCAATCACAAGTTTGTGATTTTCATGTGGTTAACATTTTCCTAATCATGTTTTCTACAAATCTCCATCAGACCTTGATGGTTTGTTTTTCCTCCATATCCATTTGTTCATAGAATCTTAGTATGGGATATCTCGGGTGACCATTTTACTTCTCATTATTTCATTTAATGTTATATTTTTATTAACCTTATTTCTGATGTGGGTTTTCCACAAAGGTATTTTCTATTTTCAACCTTTTATTTTCAATGGAAAATTTCAAATTGTGAGGATGCAATTTATTGAAGGAGGGGACAATGTAACACCCCGAGCTTCCATGATATGCTTCACTTTCAATAATGCAATAGCTTGCATTACGCAAGTTCAAGATTCTAACACACCGCGACCAATCAAAATAGCTATTATGAATAGTAATACCAACTTTTTGAAATTATAAATATTTTATATTTCAAAATGGACTTCGTTTTTTAATTCGGAATATCAATTCTAGCTTAGGGTAAAATTTTGGCATTGTTCTGAAAAACATCAATTTTTGATGAATAGTGAAACCACTAAGTGGTAGTTAAAAAACTGATTTTTCGTTTAAATGAATCATTACCACTTCTGTGATTTGATTTTCAAAAATATGACAAACATAGTTTTAATTAGTATGTAAAATGTGGTTCAATGGGATTAAAATAATTTTTTGGTGATTATTAACTTTTAAGTTTAATTAATCTCAATTAAAGGTAATTAGTGAAATTTAAGGTAAAAATTATATTATAAAAATATAAAAATACCTTTTCACTTTTCTTACCCCTATTGGATGAGTAATGGCCAACCAAGAAAATCCATGGGTCAACTTGGGGACTCCATGGAGCCACTTTGGTATGAAAATGACATTAAAAACTTTTTATTTAATGTTAAAATAAAAATGTCACAAACATTAGTTCTTTTACTAAAATAATTTTTAAATGGGGTTATACAAGTCATATGTTTGACTATAAATATAAATTAGAAATATAAAAATATCTCCTACATCATCATATTTGTTTTATAATTTTTATACATTAAATAAATTATAATTTGTATGACACAATGATGATGCAGTGATTACCTCATTAATTAATGATTTAAATAAAATGAAAGGATAGTGTAAAATCTAAGGCTTAAACTTGTCTAAAACCTATTGGATGAGGATATTTTGAGCCCTTATCACCTTATTCTAGAAATATAACATTTTGGGACCATTATAATCCAAAAATCATTTCATAATAAAGTAACATTTCAATCTTTCCAAGAGTGCCCCTTCTCTTCTCTTATAAAAGGCCCTCACCTCTACCACCTTATTCACACCTTCATGCCATTTGGCTCAGCAACCCTCTGAAAAAATACTCTCCCAACTTCCCTATATTACTCCTAGAAGCCTCACTTTGGGATGAACTCTTCCCAAGGAAGCCTTTGGCTCAAATCAAAAAGAGTTACCCGATTTTAAGGTAATGTCTTCTCTTATGTTATTTTGTTTTATTTTTCTTATCCAACCCACTAAAATCATTTTATTAATTTCTTTTGTAACAAAACCAGTATCCTCAATATACTAGGATGTTGTTATAAGAAGTATTCTAGATACACTTACACACACCTATATCTAATGGTTAAATAACATACTGTTTCTGTGGAAGGCGAATTTCTACCTCACGAAACAATGATTGTTCATCACTCATATAACACCTTCAATGGTGCCCATTAAAATGTCACTATATTTATATATGATATATAATTTTTTTTTGTTTTACATAAGCTTCTGTATTTTTCATTTATTTCATACCTTTATGGTATCCATTATGGGTAAACGCGATATTTTCATTTTAGGAAGTGCGGACTACCGCCCCCTCAAAGTAATTTGAATCGTTAATGCCATATGTGGGATGTATAAAGGATGGATTAAATTTTATTATAGATTATATTATACAGGAATTATAATATACCTTTATATAATTATTATTTCATTCCATTAAATATGAAATATAAATGAAATTAGTGTTCATGCGTACGTACGGCTTACCGTCTCCAGGAACGGTGCATTTCATTTCTTACCTCTAAATGTTACATAATATTATGAATGAAAGAATAAAATGAATATATATTATATATATGATATCTAAATCATGATTATAATTCTGGAGATAATGGATATTATACCACATAAACAACTTGTAATTATAAGAAGATTATTTTTGACTCAAGTACCAAATATCGATAAAACAATCGTTATTAACTTAAATAATTACATAGTGTTCATAACATGGTAACAAGTGATATAAAAGGAATAATGAACTTGAAAAAGGATCTTAAGCAAGTAGAGATTATCTCTAGTTTATTATTCAGGAGGTTAGAGAATGGTCGAGTCAAGTCGGACACAAGGTAAGGGAACTTCCTAACCCAATTTCCATTCATTGGGTAAATCTCCTACATTCAAATTATGTCATGATATTATTATGCCTTATCTTGTATTTTTAATTTCATTATGTGTACTTATAGTTAATACACATAATAGATATATTTTATTTGAAAAATTATCTTTGTAAGGGAATTTCTTAACCCAATTTCCATTCTTTGGGTTAATCTCCTACTTTCAAATGATGTCATGATATTATTATGTCCTATCGTGTATTTGTACTTTCTTTATGTGGACTTATAGTAAATACACATCATAGATCTATTTTATTTTAAAAATGATCTTTGTAAGGACTTTGTCTCAATCTCCTTTCATTGAGGCATATTTGGTTTTATACACAACTTTCATTTATACGGTGTATAGACCCCCTTTGACTTTTACTTTTATTCAAAAGGAATCTTTTCATACGAAGCGTTTTTACTACAAGAAAAAAGGAATCTATTTTCTTATGTATGTGGCGAAAACGACTTCTCCACTACCGTGACTATTATTTGAGTTTCAGCTTCCTCTATAAGGCATAAAAAAAATTTAGATGAAAAATAAATACCATGTTTTACTTTTCATTTATTTTGGTATTAAAAAAGGTTTTGATAAAGTTTTTATTATATCAATGTGTTGTATTGATATATTGTGATTGATGTTTGGAAATATTATGTTTCTATTCTGCATGTTTTATGTGATACAATTATGTTATGGTTTATGATATGTTTAAACCTATTCATATGAGGAATGCATTAGACTTAATAAGTGACGGGTGGAGCCCGCTATAGCTCCTAGATGCATTGGTAGGTCTCATGAGACTAACTAGTGTCTTGGAACAAGGCCTTGAAAAAATCTTATTTCTGGTCTTGGCACGAGGCCTTGGCTACGTGGTTATGATAGTCTGGCATTATGCATTCCATCATTATGAAAGTGGTTTTTGATATTGAATGTGATTATTCGACCAGTAGAATATCCATGTGAATAAGTAAATGGAATTATCTCATTTTACTTTTTTCCATATTATGTTGATGTTCAAGTTTAAAAGGATTTTGTTTTATTCATACATTGCCGTAAATTTTTATGTTTATTTATGAAATCTTAATCTATATTGTTATCCTTACTGAGCATTTGAGCTCACCCCTTTCAATGTTTTATTTTTCCCTGGATGTGAAGAAATGTTTTATGACTGACCTACAGGGATATTCTAAAGGGGATATAAGTGTGGACTATGGAGACTATGTTATTGTGATTTTTCACTTTATGATGTAATTTAACATTTATGAATGTATCTAGTGTTTCCAAGGCTACTAAAGTAATCAGTCTTTCGAGACTTGATCTTTTCTGATCATGCCAATGTTACGCAATAATGCACCGACTCTGGGTAACTGGGATCGAGGCATTACACACATCATGTAATTTTAAGTTCTAATATGAATTATTTCATCCAAGGGAAATTGACATGAAAATTACAAATTGGTAATGAATTTCATAACTCAGTTTCATTTCATTATATTATATTACCTCTCTATTGTATTTGAAATTATTTTATTGTCTAATTAATGTATTTTGAATTAATTATGTTTTATTGAAACTTTTTTCTATGAATTATCAATTGATAAATAACATTCAAAGATTTTTCAATTCACTCTTTAATGGTATGATCATTATAATGGTTAATTTTAGAACATCATTTTAATTAGTACTATATAAAAATTTATTTTTATTGAAATAAACTATCTGATTATTTTCTAGTAAAACCATTTAAATTTCTCTTCCCTTATTATTCGCCAATTGTTCTTATAATAGTACCATTCATTCACTATATTGTACTTAAAATTTATGTGAAAATGTTTTTAATAAAATATTACATCATTTAGATCATTAGTTGAAAATAAAAATTCATCAATATCCTTATTTTTTAAAAAAAATCAAAAATAATTTATATCATTTCAAAAATTATTTCTTAAATACATTTTTACACATTTAAATTTAAAAAATAGAAGAAATTTTCTTGGAATTTTTAAAACAATGCAAGTTTGGCTTTTAACGAAAAGGTAAAAGGAATATTTGTTTTATAATGTACCGCATGTATGGAATTTCATTCCATCATGAACATTAAATTCTTTAATGGTAAGATTATAAGTTTCAATGGTTATTTTAAAATAATATTATTTTCAAAATATTTTTGATACATTTAATTATAAAAGTAGTTTCAATGTAAAAATGGTTATTTTCATTAAAAATAAGTTTAATGAAATTCTTATAGTATTTCTATTATTAAAACGTATAACCCTTTATTTTACTTATACAAAACTGGGTATATGTTGTATTAATAAAATACTAATTCATTCTCTTGCTTGTTTAGGATCATTCTGAACATGTAATGCATTGAAATTCACATTCATGACTGATTTTTTTTCAACTTTTCCATGAAATATTCACATTACTATCATCATTTAATAGTCAATTTTTTGTGAATATCTATATTATTTATCATGTATATTTTTATTTCATAAATAATATAACATATATATATAATGTTCAATATTGAAATTTATTTTTTATCTGTGGAAATATTACTACATATGTATTCTTCACATAATATCAATATTTTATGATAATGATCATTTTACATGAATAAAATAAACTATTTGATATATCATGAATAATTTAAACATGCAGTGATGGTTTTGGTTCATAATTATATAGCCCCTTGATGAACCAGAAGTATCATGTGTTAAATCAGTAAATTATAACTAAATGGGTATTTACCCATTGTTTTAAACTACATATTGTAGGGTCTTGATTGTATAGGTAACATAAGTCTATATTTCAAGATGTCCAATAAAAAATAATTTCATTCATTATGGTATTTTTTATTATTATGCATGATATTTTCATAGTGAGTTTACCTCTGTATGAATTTTCATTCTCAGTGTATCAATTAAAGGAAATGTGTTTTCAGTTATTTGTCATACAATATTGATTAGGCCTTATCTAAACCGAATAATCATATTATTGATTAAATGAAATTTGGTTTCAGTTATTTTACATTTCATATTTATTATACCTTATATATTTGAGATATTCAAGTTATATAAATGGAATTTCTGTCCAATAATATACCATACCATATTTATTATTCCTTATATATTCATGTTATTCAGTTTATTTAAATAGAATGTTTGTTATGTTATTAACCTTTTCATGATGATTTTTCAATATCTAATTTGGATTTTCAGGTTATTAATAATATTGCATGTGTTTTTAGTTATTTACATAGCCATACTTATTATGCCTTATTGATTATTCTCCATTTAATCATGATATCTTTTGGTTAATGTAACTCTTACAAATAATTTTATCTCACCATTAATTTTCTTCCTTACCATATAATTAATGAAGTACACTAAGTTTATATGAAAGGATATTCTATAGGAAATAATTATATTCTCAAGAAATTATTTTTTGTAATTTTTATGTTTAAATATAAAATAGGAATCCTTTATGTATCTAGTTTTCAAAAACTACTAAACTATTTGGTCCTTCAAGATTATATTGTATCTATATTATGAAAATGTAATAATGTAGACAATATTTATACGTTAATAGACTCAGGGTCGCTATAGTTCGTATCATAGGATTTTTAGTTGAAACATTGGGACCAAGATTTATAATAAAAATAGATTAGATAACATAACCATATGATAGGCATTGAGGATAGAAATATAAGAACACATTATAATTTTCATATGGAAATATTTTGGGGTTTCTAGCTAAAATACATCCCTATATGAATACTAAAGGAAGAAATGGTTCCGAACCGGATTTTCCTAGGGGTAAAAACTCCTAAAAAATGTGTTATGGTATTTACTAATGTGTTACCTAGAACATGGCAATGGGTATTACTATTAAATTGGCTAGACACTCTAGGGTATATTCTTTGGAAGATCGTATTTAAGTACATACTGTTATGAATTATTTGAATATATAATGATAATGGATGACCTTGGTTAATCATAAGGTGTCATATATTGAAAAAATGGTGACTAAAAGGAATGGTAAAATGTTTTATGTGTATAAAATAAATTCATAACCCAATTAATTAATATGAACAATTGAATATTTCATTTGGATGAAAATAAATTTTTTCCTAGGGATCTATTTTGAGTTCATTGTTTAAAATATGGGGACCCTATAAATTATCCATGTTAGTGCCCTATTTTAATTATTAACTCCTAAAAAAAGAATCATACATGTTGAAATAAAATGGTTTAAATATTTTTTATTATTCGATAATTAAATTTTAAAATAAAATTTTCCCATATTATTGTGGTTATAAGAATAATGAATTGTCTATGGATTATGGTAACTTATTGAAACATATATGTCTTCATTTATATAAGACTTATGGATACCATCATGGTATTATTATTTTAATATCGATCATCAGTTATAAGTCTTTAACATGACTTTTTATGTTTTATATAATGAGATTCTACTAATATTAGATATATTTTTAGAGTCATATATTCCAATGAAACCCATTGTTATAGTATATGTAAAAATAAAAATGTTATTTTTGGATTAATGAAAATATTATTTTGATCATAAGTTTTATGGTAATATTAACCTTTTGGGTATAACTAATCATTATGTTGTTGTAATTATGTGTTATTACCCATTGAAAAAACTATAGTAATTATATTAATATATTTTTTGAAAATAGAAATCTCGGTTTTCAGGTGAAAATATGTCATATCCAGGAAGGTCATGGGGCTTGAACCAACAACCAATGGTCGACAAGCGTGATGCGCCTACCAAATTTCTACATGATGTTCTCATAAAAGTTTCCTTAACATTACATATATTATTTTATGAATAAAAATTAGTGTTGAACTAATGGTGTTACATTTTGGGTTTAGAGATTAATTCATTCTATTGGATTACTTGTTCTCAACAGAATGGCGTTGGAAAATAGTTAAAGATTGATAAAAATATATATCCCTCTATTGATGATATTACAATCCATTAAAGTTAATATTTTAACATTAGGATTATTATTTTTTATATTAATTTCAAAAAGTAAGAAATAAGTTGGAAATTGATCAACGCAAAACCAAATGATGAAATTATTATTATGAAATATATCTATATCATGTAAGTATATTTACATATATTATTATACATTAAATTAATTTTTCAACATTAAATATATTATATTGAATTAAAAATTTAATCTTATTACTATAAAATATGATGAATCAAATTCCCTTTTAAATCATCACATATTTATGGTATTGGGATATATATATATATATATATAATTATTTTTTAGGGAATGGTTTGTTGTGATCCATATTATTTGTTGCTCACTCATATTTTTGACCAGTACCATATGAATTTGAATCTACACCTCATTTTTTTCAAAAAAACCTAATCCGATTTAATTTTAAAAAAAACACATCTCCCCATTTTATGCCTCATTATTGGAAAAATTATTTTCAACAAATGTAAAATATCAACTGAAACCATCCATCCCTCTTATAAATCATACAACATCCCCCACATTTACCTTTCAATTCTAACTAATGAAAAAGATACTGAAACAATATATACTGATCATGTAATCCCACTTTGTTTAACTTCTACAGCTAGGGTTATTAAAATTTAATCATATATACGATGAAGATAAACTCATGGGGCATAGAAAGTAGGCAGTGCAGGTAAAGGTGGATATGGATGGTCTAGAGAAGGTCATGGTGGGGAAGGAGAATTTGTGGTGTTAGCTTACATGGGGATCATTCTCAAAATAATAACTATTTTGATATATTAATATTATGAGTGTCTCTAATGAATACAGATGATAACATTAAAATTAGGAAATATGTAGTTTCACAAAAATATAACATGGACCATACTTTCAATTCGTAGGATTAAACACCCTTGGGTAAACTCTGATAAATCCACGAAGAATAAATGAGAGAAAAAATACATTTAAATCCAGGAAATTGATTTGAAAATATAGAATAGAAATATTTTGTGAAAATAAGCAACTATATATACATTAATCACCTCTTTAATGATAATCTTATAACAATACATCACCCTTTAAAGATAAAAACACAGAAATAGAATCACTGTTGAACCTCAAATAAACATTGCAAAACAATATCACAATTTAATTTTTCATTGCACTATTTGTTTCACACCAAAATTCAACCATGTTTCTCTTACACCCCAACTACTACAAAAAATCTATAACAGTCTTCCATATCAATCTATTTCACATATCAATTATTTTTTAGGCTTGTGAAGGCATACGTAATATATCATGTGTTGGGTCAAAAATTCAAAAAAATAAGTATAAAATATATATTATTCTTAAATCTAAAATCATTCAAAAAAATTTGTCTCATTTCAAATTTAAAGCATTATCTTTAAACATGATAAAAACATTGAAAACCTCATCAATATCCCACTTCATTCCAACAAAGAAGGAGATGAAATCCAACCAACTCAATTAGATTGTAAGTTGGTTGGTATCACACCAAATATCATCCATTGAAAAAATAATGGAATCCCTCTATTTCATCTATGGAAGAAACATAAAATCCCACCCAACATAATAAATCTAAATTCCAATTTATTCACCAAACTTATTTCTACACTACCAATTAGAGAATCAACTATATCTAGCTCCCCCATATTTTTGATTTCCATATAATACATAGCACCTATATTAATAAATTTTTACCCTTATAAACATTATCGAAGCAAAATATAGTTCTATACATATCACTTCAATATTTAATATCAATTTTTTTTATTTGTACTAGTTTCTAAAGACAAATTATAATGTGTAAAACCTAAAACAACTGACCTGACATCATTTGGAATCCATACCATTTTCATCTTAGTTTATTCTTTTTAATTTAAGAGTGACGATAAAATGTGCCAAAAATATGACGAATTCATATTCACAACATCATTCCTCACTCCAACTCACACCTTTAACATCCTTCATAAAAAGTGTTTCATATATTTATTTGTAAGTAATATACCATGAATCTTAAGGATAATTTCTGTCTTCTATTTTCAAATGAACACATTAATCCATCATTATAAAGAGCAGACGAACATTGAAAATTATTGGGTATACATGAAACATGTTCAACATCCGTCAACATCTACATAAAACCTATATTAATAGTTACACAAATATCACCAATACCAATGACATCAGCATAACATTTTTTTACCATCTCCAATTTACCAATGTAACCTTCTTCTTAAAAAAATAATATTTACCGATTAGATGTGATATGGTATGATTCTTCTGAATCAACAACCCATTCAATGTAAATATCTAACATTCAAAAATCATTGATAAATGAAATTAAATTACCATCACCTTGCATTATACTAATATTGGTATACTAGGAATTACATTCATCCACCTCCATTAGCTCCTAAAGTGTTTTCAAAGAATAGAATTTAATCTACACATGATCCATCTTCTCACAAAATAACTATATGAGCATTCTTATTATATTCTAATATCCTATATAATTATTCAAACCATATTTTATTTCTATAATTACACTATTACATAATGAATCTCAATCATTGGTATTTCATTGATTCTCATTCATCACCAATGATGAAATCAGATCATCCAACTCTAATGTATCTTTTATGAAGAATATTTTGGTGATGAAATTATAACATAAACCATGTAATTATCCAAAAGGAAGAAAATAATTTTCTTCTTATTTTGTTTAAATAGTTAACACATTACCTTTATCACTGACATTGACCACCACCATAAAAATCTATGTCATAATATATCTGAACTCGACTATATGGTTACCGAAATATTTATAACTAGTATTTCAAAAATGACACAATCATTTTTTCAGATATAACACATTTTGGAAGGATTTTTATTTATACATTATTTCAACATTTTTCAAGAACTCCTCTGGATCTGTTATGTTTATCACTTCCCATATACTATTATCAGCAAAATATAACTAAATAATTATTGTCGGAAACTCTCTCAACTAATTCCAATAAACATCAATTATCATCATTGGATTCACTTATTTTTATCATAATCTCATTTAATCTCCATTCACAAAAAAAATATTATTAACTCATTAATTTCATTGAGTAAAATCATTTTTTCTTATTGAACACTATGATTTGGAAGGAAATCTCATTGCATGAATCACACATATCTAGTTAAGAAGTAATAATGATAAATCACATTTAAACCATTTGTTTGGATAGATGTGGATTGGGATCAAAATAATAATGTAGTTGTAAAAATGATATTTTAAAATGTCTAAATAAAATTTAATCACAAAATAAAAGGAAATAAAAGGAGATGAAGATATTTATCATTGCAAAACCCTCTATTGTGGAGGATTAAAACACTGTAGTAAATCATTGAAATATCCAAATAGAATGAATGAGTATAAAAATGTAGAAAAATATCATAATATGAATTGAAAATATAATATGGAAAACCAATTTTAAATTCCAAATGCTATTTTCCTTCTGTCACTTATCAAATAATTATCTCACAATAAGACATCACATTTCAAATTTCAAAACCACACACATGGCATCACTTTACCACTTCAAATAAACATTTTAATTCTCAATTTTCTATCTTTATTATGATTTCAATTTCCAATGTCACCCATGTATCTAATACACACCATATGTTATGAAACATTGATAATAGTTGTCCAATTTTATTTACATTCCACATTTGTTCTTCTAGATGTGCGTGGAGGCCTCCATAATATATCATGCATTGGGTTCAAAATTATAATAAACAAGGAAAAATCTTATGAAAATTTATAAACCAAAAATCATAAAAATCAATGAGTATTGCTTAAAATTTGAAATATTATCATTAAAATTTGAAGAGAACTAGTTGAACCTCGTCAATAAATGTGGGTGGTTCTTATGGGGGTGTTGGCGGTGGTGTTGGGGGAGGCCATGGTGAACATGTTGGTACGGGTGGGGTATTAGGGATAGATTTTATTGATAAACATGAGGATGATATTTTGGTAGTGGTTGGAGAGGTCATGGTGTTATTAATGGCTGTGGTGTCAATTGTGGGGATGGTGTTATTGGACATCACATAAATCATGAGGAAGTCCATGGAGTGTGAGGAGGCATATTTGTTGGTGGTAATGTTAGTACTATGGGGGAAAAGGTGGAGGTGGAGGTGGAGGGGTAGGTGATGGTGGGTGATTTTGTGGAGTCCATGGTATAAGGCCCCAGCCTTAAATATTACTTATTATTGAATTAATTAAATAATTCAAATTAAGGATCTTTTAATGTTTAGAGTTTTATAGAATTAGGACATAACAATTACATATCAAAGATTACAAAGTATACACTACTACTAATTTTCCATAAAATATAAACTCTTAAAAAGAAACATATCTAGTAACATGTTTTAGATAGCATGTCTTTCCTTGGTCCCATCCTTGACCCTATTCATCTTTAAGTCCTGTGGAAAACATTTCAAAAACATGGGATGAGCATAAAAATCCCAATAAAGGATACACAAAGAAGGGAAACTGTTAGTTTTTCAAAACAACAAGTAAACCAAGAATAATTTATCAAAGTAATACTTTTCACCTTTATGATGTAGTAAAAAAAACTCTTCACTGAATAAAAGATCATTACTTACCCCATTTGAAACCAAACGATTACAATAAAAACCCATATAAATAATACATAACATATAAAGGTAACGTGGGGCATAAATGTACTTAAATGGAATAACCATACGGTCGACTTCCACACATATCACTTAATGGAATAGCCATACGGCCGAATTCCATACCCAATGCATTGGAGGTTCTAATGTAACCACCCTTCCTGGTATTCACGGCACCACCCGTCATACGGTTTATCATGTAACCACTTGTAAAATGTCCAAGCACCATCATTACACATAAAATATTGAAAATATAAACATTTCAATTACAATATTTCATTTGCAATCACAATAAGTAATTCCAAGATATTGAATTAATCAATCCATTTTCAAAAATCTTTTAAAAGAGATGTTTGAATCAAAGTGTCTCATTCCACTTTGATGATTCTAATGGAATTATAATTTTAAAACATTAATGTCCATATAAATAAATACTGAAAACCATTTTGAAAACATGGACATTAAAGATAAAGATTTAGAATAATGAATCATTAAAACATTTAAAACGATATTTTTTTTAAAGAGTTTTTAAAAAAATGAGAGACTCTTGAATACAAATAAATGCAGAATAAAATTTAATTCGAACATTATAATAACATTAGAATAAAGGGATTCATGATATAATATGTCAAAGGACAGTAAACACACCATATAAGAGTGAATTGGTGCATAACAACAATGAAGTCTTAATGGAAATGTAAATTGAGATGAAATCCATTATAAAGATGGTATCCTTAAATTAAGGATAAATCTATCACATAGTTATGTGTGAGAAATATAAATACACCCAATATAAGTGGATATTAAGTGTGAAACAATTGAAATTCATTCACACATAATCATGGAAAAACAAAACCAATGACATAGATATTTAACTCAATGAGATGAGATTGAGTTATGAGGTCTCATACATGTTCGTAAGAATTAACCAATGAGATGATTATGTGTAGAAATATTAAATCCACACAATGGTTTGTGGAAATTACAACATAGAGATTCCACACATAATCGTGGCATAATAATATCACGAAGTAGAGGTTTTACCCAAAGAATTGAATGTGGGTTAAGAAGTTCCCTTACAGAAATCTGACAGCCTAACGTCATCACTTTAAAATTCAGAAAATGAGTTGATGAGAGAGAAAATGGTATCTCATAAAATGGGAATAAACTTTACATAAATAATTATATATAATAACATATCCCAACATAATTTTTTGTGACTTTAAAGACATAACAAAATAAGTCTTTTAAAAAGAGGAGGGTGAAAGGTCCCCTTACCGAGTTGGGTAACATTCGAAACGTACACCCCATGGAAGAAGGGTCATCCAATGAAGATGTAAATACCCATAAATGAAATTATACTACACAAAGTGTATAATATTGTGCAGTACATACACCACTCAAAGGAAATAGTGGAAAACATAGCGTAAATGTCACGAGAATAAAAGTGACATGAAAATTCCCGTACAAAAACTCGGCAGCCTAACGGCGCCACTTAAAACTTCCAAAAATAAATTTATGAGATCAAATAGGGTCTCAAATAATATGAACATAAAAAATTAAAGTATTAGGAATAAAAAATAACATCCCCAAACATAATAAATAAGCGCTTAAAAGAAATGACATAAAAGAGAGTACTTAAAAAGAAAGATAGAGGTTGGATCCCTAACCTTGTGTCCGACATGACTCGATCGTTTTTTAATCTCCTGAATAATAAAATTTGGTAAATTTATAATTTCTTAAGGAAGTCTTTTAAATATTATTATTCATTTCATATCAAATATTATAATGTAATAATAATTGGATAATAAAGTGGGTTTATATCAGATGTTTTTGTCGATGTTCAGTACATGAGTAAAAATTGAACTTGTTGGAAAATAATTTTCCATGTAGTTATAGGTACATTATCTCCAGAATAGTATTAATGTTTTAAATATCATATATATCCAGTATATATTCATTTTTTACTATTCCATAAAATTTTGATATAAAAAATTAAAAGCATCGTTCATGGAGACGGTAGGCCGTACGTACGCATGAACACTACTTTCACTTTTGTGTAATATAAATGGAATTAAAGTTAAAAGAGAGATATATATATTGTAATTAAAGAATGATATCCATAATTTAGATGTAATATATGACATATATATCCATTATATATATGTACTTATAATAGTACATAATATTTAAAGATAAGAAATGAAATGTACCGTTCATGGAGATGGTAAGCCGTACGTAAGCATGAACGCAACTTTCATTTCTTTGGCACATTAATTGAATTAAAACTAGATGAGATATATATTTATATATATTATAATTCCAGTATAATATATATGTTTTATATATCACATAATTTCATCAATTTCGTTCTTTATATATTCCATGTATTGCATGAACGAGTCACATCACTTGAGGGGGCGTTAGTCCACACTTCATCAAATGAAATTATCGCATTCGAACAACATGAAAAGCATAAAGGTATTTATTAAATATGAAATACAGAATCATAGAGAGGAAATAAATATAATATATATCATAAATAAATATATTTCCATCGTAATGGCCACCATGAGAGGTGGTATGAGAAGATAGAACAATCATCGTTTCGTGAGGCAGTAATTCGCCATCCACAGAAATAGTATGTTCTTTAACCATTAGACGGAGGTGTGTGTTAGTGTAGCTGGAATCCTCCTCATAAAAAAATCATAGTATATTGAAGATACTGGGGTTTTTACATAATAAATAAATAACGAGATTTTAGGGGGTTGAGAAGCAAAATAAAACAAAAGAACACTAGGGAAGACATTACCTTTAAAACGGGTAACTCTTTTTGATTTGAGCTCAAAGGCTTCCTTGGGAAGACTTCTGCCCAATGTGAGGCTTCTATAAGTAAGAGAGGGATTTGGAGAGACAAAATGGTCAGGTTTTGGCTGATCCAATGGCTTGAGATGTGTGGGTAAGGTGGTAGAAGTGGTGGCATTTTATAAGAGGATAAGAGGGGCACTCTTTGAAAGTTATAAAGGTTTACATTATAATAAAATTATTTTCGGATTTTAAAGGACCCAAAATTATATATTTCAAATATAAGGTGAAATGAGTTATAAATAAACCCATACAATAGGTTTTTTACATGTGTAGTTATTATATTTTACATTATCTTTTCTTTTTATTTAAATCGTAAAATAATGAGGTAATCATTGTATCATCATGGTGTCTTAAATAATTTAATTTATTTTAAGTCCAAAAATTATAAAAAAATATCATGATGTAGGAAATATTCTTATCTTTCTAATGAATATTTATAGTAAAAAATATTACTTGTATAAACCCATTTAAAAATTTTTTTAGTAAAATTAATCATGTTTGTGACATTTTTATTTTTACTTTAAATAAAAAGTTATTTAGGACATTTTCCTACCTAAGTGGCTCCATGGGGTCCCCAAGTTGACCCATGGATTTTTTTGGTCGTCCATGACACATAAAAAGAGGTTAGGACATGTGTCTAAGTCATTTTATATTATTAAAACATTATTTTTACCTTAAATTACACTAATTACCTTTAATAGCGATTAATAAAACTTAAAAGTTACTATTCATCAAAATTTATTTTAATCTCATTGAACCACATTCAACTTATTAATGAAAACCATGTATGTCTGATTTTAAAAAATCAAATCACAGAAGTGGAAAAGTTTCATTTAAATGAAAAATCAGTTTCTTTGACTACCACTTAGTGGTTTCACTATTCATCAAAAATTGGAGTTTTTCAGAAAAATACCAAACATTACCCCTAAGCTATATTTGATATTCCGAATTCAAAAATGATGCATATTTTACAAAATTTAAAATATATATGTTTCATTAATTAATTTAATAATTCATTCCCGCTATCAAAACAAATAGCGTGTTTTAAAGAAACAATATCTATTAAAATATTGACACTAGTTTAAGTCCAATTTCAATGTGAACTTAATTATAATGACCTCCACTAGAATAAATGGTAAAAATATATTCTAATTTAACATTAAAACCAATTAAAAAAATTATTTAATCATTTAAATAAATTATATTAAAAGGATGTTTTGAATTAAAATACATCTTTTTACACTATTCATTAAAAAATTGAACTTTATCGGAAAAATACCAAAAATTTATACAAAGTAAATTTTGATGTCCCCATTCTAAAAAGAATACTATTTTGTAAAATATAACATATAAAATAGTCAAAAAAAAAAGATTTATTAGGGGTTCTCCATCAAAAGGTGGTTAATCGACCTTTAAAAGAATATTAGAAGATTAATGCTTAAAATTGGATTCATTTGCATTTTAAGCCTCTAACATTTATTAGATAAAAGTAAAAATATTTGGAAAACATATATAATCATTTTTTAGTTAGTTCCATTCATTCCCATAATTACAATGTCTAGGTGTTAACTACCATTTAAAATAATATTATATTATTATTAGAGTGCAACATAAGATTTCAAAGAAACTCGTTGTTGCGTATTGGGTACGCCATCGAGCATATTGTTCTCTTTAAAGTAATATTAATATTTTACTCACAAATATGGATAAATATGAATATTTCATATTCTTTATTTACCTGGGGAGTTACATTCGTTCCCCCTTTTTGGGAATTGCGTCCTCACAATTTTTGAAATTATGTTTGAAAACTTCATTGAAAATCCCACATCAGAACGAGAGTCAGTAAAACTATTACTCTTAAAAAAAGAAAGAGAAGTAAAAAGGTAACCCTAGTTAACCCATACTAGGATTACATGTAGAAAAACATGGATATGGAGGAAATAAAAGGGTCATGTTCTGAGGGGGAGTGATAGAAAACATGTTTAGAAGATAGTTAACCACCAGAAAATCACAAACTAGTGATTTGTTAAACGGTATTTGATTCCCCAATAGTAAAAGTAAACAGACAACATTTTTTTATGTTACTTTTCATTGAGGCTTTATTTATGAGCATAACTAAAACATAAGGAACATACTTACTTGTCATGTTGACTTTCATCTTTTACTATATTTCTTACATGAACTCATTGTTTCTCCAAAAGATGAGTATTTAGGATGACTTGTTTACATTAAGAGAGCTACAATAAACATCAAGAGAATCACCTAATCCACAAAACAGAACATTATAATTCATATGTCTTTAGACCTTAACCAAAACTAAAACAAAAAAGGTTAGTATAATATCAGATAATACCCAAAAAGGATAATCCTTTATAAAAAAATCTATTCTTAATTTCCAAAAATTTTCAAACAATACCCAAAGTTCAACAAAGACCATTCAATAAACAATTTGTCCATGAAATTATTCAAACTTAACCAAACTATGATTGAAACCAAAATATTTGAAGGATTTAATCACATAGTCTTCAAAGGTAAAAATTAACATTTATCTCCAAATAACATTAGTTTCTCTTAAAGTATCATATTGAAAATTAATTAACCTAATCACATATCTGCAATGATAGGTTAATAATTTCCATAGATAACCCAAAATAAACTTACTCTTGATTCCTAAAATCATCTAACTAAAAAATAATTAGTCAAACTAACTATGGAATTCACGTAGTCCAGTGGTAGGTGATAAATATCAGTCGCACTTTGGTTATGGGTTCGATTCCCACAGCTTTGTCCGACGTGATGGGTTGTCCCACGGTCTGTGTGTTGTCCTTTTTCCAAAACTACATAATTCATAAAACATTCCCCAAAACGAGATAAAATCTTCAAAAATGATCATAACATATGTTAACCTCGTGTTTATCTCATGCCTTTTATTTTCCATCATATCATAGTGTAACCCATAATTACCTAAAAATTAAGGATTATATAAACCCTAATGGTTACCATTATAATTATTACCTGAACATCCCCATTGAGTTGGTCATCTCATACATAATGATTTAGAGAACTCACCAAGGTTCAGGTGGTTGATCATGACTCCTTGATAGTTGGTTATTACAACCACACAATGCCTCATTGAATCCCCCATTTCATCCAGTCTCTTAATCAGGGAACCACCATAGTTTCATTCAATTCCATTGTCACATTGGTGCCTGCTAGATCCATCCATTTACAAAAAACAGATATGTCAGTGTGCGTATATCAACAAAATCATCATGTACTAATGAGGAAGATAAACACTAATACATACTTACTCATTCACTTTATCTAAAAACTATGACACTTTATAAAATCCTAGAAATTATGTTAATGTAACTTATGCTTATAGAATACCCTAACCTCTAAAGTTATGTAAACCAACCTCTGATACTAACTATAAGGCCTCGGAATCAAACATTACTTATTATTGAATTAAATGAATAATTCACATTGATTATCTTTTCAGGTTTAGAGTTTTATAAAATTAGGACATAACTATTACACCTCAAAGATTACAAAGTATACACTACTACTAATTTTCCATAAAATAAAAACACTTAAAAAGAAACATGTCTAGTTCCATATTTTAGATAGTATGTCTTTCCTTGATCCCAACCTTGACCATATTCATCTATAAGTCCGGTGGAAAACATTTCAAAAACATGGGATGAGCATAAAAAGCCCAGTAAAGGATACACAAAGAAGGAAAACTATTAGTTTTTCAAAACAACAAGTAAACCAAGAATACATTATCAAAGTAATACTCTTCACCTTTATGAAGTAGTAAGGAAACTCTTCACTGAAAAAAAGATCATTACTTACCCCTTTTTTAACCAAAATATTACTATAAAAACCCATATAAAGAAAAAATAACATATAAAGGTAAAATGGGACATAAACATACTTAAATGGAATAACCATACGGTCGACTTCCACACATATCACTTATTGGAATAGCCATATGGCCGGCTACCATACCCAATGCATTGGAGGTTATAACGTAACCACCTGTCCTGGTATTCACGGCACCACCCGTCATATGGTTTATCATGTAACCACTCGTAAAATGTCCAAGCACAATCATTACAAATAAAATATTGAAATAATAAACATTTCAATAACAACATTTTATTTGCAATCACAATACGTAATTCCAAGATATTGAATTAATCAATCCATTTTCAAAAATCATTTTAAAGATATTATTCAATCAAAGTGTCCCATACCAATTTGAAGCTTTTAATGGAATTATAATTTTAAAACATTAATGTCCATATAAATAAATAATGAAAACCATTTTGAAAACATATACATTAAAGATAAATATTTAGAATAATGAATCTTTAAAACATTTAAAACAATATTTTTGTTAAAGAGTTCTTAACAAAATGAGTGAATCTTGGATTAAAATAATTGTGGAATAACATTTATTCGAAGCTTTATAATATCATGAGAATAAAGGGATTCATGATATAATATGTCAAAGGACAGTATACACACCATATAAGAGTGAATTAGTGCATAACAACAATGATGACTCAATGGATATGTAAATTGAGATGAAATCCATTATAAAGATGGTATCCTTAAATTAAGGATAAATCTATCACAAAATTATGTGTGAGAAATATAAATACACCCAATATATGTGGATATTATGTGAGAAACAATCAGAGGTCATTCACATATAATCATGGAAAAACAAAACCAATGACATAGATATTTAACTCAATGAGATGAGATTGATTTATGATTTCCCATACAAGTTCGTAAGAATTTATCAATGAGATGATTATGTGTAGAAATAGTATATACACACAAAGGTTTGAGGAAATTACAAGATAGAGATTCCACACATAATCCTGGCATAATAAAATCAAGAAGTAGAGGTTTAACCCAAAGAATTGAATGTGGGTTAAGATGTTCCCTTACAGAAATCTGACAGCCTAACGACGTCACTTTAAAATTCACAAAATAAGTTGATGAGAGAGAAATTGGTATCTCATCACTTGGACATAAAATTTACATAAATAAGGATATATAAGAACATATCCCAACATAATAGTATGTGTATTTAATGATGTAACAAAAAAAGTCTTTTCAAAAGTGGAGGGTGAAAGGTCCCCTTAGAGAGTTGGGTAACTTTCGAAACGTACACCCCATGGAAGAAGGGTCATTCAATGAAGATGTAAATACCCATAAATGAAATTATACTACAAAAAGTATATAATAATGTGCAGTAAATACACCACTCAAAGGAAATAGTGAAAAACGTAGCATAAATGTGACGAGAATAAACGTGAGATGAAAAATCTCTTATGCAAACTCGACAGCCTAACGACGACACTTAAAACTTTCAAAAATGGATTTATGAGATCAAATAAGGTATCTAATAATATGATCATAAAAATTACAGCATGAGTAATATAAAAGAACATCCCCAAACATAAGAAATATGTGCTTAAAAGAAATGACATAAAAGAGAGTACTTAAAAAGAAAGAGAGAGGTTGGATCCCTTACCTCGTGTCCGACAAGACTCGATCATTCTTTAATATCCCAAATAATAAAATTTGGACAATTTATAATTTCTTAAGGAACTCTTTTAAATATTATTATTCAGTTCATATCACATATTATAATGTTATAATAATTGGTTAAAAAATTTAGTTCATATCAGACGTTTTTGTCGATGTTCGGTACATGAGTAAAAATTGAACTTGTTGGAAAATAATTTTCCATGTAGTTATAGGTACATCATCTCCAGAATAGTATTAATGTTTTAAATATCATATATACCATGTATATATTCATTTTGTACTATTCCATAAAATTTGGAGATAATAAATTAAAATCACCGTTCATGGAGACGGTAGGTCGTACGTACGCATGAACGCTATTTTCATTTTTTGTAATATTAATGGAAATAAAGTTAAAAGAGAGATATATATATTATAATTACAGAATTATATCCATAATTTAGATGTAATATATGACATATATATCCATTATATATATGTACTTATAATAGTACATAACATTTGGAGATTAGAAATGAAATGTACCGTTCATGGAGACGGTAAGTCGTACGTACGCATGAACGCTACTTTCATTTCTTTGACACATTAATGGAAATTAAAAATAGATGAGATATATATATATATATATATATATATATCTTAATTCCAGTATAATATATAAGTTATATATATTTCATAATTTCATCAATTTCATTCTTTATACAATCCATGTATTGAATGAACGAGTCAAATCACTTGAGGCGGTGGTAGTCCACACTACCTAAAAATGAAATTAGCGCATTTGCACAACATGAAAAGCATAAAGTTATATATTAAATATAAAATACAGAATCATATAGAGGAAATAAATATAATATATATCATAAATGGATAAATTTCCATCATAATTTCCACCATGAGAGGTGGTATGAGAAGATAGAACAATCATAGTTTCGTGAGGCAGTAATTCGCCATCTAGAGAAACAGTATGTTCTTTAACCATTGAACGAAGGTGTGCATTAGTGTAGCTAGAATCCTACTCATAACAACATCCTAGTATATTTAATATACTGGTTTTGTTACAAAAGAAATAAATAAAAAGATTTTAGGGGGTTGGAGAAGCAAAATAAAACAAAAGACCACTAGGGAAGACATTACCTTTAAAACGGGTAACTCTTTTTGATTTGATCTCAAAGGCTTCCTTGGGAAGACTTCTGCCCAAAGTGAGACTTCTAGGAGTAAGATAGGTATGTGGAGAGACAAAATGGGTAGGGTTTGGCCGAGCCAAAGGTTTGAGAGGTGTGGGTAAGGTGGTAGTGGTGGGGTCCTTTTATAAGAGGAGAAGAGGGGCACTCTTGGAAAGTCATAAAAGGTTACTTTATTATAAAATGATTTTCGGATTTTAATGGTCCCAAATTTTTATATTTTGAGGCTACGGTGATAAGAGTTAGAAATCAACCCATAAAATAGGGTTTTGACATGTGTAGGGCATAGATTTTACATTTTTTATCATATTATTTAAATCGTTAAATAATGAGGTAATCGCTGCATAATCATGGTGTCAAAAATAATTTAATTTATTTAAGGTCTAAAATTTATAAAACAAATATAATGATGTAGGAAATTTTTTTATATTTATAATGAATATTTATAGTCAAAAATATGAATTTTATAACCCCATTTAAATTTTTTTTAGTAAAACAACTCATGTTTGTGACATTTTTATTTTAACTTTAAATAAAAAGTTATTTATGTTATTTTCCTACCAAAGTGGATCCATGGGGTCACAAAGTAGACCCATGGATTGTCGTGGTCTTCCATGACACATCAAATAAGGGTAGTACATGTGTCTAGGTCATTTAATATTATTAAAACATTATTTATACCTTAAATTACACTGATTACCTTTAATCGCAATTAATAAAAATTAAAAGTTACTATTCACCAAAAAAAATATTTTAATCTCATTGAACCACATTTTACTTCTTAATGACAACCATGTATGTTCTATTTTTGAAAATCAAATTACAGAAGGGGAAATGTTTCATTTAAATGAAAAATCAGTTTCTTTAACTTCCACTTAGTGGTTTCCCTATTCATCAAAAATTGATGTTTTTCAGAAAAATACCAAAAATTAACCTGAAGAAAAATTTGATATTACGAATTCAAAAATTATGTCTATTATAAAAAATTCAAAATATATATGTTGAATTAATGAATTTAATAATTCATTACCAATGTCAAAATAAATAGCGTGTTTTTAAGAAACAATATCCATTAAAAGATTGACACTATTTTAAGTTCAATTTCAATGTGAACATAATTCCACTGACCACCATTGGATTAAATGGTAAAAATATATTCTAATTTCATTTTACAACCAATTAAAAAGATTATCTAATCATTTAAAAGGAGTTTTTGAATTAAAATACAGCATTTTACACTATCCATTAAAAAATGAACTTTATCGGAAAAATATCAAAAATTTATCCAAAGTAAATTTTGTTGTCCCTTTTTTAAAAAGAATTTTATTTTTTCAAATATAACATATATAATTTTTTAAAAAAATATTTAAGAGGGGTTCTCCATCAAAAGGTGGTTAATCTACCTTTTAAAGAATATTATATGATTAGTGCTTAAAATTGGATTCATTTTCATTTTAAGCCTCTAACATTTATTGGATATAAGTAAAAAAATTTGAAAATCATATATAATCATTTTTTTAGTTAGATTCGTTCATTCCTGCCATTACAACGGCTAGTATTTAACTACCATTTAAAATAATAATATTTTATTATTAGAGTGCAACATAAGATTTCAAAGAAACTCGTTGTTGCGTATTGGGTACTCCATCGAGCATAGCATTACCTTTAAAGTAATATTAATATTTTATTCACAAATATGGATAAATATGAAAATGTCATATTATTTATTTACCCGGGGTGTTACACCTGGTGTATGGGAGGGTGGTGGAGGACTTCGTGGAAGGGGTGGTGAAGAAATATAAGTTATAGTGATGGATTTGGGCACTGACTATGATTAGAATACCACATGGGCCACATGTACAAAATTTTAAAAATAATTAAAATTATACCATTGAAATCCCTCATCCCCATTTATTTGAAATAATTAATTTCATACATTTGTTACCATTAAATACTTAGGTTTCCTTAATAATGAAATGTTAATTTTATCAAAATAAAATAATTTAAATTTCTCAATGAAATGCTTGAAAACAAATCAAATTATCCTACACATTATTTATAAAATATTTGAACCGGATATTCTCCTTCACAATTCAATTGAATGTTAAACTATGATTATTTAATGTACCATCCAATTATTAGAGTTTATAATAGTGTAAATGGGGAATATGGTCCATATTCGTTTCTTAAGTTGACATATCTCATTATAGAGTGTATATATACAAATACATACAAACAATAATGTTATATAGTATTCAAAAATATATTTATTTTAATTTTTTTCAATGAAATATAATTTTTCCCATAACTGTGTTATGTATTCTTTTACTTTCATCAATATATGAAAAGGAAGAATTAACATTCCCCCATTTTAATCAATAGATTTATGAAGAGAGAAAGAAACAATCATGGATGAATTATTTCATTTCTTATCTTTTTGAGTCTATTATATAATTAATTTCATTCTAATTGTGATAGAATCTCTCTCTCTCTATCCTTGTTTTAAACATTGAGAATGAGGTTTAATTCATGTGTGTGGGGAGGATCCTAAGACCCCATTTGTGTTTTTCCCTTCATAGATATTAGATAAATAAATAATTAAAAAATAATTTTGACATGTTTAAAACCCTGATTGATAATATTCATAATTTATCCTGAAATAAGAGAAACATATTGAAATTTTCCTACACATTCCAATTTTGATCACTTTTAGAAAGATTTATAATATTTTTCAAATTCATGATTTTGATTTCTATAAATTTTCATTTGGAGTATTGATTATTTATTTCTCTATTTTATCACATTTAAACAAATAATATTAAATTATCATTCCTGAGAGGTTCTCAAGACATATGTTGATATATTCTTCCTTGTATCAACTATTCATAAATAATCTTTGTACATACATGATTAATAGAATTTTCTAGTCTACTAGTACAAAATATCATGACCTTAAAACACATTAACATGATTCAAGACATTAATGGTGAATTTTCTATCTAGATTATATTGAGAAATATAGTATATTTAATTCTTTTACTTATATATAGTGACCATGATTTTCTATATATGAAGCCATAGTAGAATCCTATTTTTCAATCATCGATTGATTATTTTATATAATTACAGGATGTTAATTAATAATTAAAAAATAATGACTTATTTTTTTGAATTGTTGACTATTTTTTTGTCATAATTATGAATCATATATTTAACATTAGTAAATTTGGGCCACATTTTATTTTCATTTCATTTTACTGATCCTCGATAATTTTTTAAAAAATTGATATGAATTTGGATACACGGGATGAACTCCGGGATTGAAACCTCTCATGTTCTTATACTGACCATCACAAATAGTGTTAGTAAGAGGATTGTGGTTGGGATTGTGGAATTGAAATTATTATTTTTCCAAGTTAGTGATAATCATTCTTACAAAATCACCATATAAAAATATAAAATTGAAGAAAAAAAATTTAATTGAGAAAATTCATCCCCTAATTGAATGATTCTATTATAACCCCCTAAATAAGTAGAGGAAAGGGATTTAGAGTTGATACACTACAAAAGATAATAACTATCCTTTTTTACATTGATATATGTTAAAATATCATGACATTTAATTTACTGTATTTCATTATTTTTTGAGACTAATTTAATGGATTCATATATCATTACCCACAAACCCTCTGCCCATGAGTCATTGGAGCATTATATATAGTCCAAAGTATTTGAGTTGTTTGAATTTTAGTGGATATTGAGATAAATTGAATGACTATGTGTAACATCCCAAGTAAATGAAGAATAAGACATATTTCATATTTATTAATATTTTTTAATTAAATATTTATTTTACTTTAAAATGGTTTTTATGTTCGATAGAGTAACCAATACGCAACAACGGGTTTCTTTAAAATATTACATTTCACACTAATAATATAATATTATTATTTTAAATCGTAGTTAACTCCTAGTCTTAGTATTGGCAGGAATGAAAAAAACTAACTACAATATGATTATACATTTTTTTAAATGTATTTACATTATCCAATAAAAATTTAGAGACTTAAAATGTGAATGAATCTAATTTAAGAATAATTTACATTAAAATTTCAATTTACCGCCTTTTAATGGAGAACCCTTTTTAAATCTAGTTTTGGTCATTTTAATATGTTTTATTAGACCAACTAAAATTCTTCTATATATTTGTGGCATAAAATTTTACTATGGTAATTTTCTTGGTATTTTTGGGATAAAGTTCATTTTTTAATGAATAGTGGGAAATATTGTATTTTAATTAAAAAGTGCCTTTTAATAATAATTATTTATATGTTTATATTATCTTATTAATTTTTTTAAATTGTAATTTTAATATATATTTACCATTTAATCAAATTTTAGTCATTGGAATTAATTTCACTTTGAAATTCGATAAATACAAGTGTCGATGTTTTGATAGTTATTGTTTCTTAAAAACAAACTATTTTTTTTAACAATGAAAATTAATATTAAAATTAATTAATTAAGCTTTTATGTACTGAATTTGGAAAAATAATCCTCATTTTTGAATTTTTAATATCAAATAAAGCTTAGGCTGAATTTTTGGTACTTTTCTGAAAAACATCTATTTTTTATGAATAGTGAAACCACTTAGTAGTAGTTAAAAAACAGACTATTTGATTTAAATGAAATTTCACCACTTCTATAAATTTAATTTCAAAAATCCGACATACGAAGTTATTATCAAGAACTAAAATGTGGTTCAATAAGATGAAAATGATTTATGATGAATAGTAACTTTTGACTTTTATTTACCACGGTTAAAGGTAAATAAGGGAATTAAAGGTAAAAAATATTATAATAATTCAAAATTACCTTAACACTTGTACAAACTTTATTGGTTGTGTCATTTACAACCATGGGTATCTTTGGGTCAATTTTGGGACCCCATTGAGCCACTTGGGAGTGATAATGATGATTTGGATTAATTAATTTCATGTAAAGACAAAATTCACATTAACAAAAATATTTCAGTAATTAATTTTTATGTGGTGTTATATAAGTCATATATTCAACAATAAATATTCATTAGAAATCTAAAAAGACTTCCTACATCATGGTAGCTTTTTTAATAATTTTAAGTCAAAAAAAATTAAATTATTTATGACATAATAATGATGATGTATTTACCTCATTAATAAATCATTTAAATAATTAAGATTATAATGAATAAAATATTATCCAAAACCTTTATAATTATTATTGGATGATTTTATTTTTACCATGAGTCATATTATCTTCTTCTTTAATGATTTTCGGACCTTTTGAAACCGAACATCATTATATAATAAAATAATATTTTCACACTTCGCTAAAGAGACCCTCCTCCCACTTATAAAAGGAGACCAATTCTAACCAATTACTCACACCTGTGAAGCCATTTCGATCATCCAACCTCTGCCTGATTAATCTCCATACATCCCTCTCCTCCCCCTAGAAGCTTTACCTTTTGCAGAAGGCACTTCATGAATTCCTTTTGGATTAAACCAAAGGAAGTTACCCAAATTAAAGGTAACAGTTTCTCTTAAATTTTTTTCTTTTATTTTAATTATCCAACCCCTAAAATCTTTTTATTCCTTTCTTTTGAAACAACACCAGTATCCTCAATATACTAGGATGTTGTCATGAGAGGTATTTAGACTACACATACAGACACCTCCATCTAATGGGCGAATAACATAATGTTTCTGTGGCTAGAAAACCAACGCTTCACGAAACGATGATTGTTTGATTATCTCCTACCACCTCTCATGGCGTCCATTATGATGGAAAATTATTTATATATGATATATATTATTTTTATGTTTTCTTTATAATTATATAATTTCCATTTATAACACGTATTTATGGTTTCCATAGTGGGTAAATACGATAATCTCATTTTGAGGAAGTGCGGACTACCACCCCCTCAAAGTGATGTGACTTGTTAATTCCTTGTGTGGGATGTATAAAGGATGGATTTCATGATATTATATATGATATTATACGTTAATTATAATATACCTATGTATCATTTTGCTTTAATTCATAAAAATAAGAAATAGAAATGAAAGTAGCGTTCATGCGTACATATGGCTTACCGTCTCCATGAACGGTGAATTTCATTTCTTACCACCAAATGTTATGTACTATTTTAAATACATGTATATAATGGATATATATAATATATATGATATCTAAATAATGAATATCAATATGGATATAATGGACTATTGACCACATCGACAACTTGAAAATATAAGTTGTTCATTATTGGCTCAAGTACCAAATATCGGAAAAAATAATGTTATTAACTTAAATGATTACATAATGTATACATCATGGTAAAATGTGATATAATAGTAATAATAAACATGAAAAACGTTCTTATGAAAGTAAAAATTAAATTTATTTTATTATTCAGGAGATTAATGAATGATCGAGTCATGTCGGACACAAGGTAAGGGAACTTCTTAACCCAATTTCCATTCTTTGGGTTAACCTCCTACATTTAAATTATATCATGCTATGATTATACCCTATATTGTGTTTATAATTTCATTATGTGTAATTATAGTTAATACACATAATAAATCTATTTTAATTAAAAAATGATCTTTGTAAGGGACTTCGTCTGACTCTCCTTTCTTTGAATCATTTTTAGTTTTATACATGACTTTATTTTATACGGTGTATAAACCCCTTTGACATCTAATTTTATTAAAAGGGAATATTTTTATATGATGAATTTTACTAAACTACAAAAAGGAATGTTTCTTTTTTTATTTAAGCCGTGATAATGAATTTTTCCCCCATGAGTAATATTTGATCTTTGGCTTCCTTAACATGACAGAATGTTTTTAATAGGAAAAATAAATACCATATAATCTTTTTACGTATTTTGGTTTTGAAAATGATTTTGAGAATGGATTTATTATTTCAATATATTGGAATGATATTTTATTATTGAAATGTGGAAATTTTATCTTTCCTTTATGCTTATGTTTTGTGTTATAATCGTTTTATGGTTCATGGTTGTTATTTATGTATATGGGTGGTTCCATGATAAACCTATGGTGGGTGAGCTCGAGATATCTCTCAAATGAATTGGTTAACATGACAGTGGTAAATGTGAATGTTTCTCCTAAGATATTTCAGGGATATACTATGACGGGTATTCCAATGCAACTCCCTATGTAGCTGTGACAGCTACAATGTATGTATTATATGGATGCCACAAGTTACTTATATGATTTAGGATTTCTATGTGTCTTTCATAAATCATATGTTTTCATGAGGTAAATAAAAGAGTTCAGGTTTTTTATGTATTTATGAACAAATGTTTCATTAATTTTTTTTATAACCCTTACTGATCCTTTTATGCTCATCCCATGTTTTGAAATGTTTTCACAGGACATAAAGATAAATAGGGTCAAGGATGGGATCAAGGAAAATTCATGCTATCTAAAACATGGAACTAGACATGACTCCTTTTTTCGAAAGTTTATATTTTATTAAAAAAATGGAAACTGTGTATAAGTGTCTACCTTGTAATATTTTGAGATATAATAGTTATGTTCTAATTCTCTAAAAGTCTAATCCTAAAAAGATCCTCAATGTGAATTATTTTTTTAATTCAATATTACGTAAATGTTTAAGGTTGCGTCCTTATAGTTGGTATCAGAGGTTGGTTTAGACAAATTTAGTAGTTATGGTATTGTTAAATTAATATCCATAAATTAATTTATGTTAATATTGAAATCATATAGAATTTACAGATAACCATGTTGCTTTGCCTAAGATATTTTTGTGTTTCAAATGGTTTTCCCTAGAGGAAACAGTGTATCTATGTTGGGATGACATCAGAAGGAAGATAACCTTCCAAATCAACAACTTGAGATGGTCAAAATTGGAACTGAACATTTAGTTGTAGGGATGGAACAATTGAATCGGGCTATAAATTGTGGTGGTATTCATGGAAGAGATCATCCAGATCAACCACAGAGGAACGTGATTGTAGTGGAACATTTCATGCGGAAACATCCCCTGTCATTCAGAGAATCATATGACTCTGTGCTAGCTGAAGGGTGGATTAAATCACTGGAGACAATTTTTGATGTCAAGGGTTGTTCAGAACATCCAAAGGGTAGTCTCGATGTTTACCGTTTTGAAGGTGAAGCTGATCAGTGGTGGTCGATGGTGAAAAAATATCAAGGATAGTGACGAGATTGATGCTCTTAATTGGGATAAATTCAAAGGTATTTTTCTTGAGAAATATAATCCTAAGGAGATTCGTCTTTGGATAGAAAAATAATTCTTGGAATTGAGACAAGAGGATGACTCAGTGGCTTCTTATGAAGAAAAATTCACTCTCCTGGCAAGGTATGCTCCAAATTTCATATGAGATATTGATAGTAAAATAAACTGTTTTTACACATGATTAATGCCAAAGCATCGCAGTGATTTAGCTTCTCATGAGTTTAAAAGTTATGAAAAACTAGTTTGTTGTGCGGAGAAGGTGGAAATGGAGTTTTCCAATGATCAGGTATTCTTTGAAAAACAACAGAATAAGAGGTCAAGGTGGCAGGTGAAGGGGTAGAACTCTTCAAATAATTCTGATGGTACGAAACTTAATTTTACAGTTTGTGAAAATTGTGGTAAAAAGAATGCTGGGGAATGTCTTTTGAATTCTGGTAAGTGCTACCATTGTGGTGAAATGGTACATAAGGCTCAGAATTTCACTGAAAAAGATCAGGGTAATCGTAAGACAAAATCTGATTTATAGTCAGTAAAATGTTATAATTGCAATGAAATGGGTCATTATGAAAATTATTGTCCACCAAAGAACTAAACAAAGTGAAAGCATCCAGACTTCAAGAAGAAAGGGGTGGTAAAATCCTTTGCAACTACATCAGTAGATGTTGGTCCATCAAATGAAGTTGTATCAGGTACACTATTTGTTTGTTCTAATTATACCAATGTGTTGTTTGATTCAGGGTCTACACACTCTTTCATTTCTGAGAAGTTTTCTAATAAATCAGTAATTTCATCTCAAGATATGAATATGGAGCTTATGGTAAAAACACCTGGAGGAAATGTTGAGACAAAAATAAAACTTAAGAACCTTCATATCCTTGTGTGCGGTTAAAATCTACATTAAAACCTTATTGTTTTTCGACTAGTAGAGTTTGATATTATTATGGGTATGGATTTTCTTTCTGTTTATCATTCTAAGATTGACTGTAGAGATAAAGAGGTTTCTTTTCAGAATTTTTTTTAGTTTGTGTACAAGAATGAACTATATCATTAGATAACATACAAGAAATATTAGAATCCAGTAAAATATGGAAATGAATGTTACCTTGCACATATTGTTGAAAACAAATGTATTTTTTAGATTAATGATGTGATAATGGTAACTAAGTACCTTGATGTTTTCCCTGATGATTTTCCTGGTATTATACCTAATCGGGATGTTGAATTTTCTGTTGACATAGTTTCTGATGCTAAGCCAATTTTAAAACCCCATTAACATATGGTTCAAATTGAAATTTTAGAGTTAAAGAAGCAATTGCAGGTGTTATTAGAAGAAGGTTTCATTAAACCTATCACATCACCATGGGGTGCCCTTTTCTTGTTTTTTAAAAAGAAAGATGGTTCAATGAGACTTTGCATTGATTATAGAGCATTGAATAACATCACTATTAAGAATAAGTATCCTTAGCCTCATATCGATGATTTGTTTGATCAGCTTCACAGAGCTTAGTATTTTTCAATGATTTATTTGAGGTCGGGGTTCCATCAGTTGAATATAAAGGAATCAGACATTCTGAAGACTGTGTTTCGTACAAGATAAGGCCATTAGGAATTTTTAGTTATGCCTTTTGGGTTAATCAATGCACCTGCTGTATTCATTGATCTTATAAACAGAATTTTTCATGATTTCATGGATAAGTTTGTGGTTGTGTTCATTGATGGTATTTTGGTTTATTCTAAAAGTAAAGTGGAGCATGCAATTCATTTATGGGTTATCTTTCACACCTTAAAAGAAAATAATCTTTATGGGTAATTCAGAAATTTTGAGTTTTGGTTACGACAAATTTCTTTCCTTGGTCACATTGTTTCAAAAAATGGCATAACTGTTGATCCTGTTAAAACAAAAGTTGTTGAAGAATGGACAAGACCCACAAATATAACCACGATTGTAATATTCTTGGATTGGCATGTTATTACCGGAAGCTTGTCGAAAATTTTGCATGGTTATGTAGTCCAATGACTAAGTTAACTCGAAAATGTGTTAAGTTCATCTGGATAAAATAATGTGATGATTGTTTTTAGGAATTGAAAAGAAGATTGGTGAATGCTCTAGTTTTTTCACTTCCATCCAGAAATGGTGAGTTTGTTATGTACAGTGATGCTTCGTTGAAATGACATGGTTGTGTCCTAATGCAGAATGATCAGGTAATTTCTTATGCTTCATGACAGTTGAAACCTCTTGAGTTAAATTACCCAACACATGATTTGGAATTAGCTATTGTTGTTTTTGCTTTAAAAATTTGGAGCCATCATTTGTATGGATTAAAATGTGAAATATATATTGATCACAAAATTTTAAAGTATATATTCACTCAAAAAAAATTGTACATGAGACAGTGGAGATGGATGGAATTAATCAAGGATTATGATTTCATGATCAATTACCATCCGGGAAAAGAAAATAATGTGTTCGATGCTTTGAGTCGAAAAAGTAATGTCTCATTAACCATGTTATGTTTGGAACAAGATATTTTGGTTTTTGTTTTGATAAACTTTGGCATAGAAGTTTTTAGTGCACGAAATTATTCTGTTTTTTATCAGGTGTCAATGAGATCATTTCTATTAGACAGAATAAAGAAAGAACAGAAAGAAGACAGTGAGTTGTAGAAAAAGGCAGAGTTGGTCCAAAGGGTAAGTTTCGAGATTTTAATCTTGATAATGATAGTGTATTGAGGTTTGGGAAGAGATTATGTGTACCTTGTAATTCACTTCTGAATAATGAGTTGTTATGTGAAACTCATAGTTCTTTGTTTTCAGTTCATCCTAGCAGTACTAAGACGTACAGAGATCTCCATGAGTATTACTGGTGGGATGGAATGAAAAGAGATATTGCTTATTTTACTCTGAAGTGTTTAACTTGTCAGTAGGTTAATGTAGAGTGGTTGTAACTGAAAGGGATGCTTCAGCCTTTACCGGTGCCAGAGTGGAAATGGGAAAATATATCCATGGACTTCGTCGTGGGATTTCTGAAGACATCTCTAGGTAATAATGCAATCTGGGTTATTATTGATCGATTGACTAAATCTGCTCATTTTTTTCCTATTCTAGATACTTTTTCTCTAGATCAACTTGCTTGGATGTATGTTAAATAGATAGTCATGTTGCATGGAGTTCCACTATCCGTTGTATCTGATCGTGATCCTAGGTTTACTTCTAACTTTTAAAAACGCCTTCTGAAGTCATTGGGTACTGAATTAAATTTTAGTAGATTTTATCATCCACAATCAGATTGGCAGTCATAAAGATCAATTCAGACCCTGGAGGATATGCTACGTGCTTTTTCGATGGATTTTTAGGGAATTTGGGACCAATATCTTTCCTTAGTTTAATTTTTATATAATAACAGTTTTAATTCCATTATACAGATAGCTCCATTTACAGTATTATATAGAAAGCGTTGTCAAACTTCTGCTTTTTGGGATGAAGTAGGTGAAAGGAAGCTGATGGGACCAGAATTGGTAGAAGAGATGGAAGAAAAAGTACAGTTGATTCAGAAACACATGAGAATATCTCAGAGTAGACAAAAAATTTATGCAGATAACTCGAGGGAGGATCTTTCTTTTGAGGTAGGTGATCATGTCTTTCTCAAATTTCTCCATGGAAAAGTGTGATGCATTTTGGTACGAAGGGGAAGTTGAGTCCGAGGTTCATTGGACCTTATGAAATTCTGGAGAAAGTTGGAACAGTTTCATACAGTGTGTCTTTACATCCATGTTTATCCCAGGTACAATTTTTTTTTTCATGTTTCTATGTTGAGAAAGTATATGTCAGATCCTTCTCATGTTTTGAGCCCAGAGATAGTTCAGTTCGAAGAGAATCTCTCTTATAAAGAACAATGAGTCCAGATTCTTGTCCATAGAGAGAAAGTGTTACGGAATAAAATAATTCACCAGGAAAAGGTTTTGTGGAAAAAACATATAGTTGAAGAGGAAACATGGAAATCTAAAAATGCTATGAGGGATAAATACCCCCACTTATTTTGATAAGTGAATTAAAATTGAGAAGATGCAATATCCAGAAGGGTGGAAGGTTGTGACATCCGATGTAAATGAAGAATAATAAATATTTCATATTTATTAATATTTGTGAATAAAATATTAATTTTACTTTAAAAGGGTTGCTATGTTTGATAGCGTACATGATTCGCAACAACGGGTTTCTTTGAAATCTTACGTTGCACACTAATAATATAATATTATTATTTTAAATTGTTTTTAACTTCTAGAAATTGTATTGGTGGTAATGAACAAAACTAACTACAATATGATTATACATGTTTTTTAAATTTATTTACATTTATCCAATAAAAATTTAGAGGTTTAAAATGTGAATGAATCTAATTTAAGAATAATTTTCATTAAAAGGTTGATTTACATCCATTTATGGGAGAACCCTATTTAAATCTAGTTCTGGTCATTTATAAATGTTCTATTTGACCTAATAAAATTCTTCTATAGATTCGAGACATAAAATTTTAATTTGGGTAAATTTTTTGGTATTTTTCGGACATTGTTCATTTATTAATTAATAGTGGTAAATATTGAATTTTAATTCAAAAGTGCCTTTTAATATAATTAATTTATATGGTTATATTATCTTTTTAATGGGTTTTAATGTGTAATTAGAATATATTTTTACCATTTAATCCAATTTTGGCCATTAGAATTAATTTAACATTAAAATTGGACATAAACAAGTGTCAATCTTTTGATAGTTATTGTATCATAAAAACACGCTCTTTTTTTTAACAATAAGAATTAATTTAAAAATTAATTAATGACACTTTTATGTTTTGAATTTTGAAAAATAAACATCATTTTTGAATTTTGAATATCAAATAAATATTAGGCTGAATTTTTGGTATTTTTCTAAAAAAATCAATTTTTGATTAATAGTGAAACCACTTAGTAGTAGTTAAAAAACTGACTTTTTTAGTTAAATGAAATTGTACCGCTTCTATTTATTTAATTTCAAAAATATGACATACATGGTTGTTATCAAGATGAAAATAATTTTTGGTGAATAGTAACTTTTGACTTTTATTTACCACGGTTAATGGTAAATAAGTTAATTCAATGTAAAATGAATATTATAATAATCCAAAATAACCTTAATACTAGTCCAAACCTTATTGGATGAGTCATTTACGACCATGGGCATCTTTGGGTCTATTTTGGGACCCCATTGAGCCACTTGAGAGTGATAATGACAATTTGGATTAATTAATTTAATGTAAAGACAAAATTGACATTAAAAAATATATTTTAGTAATTAATTTTTATTTGATTTTATATAAGTCATATATTTGACTATAAATATTCATTAGAAAGATAAAATGATATCCTATGTCATGGTATTTTTTATACTCTTTAGACAACAAAAAAGTTAAATTATTTGTGACATAAAAATGATGCAGTATTTACCTCATTAATAAATCATTTAAATAAATCAGATTATAATGAATAACATATTATCCAAAACCTATCCAATTTTTATTGGATGATTTTATTTAGACCATGAGTCATCTTATATTTATCTTTAATGGTTTCATGACATTTTTAATCTGAATATAATTTTATAATAAAATAATATTTTCACACTTTCCTAAAGAGCCCCTCCTACCCCTTATTAAAGAAGACCACTTCTAACCAATTCCTCAGACCACTCAAGCCATTTTTATCATCCCAACACTGCCCAATTAATCTACATACATCCTTATCCTCCCCCTAGAAGTCTTTCCATAGGCAGAAGGCCCTTCAAGAAGTCTGTTTGGTTCAAACCAAATAAAGTTACCCAAATTAAAGGTAACGATTTCTCTTAAATTGTTATCTTTTATTTTACTTCTCCAACCCCTAAACTAGTTTTATTCCTTTATTTTGTAACAAAACCACTACACTCAATATTCTAGGATGTTTTTATGGTATGTATTCAAACTACACATACAGACACCTCCATTTTATGGGTGAAGAACATAATGTTCTTGTGGATGGAAAACCAATGCCTCACGAAACGATGATTGTTTGATTATCTCCTACCGCCTCTCATGGTGGAAATTATGATGGAAATATATTTATATATGATATATATAATGTTTATTTTTTCTTTTTCTTCTATAATTTCAATTTATAACATGTCTTTATGGTATCCATAGTGGTTAAATACGATAATCTCATTTGAGGAAATGCGGACTACCACCCCCTCAAAGTGATGTGACTCGTTAATGCCATATGTGGGAGGTATAAAGGATGGAGTTAATTATATTATATATTATATTATACTGTAATTATAATATAACCTTTTATCATTATGCTTTAATTCAATAAAAATAATAAATAAAAATGAATGTAGCGTTCATGCATACGTACGGCTTACCGTCTCCATGAACGGTGAATTTCATTTCTTACCTCCAAATGTTATGTACTAATATAAAAACATGTATATACTGGATATATATGATATATATGATGTCTAAATAATGAATATCATTCCGGAGATAATGGAATACTGACCACATGGACAACTTGTAAATATAAGGTGTTCATTATTGACTCAAGTACCAAATATCGACAAAAAGAATGTTATTAACTTAAATGATTACATAATGTTTATAATATGGTAATAAGTGATATAATAGGAATAATAAACTTGAAAAAGTTTCTTAAGAAAGTATAAATTAACATTAGTTTATTATTCAGGAGATTAAAGAACGATCGAGTCAAGTCGGACACAAGGTAAGGGAACTTTTTAACCCAATTTCCGTTCGTTGGGTTAATCACCTACATTTAAATTATATCATGTATGATTTTCCCTATATTGTGTTTATAATTTCATTATGTGTACTTATAGTGAATACACAAAATCAATCTATTTTATTTATAAAATGATCTTTGAAAGGGAATTTGTCTTAATCACTTTTCATTGAGGCATTTTTAGTTTTATACACGACTTTTTTTATACGGTGTATAAACCCCCTTGAATTTTCATTTTATTGAATGGTAATATTTTTATTTGATGCATTTTACTAAGAGAAATAAATGAATGTTTCTTTTTTTATGTAAGCGGTGACAATGACCATTCCACCTCCGCGAGTATTATTTGACCGTTTGTTTGCATAACATGCTGGAATGTTTTTAAAAGGAAAAATAAATACCATATACTCTTTTTACATATTTCGATATTGAAATTTTTTTTGAGAATGGATTTATTATTTCCATATCTTGAAATGATATTTTATTATTGAAATGTGTAAATTTTATCTTTCATTTATGCTTATGTTATGTGTTATGATCATTTTATGGTTCTTGAGAATTATTTAGGTATACGGGTGGTTTTGTGATAAAACTAGGGCGGTTGAGCCTGAGATAGCTCTCCAATGCATTGGGTAACGTGATGGAGGGAAATGTGAATGTTTCTCCTAAGAAAGTTTAGGGAATATACTGTGATGGGTATTCCAATGTAACTCCCTATGTAGCTATGATATCTACAATTTAAGTATGATATGGATGCCACAAGTTACCCATATGATTTATGATTTCTATGCGTCTTTCATTAATCTAAGGCATTCATGAGGTATGTAAAAGAGTTCATGTTTTGTATGTATTTATGAACAAATGTTTTCATTCATTGTTTTATAACCCTTACTGAACCTTTTATGCTCATCCCATGTTTTGAAATGTTTTCACAGGACTTAAAGATGAATAGTGTCAAGGATGGGATCAAGGAAAAGTCAAGCTGTCTAAAACATGTAACTAGACATGACTCCTTTTTCTCAAAAGTTTATATTTTATGAAAAAAATGGAAACTGTGTAGAAGTGTCTACCTTGAAATATTTTGAGATGTAATACTTTTGTCCTAATTCTCTAAAACTCTAAACCAGAAAATATCCCCAATGTGAATTATTCTTTTATTTCAATATTACGTAAATCCTTAAGGTCGGGTCGTTATAGTTGTTATCATAGGTCGGTTTGGACAACTTTAAAAGTTAGGGTATTTTTAAATTAATATCCATAATTTAATTCTTGTTAATATTTAAATAATATATCATTTAAATATTACCATTTTTCTTCGCCTAATATATTTCCATGTTCAGAATGGTTTTTTGCTGAGGAAATAGGGTAGCTATGTTGGGACAACATCAGGTGGAATAAAACCTTCCAAATTAGCAACCTGATATAGTCAGAGTCGGAACTGAATAGTTTGTTGTAGTGATGGCATAGTTGACATAGGCTATAAATGGTGGTGGTATTCATGCACGAGATCATCCTGATCAACCTCAGTGGAACATGGTAGTAGTGGATCATTTCATGAGGCAACATCCCCAATAATTCAGAGGATCATCTGACCCTGTGATAGATAAAGGGTGGATTAAAGCACTGAATAATATTTTTGATGTCATGGGTTATCCATAACATCAAAAGGTTAGTCTCGTTATTTACCATTTTGAAGTTGAAGCTGATCAGTGGTGGTTGATGGTGAAAAATATCAGGGATAGTGAGGAGATTTATTCTCTTGATTGTGATGAATTCAAAGGTATGTTTCTTAAGAAATATTTTCCTAATGTGGTTCATATTAGGATGGAAAAACAATTCCTAGAATTGAGGCAGGAGGATGACTCAGTAGCTTATTATGAAGAAACATTCACTTGACTGGCAAGGTATGCTCCAAATTTCATACGAGATCTTGATAGTAAAATCATCCCTTTTTACTCAGGATTAAAGCCAATGTATTGAATGTATTTAGCATCTTGTGAGTTCAAAAGTAATAAAAAACTTGTTTGTGGTGTGGAGAAGGTGGAAATGATGTTTTCCGATGATCATGTATTCTTTGAAAAACAACAGAATAAGAGGTCGAGGTGGCAGGTGAAAGAGAAGTACTCTTCAAAAAAATCTGATGGTAAAAAATTGAAGTTTATTTTTTGTGAAAATTGGGTTAAAAAGCATGCTGGGAAATGTCTTTTCAATTCTGGTAAGTGCTACCATTATGGTAAAATGGGACATAAGGCTCGTAATTGCACTGAGAAAGATCAGGGTAATCGTAAGAAAAAATATGATTTACAGTCAGTAAAATGTTTTAAGTGCAATAAAATGGGTCATTATGAAAATAAGTGTCCAACAAAGAACTCAACCGAAGGAAAGTAGCCAGACTACAAGCAGAAAGGGGTGGTGAAATCCTTTGCAACTACTTCAGCAGATGTTGGTCTATCAAATGAAGTTGTATTAGGTACACTGTTTGTTTGTTCAGATTATACCAATGTGTTGTTTGATTCAGGGTCTACACACTATTTCATTTCTGAGAAGTATTCTAATAATTTGTTAATTTCATCTCCAGATATGAATATGGGACTTATTTTAAATACACCTGGAGGAAATGTTTAGACAAAAAGAAGACATACGAACCGTCCCGTCCATGTGTGCAGATAGAATCTAACTGCAAACCTTATTATTTTTTATCTAGTAGAGTTTGATTTTATTTTGGTTATGGATTGTCTTTCTATTTATCTTGATACAATTGAATGTACAGCTAAAGAGGTTTCTTTTCATAATTATTTTCTGTTTTTGTACAATAATGAACCCTATCATTTGATAACATATCAGGATTTTGAGAAACTAGTAATATATGGAATTGAATGTAACCTTGCACATATTATTGAAAACAAAGTAATTGTTTAGATTAAGGATGTTCTAGTGATAAATGAGTACCTTGATGTTTTTCCTGATTAGTTTCCTGGTATTATACCTGATCGGAATGTTGAATTTTCTGTTGAATTAGTTCTTGATGCTAAGCCAATTTCAGAATCCCCTTATCAAATGGCTCAAATTGAACTTTTAGAGAAAAAGAATAAATTGCATGAGTTATTAGAAGAAGGATTCATTCAAACTAGCACATCACCATGGGGTGATCCGGTCTTGTTTGTTAAAAATAAATATTGTTCAATGAGTTTTTTCATTGATTATAGATCATTTAATAACATCACTGTTAGTAATTAGTATCTTTTTCCTCATATCGATGATTTGTTTGATCATCTTCAGGGAGCTCAGTATTTTTTGAAGATTGATTTTCGGTCGGGGTACCATTAGTTGAATGTAAAGGAAGCAAACATTCCGAAGACTGCGTTTTGTACTAAATATGGCCACTATGAATTTTTTATTATTCCTTTTGGTTTAACTAATGCACCTGTTGTATTCATGGATCTTATGAATAGAATTTTTGATGAGTTCTTGGATAAGATTGTGGTTCTGTTCATTGATGGTATTTTGGTTTATTCTAAAACAGAAGAGGAGCATGAAAGTAATTTAAGGGTCCTCATTCATACCATAAACGAAAATATAATTTATGGTAATTCTAGCAAGTGTGATTTTTGGTTACAACAAATTTCTTTCCTTCGTCACATTGTTTCAAAAAATGTCATAACTGTTGATCCTTCTAAAACAAAAGATGTTGAAGAATGGCCAAGACCCAAAAATATAACCGAGATTTGTAGTTTTCTTGGTTTGGTAGGTTATGTCTAGATGTTTGTTGATAAATGTTTCATGGTTATCTACACCAATGAATAAGTTAACTCAAAAAGGAGTTAAGTTAATCTGGACAAAACAATGTGTTGATTGTTTTTATGAATTGAAAAGAAGACTGGTGAATGCTCCAGTTTTGGCACTGCCATCCCGAAATGGTGAGTTTGTTATCTACAGAGATTCTTCTTTGAAAGGACTTGGTTGTGTCATAATTAATAATGATTAGGTAATTTCTTATGCTTCACGACGGTTGAAACCACATGAGTTAAATTACCCTACACGTGATTTGGAATTAGCTGTTGTTGCTTTTGCATTAACAATATGGATCCATCATTTGTATGGAGTAAAATGTGAAATATATACTGATCAAAAAAGATTAATGTATATATTCAATCAAAAATAATTGAACGTGATACAGAAGGAATGGCTGGAATTAATCAAGGATTGTGATTGCATGATCAATTACCATCAGGGAAAAGAAAATAAAGTGGCTGATGCTTTGAGTCAAAAAAGTAATGTCTCATTAACCTTGTTACGTTTGGAACCAGATCCTTTGGTTTTTTATTTGATAAAAATTGGCAGAGAAGTTGTTGGTGCAAGAAATTCTTCTGTTTTGTATAAGGTGTCAGTGAGATCATCTCTATCAGACAGACTAAAGCAAGCACAGAAAGAAGACAGTGAGTTGTAGAAAAAGTTAGAGTTGGTTCAGAAGTGTAAGTTTCCTGATTTTCATTTTGATAATGATTATGTATTGAGTTTTGGGTAGATATTATGTGTACCTTATGATTCCCAGTTGAAGAATGAGTTGTTATGTGAATTTCATAGTTCTCTGTTTTCAGTTCATCCTGGTAGTAAGAAGATGTACGAAGATCTCCGTGAGTATTTCTGCTGGGATGGAATGAAAAGAGATACTGTTGATTTTACTGTGAAGTTTTTAACTTGTCAGTAGGTTAAAGTAGAGTGGCAGTTACCGAAAGGGATGCTTCAGCATTTACCGGTGCCATAGTTAAATGGGAAAATATATCAATGGACTTCATTGTGGGATTACCAAAGAAATCTTGAGGTAAGAATGGGATATGGTTTATTGTTGCTCAATTGACTAAATCCGCTCATTTCTTTCTTATTCGAGATACTTTTTCTCTAGATCAACTTTCTCGGTTTTATGTTAAAGACATATTCAGGTTGCATGGATTTCCCCTCTTTATTGTATCTGATCGTGATCCCAGGTTTACTTCTAACTTTTAGAAAGGCCTTCAAAAGTCATTGGGTATTGAATTATATTTTAGTACAGTTTTTCATCCGAAATCAGATGGGCAGTCAAGAATGAAAATTTAAGACCATGGAGGATATGCTATGTGCTTTTTCGATTGATTATCAGGGAAGTTGGGACCAACATCTTTCTTTAGTTGAATTTTCATATAATAACGGTTTTCATTCCAGTATACAGATGTCTCCATTTGAGGTAATATATGGAAAGCATTGTCGAACTGAAGCTTTTAGGGATGAAGTAGGTGAAAGTAAGATGATGGGACTTGAATCAGTTGAAGAGATGGTAGATAAAGTTCAGTTTAATAAGAAGCACATGAGAACAACTCAGAGTAGATAGAAAAGTTATGCAAATAACTGGGGGAAGGATCTTTTTTTAGGTAGGTGATCATGTCTTTCTCAAAGTTTCTCCATGGAAAAGTGTGATGTGTTTTTGTAAGAATGGAAAGTTGAGTCCATGGTTCGTTGGACCTTATGAAATTCTAGAGAAAGTTGGATCGTTTGCGTATATAGTGTCTTTACCTCCATGTTTATCCAAGGTACACGATTTTTTTCATGTTTCGATATTGAGAACGTTTATGTCTGATCCATCTTATGTTTTGAGCCCAAAGAGAGTTCAGTTGGAAGAGAATCTATCTTATGTAGACCAACAAGTCCAGATTCTTGACCGTAGAGAGAAAGTGTTGCGGAATAAGGTAATTCACTAGGTAATGGTTTTGTGGAAACCCATATTGTTGAAGAGGCGGCAGGGGAATCTGAAAATGCTATGAGGTATAAATACCCCCACTTATTTTGATAAATGAATAAAAATTGAGAGGATGCAATTTCTAGAATGGAGGAAGGATGTAACATCCCATGTTAATGAAGAATAAGACAGATTTTATATTTATTAATATTTTATAATTAAATATTAATTTTACATTAAAAGGATTTCTATGTTCGATAGCATACCCGATACGCAACAACGGGTTTCTTGGAAATCTTACGTTGCACACTAATAATATAATATTATTATTTCAAATGGTAGTTAACTCCTAGGTGTGGTATTGGCAGGAATGAATAAAAATAACTACAATATGATTATACATGTTTATTAAATGTATTTACATTTATCCAATAAAAAGTTAGAGGCTTAAAATGTGAATGAATCTAATTTAAGAATAATTTAAATTAAAAGGTCAATTTACCACCTTTTAATGGAGAACCCATTTTAAATCTAGTTTTGGTCATTTTTATATGTTCTATTTGTCCAATTAAAATTCTCTTATATATTTGGGACATCAAATTATGCTTTGGGTATTTTTATGGTATTTTTCAGATAATGTACATTTTTTTAATGAATAGTGGGAAATGTTGTATTTTAATTCAAAAGTGAATTTTAATATAATTTATTTATATGGTTATATTATCTTTAAAATTGGTTTTAAAGTGTAATTAGAATATATTTTTACCATTTAATTCAATGTTGGTCATTGGAATTAATTTCACTTTAAAATTGGACATAAATAAGTGTCGATCTTTTGATATTTATTGTTTATTAAAAACACGGTATTTTTATTAACAATGAGAATTAATTTTAAAATTAATTAATGATGCTTTTATAATTTGAATTTGTAAAAATAAACATCATTTTGTAATTTGGAATATCAAAAAAATCTTAGGCTGAATTTTTGGTATTTTTCTGAATAACTTCAATTTTTGATGAATAGTGAAACCATATAGTAGTAGTTAAAAAATTGACTTTTTGATTTAAATGAAATTTTACTGCTTCTGTGAATTGAATTTTGAAAAACCGACATACACAGTTGTTATCAAGAAGTAAAATTTTGTTCAATAAGATGAAAATAATTCTTGGTGAATAGTAACTTTTGACTTTTATTTACCATAGTTAAAGGTAAATAAGGTTATTCAAGGTAAAAGTAATATTATAATAATTCAAAATTACCTTAAAACATGTCCAACTTTTTTGGTTGAGTCATTTACGACCATGGGAATCTTTGGGTCGATTTTGGGAACCCATTGAGCCACTTGGGAGTGATAATGACAATTTGGATTAATTAATTTAATGTAAAGACAAAATTTTCATTAACAAAAATATTTTTGTAATTAATTTTTATATGGTGTTATATAACTATATTTTAGAATATAAATATTAATTATAAATTTAATAATATTTCCAACATCATGGAATTTTTTTGTAATTTTTATACAACAAAAAAATTAAATTATTTATGAAATAATAATGATGCATTATTTACCTCATTAATAAATCATTTATATAAATAAGAATATAATGAATAACATATTATCAAAATCATGTCCAATTATTATTGGATGATTTTATTTCTACCATGAGTCATCTTATCTTCATATTTAATTATATTTGGATCTTTTTAAACCGAATATCACTATATAATAAAATAATATTTTCACACTTTCCTAAAGAGCCCCTCCTCCCCCTTATAAAAGGAGACCACTTCTATCCAATTCCTCACAACTCTCATGATATTCGGATCGTTCATCCTCTAACCATTTATGCTCCATACATCCCTATCCTTCCCCTAGAAGCCTTACCTTAGGAATAAGGCACTTTAAGAATTCCTTTTGGTTCAAACCAAAGGAAGTTACCCAAATTAAAGGTAACAGTTTCTCATAAATTGTATTCTGTTATTTTACTTCTCTAACCACTAAACTATTTTTATTCATTTCTTTTGTAACAACACCAGTATACTCAATATACTAGGATTTTGTTATGATAATTATTCTAACTACACATACAGACACATACATCTAATGGTTGAAAAACATAATGTTTCTGTGGATGGAAAACTAACGCCTTATGAAACGATGATTGTTCGATTATCTTCTAACACCTCTCGTGGTGGCCATTATGATGGAAATGTATTTATATATGATATATATTATGTTTATGTTTTCTTTATGCTTCTGTAATTTCCATTTTTAATATGCCTTTATGGTTTCCATAGTGGGTAAATACGATAATCTCATTTGAGGAAGTGCGGACTACCGCACCCTCAAAGTGATGTGACTCGTTAATGCCTTATATGGGATGTATAAAGGATGGAGTTAATGATATTATATAAGATTATATACTGTAAATATAATATACCTATGTATAAATATGATTTAATTCCATAAAAATAAGAAATATAAATGAATTTAGCGTTCATGCGTACCTACGGCTTACCATCTCCATGAATGGTGTATTTCATTTCATACCTCCAAATGTTATGTACTATTATAAACACATGTATATACTACATATATATATGATATATATGATATCTAAATAATATAATTTTTGACATAATAGATTATTGACCACATGACCAACTAGTAAATATATGGTGTTCATTATTGACTCAAGTACCTAATATCGACAAAAACAATGTTATTAACATAAATGATTACATAATGTTTATAACATAGAAATAAGTTATATAAAAGGAATAATAAAATTGAATATGGTTCATAAGAAAGTAGAAATTAACTTTAGTTTATTATTCACGAGATTAAAGAACGATCGAGTCAGTTCGGACACAAGGTAAAGGAACTTCATTTACCAATTTCCGTTCTTTGGGTTAACCTCCTACATTTAAATTATATCATTCTATGATTATGCCCTATATTGTGTTTATAATTTCTCTATGTGTACTTATAGTGAATACACATAATCAATATATTTTATTAACAAATTGATCTTTATAAGGGACTTTGTCTCAATATTCTTTCATTAAGGAATTTTTAGTTTTATACACGCCTTTATTTTATACGATGTATAAACCAATTTGACTTTTCATTTTATACAAAGGAAATCTTTTTATATGAATCATTTTACTAAATTAAAAAAAGTAATGTTTCTTTTTTTTATTTAAGCAGTGACAATTACCTTTTCTCCGCCATGAATATTATTTGATCTTTGGCTTCCTTAACAAGCCGGAATGTTTTTAAAAGGAAAAATAAATACCATATACTCTTTTTACGTATTTTGGTATTGAAAATGTTTTGGAGAATGGATTTATTATTTGAATATCTTGAAATGTTATTTTATTATTGCAATGTGGAAATGTTATCTTTCCATTATACTTATGTTATGTGTTATGATCTTGTTATTGTTCTTGGGAATTATTTATGTATATGGGTGGTTCCATGATAATCCTAGGGTGAGTGAGCCCGAGATAGCTCTCCAATGCACTGGGTAACGTGACGGAGGTAATCATGAATGTTTCTCCTAAGATATTTCAGTGAATATACTATTATGTGTATTCCAATGTAACTCCCAATGTAGTTGTGATAGCTACAATGTAATTATGATATGGATGTCACAAGTTACCAATATGATTTATGATTTCTATGTGTCTTTAATAAATCATATGATTTCATGAGGTAAGTAAAAGAGTTCATGTTTTGTATGTATTTATGCACAAATGTTTTCATTATTTGTTTTAGAACCCTTTCTGAGCCTTTAATGGTCGTCCCCTGTTTTGAAATGTTTTCATAGGACATAAAGATGAATATGGTCAAGGATAGGATAAAGGAAACGTCATGCTGACTAAAACAGGGAACTAGACCGGACTCCGTTTTTTCAAAAGTTTATTTTTCATGAAAAAAATGGAAACTGTGTAGAAGTGTCTAACTTGTAATCTTTTGAGATTTAATTGTTATGTCCTAATTCTCTAAAATTATAAACCGGAAAATATACTCAATGTGAATTATTCATTTAATTCAATATTATTTAAATGTTTATGGTCAGGTCCTTATACTATCTATATCATGAATGTAGTTGAATTTAATTATAATAAAATGTTCTTGAGTTATGATTGATTTAATTTTAGGTGATGTTCATAATAAGTTGTAGGGAAGACATCAAAAATATGAATAATTATAAATGAATGTAAGAGGAATGTTGAATTAGAATGGTAAATGAGTAACGATTAAGACACTCATGTTTCAATAGGTTATGTGATTCTTGAAAGACATTAATTATGAACAGTAATTTATGAATATCATTGTTTATGTATTTCATTTGTAAAACATTTCATTATATATGAATTGAAAAAAAAATCATCGGGGAAAGTAGATTTTTATTCCTGGGGAATTTGATTATCCAAAACAATGAATGTGTTTTTATTCAATTTGAGAGTTTTAATTGATCAAATATTTCATTGTGTTTTTATTTCAATATTATTCCTATCAAGCTTCACTAAATTGATAAATTTTTAGTGTTGTGATGATTCTATAAGTAAATTGAATAGAATATAGTAAAATATGGATATCCAGTATGGAATCATCAAACAAAATTATAAATTCAATGTTTTTTCTAATTAATTAAAAAATCTAAAGGATATGTAGCACCTTGACACTGACTAATTATGTCACAATAATATATACAACATATTAAAATACTACTACATATTAATAAAACATACACTTATTATTTCAATATAAGAGTAATTCATGGAGAAACAATTAGTTTTTGGGTTTTTACCAATACCCTCGAATGATAATGTATCATAAGAGATATTAAATTTAATATTTGTATGAATGTAATAATATGATGAAAAATACTCTATATGTCATGCCAGAAATCTATAAATTACAGTTCCTTATGTGTATAAATTACATGAAATGAAAATATAGGGTTCTTTCACTCTTTTTCTACACATCATATTATAGTGATGGTGTGTTATATTAATCTAAGTGATGTGGGTGGTAATCATGACGTGTCATAATCTCTATAATGTAGAAAGTTTAAAATTATTAAAAACTATATTATTTTGGCAACAAAACCTTCTAACCAAAAACATTATATTTGGTGTTGATATGTTTCAAGAACATTTAATGAGTTTCAATCCATGATTAAGAAATTTAAAGGATCTTTTATTAATCTCCAAGATTGTAAATATTTTGAAATGAGATATCTTCATACATAAAGCAATCATTCTGTTCATTGAGTGAATTTGGTCAACATGTGTAGAGAAATTAAGACATATAAGTCTTTATTTTGTTATCCAAATGGTTTTATTTTCAATATTTCATGATCAATAAATTATTATTTATATTAAAAATTTATGGGGGTTCATTTGGATGGGAGAAAATAAATATAGATATTTGTGCAGCGGAAGAGTGACTTTCATGGATTGCCCTAGAAACATATTTAATAAGATAAATGAATTTGTTTTACTCTTATTAATTTTTATATTACTTATTTTCCATTTAATTTCATTATTTATTATTTGAATTTCTACTTCATTAATTTGATTCGTTCTTTATGTTTGAACATTTTATCACAAGTGAATAGATTTTTAATGGATAGTGGATTGAGATTAAGGGGATAAAGCTTTTACATGGATGATTAAATTTTTTGTGTTGATTCTAATTAAAACAATATAAATTAGTGTCTTATAGTGTGTAAATGTGATTAATAGAAGAACACTAATATGGTAAATGGGTACAAGATCATGGGAGGAATCCTTATTACCCATTTTCATTTGAGATCACTCTTAATTCATCTAGGTCTTATTAGATTACATTGACTATGAGAGTTGAGTGGACATAGGTTGTTTTAGTAATTTCATACCATTTGGGAACAATTAGTTCATGAAATTTTATAATTTTTCAATCATGTAAATCCACATGAAAATGTAATCCTAACTTTTTAACAAATATAAAATTGATATACCACAGTATTTACCATAAAATTATTTATTTCACTTATTTATGGATTTTTGAAATCTTCATACCTCTAAAAAATATGTTTTCAATTATTCTTTTTTCCAAAATTAAATTAATCAATAAGTCCAGAAATGTTGACTATGATATGATCACCATTTTCTATGGTGATCGACCTCCGAAAATACAATTCCTCTACCATACATTCTTATTTTTAGTGATTGGAATTTCATTTATTATAAAATCTAAAGATTCACTCATTTCCTCAAGAGATTAAAATTCTTGGGGATAGATTAAATGATGAAACAATTATCATCCAAAAAATCAGGTACAATTTTATTATTGTTGATTCCTCAATGGACTGATGGTATATCATTTGGTATGGATGGGAACAAAAAATCTATGAAAATATTGGTAGTGTGGACGACTTATATGATATTCCCTTATATATTGAATTGTTACCAAATTATACAGATGTCTAGGATGCAGACATAGTTCATGTAATAATAAATGATAACGATTAGGGGAAATAGGAAAATAATCCTTTTATAAGAACCTAATAGTTCTAGTATTGAATAAAATTTTAGATTTATTTTTCAAATTATACAAGCTTGGAAGTGTAATTATTATTATTATTATGTTTATTATTATCATTTCTAAAGTATGGACCCTTGATATAAGTTTTATTATTATTATTATTATTGATTAAAATAAATATATTAAAAAATATTTCATTATACTTTTCTATCATGATTATATAATTTTCACTGATTGTATACTATAACATTGATATAGTGAGTTCACTTTATTTTTAAAATTAATATATTATAAAATTATTTTAATATAATAATATATATATTGGAATTCAAATTTTACTGGGAATATTTATTTAATTATTCTATTATTTAAAATGGATTCTATATTATGGTTTTATGTTTATATTTATAAATATTTTAATTTATCATACCTTTATTTTGAAAATCTGACTTGAAATATATTATAATAATAAATAACTATTATAAAACATTATTTTTCATTGTTTATTCCTAAAACCCCAACATAGAAAATTTGTTTCTAATCGTTTTTTATCAAAAAAAAAACCAATATGTGTATTTAAAAAAAACTATATATTTAAAGGAATATTAAATTCTAGTTTTATTAAAAATCAACTTTGAGTAGTATATATGAAGGTGATGTTATGAAGTAATTTTCATCACAAAATATTTTTTTATGTAATTATGAATAATATAATTTATATATTATTTACGAATATTTCAATTTCAGAATAATATTTTACATCATTTATAAAAAATAATTTCAAAAAAATATTTATAGTGTTTTCTACAATGATTTCAATTCATTTCCAATGATAAAAGGTGAAATTAAAATGTTTTTTGTACTGCTAAATGTTTCTCATAATATATTCACTACTAAAATATACTATTTTTTGGTGTCAAAATATTGAAGTCATAAATCCTTTTAAAATTGTAGATTAAAATATTTCTAATGAAAGCACGTATACAATTTTAAATGTTAAAAAAATAAAAAATAAAAAATTCTATTTATGAAATACAAAATGATAATTTAGAAAAATGTGATTAAAAACATAATGAAAATTAATAAATTAGATTAAATGAAAAACATGGTGTCGAAAAAATATCATTGAGAAAATTAATAATGTGGTGAGTATAATAATAACATGTTTTTGATGGCATCCAACAACCCTAATAATTATTTATTATATTTGAGGAATAAATTTATAGAAAACATATTTAAATACCTTGAATCCATTAGCTCAATGATGGTGTAATCATTATTAAATGGGAACTAGATACAAGATAGTGCATCACAAATAACCTAATAGTTTAGTAGTCTTGGAAAATTAAATTACATACTCGAATGTCATATTATATTTGAAATCGTAAATAAAAAACATCATCAAGGATAATATTTTACAATGATTAAATCATTTAATTTTATGTTCATTATATCCTGGGGAAAGTAAACAAAATTAGGTTGATCTCAAATTCACAGTAAGTTTTACATACATTAAATGTTTTCAAAATAAAATATGGAATAACAAATATGATATATTTAATAATTAAAATACATTCCATTTTATCAAAAAAAAATGAGCATGAAAAATAATAGGATATGAGTAAATGAAGATCAAATGATGACATATAAATATGAAATGGATATTTAAACATAACATTGTATGTCATAATAATTTAAATAACCTCATATATATCTTTAACTATAATTATATTGGTGTATTTTATAATTTTAGATATAATAAATATATTTTTAAGGCCTCATGCCAAGAAATTATACATAGATGGGTATGGTCTGACCCATATACCAAAACTAGCTTGTCTCATGAGACCTGTTGATGCATATAGGGGCTAAAGCCATCCCTACCTATCACTTAATTCATTAAATTCATTATTCATATGAAAAGGGGTGAATATAAAATGAATATACATAATCAACATAAACATTCATATTGGAAGAATATAATAATAAATGTTAATATTTCCCCACATTAAAACTAATTACAAACCCTAAATATTAGTAATATGGATGGAATCATTGAAACATATCCAGACTAGAAATTATCTAATATAAAGGTTGTTTTCATTAATGAATGTAAAGAGATAAAATTTTAATTAAAAATATTGTTAAAAAAATACACTTTTTAGATTTTCAATTTTTTTAAAAGTAAAAATTTTTATAATATTAGGTAAAATATTTTCATTTAAAAGAAAAATTAAAACGTGTAAAGGGAAAATATTAACATTATGGTGGGATATTCTATTTGTACCTTATATGTTAAAAAATATAATCATTTAAAATGTTTTTAAGAAAATTATAAATATAAATTGTTTGAAAATAAGTATGAAAATTCCAATTAAATTTTTCGTAAAATTCAACTATAGGGAAAAATGTATTTAATATATTTTATGAGAATAGTGAAAATATTAATTTATATTTTTTTGGATAATATGGATATGGAATAAATGATTTTTGACTCAGTATAAAAACAATGTTATTTTTCGATAAAAATGGATTCAAGTGTATGAAGTACATAAAAGGTGGATAATGAATTAAAAAATTTTAATTTTAAAAAATAAATAGAGGATAAGAAAATATATTTGGTGTAAGGTATAAAGATCAAATAATTCCCCTAGTGGAGACTTCAACATAAATAAGATTATGTAATAATGAAATTGTGAAATCAACCCTCGCTACATTAGTAACTTTTGAATCATAATCCCCATGAAAGATATTACTTCATATGAAACATTTAATACCATGAAAAAAATATTGATTATATAACATATCAAAATAGTATTAGATACACTTCATAAAAATAAATTGGTATATAACAAAAAAATTATCACTAGAGTGGAAATTGAGATGAAATATCTTAAAAAGATTAAACCATTTAAGTAAAACTTAATTAATGAATGGGTTATGTGTATTAAATACAAATCCACATAAAAAATTAAAAATTAAAAACTATTTAATCAAAATAAATTACACACATAATATTAGAATAACAATGACTATGAAAAATTAAAATTACCCAATAAGAAATATGAGTTAAAAAACACCTTAACATTTCGTAACATTCCAGTTAAATCCCCATGGGTGAAATAATTTGAAATAAAACATTAAATACTATGATTTTTTAATAAATCATGATTTAACATTAAAAAGGATAACATAAAAATCCTAAAAAATAAATTAGCTATTTGAAATTATGATATCTTTCAATGAAATAAAATTGAGATTATAAATATTACCTCGTATCTGACTTATCAAATGAATTTTTTATCTACTTAAATAATAAACATATGTTAATTATATAATTTCTTTCCAAAAAAATTATTATTCATTTTATTTTAGGTATTAAATTTTTATATTTAATTACATAATCAATTAAGTTCATGTTGTATGTTTTTTATGATATTTTTTTAATATGTCTAGATAGTCTTTAGTAGGTTAACTGTGGTAAAATGGTTCATTGTTCCATTATCACTAGAATAATAATCCTGAAATAATTATCCCATTTGTGTGATATATGTTTCGTTAAAATATTCATTATTTTTTCACATATTTCACACATTTTCAATTTGTCACTTTTGGATGTCTTGTAAATGACCTTATCTACTTCTCTCAGCCCAACATTATTTTTTATTATCTATCCCAATATTGTTTGTAAACCTCACCCTTTTTTATTTCCCCTTTCCATGTATTTAATTGTTGAAAAATTAAGAGTAAGATTTTATTATTTACCTTAAATGATACGAAAATTATCCCTTGAATTGATATTTCCATTACTAATTCATGATTTATTAAAATGGTGTTTATGTATTCCTATATGATCTTTATTTTTTATTAGAGGATGTTGTTTTCATGTATCAATACTTCCATTCTATTATGTAATGGTTTTCATATCATTCTTACGTTTTAACATTGAGATACTCCACCACTAGAAACAAAAGCTATAATTTTGTATTAAATTGGTGTGCACATAACTTCACCCTTAAATCCTATATCTTGGGAATATTCCCCACTAATCTCTATAGATTTAATAAAATTTTATCTGTATTTATTAAAATCAATTTGGGATAAAAATTGTTATATCTTGTCTCAAATAACTATTCTTATGTAGTAGTCAATTTTTCTTAAGATCACATATCATCTTCTCTTTATCATCCATCATCAACATTTGTTCCTTGATTTCAACAACATGGTATTACTACCTCTTGATCATATTTTAGTTTTAAATATTACCAATCTCTTTTCTCCATTTAAAAAACACACTCATCATAGTTTTCTTTGACTTTTTCTACATCTAATACATTTTCTTATCGTTATTGAGTTGTGATATCTTCTCAAGACAATATACCAACATACCTTTTATGTCCCCACATTTGTTTCAATGTTTATTTTCCAACATTTTAGATACTTTATGAATGTGAAGATTCTATAAATGAGAAGAAAAGACCAATTTTTTGTCAGAATTTTGAGATGGACCACCATACTATTATTAAACATTTCATTATTTTGGTTCCAGATATCTTACATTTCTTCTCGATTTTTTCCATAGAAAGATTTATTCTTCCCCATATGAATCATATTTCTCAACCATTTTCTTCAAGAATATCTTTTAAATATTTTTAATATTTTTAAAATTAAAGCAGTAAATAAATTTTTTAGTTTCAAAAATACAATTTCACTTCAAGAATAAATTAACAAGAGAGATATAATCTTATTGAGATCATTTTCTTCAATATCAATTATGTATTGATCTTACAATCCCTTACATTTCCTCATGGAATCAAGGAAACCTAATAGTATCACCCGTTTCATGATAATTTTTTTATATTTTAAAATAAAATAACAATGTTATCTGGCTCATCCAATGATTGATACTCTTTTCCTTTGAAATATGATATATATGGATCAATGAGATTCATAGTTTTTCTCTTAATCTACTTCAAAATAGTGGAGTCTTGATGGTTCTCAATGAATCCCAAAATAATGATAAATATTTACTTTACATCATTGAAATATATATCAAGGTCTTAAAATGTAACCATTATTGTTTCTTTAAATCTACTCCACTATATATGAATCTTCTACTCCTTCAATTTGATGTTTCCCTTAGAGTGTCTCCCTAGTTTATCTGATATCTAATTTATAGTTATAAAGTAGATAACATTTTCATAATACTTCTCTGATAATGGAATAAAAATTTTCTTTTATATCATTCCATCCATGTCGGTATATCTTTAATCATCAGGGGTTAAATGAGAATTATTAGCAATATGTGGAAATCCAATTATAGCAGCATCATGTAACTCAAGGATGGGATAAAGGATGTAATGAAGCATCTAATTAGCAGAACTATGGTATTTTATTTCATCACATAAAATAAACCATATCATGTTCATGAAATTTAGATTATTCATTGATCAAGAATAATACATTGATCAGTAGAGGTGGCCCCTTTTGATACCACTTGTTAGGATATGACTATATTGGGTCACTAAGACAGTGAGTGGGAAATCAATGAACCTGTTTTATTTTATCAGTTACTCCTCTAAAAAATCAACCATGTAGAGTGATAAAAGTTCTCTATGATATCATCATATACTATTAACCTTTACTCATATTCATATGTTAATGATAATATACTACACATGATATTTATAAGGATCGACAACCACTACTACTCTTTACCATGTTAGTTAATTACCCATACAAGAATTTATTCACTAATTCACTAATTTCAAATAGCATAGAGTCATGTCCATGTACACACACCACATCTCAAATATAATATATGATACAACATCTTTTTAAGATATTATATAACAATAGTTTTCAAAATTAGGTGATCACTCCACCTTTTTTATGCTCATACCCCACAAACATATGAATCAAAAAATTTGTAGGCGTCCTCCTTAAATACCATAAATAGTCATTGAAGAGTGGATACTACTCATGATAGTTTCTAGAGACTCTAATATGACAAGATATTTCTATATTGATGCATATGTACTACCTCATAGGTTTTACATCATTTGTTCTCATCTATATTACTCAATACGTATATTATTTAGCCTATATTCTTTCTTCAAATTTAATGTTTATATGACAATCAATGTATACACCAAGAATCTCCATAATGGCTTCCAAAAACAACCCATTAACACCTCAATAACTCTTCATTAATTTTTTCCATAACTATTACTTTATAACTGCTCCAAGATTCTATCTCTTTATGCATTTTCAAATAATTTCACATTTATTCCACCAAATGTAACACCAAAAACACCTCCAAATTATTCTATAATCATTCCATAAAAAGAAGTCCAATGATTAAGAAATAATTAAATATTTTTTAATGAATCACTGCAATCAATTCACTAATGTTCAACAATTCATATCCTAACATCCTTTTCCCCATGGATTGTTTCAGTGTCCATGGATATTTTCTCTCTACATTTAGAACACCATGGGTGGTGTCTCCCCCATGTATCCATTTTCATGTTGAACCACCTCTAAAATTTGGATTACTTCAATGTCAAACTCTCCTCTTTAGAATCTTCGTTATTCATAGGTATACTACAGAAGAAAAAAAAACTTTATATATGGGTGTGGTCAATTATATTTTAGACTTCTCCAAACTATAGGTTCCATAAAAATTAACCCATAGACCACATCCTTCAAAATTCCAATATTAGGCTTAGCAATATTCAACAGGTGAATCTAGTGTTCACCACCGAGACCACCATGTGTGTGGTCCCTATTCATCTGCTCATTTAGGGACTTTTATTATCACCACTCTATAAACAATAAGTGGGGCCTACTAATGTATTCATATCAAACATCAGCATAAACGGATCTAGATCATGAACATCACTATGATGGGTATTATTTAACAAAAAAACATGTATTAGAATCAACCATTTCATCAATCATCATTGAAATTCTTCAATTCCTAAAACCATATTGTAATAAATCCATAGTAATTGTTTAGGATCCCCAACATTTTCCATCATATTTTGTGTGTGGGAGCATCTATAAATGATATATTTCTTTTGAGATATTTACCGATTAAGTCATGGATAAAAAAAGAGTTTTAACATGAATATATCCCAAAAACACCCATGGAAGTGGATGATCCATATACACAAGTACATCACAAGAGTACTAGAGAAGTTATAAAACTTGAAAGATATGTGTTTCAAGTCATAAAAATATTTTTAATAATAATTATTTAATAATAATGATCTTTTAACCAAAAATGATGAAATACATAACATATAATCTTCTAAATGGATAGAATCAATGAATTCTAAAATGGATTGTACCTACAAAAACAGTTCTTAAATTTATGTAGATCTAATAGTGGATGTAAATCCAATTTTTTGTGAATTGATATTCGTGATAAAATTGGACATCAATGGAAAACATAGAATATATAAGGAATTAATTGTATCAAAACGATTTATAAATTTTTAAGAAATAAATGATTTTTAAATTGAAATCCATCATAATAGTAAAATCTATATACGCATACCATGAAGGATATATTTTTAATATGGATGCAAAATCATATTTCCTTAATGGGAACCTTCAATAACTTTTTTATATTACAAAAACATAAGGGTTTGTGAATCCAAATTATCCGGAACATGTATTGAAAATTTAAATATATAATAATGTATTAAACATGAATTTTTGTGATATAAAATTTTCTATGATATTTCTATAATGGGGTATTGTTTTAAAAGAAAATAATTTGAGAATTTTTGTATGTAAATAGTTCATTGGGTGTGTAATCATTTATATTATATTATATATTGATGACATGGTACTTATTCAAAAATACATACTGGTCTTATTATTTGTTAAGATGTTATAAAACACATGCTTCTCCATGAAATTACAAGGTATATAAAAATGCATTCGTGGGATCAATATCTATCATTATATATCCAAGTGGTTTCTTGGAAAATGTTAGGGTTCATAAAATATATAGATAATGAAGCGATTCAATATATGAAAATCCAAGAGGGGATTGTTTCAATTGTTATATAGTATTTATCATTCCAAAAAAATTGTCCATATACATAAGAGGGGAGATAGATAATAAAAAAATTACTATATAAATCTACTATATAATAAGTTATGTATGTCAAGCTATGTAATATTCAAGATGTATCTTACACATTATTCACCATAGGCAGATATTAAGATGGCACCGTAGAACTCCATTATATAACAATAATGACAATGCTAAGGTACCTCAGGAATACAAAAAATATATTCACAGTTTTTGGATGAGATTTTCATATATCCATCAATGGATATTGATATTATAATTTTAAAATAAATTAAGATGATTTGAAATAGAAATTGGGATATTTCATTAATCTCAATTGTGTTTTCAAAAGATAGATGGTTTTAAAATAAGTCATGGTCAATTATTCTATAGAAGAAAAAAAGGTTATCACTCCTTAGGATGTAACTAAAGAATCATTTTGGATTGGAATATTCATCACGAATTATGATGGGTTACTAAGAAATAAACAATGTATCACATTTTACAATGAAAATACTACAATTGTTGCTCTTGAAAATGATTCATGGTCACATCAACTGGGAAAGAATGTACAGAAGAAGTATCATATCTTTAGGTATTTCTATAAGATATTTGATGTACCCATAAAAATATTTTCCGCAAAATAAATTTTTTTGGTCCCATTTATTAATTCTATATCATATTATAAGAATGAATATCCTAGTGGAGATGGATGAATAATATTTGTTATTGGTTTCAAATAGTCTTTGTGGGAGTATATTGGAATTGGTTTCTTACAACTAAGTACATTATTCATTATATTATCTATATATTAAATGATTTGATGATCAATAAATATGTTATGACATTTTTTAATAATAATACTGTGATATTATTCAGGATTATTTATCAAATTGAAAATATCATAGAAATTCTCCACTATAATATGATCCTTGAAATATTGTGATGATATTATGAGTATTTATTTCACATTTCAATATTACATCACCTAATGTGACACATAATATATTGATCATTATGCGTTGGATGTTTATTAGATGATATATAATCATCTCATGAAGTGTTCCTTACTTTTTGAATGAAGATTAGAAGCAATGACCAACCATTGGGAATTCAATATATAAATTTTCATTAGATATTTTGATCTTTGAACAAGTTTAATGATCATAAAACAATCGGATTAGTATTAATACATACCATGGGTCTTGTATTTAAATTTTATATTGTAAATTGTGATGGAATTTTTTTCATGGTTAAGATCAATATTTTAGGTGTGTCATGAGTGATATCTTGTTGATGAACCAGTCAAAGAAGTATTTAAAATATCAATTTGTGTGGATGTTTTAATATCAACAATTATAATAAAATGAAACTTTTGAACAAAATGAAAATTTAATGGTGTACATATGGTTTTATTTCAAGAATTCAATGAAACTTGTATCAAGTTCATATGTTGATTAAATAAGTATAAACTCTTCTAGATGATATATCAAGAAATATGGATTATAGTGCATATTGAGCATTTTTATGCAGTTGTTGATGTTATGGAATTATGTTATTCCTATTTAGTTCCCTTATGGGTTGTTAGTTTCTAATATTATATTTTAGGATGTTTTTTCTAATACTACAGAGGATTTGTCCTAGTGGGTCATACACATTTGTTTATATTGAATACAATTAATATCTGTTGGAATTTATTTATTTGGATAAATATTATTCACCAGAATGAGGAATAATATTTATTTGAGATTTATAAATTGTGTATATTAAATCACTATTTAACATGAGTTCAATGTTGAAATAAATATTTATTCACCATTCCATGTGTATTACTTCTGGTTTGAGGTATTTATCCTTCATTTATGTATTTAAATGTGTTTAAAGTGCATGGTGTTAGTTGGGAAGAGGTTGGGAGAGTTTGGAATGGTTTTGGATGAGTTTGGAGGCTTTTAAAGGGGTGCACGGTTTGAGCACAGTTAGTGGAAACCGTGTAGATTCTCCAAGAAACTGTGAAAGGGATACAGTAGGATTCGCATGGCCTACACACGGTTTTCCAAACCGTGCAAGGAAACCGTGCAGACCCATGCTCTCAAGGAAGTAGCGTGCGCACGTTTAGTGCACGGTTTTCCAAACCATGCGGACTAACCGTGCGGCCACTTAAAAATAGGGTTATAATATCCAGGCTCCCTCAGGATTAACCTATTTCACCCCAAACATCCTCCCATTCGACCCTCACTTAGTATTTCATGTTCTCAAGGGTTGGAGGGGCTCTCCCAATCAGTTTGGAAGGTTTTTGAAGAGGTTTTTTGCAGTTTGAAGGTTGTTTCTCCTGGGTAAGTCTCTCCTCTTGGTTTCCCTATGTTTTCCTCTAGATCTACATCCCTATCTTTCTGGGTTTTCTAGATATACACTTTTTGTGTGTTGATATAGTGTTTTGGTTTCCTTGGATTATGATTTTAAGGAATGTGAATGTTAGATAAGGGGATCTAGAGAGGTTTTAGTGGTGCGTTTGTCGGATTTGAGGTGTGGTTGTTCGTGGGTTGATTTCTCGGGAACCTTAAGGGTAGGTGGCTTCTCTCTCGACTCCACATTGTTAGAGATAATGATTTTGGTTCCAATTAATCTTTTTTACTTGAAATAAATTTTGTTTGTATGTGCGGAATTGGTTAGAATTTTCTTTGGTGATGTTTTGGGGATATTTGGGAAAAACGGGGTTTTATGGTGAAATTATATTCTTTTGAATTTTAAAATGGTATTCTATTATTGATATGTGAAAATTAATGATGGAAATGGTTTTAAAAAAAAGTTATTTTTTTGAAATGTTTTTTGGCATGGAATTTTTTTTTCAATAAATGGGTCATTTATTGAAGCGGACTGAGATGCAATGGAATTGGTTGATTGCGTGTGGTTGTGACAATGGTGGGTTATATGCTTAGCAATAGCTTGTTTTGAATGTTGTGTGGAAGGGGAAAGAAGTAACACTCCTAAAAGGGGATTGATAGTGGATGGAAGGGCCACCATCAAGGATAAGTTGAAGGTAAGTGACTCTTGGTGTGAATGGGTGAACGTGTTGGACGGAAGCTCCATTGTTTGGTTTTTTGGTTGTTTTGGTTATTTTTTGTGTATTTCATTACAATATGTAATTATTGTGCTAATCTGCAAATGATGAGATCGATTGTGGCATGTTTGTTTGGCATTCCCTTGGTTGCTTGGGTTGGATGGGATGGATTGGTAAGGGCACATTTGGATTATGAAAATGGTTCCACTTGTGATTTAATTTATATAAACTATTTTATATAAATGTGCTAATAGTTTTATCCTAGTGGTGTGTGTAGGGAAGTCATTTGGGGAAAACCTACTGAGTATTAGTACTCAACCCCTGCTTTGGCATGTTAGTGCCTTGGTAGATGTTGTGTATCTCGACATGGGAAAAGGTAAGGTATCACCCTCCTTTAGTGGAGCATTGTGATCCCTTGGTGGAGCTTGGAGCGTGGAGCTTGGTGTGGAGCTGTGGTGGTGTCATGGCTTCTGTGGATTTGGGTTTTTTAGTTTCTACTGTGTACTCTGATGTTGTGTGGACATGTCTGGTTGTATTGGTTTAGAGGTGTGTTATGGAACAACTTGGTTGTCCTTTGAGAAGTCACTCTTGAATGTTGTACTGACATGCATCATATAGCGGTTGTTATGGATTGTCAGTTGGTTTTGGATTAAGGGAAAATATTTCCCCAATTTTTTCTAGAAGCCCTCGGAATTTATTTCCAGCCTTTGGCTCCTTGGGAACGTCGCTTAAGGCAAATTAGCCCTCACCGCCTCCTCAATCCAATGAGGTAGGTGCGGGCCATTACAAGAGGTATCCGTTTATTCGGTCCTTGGATTTCAAGAGAGTGCAGTTGTTCAAACCTTTGGTGTTGATCATTGGTTTTGGAGTTGAAATTATTTGTGGTATATTCCTTGAGTTTGGATGGTATCATGGAGTAGGAAGTTTAGAACTTGGAATGCATAGTATAAAAGTACGCAGCTAAACTTTTTATGCTGAAATTCAAGTTACCAAGGAGTTGGGTACATAAGTTTTATGGAGACACTTATAGGCATTGGAAATCTCATTGTCGTGGGTGTAGACAATGAGATGGTAATGACATGAATAATATAAATGACTTCCTCTAGGATGTATATATCATTGAGATATAATTATTTATGATGTGATACGAATGTTTGAAATTGTAACGTGAATAAATTGGTATTTTGAAAATGGTTTGGTTTTCAAAATGGTGAAACATGGAAAATGTGAACTTATGGAAAGCCTTGAGCAATAGTGTTTGAAATGGGATTCTGTGATGTCTACAGAAGTGAGACTCATTTTTGTTTGTTTTCTGTTTATAGAAATGGCACCGGATAGGCATCGTAGAGAACAACCGAAGAAGGCTACTGAGAATGTGGTAGCACCTGAGCCTTAGGTGAACCAGTAGCTAGTGCAAATCATATTTCATGCTTTCCAAGATGTGGAAAGTGGAAATAAAATGGATGAACCAAGGCATGTGGATCATGTGGTTCAGTTTCAAAAGCATAATCCACCCATCTCCATGAGTGATTCAGAGCCGGAAAGGGCAGAAATCATGGTTGAATAGAATGAACTAGATCTTCGAGTTCTTGGGAACACCGGTAGAGTTAAAAGTGAAGTCGGCCACGTATATATTGGAAGATCTTGCCCTTTAGTGATGGGAGTTGGTAGTCCAAGTGGGGATGGACCAAGGTATGATATGGGAAGGCTTTGATGAATTGTTTATTAAACAATTATACCCACATACGTTCAGAATTCAGCGTACGACTGATTTCCTCAGTTTGAAGAAAGAGTTTCTGTCTGTAACAGAGTATGCATCTCTGTTAATGAACATAGTAAGGTTTGCACCCGAGGTGGCGAGTAGCACATTGTTGAATAAAAGGATCTTTGAAGAAGGGTTAAGGTAAGGAATCCATTCAAAAATAGCAGTACTGTGTATAGATGATTACACAGATATGGTGAATAGATCATCGGTGGCTGAGCGGGATCTGTTGGGCGCTCCGGGTGGAGGAAGCATGGTAGTACCCATGGGGAATAATGGGAACTCTAACGCTGGGTTCAAGAAGAGGAGGGACATTTATTCCCAGGGTGAGATTATGACATATAATCTGATGACAGGATCAGTGAATCTTTCTCTGAACCCCCAGAGCAAGCCGGGATGTTTTCAGTGTGGTTCGACGAACCACATCAAGAGATATTTTGTAGAACAACCTCAAGAATGTAATAATTGTAAGCATATGGGGCATCTACAACGTTATGGTGGGAATTCTCCATGGTCGGGTGCGCATGACACTCCTCAGGGATTACAGACGTCTTATGCTTCGACGGGACTAGGGCAGCAACATAAACCTCGGAAGTAGGGTCAAGTGGGTCATGGTGATTCTAGGAATACCATGACGCCTCAACACGGTAATAAAGAGCAGAGCCTGGTAAGAAAACATATGTTTGGAGTTGAGTAGGTTATGGTGGATGATCAGTCCGGACCATCCCCGGTGTGAGGTACTATTCTTTTAAAATCTACCTAGATGAAAGTATTGTTTCATACAGGTGCTTCACACTCTTTTATTGCTACTCTTGTGGTTGATTTGCTGGGTTTAAGGGTATAAATGATTCCCTCAGTTTTGAAACATCAAACTCCTATGGTTAGAGGAATTTGTCAAGCCTTATTGTGTAGATAATTTTGTATCGGTGTCGGTGAGGTTGAGATAGTGTGGAATTTCTCAATGCTTGAGATGTATGGGTATGGTGTAATCCTAGGAATGGATTTCCTAGGGGTATTTAAAGCCTACATTCATTGTGATGCTTGAAAATTGGATTTTTTTGACACATGATGGTGTTATACATCTCTTTAGAAGAGATAGGCATGAAAGGAAAGGTGCAACCGGTTTTTTGGCACCACTAGTGGGTACGTTATTGTATCAGTTGGCGGTTTTGTCATTGGAAATAGTAGATGGTGTTGAGAAGAGTGCTCTTACAGTAGTGGTGGATCGGTTCATGGATGTTTTTCCTGGATAATTCCCTGGGTTACCTCCCAAAAGAGAATTGGATTTTATGATTGATCTCCTTCTGGGGACTAGCCCTATCTCACTTCTGTCTTACCGGATGGCTCCTACTAAATTTTTGGAATTAATAGTCCAGTGGGAAGACTTAGAGAACAAAGGGTTCATCTGATCTAGCACGTCTCTGTGGGAAGCGATGGTGTTGTTTGTGGAAAAGGCTGATGGAACTTTGAGACTCTGTGTTGATTATCTAAGACTTAACCAAGTTATGATAACGAATAGATATCCACTTCCACGAATTGATTTTTTTTTCGACCAATTGTGGGGAGCCCAATGGTTCTCCAAGACCGACCTGAGGTCAGGATATCATCAATTGTTGGTGAGGAAGGAAAATATTCCTAAAACAACTTTCAGAAGTAGATATGGCCATTATGAATATGTGTTTATGCCCTTTGGTCTAACAAATGTGCCAACTGTGATTATGGCATTGATGAATCGGATATTTCAGAGATATCTGGAATCATTTATGGTGGTGTTTTTAGATGATATTCTAGTGTATTCAAAGACAAGGGTGGAGCAAGAGCAGCACTTGGAGACAGTTCTAGGGATCTCAAGGGATCATTGGTTGTATGCCAAATTTTTAAAATGTGACTTTTGGATACAAGAAGTTCATTTTAATGGCCATGTGATTTCTGAAAGAGGTGTTTCAGTGGATCCGGAAAAGATATAGGTTTTTATCTTGTGGGAACCACCAAATAATGTGTTTTAGATACAATGTTTTCTTGTTCAAGCTGGGTATTATCGACGTTTTGTTCATGATTTTTAACGTTTGGCTTCGCCAAAGATATCGTTGACAAGAATTAATGTTCCATTCCATTGGAATGAACAATGTTAGTAGTGTTTCGAAGAGCTAAAGGGTCTTCTTACATCAGCACCAATCTTGGTTTTGCCATAACCAGGAAAAGGGTACGTGGTGTGTTGCGATGCATCGAGATCAGGGATGGTGTGTGTTCTCATGAAAAAGAATCATGTGGTTTCATATGGCTCACGACAGTTGAGAGTGCATGAGAAGAACTACCCAACTCATGATTTGGAATTAGCAGCAGTGGTGCATGCTTTGAAAGTGTGGCGTCATTATCTCTTCGGTGAGAAATTCATAGTATATACAGATCATAAGATCTTGAAGCACATTTTCTCAAAAGGGATTTGAACTTCAGGCAAAGGAGATAGATGGAATATATCTAGATGTTTGATTTTGACTTGATGTACACACCTAGTAAGGGAAATTCGGTGGTGGATGCATTAAGTAGAAAATCATATGCTTAGGTGGTGAAATAGGCATCAGACCAGTGGTAGTTGATGTTAGTTATAGCTGATATGTAGTTGGAATGTGAGGACCATGGTGATAGAGAGGTCTTCATTCCGGTTTTGTTGATTCTTGACTTGGTTGGCATGGTTAGATAGGCATAGATATCTAATTCTGAGTGTGTAACCATGGGGTCGAGACTCAATGGTGAGGAGACCATTGAGGGTTTACAACTGAATGGAGATTAATTTTTTTGGAAATGGATAGTTGTACCAATTTCTTGTCAGGAGGATCTTCTCAGGGCATACCATCATTCTAGGTGGGTTGTTCATCCTCAAATTCAAAAAATGTATAAGTCATTGAAAGAGAAGTTCTGGTGGGATGGTATGAAAAGAAGAGTGGCTGAGTTTGTTTCAAGATGCATGACTTGGCTGCAGGTCAAGGTAGAGCATCAGATGCAAGTAGGAATGTTGCAGTCTTTATCAATCCATCTTTGGAATATGGAGTAGATAGTGAAGGATTTTGTTACAGGTCTCCCAAGAACGGTCAGAATGCATGATTCCATTGGGGTGATAGTGGATCAGCTAATGATCTCGGCCCATTTCATCCCGATTCGTGAATCTCATACGGTGGAGGATCTATCCAAAATCTATATTTGGAAGGTGGTAAAGAGGCATGGGGTTCTAGTTTCGATTGTATAAGATAGAGATCCGAGGTATACATCTCGTTTCTGGAAATCCTTGTAGGAATCCCTTGGGACACAGTTGATGATGAGTACAACGTATCACCGTCAGATGGTTGCTCAATCCCAGAGGACGATGTAAAATCTGGAAGATATGTTGCGGTCATGTGTCCTAAATTTTGGTGGCTTGTGGGAGGAGCACTTTTCATTTGTTGAGTTCTAGTAAAATAAAAGTTGTTTGGAATCCAAACAGATGGCTCCATTTAACGTGTTGTATGGGAAACCATGTCATTCTCCACTATGATGGGAGGAAACAGGTGAGTCCTTGATGGTTGGACCAAGCCTTGTCTATGAAACTATGGAAAAGATCAAGATGATCAGGAAGAGAATGGAGATGGCTCAGAGTCATCAGAAATTGTATGCAGATCATCATCGACAGCCATTGTCGTTCGAGGTGAGTGACCATGTTTTCTTGAGGATTTCTCCTAGGTTGGGACATCGTCGGTTTGGGAAGCATGGAAAGTTATCTTTGTGGTATATTGGTCCTTTTGATATTCTTGAGCGGGTTGGTGAGGTGGCTTATCATTTTTGTTTTCCACCTAGGTTCAGTGTGGGGCATAACGTGTTTCATGTGTCGCAGTTGAAAAGTGTCATCCAGATCGTGACCTTGTGATTTGATGGGATCATGTTGAGCTAGAACCAGATGCTTCGTTGGTGCACATGCCAGTTTGGGTTGTGGATAGGAAAGAGAAAGTATTTAATGGTAAAAGCATCAGTTTAGTTCGTGTTTTGTGGCAGTATGATCATATTCAAAAGGAGACTTGGGAGCGTGTGGAAGAGATGATCGAATAGTGGCCCGAGCTCTTTCAGCAAAGGGCGGGTTCACTACTTTCCGAGGATGAAAATTCCAATGGTGGGTTGAATGTAGTACCCCTGGATTGAGGTATATAGCAATTTGTATTCATTTTTATGTCTTTATAGTGCATGAGATGAGTTGGGAATAGGTTGGGAGAGTTTGGAATGGTTTCAGATGAGTTTGGAGGCTTTTAAAGGGGTGCACGGTTTGAGCACAGTTAGTGGAAACCGTGTGGATTCTCCAGGAAACCGTGCAAGGGAGACAGTAGGCTATTCCCGGCCAACACATGGTTTACCAAACCATTTTTGGAAATTGTGCAAACCCTTGCTCTCGAGGCAGTAGCGTGTGCACGGTTAGCGTACTGTTTTCCAAACCGTTCGGACTAACCATGCTGCCACTTAAAAATAGGGTTATAAGTTCTGAGCTCCCTAAGGCTTAACCAATTTCACCCCAATCATCCTCCCACTCAGTATTTTGGGTTCTTTGGGGTTGGAGGGGCTCTCCCACTCAATTTGGAAGGTTTTTGAAGAGTTTTTTTCCGGTTTGAAGGTGGTTTCTCCAAGGTTTGTCTCTCCTCCTGGTTTCTTTGTGTTTCCCCCTAGATCTACATCCCTATCTTTCTTGGTTTTCTAGATCTACACTTTTTGAATATTGATCTATGGTTTTGGTGGCCTTGGATGATGATTTTAAGGCTTGTGAATGTTAGAGAAGGGGATCTAGAGAGGTTTCGGTGGTGCGTTCGCCAGATTTGATGTGTGTTTGTTCGTGGGTTGACATCTCTAGAACCCTAAAGCTAGGTGGATTCTCTTTCAACTCCACTTGGATAGAGCTAATTATTTTTGTTACAATTAATTTTTTGTGCTTGAAATTAATTGTGTTTGGATGTGCGGAATTGGGTATAAATCCCTTGGGAGATGTTTTGTGGATTTTTGGGAAAAAGGGGGTTTTATGGTGAAATGCTATTCTTGTGGATTTTAAAATGGATATTTTAAAATGGGATTATATTGTTTATTTTTGAAAATTAATTATGGAAATGGTTTTTAATAAAAGTGTTATTTTATTGAAATGTTATTTGGAATGGAAAATGGTTTTAAATAAATTGGTGATTTATTGAAGTGGATTGATATGCAATGGAATTGGTTAATTGCAAGTGGTTGTGACATTGGTGGTTTATATGCTTGGAATTGTCTTGTTTTGAATGTTGTGTGTAACTGGTGAGAAGTACCACTATAAATAGGGGTGGATATTGGACGAAAGGGCCACCATCATGGATAAGTGGGCAGGAAGTGCCGCTTGGTGTGAATGGGTGAACGAGTTGGACCGAAGCTCCACCATTTGGTTGTTTGATTGTTTTGGTTGTTTTTTGTGCATTGTTTTTCAAGATAGAATTGTTGTGATAATGTGTAAATTATGAGATGACGTGTGGCATGTTTGGTTGGCTATCCTTTGGTTTCTTAGGTTGGATGTGATGGCTTGGTAAGGGCACGTTTGGATAATAAAAATGGTTGCCCTTGTGATTTATTTTATATAAACTATATTATATAAATGTGCTAATGGTTTTTTCCTAGTGGCATGTGTAGGGATGTAATTTGGGGAAAACCTACTGAGTCTCATTACTCACCCCCTACATTGGCATGTTGGTGCCTTTGCCGATGTTTTGTATCGTGACGTGGGAAAAGGTAAGGAATCACCCTCCTTTAGTGGAGCATTGTGATCCCTTGGTCGAGCTTGGAGCGTGGAGCTTTGTGTGGAGTTGTGGTGGTGTCATGGCTTGTGTGGATTTTGGTTGTTTATTTTCCACTGTTTACTCTGATGATGTGTGGACATGTCTGGTTGTATTGGTTTTGAGTTGTGTTATGGAACAACTTGGTTGTATTTTGAGAAGACATGCTGGAATGTTATACTGGAATGTATCATATAGTGGTTGTTATGGATTGTCGGTTGGTTTTTACTCAAGGGAAAATCGTTCCCTAATTTGTTCTATAAGCCCTCGGCATTTATTGTCAGCCTTTGGCGTCATGGGAACATCTCTTAAGGCCAAGTAGCCATCACTGCCTCCTCAAGCCAATGAGGTAGGGGTGGGGCGTTACACCATGAATATTATTTTTATTCATCTTTTGAATTTATGTTATTTTCTATTCATGGTTTGGTAGGTACCTAACAGGACATAAAAATTAATTTATCAAGTCCATTAAGAATGATATATATAATATCATTTAAATCTAAACATATTTATTTATTTGAGTAATAATATTTATTTTATCCACGATACATGAATGTATCACGAAATTATTATTATTATTATTATTATTATTATTCAAACTAGGTATCTCTAAGGCGTATGGGAATAATTTAGGTTATATGTAAAAATTATTATTCCTTAACATATATTTTTTTAATAGTTCATTATATCATTTCCATGGATTGTTGTGGTTGTAAAAACACATAATATTTATATTCTATCAATAATGGAGATCAAATACATCATAACCCTCCAAAAAACCATGATAACGAATCCTCCTTATCTATATCTAATCTATATTAATAAATATTTGATCTGTTAACCTATCAGGATTGTTTTGTGATGAATTAAAGATAAAAAAGATGACTAGAACTAACATGCTATCCCCAAAAGTACAATAAACGATTCTTTAAGATCAATGGATCATTTGTGGATCACAAATATAGAGGTTCTTCTTTGGATAATCATTATGAAACAAATATAGAACCAAACAAAGGGTTGAACGACCAAAAAATCACAGACGAAAAAAATCCCAAGATTAAGATAATATTTATTTATAAATTGGTTATAAATATATTTTGAAATATCCTTTATTCGATATGAAATTATTAATTTCTATTTTTTAAAATATAATCATGATACATGCCATTATTAATAATTTTTATGATTTATTCATTAAATTGAATAAACCCATCATTAAGAATTGGATTAGATGGATTCTTCAATTCGTGTATCTTATAGGAAGAAACATAAATTTGAAAAAATCCCTAGTTATACCTAAATTTTACTAAATTATGATACCACTACCACTTTAAGGAAGTGAATCAAAAGTATGATATTGAATCCAAAATATATGTGAATGAAATATTATGGATTTAATCAGCTTCATTGATATAACATGAAACAAGATAATGAAAATTCAAACTACATTAGTCTGAATAACATGTATTCCCTAAATAAAATTAAAAATGAATCTATATAAGTATTTTTGGAATAAAAAATAGTGATATAGGAGGATGAATAAGAGGCTCATAAAGATGCTTAAATCAGGGAATGAGGGCGAGAACTGAGAAAAGGTGCTTAAGGCCTTAATTATTTGAAAACCAAATTTTAATCTCATTTATAAGAACTCTTTTCTAATTGGTTGTTACCAATACAAGGTTATATGGTACCCAATACAACTTCTAAAATCTTTTTTAGTAACACCATTTACCACTATGTACATGGTAACCTATGATTGGATAACTAGTTTTAAATCTCCAGCAAAACCACTTCTTATCTCTTCTTCCTTCCCTCCAATTATATCCAATTATTATTATAATAACTTAGAATACATATTTATCACTTCAGAAAGGAAAAATTTAAAATTAATGGAAAAAACTAGCCCATGTTTATGATAGTCATTAGAAAAGGCCCCAAATTTTGTACAATATATGATTAATGTGGTGGTTTAGTTATGAATTTTCCAATTATAAGAATCGAATCATGTAGGTCTCCCTACATCTCACCATGTGGGATTCAATATTAGAGGAAAGGTGGTATGTGGCATAAAAATACCAATAACATTTGATCAAATAATTCATGAACATTTATACATCTATAAAAACAAAATGATAGTTTAATAATATAAAAAACATCATATTAATTATCTATAACATTATAATTTAATGAAGAGGAATGTGTATATGATTAATGAACATAAAAAAATTATGTTGATTTTGGAGATTGTAAAAATTGACTCATTTGTGTTAGAAACATTGAAATGTTTAGTGGGTGAACCATGTTTAAATGTCATCACATGGTCTTAGTATTAAATTAATTGTTATAAATTTTATAACAAATATCAGGACAAAAAATTATTATATAATAGTGATGGAATTTCATTCATTGAAGCATTATATTATTTTTATGTGAAAAACAATTATCTGCATAAGTATCATATTACGGAGTAATTTAAGATATATAGGGTATTGATTATATAAATAGTTTGGTACTTTTTTTTCATGTGTCACTAGGTAGATGTTAACAATGAGTTTCAAAATTATGAAATCAAATTTTACACATAGACATTTAATAATATTAGAATATAATGTTCTCCATTATATAATGGAAACACCTGAATGAAATCGTGTTTTTGGTTATTTAAATGATCAGTGTTTCATTGGTTTATAAGGAATATAATGGAATTTTATTTGTCATCTTGTTGATGGAGTTGAAAACATATGAGAGATTATTTCATCCATGAATTGATTAAACTACTAAAGATAGTATTATTAAAATTTCTAGAAATAGGATTTATCAATCCTAAAATAGTATCATTTATCTATGCATTGTTAAAAGGGTGTCCTTTTATTAGTTATATTAAAATACTGAAAAAGGCAATATAATTCGATGCTAAAAATTATGATAAATGTAATCAACAAAATTAAGAACAAATTTTTTCATATAAATTGATATTGAATCAGAGGGGAAACTACCCCTGTATATCAATGCTTGAATCCCACCACAATATTTTAATTTGTTCTAAAGCCTACCCCAAACCATTTATCAGTGATAGAGTCTTTTATCATTTCCAGTAAACCACTATCACATGCTCACATTCACCTACAATCATTTGGTTCAGATCCTGAGACCTCCCCTGTAGAGACCCAAAGCATGAAGTACATGGACAATACATTACTAATGTTTGACTCACATTAATTTTGTGGAATATCTAATATATAACAAAAACAGATACCAAAGGACTGTAATAGTTTAGTGTCTTTGCAAACTCGTAATATAATCTTCTAATCTTGGTGGAAGATCCTCATCATCTCCCATAAAGAACATCCCTTTTTTTCTTACCTAAAACCGGTCTTTATATCCTGGGGAAAAGAAAACATATAAAGGGTGATCTCAAATTCTCAGTGAGGGTTTTCATGGAGAAAATAAAACAAACCATATGAATTTGAACTTAAAAACATGAACATAATATTTATTCATAAAAATCTTGAGCGATGACATAAAACATGGCAGTACGTAAGGAATATATCATAATGGATCATCAATCATGATAAAATAGCATGGGAATAAAGCATGTAATTGTGTCAACCATTCATAACTTGTTATGATTTCCATAGTAGCCAAGGCATTGCTGCCAATACCATCTTAGTGGAGAAAGTCCCTTTTTGAATCGAGTTCACTCCTCGTTCCAGTCCTGTATCACTGAACAAGATTAACTTTCCATTCCAGCCACGTCTATCTAATGAGATATAAATCTTTACCCAATGCATTGGAAAGAGATATATGTCCAACCCATCTCATAATGAAATCATTTTTACTTGTGCCACAACATAAACATAAATCATTCATCATAACCCAAAGAACAAAATGGGTTTCATAAATATCAACCCATCATAACATAATCCATATAAAACCAATGGATATCATTTCATCATAATAAAATTGAAATAATTTAAATAATAGAGACATTATAATTGAAACATACACATATGAAATAATTCCATCTTAGATGGAAAATGGTTTTGATAAAACACTTGAAATGAATTCTTGAGGAAAATATCATTTCTTATTCAAAATCATTTTCTTTTCACAAATTGCCATGAAATTTTAAAAGAAAAGGATTTTATTGAAAATAGTCATGAAATATTTTAGAGCAATATTCCTGAAAATATGGTATTATGAAAACGTAAAAATCCGTTCATGCCCTATATGTTAACAAAACATTCTCCTCATACTTTTGTCGGAAAAGTCAAAAAGTTCCTTGTATGGAAAACGAAAGAAATATTCCTTCCATAACACGCGGTAAAAGTCAAAATGGGTAAAAAGGAATTTAAACATATATAAATAAACTTTTAGAAAACATGGACATTGATGATAACAATAACCCCAGTAAATACATACGAATAATCAATCTCGGATAAAAACAAGATTGGAAAAGTGATCCCTTACCTTATGTCTGATATACTTCATTTACATCCGAACCTCCTGTATAATGATTTAAATAATTTCATTGTCTTATTAAAAAATCATATTCATTGTTATGATAGCATATATGGTTCACTTATGACTTTATATTACCCGTTCTTTTGTAAATTCAATGTTAAAGCACCGTTTTGGGTAAAATCGTTTCCTTTATCATACGAGTTTTGACTTGTTGTTCTTGATATTATTACTTATATCATTATTTACATAATTCTATAATTTAAAACATGATTTATATATAATATATATTCTGCATATAAATATATATGATAGATCGATAAATGGAATGAAATACTCCGTTCATGGAGACGGTAGGCCATACATACGCATGAATGTTGTTTTCATTTCCTAATTGAATTTAATGGAATTAAGTAGATGGCATACATATATATATATATATATATATACATAAATCTAGTATCATTATTATGTCATATATTTCATTATTATTCATTATATATACTTTATAATCATTCATGAATGGTTGACATGGAGAATGAATCTCATCGGGTCATGGATACGGTAGTCCGTACGTACGCACGAGCGATGATATCATTCCCATGATCATGGAATTGTGTTGGAGTGTATGTATAATATTTCAGAATCAATATAACTTTAAAATAATTATATATATTTATTTATTTACACCATTATACCCATCCAAGTAAGGTGGTAGTCGAAAACAGAATACACCACGGCGTGGAGACGGTATTCCGTATGTACGCACGTGCGGTGATTTCATTTTTCGTAGGATAGATAGAAGGTGAAATTAGGTTTCTTAATATTTATAATAAAATATCAGTATATAAGTAATACTGATGGTTTTACTTTTTAAGGAGAGAACTAAATTAGAATAAGTAGAAGAAGAAGAAAGAATCTTGAGAGAATCAGAAGAAGAGATTACCTCTTCTTCGACGCACCTCCTTTATGCTTCCTCTTAAGGAATTAGAGTTGGTATTTTGAGAAGACAATAACCTCAAAAATGATTCTAGGTAAGTGGAGGAGAGAAATGTGCAGGTTATGGCAGAGCTTCAAGTGTCAAAAGAGTGTGAAGAGAAGAGGGAAGGGGTGCTTTTTTATAAGGGAGGAGAGGGGCACCTTAGGAAAACTTAAATTATTATTTTATAATAAAGGGTTTTTTATAACTCCAAATTGATTTATTTCTATTCTAAAGTGGGGATGGGTCGAAATAATCTCATAAAATAGGTTTCAGACAAGTTTATGTTACTATTTTATCCTTATCATTTAGATTTAACACTATGTTAAATAATTTAACTTTTACCGTGTATTTTTGTTTTCTTACACTATATGGTAAATAAATATACTATAACAAGCCAAACGAACCCCAAATGGTTCATAATTAATATATATATTCTTATATAAGTCATTTAGAATATCCTTATCTTTTTAGGAATAAAATTACAATTAATAATATAATATTTGTTTCAAAAACTATTTTATGTCAATTTTGACACTATTTGGTACATGATTTTTGTAAAAATTATAACAGCATGATTAGTTCGAAAAATTTAATTAAATAAATAATAACATGTCATAGTAACCTATAATATTATTTTAATTCATAAAAAGTCTAAAATTACATTTATTTGGGAATTTATAACATCAATTATGATAATATTTCATTAAAAGGTAATTACTACATCATTATTGTGTCATAAATAAATTAAATTATTTAATGACTAAAAATTATAAATAAAACAAATTATGTAGGAAATCATATATGGTTTCTAATTAATATTTATAGTTAAATTTATCTTATGTATAACACTATATTAAAAATTATTTAGTTACTAGACTATGATTTTAGCTATTTTAACCCTTCTTTAAATAAATTATTAATGAATGTCCTAATCTAATTAAAGTGGACTTAAATGGTAATATTTTACTCCTAAGGTTGTTTTTGGTAGATTTACACTTATCCAATAGAATTAGGACATGTTTTAGGGTAATAATGATATCGTTTTTACCCTTAATTACCCTATTTACTTTTAACTGTGGTAAATAAAAGTAAAATGTTCCTATTCACCAAAAATTATTTTCTTCTCATTGAACAACATTTCAGTCCTTGATATTAGCTGTGTCTCCTAGATTTTTGAAATTCCACTCAGAGAAGCTGTAAAATTATGTTTAATATGAATTTCCAAATTCTCCTAGGAGGTGGGTAAAAGACGGTGAAAAGTTCAATAAAATTTATATATATCTAAAATTTTTATAAAATGACTCCATTGATTTACATTGAACTTATATTGGTATTATGTATCAATTTTTACCTAAAATAAATTTAAATAAAATAAATAATTATTTAAATAAAAAGTTGTTTTTTAAATAGTAACTTAGTGTTGTCACTATTCATCAAAAATTGAAAGTTTTCAAAAAAATACCAAAAATTCACCCTAGGCTAATTTTGATATTCCAAATCCAAAAATGAAGTCAATTTTGAAAGATAAAATTTATAACATTCCAATAAGTTGGTATTACTATTCATAAAGGCTAGTTTATATAATATTTCAATAGCATATCTTTGTTTACAGAAACATGGTATTGCGTAAAACTCACGCTATCGTGGAAGGTCGTGATTGGGTGTAATGTAAGCCATGTAATGGTTGTGTGTAGTGAAAGACTCCTTTATTGTTGCGTATAACAGAATCCAACCATATTTCATTTTAACATTTAATATATATATATATATATATATATATATATACTCAATGTTGCGTAGAATAACTACTATCAAACAAACTTGAAATTGTGTGTAATACGATCCAACAATAGTGTTGCATATACTGCAAGCTAATACAGTCTTGTGTATAGTACAAGCTAAATTTGGTGTAGTTTATAATTGAATACATCAATGAAATTAAAATAATATTTTTCAAAAAATCTCAGGGTGTTACATTCTACCCGCCTTAAAATGAATTTCGCCGTCGAAATTCGTCGGGGTTATAAATTGATTACTACTTAAAAGATTCTATAATAGAAACCCACATCATAAAAATGAATACCAAAACATGACTTTAAAAACTAATGTATGAAACATAATGGTTACCCAAATTAACTAATCATTGGGTTGCCACATAGGAGAACATATGTGAAAATATGGATATGGAAGAGAAATATAACCATCATCTTTTGATGAAGAGTGGTAGAGGACATGGATATGAAGAAGCCTATAATCACAAAGCCATAAATTTTTTTAAATCTAAGCTACCATCTGATTCATCGGATATAAGCGCACTGGGACAACATTTTTGCTTTTCAAGATCATTTCCCTATAGTTGAATAATTTTTTAATTAAAAGAAATACTCACTTGATTTTGGTACAATCTCAATGTTTCTCGTGCCTTTAACAATTTTCCACTTCATCTCTTAAAGAAATGATGTTGAATTTGTCTTTTTGAAGTGTTAGCAGATCATGCGATAGAATGATAGGTCATTCCATCTGTCTCAAACATAGGGTTAGGAAAAGTTATATACATAAGACCATCTATGGTGAGATTAATCAGATATGGTTCCCAAATGGACTTATACTTCATCTATCATCATTCTTAATAAAATAAAACTATTTTCTACTAACCAGTGACTTCCTGTAGGCGAGTGGTAAGAAATAAAGGCATGTCGTACTTTGGTTGTGGGATCGATTCCCGCATCCTTGTCCAACGTGACAGGTTGTCGCCCGTTCTGCAGGTTGTCCCTTTTCTTAAACTACACTATTATAACATTCAATCAATAATATAGAAAAAAATTTCTAGCCTTAAACAATACTTACTTATGTTCAACATAATCCATTCCAATCTTTAGGCTTATCCAAAATACTTCTCATAGTATAAAGAGAACGATTACAAAAAAAGTTCATATAACTAGCACATGAACACCATCATTTATCCCTCATATATCAATATATATATCTTGTTTATCTCATTCCAAACATGTGAATACCTTCATCTTGTATTCTTTTGAAAAATGAATACCCATTGAATCTTAGTAAAAACATGAATGCTGTCAAAAGTTATCTCTTTCCACATACCAAAATCCAAAAATTCTATATACTCAAAAAATGATATAACTTTTTCCTTATATCAGTCATGAGTTCATGAATACTGCCAAACATTTCATTTTCTCCTTATACCTTCATTATGCACATATAATATTCATTAAAAAAATATCTCAATCACTTTCCATGGTTACTGGTACCATAAAATTATTGAAAACCACAATAGACCAATACATAAATATTCCAATATTTGACGATACTATATACAACATTATTTTGGAATCCCATTATATAAACACTTAATCATTCCACCACATCATTTCCATATTCAATATCTCCAATAGTGATCGCATGTGACTTCCCTTTTTCCTTTGCCTTAAGTGGTTTCTCATGTAGATCATCATTAACCCTTGGATTAAGGCATTGATTAGCATAATTCACCATTTCCTTTCACTTGAAGCATTGAAGTGTTGGTGGTGAGTTCTCTCTAGTGTTTTTTTCATTCACATCATTTGAAACGATTTTTCTATTACTTCGACGCTCAGCTGCTTGATAACCTTCTTTTCCACACATAAAACATTTTCTAGTCCCTTTAAGACAATCTCCACCAAATTGTTTTCCACACTTTGAGCATTAAGAAACATTCATCTTCTTTTCACCATTATTATGAGATTTCTCCTTGAACTACATCTTCCGTTTCTTGTCAAAACATGAGATGGATATGTAACACCAACTTTAATTTCTCCCCTAATAGCACAACACACAATTTCTTCATAGCTACTGAAGTCTCTTATTGCTAATTCCCTTCGAAGACTTGGTTTTAAGCCACTGAAGAATCGATCAACTTTACTTTTAGGTTGGATGATAATGCTAGATGCATACATTGCAAGACTAGTAAAATTTGCTTCATATATACCAACAGATTCATCATCCTTTTGCTTAATCTCAAGGAACTCTTTTTCCATCTTTGTTTGAAGAATATGAGGGAAGTACTTATTGAAAAACATGTTCTTGAACTCGTCCCATTCCGTGGATTCAATTTCATCTTGGGACCTTGTATTCGTAGTGAGAGTCCACCACTGGTCTGCTTAACCTTCTAAATGGTAAACAGCTATAATGAATTTATCATGTTCTGAACAGTGAAGTATGCAATATATCTTTTCAATGGTATTTATCCATTGTTCACCAACAAGTGGATCATAAGACCCATTGAATGAAGGTGTACGTTGCCTCATGAAGGAATCAATAGAATATTTTTCCCTTCTCTGCTCATTTGGAAGTCCAGAATGATTCATAGCTTGTGTAAGTATAGTAATTTGATTTTCACTCCATATCCCAAAACAATGGATTGTTTTGGAGGAAAATCAATGCATTTCCCATTACATTGATCAACATGGTTCCTTCGGGTTCCATCGATCGTCTAAAACCCAAAAATAATAGTGTAAGAGGAAAAACTTATTCTAGGAAAACAAAATAATAAAGGGGGAGTACCTGTAATATCTAACATCTAAGTTTATATTCTAGGACCATTACCATAATTCTAGTACTATAACCAATACTTATACTTAACCTTAGGGACATCCCTAGACATACCTTAGAAATATCTCTAGGGATCTCACTAAAAATTTCGCATCCTAGTTCCCAAAGGTTAACTAAACCTTTCCTCTGATACAAACTATAGAGACCCAAAGCTTGACATACATGGATAATACATTACTAAAGTTTGACTTACATTAATTTTGTGGAATATCTAATACATAACAAAAACAGACTCCAAGGGACCGTAATAGTTTAGTGTCTTTGAAAACTTGTAATATAATCTTCTAATTTTTGTGAAAGATCCTCATCATCTACCATAAAGATCTTCCCTTTTTTTCTTACCTAAAACCTTTCTTTATATCATGGGGAATAGAAAACATATAAAGGGTGAGCTCAAATTCTAGGTAAGGGTAAGCATGGTGAAAACAAAACAAACCATATACATTTGAACTTCAAAAAATGAACATGTTATTTAAACATCAAAATCTTGAGCAATGACATAAAACATGGAAGTACGTAAGGAATAGATCATAATAGATCATAAATCATGATAAAATAGCATTAGAATAAATATTGTAATTGTGGGAACCATTCAGAACTTGTAATGATTTCCATATTATCCAAGGAATTGTTGCCAAGACCATCTTAGTGGACAAAGTCCCTTTCTAAATGGAGTTCACTCCTCATTCTAGTCCTGTATCACTGAACCTGATTAACTTACCATTCCAGCGATGTCTATCTAATGAGATATAAATCTTTACCCAATGCATTGGAGGGAGATATAGGTCCCACCCATCTTATAATGAAATCATTCTTACTTGTTCCACAACATAAACATAAATCATTCAACATAACCCAACGAACAAAATGGGTTTCATAAACATAATCCCATCATAACATAATCCATATAAAACAAATTGATATCATTTAATCATTAGAAAATTTAAAGCATGTAATTCATAGAGACATTATACTTGAAACATACACATATGAAATAATTCCATCTTAGATGGAAAATGGTTTTGACAAAACACTTGAAATGAATTCATGAGGAAATTATCATTTCTTATTCAAAATCATTTTCTTTTCACAAAATCCCATGAAATTTTAAATGAAATTAATTTTGTTGAAAATAGTCATGAAGTATTTCAGATAAAGCTTAATGAAAATAAGGTTTTATGAAAACGTAAAAATACGTTCAGGCAGTATAAGTTAAAAAAACATTATCCTCGTACATTTCTTGGAAAAGTCAAAAAGTTCCATGTATTGTAAACGAAAGAAATATTCCTTCCACAACACATAGTAAAATTCCAGAATGGGTAAAATTTAATTTAAACATATATAAAAACACTTTTAGAAAACATGGACATGGATGATAACAATAACCCCAGTAAATACTTACAAATAATCAATCTCGGATAAAAATGAGATTGGAAAAGTTATCCATTACCTTATGTCTGATTTGCATAGTATGTTTCTAAACCCCATTTATAATGATTTAAATAATGTCATTGACTTATTAAAGAATCATATTCATTTTTATTATATCATATATTGTTCACTTATGAATTTATATTACCTGTTCTTTTGTAAATTCCATGTTAAAGCACCGTTTTGGGTAAAATCGTTTAATTTATCGTACGAGTTTCAACTTGTTGTTCTTGATATTATTACTTATATCCTGATTTAAATAATTCCAGAATATAAAAAATGATTTATATATAATATATATTCTGCATATAAATATATATTATAGATCGATAAATGGAATGAAATACACAGTTCATGGAGAGGGTAGGTCGTACGTACGAATGAACACTGTTTTTGTTTCCTTATTAAATTGAATGGAATTAATTGGAGGACATAAATATATATATATATACATAAATCCAGTATCATTATTATGTCATATATTTAATTATTACTCATTATATATACTTTATAATCATACATGAATGGTTAACAAGGAGAATGAATCTCATCGCGTTGTGGAGACGGTTGTCCGTATGTACGCACGAGCGATGATATCATTCCCATGATCGTGGAATTGTATTGAAGTGTATGTATAATATTTCAGAATCAATATCAATTTATAATAATCACATATAGTTTTCTATTTACACCATTATACCCATCCAAGTATGGTGGCAGTCGAAAATAGATTACACCACGGCGTGGAGACGGTATTCCTTACGTACGCACACGCGCTGATTTCATTTTCCATAGGATGGATAGAAGGTGAAATATGGTTGTTTAATATTTATAATAACATATCAGTATATAATTAATGCTGCGGTTATTACTTTATATTGTGACAACTAAATAATAAGAAGTAGAACAAAGAAAGAAACTTGAGAGAATTGGAATAAGAGATTACCTCTTCTTCGACGCACCTCCTTTAAGCTTCCTCTTAAGGAAGTAGAGTTGGTATTTTGAGAAGACCCAAACCTCGATAATGTTTCTAGTTAAGTGTAGAAGAGAAATGGCCAGGTTTTGGCCGATTTCCAAGGCTCAAAAGGGTGTGAAAAGAAGAGGGAAGGGGTGCCCTTTTTATAAGGGAGGAGAGGGGCACCTTAGGAAAACTTAAAATATTATTTTATAATAAAATCATATTCGGTTTTTAATAGCTCCAAATTGATTTATTTCGAAGATAAGTTGGGGATGGGTCTAAATAATCTCATCCAATAGGTTTTAGACAAGTTTAGGTTACTGTTTTATCCTTATCATTTATATTTAACTCTATGTTAAATAATTTAACTTTTACCGTGTCTTTTTGTTTTCTTACACTATATGGTTAATAAACTAACTATAACAAGCCAAAAAACCCCAAGTGTTTAATTATTAATATATATATCCTTATATAAGTCATTTGGCCGATCCTTAGATTTTTAGTAATAAAATAACAATTAATTATATAATATTTGTTTTAAAAACTATTTTATGTCAATTTTGACACTATTTGGTACTTAATTTTTGTGAAACTTGTAACAGAATTATTAGTTCGAAAAAAGATGATTAAATCAATACTAACATGTAATATTAACCAATAAAATTATTTTAATTCATTAAAAGTTTAATATTACATTTATTTGGGTATTTATAACATCAATTATGTTAATATTTCATTAATAAGGTAACTACTACATCATCATTGTTTCATAAATAAATTAAGTTATATAATGTTTAAAAATTATAAATAAAATACCATTATGTAGTAAATCTATTTATATTTATAATTAATATTTATAGTCGAATTTATCTTATGTATTACCATATATTAAAAATTATTTAGTTATTAAACATTGATTTTAACTATTTTAACCCTTCTTTAATTAAATTAATAATAAATATCATAATCAAATCCAAGTGGACCTAAATGGTCATATTTTATTCCTAAGGTTGTTTTTTGTCGAATTAAACTTATCCAATAGAATTAGGACATGTGTTAGGGTAATAATAATATCATTTTTACCCTTAATTATTCTATTTACATTTAACCGTGGTAAATAAAACTAAAAAGGTACTATTCACCAAAAATTATTTTCATCTCATTGAACCACATTTTAGTCCTTGATATTAACCGTGTCTCTCGGATTTTCAAAATTCCACTCAAAAAAGCAGTAACATTATGTTTTATGTGAATTTCCAAATTCTCCTAGGAGGGGGGTAAAAGACGGTGAAAAGTTCAATAAAATTTTTGTATATCTAAAATTATTATAAAATGACTCCAATGAATTACATTGAACATATTTAGGTATTACGTATCAATTTTTACCTTAAATAAATTTAAATTAAAAATATAATTATTTAAATCAAAAGTCGGTTTTTAAATAGTAACCCAGTGTTTTCACTATTCATCAAAAATTGAAAGTTTTCAGAAATATACCAAAAATTCACCCTAGGCTAATTTCGATATTCCGAATCCAAAAATGAAGTCCATTTTGAAAGATAAAATTTATAAAATTCCAAAAATTGGGTATTACTATTCATAATGGCTAGTTTATATAATATTTCAATACCATATCTTTGTTTAGTGAAAGTCGGTTTTACGTACAACACAAGCTATTGTGGAATGTCACGATTGCGTGTAATGTATGCCAAGCCAGGGTTGAGTGTAGTGCAAGACTCCTTTGTTGTTGTGTATAACAAAATCCAACCATATTTCATTTATACATTGAATGTGTGTATATATATACACTCAATGTTGCGTAGAATAACTACTATCAAATGACCTTGAAATTGTGTGTATTACGATCCAAGAATAGTGTTGTGTATACTGCAAGCTAATATGGTCTTTCGCATAGTACAAGCTAAACATGGTGTTGTGTATAACAGAAGACATCAATGAAATTAAAAGAATATTTTTCATAAAATCTCAGGGAGTTACATCCCCCTCATAGATATGTGCAATAACCACAACACTATATAATTTTTTTGTATCTATTGATATATATATATATATCATAAAATTTTTATTTCATATGTTAATTTATATTTGTTTATATAATTATTGTTTAAAAAACGTATAATATGTTTTTTGTGTTGTATGTGTTTAAAATACATACAAACATACATACATACATTCATACATACATACACGAATTCACTCATGTGTACATACTTGTATATAATTTAATATTTGTGTGTGTGCATAAATATAATTGAAAATAATTATATTTCATTACATATATTAAATATCTATATTTATATTCATATATTAGAATATATTGAAAATATATATCATTTTTGTAACATTAATACTAAAGAAAATATATTTAAATACATAATCAATATGTATTAATATTATAGGTATATAAATATCTATACATTTTTATTTAAAATATAATAGATATTATTTTTTCAGATATGGTTTATATATTTAAAATAGTATTTTATTTTTCAATATGTTAACATATTTATTTAATAAATTAATTTTTAAATGTATATATAAAAACAATTTATATATCCATTAATATTTAATGAAAAAAAAAACAATATAAATAATGATAAAATTTAAACCTAATAATATCAATATGTGGGTAACACTTCAGTAAAAAAAATTATGTACCAAAAAAAGAAAATTATATTCCCTTAAATAAAGGTTAAATTTCATCATTTTTTAAATAATTGGGGCATAATGATAAATAAACTATTATTTGGAGGTCATAAAATCGTTGTTTAACCACAGAAAACAATTATTGGGGCCCCCTCAAGTCGCTAAAAATAGATCATTTGTGGAGATTAATGGTTGAGCAGAAACATACTCCAGGGTAAAAGTTATGGTTGTTTGAAGTTCAATTCATTTTTTCAACTTATTTTAGATGCATTATTAATTTAATGATTTGTCTTATCATTGAATTATTGTTAAAAGAATATTACTGAATAATAATTAGAAATTTTTTAATTAATATTATTTTTAAATATTTTGAAACTATTTTCCGCTAAATAATTTATATATTTAGTGTGATTACAAATTTAATATTTTAAAAATTAATATTTTATGAAAGATATTTTATTCAAATAAATATATATATATATAATTTAATATATAATTTTTATTGATATATAATTTATTTATGAAAAATTCATTTTATCAATAATAAAAACATTCATTTTAGCACAGATAAAAGACATAATTTTATTTGGGATGTGAAAATAATTCATAAACATTAAATTTATATTTGAAAAAATTGTGATAAAAAGGGTGTAATTTTATGAGTAAATTTTTAGCACTGAAAGGTGATCCTTTTATCTATGTATTTTTAGCGTTGATAAATCTACCCCCTTTATCATCTCTTTTTTAGTTCTGATAGTTGGTAGCACTAGATAAATCCCAATATGTGGTAGTTTTATTTGATAATACTAAGGAATATGAACTACATATGATCCATGCTATAAAGAATGACCATGATGGGAGGATATGGTAAAAAAGCTTTCAATAATCTCTTAATAGTTTTCATAATGTATAAGTATTTCGGTATACTTTTCAATGTTCACAAGTTGGAGACTATAATTTATAATTATAAATATTATTTAAATTAAAAAAATTTAAACTATTTAAATTTTATTTTCAATCACGTATAAATGATTTTCATTGATTATATATTCTAACACATTTATATATAATTTTATTCTAACATTAATATATTGAAACATTGTTTCAATACATAATATAACATATTATTATTAACATATTCTTGAAAAAAATTATTTGTTTGTATTTTTTAAACCCCCCCCCCACCCCGGATATGTATTTTATTTATATATAAAAATATTTAAAAATTTAATTAAGCATTTCTATTATTAAAAAAAATATTAAATATGTTATGATATACTTTGCCGCATCGTTTTTTAAATAACTGATTTGAAAAATTACCGATCATGATTTTTTCCTGAAACTCCGACATGGAAAATGGTATTTCTTGTTAAAAATGTTAAATTTCTCTATTGTTTTCTAAATTTTACAGAATATTTGACGTCAATTTTAATTAAAATCTATGTTGAGTGATATATATTCTATATGATTATTAAAATAATTAGCACTAAAAATATTTTTATTAAATTAATATAAATGTGGGAATTTTTTAATAATGGGCATATAAATAATTGACATAAAGAATAATTTCACATTATCCATATAAAAAACATATGATATATGTATTTTTATTATTTCACTCGTAATCCCATCGTTTCATAACCTGTGATAAAAATAAAAAAACATTAAAACCACTTTTTAATAGTGTATTCAAAAGCATATATATTAATTACTGTTATATATGTTTATATCTGGGATTTAATAGAATTGTGTTTTATGTGTTATTTAAAGGGATAAGGTTCCCAATATTTTAAATAAAGGGCTCATAGAATCATATACACTATTCATGCTTCTCCATTTAGCTGAGTAGTGTGAATGGGATTCATGCTTCCTAGCCATGGCCAATGAGGTGTTAACCCCATTCATGCCTTTTTATATATATATAATTGTCAAATAAGTTATATTTTTAAAATTAAAAAGATGAACTTATAAAAGAAATAATTTATAACATAATATGTTGTGTTTATAAAAAAATTATATTAATCATTTTGAACATTTTTTGGATAATTATATACTATTTTCTAATAATTAATATATTAATTAAATCAACAATCGTATTATTATTTAGTAATTGATGATATATTATTATATTAATAATTAATTAATTTAACTATAATTATTTTTTGTTCTGTAATAATATAAATAAAATTATTTTTATTCAGAAATATATTTACTAGTTAATCAATACATTATATTTAATATATTATGATTAATTTCTAAATACTTAGATATATAATTCATTATATAATAGTTATTATTATTGTTATTATTATTTATAGAATTATTATTTAAAATATTTGTGTCTTTTTTGTTGATATAAAATATTATAAATTTAGTAATAAGAAATTTATTTATTAACAATTAATTACATTACTTATTACTAATTATTATTGTGTTACTGTGTTATTAATTAATTAACTTTATAAGAACTAATTTTCATAAAAGGATAATTATAAATATATGTAAATTTTTTGGGGTTATAATTATTTTTAATTTATTGAAACACAAAATATTTGTTAATTATAATTTGTTTTATTTATTATTAATTAATAACATATTATTATTTTATTAATATAATTATTTGTATCATAAATAAAATTTATCTATAATAATATAAATATAATAATTTCTATTTAGAAAAATATTTTATAAAAAATAATTATATTTTTATTAATATTTTATGTTGTGCCTTTAATTAATCAATTCTATAACAAAAAATGTATTATTTATTATAAATATTAATAATTTTTATAGAACTCAAAATTATAATATTATTACTATTTAACAAGAAAATTAATATGATTATTTATTATACATACTATGGATAACAACTCTAAGAATTATTAAGATAAATTACAATTATTAATTGTTTTTTCCATGGTAGTTATTAATAGTAGTGTTTCTAAATCATTCAAGAATTTGTTAATGAATTTCATATTGTATCATTTTATTTTTTTTATTCAATAATATATTATATATTAGTATGTTTTAAAATAATATATATGTATGTAATTAAAAAAATATAACTTGTGTCATACTACTCTATATCGGTGTCCAAGAAGCTCCTCGATTCCATTGCAAGGTTTATATATAATGTGTCCATGTCATGTCTGTATATGTCTATGTTCTTGTGTGTAACACCCCAAGCTTCTACGGTACGTTTCCCTTTGAATAATGCGATAGCGTGTGTTGTACGCAACCTCGAGTTCTAACACACACCACAACTAATTAAACTAGCCGTTGTGAATAGTAATACCTAATTTTTGAAATTATATATATTTTATATTTGAAAATGGACTTCATTTTTGGACTCGGAATATCGAATTTAGCCTAAGGTGAAATTTTGGTACTTTTCGGATAACTTTCATATTTTGATGAATAGTGAAAATTACTAAATTTTAATTAAAAACAACTTTTTTAATCAAAATAATTAATAGTGATAAATTATGAATTTTAGTAGTTTTAAAGTATATTTAGAATATATTTTTACCATTTAATATAATGTTGGTCATTGGACATAATTTTACAATTAAACCGAACATAAACAAGTGTCAATCTTTTGATAGTTATTATCTCTTAAAAACACGCTTTTTGTTTTGACAGCGGGAATTAATTTTAAATTAATTTCTGCCACATCTGTGTTTTGAATTTAGGAAAATGGATTCCATATTTGGAATCAGGATGTTCAAATTGTGTAAATAGATAACTTTTATTTTTAGACATTTTGAATAATTACTGCGGTAAATATTTTATTTACCATGGTTAAGGGTAAATCCGGTAAATAAGGGTTAAAAAAATAATATTATAATAATACTAAATTACCCTAAAAACGTGTCTTAACCCTATTGGTTGATAGATGGTCGACCATGGACATCTTTGTGTCAATTTTGGGACCCCATGGATCCACTTGTAAGTGATAATGACACTTTATTTTAATTTAGTTAAAATGAATACAAAAATGACACAAGCATATATCTTTTATAACAACAATTTTTACATAGGGTTATATATGTTGGATTTTAGATTATAAATATTCATTAGAAATCTAAAAAGATTTCCTACATAATGATATTTTATTTATAATTTTTATACATTAAATAATTTATTTTATTTATGACACAATGATGATGCAGTAATTACTATAATAGTAAAAAATTAAAATAATTGATATTATAAATACCCAAATAAATATAATATGAAACGTTTAATGAATTAAACTAATTTTCTAGGCTAATATGATATGTTAGGATTGCTTTAATGGACTTTGTTCGAAGTAATCAATCTGTTATGAGTTTCACAAAAATCAACTATTGAATAGTGTCAAAATTGACATAAAAGAGTTCTTAAAACAAATATTATATTATTAATTGATATTAAATTCCTAAAAATCTAAGGTTCGGCCAAGAGACTTATATTATGATAGGTTAATCATTCATGGACCACTTGGGGGTCGCTTGGATGTATATAGTAAGTTTATTAACCATATTATATAAAAATACAAAGAGACATTGTAAAAGTGAAACTAATTAACTTAGAGTTAATACTTAAAGATAAGGTTAATATAAGTACCCAAACCTGTCTAAATTCTATTGGTTGAGTGGTTTTCGACCTATCCCCACCTTAACCTTTGAATAATAAGCTTTGGATCCATTAGAAACCGAATATGAATTTATTATAAATTAATATTTCTAGCTTTTCCAAAGGTGCCCCTCACCCCTCTTATAAAAGGGCACTCCTCCTTCTCATTTCTTCACACCTTCAAAGCCTTTTGGTTCGGCCAAACTCTGCCCAAATAATCTCCCAACATCCCTCACTACAACCTAGAGGCCTTAGTTTGATCAGAAAGCCAACCTAAGGAGCCCTTTTGATCAAATCAAAAGGAAGAACCCGAAGAAGAGGAGGTTAACCTACCCCAACCAAGGAAAAGTACAAGGTAAGGGTTATTTCACAATCTCTTCATTATCCGAGGTTGTTTATATGTAATAATCTACTGGGATCTCTTTATCATCCACATCCATGTTTCTTCGAAATGTATTTCAAAACATTTTTAATATTTACAAGAATATGTGTTAAAGTCATTTATACCCTTGTTTGACTTTTTATAAGAGGTTTATAAAGGAATCTTTCCGTCGTTTTCAAAACAAGGTCCTTTTTAACCTTTTCGACAGAATTGAGGTAAGAATGTTTTTTTAACTTATACGGCGGGTGCGGTTATTTTACGCCGTTATAAAATCTTCAAAGCTTTCCTTACAAGCTTATAAGAATATTTTCAAAGAAAATGTTTTATTTTATATGGATCTTAAATGATTTTAAAATAAAAGGAGATATTTCTTTAAAAAGAATTTTGATTTCATCTATGTCAACATCCTTTGATGGATTTTAAGATTATTTGAAGTTGATTTATTATGATACAAAACTTCTATATTGTATTGAAGGTTTTGTGATATGTTTGACTGTGGATGTGCTATTTTTATACCATTCATAGTTTATTGTGAAAGTATTGACATTTCGTATGCTAGTTTTAATACGAATGTTTATGTTATGATTAAACCTTTTCATATGGGAATGCATTGGACTTAATAAGTGACGGGTGGAGCCCGCTATAGCTCCTCGATGCATTGGTAGGTCTCATGAGACAAACTAGTGTCTTGGCACAAGGCCTTGACAAAATCTTATTTGTAGTCTTGGCACGAGGCCTTGGCTATGTGGTTATGATAGTCTGGCATTATGCATTCCAACATTATGAAAGTGGTTATTGATATTGCATGTGATTATTCGATTAGTATAATATCCATGTGAACAAGTAAATGGCATTATTTCATTTTACTTTTGCCATACTATGTTGAAGTTCAATTTTAAAAGGCTTTTGTTTTAGTAATTCATTGCCTTAAATGTTTATTCTTATTTTGAATGTTCCGCTATATTGTTATCCTTACTGGGCATTTGAGCTCACCCCTTTTCTATGTTTTATTTTTCCCAGGTAGTGAAGAAGTAAATTATGATTGACTTGCAGGGATATTATGAGGGGTTTATAGTGTGGACGTTGGAAACATTATGTTGTTGTAGTAGTTTTTCATTTTATGATGTAATGTAAAACTTATGAATATATCTAGTGTTTCCAAGGCTACTAAACTAATCGGTCTTTCGGGATTTGATCTTTCTTGTGATCATGCCAATGTTACGAAGTAATGCACCGACTCTGGGTAGCTGGGGTCGGGGCGTTACAGTTGGTATCAGAGGAAGTTTAGTACAAACCTTGGAAGCTAGATTTAGATAAACTCTGATTAGAGCACGTAGACCTAAGATGAACTTTGAGGATTAGTATAGAAGAACTTCCTAGAATTTTGGTATTGTAGAGATTTTGTGAGTTTTCCGAGCAATACATCCCTGTCTGGATACGAGCAGGTAGAGGCGGCTCTGGCACAGATGTACCTAGGGGTAAAACCCGAAAACACCGCTTTGAGCTAGACTCGAACGGGAACTGGTGCACGACAACGGGCCTTGCTGCACTCTTGGTTACGACACTCCCGGGGGATATGCTTAGGATAACTCTCATTTTCTTTACAAATCATTATGAAGGGTTTATGAGTATATACTTCCTCAAAGAAAACATTTTTATGATTATGGATTATATCCATAAATAGTTCAATTTATGTTAAGTGTTTTATAAGTATGGGATTATGTATTTTGATTCATAAACTGATCTAGTTTATGCCATTGTTTAGAAATGGCGCCTAGTGGAAGAAATGGAAACCGTATCAATGCACGCACTCCATGTAGGGATTGCCCTCCTGCTCAAGATAATTATAGTGGGGCTGGTGATGCAACTGGTGCTGATCAGCTAATCACCGTACTGGGACAACTTACTCCGGTTATGAATAATAACCTTACCCGTATGGAGCACCCTGATCCGCAGCGTGGAGGATCAATGTTAGATCGATTCATGAGACAACAACCACCAACGTTCAATGGGAGTACAAATCCCTTAGTAGCTGAGCAATGGATATTTTCCCTAGAGAAAATATTTCAGGCTTTGGGGAGTAGTGAAAGGGAAAAAGTTACCATGGCAGTTTACCGCCTCACTGGAGATGCTGATCATTGGTGGTCATTGATTCAAAACATGAAGGAAGATGATGAAGTATCAAACATGGAATGGAGGGAGTTCAAAGATCTGTTTTTAGAAAAATACTTTCCTCGCGACCATCGAGCAGATATGGAATGGCAATTTCTGAGTCTGAGACAAAAGGAGGATGATAATGTCACAAAGTATGAGGCTAACTTTACAAGGTTAGCGAGGTATGCTGGAGATTATATTCGCAACCCAAGAAGTAAGATTGATCGTTTCTTTGATGGGTTAAAACCATTTCTCCGTCGAGCATTAGTTTCACAATCCTTTTCATCGTACGAAGACATTGTCTCATGTGCTATCAAGACCGAAAAATAATTCTCTAAGTCTTATGACTTTAAAGAGAAGCAAGAGAAGAAGAGACCTGCTGATCAATCTGGGAATGGAAATAAGGGGAAGAAGGGAAAGGTTGAATATCCATCTTGTGGTAAATGTGGGAAGAAACATCCTGGTACTTGCTTGAAGGGAATGGGAGTCTGTTACAAGTGTGGTGAAAAAGGCCACCAAGCTCATGATTGCAAGGGGAAGAAGGAAGCTACCAACGTTCAGTGCTACAATTGCAGGGAGATGGGGCATTATGCAAATGCATGTCCTAAGCGTCAGGAGAACTTACCTCAGAAAAGGCCAAGGGATCAAGGCCAGGCTTATGCTATCACTACTGCTGAGGTAGAAGCTCCGAAAGACGTGGTGGCAGGTAATTTAATGGTTTCCTCAAGTTTAGCAAATGCATTATTTGATTCTGGATCATCGCATTGTTTCATATCTTCCCAGTTTGCTAAGAAAATTAGATATTTCCAATTTGATTTAATAAGGGAGTTGTCAGTTAAAACTCCTAAGGGAAGTATCGTTGCAACAAAGTTTTGTGAATCAGTCCCCATTAGAGCACATAAATTTTCTTTATCTGCTGATCTCATCGTCATACCTATGATTGAGTTTGATATAATCCTCGGTATGGACTGGCTTTCGGACTATGATGCGAAGATTTATTGTAAGAAGAAAGAGGTTACGATTCTTGATGATAATGATAAGGAACACCTTATTTTTAGAGCAGAATCGTCACCACCTAATTCTTATTTAGATCCACCCTCAATAGCTCAACTAAATTCAATTATCGGGGAGTAAGAGAATGAAATAACTGTCGGTGAGGAAAGGAATGTTCAAATAGAGGATGTACCTGTTGTGAAAGAATTTGTAGATGTATTTCCGGAAGATTTACCTGGACATCCTCCAGAACGAGAAGTTGAGTTTTCTATTGATTTGATTCCTGGATCAAGGCCTAAATCGAAGACCCCTTATAGAATGGCCACTGTAGAATTAGTCGAACTAAAGAAACAACTAGAGGAATTGAGTAATAAGGGATTTATTCGCCCTAGTGTATCTCCATGGGGAGCCCCTGTTCTTTTTGTTAAAAAGAAAGATGGATCTATGAGGTTATGTATCGACTACAGGGAGATCAATGCTATAACAATAAAGAACAAGTATCCCCTACCTCGTATTGATGATTTATTTGACCAACTGCATGGAGCTCAATACTTTTCAAAGATTGACCTTCGGTCTGGATACCATCAGTTGTGTGTAAAGAAAGAAGACATTCCGAAGACAGCATTTCGAACCAGGTACGGGCATTACGAGTTTACTGTAATGCCGTTTGGATTGACTAATGCACCCTCTGTATTCATGGATCTAATGAATAGAGTTTTCAAGGAGTATCTCGATGAATTTGTGGTGGTATTTATTGATGATATCTTGGTATACTCCAAAACCTACAAAGATCATGAAAATCCCTTGCGCATTATCTTGAAGACTCTGAGGAGGCATGAATTATATGGAAAGTTTAGCAAGTGTGAATTCTGGCTTCAGGAGATTTCTTTTCTTGGCCATATTGTCTCTAAAGATGGAATCTCTGTTGATCCTTCTAAGACCAAGGCAATCCAAGAATGGCCAGCACCTACGAGTATAACTGAGGTACGTAGTTTTATTGGTTTGGCAGGTTATTATCGACGTTTCGTCCAGAATTTTGCCCGATTGGCTAACCCATTAACGAAGCTCACACGTAAAGGGGTTAAATTTGTTTGGACAAAAGAGTGTGAAGAATGTTTCGAAGAATTGAAGAAAAGATTAGTCAATGCTCCTATATTGACTCTACCATCGGGGAATGATGGGTTCGTTATTTATAGTGATGCATCAAAGAAAGGACTTGGTTGTGTCCTTATGCAGAATGATAGAGTTATTGCCTATGCATCACGACAGTTGAAAATTCATGAACAAAACTATCCTACTCATGATCTTGAGTTAGCAGCTATGATCTTTGCTTTGAAGATATGGAGGCACTACCTCTATGGTGAAAAATGTGAGATTTATACTGATCACAAGAGTTTGAAGTATATTTTCTCACAAAAAGAACTCAACATGAGGCAAAGGAGATGGCTTGAATTACTCAAGGATTATGATTGTACGATACACTACCACCCAGGGAAGGCAAACAAGGTGGTAGATGCTTTGAGTAGAAAAGACCATGGAGTTTTGAACAATATGAGAATTGAAAGGGATCCAATTTTCATGGAGCTAGTGAAGATGGACATGGGAATAACCAGGGAAGGTGAAACATCAATGCTTTTTCAAATGGTTGCCAAACCATCTTTACTAGAAAGGATTAAGAGTTCTCAGACTGATGATGAAGAATTCCAAAAGAAGATTAAAGCTGTGAATGATGGGAGATTGAGAGACTTTGCGTATGAAGGTGGAATTTTGAAATTCGGGAAGAGACTTTGTGTTCCCAATATACCTGATCTAAAAAGGGAATTGCTGGATGATGCTCATAGTTCCAATTTCTCTATACACCCTGGGAGCACCAAAATGTATAGAGATTTGAAGGAACATTTTTGGTGGGACAACATGAAGAGGGAGATTGCTGATTTTGTGTCAAGATGTATGGTTTGTCAACAAGTGAAAGCTGGAAGGCAACAGCCTGGAGGAGTCATGCAACCTCTTCCCATACCGGAGTGGAAATGGGATAATATTACGATGGACTTTGTCATGGGGCTACCAAAGACTCCTAGAAGGAACGATGCAATATGGGTTATTGTCGATCGTCTTACCAAGTCAGCACATTTTCTTGCTATAAGAGAAGATCTACCCCTGGAACGTCTAGCAAGACTATATATTAATGAAGTTCTGAGACTTCATGGAGTACCCTTATCAATTGTTTCTGATCGTGATCCCCGTTTTACTTCAAGATTTTGGAAAAGTCTTCAGAAATCCCTGGATACTGAACTTCATTTGAGCACTTCTTACCACCCTCAGACAGACGGACAATCAGAACGGACTATTCAGACCTTAGAAGACATGTTGAGATCTTGCTCACTTGATTTTCAGGGTATGTGGGATCAATATTTACCACTAGCAGAATTTTCCTATAACAATAGCTTCCATTCGAGTATTCAGATGGCACCATATGAAGCGTTATACGGAAAGAGATGTCGTACACCAACCTGTTGGGATGACGTTGGTGAAAGAAAACTTGTAGGCCCAGAACTGGTGGAGGAAACGGTGGAAAAGGTGAAGGTAATCCAAAATCACATTAAAGCAGCTCAAAGTAGGCAGAAGAGCTATGCCGATAATCGAAGGAAGGATTTTGAATTTAAAGTCAGTGATCATGTTTTCCTGAAGGTATCTCCGTGGAAGGGAGTCATACGTTTTGGTAAGAAAGGTAAATTGAGTCCCAGGTACATCGGACCTTTCGAAATTCTAGAACGAATTGGGGTTGTAGCTTACCAATTGGCAATGCCGCCAAGTCTCTCCAAAGTTCACGATGTGTTCCACGTATCTCTGTTGAGGAAATACATGCCTGACCCAACGCATGTACTCACCTATGAGGAATTAGAACTGGAACCCGATCTTTCCTATTGTGAAGAGCCCGTCAGGATTCTTGATACAAGAGAACAAGTACTGAGAAACCGGACGACGCGTCTGGTAAAAGTTTTGTGGAGAAATCATAAGATGGAAGAGGCAACGTGGGAACCCGAGGAACTTATGATGAAGAACCACCCGAGTCTTTTTATGCAGTAATACCCTAGAAATTGCAAGGATGCAATTATTTGAAGGAGGGGAGAATGTAACACCCCAAGCTTCTACGGTACGTTTCCCTTTGAATAATGCGATAGCGTGTGTTGTACGCAACCTCGAGTTCTAACACACACCACAACTAATTAAACTAGCCGTTGTGAATAGTAATACCTAATTTTTGAAATTATATATATTTTATATTTGAAAATGGACTTCATTTTTGGACTCGGAATGTCGAATTTAGCCTAAGGTGAAATTTTGGTACTTTTCGGATAACTTTCATATTTTGATGAATAGTGAAAATTACTAAATTTTAATTAAAAACAACTTTTTTAATCAAAATAATTAATAGTGATAAATTATGAATTTTAGTAGTTTTAAAGTATATTTAGAATATATTTTTACCATTTAATATAATGTTGGTCATTGGACAAAATTTTACAATTAAACCGAACATAAACAAGTGTCAATCTTTTGATAGTTATTATCTCTTAAAAACACGCTTTTTGTTTTGACAGCGGGAATTAATTTTAAATTAATTTCTGCCACTTCTGTGTTTTGAATTTAGGAAAATGGATTCCATATTTGGAATCAGGATGTTCAAATTGTGTAAATAGATAACTTTTATTTTTAGACATTTTGAATAATTACTGCGGTAAATATTTTATTTACCATGGTTAAGGGTAAATCCGGTAAATAAGGGTTAAAAAAATAATATTATAATAATACTAAATTACCCTAAAAACGCGTCTTAACCCTATTGGTTGATAGATGGTCGACCATGGACATCTTTGTGTCAATTTTGGGACCCCATGGATCCACTTGTAAGTGATAATGACACTTTATTTTAATTTAGTTAAAATGAATACAAAAATGACACAAGCATATATCTTTTATAACAACAATTTTTACATAGGGTTATATATGTTGGATTTTAGATTATAAATATTAATTAGAAATCTAAAAAGATTTCCTACATAATGATATTTTATTTATAATTTTTATACATTAAATAATTTATTTTATTTATGACACAATGATGATGCAGTAATTACTATAATAGTGAAAAATTAAAATAATTGATATTATAAATACCCAAATAAATATAATATGAAACTTTTAATGAATTAAACTAATTTTCTAGGCTAATATGATATGTTAGGATTGCTTTAATGGACTTTGTTCGAAGTAATCAATCTGTTATGAGTTTCACAAAAATCAACTATTGAATAGTGTCAAAATTGACATAAAAGAGTTCTTAAAACAAATATTATATTATTAATTGATATTAAATTCCTAAAAATCTAAGGTTCGGCCAAGAGACTTATATTATGATAGGTTAATCATTAATGGACCACTTGGGGGTCGCTTGGATGTATATAGTAAGTTTATTAACCATATTATATAAAACTACAAAGAGACATTGTAAAAGTGAAACTAATTAACTTAGAGTTAATACTTAAAGATAAGGTTAATATAAGTACCCAAACCTGTCTAAATTCTATTGGTTGAGTGGTTTTCGACCTATCCCCACCTTAACCTTTTAATAATAAGCTTTGGAGCCATTAGAAACCGAATATGAATTTATTATAAATTAATATTTCTAGCTTTTCCAAAGGTGCCCCTCACCCCTCTTATAAAAGGGCACTCCTCCTTCTCATTTCTTCACACCTTCAAAGCCTTTTGGTTCATCCAAACTCTGCCCAAATAATCTCCCAACATCCCTCACTACAACCTAGAGGCCTTAGTTTGATCAGAAAGCCAACCTAAGGAGCCCTTTTGATCAAATCAAAAGGAAGAACCCGAAGAAGAGGAGGTTAACCTACCCCAACCAAGGAAAAGTACAAGGTAAGGGTTATTTCACAATCTCTTCATTATCCGAGGTTGTTTATATGTAATAATCTACTGGGATCTCTTTATCATCCACATCCATGTTTCTTCGAAATTTATTTCAAAACATTTTTAATATTTACAAGAATATGTGTTAAAGTCATTTATACCCTTGTTTGACTTTTTATAAGATGTTTATAAAGGAATCTTTCCGTCGTTTTCAAAACAAGGTCCTTTTTAACCTTTTCGACAGAATTGAGGTAAGAATGTTTTTTTAACTTATACGGCGGGTGCGGTTATTTTACGCCGTTATAAAATCTTCAAAGCTTTCCTTACAAGCTTATAAGAATATTTTCAAAGAAAATGTTTTATTTTATATGGATCTTAAATGATTTTAAAATAAAAGGAGATATTTCTTTAAAAAGAATTTTGATTTCATCTATGTCAACATCCTTTGATGGATTTTAAGATTATTTGAAGTTGATTTATTATGATACAAAACTTCTATATTGTATTGAAGGTTTTGTGATATGTTTGACTGTGGATGTGATATTTTTATACCATTCATAGTTTATTGTGAAAGTATTGACATTTCGTATGCTAGTTTTAATACGAATGTTTATGTTATGATTAAACCTTTTCATAAGGGAATGCATTGGACTTAATAAGTGACGGGTGGAGCCCGCTATAGCTCCTCGATTCATTGGTAGGTCTCATGAGACAAACTAGTGTCTTGGCACAAGGCCTTGACAAAATCTTATTTGTAGTCTTGGCACGAGGCCTTGGCTATGTGGTTATGATAGTCTGGCATTATGGATTCCAACATTATGAAAGTGGTTATTGATATTGCATGTGATTATTCGATTAGTATAATATCCATGTGAACAAGTAAATGGCATTATTTCATTTTACTTTTGCCATACTATGTTGAAGTTCAATTTTAAAAGGCTTTTGTTTTAGTAATTCATTGCCTTAAATGTTTATGCTTATTTTGAATGTTCCGCTATATTGTTATCCTTACTGGGCATTTGAGCTCACCCCTTTTCTATGTTTTATTTTTCCCAGGTAGTGAAGAAGTAAATTATGATTGACTTGCAGGGATATTATGAGGGGTTTATAGTGTGGACGTTGGAAACATTATGTTGTTGTAGTAGTTTTTCATTTTATGATGTAATGTAAAACTTATGAATATATCTAGTGTTTCCAAGGCTACTAAACTAATCGGTCTTTCGGGATTTGATCTTTCTTGTGATCATGCCAATGTTACGAAGTAATGCACCGACTCTGGGTAGCTGGGGTCGGGGCGTTACAGTTGGTATCAGAGGAAGTTTAGTACAAACCTTGGAAGCTAGATTTAGATAAACTCTGATTAGAGCACGTAGACCTAAGATGATCTTTGAGGATTAGTATAGAAGAACTTCCTAGAATTTTGGTATTGTAGAGATTTTGTGAGTTTTCCGAGCAATACATCCATGTCTGGATACGAGCAGGTAGAGGCGGCTCTGGCACAGATGTACCTAGGGGTAAAACCCGAAAACACCGCTTTGAGCTAGACTCGAACGGGAACTGGTGCACGACAACGGGCCTTGCTGCACTTTTGGTTACGACACTCCCGGGGGATATGCTTAGGATAACTCTCATTTTCTTTACAAATCATTATGAAGGGTTTATGAGTATATACTTCCTCAAAGAAAACATTTTTATTAGTATGGATTATATCCATAAATAGTTCAATTTATGTTAAGTGTTTTATAAGTATGGGATTATGTATTTTGATTCATAAACTGATCTAGTTTATGCCATTGTTTAGAAATGGCGCCTAGTGGAAGAAATGGAAACCGTATCAATGCACGCACTCCATGTAGGGATTTCCCTCCTGCTCAAGATAATTATAGTGGGGCTGGTGATGCAACTGGTGCTGATCAGCTAATCACCGTACTGGGACAACTTACTCAGGTTATGAATAATAACCTTACCCGTATGGAGCACCCTGATCCGCAGCGTGGAGGATCAATGTTAGATCGATTCATGAGACAACAACCACCAACGTTCAATGGGAGTACAAATCCCTTAGTAGCTGAGCAATGGATATTTTCCCTAGAGAAAATATTTCAGGCTTTGGGGAGTAGTGAAAGGGAAAAAGTTACCATGGCAGTTTACCGCCTCACTGGAGATGCTGATCAATGGTGGTCATTGATTCAAAACATGAAGGAAGATGATGAAGTATCAAACATGGAATGGAGGGAGTTCAAAGATCTGTTTTTAGAAAAATACTTTCCTCGCGACCATCGAGCAGATATGGAATGGCAATTTCTGAGTCTGAGACAAAAGGAGGATGATAATGTCACAAAGTATGAGGCTAACATTACAAGGTTAGCGAGGTATGCTGGAGATTATATTCGCAACCCAAGAAGTAAGATTGATCGTTTCTTTGATGGGTTAAAACCATTTCTCCGTCGAGCATTAGTTTCACAATCCTATTCATCGTACGAAGACATTGTCTCATTTTCTATCAAGACCGAAAAAGAATTCTCTAAGTCTTATGACTTTAAAGAGAAGCAAGAGAAGAAGAGACCTGCTGATCAATCTGGGAATGGAAATAAGGGGAAGAAGGGAAAGGTTGAATATCCATCTTGTGGTAAATGTGGGAAGAAACATCCTGGTACTTGCTTGAAGGGAATGGGAGTCTGTTACAAGTGTGGTGAAAAAGGCCACCAAGCTCATGATTGCAAGGGGAAGAAGGAAGCTACCAACGTTCAGTGCTACAATAGCAGGGAGATGGGGCATTATGCAAATGCATGTCCTAAGCGTCAGGAGAACTTACCTCAGAAAAGGCCAAGGGATCAAGGCCAGGCTTATGCTATCACTACTGCTGAGGTAGAAGCTCCGAAAGACGTGGTGGCAGGTAATTTAATGGTTTCCTCAAGTTTAGCAAATGCATTATTTGATTCTGGATCATCGCATTGTTTCATATCTTCCCAGTTTGCTAAGAAAATTAGATATTTCCAATTTGATTTAATAAGGGAGTTGTCAGTTAAAACAACTAAGGGAAGTATCGTTGCAACAAAGTTTTGTGAATCAGTCCCCATTAGAGCACATAAATTTTCTTTATCTGCTGATCTCATCGTCATACCTATGATTGAGTTTGATATAATCCTCGGTATGGACTGGCTTTCGGACTATGATGCGAAGATTTATTGTAAGAAGAAAGAGGTTACGATTCTTGATGATAATGATAAGGAACACCTTATTTTTAGAGCAGAATCGTCACCACCTAATTCTTATTTAGATCCACCCTCAATAGCTCAACTAAATTCAATTATCGGGGAGGAAGAGAATGAAATAACTGTCGGTGAGGAAAGGAATGTTCAAATAGAGGATGTACCTGTTGTGAAAGAATTTGTAGATGTATTTCCGGAAGATTTACCTGGACATCCTCCAGAACGAGAAGTTGAGTTTTCTATTGATTTTATTCCTGGATCAAGGCCTATATCGAAGACCCCTTATAGAATGGCCACTGTAGAATTAGTCGAACTAAAGAAACAACTATAGGAATTGAGTAATAAGGGATTTATTCGCCCTAGTGTTTCTCCATGGGGAGCCCCTGTTCTTTTTGTTAAAAAGAAAGATGGATCTATGAGGTTATGTATCGACTACAGGGAGATCAATGCTATAACAATAAAGAACAAGTATCCCCTACCTCGTATTGATGATTTATTTGACCAACTGCATGGAGCTCAATACTTTTCAAAGATTGACCTTCGGTCTGGATACCATCAGTTGTGTGTAAAGAAAGAAGACATTCCGAAGACAGCATTTCGAACCAGGTACGGGAATTACGAGTTTACTGTAATGCCGTTTGGATTGACTAATGCACCCTCTGTATTCATGGATCTAATGAATAGAGTTTTCAAGGAGTATCTCGATGAATTTGTGGTGGTATTTATTGATGATATCTTGGTATACTCCAAAACCTACAAAGATCATGAAAATCACTTGCGCATTATCTTGAAGACTCTGAGGAGGCATGAATTATATGGAAAGTTTAGCAAGTGTGAATTCTGGCTTCAAGAGATTTCTTTTCTTGGCCATATTGTCTCTAAAGATGGAATCTCTGTTGATCCTTCTAAGACCAAGGCAATCCAAGAATGGCCAGCACCTACGAGTATAACTGAGGTACGTAGTTTTATTGGTTTGGCAGGTTATTATCGACGTTTCGTCCAGAATTTTGCCCGATTGGCTAACCCATTAACGAAGCTCACACGTAAAGGGGTTAAATTTGTTTGGACAAAAGAGTGTGAAGAATGTTTCGAAGAATTGAAGAAAAGATTAGTCAATGCTCCTATATTGACTCTACCATCGGGGAATGATGGGTTCGTTATTTATAGTGATGCATCAAAGAAAGGACTTGGTTGTGTCCTTATGCAGAATGATAGAGTTATTGCCTATGCATCACGACAGTTGAAAATTCATGAACAAAACTATCCTACTCATGATCTTGAGTTAGCAGCTGTGATCTTTGCTTTGAAGATATGGAGGCACTACCTCTATGGTGAAAAATGTGAGATTTATACTGATCACAAGAGTTTGAAGTATATTTTCTCACAAAAAGAACTCAACATGAGGCAAAGGAGATGGCTTGAATTACTCAAGGATTATGATTGTACGATACACTACCACCCAGGGAAGGCAAACAAGGTGGCAGATGCTTTGAGTAGAAAAGACCATGGAGTTTTGAACAATATGAGAATTGAAAGGGATCCAATTTTCATGGAGCTAGTGAAGATGGACATGGGAATAACCAGGGAAGGTGAAACATCAATGCTTTTTCAAATGTTTGCCAAACCATCTTTACTAGAAAGGATTAAGAGTTCTCAGACTGATGATGAAGAATTCCAAAAGAAGATTAAAGCTGTGAATGATGGGAGATTGAGAGACTTTGCGTATGAAGGTGGAATTTTGAAATTCGGGAAGAGACTTTGTGTTCCCAATATACCTGATCTAAAAAGGGAATTGCTGGATGATGCTCATAGTTCCAATTTCTCTATACACCCTGGGAGCACCAAAATGTATAGAGATTTGAAGGAACATTTTTGGTGGGACAACATGAAGAGGGAGATTGCTGATTTTGTGTCAAGATGTATGGTTTGTCAACAAGTGAAAGCTGGAAGGCAACAGCCTGGAGGAGTCATGCAACCTCTTCCCATACCGGAGTGGAAATGGGATAATATTACGATGGACTTTGTCATGGGGCTACCAAAGACTCCTAGAAGGAACGATGCAATATGGGTTATTGTCGATCGTCTTACCAAGTCAGCACATTTTCTTGCTATAAGAGAAGATCTACCCCTGGAACGTCTAGCAAGACTATATATTAATGAAGTTCTGAGACTTCATGGAGTACCCTTATCAATTGTTTCTGATCGTTATCCCCGTTTTACTTCAAGATTTTGGAAAAGTCTTCAGAAATCCCTGGATACTGAACTTCATTTGAGCACTTCTTACCACCCTCAGACAGACGGACAATCAGAACGGACTATTCAGACCTTAGAAGACATGTTGAGATCTTGCTCACTTGATTTTCAGGGTATGTGGGATCAATATTTACCACTAGTAGAATTTTCCTATAACAATAGCTTCCATTCGAGTATTCAGATGGCACCATATGAAGCGTTATACGGAAAGAGATTTCGTACACCAACCTGTTGGGATGACGTTGGTGAAAGAAAACTTGTAGGCCCAGAACTGGTGGAGGAAACGGTGGAAAAGGTGAAGGTAATCCAAAATCACATTAAAGCAGCTCAAAGTAGGCAGAAGAGCTATGCCGATAATCGAAGGAAGGATTTGGAATTTCAAGTCAGTGATCATGTTTTCCTGAAGGTATCTCCTGCGAAGGGAGTCATACGTTTTGGTAAGAAAGGTAAATTGAGTCCCAGGTACATCAGACCTTTCGAAATTCTAGAACGAATTGGGGTTGTAGCTTACCGATTGGCAATGCCGCCAAGTCTCTCCAAAGTTCACGATGTGTTCCACGTATCTCTGTTGAGGAAATACATGCCTGACCCAACGCATGTACTCACCTATGAGGAATTAGAACTGGAACCCGATCTTTCCTATTGTGAAGATCCCGTCAGGATTCTTGATACAAGAGAACAAGTACTGAGAAACCGGACGACGCGTCTGGTAAAAGTTTTGTGGAGAAATCATAAGATGGAAGAGGCAACGTGGGAACCCGAGGAACTTATGATGAAGAACCACCCGAGTCTTTTTATGCAGTAATACCCTAGAAATTGCGAGGACGCAATTATTTGAAGGATGGGAGAATGTAACACCCCAAGCTTCTACGGTACGTTTCCCTTTGAATAATGCGATAGCGTGTGTTGTACGCAACCTCGAGTTCTAACACACACCACAACTAATTAAACTAGCCGTTGTGAATAGTAATACCTAATTTTTGAAATTATATATATTTTATATTTGAAAATGGACTTCATTTTTGGACTCGGAATGTCGAATTTAGCCTAAGGTGAAATTTTGGTACTTTTCGGATAACTTTCATATTTTGATGATTAGTGAAAATTACTAAATTTTAATTAAAAACAACTTTTTTAATCAAAATAATTAATAGTGATAAATTATGAATTTTAGTAGTTTTAAAGTATATTTAGAATATATTTTTACCATTTAATATAATGTTGGTCATTGGACATAATTTTACAATTAAACCGAACATAAACAAGTGTCAATCTTTTGATAGTTATTATCTCTTAAAAACACGCTTTTTGTTTTGACAGCGGGAATTAATTTTAAATTAATTTCTGCCACTTCTGTGTTTTGAATTTAGGAAAATGGATTCCATATTTGGAATCAGGATGTTCAAATTGTGTAAATAGATAACTTTTATTTTTAGACATTTTGAATAATTACTGCGGTAAATATTTTATTTACCATGGTTAAGGGTAAATCCGGTAAATAAGGGTTAAAAAAATAATATTATAATAATACTAAATTACCCTAAAAACGTGTCTTAACCCTATTGGTTGATATATGGTCGACCATGGACATCTTTCTGTCAATTTTGGGACCCCATGGATCCACTTGTAAGTGATAATGACACTTTATTTTAATTTAGTTAAAATGAATACAAAAATGACACAAGCATATATCTTTTATAACAACAATTTTTACATAGGGTTATATATGTTGGATTTTAGATTATAAATATTCATTAGAAATATAAAAAGATTTCCTACATAATGATATTTTATTTATAATTTTTATACATTAAATAATTTATTTTATTTATGACATAATGATGATGCAGTAATTACTATAATAGTGAAAAATTAAAATAATTGATATTATAAATACCCAAATAAATATAATATGAAACTTTTAATGAATTAAACTAATTTTCTAGGCTAATATGATATGTTAGGATTGCTTTAATGGACTTTGTTCGAAGTAATCAATCTGTTATGAGTTTCACAAAAATCAACTATTGAATAGTGTCAAAATTGACATAAAAGAGTTCTTAAAACAAATATTATATTATTAATTGATATTAAATTCCTAAAAATCTATGGTTCGGCCAAGAGACTTATATTATGATAGGTTAATCATTAATGGACCACTTGGGGGTCGCTTGGATGTATATAGTATGTTTATTAACCATATTATATAAAAATACAAAGAGACATTGTAAAAGTGAAACTAATTAACTTAGAGTTAATACTTAAAGATAAGGTTAATATAAGTACCCAAACCTGTCTAAATTCTATTGGTTGAGTGGTTTTCGACCTATCCCCACCTTAACCTTTGAATAATAAGCTTTGGAGCCATTAGAAACCGAATATGAATTTATTATAAATTAATATTTCTAGCTTTTCCAAAGGTGCCCCTCACCCCTCTTATAAAAGGGCACTCCTCCTTCTCATTTCTTCACACCTTCAAAGCCTTTTGGATCATCCAAACTCTGCCCAAATAATCTCCCAACATCCCTCACTACAACCTAGAGGCCTTAGTTTGATCAGAAAGCCAACCTAAGGAGCCCTTTTGATCAAATCAAAAGGAAGAACCCGAAGAAGGGGAGGTTAACCTACCCCAACCAAGGAAAAGTACAAGGTAAGGGTTATTTCACAATCTCTTCATTATCCGAGGTTGTTTATATGTAATAATCTACTGGGATCTCTTTATCATCCACATCCATGTTTCTTCGAAATTTATTTCAAAACATTTTTAATATTTACAAGAATATGTGTTAAAGTCATTTATACCCTTGTTTGACTTTTTATAAGAGGTTTATAAAGGAATCTTTCCGTCGTTTTCAAAACAAGGTCCTTTTTATCCTTTTCGACAGAATTGAAGTAAGTATGTTTTTTAACTTATACGGCGGGTGCGGTTATTTTACGCCGTTATAAAATCTTCAAAGCTTTCCTTACAAGCTTATAAGAATATTTTCAAAGAAAATGTTTTATTTTATATGGATCTTAAATGATTTTAAAATAAAAGGAGATATTTCTTTAAAAAGAATTTTGATTTCATCTATGTCAACATCCTTTGATGGATTTTAAGATTATTTGAAGTTGATTTATTATGATACAAAACTTCTATATTGTATTGAAGGTTTTGTGATATGTTTGACTGTGGATGTGCTATTTTTATACCATTCATAGTTTATTGTGAAAGTATTGACATTTCGTATGCTAGTTTTAATACGAATGTTTATGTTATGATTAAACCTTTTCATATGGGAATGCATTGGACTTAATAAGTGATGGTTGGAGCCCGCTATAGCTCCTCGATGCATCGGTAGGTCTCATGAGACAAACTAGTGTCTTGGCACAAGGCCTTGACAAAATCTTATTTGTAGTCTTGGCACGAGGCCTTGGCTATGTGGTTATGATAGTCTGGCATTATGCATTCCAACATTATGAAAGTGGTTATTGATATTGCATGTGATTATTCGATTAGTAGAATATCCATGTGAACAAGTAAATGGCATTATTTCATTTTACTTTTGCCATACTATGTTGAAGTTCAATTTTAAAAGGCTTTTGTTTTAGTAATTCATTGCCTTAAATGTTTATGCTTATTTTGAATGTTCCGCTATATTGTTATCCTTACTGGGCATTTGAGCTCACCCCTTTTCTATGTTTTATTTTTCCCAGGTAGTGAAGAAGTAAATTATGATTGACTTGCAGGGATATTATGAGGGGTTTATAGTGTGGACGTTGGAAACATTATGTTGTTGTAGTAGTTTTTCATTTTATGATGTAATGTAAAACTTATGAATATATCTAGTGTTTCCAAGGCTACTAAACTAATCGGTCTTTCGGGATTTGATCTTTCTTGTGATCATGCCAATGTTACGAAGTAATGCACCGACTCTGGGTAGCTGGGGTCGGGGCGTTACATTGTGTAAGAAAATCCTATGTATCATTCATAGAACTTACCACCAAATAAACTTGTGTGGCTGGTGGTGGATCTTTAGTCTCGACTCCTATCCCTTATCCTACCTCAAATGATAGTAGTTATTTGTTGGAACTCTCTATAACAAGTGAAGAATATAAAAGATCTGTAATATATATATAGATTAATGGAAAATAATGTATGAAAAATATTCTTGTAAAAGTATATCTCTATAGAAAAATATTCCACACAAAAAAAACTAGGTTCATGAAGATGCCCCAAGCTATGGATGTGCGTTATGTAAAATAAAAACTGGAGGAACATCTAGATGATCATGATGAACTCACTTCTCCTATGACACATCTACTTCGATAATAGGGTTTCTTCACCCAAGAACCTTTGTATCAGGCTATTCTACCTTATCTTGGTATATCACCTCAAATGAGATCTCATGATAAATATCATATATTAGAGGATGCCTCTCTATCAATACTCTGTGAAAATAAGTTTTCCCAAATGATCTTCGCTCTTTGGGATCAGGTATGTGAAGGATATGAGAGATATAAGAATCCTATAAAAATAAATTATGATGATAACTAATGTTAAAAACCTTGTCCGAAATGGAAGGAATAATTATTAACAACTCATTATTGTCCTTTCAATGTCGTGTATGATATATCACTAGGGGAATGTGGTACAAGGGACCATAATCTAGTTGATTTGATAAATTAATACATAATTTTCCAGGCCTCATAACTTGTAAACGTGTCATATGTCCCACATCTAAACATATTATTCAAGATATCCCCTCTAGTTAAACTCTCACATCCCTGAAATCATTGGGGAATGAATTAATGGTTACAAACTAGATGGCGCTGCAGTAGGATGATTGATGTTGAACTACCTCATAACTCTATTAGTATGATTCCACTCAACAATATGAATGTGAATTATAGGAACAATGAATGAGTTGGGAGTAATCATTGTTGTAAAATATGGTGAGAGACTCTGGATGGTAACCTCACTATATAGAATCTATAAAACAGAAAAATATCAAAATTAAAAATAATCAATTTATAAAAGAATACATATATTGAAAATAATTAAAATTTAACTATATAATTAATAACAGTGTATGTCATCTTGTCAAGGACATTACTGTATAAGTTTTTAATCATGGACATTGTGTCAAGATATATTTGAATATCGATGATTCTGACTCCACATATAGGTAAAATTTTTATACTTATATTTCATTATAGAAGGATGTAAATTTTATTATGACATAATAAGGAATAAAAAATATACCATCACCTTTGTGGATAATATCCTTAAATATCATTAGGAAATAGAGAATGTTCATATTGAGCTAAGAGAGGGATGTCCTCTCATATCCATATATATATATATATATATATATATATATATATATATATATATCATAAAAAAACATCATTTAATATGAATCTTATCGATGCAACATGCCTTTCAAAGCGGTTTGTATGTATATGAAATATAGGAAGGCCCCTAGCAATATCACCTCTTCTAGGATAAGTCCTGCAATAATGTAAAATAAATAATATTTATAAATAAAGTGAAATGATCAATATAGATTATTCCTTTTCTATGTTTTAGAATTTATGCATCCAAAAATCAAATCATGGTGACCTCGTCATTGTAATGGCCCGGACCTCTCCGGCCCATTCCTTTTTCAAAAAGAAGGTCAAGAAGTGTTCTAGAGGGTAAAATGGACCTTTCCCACACTTTCCAGAATTTTGAAACTACAAGCTGTGTAGTTTGAGTAAACGCCATTTACCCCCCTTTCCGAGTATACCCCGTGTTGAAGGCTGTGTCCATGTCGTGTGCAATAAATGGGTGCACGACGTGTGTCCAGTACTACTCGTCGTGTAGTCCTTCCCCGCGTACGCGTTACCAGTCAACGGTCGTGTACCGTGTTGGAGCCTTGTCCTTGTCGTGTGTAATAAATGAGTACACGTCGTCTGTCTAAACTACATGCTGTGTAGTCCTTCCCCGCATATGTGTTACCCTCAAACCATGTGTTGACCAGTCAACGGCCACCGAACCATGTTGGTAGCCGCATGGAGATCGTGTAAAATAACCGAGTACATGTCGTGTACCATAAAGTACACGTCGTATACTTTTACTTTTCTCACCTATAAATGGAGGGGTCCCCTCCTCCTTTCAATTCACTCCTCTCCTCCCGTTTCCTCTGAGCAGAGCCCTCCCAAGTGACTCAAAGGCTCATTTTCTTCCATAACTTCTTCATCTGAGCTCCGATTTACGATCTGTCAGCGTCCACGGGATTGTAACGATTAGGAGGAACATTCAAGATTGGATCTGTTATCTTTCCTTCAGCCATTCCTTTCCTACTTCCTCCCGAGGAGGTTTTTTCGGGACTCGACGGAAGTGACGGACGCTGACAGACGTCTTCTAAAGTTGATCCGGGGGAGCGTTGTGATCAGAACCAATTGAGGTGGGGACCATACCTTCGTCTCTCTATTTTGTGCATCACACAGGGTGGGTGATCTATTGTTTATGTGAAACACTTTTGAACCAGTTTAATAAAGATAATAACTTGCTTATATAATGGGGTTGGGAAGTTGTGTTTGTTGTTACGTTATATCCTGTGATATTATGTGGTGAATTGAATGAGCTTCTGCCAACTAAAAATCACTGTTGTTGGGGGCCTTTTCTTGCGCAATTAAACATTTCCCTATCTTTCTTGACTGTTTTTGTGGATGGAACTTTATGGAATGTGGAGATTGTTTAATCACATAATGTTGGCTATTTAAAATCCGGAACCCTTGTGTGATCACCCTGGTAGAACAAAAACGGAATAATGAACATGTGGGTGTTGTCTTGGATACGTGGCTTATGATGGGGGTGTTGTGGGTTGTTGTGGATCGGGTGAGCAACGGGGCTACAGTTGGCTTGGTTGTGGGTTGGTGTGAATGCTATGTTGGTGACGGGCAGCGGGGTTACGATAAGTGGTATTAAAGGGATAATGATGTACGGGTTCGGTGCGGTTGTGGTTATGGTGGTTGGCAGCGGGGCTACATGGATGGGTTTGAATGTGAACGGGCAGTGGGTTGTGAATAATAAATAAATGTGGAAGAGTTAATGAATGGTGGGTCATGGTAATGGAACGGGAATAATAATCATGGGTTGGTTGATTGATAAGAAGGGCTTGGTTGTGCTGCTTGTGTTTTCCTAACTTTATTTTTGGATGGCAGGGATATGTTTTACGAACGATCTATGTGGATGGTTGTGGATAGTTTCCCAGTAGTTAAGGAAATATATAAACTAATTCTGCTGAAATGTGAAAACCTAAATGGGGTTGGGGTTGTTTGTTGTATGTATGCTTCGTAGTAGCAGTGCCGAGGCACGTGCTCAGTTTCTCTGTTTAGAAGCCATAGGTTGGGATGTGTGTTTGGTTTATACATATATATTTGTATCTTTGTTGTTTTATCGCACCCCACCCATGTAGAGAACTTAGTGCTGAACACTCCCATTTCATGGGAGAGGGTGTTTTCCCTTAGTTACTAGCTCCTTCCTGATCCTTCTCCCCTAGGATGTAATGGATTGAGGCGACCTTACACCTAAGACTCTTCGGGTAGGTTTCGATTGGGGTGGCTTTAGCCCAATACTCTTCGGGCAGGTTCTACTGTTTCCAAAGAATCTTTGGGACAAGGCCCAGGTGTGGGAGGGCGGGGTAAGTGGTTGTGAGGCCCAGGTGTGTGAGTACGTGGTACGTGGTTGTGAGGCCCAGATGTGTGCAGCCAGGATATGTGGTCGTGAGGCCCAGGTGTGTGTGGGCGGGATACGTGGTTGTGAGGCCCAGGTGTGTGCGGGTGGGGAGAGTATGGCAGCGTTAGGACGTTCGTCATTAGGAAGATCAACTAACTAAAGGGAAATGGTGCGGGGTACCCAATACTCCTGTTCTTATATACTACTACCAGTTGTGATTGTGTTTTTGGTGAGTGTGGCTGGTGAGGTTGGGTGGATAGAATTTTCCTTGTTAGGTTTCTTTTGTTGTTCTCACAGGACATTAGGATGTCTCCCCACTTGTGCACAAGAGCATTAGGTTTCCCTACTGAGTATACTTGTATGCTCACCCTACGTTTACTTTCAGGTTTCTAGGAGGACTACCAAGGCCGTGTGGGACCCTACTAGTCGGACAGTTGGAGTTATTGATGTTTCTGTACTTTTTTTTTTGTATTGTACTTTGAGATTTCTTGTACTTGTACCTTGTCATATAATTTTATAAACATGCAGGTGGGCTTGGTTGGGGGTTATTTCTATACACTTGTTCTTTTCATTTTTCATGTTTTACTTGTCCTATTTCCCAATCTTAAATAAATAAAAAGGGTAATGCCTACCATATTTTTGAAAACTCATACAATTGGTGATAGTCGCCACCCCGGGGCCTATTGGAGGCGGGACTCGGGGGTCATTATCTCCCTTTCACCATTGCCAGCTCAGGAGGGTAATCTTTGGTGCGAGGGGGTTGTGACAGAATGGTATCAAAGCTGATGGTTGAGAGATAGGATGAAGTCTGGAGTTAGGCACAGTGAGGATTGATTGGGATAGTAGGGATAATATGTTAGTTAATCATGGTGCGTGACATAGGCCAAGGAAGACCGGATAGGACGCGGGATTTTAGGGCCCCCCCGTGATCCGATGCAAGGACTCTGAGCCTACCAAACGACCATGTGAGACTACTTTGATTGCAGGGTAGAGACCCTAGGGAAAGTACATGCATCATCATGATTGTGTTTTGCTTGATTTGGGTGTTCTGGGAATGAAATTAAAATAAAATGATAAAATAAAACCTTGAGTGTTTCTTACTACTTCAGCTTAAGCGATCCTTGTTTAACATATAGTTATATCACCTGGACGTCATCCCCGAGTGGCTCAGCCGGCTGAGGCCCAGCAGATTCAGGTGGTCAATCAGGTGAGGATTGACCGAGAGGAGGAAGATAGCCAATGGCATAAGACTCTCCGTTCTTTCCAGTGGAAGACCCTCAAGAAGTACGAGGATAGTACTTCGGATACGGAGATAGTGGGGTGGATTGAGGATCTAGGGATTGATTTTACCTTTATCCATGCTCCGAGGGAGTACTGGGTTCCCTTAGCAGTCAGTCAGCTGAGAGGTGCGGCGCGACAGTGGTGGACGCCCTACCTCGGAGAGAGGATAGAGGTAGAGGTTCCATGGGCTGACTTTGAGAAGGAATTTCGAGAGTAATTCCTTTCTTCCATGATGAGTCTCGGGTGAGACGTTTGGAGGAAGCACTTCATCCTTCACTCTTGTATGTTGTCACCCCCTTCACCCTTCCGACGTACATGGTGGTACAAGAGATGGCATAGGTTGTAGAGAGGATGTACTCACTGGGAGGTGCACCCCGAGAGGGGAAGAAGCCAGGCTCGTCGAAGGGGAAGGCATTCAGTAGCAGGTCTCCTGCGACGGGACCTTCCAGGTTCAGTCCAGTGGGGAGCAGGCCCCAGCAGTTCCAGTTCAGATCTTTGGGTCCTCGTCCCTTTTTCACGAGCCCAGGACCGAGGTGTTTTTCTTGTGAAGGTTTCAGTCATGTCTAGAGTCGGTGCCTGACACGAGCTCAGTACAGTGTAGGTGGGTAGGTTCAGCGCCCACCTCAGCCGCACCAGTTTCCGGCGAGGCCCTACCAGCAGCACCAGGACCATGCTCTTTCGAGGGAAGACTTTGTAGGAGGAGGTCGACCTCAGGGTTCTCCTCAGTGTCCTCGACCAGTGCATGTTCGGGGAGGTGGACGACATCAGAGAGGAAGAGGAGCTGGGTGTGGACGGTTTCATGAAGTAGAGTTGACAACTCCAGCAGGACCAGGGGTGGTGTGAGGTACGATTTGTTTTTTCAGAACTCTTGTTTATGGTTTGTTCGATTCGGGAGCTTCGCACTCCTTTGTTGCAACTGGTCTAGCCCATTCATTGGGATTAGAAGTAGAGAGAATTTCTGTACCACTGGTACTGATTACACCAGTTGGAGGCCAGACCAGCGTATCTTGTGTTTGCCGGGGATGTGGGCTGACGTTGGGACCACATCGATCTAGTAGGGACATTCTTCTGTTACAGATGCTGCCATACGATGTCTTCCTAGGCATCGAATGGTTGTTTTTGGTTAGTGCCGTTATCAACTACTTCTAGAGAAGAGTTGTGTTCTCCGACGTGGATGGGCAGCGCGTATCTTGTGTTAGTGATAGGAGCTATTAGGTGGGAATACGGCATGTGAAGCCTCTCCTTTCCTTGTTCGGCGGGTTATCAGTGGTTCCAGCTGATACAGAGATGATGGATTTCCATGAGGTTGTTGGGGAGTTCCTCGATGTTTTTCCTGATGAGTTTGTGACTCTACCCCCCCCCCCCTCGACGTGACGTTGAGATCGGGATATACTTATATCCTGGTGCCCGACTGATTTCGATAGCCCCTTATCGTATGGCACCTTCGGAAATGCGGGATTTGCAGATTCAGAATGATGATCTGATAGAGAAGGGTTTTGTTCAACCCAGCGTATCGCCATGGGGTGCTCTAGTTTTGTTCGTGAAGAAGGAAGATGGTGGTCTCAGGATATGCATAGACTACCGAAGGTTGAACCAGGTTACAGTCAAGAACCGTTACCCCCTACCATGGATCGATGATCTCTTCGACCAACTGATGGGGGTAGGTTTGTTTTCCTTGATTGATCTACAATTTGGATATCACTAGCTGAGGGTAAAGGACAGTGACATCTCAACGACAGCTTTTAGGTGCAGGTATTTGCACATCGAGTTTGCAGTGATGCCTTTTGGAGTTACAAATGCACCAGCTATGTTCATGGGACTTATGAACTTTGTCTTTCGAGAGTTTCGGGACCGATTCGTCATTGTTTTTATCGATGACATTCTGATCTACTCAAGATTAGAGGAGGAGCACGTTGAGCATCTCAGTGTAGTCTTGGGAGTCCTTCAACACCACCAGCTTTACAGGAAATTGTCGAAGTGTATGTTCTTGAAACAAGAAGTACAATTCCTTGGGCACGTGGTGTCTCAGCATAGAGTTTCAGTGGACCCGTCGAAGGTAGAGGCAGTTGTTTCTTGGGCAGCACCCAAGAGTGTGGCAGAAGTTCGTTGTTTCCTGGGGTAAACAGGTTACTATCGGAGGTTCTTTTCAGACTTCTCTCAAGTTTTTGCTCCATTTACAGCTTTGACTAGGAAGAACCATGTTTTCCTATGGAGCGAGCAGTGCCAGAAAGCTTTTGACTACCTGAAGGAGAAGTTGGTTAGTGCTCCCATACTCAGGTTTCCAAAGGAAGGGTCATTGTATGAGGTGTTTTGTGATGCTCTTGGCCTTGGTCTAGGGTGTGTACTAATGTAGAATAAAGGAGTGATATTTTATGGGTCTAGGCAGTTGCGCCCTCACGAACGTAACTATGCCACCCATGACCTGGAGCTTGCAGCAATAGTGTTCGCATTGAAGTTGTGGTGACATTACCTCTTTGGGGAGTGCTTTGTGGTCTTCTCAGATCACAAGAGATTACATTATATCTTCTCCCAGCGTGACATGAACATGGGACAGTGGAGATGGGTCGAGTTTCTCCAAGAGTATGACTTCGAGATCTCTTACACTGAAGGTAAGGGAAACGTTGTGGCTGATGCTCTGAGCAGGAAGTCGCATAAGGAAGTGGTTCGGGAATCCACTGATGCTTAGAAGGTGATGGGAGAGTTGGTTGCCTTTCACTTGGATGCCAGGGTAGAAGGTGTTAGAGGCTGTTTGTTTCAGATGATTGTGCAGTCCTCCTTGTTGCAGTAGATGGTAGAGTCTCAGTGGGGGGACTCTGAGGCGGAAGTAATGAGGGATTGTGTCGATTAGTGGAACGCTCCAGAGGGATGGTCAGAGGACAGCCGACATCTGATGCTTTTCCATGGAAGTTTGTTTGTTCTGGTGGCAATGCATGAGGGAGTTCTCCGTGAGTTCCATAGCTCAGCCTTGGAAGTACATCCAGGAGTTTCGAAAATTTACCAAGGCCTGAGGGAATAGTTTTGGTGGCCCGGGGTGAAACGGGAAGTGGCAGAGTTCGTGCCTAAATGCCTAGGGTGTCAGGAAGTGAAGGCTGAACATTGTGTTCCCAGTGGGTTGTTGCACCCTTTAGATGTCCCTGAATAGAAGTGGGATGACATATCAATGGACTTCGTCACAGGACTACCCAGAGCTCAGGGTGGTTATGATGCTATCTAGGTGGTGGTGGATCAACTAACGAAATCAGCTCACTTCTTAGCAATTAAGGAGTCAGGCCCAGTGAGTACCTTAGCATAGTGGTACGTAGATGAGGTGGTGCGGTTTCATGGAGTCTCGAATACTATTATCTCAGATTGGGATACTCGGTTTACCTCCCGAGTCTGTAGGGGGTTACATCAGGCTTTTGGCACATAGCAATGACTTAGCACTGCTTTCCACCCCCAGACCAATGGGTAGATAGAGCATACTGTCCATACATTGGAGGACATGCTGCCAACATGCGTTCTAGATTTTGGAGGATCATGGGTACGACACTTGCCTTTAGTAGAGTTTTCCTACAACAACAGCTTCCACTCTACTATTGGCATGGAACTGTATGAGGCTTTTTATGGAAGACCATGCCGTTCACCCATTTGCTGGGTAGAGGATGGTGATACAGGTGCTCTTGGGCCAGAGGTAGTGCAGAGCACCATGGAGAATGTCCATCTTGTAGGTGAGAGGATGAAAGTAGCTCAGGACCGACAGAAGTCTTATGTTGATTGTCGGAGGAGGCCCTTGGAGTTTGAGGTGGGAGATCATGTGTTCTTGAAGGATTCCTGTCGACGGGGGAAGCGGAGGTTCGGGAAGGGGAGGAAGCTCTCACCTAGGTTTATCGGACCTTTTGAGGTGTTAAAACGAGTTGACGAGGTGGCATATCAGCTGGACCTGCCAACTCAGTTGTAGAAGGTTCATGATGTCTTCCACGTCTCCCAGCATCGTTGGTTCTTACACGACGACTCTCACGTTATCTACTAGGGAGAGTTAGATATGGGAGACGACGTGACCTTCGAGGAACGACCAGTCAGAATCGAGGATCGTAAAGAGAAGGTGCTCCATGGATGAACCATTCTGTTGGTTCGTGTATTGTGGAGGCATGGCGACCTCGAGGAGAGTACTTGGGATCGGGAGACCCAGATGCATGCTCAATACCCAGAGTTGTTTTGACATGTGTTTTTTCTTTGTTCTTCAGAGCATTGTGTAGAAGTTGTACTATGTACCTTTGATATTTATGGAATGCTTGGCTTCTCAGTTGTGAGACCTTTTGTGTCCTTGATCCCTGGTAATTTGTAACATGTCCGGATGTGTCAGAAAGGGGAAAACCTGACCCTTAATCGAGACACATTAATGCAGATGCGATTGAACCCGTGCGGGAGAGTCATTGCCGCCTGAAGGAGATAATATCTCGACATGGGAGAAGGAATTTCCCAAAACCACGTGTTCGGGCAGTGTGTTGGTTGTGTGGTGTTAGTGGTAGTGTGAGTTGAAATCTCCTAATGTATGAAAGTGGGAAGACCCAATTCATAATCGAGATGCATTAATGAGGATGCGATTGAATCCATGTAGGCGAGTCAGTTCCGCCTAAAGTGGATAATATCTCGACATAGGAGAAGGAATTCTTGACACATATGATTAGGGTTGTTGGTTGGGTTCCTGTTATAACATGAACCCTAAGAGGTATCTTGTTGGGTTTCCTCTGGGTTGGTTTTTGAATTCTCGGGGACGAAAATGTTTTAAGAGGTATCTTATGTAATGGACCGGACCTCTCCGACCCATTACATTGTCAAAACAAAGGTCAAAAAGTGTTTTGGAGTGTAAAATGGACTTTTCCCACACTTTCCAGAATTTTGAAACTACATGGCGTGTAGTTTGAGTACACACCGTGTACCCCCTTTCCAGGTATACCCCTTATTGAAGGCTGTGTCCTTGCCATGTACAATAAATGGGTGCACGCCGTGTGTCCAGTATTACAGGTCGTGTAGTCCTTCCCCGCGTACGCGTTACCAGTCATCAGTAGTGTACCGTGTAGGAGCCATTTCCTTGTTGTGTGTAATAAATGAGTACACGACTTGTGTCTAAACTACACACCATGTAGTCCTTCCCCGCGTATGTGTTACACTCAAATCGTGTGTTGACCAGTCAACGACCGCAGAACTGTTTTGGAAGCCGTGTGGAGACCGTGTAAAATAAACGAGTACACATTATGTACCATAAATTACACATTGTTTACTTTTCCTTTTCTCTACTATAAAAGGAGGGGTCCCCTCCTCCTTTCAATTAACTCCTCTCTTCCCCTTTCCTCTGAGCAGAGCCCTCCTAAGAGACTCGAAGGCTCATTTTCTTCCATAACTTCTTCGTCCGAGCTCTGATTTACGATCTGTTAGCATCCACGGGATCGTAACAACAAGCCGGAACATTCAATATTGGATCTGTTATCTTTCCATCGGCATTTCCTTTCTAACTTCCTCCTGAGGAGGTTTTTTCGGGACTCGATGGAAGCGATGGACGCTAACGGACACCTTCTAATGTTGATCCGGGGGAGCGTTGTGATCAGAACGTGTTGAGGTAGGGACCATTCCTTCGTCTCTCTGTTTTTTTCATCACACGGGGTGGGTTTTCTTTTGTTTATTTGAAACACTTTTGAACCGGTTTAATAAAGATAATAACTGGCTTATATAATGGGGTTGGGAAGTTGTGTTTTCTATTACTTTATATCCTATGATATTATGTTGTGAATTGAATGAGCTTATGCCTACTGAAAATCACGGTCGTTGGGGGACTTTGCTTGCACAATTAAATGTTTCCCTATCTTTCATGACCATTTTTGTGGATGGAACTTTGTGGAATGTGGAAATTGGTTAATCACGTAATGTTGGCTGTTTAAAATCTGGAACCATTGTGTGATCACCCTGGTAGAACAAAACGGACTAATGAACATGTTGGTGTTGTCTTGGATACGTGGCTTGTGATGGGGGTGTTTTGTGGGTTGTTGTGTATCGGGTGAGCAGAGGGGCTTCGGTTGGCTTGGTTGTGGGTTGGTGTGAATGCTATGTTGGGGACGAGCAGTGGGGCTGCGATAAGTGGTATTATAGGGATAATGATGTACGGGTTTCGATGCGATTGTGGTTATGGTGGTTGGAAATGGGGCTGTAGGGATGGGTTTGAATGTGAACGGGCAGTGGGTTGTGAATAATAAATAAAAGTGGAAGATTTAATGAATGGTGGGTCATGGTAATGGAACGGGAATAATAATCATGGGTTGGTTGGTTGATAAGAAGGGCTTGGTTATGATGTTGTTGCTTTCTTAACTTGATTTGTGGATGGCAGGGATATGTTTTACGAACGATCGATGTGGTTGGTTGTGGATATTTTCCGAGTAGTTAAGGAACTAAATAAACTAATTCTGCTGAAATGTGAAAACCTAAATGGGGTTGGGGTTGTTTGTTGTATGCATGCTTCGTAGTAGAAGTGCTGAGGCACGTGCTCAGTTTCTCTGTTTAGAAGCCATAGGTTGGGCTGTGTTTTTGGTATATACATATATATTTTATCTTTTGTGTTTTATTGCACCCCACCCATGTTTAGAACTTAGTGCTGAACACTCCCATTTCATGGGAGAGGGTATTTTCCCATAGTTACTAGCTCCTTCCTGGTCTTTCTCCCCTAGGCTATAATGGCTTGAGGTGACCATACACCTAAGACTCTTCGGGTAGGTTTCCAATTGGGTGGCTTTAGCCCAAGACTCTTCGGGCAGGTTCTACTATTTCCGAAGAATCTTCAGGATGAGGCCCAGGTGTGTGCTGGCGGGATACGTGGTTGTGAGGCACAGGTGTGTGCGGGCAGGATACGTGGTTGTGAGGCCCAGGTGTTTTAGGGTGAGATACATGGTTGTGAGGCCCAGGTGTGTGCGGGCGGGATACGTGGTTGTGAGGCCCAGGTGTGTGCGGGTGGGGAGAGTATGGCAGCATCAGGATGTTCTTCATTAGGAAGAGCAGCTAACTAAAGGGAAATGGTGTGGGGTACCCAATACTCTTGTTCTTATATACTACTACCTGTTGTGATTGTGTTTTTGGTGAGTGTGGCTGGTGAGGTGGGGTGGATAGAATTTTCTTTTCTAGGTTTCTTCTGTTGTTCTCAAAGGACATTAGGATGTCTCCCCACTTATGCACGAGAGATTTAGGTTTCCCTACTAAGTATACTTATATGCTCACCCTATGTTTACTTTCATGTTTTGAGGAGGACTACCAGGGCCGTGTGGGACCCAACTAGTTGGACCGTTGGAGTTGTTTTTATTGTTGTACTTTTTCTTTTGGTATTGTACATTGAGCTTTCTTGTACTTGTATCTTATTACATAATTGATTAAACATGCATGTGGGCTTGGTTGGGGTTTATTTCTATACACTTGTTCTTTTCCTTTTTGGTGGTTGACTTGTCCTATTTACCGATTCTAAATAAATAAAAAGGGTAATGTCTGCCATATTTGTGAAAACTCATACCCTTGGTGCTAGTCGCCACCCCGGGGCCTACTAGAGGCGGGACTCGGGGGGTCATTATCTCCCTTTCACCATTGGCAGCTCAGGATGGGCATCTTTGGTGGGAGGGTGTTGTGACTGTCATCGTCATCATCTTGATGATAGAAGTTCTCAAATATACAAGAAATGTGTAATCTAAAATAGATGATGGGCCTTCCATCATCACAGAACTCAATTCATAGAAATATTATATATATATATAACCAATCATCAACCACTCTTCCCCTTAAAATAGCACCATCGATGGGGATACTGAACATAATGGACATATCCTCAAGCGTAATAGCCATATCTCATTATGTAAAATGGAATGTATGTACTGGTGGGATTGATCTCTCTATCAGTCTAATAATGATTATATGATTGAGAAATGTGATGTCTCACGTCAATACAATATAGAACCATGATACACTCAATGTATAAAATTCTAGGACATGCATGGTGTATGATGATTGGAGGTTGTGTAATATGATATAAATGGGAAGATTATGATACACTCAATGTATAAAATCAATGTCCCTCTATGATCATCTATGAAACATGCATGTCCTAGAATTATAAAAATTTAGGACCTTTCACATATATATATATATTATATCATATTTACTTCTTTTAGTTAATTTAACAAACCTTCTAAAATATTTCTAAAATCTATAGGAGGAAAAATAATATATACAATTAGGATTAATAATTAAGAGTTATGATGAAAAATGTGTTAAACAAATAAATCTGACTATATTTGTTGATTTAGTGTTTCAAATTATCGGTTTAATGGTCTATAGTAATATAAATGTTTTTTCTAAATAACTCTATGTGTATCGACTGTGAAGAAAATCTTGTATTGTACATGGTGTTGTATGATATATTTAGTCAACCATTTTATTTAAAGGAATGATTTGAAGATAATTCATTTGGAGACTGACCCCCTTGTTATCCATATTTAGATTTTTTTATTTTTTTAATAATTTATGTATAATTTTTTTTGATTTAATCTAGAGATGAAATAACCAATATATGAAACATGACTAAAATGAATAAATTCAGAAGGAAAGGATCAATTAATGAAAAGTCGGTATACAAAAAAATTACACCATCATGATAAAATAGATAAACATAGTAAAGGTTGATAGGATGTAGGGATAATTAATTCTAGAAGGAATAATATCTTATGAGTATGCCCTTCTACACGAAAAATTATTTATTACTGTCCCCTTCCCCATGGCTGAGGCCAATCCATCTAATTTATGATTTGACTAGAATTTGGTGATCCTTGAGGGTGAAACCTATTAATATTAAAAAACACAGTTAGCGGATGTGTGGGAAATGAAAAAGGATGAAATTTCCCAACCCAATATATAATACCAAGGAGAAATATAATAACCCATTAATGAAAAATTGATGAACATGTATGAATTCATAAATATAAAACACATAATTTGAAACCAAAAAAATTTTAAGGACCACAATCAGTCGATCAGCCAGAAAGTTAATAGAATGAGTGTCCCCAACATGAATCCAAAGTGTACTAAAAATTTTCACCCGAGTGATCACATGATTCATCGAGAAAATATAGGGATCTCATGTCATGTTCACTGATTCACACGTCAGAACAACATGTGTATAGGGATATCTCATTTCCTAGAAGTAACCAAAAAATCACATTACCTATTTTCTAATATGACCACCATCACCCAACCATTGTTTCAACGAACTTGTTCATGGAACTCTATTACCTAAAACAATCCTTGTACCCAAAAAAGGTTCGAACATGCAATGATGATGTGTCAGGTTGTATATGATCAAAGGGTCTTTGTAAATGTTAACAAGAACACATTAAATTTTTCCACCATTGATGTTCTCACTAGGAAAAATCAAAAAAGAACATCACATATATATAAAATATCTCTTATATTAGCCATATGATCATTATTTTTCACTCACCCTTGTAGACCTCATTTGTGTACTCCAATATACTACTTGTTGTATGGCCATATCCCTTTTCCACTGTCTTGTTCTAATGACTATTTTCCCTTTGAAATATATGTCATATAATCATACAAATCATGATTATCTCTTCAAATTTCTTCATGTAATTAATCAAACAATTAATTTTCATGATCATATAATGAATCCATATGGGAATAATGTATTTAAATACAAATTAAATTTTTCCCAAAAAAATATACGTTTAAGAAAAATAACCAGTAAGATGACCACCTTATTTATTGCCTCATACCTAATAGGATTATACACATTATTGGAAGTATGATTAATGAAATATAAATAATATATATTTAGTTCATTCCATGAAACTCCATCACTATTGATAAACTCTTTAATCACTCTATATAAATCAAATATAAAAAACAACCCCTATCTTTTTTGTGATATGAATTCATTTACATACAAAAAAACCAACTTCAAGATTCAAAATTATTTTTTTCAATAAAGTAACATTCTAGTCATACAAGATCAGGATTACCATCTTGTGTAGTAATAATATGTAGAACACATGTATACATACCCTAAATAAATGTTCCATTGACTTGAATTATTTTTTTACAACTTAAGAAAGCATAAATACATTTCCCAATTTCCCAAAAAAATATATATATATTGTATTCATAGTTTATGTCTCTTAGCAATCTAGGGAGAAATATTCAACATTTCCCAAATGATAAATAACTATATTTTTTAATGAAAAAATCCCATATTTTGTGCCAACATTTCATATGATGCATCCCAATCACTGTGAACTTTCAAAATTACCTTTTATTGAATGTCATGTATAATCATTTGATTTATAATATTTAAAAAACTATTGTACTTGTTCTTGAACAAGGGAAATAGGAATGTCCTAACATGTTTTTATCATTTCTACAATAAAAGGTGATATAAACTCTACCTCTAGTAAAGTAAGATCATGTGAAAAACTTGTATGTACATAAGTGTGTGGGTCCCATAATTTTTTTCTTCTATCATGTAAAAAATTTATCATATAGTTCCCTCATTCATTAATTACATTCTAGCACATATTTCTCACATCAAATGATATAATTTTCCTTCTTCAACTCATCAAACACAAATAAAAAAAATTCACTATATGGTATTGTTTTATCAAATTCATTAAGGCGTTTTTAATTTCCTACTCTTTCCCAATGTAGATGGTGTTTTTAGTCGATGATGATCTATTACCTATAATTCAAGGGAATTTAGTAATAGGTGTATTGACATCAAGATCAAAATTTTATGCATGTGCAATTACATTGATATGGGAAGTCATAAGTGTATGATGATTACCTCTAAGAAGTGGCTTTATTTTCTATCAAAGGAAACTCATAAGGTTCATTCCACACATCTCCTTCATCAACCTCAAATCCTGATGCATCACTACATACTTCATCATCAAATAAAGTATCATTCAGTAAATCAGAAATATACACATGGATGTCTCCTAAAGTTCCTTCCATATCATGATAATATTCCTAATAATACGATTCCATTAATTGAGTTAAACAATAAGGAAATGAATGGCAGTGTTTTGAAGGATCGACATATATATATCTAATATAACATGGTTTGTTATTAGTAGGTTTATCCTCATCTATATTAGTAATATCCACATATAATTATGTTATGCCCAATCTATATTGCTTCCAAGCAAAAAATTATACATCTATCTACTTGTCTGCATCGAACATAGGATACTCAATGTTCCAAATGCATTTAGAATTTTTATGATGTCAAAATTTGATTGAATTGATTTATTGATGAGCCCATAGTTTTAACTGACTATGAATCTTTCTGTGAACATCATCCAATTTCAAACATTAAAAAATCTTCTTGTAGGTGGAAACCAACTATTAATACCCCGATCAGTATTAATTTCCTCATCATTTAAGTATATTGTTGCAGTAATGATTAATTAGAAATGCTAATTAATAAAATTTTGTATACTATGTCATGAAAAGTATAAAATGTTTTTATTGGTTGTGATTACATAATTGTGATATAATCTTGGGAATTTATCTATGGATTTTTTATTCATTATTTGATCAATCAAACAAACCATATGGGGAATCCTATTTCCTTTATTATATCATATTTCAGAAACCATTAGTCTTTATTTTGGTATGGATTAAAAATATATCTTCAAATAGTAACACATCATGTTGAATAATGGTCCTTTCATACATAGAGATAGGGATGACACATAAGTCATAAATAAGGAAAAGAAAATTCAATTAATAAAAATTATATAACCACAATAATATGAAATGAACCATTAACCATTAATTTGTTTTTAATCTGAAGAAAATTAAATTATTACATATTATACAATTTGATACAAACAAATACAACTAGAAATTTCAATCAAATATTATATGGTCATCTCAAGATCAATCATCATACATAAATACTTACATGTTTTTTTAGATATATATTATGTTCTAAATCATGTAAAAATACCTATATACATATTTAATAATATATATATATATAGAAACATATCTCTATTTTTAGAAATTCTTGAAGATTTTTCACTCTTGTGGGTGGAAACTATAACTAAAACCTTGACCGAAATAAATAAAATTGATATTAAATTATTCTGATTTTTAAATTATTTCCACTGAAATTCCAAAAAAACATTATATATATTTATACCACATCAAAAAATTGTAATATATTTTAATTTGTTATGAATAAAAAAATATAACTTTTCTATATAATTTTTATAAGGATTTTTAATAATTATTTGATAAACCAACCAAAACCAAGGGATGAACTCTTGGATCCTATAATATAATAGTTTTCATAATCCATTAGTCTCATCTTAAAAAAATACAACTTGTCAAAAAACATATAGAATTAATTTTTATTACAATATTACTCACATAAAATTATGGTTTCGTATGAGATTAAAATAGAGAAAACTTTTTATATGGTCACACAAGTCCTTATATATATAAAGAGAGAGATAGATTAAATGAAATTCATCAAAGAGGAAAACAAAATAATATTATTAAATTTTATATGACCACATAAACCAAAAAAATGAAATTTCAATTATTCCTTATTCGTTCATCTCAAGATCAATCATCACACAACACTGTAAACATGGTTTTTCTATACTTATTATAATGTAGATATTATAAATATACATACAAATTTATCTAATATATAATATATGACTAAACATGTTTCCATATATTGATAATAATTACCTTCCAAAATGTAAGGTTTTCAGTGTGTATGTGTTTGCGTGCTTAGGTAGTTTAACATTATTAACCAATGTGTGTCGAATATTATAACATAAATTTATTTCAATTTAGATGTAATATACAATAATATATATTAATATACATAAATATGATAACATAAATATAATAAAATTAATATATATTCACCATTATTTATTAAAACATCAAAATATAATTATATATTCTTTTATAAGAGGCCTTATTTCTCAAAATATATGTATTATTAATTTATAAATAAATGCCAAAAATATAATTAATAATAATTTTAATTAAATATTATTAATAAAAGTAATAAAATGTTCAACTACATAATAACCTCTAAAATATTGTAAACTTATTTTATTTTCAATTTTAAAAAACTACATATGTATCTTTAAAAATTTTCAAGAATTCTTTGGAAATTTTATATAATTATATTTTATATATTATTATAATGATTTATAATTATTAATAATTAATATAATTTTAAATTATAATTCATATTAATTTTTTTATACCGTTTGTTTCGGTGCGGATGTGCGTCGGGTTTCTGTTCCGACGCTGTTCCGCCAGGACGCGTTCGCGCGTGTGCCCATCGACCCGAGGGGATGGGAGCGCGGATTGTAGCCCCGCAGTCCCGCTTTCCAAAGGCGGGCGGCATCCGTCCCTTATTCAGGGACGTCTGCTCCTTGATCGAAACCGGGATTATGGGATGTCGGCTCCTCCTTCCATGGACGTCTCCTCAGAACTCGTCGCCTAATCCGGGTCTCCCTCATAGATTTAAGAAGGTTCGTGAATCTCGTTCCCGGTGCCATATCTTCATGGACACCGGTTAATTACGCTGCTTTCTCCCAGACGCTCCAAGCAATCTGGTTGGGGCAGTAACCTGCGGTGGGGAGACCGGGTAGCTTTGGGTGTTGGGGGTGTGTCTTAACACTGCGGCTCTGCATGTCTGCCTTCCGTCCCTAATAAGGCTTCTCGAAGGCGTGATGGCCTGAGGCATCCCGCGCTGGGTGTGGGGAACTGCGTTACCTGAGGTTTTCCTCAGCTTCCCATGTTTAACACGGGGTATGCCGCGAGTTTAACATCCAGCGGGGACGGCAACGGACTGATCAACACGAGGAGTGGATCAGATGACAGAACCCCTTGAGGGGAACCTCCGATGTTGGGGCCAGCACATGGGCAGCTTCCCGAGTGAAGTGGAGTGGAATGAAGTGGAATGACCCCACCGGGATGTGGCGGCCCGGGTAAAGATCAGGATGGATGATGGAGTGAAGAGCTTGGACCCCGTAGAGGCTTCCTACGTACCGCGCGTTAGCGCGGATCAAAGTCAGCGTAGTTCAGATATACAGATTAACGTCATGATGGATGATGGCAAGCCGGCTCACGAGGAGGTCGAGGCTGTCGGGCGGAGGATTGAACCGAACCACCTCGCACGGAGGGGGATGGAACGGCTGGGTGGATCACAGTTTAACGTCTTGCTGGACGATGGTGTTTGGGTCATACACTCTAAGGAGGCCCATATGCGGAAAAGCTCAGTTGGAGAGGGACTTGGGCCGAAGGTGAGAGAACTCGATCCCTGTCACGCCCTCTACTGGCATCGGCAGTGGGGAAACACAATGGATATACACATGTGCAGTCCCCCACAAGGGCGGATTCATAGGTGAATCGACGCGAATGTGAACCCGGGAGGGGTCCACTGATGGACGGACCGACGTGAATACGACCGGGACGACCAGGTGGTGGGCTTGAACCTCAGGGAGGCTTCCTACGTACCCTGTTTAGGAGACAAGGATCAAAGTCCACGTAGTTCATTCTGTCAGGACTTACGCACAGAGGAAACTTGAGTGCGGCAAAGCTCAGTTGAAGAGGGACTTGGGCCGAAGGTGAGAGACCTCGATCCCTGTCACGCCCTCTACTGGCTTCGGCAGTGGGGAAGCACAATGGAGACACACATGTGCAGTCCCCCACAAGAAACTAGGGGTTTGTAATACCCTACCCCCAGTGGGCGAAGGCCACTCCAATAAATCGTCCCTAAAGAGGGTCAATCCCGACATCCCTGCAGAGACGAGCGGGTGGGGGCCACATCCAAACCGTGGGGGGACCTTGCGTGCGAGGCACGGGATCGGACGAAGCGGACGGTTGAACGTCTTTCCGGACGAAGTACAGTTTAACGTCGTGTGTTGAGGATGAAGATGCTTGGAAGTTTACCGTCCTGCAGCGCGGACGAATGCTGAACAGTTTAACGTCTTGTAGCTCAGATTTAGATGCTGAACAGGTTAACGTCTTGTAGCTCGGACGTAATGCTGAACAGTTTAACGTCTTGTAGCTCGGACGTAGATGCTGAATAGTTAAACGTCTTGTAGCTCGGACGTAATGCTGAACAGTTTAACGTCTTGTAGCTCGGACGTAGTTGTTGAACAGTTTAACGTCTTGTAGCTCGGACGTAATGTTGAACAGTTTAACGTCTTGTAGCTCGGACGTAACGCTGAACAGTTTAACGTCTTGTAGCTTGGACGAGGTAGTGCCGCCAATGGGTTTGTGTCACTTCGCGCGAGCCTGAAAGGCCGCACGGGAAGACAATGTACGGTGCGGGAACCCGGGATGAAGATCATCGGGAGCCACGTAGGTGGGTACCCTCAGGGGGTCAAGGGGGCGACCCTTGGCAGTTTGCGCACAAAAGAGGAGCTTGGCGCGCAATACCGCGGGTCGGCGCGCAATTGGGCGGGCTGGCGCGCAATTGGTCCAGCACTTTGCGCGCGAAAGATGGAGATTGCGCGCACCGGGCCTCTGATAGTGCACGTGGGGCAACGGCCCATTCTTTAACGAATGGCCACTTAGTAAGGGGGGTGCGCGCAATCGGGCTGGATTGCGCGCACCCGGGGGGCAATTGCGCGCAAGAGACTTCTTTTGCGCGCGAAGGCCTTTGGGTGAGGAGTTGATCAAGGAAAGAATCCAAAGTGGTTGTGCGCGAAGGCGAACCACGGGGCTTGCTTGCGTGAAATAAAGGAAGTTACCTGAAGATCGGCATTGCGCGCGGAGGGGGTGGGATTTCGCGCATGAGCGACTCTTCGAATTCTGGCAACCTTCAAAACATTGGGGGTCGCCTTGTATTTATAGGAAATCCCAGGCGCACGATTCGGCTCGCGGGCGTGCAATTCGGCTCGCGGGTGCGCAATTCGGCTCGGGCGCGAAATAGGGGCCCGGTGTGCAATAGGGTCGCGCAGGGACGTCCGGCGCCGAAAATTACGCGCCGACTCGCCCTATTGCGCGAATCACGGAAGGATTGCGCGCGCCTAGCCAATATTGCGCGCGGGCCTCGAATATTTCGCGCAAGGCCTTCGGGCCTTCCGAAACATGCTTCTAACTCCAAATATGACCTCTCTTTCCTCATCCGGAACTTCGTTTGAGGTGCAACGGACTTTTCTGGCGTCTACAAAAGCCCCCCCTCGGAATCGGATCGGCGAGAGGTCGCAACGATCGGGTTCCGAGGGAGACGTCGGAATGCCGAAGTCCTGGGTGGTGCGGGGCTTTGGCACGCAAAAAAGGGCGTCGGGCGCAAAATTCGCTGTCATGGTCGCGCAAAGCGCTTTCCGCACGGCGCGGACACCCGGCCTCGCCTATAAATAGAGGCCCTGGGTTCCACGTGCCGTACACAGGATTTCCGCGCGATAAGCTTCCAAGCTCTCGTGCGCAAAATTCCCATTGACGGCGCGAAATTCGCCCGTTCGGCGCGCAAACCCATCCAGATTTCGGCTTGTTTTTTGCGCGAACACCCGGGGTTTTACGCGACAGACTTCCCAATTGTGCGCCGTCCACTATGATTGCGCGCCAACTCCCAAATTTCTCTACCAGCCTCCTCCGATTCCGCACGCCTCATCCCTTAACCCACACGACTCTCGGAGCTTCTGAGATGGCCGCGAATCAAGTGAATGAGGGGGATGCCGCCATTCGCAGAGCTGAGATGGCGGCGAACGAGGAGGTCTACGGAGCCAAGGAGATTGTTTCCAACAATCAATCCTTGTTCGATTTACTGACGCCAGCCCAGAAGACGTATCCGCTGTCGGACAACCTGCCACTCTGGAACTACGACATCTTGGATGAGGTTCAGGTGCCGGGGTTCGAGGTTGATGCGCCACGGACCTGGGTGACTCGGGAGGACGAGCTTCTCTGCTACAACATCACCAACAACGGGAATCCTGCCAGGGAGACCAGGCACTTAAATGTCTATGTCCTGAACCCGAGGACGCGAACCATTACCGGGAATGAGCCTACTGCGGAGAACTCTCCAGCCCTCTACTCGAGCACGTATCGCCAGAGTGTCACTGACGACACCAGGGGCTGGCTGATGGACTGGGACTTGCGGTCTGGGGGCAATTTCACCAGTGAGTGGGCCTGGTCGTTCTGGGTACGCCATACATGCGACCACTTCGCGGAGGAACTGCGGTACATCGGCCTGTTTGAGGCGGTGTGGACGTCGCAGTTCCACTTCTACCAGCAGCCCGAGCTCGGGCCGGAGCTGTTCACCCACTGGTCCCCGGATACCAACACCTTCCATCTTCATCATGGGGAGGTCAGAATCGGTCTCTGGGACATCCACTGCATTGGAGGTATCCCGCTGGAGGGTTACCAATACGATGAGTTCCTGCCTCCGAGGAACACCTGGGACGACAGGTCACGAACACCCATCCTGACATGGCATCTACTGGACCTGGCTACGCAGCGACTCGAGGTCAAGGACATCCGCAAGGACATATCCTACAAGGAGTGGTTCAGCCAGTTCTTGGAGCATGACCCAACGGTCAAGATGCCAGGCAGGGGGAAGCAATGCCCGATCGCGGCTCAGAGGAGCCAGAACGGGTCGTACTGGCGGGTCCTGGACACGGGAGACTACCGCTCATGAGGGTACCACGTCATCGAGGCTCGGGACCCAAATGTCTAGTACGCGGCGTTCCTGGCCGCCTTTCTGAGTGGGTGGATCCTGCCAGTGCGGGACGCGAGGATGGGCGTCCGCCCGGCGACACTGGTAATGGCGGGCGCCATGGCCGCCAACAAAAGATTCAACCTCGGGGTCCCAGTGCTGGCTAAGCTGTACGCCATCCTGGGACGCATCTCGCGAGGGGGGTCGCCACGAAGGGTCTGTGGGACCTTTCAATTCTTCCACGGCTGGGTGGCTGATCACCTCAGTGGGTACACGTTTCCATACGCCGTCATTCGTCCAGGCAACGGCCTGCGACCCTCCCTGCTGAACATCGCGGGGGTCGCTCCGATGACCCTAAATGAGGAGGGCGTGAGGATTCGGATTGGAAATCACGCCAATTTCAACTTCAGCCCGTTCCCCACTCCCGTTGGCCAGATGATCGACAATGGGCAGGGTCTGCTGGAGCAGCACGAACACTTCCTGAGCATGCGGGGCGGGGTGCTCGTGGCTCAGATCGACGGGAAGTTGATCTGCGAGCCCTACGTTCCAACCCGGTTCGCCAGGAAGTTCGGGTGCCTTCAACGGATGCCGGAGATGGTATTCGCTGATGTCCGGGAGGAGACGAACCCTTGCATCCTTCGCCAGATATGGCTAATGTTCGCCGCTTTCGGCTCTGGCGATGTCATCACTCTCCCTCCTACCGGGGTCGACGCAGGCTTGGCAACCGAGTACGCCGAACACTGGGCCATCGCGTACCCTGAGGGGCTTCTACGGAAGCCAGTTTGGCGGATTGAGGTCACCCGTGTGGAGACCGGGCATCAAGGAAGGAGGCGAGGCACCGTTACGCGGGGGAGAACGGAGGCGCGCTAAGCAGCGGAGCCGGCGCGGGCAGGGACTTCGGCGGCAGGAACATCGCAGACTACCGCCACAGCTTCAGCGCCCAGAGAGGGGGCACATGCGGTGGTCGGGGAGCGGCCCGGGAAGCAGATAAGGCGTCTGCTCGAACCCTCCCACGATGCAGTCTTCCTAGCACTGTGGTCGGCCTGGATGACCCTGCGGCAGTCGCTGGGGACCGAAACCATCTGGCAGAAGATAACCAGAGAAGGAATCCATCTGCCAGAGGTCGGGCGCCTTCAGGTCGCCGACAGGGTGAACTTCCACCGGCGGTATGCGTATCTGACGGCCATGGACGAGTACGCGCGCCAACGTGGTCAGCGTGCGGAGCCGTCCCTTCTGGTGAAGGTGATGCTCGGTCTAGAGCCTGCTCCAGAACAGATGCCGCCGGAGGAAGGTGATAGTAACGACGACTCCGAGGAAGAGGATGAGACGGGGGAGGACGAAGGCTCTGAGGGGAGGTCCCATCCGGGGAGCCCACGGGAGAGCGGCGAGGTGGCCGGCTCTGACAATATCGAGATCACTGAGCTCCTCGATGTCCGCTTCTATCGCTACTCAACCTGCTTCATCCATTCTCTTATGCAGCTTCTAACCCATTTCTTCATCTTCCTCAAGAGTGCACGGATGTTGGTCAGGCATCCTCAGTAGGAGTAGGAGAGGCACCAGCAGGACAGGGCGGGGGCCAGATACCCATCATTGAATTGAAAAGCGCTGAGGGTTCCCCTGCAGCAATTGCTCCTGCGGTGGCCGGGACAGCGGGAGATGACGCTCTGGACTCCCGTAAGTCTTCTTACTTTACTGCTCGTGCTTGCCGTTGACGATCCGTGATTAACCGCGGCATGCCTTGCGCAGTGATCTCAATACTGGAGGCTCGTCGGGCTGTCGAACCCGGGCCATCCACGAGTGGACCAGTGGCAGACATGCCGCCTTCTCCGGAACAGACTTCTCACACCGAGCCGGCCCCACCAACTGCTGATCAGGGGACAACGGACGCCGGCGGTGCTGCCATCGGAGTGAGGTCGGGGGCTGACGAGGGTGTCAACCCCGCTGGGGCGAGAGAAGAAGGTCGCCCAGATGTTGGGGAACCTATCCCCTATGAGGACATCCCAGGGGCGGACCCTGCAGCAGACCTGCTGGCTGCCTTCCCTGCCTACCGGCCTGCCGACCCCGAGGAGATGGACGACTCGGACGCGGAGGCGGTCGAGGAGAGCCGGATAACGCCCCGCAGGGGGTGGAAGTGCATCCAGCGCTTCCTCAAGCGACCCTCATCGGAGTGGCTGGGGCGCATGGGATCGCTTCAAACCTGGATGCGCTTCCTGTGTGTCGGGGGAGCTGATGCTCGACGCCTCTATCTGACGGTCCATGATTTCATGGCCAAAACGATGCGCGAGAGCCGCCGGCGTGCTGATGTCGCACAATGTCGGGACATGCCGGAGAACACGCGGGCGCTCCTCGTGGCGGAGCAGGATGTCCGGCGCCTCGAAGGGCAGGCGGCAGAGAAGGAGGCCTTCGTCGCAGCGTGCACTGAGCTTGTGGAGCAATTGACGGCCCAGCTGGATGACGCCCCGGTACAGCTGACGGAGGCGGTCCACCAGATGGTCACACTTCAAGTCGAGCGGGAGCGTGCACAGGCCAGGATTGGCGAGTTGCGTGCTGCGACCGCCGACGAAGAGAGGGCATGCAGAGAGCGAGAAGCATCTCTGGAGGCCGCCAGCCAAAGGGTAGCGCCGTTGGAAAGATTCATTCAGCATGCTAATCCCTAGGGGATTTGTTTTTTCCATTCCCAGAACATTTTGCTTCCGCTACTCAATACTTCGATCCATTTGTATGAATCAATATATTTATCTGCATCTTTTGGCTTAACGTGCTCAACCACAATTCATTGTCTTGCAGGAGCGTTAACCAAGCTTCAGACATCCACAATTGGGCCCGGATTTCTAAGGAAAAGAGGGAGGTCATTCCTAGGATAGGAGACCTCAGACCTAATCAATGTACCATCCCCCCAACTTGTTCCGACACACGAGCGGGACAACGCTAGGGGCGTTGAGATTTTATCCGAACATAGGGAAATGAGAAAGGGTGAATCGCGTGTCCCGAATTCATAAATCCACGACAGTCAGCCTTCCAGGAAATGCCCAAGACGGCAAGCGGTCAATGGATCAATCGACCATACTACTGCAATAGACGGACCGAAGGTCATCATTCATGTTGCAGGAGGCGGATCACATGTCATCATCAATACCACTTTGGGGGTTCCTTCAGACACAAGGGTGGAAATCCGGATCAAAAAGGCATGCGAAGCGTCGGGCGAAGTGATGATTTGTTCGGACAGAATCTAACACTCCCAAAATTGCGCCACCGTGGGGAAAGCGTATTAGGCGGATGCACTAATCTGGCCGTGAATCACCCCAATTCTTAGACAGAACCACTTTGAAGAGGAAACTGTCGCTTCCCATCATTGCAATGGGGCATCCTGAGTTGAATCAGGGAGAATATCACAACCGCACCACTCTACCAGAAGCCAGGCCAGACGGCCGGCGACGAGGAGGGGCGGGACATAGAGATCCCTAAGGCTGGACCCGAGTCGCTATGCCCGGGCATTCCTACGTACTCCATCAGGCTGGAGATCAAGCCACACGTAGTTCTGAGAGTGCAGTTTTAACGTCATGCGGGACGTAGAACCCCGATTAGGGAGATCTTAGTTTAAGGTCGTAGAGGTCGGACCATAGGGGGAGATCGTAGTTTAAGGTCTTAGAGCTCGGACCATAAGAACCTCAAAGTACGCCACCTCGTGGTCTTATCCCCTGGATATGCGAAGATGCACTGAGGGATAGTGTCAAGAGTGCTGAGATTTTTCCTGGTCAGAATGGGAGGTGGAAAACGTAATGTAAATCATGCGGCCATTCACTCAAGGACTGGGGGCACCGGCGTAACGATATGGGAGTACTGCCTATCGTGGCGGAAAAGAAGCATCAATATCGCACTGACCATTGATGGAATGAGGCAGCAAACGAGCATCAACCGCTCAAGCGCAGGATTCATATCTATTTGCTGCCCGAGGCCCTTGGGGGCACCAGCCCGAATCAGTGGGAGAGCACTGAGGCATTGTATCCAGACCGCTCACGGGGGTTCCACCCAGGGCGTAGGCGATGAGTCCGGATGAAGGGGAGCATGAAGCCTAAAAAGTGGAAGGAACCTGACCAAGCTGAACCTGACCCTCCTGGCAATAGACTAGAGTACTCTTGACACCAGTGGACCACTGCAAGGGGTCGAGGGACACGCCTTGAGGGTGACCCGAAGGCGGTGGATTCCCAAGAGAAGGGGGAATATTTTAAGAGGTGGGGGCCTGGACCCGAAGTTTCAAACATCCGGGTGTTCCTACATATACCATAAGTATGGGAATCAAGCCACACGTAGTTCTTGAAGCGCGGAGCAACACAATCGGGCACCAGCGCGGGGAGGGGTGCGGGTCTGGCCCTCGCACCCAAAAGGAGAGGTATTTGATATTTCTTGTTTGTCCTTAATGGTGGATGGTTTTTCTTTGTGCAACGACATGCCTGTGATTAAGAAATCCCTGGCGTTGCCACAATAATCAATCCATGAAAGGCATTGATAAATGGTGTGGTTATTAACCAGCGCCCAACGTGAGTGTCCCCTGAGGAGAACATCACGATGCAGTGCCGTTTCTCGTCGGGCAGCCAAGACGATCACAATTTATAGTCGTGTGGTAAGACCAGGAAACACAGTTTTAGGTCGTGTGGCTCGGACCATGGAGGAATCCGCTTATTGCGATACGGCGGACCCAGCGGAGGTGGGGACACATCCCAGCCCTGCGGTCATGCACAATTACAGGAGAAGGATCCTGGGATAGGGGCCTGCATATGTCTATCAACCGAGGGGCAGAGATGCTAGCCTCCAGCTAGGCTGGGCCCAGAACGCGATTGTTCGGGTGACTCCTTCCTCCTCATGGGGAAGAGGGTCTAGATACACATGGCCCTTAGGGAGGAAATTAGCATATATCATTGGTGATCATATCGTGGGAGCCTCGAATGGCACTATTACCCTGGTTGTCCTGCCTAACGCGTAGAGGTGTACTGAGGGTCAGTATGAAGAGAGAGTGTCGAGTTTCCACCACAACGCACTGAGGCGGAGTGTGATAAGAACTGCACAACCAATGTTCAGAGCCTGAAAGAGTTGACATGGCGATCAAGGATGTTGCTGACCATATTCGCAACACAACATCCGATCGCGTCAGCCTAGGATGGGGCAAGCAAACGAGCATCAACCGCTCAAGCGCAGGATTCATATCGATTTACTGCCCAGGAAGGCCCAAACAAGAGGAAGCGCGAGGCCCGACAAGTAACACATGACTTGTTGGGATTGAATCCGACACTACAGGTCGTAGACCGGAGTACCCCAAAACATGCTAACAGATCACCGGAAAGGGTAAGAGGACTCACCTTGAGAGCAACCAAAGGACGACAGATCCCCGTGATCAACCAAGAGACGGGGCTGGACTAGGAACACAAGCGTCCAGGCGGTCCTACGTATCCCATAAGGATGGGAATCAAGCCACATGTAGTTCTTGAGAGGCAGTCTAACGTCTTGCGGGACGATGGAGCATGCAGTTTAACGTCCTGCAACGTGGACGAATGCAGTTTAACGTCGTGCGGGATGATGGACGCTTGGCAGTTTAACGTCTTGCAGCGCGGACGAATGCAATTTAACGTCATGCGGGACGAATGCTGATCAGTTTAACGTCTTGTAGCTCGGACGTGGTGCATTTTAGCGTCATGCAGGACGGAGTGCAGTTTAACGTCATGCAGGACGATGGACACTTAGGCAAAGTACTGCTTGAGGAACCTAGCGTTGGTGGGAGGAGTGACACGCTCACCATCCATAGTCGCTAGGGAGTACACGCCATTGGGATAGACCTTGTGGATGACAAAAGGACCCTCCCACTTGGGCTCCAACTTGGGTGGCTTCATGCCGGGGATCATTGGTGCTCTTAGGGCCAGTACCAGGTCACCCTGCAGGAAGGAGCGGAGGTGAACCTTCTTATTGAAAGATCGAGCCATTATTCTTTGATGCCTCTCCAAGTTGTGCAGAGCGCGAAGCCTATTCTCATCCAGTGCATCCAACTCGAATAGACGGGCTTCAACAGCTCTGTCTGGCGCTTGCTGGTCGTAGACCGCAGTGCGCAAGGACGGTAACTGGATCTCGATGGGCAGGACGGCCTCAGCTCCATACACCAGTGAATAAGGGGTCATCTGGGTGGAATTGCGAGTTGTCGTCCGATAAGCCCAGGGGGCGTTGGGGAGCTTGTCCGGACAACTCTTCTTGTTCTGACCAACCATCTTTTGCAGAATGTTAGAGAGGGTCTTGTTAAACGCCTCAATCTGTCTATTCGCCTGCGCATGATAGCGAGATGTATGGTTTGAGCGAATGTTGTACTTGGCGTACAACTTCTTCAACTCGGCTGCTCGGAAATTGGCTCCGTTATCCGTGAGGATAGCGTGAGGCACTCCAAATCGATAAACGATGTTGGAGGTCACGAAGTCAGCGATAGAACAGGATTTGACCTCTCTGAGCCGAATCGCCTCTGCCCATTTGGAGAAGAAGTCCATGGCGGTCAGAATGAACCGGCACTGGCGAGCCATCGCCGGCAGGTAAGGTCCCACAACGTCCAGCCCCCAGACTGCAAAGGGCCAAGAATACCTGGTGGTATGGAGAGGCTCTGGCAGCCGATGCACAAAGTTCACATGAACCTGGCATGCACGTCACTTCCTGGCATACTCGATGCAGTCATGGATCATGGAGGGCCAGAAGTATCCCAACCTCCGAATCTGGTGGGACAGCTTCGGCCCAGTCTGGTGGGAACCACATGAACCAGCATGAACCTCTTGCATGACTCGTGGTATCTCAACTCCCTGAAGGCAACGGAGGAGAACACCGTCAAATCCGCGTCTATAGAGGATCTGCTCCAGGCCGGGACTGCTCTGGAGGACAAACTGCGATGCGCGGCGTCGAACCTGCTCGCGCTCGGCCCGATCCGACGGGAGAATGCCATGTTGGTGGTACTCAACCAAGGGCGTCCTCCAATCAGGGGCTGGTTCGACTTCCATATCTGTGGTACTCGGGGCTCCAGGCACAGGGGAAACTGTGGTGAGATTACTTACCGACGGGCCGCGATCTCCCTCCGGGATAACGGGAGCAATGAGCCTGCGGTGCGTTACGCGGATGATCAGGTTGTCCTGTTCAGGCTCTGCGAGTGACGCGGCAAGGCTGGACAAAGAATCTTCTCGACCGTTCTGCGACCGGGGAATATGGACAATTTCTGGCCGAAAAGGGAACTGGGCCATCAGGAGGAGGGTGCACTCCAGCAATGGCCCAAGTTCCGGCTTCTTGACAACATAGTCGCCATTGATCTGCCTAACGACCAGCTCGGAGTCCCCTTTCACACACAGATGGGGCACGTCGATCTCGAGAGCTAACTCGAGGCCAGTGATGAGGGCATGGTATTCCACCTCATTGTTGGTACAGCCCTCTGACAACAGGAAAGAGTATGGCAGCACGGCTTGCTCCGGGGTAATGAAGACGATACCCAAGCCCACTCTGTTGAGCATAGGATTATCGAGTCTTCTAACAGTGGGGCTCTGGGAGGCACCGTCAAAGTGCATCCGCCAGCATGGATTGGCACGATCGACCGAGAGAACGGCCTCATCAGGAAAGCCTAGATCCAGCGGCTGATCCACGGAGGTTGGGTGAGCAGCCCGAAAGTACGCCAATGCTTTCCCTTTGATGGCCTTCTGAGGCACATACCTGATGTCGAACTGCTGGAGAATCACAGCCCACCGCGCTAGACGGCCAGTCAACATAGGCCGGCTCAGGATATATTTCAACGGGTCTACCCGAGAAACCAACTATACCTCGTGGTGCTGCAAGTAGTGCCGTAATTTCTGTACAGCAAATACGAGCGCCATGCACCTCTTCTCGATGGGGGAATACCTAAATTCCGCATCGAGGAGCATGCGACTAATTTAATAGAGGCTATTCTCTGTTCCCTCGTTGTTCTTCTGGGCGAGAAGGGCACCAAGGGACCGTTCCAGGGCAGTCACATAAAGGACCAGCGGCTTCCCGGATATAGGCGGCATCAGAACCGGAGGTTGAAGCAGGTACTGCTTGATTTCCTCGAAAGCAGTCTAACACTCCTTATCCCATACATAGGTGGCACCTTTCTTCATGATCCGATAAAAGGGCTTACACTTGCCGGCCAGATTCGCGATGAATCGGCGTATATAGGCTAAGTGGCCTTGGAACCCTTGCAGTTCCCGGATGTTACCTGGGGGAGGAATCTGGCTAATCGCCCTGATCTTCTCTGGGTCGATCTCAATACCCCGATATCTTACCACAAAGGAAAAAAACTTCCCAGAGGTGACCCCGAAGGCACACTTCAACGGGTTCATCTTCAGGCAGTGAGACCGGAGGAAGCCGAACACATTCTCAAGATCTTTGAGATGGTCCTGACGCTGGCGCGATTTGACCACCAAGTCATCGATGTAGCATTCCACCAGTGTGCCGAGGATTGTCTTGAATATGCGGTGCATCGCCCGTTGATAGGTGGCACCTGCATTCTTCAGGCCGAAGGGCATGACCTGGTAACAAAAGATACCTTGGGGGGCCCTGAAGGCAGTGAACTCCTCATCCTCAGGGGCCATCCGGATTTGTTTGTATCCGGATTATCCATCCATGAAGGAGAGGTCTTGTAACCCTGTCGTGGCGTCAATCAATAGCTCTGTCACTGGAAGGGGAAAGTCATCCTTCGGACAGTGGCGGTTGAGATCGCGGAAGTCGATACAGACTCTGATCTGCCCGTTCTTCTTCCTGACCGGCACAATGTTGGCCAACCATCTGGGGTACTGAACTTCCCTCACGAAGTTGGCTTTGATAATCTTGTCAACATCGGCCTCAACCATGGAACCGTGGAATGGGTGCATCTTCCTGCGAGGCTGCTTGAACCCGCGATGGTTCGCCGGGAGACCAAGGCGGTGGATGGCTACCTGAGGATCTAGCCCCGACATCTCGTCATAGCCCCAAGAGAACACATCACGGTGCTATCTGAGGAAGTCCACGTACTGCTACCGCTCCTCAGAGGGAATGGAGGCACTGACCAATGTGGGTCTTGGATCTGCCTCGGTTCCCAGGTTCACCTGTACTAACTCATCGACCATGGCGGAGACGCCCTCCTCAAAGGCTGGGGGTGCATCTTCCACGTCCTCTCCACTCGGGGAGGGATCATCCATGGGAGAGACTGCGTTGGAAACTGCATTGGGGCTACCAGATCCTGCTGGGCCGCTGGTGCTGGCATGGGCGGTCGCGGTCATCTCATCAGGAGACTCACAGGCCGTCGAGACCAGGGCTACGTCCAACCGATGGATCGGGAGGACGTAGGCGTCATCCAAACTTGCCCAGGGATCACTTCCAACAGCGACAGGCTCAACCCCACTTATCAGGATCTGCTTATCCTTTCTCTTGTAATAGTCCGTGTCCAGATAGCGGGCTTCACATGAGGAAAAAGGAGAGGCATCTCCCTGAAGCATGCCTACTCGACCATTAAGGGAGTATTTAAGGCATTGGTGGTATGATGAGGGAACCGCCGCATGAAGGTGGATCCATGGCCTGCCCATCAATGCGTTATACGCAGTGTCCTGAGAGACCACCATGAATTCGGTGTTGGCAACCAGGTCACCGAACTGGGTCTTTAAACGTATCTTGCCGACCGGAGTTTTCTTGGTGCGGTCGTACCCCTGGATCCTGAGGTCGGAGGGAATCTAGTCATCCTTAGACAACCCCAATCTCCGGAGCGTCCGAGTTGGAATCAGATTAATCCCGGACCCCGTGTCGACAAGACAGCGCCGGACTTCAAGGCCATTGAACTGGCCAGTAACATACAACGGACGAATGTGCCCCTGTATAGGAGGGTCTCCATCCTTACCAGAGAATGAGATAACTGCCTGACATTCGGATTTCTCAATCGCTTCGGTGTGAAAGGCCTCTGTAGCCGCAACCTCCTTCTCAAACTGGAGGGGGCTCTTCAGGGCTTCAGCGAGCGCCTCACGCATCTCAGGTGACAGGCACAGAGCCTCAAGGATGGAGAGCCTTGCTGGGATGTCGTCCAAGTGCTTCAGGACAACATACTTTCTTGCCAAGCGTGAGCCCCTGGTTGCAGGAGGTTGCTCTGCGGTTGGAGGCATGACGGGCCTTGCCGGTTGGACCGGCGGCCGACTGGTGCTTGGCGCATCTCGTTGTTCACTGGTTGAAGCCCGGGAAGTAGTCACCGTACTGGGGCCAGGAGACCGGGATGGACTCGTGGTAGGACGGAGCTGGTCGCGGCGTGGCTGAGGCGGTTCTGCCTGGTCCCACACCACAAACAGTGGCGGAGGCGAATCCGTCATCCCCGGATGGGGGGGCTGCGCGCGCTGAGCTCGGTTTTGAGCCCGCTGCCTAGTCTCAGTGGCGTGCACGGCCTGGCTGGAGGTACCAACTTCCGTGCCCCAGCGACTCCTGTTGTTGCGGTTCCTCCGACGGTGGCGACAACCGGGGACACTAGGGAGGTCCACCTGGTGTTCTTCAACGTTGGGAACCGAAAAGGGATTTACCAGCTCGACGGTATTAACCGAAGCGTACACAACACTATCATCGGACGAATCATTCAACACCGGGCGGATCCGAGGAGGGACCCCCATCTCCGGGGGCATGAAATCGCCGAGAGTGCGGGATAGTGGCGGAACTTGCGGGGCGCGCTCTTCCTTCTTGCGCCGCCGCCGTTTTCTCTTCTCGGAAGAGGCAGGCGGGGACGACGATGTCGAAGCAGCACCCGCAGATTCTCGGGGCTCAGGCTGATTCAAGCTCGCACGGATGATTCCATGGGCGCGAATGATCGTCTTGCGGGCCATCCAGTTATTATACTTCTGGGATCCGCGGTCGGGGACCAGCTGCCATTCGTTCTCGTCACCACTATCGTCATCTGATCTCACGAACACACCCGCCACTTGTGATGGAGCTGGCCCCAACCTGATTACATTGTTGTTAATCTGGTCTTGGATCCAGTCCTTAAACACGTAGCAACGCCGGATGGTGTGCCCCAGGGCCCGATGGTAAGGGCAGTAGCGGGGGTTATCCGTGAGATGTGCCTCCTCTGGCCTCCAACACTCAGGCAGTCTCACAATCCTCTGCTCCAGGGCGCTCTAGAAATAACCGGGGACCTGATCCTCGTGAAATGAGTAAGTTAGGTATCGCGGGGCCCTGGGAGAGTGGTCATGACGAGGGGCTGGAGGGGCCTGCCAAGGAGGTGGACCCTGATTATCTCACCTGGGTTGTGGCGGTACATTACGCGGAGGGGCCGGCCGGTTCTGGGGTTGCCACTGCTGGGCCGGGAAATGAGCCCATGGAGGCGGATTCTTGTGAGGCTGTGGAGCTGGACTCACCGGCAGCAGCTCCAACTGCTTTGGGGCCTCTATCTGGGCAACATCAGCGGGCTTAGCCCTACTGACTTTCCTTGCAGGGATCATAGGAGGCATCGGGTGTGCCTGACTGGCCAGTTGCAGGGCTTCCTCAAGACGTTGATCTTGGTCTGAGAAGTCCCTGAACCCTCCAGGGTAATTCTGAGTGATCAAGGAAGGGACCAGCTCGGTCTTGACGTTCCCGACGCACATTGTCAGCAACTGCTCCTGAGTCAACGGCATGTCAAGGGAATACGTGAGACCCTTCCATCGGGAGACGAAATCCGCGACTCGCTCATCAGGATGTTGCTTGCACTTGAAGAGGTTTGCGATACTCATCTTCCGGGTCGTGGAACTGAACTGGTAGAGGAACTGTCTAAGAAGGTCCTTCCAGCTAGTTATCGACCCAACGGGGAGCTGGCTGTACCAGACAAATGCTGGCCCTTCCAGTGTCTGGACAAAGTAGTGAAGCTTAGCGGCCTCCTGCTGCGCCGGAGTTCCTAACATAGGCCCGAACCTCGAGTTGAAATGGGCCAAATGCTGTGGCGGATCTCCAGTCCCGTTTAAGGGGGAGAAAGTGGGGTTCCCGAATCTCGGAGGTTCCGGCATGTCATCTACCCATGCCGGGTATGGCTTGCCGTCCGGTGGGATTGCCACTTTCCGTGTCTCCAAGGCTTCCAAGCGGGCGATGAGTGCCGCCATCGGATCATCCGGACATGGGTTCTAGTCCTGGTGAGGATCTCTAACCATGATTGCATTGCATGGCTCTTCAATCGGGTCATCGACCGGGTCGTCGAACTCGGCAGCTCGTGGGATGGCGGGCGGAGCGGCCCTTGGGGCAGCGGGAGGAATCCGAGCGGGGTTTCTCAGGTAGTCACGCCGCTCGGGAGGGTGTGGCGAAACATACCGCGCCCTCTTGCCATAGGCAATGGCCTCTCCCCCGTCGTCAAACACGGCATAATCACGGTTGCCCGGGAGAGTCTCGTCGAGGAGTGGTTGTTCCTGTCCCTGCTGTCCTGGCCTAGGATCACCGTAGTCAGGCCGCCGCTCTGCAGCGCGCTCGGCGAGGAGCTGGTCAACTAGCTTCTTCTGCTCGGCGAGCTGTTGACGTAGCGTGGCCTTTTCGGGATCCTCATCCGCCCTCTGTATGGAAGCAGATGGGTCGGCGGGCTTTATAGCCCCGCCGTGCTCTTTACCTTTGCTGACGTTTCGGCTCAACGTCAGTGCTTCAGTGGGTGCGGGGAGACCCAGGAGGCTTCTCTGGTGACGAGTAACTCTCACCGATGGATCCAACGATGGGTTGTCTTCGGGGGGAGAGCCCCCGTCGAGAAGTTCCAAGTCGTTCCCCTCTCCTGACAGGTCAGCCATATTGATCGTTTCCGTCCCTTGGGATGTACCCTCAGGGCCACCCAGCGAATCGGGCTGTCGGCGAATCGCACTGAAGCGTAGGGCAGCGTACTACCCCTATCCACGGATATACACGTGGGGGTGTCTTCCTCGATAACCATGCGGAGTACTTGAAAACACTCAACGCATCGTTGTTGGCGGGCCTCGTGGTGCCCAAATGACCCGGGGTGCCGAACCGCGGGGAGCGTGGCCAGGTCAATCTGACGGCACTGCTCACCAATATCCTCCAGGTGTGCTTGACTCCTGGGATATGGCATTTGTAGGCAGTGAAGATGGGAGTGAGTCTCCCGGAGAGTTCGGCGGAAGCATTTGAACTCATCCGGGGTGAGCGATTCTGGTGCATCAATGTCCGGTCCTGCGACTGGCCAAAACTTCTCAGGGAAGTGACCCTCTGCAAGGACGGTCCAGAAGATCCACGACTCAAACTCGGGACCCAGGTCTTCTTGGCCCCCTTCAGCGACTGGGAATGGACGGGGAACCGGCAGTGGTGTCGAGGCGGGCCGCTGGGCCGGCGGGCTGGCCGGCGGTGAATACGGCGAGCAGGCCGATTGGCCTCCATATCCCAGGCCGGTCTCTGAGGGTTGCGGTGCCCCAGCTACCACGTCTCGATAGGACGGGTCGGCGAGCGAACTTCCTGCCGTAGCGTCGGTGCTCGCCGAGAGTGCACTAGATTGTGGCTCGACCGTCGGTCCCCAGAAAAGGTCTCCGGCTTCTCTGATCGAGGCAGAAGGCGCTTCCAGAGGGGCCGGTACCAACCGCAAGCTTGATCCTTGGGGGTCTGCCAGGCCCTCGCTACTCCGGATATACCTTCGGAGAGAAGCGGGGATCACATCGATCTCGCTCTCGGGGAGTACGAGGCTGACGTGCTGCATTCCTAACCCTTCCCGTGACTGGCGGGATCGGGGGGACGGCTCTGTCACCGAATCATACTCTGCCTCTGTATCAGAGAAACGAATCGGTCGGATCTCTGTCCGGAATTCCCTAACATTCCTCCCTCGACGTCGACGCCTCGCCTTCCTGCCCCTGGGTGGTTCTCGGGGCATGGCTGATCTCTGTCCTGGCGTCCTGTAGCATCGGTGCTGAGGCCAAGAAGACTGGAAACCAAGGTGTGAGGAGCACCGGGACAGATATCAAAGGGGACGCGGGGAGAGATGATTCCGGGCAGGCCTCCGGGCCGGGATCGGAAGGTGGGATAACCCATGCCTCTTGGATCGGCCACACGGAGTAGACCCTGCTGGTGAATAGCGCTACCACGAGGTGGTCTGCGGTGGCTATTGCCTGTACCAGCAACTGGGAGAGTCAACCCAACCTGCCTTTGGGGCGGTCGGGGCCTCGATCCAGGTCGGGCATAGAAGTGCCCCTGCTCAGGATGCGCAGGGGCCTGGTGACTGGAGCCAGTAGTGGATTGGGCCAACGCGGCCGCTATTGCTAGGGCCCCAAGGTGGGCATCCTCTTCCACTCGTGCCCGAAATTGGTGTCGGGACAGACAAGTCGGGATTAGCGGCGCAGGCTGGTTGAGAGCCCGTTCTTCGACTTGAGAAGCCTTGCGGCGGTGTTGACGTGGCCTGGAAGGAGCCCTTATCGCGGATCCCTGGAGTGAATCTCGGATAGGGTGGTCCCGGACATCCTCCACCTCATCCGCATAGGGGAGGGAGCTGTCGGAGCGTTCCGGGGATAAACTCCTGAAGCGGTTGGACGTCGTGGTAGGCAGCGGTGCCTCCCTGCGCGGCCCTCGGGGGCGGCGTTGGTGGCGGGGTGCAGCTTCCTCGAGGTCTAGGCGAGCCATGTCCCTGGTGGGGATGGCTCCCTCTTCCTCATATCTTCGCACCAAGTTGCTGATCACCCTTCTCTGGATGACCTCCGAGGGGGAGAGAGGGCGTAGTTGCCCCGCAGTTGCGGCTGTTGGGACGGCTGTGGAACGGGCGGGACCGCGCGGAGTAGCCGCGTCGGTGTTTCCCCTTCCCCTGTGCCAGTGGGTGGGCGGCGATCGGGCACTGGATTGGGCAACCAGATTTCTGAAAGCAGGGATAAGAACCCGTTAACACTGACAGGAAAAGGAATCGACAATCAACCATTAGTGCCACGACGCCTTCCGTGGGGGGAACCCAGGCCATCGACGTCGTGAGACGGAGTGCCCGATTTCCCTTCCCCAGCCCCTGGCGGGTTCCGTGCCCCGGTGCTGAATGCTCGGCCGGGCAACATGCTAGTATTCCAACACCTCCGAAAGCTATCGGTCTTCGTATTGAGGAGAAGAGATTCACGTCGGGTTCACCATTTTCTGTTTCGGTGCGGATGTGCGTCGGGTTTCTGTTCCGACGCTGTTCCGCCAGGACGTGTTCACGCGTGCGCCCGTCAACCCGAGGGGATGGGAGCGCGGCTTGTGGCCCCGCAGTCCTGCTTTCCAAAGGCGGGCGGCATCCGTCCCTTATTCAGGGACGTCTGCTCCTTGATCGAAACCGGCAAGATGAGATGTCGGCTCCTCCTTCCGTGGACGTCTCCTCGGAACTCATCGCCTAATCCGGGTCTCCCTCATAGATTTAATAATGTTCGTGAATCTCGTTCCCGGCACCATATCTTCATGGACACCGGTTAATTACGCTGCTTCCTCCCAGATGCTCCAAGGAATCTGGTCAGGGCAGCAACCTGCGGTGAGGAGACCGGGTAGCTCTGGGTGTTGGGGGCGTGTCTTAACATTGCGGCTCTGCATGTCTGCCTTCCGTCCCTAATAGGGCTTCTCGAAGGCATGATGGCCTGAGGCATCCCGCGCTGGGTGTGGGGAACTGCATTACCTGAGGTTTTCCTCAGCTTCCCATGTTTAACACGGGGTATGCCGCGAGTTTAATGTCCAGCGGGGACAACATCGGACTGATCAACACGAGGAGTGGACCAGATAACATAACCCCTTGCGGGGAACCTCCGATGCTGGGGCTAGCACATGGGCGGCTTCCCGAGTGAAGTGGAGTGGAATGAAGTGGCATGACCCCACCAGGATGTGGCAGCCCGGGTAAGGATCAGGATGGATGATGGAGTGAAGAGCTTGGACCCCGTAGAGGCTTCCTACGTACCGTGCGTTAGCACGGATCAAAGTCAGCGTAGTTCGGATATATAGTTTAACGTCATGCTGGACGATGGCAAGCCGACTCACGAGGAGGTCGAGGCTGCCGGGTGGAGGACTGAACCGAACCACCTCGCATGGAGAGGGATGGAATGGCCGGGTGGATCACAGTTTAACGTCTTGCTGGACGATGGTGTTTGGGGCTTACACTCTAAGGAGGCCCATATGCAGAAAAGCTCAGTTGGAGAGGGACTTGGGCCGAAGGTGAGAGACCTCGATCCCTGTCACGCCCTCTACTAGCTTCGGCAGTGGGGAAGCACAATGGATATACACATGTGCAGTCCCCCACAAGGGCAGATTCATAGGTGAATCGACGCGAATGTGAACCCGGGAGGGGTCCACTGATGGACGAACCGACCTGAATACGACCGGGACGACCAGGTGGTGGGCTTGAACCTCAGGGAGGCTTACTACGTACATTGTTTAGGAGACAGGGATCAAAGTCCACGTAGTTCATTCTGTTAGGACTTACGCACTGAGGCAACCTGAGTGCGGCAAAGCTCAGTTGAAGAGGGACTTGGGCCGAAGGTGAGAGACCTCGATCCCTGTCACGCCCTCTACTAGCTTCGGCAGTGGGGAAACACAATGGAGATACACATGTGCAGTCCCCCACAAGAAACTAGGGGTTTGTAATACCCTACCCCCCGTGGGCGAAGGCCACTCAAATAAATTGTCCCTAAAGAGGTGCAATCCCGACATCCCTGCAGAGACGAACGGGTGGGTGCCACATCCAAACCGGGGGGGGCCTGCGTGTGAGGAACAGGATCGGACGAAGTGGACGGTTTAACGTCATTCCGGACGATGTATAGTTTAACGTCGTGTGTTGAGGACGAAGATGCTTGGCAGTTTACCATCCTGTAGCGCGGACGAATGCTGAACAGTTTAACGTCCTGTAGCTCTGACGTAGATGCTGAACAGTTTAACGTCTTGTAGATCGGACGTAATGCTGAATAGTTTAACGTCTTGTAGCTCGAACGTAGATGCTGAATAGTTTAACGTCTTGTAGCTCGGACGTAATGCTGAACTGTTTAACGTCTTGTAGCTCGGACGTAGATGCTGAACAGTTTAACGTCTTGTAGCTCGGACGTAATGCTGAACAGTTTAACGTCTTGTAGCTCGGAAGTAACGCTGAACAGTTTAACGTCTTGTAGCTCGGACGAGGTAGTGCCGCCAATGGGTCTGTGTCACTTCGCGCGAGCCTGGAAGGCCGCACGGGAAGACAACGTACGGTGCGGGCACCCGGGATGAATATCATCGGGCGCCATGCAGGCGGGTACCCTCAGGGGGTCAAGGGGGAGACCCTTGGAGGTTTGTGAGCAAAAGAGGAGCTTGGCGCGCAATACCGTGGGTCGGCGCACAATTGGGTGGGCTGGCGCGCAATTGGTCCAGCGCTTTGCGCGCGGAAGATGGAGATTGTGCGCACCGGGCCTCTGATAGCGCGCGGGGGCAACGGCCCATTCTTTAACGAATGGCCACTTAGTAAGGGGGGTGCGCGCAATCAGGCTGGATTGCGCGCACCCGGGGGGAAATTGCGCGCAAGAGACTTCTTTTGCGCGCGAAGACCTTTGGGTGAGGAGTTGATCAAGGAAATAAGCAAAAGGGGTTGCGCGCGAAGGCGAACCCCGGGGCTTGCTTGCGCGAAATAAAGGAGGTTACCTGAAGATCGACATTGCGCGCGGAGGGGGTGGGATTGCGCGCACGAGCGACACTTCGAATTCTGGCAACCTTCAAAACGTTGGGGGTCGCCTTGTATTTATAGGCAATCCCGGGCGCGCGATTCTGCTCGCGGGCGCGCAATTCGGCTCGCGGGCGCGCAATTCGGCTCGGGCGCGAAATAGGGGCCCGGCGCGCAATAGGACGTCAGGCGCGGAAAATTATGCGCCGACTCGCCCTATTGCGCGAATCCTGGAAGGATTGCGCGCGCCTAGCCAATATTGCGCGCGGGCCTCCGATATTTCGCGCAAGGCCTTCGGGCCTTCCGAAACATGCTTCTGACTCCAAATATGACTTCGCTTTCCTCATCCGGAACATCGTTTGAGGAGCAACGGACTTTTCTGGCGTCTACACCGTTAACAAAAATAATATTATATATATTTAAATATATATATATATATATGATTCTTTACATAACTAGTATTTTTAATAAATTATTTTTCCAAATATTGTTTTCATTAAATATTTATCTAGATTCAATTAGTTTACCTATTTGGGTGGAATGTTTTATTATAAATTTTTGTAAGTTTATATATACTATATATTATAAGCATACAAATCTACTCAAATGTAATTAATCACTATTTAAATTACAAATATATTTATTTTTTAATTAATAATATTATCTTAAACCAAAATTATATTTTATACATAAAATTTATGTTATGTAAACACTATATTTAAACTTCTTAAGCCATCCAATTTAAATAAAATTGAATAAAAACAATAACTCATTAACAAATTATATCATAAAAATATACAATAATTTATACTTACATCAATTCATACATCAATATATTTAGACATTCATACATCCAATAATTTAAAATACAAAACGTATGCAAGGAAAACAAATAGAAATAATTAAAATATTTAAATATTAAAGTAGAAATTTTGCCTTCATAGAATCTAGAAACATATGTTATGAATGTAATCCAACATTGATTCATCTAAAAATACTTAGTAATAATATTGGTGATTGAAGGGGGAGGCACCTCCATTTATATATTTTTAGAAGATAAGAAGTATTAATCCCATTAAAATCTCTAATATAATGGTTTTGAATGATACATAAACATTGTTTAGGCTTCTTAGGATGATTTTTTCTAAAATACCAATAACCTTGTAAATTTAGAAATAATAATATATCATCAAATTTAAAAAACACTAATTATATGATTTATCATCACTTTAAAAACACTAATAAATTACATGGTGAGAAAATAAGGTCTAATATTATTATTTGTAATTGGGGAATAAAAATGTCTTATTTATGGAATAAATTTTATCACAAAACATGGTGATTAAACAAAAAAGATGAATAAATTCGATCAAATAATGAACACAGTTATGGCTAAGAACATGGAGCATATTAAGAACATGTAGAGTAGATAAAAAACACCAATTTATGACCTTAATCAACTATAATAACAATTGTTTATATTTTAAATAGAAATTTTTTTGAAAACATGTGAATATCTTATTGAATAAAAAAATATTTTTGTATAAATATTTCTCCAACGTGTTGCGAATGACGATTGTCATTGAGCTGTAATCAAATACTTGAAATTAGAGAGAGGAAATTAGAACATAACTATTGAAATTAATTATTCAAAGTTGTTCAAATTGATTGGCTTCTTCCCACATATATTTCTATCACAAAATTTTAAATTCTTTACTGAAAAAAACCCAGCCTCCTATTAATCACACACAACTCCCAACCTTAAACTGTCAGTTCGAGATAATGGAAATGATCTTAATATATTTTAGAGTGATTAATGAATCTCAATTAGTGGTTTTGATTGAGAAACAATTATCAACAAATCAGCACATAGTGTACTTCAACAAATTCATGGGAAATGGAAAATGAGGTGGTGTGTGCAAAGGTAGTGGATACGAATGATGTCATGGTGGGGGTGTGGCATTGGTGGAGGAGATATTTATTTTGGTTTCATTGTCAATGTTGTGGGTCGAGGCCAATGAGGTGGTGCAACTGCTGGTGGGGGCATGGGGTGGCTTCTATTGAGGAAAACTAGGTGGTACTGGTGGTGCTGTTGGAGAACTTCTATAAGGCCCCAGCCTTAAACCTTACTTAATCTTGAGTTATTACAAGATTACACATTGAGGATCTTTTCAGGTTTAGAGTTTTAGAGAATTAGATCATGAAACTTGCATTACATTCCACATTTAAATAAAGTGGTTACATAAAAGATAGTATTCATTCTTCCCATCAACAGAAACATATTTAAAATATAACACGGATTCTTTCTTGACACATCCTTGACACTATCATCACATCATGTACCATTCCCTTGACCTGTGAAAAACATTTCAAAAACTTGGGATGAGAATAAAAAGCTCAGTAAGGGTTATAAAAATATGGAAAGGAAACATGAGTTCATATATACATAAGAATGAAATCATACTTTACCCATAAAACATAGGCACTTTAACATACCTCATTAAACCATGAATAAATCATAGAAAACATAAGACATAAAGGTAACTTGAGGCATTCATAACATTATTACGTGGGGAGTAACCCTCTTGGTTACGTTTGGAATACCCATCACAGTATATTCCCTAAATCTCTTCGGAGAAACCTTAAAGTTTCACTCCTTCGCGTTACCCAATGCATTGGAGAGCTATAACGGGCTCACCCGCCCTTAGTTTATCACGGAACCACCCGTTTTCAATGCCCAAGAACCATAACATAAATGTGTCACATAAAACATGCATAAAGGAAACATAACATTTCCACATTTCAATCACAATATAACATTTTAGTATATTGAAATATTGAATCCATTCAAAAAGAAACCATTTCCAAAACCATTTAAAACATTTAATAAAGAGATTTTTGAATCAAAGTGTCCCATACCACCTTGAAGCTTAAAATTTTAAACCATTAATATCCATATAAATAAATCCTTAAAACCATTTTTAAAACATGGATATTAATAAGAACAAATAATTAAAACATTTAAAATGATATTTTGGTTAAAGGGGTTTTACCAAAATTAGAGACACTTGAATACAATAATTGAGGAATAACATTTAGTCGGAACTTTATAATATCATGAGAATAAATGGATTCATGATATAATACTCCAAAAGATAGTATATACACCATATAAGAGTGAATTGGTGCATAACAACAATGAACCCTCAATAGAAATGTCAAATGTGATGAAATCCCTTATAAAGAAGGTATCCTTAAATTAAGGACAAATCAATCTCAAAAATATGTGTGACAAATATAAATACACACAATATAAGTGGATATTATGTGTAAAACAATAAAAGGTCATTCACACATATTCAATGGATGACATATTCAATGACTACATGTTGAACCCAAAGAAATCGAAATTGGGCCAAAAAGTTCCCTTGACAGCCTAACGACATCACATCAAAATGAGTTGATGAGAGATAAAAAGTGTATCTCATCACTTGGACATAAAATTTACATCAATAAGGATATATGAGAACATATCCCAACATAAAAATATTCAAATTAAAAGACCCAACAAAAAAAGTCTTTTAAAAAAGAGGAGGGTGAAAGGTTCCCTTACCGACTTGGGTATCTTTCAAAACATACACCCCATGAAAGAAGGACAATAGATCATTGATGTAAATACTCATAAACGAAATTATATTACACAAAGAGTACAATAATGGGCAGTACATACACCACTCAATGTAATTTGTGGCAAATGTAGCATAAATCTCACGGGAATAAAAGTGAGATGAAAAATCCCTCACGAAAACTCGGCAGCCTAACGGAGCCACATAAAACTTCCGAATATGGATTGATGAGATCAAATAGGGTATCTCATCAAATTACAATATAATTTAAAGAAAGAGGAATATAATAGAACATCCCCCAACATTACAAATAGGAGCTTAAAAGAAGTGACATAAAGGAGAGTACTTAAAAAGAAAGAGAGAAGTTAGATCTCTTACGAAAGTTCGGCAGCCTAACGGCGCCAATCAAAACTTCCAAAATGGATTGATGAGAGATAATAGTGTCTCTAATCACATGAAAATAAAAATTAAAGTAGGATTAATATAAAATATCATCCCAATAACAAGAAAGACGATCTTTAAAAGGAATGACATAAAAGAGTGTACTTAAAAAGAAAGAGAGGAGTAAGATCCCTTACCTCGGGTCCGACTTGACTCGATCGTTCTTTAATCTCCTGAATAATAAACTTGAGTTAATTTCTACTTCCTTAAGAACCTTTTTCAAGTTCATTATTCCTTTTATATCACTTATTACCATGTTATAAACAATATCTAATCATTAAGTTAATAATGATTGTTTTGTCGATATTTGATTCTTAAGTCGAAAGTGGACTTCTTACAATTACATGTTGTTCGTGTGGCCAAATGTTTATTATATCCAGTATTGTATTCATAATTTAGATATAATATATGTCATATATATCCAGTAAATGCATGCATTTATAACATTACAAAATCATTTAGAGGTAAGAAATGAAATGCACCGTTCATGGAGACGGTAAGCCGTACGTACGCATGAACGCTACTTTCATTTCTATTTCGTATTTTATAGAATGGAATAATAATGATATAAAAGTATATTATAATTCCAGTATAATATCATATATAATATCATAGTTCCATCCTTTATACGTCCCACATATGTTATTTAACAAATCAAATCACTTTGAGGGGGCGGTAGTCCGCACTTCCTTAAATGAAGATATCGCGTTTACCCATAATGGAAACCATTAAGGTATGCCCAAAATGAAAAAAACAGAAGCTTAAGGAAAAAATAAACATATTATATATCATATATAAAAATATTGACATCATAATGGCCACCTTTTAAGGTGTTAGATGAGTATTGAACAATCATCGTTTCGGGAGGCAGAATTTCGCCATCCACGGAAACCGTATGTTCTTTAACCATTTGATGTATTTGTGTGAGAGTGTAGCTCGAATAAATATTATAACAACATCCTAGTATATTTAATATTCTGGTGTTGTTACAAAGGAAATAAATAAAAAGAGTTTAGGGGGTTGGAGAAGCAAAATAAACCAAATGAACATGAGAGAATGAATTACCTTTAAAAGTGTAACTCCTTTTGATTTGCGCCTAAAGGATTTTTTTGAAAGGATTATGCCCAAAGGGAATCCTCTAGGATGAGTATAGGGATGTGGAGAGAGTAAATGGTCAGGTTTTGGCCGATCCAAAGGCTTGAGGAGTGTGTGAAATGAGGTAGAGGTGGGGGCCTTTTATAAGAGGAGGGGAGGGGCACTTTTGGAAAGTAAGAAATATTACTTTATTTGAAAATGTGTTTCGGTTTTAAAAGGTCTCATATTGATATTATTAGTGGATAAGGTGTTAAGGGTTTGAAATCCACCCATCCAATAAGTTTTGGACATGTGTAGATCATAGATTTTACATTATCTTTCCATTTTATTTAAATCGTTAAATAATGAGGTCATCGCTGCATCATCATGATGTCATAAATAATTTAATTTATTTTGTGTCTAAAAATTATAAAAAAATACTATGATGTAGGAAATCGTTTTAGCTTTCCAATTACTATTTATAATAAAAACGATGACTTGTGTAACCCCACTTAAAAATTGTTTTATTAAAACATATCTTGTTTGTGTCATTTTTACTTTTACATTAAATAAAAAGTTATTTATGTCATTTCCCAACCAAAGTGGCTCCATGGGGTCCCCAAGTTGACCCATGGCTTGTCTTGGTCGTCCATGACACAAAAAATGAGGGTAAAACATGTTTGAAGCTCATCTTATTTTATTAAAGCATTATTTTTACCTTAAACTACACTAATTACCACTAATCGCGATTAAAACTTAATAAGTTACTATTCATCAAAAAATTATTTTTATCCCATTGAACAACATTTTACTTCTTAATGACAACCATTTATGTCGGATTTTTGAAATTCAAAACACAGAGATGTCAAAATTTCATTTAAACGGAAAAATCAGTTTTTATAAGTACCACTTAGTGGTTTCACTATTCATCAAAAATTGAAGTTTTTCAGAAAAATCCCAAAAATTCACCCTAAGCTATATTTGATATTCCGAATTCAAAAATGAATTCCGTTTTACAAAATTCAAAACAAATAAGTCACATTAATTAATTTAATAATTAATTCCCGCTGTCATGACAAATAGCGTGTTTTTATGAAACAATAAGTATCAAAAGATAGACACTAGTTTAAGTCCGATTTCAAAGTGAAATTAATTCCAATGACCACAATTGGAATTAATGGTAAAAATATTTTCTAATTTCACTTTAAAACCAATTCAAAATATTATCTAATCATATAAATAAATTAGATTAAAAAGTGGTTTTGAATTAAAACACAACATTTTACACTATTCATTAAAAAAATGAACTTTATCGGAAGAAAACCAAAAAATTACACAAAGTAAAATTTGATGTCCCGATTCTTAATAAGAGTTTTATTTGGTCCAAAATAATTTATAAGAGTGATCAAAACTATATTTAATGACGGTTCTCCATCAAAAGGCGACAAGTGATCCTTTAAGGAAAACTAGGGCATATACGCCTAAAATTGAATTCTTTCCGTATTTTAAGCCTTTATATTTTATTGTATAAATGTAAAAACATTTAAAAACATATATAATCATATTTTAGTTATTTCTATCCATTCCCGCCATTACAATGGCTACATGTTAACTACCATTTAAAATAATATTATTTTATTATTAGAGTGCAACGTAAGATTTCCAAGAAACTCGTTGTTGCGTGTTGGGTACGCCATCGAGCACAGTGTACCCTTTAAAGTCATATTAATATTTTATTCACAAATATGGATAAATATGAAAATGTCAAATTCTTTATTTACCTGGGGTGTTACATCCTTCTCCCCTTTTGGGAATTGCGTCCTCGCAATTTTAAAATTGAGCTTGGAAACATCCTTGAATGTCCCACATCGGAACAAGAGTCGGTAAAACAATCACTTTAAAATAAAGGAAGATAAGTACAGAGGTCACCCGAGTTAACCCATACTAGGATTCCATGTAGGAAAACATGGACATGGAGGAGAAAACATAGGGTCATGTTCTGATGGAGAGTGATAGAAAACATGTTTAGTAGAAAGTTAACCACAAGAAAATCACAAACTTGTGATGGGTTAAACGGTATTCGATTCCCCATTACGAAAAGTTAATAGACAAAATTTTTGTTTTAATTTACTTTTTATTGAGGAATTCATAAGGAAACATAATCACTTATCATGTTGACTCTCAAATTTTACTAGATTCCTTAATCAAACTCATATTTTTTTTCCAAAAGACGAGTATTTAGGGAGACTTGTTCACATTAAGAGTACTATAATAATCTTCTAGAGAATCACCTAATCCACCAAATATAACTATATACATCCCATGGCTTTAGGCTTTAACCAAAACCAAAACCAAAAAGGTTAGTACAAAGTCAGATAATCCAGAAAAGGATAACCCTTTATAAAAATAAAATCTATTCTTAACCTCCAAAATTTGTCCAACAAAACCCAAAGTTCAACGAGGACCATTCTATAATCTATTTGTCCATAAAATTCTTCAAATTAAACCAATATAAGATTGAAACCCAAATATTTGAAGGATTTAGTCACATAGTCTTCCAAGTTAAATCGCAACATTTATCTCCAAACAACATCAGTTGCCCCTAAAGTCTCGTATTGAAATGTAATTAACCTAATCACATATCCACCAAGATAGGTTAATCATTTTCATAAATAACCCAAAATAAACTTACTCTTAATTCATAAAATCATATAACTAGAAAGAATCAGTCAAACTAACCAGGGACTTCACGTAGTCCAGTGGTAGGCGATAAATACCAGTCACACTTTGGTTGTGGGTTCGATTCCCGCAGCTTTGTCCGACGCGACGGGTAGTCACACGGTCTACGTGTTGTCCTTTTTCCAAAACTATATAATTCTTAAAACATTCCCCAAAATGAGATAAAATCTTCAAGAATAATCATAACATATTTTAACCTCAAGTTTATCTCATTCCCTTCATTTTCCATTATATCATATAATAACCCATAATTACCTCAAAAGTAAGGATCCTATAAACCCTAATGGTTACATTAATAATTATTACCTGAATTTCCACATCGAGTTGGCCATCTCGTACATGATGCATTAGAGAACTCACCAAGGTTGAAGTGATTGATCATGACTCCTTGATAGTTGGTTTAGAACAACTATGAGATTCCTCATTGAATCTCCCATCTCATCCAGTATCTTAATCAGAGAACCACCACAGTTTCCTTCAAACCCATTGTCACTTTGGTGCCTGCTAGATCCAGCTATTTACTAAAACCAAAAAGTTCAGTGTGAGTATATCAATAAAACCATCTTGTACTAATGAGGAAGTTAAACACAAAGATATACATACTCATTCACTTTATCTAAAATTAGGACTCTTTCTGAAATCCTAACCATTATGGTAATGTCACTTATGCTTAAAGAATACCCTAACCTCTAAAGTTATCAAAACCGACCTTTGATACCAACTATAAGGCCCCAGCCTTAAACCTTACTTAATCTTGAGTTAATACAAGATTACACATTGAGGATCTTTTCAGGTTTAGAGTTTTAGAGAATTAGATCATGAAACTTGCATTACATTCCACATTTAAACAAAGTGGTTACATAAAAGACAGTATTCATTCTTCCCATCAACGGAAACATATTTAAAATATAACACGGATTCTTTCTTGACACATCCTTGACACTATCATCACATCATGCACCTTTCCCTTGACCTGTGAAAAACATTTCAAAAACTTGGGATGAGCATAAAAAGCTCAGTAAGGGTTATAAAAATATGGAAAGGAAACATGAGTTCATATATACATAAGAATGAAATCATAATTTACCCATAAAACATAGGCACTTTAACATACCTCATCAAACCATGAATAAATCATAGAAAACATAAGACATAAAGGTAACTTGGGGCATTCATAACATTCTTACGTGGGGAGTAACCCTCTTGGTTACGTTTGGAATACCCATCAAAGTATATTCCCTAAATCTCTTCGGAGTAACCTTAACGTTTCACTCCTTCGCATTACCCAATGCATTGGAGAGCTATAACGGGCTCACCCGCCCTTAGTTTATCACAGAACCACCCGTTTTCAATGCCCAAGAACCATAACATAAATGTGTCACATACAAAATGCATAAAGGAAACATAACATTTCCACATTTCAATCACAGTATAACATTTTAGTATATTGAAATATTGAATCCATTCAAAAAGAAACCATTTCCAAAACCATTTAAAACATTTAATAAAGATATTTTTGAATCAAAGTGTCCCATACCACCTTGAAGCATAAAATTTTAAACCATTAATATCCATATAAATAAATCCTTAAAACCATTTTGAAAACATGGATATTAATTAGAAAAAATAATTAAAACATTTAAAACGATATTTTGGTTAAAGGGGTTTTACCAAAATTAGAGACACTTGAATACAATAATTGAGGAATAAGATTTAGTCGGAACTTTATAATATCATGAGAATAAATGGATTGATGATATAATACTCCAATGGACAGTATATACACCATATAAGAGTGAATTGGTGCATAACAACAATGAACCCTCAATAGAAATGTCAAATGTGATGAAATCCCTTATAAAGAAGGTATCCTTAAATTAAGGACAAATCAATCTCAAAAATATGAGTGAAAAATATAAATACACACAATATAAGTGGATATTAAGTGTAAAAAAATAAAAGGTCATTCACACATATTCAATGGATGACATATTCAATGACTACATGTTGAACCCAAAGAAATCGAAATTGGGTTAAAAAGTTCCCTTGACAGCCTAACGACATCACATCAAAATGAGTTGATTAGAGATAAAAAGTGTATCTCATCACTTGGAAATAAAATTTACATCAATAAGGATATATGAGAACATATCCCAACATAAAAATATGCAAATTAAAAGACCCAACAAAAAAAGTCTTTTAAAAAAGAGGAGGGTGAAAGGTTCCTTTCCCGACTTGGGTATCTTTCAAAACACACACCCCATGAAAGAAGGACAATAGATCTTTGATTTAAATACTCATAAAAAAAAGTATATTACACAAAGAGTAGAATAATGGGCAGTACATACACCACTCAATGGAATTTTTGGCAAATGTAGCATAAATCTCACGGGAATAAAAGTGAGATGAAAAATCCCTCACGAAAACTCGGCAGCCTAACGACGCCACATAAAACGTCCGAATATGGATTGATGAGATCCAATAGGGTATCTCATAAAATTAAAATATAATGTACAGAAAGAGGAATATAAAAGAACATCCCCCAACATTACAAATAGGAGCTTAAAAGAAGTGACATAAAGGAGATTACTTAAAAAGAAAGAGAGAAGTTAGATCTCTTACGAAAGTTCGGCAGCCTAACGGCGCCAATCAAAACTTCCAAAATGGATTGATGAGAGAGAATAGGGTCTCTCATAACATGAAAATAAAAATTAAAGTAGGATTAATATAAAATATCATCCCAATAACAAGAAATATGAGCTTTAAAAGGAATGACATAAAAGAGTGTACTTAAAAAGAAAGAGAGGAGTAAGATCCCTTACCTCGGGTCCGACTTGACTCGATCGTTCTTTAATCTCCTGAATAATAAACTTGAGTTAATTTTTACTTCCTTAAGAACCTTTTTCAAGTTCATTATTCCTTTTATATCACTTATTACCATGTTATAAACAATATGTAATCATTAAGTTAATAATGATTGTTTTGTCGATATTTGGTTCTTAAGTCGAAAGTGGACTTCTTACAATTACATGTTGTTCGTGTGGCCAAATGTTTATTATATCCAGTATTGTATTCATGCTTTAGATATAATATATGTCATATATATCCAGTAAATGCATGCATTTATAACATTACATAATCATTTAGAGGTAAGAAATGAAATGCACCGTTCATGGAGACGGTAAGCCGTACGTACGCATGAACGCTACTTTCATTTCTATTTCATACTTTATAGAATTGAATAATAATGATATAAAGGTACATTATAACTATATTATAATATCATATATAATATCATAGTTCCATACTTTATACGTCCCACATATGGTATTTAACGAATCAAATCACTTTGAGGGGGCGGTAGTCCGCACTTCCTTAAATGAAGATATCGCGTTTACCCATAATGGAAACCATAAAGGTATGCCCAAAATGAAAAAAACATAAGATTAAAGAAAACATAAACATATTATATATCATATATAAAAATAGTGACATCATAATGTCCACCTTTGAAGGTGTTAGATGAGTATTGAACAATCATCGTTTCGGGAGGCAGAATTTCGCCATCCACGGAAACCGTATGTTCTTTAACCATTTGATGTAGTTGTGTCAGAGTGTAGCTCAAATAAATATTATAACAACATCCTAGTATATTTAAGATACTGGTATTGTTACAAAATAAAGAAATAAAAAGAGTTTAGGGGGTTGGGGAAGCAAAATAAACAAATGAACATGAGAGAATGAATTACCTTTAAAATTGTAACTCCTTTTGATTTGAGCCTAAAGGATTTATTTGAAAGGATTATGCCCAAAGGGAATCCTCTAGGATGAGTAGAGGGATGTGGAGAGAGTAAATGGGCAGGGTTTGTCCGAGCCAAAGGCTTGAGAAGTGTGTAAAATGAGGTAGAGGTGGGGGCCTTTTATAGGAGGAGGGGAGGGGCACTTTTGGAAAGTAAGAAATATTACTTTATTTGAAAATGTGTTTCGGTTTCAAAAGGTCTCACATTGCTATTATTCGTGGATAAGTTGTTAAGGGTTCTAAATCCACCCATCCAATAAGTTTTGGACATGTGTAGTTCATAGATTTTACATTATCTTTCCATTTTATTTAAATCGTTAAATAATGAGGTCATCGCTGCATCATCATGATGTCATAAATAATTTAATTTATTTTGTGTCTAAAAATTATAAAAAAATGCTATTATTTAGGAAATCATTTTTGATTTCCAATGACCATTTATAATAAAAAAGATGACTTGTATAACCCCACTTAAAAATTCTTTTATTAAAACATATCATGTTTGTGTCATTTTTACTTTTACATTAAATAAAAAGTTATTTATGTCATTTCCCAAACAATGTGGCTCCATGGGGTCCCCAAGTTTACCCATGGCTTGTCTTGGTCGGTCATGACACAACCAATGAGGGTATGACATGTGTCAAGCTCATCTTATTTTATTAAAGCATTATTTTTACCTTAAACTACAATAATTACCACTAATCGCGATTAAAACTTAATAAGTTACTATTCACCATAAAATTATTTTTATCCCATTGAACCACATTTTACATCTTAATGACAACCATGTATGTCGGATTTTTGAAATTCAAAACACAAAGATTTCAAAATTTCATTTAAACGGAAAAATCAGTTTTTATAAGTACCACTTAGTGCTTTCACTATTCATCAAAAATTGAAGTTTTTCAGAAAAATCCCAAAAATTCACCCTAAGCTATATTTGATATTCCGAATTCAAAAATGAAGTCCATTTTACAAAATTCAAAACATATAAGTCACATTAATTAATTTAATAATTAATTTCCGCTGTCATGACAAATAGCGTGTTTTTATGAAATAATAAGTATCAAAAGATTGACACTTGTTTAAGTCCGATTTCAAAGTGAAATTAATTCCAACGACCACTATTGGATTTAATGGTAAAAATATTTTCTAATTTCACTTTAAAACCAATTCAAAATATTATCTAATCATATAAATAAATTAGATTAAAAAGAGTTTTTGAATTAAAACACAACATTTTACACTATTCATTAAAAAAATGAACTTTATCGGAAGAAAACCAAAAAATTACACAAAGTAAAATTTGATGTCCCGATTCCTAATAAGAGTTTTATTTGGTCAAAAATAATGTATAAGAGTGATCAAAACTATATTTAATGACGGTTCGCCATCAAAAGGCGACAAGTGAACCTTTAGGGAAAACTAGGGCATATACGCCGAAAATTGAATTCTTTCCGTATTTTAAGCCTTTATCTTTTATTGTATAAATGTAAAAACATTTAAAAACATATATAATCATATTTTAGTTATTTCTATCCATTCCTTCCATTACAACGACTACATGTTAACTACCATTTAAAATAATATTATTTTATTATTAGAGTGCAACATAAGATTCCCAAGAAACTCGTTGTTGCGTGTTGGGTACGCCATTGAGCATAGCGTCCCCTTTAAAGTCATATTAAAATTTTATTCACAAATATGGATAAATATGAAAATGTCATATTCTTTATTTACCTGGGGTGTTACAACTTCATTGAGGGGGGAATGGATGTGGGGTATGTGGATTCCATTTTGGTGTTGGATCTGATTGTGGAAAAGGAGAATGTGGTGGTAGTGTGAGTTCATTGTGGCGGTGTGGAAGGATGTCGTATAGGGGGAGGAAGAGCCGGTGGTGCTGGGGGTGAGAGAGGAAACTGTGGTGGTGTATGGGTTGGTGGAGGTTGTGTCGGTGGGGGAATTTGGGGTAGCGTTGGTCAAGGGAAATAGTTAGGTGGTAGTGGTGGTGTTATGGAGGCTATGGTGGTGGTGGATTTTGTGGTATTAGTGGTGGTGGTTGTGTTGGAGGAGTTCATGGGGGTAGTGGAGAATGAGGTGGAATAGGTGGTGGAAATAGTTATTATCTAGGTGGTGGGGGAGGCAATGGTGGTGGTCATGGTGGTGGCATCGAGGTGGCTCTGGTTGAGGGAAATTACGATGAGGAGGTGGTGTTGTGGGAGGCCATGGATGTGGATGCAGTTGGGGTGGTGGTGGTATTGGGGGAGGTAATGGTGGTTGTGGGGTAGGAGGTGGCACAGGTGGAGGCATAAAGTTAGTGGTGGTGCTAGTCGAGTGGGAGGAAAAGGTGGAGGTGGAGGCAGTGGGGTAAATGGTGGGGGGTGTTAAAGGAAGTCGTGGTGGAGGGAGGGATGTAGGAGGAGGTCATGGTCGGTGTAGTGGGAGTGGGGGGTGGATATGGTGTTAGTCCCAGTGGACTTGGGTAGAGACTATGATCAGAAGAATGAATGGTCCATATGTCCCTAAATTAAAAAATTAATATAAATATATAAAAAAAATTAGATTCTTGGGGGTACAATTACATTTAAACACGCATAAACCTCACACATAGGCTAGAAAGCCAGGCCATATCTTCCCAGGGGATAGCCCAACCATCCTAGAATATTTATTTAGAACCTGACTCATTTTCCCAATAGACATGAAGCCCATAATATGTCTTATATACCTCATGGTAAATCGATCTCATTACATGGCCAGTATGCCTAAATTTGGGACCCAGAGTCCCACTAGTGAATAATGATTCTATAGTGCCCAGAATGGTATAGTATTACCAGTGCTTCATCAATAGATTCGTTGTACACCACTACTACAGTTTTTTCGGTTCTACAATTCAGCTGCTGCTATAGTTATGCTAGATTACAACTATACTACTTCTATAGTACCTGTGCCCAATTGGTTTTGAACCCCAAACTCCATTATGTATTATAAGGTGCTTACCACTAGGAAAAACTCCAACTATAAAGAAATAAGTAAAATGTAGCATTAAAATCCCTCATCCCTATCCTTGTTTATAAAATGACCATAAGAATGGTCTTGAAAACCATAGTCTCTCTTATCGAAACATTTTATCCCATAAAATTCGTTGATCTATTTTATTATTCACAAAGGGAATCAAAATTTTAATCTATTGATACAAATTTGATTGTTACCTTGATACTAGATATTTTAGAACCATATATTATACTTTTTAAAATATTAATTTTTTCTTATACAATGTATGGATTTAAATTATAAATTTAACTAAAACATATTTTTTTAAACTGTTTTTGGTGATTTGTTTGTAATAATAAACACTTCATACAAATTATATATATTTGTCTGTGTGTGTGTGTGATTTTTTAATTATTGATTATATGTTTATATATATAAATTTATACAAGTATATACATACATAAATATTTTTATAATTATAGACTTTCATATTAAAAATATTTTACAGCTATATCTATCAATGGATACATGAAAATATATGTATGTACATGAATGAAACCAGGAAAATTGAAAATTATTTAATAATATAATTATTTATACATATATATAAATATAAATAGATACACACTTACATACATATATCCCATAAACATATGTATATATACATAAACTTATATTAAATTATATATACAAAAAAATTTGTTGTATATGATTTAGAATATATTCATTTATACACTTTATATAGAAAATAAATTTTCTAAACAAACATATCAATAAATATATCTACAAATTGTTGACCACATACACACAAAGATATAAATAAATCAATGAATATGTATTTATATGTAAGTGTAATGTATTATTACACAGTTATTTATACAGTGTAAATTTTTATATATATATATGGCCCTTATTTAAGTTATTTCCCTTTAAAAGAGTACATACATACTAACAAAAATAAATTTATATTAATATAATTACATAATAAATATTAATTTTTTTATTAATATATAAAAATACATTCCCAAATACACATATATTATTACAACTGCATAAATATATATTTATGTAATTATTTACAGACATACAAATATATAACTATATAATTCTATATATATAAATTCATGGTTGTATACATGTATATAAATTTATATAAGTATTTAGAAAAATAATTATTTATAATACATATTTATAGAAATATATAAATAATTACATTTATATGTCACACAAACATGTTTGTGTGTCTATAAACATATATATAATTATACATAAAACATAAATGTAATGTTCTGACCTAGGTACCACAAGATGGTGTCCCAAGCTGGTCGGTCACATGACTTCAAGCGTGCCTCCCCATTTCCTAGAGGTTGTCGACTAATAGTGAAGGTATCATGTTGAAAATGGAAAGAATATACCTTCATTTTATTTTTTATCATAGAAAAACACCAGCAGAATTAAATAGATAATAACTAAAGAATGATATAACATAATTTAAAAAATAAAGTATCACAAGATGACCAGAACTGTAAATGCAATATCAAAACTAAATAGTAGATATTTCATACAAAATTACATGCCCGATGTCAAATGAAACACTAAATTAAAGACACTATCAACTCTCAACCAGGTCTTGAACCATGGTTGGTTCCCTAATTCATGTTCTGTTCCAATCAACCATCTCTCACATGGAATTTGTCTTTAACCTATCCTCCAATCATAAAATCTATTTGGGTACCAATCAGGCATCCAAAGTAGGGTGTTAGTAAAAAGAACTGATAAAGGTATATCTTTATCAGCACTAAATTTAGTGATTATAAATATTGTTTTTATCAATGATTATTATTTTAACACTCATAAAACTCATATTCCTCAATTTTTTTTTTCAGAAATCACTGATAAAAACCTTCTATTTATTATAAATTAAACCTTATTAGAACTCACTTCTTCAAAACATCAAAGCAGTCATGAGGAATTCAACCTTTACCATTCCCCCTAAAACATCATGGATGAATCGACACTATCAAAATCTAAAGTACATGAGTTATTCTCAAAAAAAGTATTGCACTAGTTTTGTATTAGTCATCGTGGACTAAATTCATTTTACCTGATTATAATTTAGGTATATCCCACTTTTTATGATCTTATTCCAAAGGATCACCCTAAATCCTCATATTCATTGTGAAAATAATATATCAAAGTGTTTATTTATCTTCAAAAATACCTCATTTTTTCTATTTATCTCAATAAATTTGAATTTAAACTTCCTCCTTTATATTTGACATCATTTTCATACATATTTTCTTTACATCCCATGTTCATATTCCATGTATGTCCACTAAAAATAAATCTATATATTTATCATAAGGATAATGATATTTGAATGGAAAATCTAATATTGATATACCATGAACACAACATAACACTGGATATTTTATTGGTTTCTTTATCCTATCTCACCCATTTCACTATGACACAATTTTGAAAATCATCATATCTAAACTATACCAAACAATGAACCCCAAGATAACTCCTCAAAATTACATGAAAATGAGATTATAGGTTGGTTCATCACTGTTTCCTATAGGATATAATCACATATTCAGACATCATTACAAAAATAATAACTACACTGAAAGACTATGCTTTTAAAGTTATAATGAATTCATTACTCTATGAATCTTACAAGGATTATGAAGTTAATTTCTCATGTAACAATTCTTAAAAATGATTTACACTTACATGATTATTGTTTAATTTACTTATATGAAAGCCTAGATGAATCACATGAGTAGAATAAGATGGACCACTCAAAAGAAACATAATCTTCCAAACTAAATTAATAATTAAATTTAAAATAAATTTAATTACAATAAAACAAATTAGATTCATTATAGATAATAGTAATGGAAAATTAAAAACCAAAATTCCATATTTATTTGTTAAAATCAACAAATAATTCAAATATTTTTTTCAACTAATTGAACAACAACAAAAAAAATTGAATTAGCAATGAATTTTGAATATATATTTTCATCCTTAGAAATAATTTACTATTTATCTAAAATTTTTCTCTCAAAATGTTTTCACATTTGTTAAGAATTAAAATTATATGATAACCATCAAATAAATTCCATACCCTCATAGGATGGGAACTATAAATTTTTATTCACAGTTGTTTCTTCCCCATACAGACCCCATTGAGGATTCCTTCCAATTTCATTCCATTCTATGATAAAATTATTAAGTGGGAGTTTTTTCAATTTATTATTGTTCATGGACCCACATTAATTAATTCTTATCTCCAATGGATCTATTTATGTTAGCAATTTTATCTCTCTTCCTATTGAATTTATTTATTCATCACATTGACACAAACCAATAGCTGAATTCATCAAACCACAATTAATTTCATGATTTTCATAAAATTTTTAGTTATAAATTATGGATCCTAAAAATCATGTCAATAAAAAACTACTTTGACATCCATGTAACATGTGAAGAAATGAATAATCATAAACCCATCCACCTTTTCTACTCCCACCAAAGAATATTATAGAAACCATCCTTGATTTTTTTGTTTTTTAATAGATAAAAATTTATTTAGATTATTTGTATCTTTATATATGTCAAATATTCTTCTCCATAAATGATTTTCACCACTAAAAAATTTCAAAAAAATTCATTTGACTCATATTATCTTTGAAAAAGGGTTTTTGTAACATAAATTATTATTTATGAATGAAATATTTGGGTTCATTGACCATACATTCTATGTATTAATTTATTTTGTAAAATACTTATATTATTGAATTAAATAAGACGAATGTGTATCATAAAATGATAGGTTTATTTCATATTAAAAATTATTATGAGTATGGGGTGAATGATTTCATGAAATTTTCAGAAGATCATGAATATGACAATTTAAAGAACATTTTCCCATCTTTTCACTATTTGTTTCATTTGTATCTAGTCAATAGAATTTTGAAGGACACTTGATCTATCATAGAATAGATCAATGTTATCAATATTTCACTAATCAAGGGGAAAGCTGAATATAGCTATTGACTAGAAAAACACTTTATTTTATAGATCATCTCATATGATTACCTGTCTAAAAAATGATAAATAAAACATCAAGTATATGATTACATGTGTGAATGATAATGAAGATATTATTGTGGAAATTAGAATGATGATTGAAGTTGAAATTAATTATTGTTCAAAACTATATCATAAGTTAATGAATTGTGAAAAGTTTTAATTGTAATCTAGTTTAACTAAATATACAACATTTCTAACCATAATGAAACTATATAATGTAGACAATGGAAATAGAGGGAGAGATACAAGATTTACCAAACTCATTTATCTCTAGAATGATATACTCTCATAAGATAATGATCTTATTTCTTGAACATATTATCTACAATAATGGTATATTTAATGATTATAATCATTAAAAGAAAACATGCATATCCGAATAAAGGTATTATATTTACCAACCACTATGAGTCACATAAAAATTACCAAGTGTGGTTCATCTAGATAAAAGAATAATGAATCAATTATTTAATAATTTATATGTAACATTAAAATCATTCCATGTTTTATACACATATCTGTAAGTGATAAGGATACAAGCCAATTGATATAGAACACAGATACAAGCAACAATGAAAGGAAACATCATCAATAGTATAATCACCTCAGTTGATGAAAATTGTTCATGAGAGTACTAAATTTGTACATGAGCAAAGAAAACATCATATTACACTATCTATAGATGGAGTTAATATTTTTGGTTTTTAAATAATCACTAAAGTGAATGGTTGGTTATTTTGGAAAATCATTACATTAGACCATGGTTAAACATGATATTAAAATAAATCAGAGAGTGATTTTCTTGGAAATTTTTGTTTCTACTATGATGGAATAAATACATAACTTTGATAAAATCATTTAATGGGAGTTTATAAGTAGTTAAAAATCATCAACACAAATAGGTGATCAACTTTTCAATAAAGTGAAACATATTGACACCAATTATATTAATTGTTCTTCAAATATAATTATGAAACCGGATTGAAATAAGTGGTAACTTTTTTTACGTTTCTATATAGAAATTGGTTTTATGTTGGTAATTTTCTTGAATTTATGAATGTAGAAAAAATATATGTGATTGTGTCATCGATACACTATAAAATGGACCAAAAAAATTGTAATTAAAAATTTAAATGACATGATTGACATATAGATACATGAAGAGTTGGGGACAATGAAGGGTGAATGACGAACATTCTTCATATGGCTTCTTGCACTCTTAATATAAAATAGAGATATCATTTTTCTAAATTCTTAAACGATGTGAATATTTCAATGGGTATTCATCAAGTATCAAGAATATCTTGTTAGTGACCTATTTAAATTTAATTTATTTAAAATCACCATAATGTGATGTTTTATTGAAATATAAATTTTTTATTGCATTATATTGAATATTTCCTAAGAATTTTCGTCAACCATTGACATATCATTGTTTATTTTTTAAAAATATATTTTTTAATGTAATAGACTAAAAACATTTACATCTATAGAAAATGAAATTACTATAATATTATGTCTATTGAAGATATTATTTATAAATAATTCATTGATATGATGGTTCATTTGATAGTTCCCTTAGTTTAAGATACATAAATATGTGTTCTTGTACATTATAGAAGGATGTACAAAATTTAATGGAATATTAAATTTTTGAAAGGGGTTTTCAAAAATAAATGTTGTTGATCAAGTTTTTTTGAGGAGAGATAAATTATTGAGAATTCCGTTGAATTCTATATTGAATATATGTCAGATGTAGAAATAATTATTCTAATAAAGTCTAATCACATTGGGAGGCTTATGGTAAAAGGAACTTCAATAATAGAAGTTGTCTAAATTACTATTATAGTGTGGGAGTAGGACCACCTTTGTGTTTTTTCATAATAATTGATAAGTTGTTCTATATGATGAAACACATAATGTAATAATTCGGTATTTTAATCCATAAAGGGATAAAATATAGATATCAAATACCCAAAATTAAAATTAATAGGATTGTTTCAAGACCAGATTTTTAAATACTAACATTAAAATTAGAATTCAGGTTTAGGACGGATTCGATTTCTTGACAAAAGATCATGTGTGCTTGTATTATCTTATAATGGTCATGTAATTAATGGTTATTTGTTCTATACAAGGAAAAATGATGAACTCAATTCCATGAAAATAAGACGAGTTACATATGTTTTTGATGTGATGCATGTATCTGGTACCAAAGGAGGAAATCGAGCATATAAAAATATGTCATACTTTGGAATTATAAAAAAATGGAATTTGAATTATATAACCTTTCTGATGTTGAATCATGTGTGGAATTATTACAAATTATTTTGAACCATCATCTCAGGGATGGTGAAGATAAAGTAAATCTTCATCCAACTCACATTCTTCCACACATGATAAACTAAGATATATAGAATGCATTTATTGGTAATAATGATTATACATCATTTTAGGGTACATAATGGTTAATAATAAATAACTTTTCAATACATATATACATCACATTGATCAAGAAATTTGAATGTATGAAATAATAACTGAGTGCTAAAAATAACCTACGTACCAAAAAATGAATGTACCCCTACCATAAATTATGGATGGGGTATGCCTACTTTTTTAAATGATATATATATTAAATAGAGTAATGCATTTATTTACCATGAACCAACAACAAAATTATGTTCCTTTTTATATAAATTTTAGTGAATCAAAATCCAAATCCCCTACCATCCCACATTATATTCTATTGAAGGTGGTTTATTTAAATAAATCAGAGATACAAATAGATGAAAATGAATAAAAATTATGGGAATCATGTGTATGTTTTCCATAATAATTTTTATCTTATCTAAATAGGCATTACAAATCAATTATTACTTTTTAGGATATTTTTAACCTTTTTTATACATTGTAATAATCATTGGTTGTACCCGATGAATGACTAATATCAGTGGTCTTAATGTTGAATGAACAATATGGTCATGTCATAGGTGAGGTTTTTGGGGTACACCCCAATCATATTTGGATTAAACAATGATATAGGAGGATAAAAGTGATAAAATGGATGATATGATATAAGGCCCCATCCTTAAACCTTACTTAATCTTGAGTTCTTACCAGATTACACATTGAGGATCTTTTCAGGTTTAGAGTTTTAGAGAATTAGATCATGAAACTTTCATTACATTCCACATTTAAACAAAGTGGTTACATAAAAGACAGTATTCATTCTTCCCATCAACAGAAACATAATAAAACATTTATTCTTTTTTGACACATCCTTGACACTATCATCACATCTTGTACCTTTCCCTTGACCTGTGAAAAACATTTCAAAAACATGGGATGAGCACAAAAAGCTCAGTAAGGGTTATAAAAATAGGGAAAAGAAACATGAGTTCATATATACATAAGAATGAAATCATACTTTACCCGTAAAACATAGGAACTTTAACATACCTCATCAAACCATGAATAAATCATAGAAATCATAAGACATAAAGGTAACTTGAGGCATTCATAACATTCTTACGTAGGGAGTAACCCTCTTGGTTACGTTTGGAATACCCATCACAGTATATTTCCTAAATCTCTTCGGTGAAACCTTAACGTTTCACTCCTTCGCGTTACCCAATGCATTGGAGAGCTATATCGGGCTCACCCGCCCTTAGTTTATCACGGAACCACCCGTCTTCATAATAATGCCCAAGAACCTCAACATAATCGTATCACATAAAACATGCATAAAGGAAACATAACATTTTCACCTTTAAATCACAAGATATCAATACAACACATTGATATAAAAACATTATGAAAACAATTTTCAATACCAAAATTTAAGAAAAGTAAAACATGCTATTTATTTTTCTTTTAAAAAAAGGTATGGCTTGTAGAAGAAGCCGAAACTCAAATGATGGTCACAGCGGCAGAGAAGTCGTTGTCGCCTCATACATACGACAAAAACATTCCCTTTTGTCGTTTAGTAAAATGCTTCGTATAAATAAGATTCCTTTTTGGATAAACGTAAAAGTCAAAGGGGTTTATACACTGTATAAAAGAAGGTTGTGTATAAAACAAAATATGTCTCGATGAATGGAGATTGAGACAAAGTCCCTTACAAAGACAGTATCCTTGGTTTAAGGATAAATGAACTGAATAATTATGTGTGACAAACGAATATACAAAATATAAGTGGATATTAAGTGTAAAATAATCAAAGGTAATTCACACATATTCAAAAGATGACATATTCAATACCTACATGTTGAAGCCAAAGAAATCGAAATTGGGTTAAGAAGTTCCCTTGACAGCCAAACGACGTCACATCAAAATGAGTTGATGAGAGATAAAAAAGGGTATCTCATCACATGGACATAAAATTTACATCAATAAGGATATATGAGAACATATCCCAACATAACAATATGTAATTTAAAATACGCAACAAAAGAAGTCTTTTAAACTGAAGAGGGTGAAAGGTTCCCTTAACGACATGGGTATCTTGCGAAACATACACCTCGTGAAAGAAGGAAATACAACATTAATGTAAATAATCATAAAAGAAATTATATTACACAATGAATAAAATAATGGGAAGTACATACACCACTCAAAGGAAATTCTGGCAAATGTAGCATAAATCTCATGGGAATAAAAGTGAGATGAAAAATCCTTTACGAAAACTCGGCAGCCTAATAGCGGCACATAAAACATCCAAAATGGATTGATGAGAGAGAATAGGGTCTCTCATCACATGAAAATAAAAAATACAGTAAGATTAATATAAAAGAACATCCCAATAACAAGAAAGGTGAGCTTTAAATGGAATGACATAAAAGAGTGTACTTAAAAAGAAAGAGTGGAGTAGGATCCCTTACCCCGGGTCCGACTTGACTCGATCGTTCTTTAACATCCTGAATAGTAAACTTGAGTTAATTTCAAATTTATTAAGAACATTTTTCTAGTTCATTATTCCTTTTAGATAACTTATTTCCGTGTTATAAACATTATGTAATCGTATAAGTTAATAATGTTTGTTTTGTCAATATTTGGTTCTTAAGTCGAAAGTGGACTTCTTACAATTACATGTTGTTTGTGTGGTCAAATGTTCATTATATCCAGAATTAAATTCATGATTTTGATATAATATATATCATATCAATCCAGAATATACATGTATTTATAATATTACATAATCATTTAGAGGTAAGAAATGAAATGCACCGTTCATGGAGACGGTAAGCCGTACGTACGCATGAACACTACTCTCGTTTCTATGTCATATTAATGGAATTAAAACTAAATGAGAGGTATGTATATTTTAATTACAGAATTATATTCATCATTTAGATGTATCATTAATCATATATATCCATTATATACATGTACATATAATAGTACAATACATTTGGGGATAAGAAATGAAATGCACCGTTCATGGAGACGGTAAGCCGTACGTATGCATGAACGCTACTTTCATTTCTATTTAATATTTTTATGGAATGTAATAATAATGATATAGAGATATATTATAATTGCAGTATAACATCATATATCATAACTTTAAATCCATCCTTTATACATCCCACATATGGCATTAACGAATCTCATCACTTTGAGGGGGCGATAGTCCGCACTTCCTTAAATGAAGATATCGTGTTTACCCATAGTGGAAACCATAATGGTATGCCCAAAATGAAAAATACAGAAGCTTAAAGAAAACATAAACATATTATATATCATATATAAATATAGTGTCATGTTAATGGCCACCATTGAAGGTGTTAAAATAATGTTGAACAATCATCGTTTCGGGAGGCCGAAATTCTCCATCCACGGAAACCGTATATTATTTAACCATTAGATGTAGGTGTATGAAAGTGTGGCTATAATCCTTCTAATAAAAACATCCTAGTATATTTATGATACTGGAGTTGTTACAAAATAAATGAATAAAAAGAGTTTAGGGGGTTGGAGAAGCAAAATAAAACAAAAGGACTCAAGTGAAGACATTACCTTAAAATCGGGTAACTCCCTTTGGTTTGAGCTCAAAGGCTTCCTTGGGAAGACTTCTGCCCAAAGTGAGGCTTCAAGGAGTAAGAGAGTGAAGTGGAGAGACAAAATGGTCAGAGGTTGGCCAAGCCAAAGGCTTTGGGAGTGTGGGTAAGGAGGTAGAGGTGGGGGCCTTTTATAAGAGGAGAGGAGGGACACTCTTGAATGTAAAGAAATGTCACTTTATTTTAAAATGGAATTCGGATTTAAGTGGTCCCACATTGATGTGTTTTTAGGATAAGGTGATAATGGTTCGAAATCAACTCATCCAATAGGTGTTGGACATGTGTAGTTCTTAGATATTACATTATCTTTCCATTTTATTTAAATCATTAAATAATGAGGTCATCGCTGCATTATCATGATGTCATAAATAATTTAATTTAGTTAATGTCTAAAAATTATAAAAAAAATACAATTATTTAGGAAATCGTTTTATATTTCCAATGAATATTTATAGTCAAAAATATGATTTGTATAACCCAATGTAAAAATTGTTTTAGTAAAACATTTTATTTTTGTCTCAGTTTTACTTTAACTTTAAATAAAAAGATATTAATGTCATTTTCCAAGAAAAGTGGCTTCATGGGGTCCCCAAGTTGACCCATGGGTTTTCTTGGTCGGTCATGACATATCCAATGAGGTTAGGACATGTGTCAAGTTCATTTCATATTATTAAAACATTATTTTTACCTTAAACTACACTAATTACCTCTAATCGCGATTAAAAACTTAATAAGTTACTATTCACCAAGAAATTATTTTTATCCCATTGAACCACATTTTAATTATTAATGACAACCATGTATTTCAGATTTTTGAAATTCAAAACACAAAGATGGAAAAATTTCATTTAAATGTAAAAATCAGTTTTTATAAGTACCACTTAGTGGTTTCACTATTCATAAAAAATTGATGTTTTTCAGAAAAATCCCAAAAATTAACCCTAAGCTATATTTGATATTACAAATTAAAAAATGAAGTCTATTTTAAAAAATTCAAAACATATAAGTCACATTAATTAATTTAATAATTAATTTCTGCTGTCAGAGCAAATAGCGTGTTTTTATGAAACAATAAGTATCAAAAGATTGACACATGTTTAGGTCTGTTTTCAATGTGAAATTAATTCCAACGACCACTATTGGATTTAATGGTAAAAATATATTCTAATTTCACTTTAAACCAAATTAAAAAAAATTATTCTAATAATATAAATAAATTAGATTAAAAAGAGGTTTTGAATTAAAATACAACATTTTACACTATTCATTAAAAAATGAACTTTATCAAAAAGATACCAAAAATTTACACAAAAGTAAATTCTAATGTCCCAATTCTTTATAATAGTTTTATTTGGTCCAAAAGGATGTATAAGAGTGAACAAAACTATATTTAATGACTGTTAGGTCCACAAGGCTGAATACCCCGAGAGGGGGGGGGGTGAATTAGGGTATGCCTAATTAAAAATTAACGCTCGTTCTAATATTGTTTTGCTGTTAAGCAAAACACTCTCTTCTCTCTTTCATGTTGCACAAATTAAAAATAAAGTAAAGCATGCACAGGACACATCAATTTTACTTGGTTCACCGCAAAGGGCTGTGTCCAAGGAGCATACGCCGACAAGTTGCCGGTCGTACCAATTCCACTAAACTTCACTAGCTGTGGATTACAATGTTCGGGCTAGATCACTTCTATGCCCGGGCTCACTGCCTATACAATGTTTAGGGTCAGCTCACTTCTTTCCCAAGGGTCACTCCCTGTTTCCCTCTCTCTGGCTCACTGCCGGTGGAGAGGATCACCTTCTTCCTCTTCCTAAGCTCACTTCTCTTGGAAGGAATCCACTCAGAGTTTATAGACCTGTAGGTCTCTTCATTTTCATGAGTGAATGCATCTTCCTCTGTGTCTAGATGCTCTGTTGAAGTAAAACTTTCACCCGTAGATTAATATCTCTTTACACCGAAGGTATCGGGCAACCTACCAGCTTCCACGCAGTCCGAAAAGCACCACTGGAACAAAACCTTACTTGGCGCGCAAGTCAATCTCGGCGCGCAAGTATCGGCGCGCAAGTTACAATGGGCGCGCAAGTCCTCCTCAGACCCTTGCGCGACTCAAGCCTCCTCAACTCCAAACTTGCGCGACTCTCTTCCTTTTACGCCCAAACCAATATTGGCGTGCAACTACCAACCGGCGCACAACTTCTAACACCGGCGCACAACTTCAACCTCTGGCTCGCAAGTCCCACCCGCACGACCACACACACCCCTTGCGCGACCACCACACCTGCGCGATGGGAGCTCTGATTTCTCAATGTGTTGAACTCCGTTGAGAATGAGGAGGGGTGGTCCATTATTTATAGGCAATCTGACCACCCTGCGCGACGGCGCGCAAGTCACCTGCGCGACCCAGTTTCGGCGCGCAAGTACCCTGTCATTTTAGAAACTTGCGCGACCAACTCCCAAACTTGCGCGAACCTATTTACTTTGCCATATTTTGATCTTATGATCTTGAAAAACATATGGCGCGCAATTTTCCTATAATCCAAGTCCTCGGCGCACAAGTCCCTTTGCCAAAAACACTTTTCTTCATTTGCCGATTTTCAGGCCCAAAAATTTGGCAAACACTGGAAAATGCCGCCACCTTATATCTATTCTTTTGTACCGCCTCCAGATCATCCATTCCATTTATCGACATTCATGAATCAAACATGGATCGTTGAACTCAGCTCTTGAACTCGACATTCCACCATGAAATCCTCTTTGTCAACAAAGTTGTATGTCATCGTTTTGCTTTGTCAACAATCACTACTCAGATGTCAACTTTGTGAACAAACACAATCACCTCAAAAATGCTTCAATGATACCTTGAGGGATTTTTCCCCAACAATGACGGTTCTCCATCAAAAGGCGATAATTGAACCTTTATTGAAAACTAGGGCATATACGCCTAATATTGAATTATTTCCGTATTTTATGCCTTTATCTTTAAATGGATAAATGTAAAAACATTTAAAAACATATATAATCATATTTTAGTTATTTCTATCCATTCCCACCAACACAACGGCTACATGTTAACTACCATTTAAAATAATATTATTTTATTATTAGAGTGCAATGTAAGATTCCCAAGAAACTCGTTGTTGCGTGTTGGGTACGCCATCGAGCATAGCGTCCCCTTTAAAGTCATATTAATATTTTATTCACAAATATGGATAAATATGAAAATTTCATATTCTTTATTTACCTGGGGTGTTACATCCTTCCCCCCTTTTCAGAATTGCGTCCTCGCAATTTTTAAAATTGAGCTTGGAAACATCTTTGAAAGTCCCACATCGGAACAAGAGTCGGTAAAACAATCACTTTAAAAGAATGGGAGAGAAGTACAAATGTCACCCGAGTTAACCCATATGTAGAAAAACATGGACATGGAAGAAAAAGAAAGGGGTCATGTTCTTGAGTTAGAGTGATAGTAAACATGTCTAGGAGAAAGCTAACCATAAGAAAATCACAAACTTGTGATGGGTTAAATGGTATTCGATTCCCCAGTAGGAAAAGTTAATAGACAACATTTTTGTTTTAAGTTAATTTTTATTTAGGAATTTATTCATAAGGAAACATAATCAATTATCATGTTGACTTTCAACTTTTACTAGATTCCTTAATCAAACTCATATTTTTTTCCAAAAGACGAGTATTTAGGGAGACTTTTTTGCATTAAGAGTACTATAATCAACTTCTAGAGAATCGCCTAATCCACCAAAGTGAACTATATACATCCCATGTCTTTAGGCTTTATCCAAAACCAAACCAAAAAAGGTTAGTACGAGGTCAGATAATCCAGAAAAGGATAACCCATTTAAAAGAAATTCTATGCTTAATCTCCAAAATTTATCCAACAAAACCCAAAGTTCAACGAGGACCATCCGATAAACAATTGGCCCATAAAATTATTCAAAGTAAACCAGTATAAGATTTAAACACAAATATTTGAAGGATTTTGTCACATAGTCTTCCTAGTTAAATCGTAACATTTATCTCCAAACAACATCAGCTGTTCCTAAGGTCTCGTATTGAAAAGTAATTAACCTAATCACATATCCTCCATGATAGGTTAATCATTTTCATAAATAACCCAAAATCAACTTACTCTTAATTCATAAAATCATATAACTAAAAAGAATCAGTCTAACTAACCAGAGACTTCACGTAGTCCATTGGTAGGCGATAAATACCAGTCGCCCTTTGGTTGTGGGTTCGATTCCCGCAGCTTTGTCCGACGCGACGGGCAGTCACATGGTCTGCGTGTTGTCCTTTTTCCAAAACTATATAATTCTTAAAACATTCCCCAAAATGAGATAAAATCTCCAAAGATGATCATAACATATTTTAACCTCAAGGTTATCTCATGCCTTTCATTTTCCATCATAACATATAATAACCCATAATTACCTCAAAAGTAAGGATCAAATAAACCCAAATGCTTCTTTATAACTATGTCCACAAATGAAAAGATAACTATTCCTTGAATAAAATTTGCCTATATTAAACATTAGGGTTACACATAATATAAAAAGTCTTCTAATATAACCCCATCATCAAAAGAGACTTAATACTATTAAGAATTTCACCATAACTCTTGAAGCCCTTATATGTTGACATCTTACTCATTCAACATTATTCACGATCCATTAACCATTCTTTTCCAACATATTCCAAAATATCTCTTTCCTACAAAAAAAATCATGAATCATAACCTAAGATTCCCAAATAGGAAAACAATAGTCATGAAATAATACATACCTTTGATTGGTCATTGTCAGTTTCTTCATCCTCAATTGGAATGGCATTAGGTATTGGTAAATGAACATTTGTACGCTCTAGGTGATCCCATTCACGAAACTTCTTCATAGGACATGTGTTTGCATAATGACCATGCACACCACATTTAAATCATTCAATTGATCCCTCAGAAAGAACTTCTTTCCTTTTCCTCGAATCAACTGGATGCTTCCTTTTTCCATGGCATGTTCTTGATTTATGACCTTCATTTTCACATTCAATTGAGTATCTTTTCAGGTTTAGAGTTTTAGAGAATTAGATCATGAAACTTGCATTACATTCCACATTTAAACAAAGTGGATACATAAAAGACAGTATTCATTCTTCCCATCAACAGAAACATAATAAAACATGGATTCTTTCTTGACACATCCTTGACACTATCATCACATCTTGTACATTTCCCTTGACCCGTGAAAAACATTTCAAAAACTTGGGATGAGCATAAAATTCTCCGTAAGGGTTATAAAAATATGGAAAGGAAACATGTGTTCATATATACATAAGAATGAAATCATACTTTACCCATAAAACATAGGCACTTTAACTTACCTCATCAAACCCTGAATAAATCATAGAAATCATAAGACATAAAGATAACTTGAGGCATTCATAACATTCTTACGTAGGGAGTAACCCTCTTGGTTACGTTTGGAATACCCATCATAGTATATTCCCTAAATCTCTTTGTAGAAACCTTAATGTTTCACTCCTTCGCGTTACCCAATGCATTAGAGAGGTATATCGGGCTCACTCGTCCTTATTTTATCACGGAACCACCCGTCTTCATAATAATGCCCAAGAACCTCAACATAATCGTATCAGATAAAACATGCATAAAGGAAACATAACATTTCCACCTTTCAATCACAAGATATCAATACAACACATTGATATAAAAACATTATGGAAACAATTTTCAATAACAAAATTAAAGAAAAGTAAAACATGGTATTTATTTTTCGTTAAAAAATGGTATGTCTTGTAGAAGAAGCTGAAACTCAAATGATGGTCACGGCGGCGGAGAAGTCGTTGTCGCCGCATACATACGACAAAAACATTCCCTATTGTCATTTAGTGAAATGCTTCGTATAAAAAAGATTCCTTTTTGGATAAAGGTAAATGTCAAAGGGGTTTATACACCGTATAAAAGAAGGTTGTGTATAAAACAAAATATGTCTCGATGAATGGAGATTGAGAGAAAGTCCCTTACAAAGACGGTATCCTTGGTTTAAGGATAAATCAATTGAATAATTATGTGGTACAAACGAATACACCAAATATAAGTGGATGTTAAGTGTAAAATAATCAAAGGTAATTCACACATATTCAAAAGATGACATATTCAATAACTACATGTTGAACCCAAAGAAATCGAAATTGGGTTAAGAAGTTCCCTTGACAGCCTAACGGCGTCACATCAAAACGAGTTGATTAGAGATAAAAAAAGGGTATCTCATCACATGGACATAAAATTTACATCAATAAGGATATATGAGAACATATCCCAACATAACAATATGTAATTTAAAAGACCCAACAAAAGAAGTCTTTTAAAAAGAGGTGGGTGAAAGGTTCCCTTACCGACATGGGTATCTTTCGAAACATACACCTCGTGAAAGAAGGACAATACAAAATTGATGTAAATACTCATAAAAGAATGTATATTACACAATGAATAAAATAATGGGCAGTACATACACCACTCAAAGGAAATTGTGGAAAATGTAGCATAAATCTCACGGGAATAAAAGTGAAATGAAAAATCCTTTACGAAAACTCGGCAGCCTAACGGCGCCACATAAAACTTCCAAAATGGTTTGATGAGAGAGAATAGGGTCTCTAATCAGATGAAAATAAAAATTACAGTAAGATTAATATAAAAGAACATCCCAATAACAATAAATATGAGATTTAAAAGGAATGACATAAAAGAGTGTACTTAAAAAGAAAGAGTGGAGTAGGATCCCTTACCTCGGGTCCGACATGACTCGATCATTCTTTAACATCCTGAATAATAAACTTGAGTTAATTTCCACATTATTAAGAACCTTTTTCTAGTTCATTATTACTTTTAGATAACTTATTGTCGTGTTATAAACATTATGTAATCATTTAAGTTAATAATGTTTGTTTTGTCGATATTTGGTTCTTAAGTCGAAAGTGGACTTCATACAATTACATGATGTTCGTGTGTTTAAAAGTTCATTATATCCAGAATTATATTCATGATTTGGATATAATATATATAATATATATCCAGAATATACATGTATTTATAATATTACATAATCATTTAGAGGTAAGAAATGAAATGTACCGTTCATGGAGACGGTAAGCCGTACGTACGCATGAACGCTACTTTCATTTCTATGTCATATTAATGGAATTAAAACTAAATGAGAGGTATGTATATTTTAATTCCAGAATTATATTCATCATTTATATGTATCATTCATCATATATATCCATTATATACATGTACTTATAATAGTACATTACATTTGGGGATAAGAAATGAAATGCACCGTTCATGGAGACGGTAAGCCGTACGTACGCATGAACGCTACATTCATTTCTATTTCATATTTTTATGGAATGTAATATTAATGATATAGAGGTATATTATAATTTCAGTATAACATGATATATAATAACTTTAAATCCATCCTTTATACGTCCCACATATGGCATTAACGAATCACATCACTTTGAGGGGGCGGTAGTCCGCACTTCCTTAAATGAAGATATCGCGTTTACCCATAGTGGAAACCATAAAGGTATGCCCAAAATGAAAAATAAAGAAGATTAAAGAAAACATAAACATATTATATATCATATATAAATATATTGTCATCTTAATTGCCAACTTTGAAGGTGTTAAAATAATGTTGAACAATCATCATTTCGGGAGGCCGAAATTTGCCATCCACGGAAACAGTATGTTCTTTAACCATTAGATGTAGGTGTGTGAAAGTGTAGCTCGAATCCTTCTAATAACAACACCCAAGTATATTTATGATAATAGAGTTGTTAGAAAAGAAATAAATAAAAAGATTTTAGGGGGTTGGAGAAGCAAAATAAAACAAAAGGACTCAAGTGAAGACATTACCTTAAAATCGGGTAACTCCCTTTGGTTTGAGCTCAAAGGATTCCTTGGGAAGACTTCTGCCCAAAGTTAGGCTTCAATGAGTAAGAGAGGGAAGTGGAGAGACAAAATGGGCAATGTTTGGCCGAGCCAAAGGCTTTGGGATTGTGGGTAAGGAGGTAGAGGTGGGGGCCTTTTATAAGAGGAGAGGAGGGGCACTCTTGGAAGGTAAAGAAATGTCACTTTATTTTAAAATGGTATTCGGATTTAAGAGGTCCCAAATTAATGTGTTTCGAGGATAAAGTATTAAGGGTTCTAAATACACTCATCCAATAGGTTTTGGACATGTTTAGGTCTTAGATATTACAGTATATTTCCATTTTATTTAAATCATTAAATAATGAGGTCATCGCTGCATTTTCATGATGTCATAAATAATTTAATTTATATAATGTATAAAAATTATAAAAAACTACTATTATATAGGAAATTGTTTTATATTTCCAATGAATATTTATAGTCAAAAATCTGATTTGTATAACCCCATGTAAAAATTGTTTTAGTAAAACATTTCATTTTTGTATCATTTTTACTTTAACTTTAAATAAAAAGATATTACTGTCATTTTCCAACAAATGTAGCTTCATGGGGTCCCCAAGTTGACCCATGGGTTTTCTTGGTCGGCCATGACTTATCCAATGAGGTTAGGACATGTTTCAAGTTCATTTCCTATTATTAATACATTATTTTTACCTTAAACTACACTAATTACCTCTAATCGAGATTAAAAACTTAATAAGTTACTATTCACCAAAAAATTATTATTATCCCATTGAACCAAATTTTACTTCTTAATGACAACCATGTATATTGGATTTTTTAAATTAAAAACACAAAGATGGCAAAATTTCATTTAAACGGAAAAATCAGTTTTTATAAGTACCACTTAGTGGTTTCACTATTCATCAAAAATTTACGTTTTTCAGAAAAATCCCAAAAATTCACCCTAAGCTATATTTGATATTCCGAATTCAAAAATGAAGTCTATTTTACAAAATTAAAAACATATAAGTCACATTAATTAATTTAAAAATTAATTCCCACTGTCATAGCAAATAGCGTGTTTTTATGAAACAATAAGTATCAAAAGATTGACACTAGTTTAAGTCTGTTTTCAAAGTGAAATTAATTCCAATGACCACTATTGGATTTAATGGTAAAAATATAATCTAATTTCACTTTAAAACCAATTCAGAATATAATCTAATCATATAAATAAATTATATTAAAAAGATGTTTTGAATTAAAATACAACATTTTATACTATTCATTAAAAAAATGAACTTTATCAGAAATATACCAAAAATTTACACAAAGTAAATTTTGATGTCCCAATTCTTAAGAAGAGTTTTATTTGGTCCAAAAGGATGTATAAGAGTGAAGAAAACTATATTTAATGACGGTTCTCCATCAAAAGGCGATAAGTGAACCTTTAGTGAAAACTAGGGCATATACGCCTAAAATTGAATTCTTGCCGTATTTTATGCCTTTATATTTTATTGGATAAATGTAAAAACATTTAAAAACATATATAATCCTATTTTAGTTATTTCTATCCATTCCCACCAATACAACAGCTACTTGTTAACTACCATTTAAAATAATATTATTTTATTATTAGAGTGCAACGTAAGATTCCCAAGAAACTCGTTGTTGCGTGTTGGGTACGCCATCGAGCATAGCGTCCCCTTTAAAGTCATATTAATATTTTATTCACAAATATGGATAAATATGAAAATTTCATATTCTTCATTTACCTGGGGTGTTACATCCTTCCCCCCTTTTGGGAATTGCGTCCTCGCAATTTTTAAAATTGAGCTTGGAAACATCTTTGAAAGTCCCACATCGGAACAAGAGTCTGTAAAACAATCAGTTTAAAAGAATGGGAGAGAAGAACAAATGTCACCCGAGTTAACCCATATGTAGAAAAACATGGACATGGAAGAAAAAGAAAAGGGTCATGTTCTTGAGGGAGAGTGATAGTAAACATGTCTAGGAGAAAGTTAACCATAAGAAAATCACAAACTTGTGATGGGTTAAATGGTATTCTATTCCCCAGTAGGAAAAGTTAATAGACAACATTTTTGTTTTAAGTTGCTTTTTATTTAGGAATTTATTCATAAGGAAACATAATCACTTATCATGTTGACTTTCAAATTTTACTAGATTCCTTAATCAAACTCATTTTTTTTTCAGAAGACGAGTATTTAGGGAGACTTGTTCGCATTAAGAGTACTATAATCAACTTCTAGAGAATCACCTAATCCACCAAAGAGAACTATATACATACCATGTCTTTAGGCTTTAACGAAAACCAAAAAAAAAGGTTAGTACACGGTCAGATAATCCAGAAAAGGATAACCCATTAAAAAGAAAATCTATGCTTAATCTCCAAAATTTGTCCAACAAAACCCAAAGTTCAACGAGGACCATCCGATAAACAATTGGTCCATAAAATTATTCAAAGTAAACCAATCTAAGGTTGAAACCCAAATATTTGAAGGATTTAGTCACATAGTCTTCCAAGTTAAATCGTAACATTTATCTCCAAACAACATCAGATGCTTCTAAAGTCTCGTATTGAAAAGTAATTAACCTAAACACATATCCTCAATGATAGGTTAATCATTTTCATAAATAACCCAAAATCAACTTACTATTAATTCATAAAATCATATAACTAAAAAGATTCAGTCAAACTAACCAGGGACTTCACGTAGTCCAGTGGTAGGCGATAAATACCAGTCACACTTTGGTTGTGGGTTCGATTCCCATAGCTTTGTCCTACGCGACGGGTAGTCACATGGTCTGTGTGTTGTCCTTTTTCCGAAACTATATAATTCTTAAAACATTCCCCAAAATGAGATAAAATCCTCAAAGATGATCATAACATATTTTATCCTCAAGTTTATCTCATGCCTTTAATTTTCCATCATAACATATAATAACCCATAATTACCTCAAAAGTAAGGATCATATAAACCCAAATGGTTCTTTATAACTATGTCCACAAATGAAAAGATAACTATTCCTTGAATAAAATTTTCCTATATTAAACATCAGGGTTACACATAATATAAAAAGTCTTCTGAAGTAACCCCATCATCAAAAGAGACTTAATACTCTTAAGAATTTCACCATAACTCATGAAGCCCTTATATGTTGACATCTTACTCATTCAACATTCTTCATGACCCATTAACCATTCCTTTCCAACTTATTCCGAAATACCTCTTTCCTACAAAAAAAATCATGAATCATATCCTAAGATTCCAAAATAGGAAAACAATAGTCATGAAATAATACATACCTTTGATTGGTCATTGTCAGTTTCTTCATCCTCAATCGGAATGGAATTAGGTATTGGTAAACGAACATTTGTACGCTCTAGGTGATCCCATTCATGAAAAATCTTCATTGGACATGTTTTTGCATAATGACCATTCACAACACATTTAAAACATTCAATCGATCCCTCAGAAAGAACTTCTTTCCCTTTCCTCTAGTCAACTGGATGATTCCTTTTTCCATGGAAGGTTCTTGCTTTATGAACTTCATTTCCACATCTATAGAATATTTCTATCCCTTTGAAACATTTTTATAGGTGTTTCATTCCACATCTTTGACACATAGGTATTTGAACACACTTACCTTTATGATTACTACTAGTAATTTCGTAGGGATTTGTTTCTCTCATATTTGTTGCCTTAGAGAAATCACCAAGGTTTAGGTGGTCAATCATGACTCCAGATAGTTGGTTGAGGATAATCACAAGAGTTCCCATTAAATATCCCATATCATTCAGTTGCTTGCTCAAAAAAACTATCACAGTTTCCTTCACATCCACTGTTACTTTGGTGCCTGCTAGATTCCTCCATTTACTAAAACCAAAAAGGTCAGTGTGAGTATATCAAAAAAACCATCAAGTACTAATGAGGAAGGTAAAAACTAAGATATACTTACTCAATCACTTTATCTAAAACTAGGACTCTTTCTGAAATCATAACCATTATGGTAATGTCACTTATGCTTAAAGAATACCTTAACCTCTAAAGTTATCTAAACCGACCTCTGATACCAACTATAAGGCCCAATCCTTAAACCTTACATAATCTTGAGTTCTTACAAGATTACACATTGAGGATATTTTCAGGTTTAGAGTTTTAGAGAATTATATCATGAAACATGCATTACTTTCCAGATTTAAACAAATTGGTTACATAAAAGACAGTATTCATTCTTCCCATCAACGGAAACATAATAAAACATGGATTCTTTCTTGACACATCATTGACACTATCATCACATCTTGTACTTTTTCCTTGACCTATGAAAAACATTTCAAAAACATGGGATGAGCATAAAAAGCTCAGTAAGGGTTATAAAAATATGGAAAGGAAACATGAGTTCATATATACATAAGAATGAAATCATAATTTACCCATAAAACATAGGCACTTTAACATACCTCATCAAACCATGAATAAATCATAGAAATTATAAGACATAAAGGTAACATGAGGCATTCATAACATTATTACGTAGGGAGTAACCCTCTTGGTTACGTTTGGAATACCCATCACAGTATATACCCTAAATCACTTCGGAGAAACCTTAACGTTTCACTCCTTTGCGCTACCCAATGCATTGGAGAGCTATATCGGGCTCACCCGCCCTTAGTTTATCACGGAACCACCTGTCTTCATAATAATTCCCAAGAACCTCAACATAATCGTATCACATAAAACATGCATAAAGGAAACATAACATTTCCACCTTTCAATCACAAGATATCAATACAACCCATAGATATAAAAACATTATGAAAACAATTTTCAATACCAAAATTAGAGAAAATTAAAACATGGTATTTATTTTTTCTTTAAAAAAAGGTATGGCTTGTAGAAGAAGCTGAAACTCAAATGATGGTCACGGCGGCTGAGAAGTTTTTGTCGCCGCATACGTACTGCAAAAACATTCCCTATTGTCGTTTAGTAAAACGCTTCGTATAAAAAATATTCCTTTTTGGATAAACGTAAAAGTCAAAGGGGTTTATACACCGTATAAAAGAAGGTTGTGTATAAAACAATATATGTATCGATGAATGGAGATTGAGACAAAGTCCCTTACAAAGATGGTATCCTTGGTTTAAGGATAAATCAATTGAATAATTATGTGGGACAAAGGAATACACCAAATATAAGTGGATATTAAGTGTAAAATAATCAAAGGTAATTCACACATATTCAAAAGATGACATATTCAATAAATACATGTTGAACCCAAATAAATCGAAATTGGGTTAAGAAGTTCCCTTGACAGCCTAATGGCGTCACATCAAAACGAGTTGATTAGAGATAAAAAAAGGTTATCTCATCACATGGACATAAAATTTATATCAATAAGGATATATGAGAACATATCCCACCATAACAATATGTAATTTAAAAGACCCAACAAAAGAAGTCTTTTAAAAAGAGGATGGTGAAAGGTTCCCTTACCGACATGGGTATCTTTCAAAACATACACCTCGTGAAAGAAGGAAAATACAACATTGATGTAAATACTCATAAAAGAAATTATATTACACAATGAATAAAATAATGGTCAGTACATACACCACTCAATGGAAATTGTGGAAAATGTAGCATAAATCTCACAGGAATAAAAGTGAGATGAAAAATCCTTTACGAAAACTCGGCAGCCTAACGGAGCCACATAAAACTTCCGAAATGGATTGATGAGAGAGAATAGGGTCTCTCATCACATGAAAATAAAAATTACAGTAAGATTAATATAAAAGAACATTCCAATAAAAAGAAATATGAGATTTAAAAGGAATGACATAAAAGAGTGTACTTAAGAAGAAAGAGTGGAGTAGGATCCCTTACCTCGGGTTCGACTTGACTCGATCGTTCTTTAACATCCTGAATAATAAACTTGAGTTATTTTCCACTTTATTAAGAACCTTTTTCTAGTTCATTATTCCTTTTAGATAACTTATTTCCGTGTTATAAACATTATGTAATCATTTAAGTTAATAATGTTTGTTTTGTCGATATTTGGTTCTTAAGTCGAAAGTGGACTTCTTATAATTACATGTTGTTCGTGTGGTCAAATGTTCATTATATCCAGAATTATATTCATGATTTGGATATCATATATATCATATATATCCAGAATATACATGTATTTATAATATTACATAATCATTTATAGGAAATAAATGAAATGCACCGTTCATGGAGACGGTAAGCCGTACGTACACATGAACGCTACTTTCATTTCTATGTCATATTAATGGAATTAAAAATAAATGAGAGGTATGTATATTTTAATTCCAGAATTATATTCAACATTTAGATGTATCATTCAACATATATATCCATTATATACATGTACTTATAATAGTACATTACATTTGGGGATAAGAAATGAAATGCACCGTTCATGGAGACGGTAAGCCGTACGTACGCATGATCGCTACTTTCATTTCTATTTCATATTTTTATTGAATGTAATAATAATGATATAGAGGTATATTATAATTGCAGTATAAAATAATATATAATAACTTTAAATCCATCCTTTATACTTCCCACATATGGCATTAACGAATCACATCACTTTGAGGGGGCAGTAGTCCGCACTTCCTTAAATGAAGATATCGCGTTTAACCATAGTGGAAACCATAAAGGTATGCCCAAAATGAAAAATACAGAAGCATAAAGAAAACATAAAAATATTATATATTATATATAAATATAGTTTCATATTAATGGACACCTTTGAAGGTGTTAAAATAATGTTAAACAATCATCGTTTCGGGAGGCCGAAATTCGCCATCCACGGAAATAGTATGTTCTTTAAGAATTATATGTCGGTGTGTGAAAGTGTAGCTCGAATAATTCTAATAACAACATCCTAGTATATTTATGATACTGGATTTGTTACAAAATAAATGAATAAAAAGAGTTTAGGGGGTTGGAGAAGCAAAATAAAACAAAAGGACTCAAGTGAAGACATTACCTTAAAATCGGGTAACTCCCTTTGGTTTGAGCTCAAAGGCTTCCTTGAGAAGACTTATGCACAAAGTTAGGCTTCAAGGAGTAAGAGAGGGAAGTGGAGAGACAAAATGGGCAGAGGTTGGCCGAGCCAAAGGCTTTGGGAGTGTGGGTAAGGAGGTAGAGGTGGGAGCCTTTTATAAGAGGAGAGGAGGGGCACTCTTGGAAGGTAAAGAAATGTCACTTTATTTTAAAATGGTATTCGGATTTAAGAGGTCCCAAATTGATGTGTTTCGAGGATAAGGTGATAAGGGTTCGAAATCCACTCATAAAATAGGTTTTGGACATGTTTAGGTCTTATATATTACATTATATTTCCATTTTATTTAAATCATTAAATAATGAGGTCATCGCTGCATTATCATGATGTCAAAAATAATTTAATTTATTTAATGTCTAAAAATTATAAAAAAATACTATTATGTAGTAAATAGTTTTATATTTCCAAATAATATTTATAGTAAAAAATATGATTTTTATAACCCCATGTAAAAATTGTTTTAGTAAAACATTTCATTTTTGTCTCATTTTTACTTTAACATTAAATAAAAAGAGATTAATGTCATTTTCCAACCAAAGTGCCTTCATGGGGTCCCCAAGTTGACCCATGGGTTATCTTGGTCGACCATGAAATATCCAATGAGGTTAGGACATGTTTCAAGTTCATTTCATGTTATTAAAATATTATTTTTCCCTTAAACTACACTAATTACCTCTAATCGTGATTAAAAACTTAATAAGTTACTATTCACCAAAAAATTATTTTTATCCCATCGAACCACATTTTACTTTTTAATGACAACCATGTATGTCAAATTTTTGAAATTCGAAACACAAATTGGCAAAGTTTCATTTAAACGGAAAAATCAGTTTTTATAAGTACCACTTATTGGTTTCACTATTCATCAAAAATTGATGTTTTTCAGAAAAATCCCAAAAATTCACCCTAAGCTATATTTGATATTCCGAACTCAAAAATTAAGTCTATTTTACAAAATTAAAATCATATAAGTCACATTAATTAATTTAAAAATTAATTCCCGCTGTCAAAGAAAATAGCGTGTTTTTATGAAACAATAAGTATCAAAATATTGACACTAGTTTAAGTCTGTTTTCAAAGTGAAATTAATTTCAACGACCACTATTGGATTTAATGGTAAAAATATATTCTAATTTCACTTTAAACCCAATTCAAAAAATAATCTAATCATATAAATAAATTATATTAAAAAGAGTTTTTCAATTAAAATACAACATTTTACACTATTCATTAAAAAATGAACTTTATCAGAAAGATACCAAAAATTTACACAAAGTAAATTCTGATGTCCCAATTATTAAGAAGAGTTTTATTTTGTCCAAAAGGATGTATAAGAGTGAACAAAACTATATTTAATGATGGTTCTCCATCAAAAGGCGATAAGTGAACCTTTAGTGAAAACTAAGGCATATACGCCTAAAATTGAATTCTTTCCGTATTTTATGCCTTTATCTTTTATTGGATAAATGTAAAAACATTTAAAAACATATATAATCATATTTTAGATATTTCTATCCATTCCCGCCAATAAAACGGCTACATGTTAACTACCATTTAAAATAATATTATTTTATTATTGGAGTGCAACGTAAGATTCCCAAAAACTCGTTGTTGCGTGTTGGGTACGCCATCGAGCATAGTGTCCCCTTTAAAGTCATATTAATATTTTATTCAAAAATATGGATAAATATGAAAATTCCATATTCTTTATTTACCTGTGGTGTTACATATGAAGATACAAATAGATTATATAGAAGAATTTGGTTTCAATATTAGAAGCTAAAGAATATTATTAGAAGACATTAATGAGAAGAAAAACAAAAAAAATAACCACCACATGAAGCTCTACACCCAATTGAATTAAAGAGGAATGTTCTGCTCAAAGGTCTTCCTTACTATAGGTAATCAGTTTTTTCATATCTATTTCTATGCAAAGTTAATGAGGCAAAAAATGATACCTCTTTTGTATTTATATTCTATAGGATAAAATGATTATCATTTATATCTATCAACACCCACCCATATCTTTATTACGATGGGTATAGTGTCCATTATCCAAGAAGTTGTTAATTATAAAAACAACCAAAAGATAATGTGAGAGTGGGGATTAATACATCTCACAATGCCAGTAATGGTTTACTTATTCTACTCAGTTATATGGACTGTCGTATGGATGATATTTTTGTTGGTACACTCATTACATAGCCATTTAATTTTGTCAAAAAAATTATATAAGCAGGTATTCCTTTCTAGTTTATTTATTTGTAAAACATTTAACAATTAATGAAAAAATGTATGAACTGATGGATCATATCACAGATAGAGAAAAATAAGGGTTACAAGGGAAGGTTGAATCAAAAAAATCATAAAGATCAACCTATCAATAAAAAATATATTCAGAAAGTAACATTACCCCACCCCTTAAATTTCAATATTTACTAGCATTACATGTTCTTGAAGACAAATTTTTTTTAAAATAGTAATATTTTCCTCATTTATTTTGAATAAAAACATACAAGGAGGTTCTTATAGACTTTCTCTATATAGACAATTTTTATAAAGTCATCAAGCATGATTGTATAGGAGTATGAATTGTAATTATATACATGAGGTTTGTTTTAAAAAAATATGTATTTGAAAATATAGTATGTTAATTATAATTAAATTTTATTCATTTTTTTTTGAGCATATATATTATAACTATTTGAAGGGAAACCCCTCTGAACAAAAATTTGGACACATTAGTCCAGAAATCACTTACAAACAAACATTATGATTGAGAGAAATAGAATATTAGGTATTACTGGAAAAATTAGCCACAATGTATGAAAATAAACATAAAGATAAAAAATTATTAATACTCATGATGTTGGAGTAAAAATCTATATTTCAGTCATATAAAATATATTTTATATCCATTAATTTCTTATTAAATATTCTTTTTGAGGAACATTTGTTTCTTATTTCAATCTATTTTGATCCTCCAAATATTATTTTTTTAATTTCTGTGCATGGTTACCAAAAAAATCAACAACATGTGATGAAATTTATCAATTTTTAATGTACTACAAGGATCATTTTTCAAATAAACACACTGTTATAAATTAATATAATGTTTTTAATGAAGATTGTTTTATAATACATAAGTGTTCAAATATAATCAAAATCATGGAATGAGGGTTTTCCAGGAGCATTATAAGCCTAAAAATATCTACAAGTTCATAATTATTATGGTATATATAATAATATTTAACTATTAAAACATATATGAAAACAAATTTCTCTTTTTATCACTAATTTATTGTTTCTAAAACAGACTATTAGAAAATATTTTGGTTATTATGCATGAAATTTTATTAATTATGTGATTTTAAATCATTAAACTAGAATCCCAAAAGAGACATTTTTATGATAATTCCAATTCATTTAATATATTTCTAAATATGTTCTTTAATTATACTTTTCTAGTAGAACTGGTTCTTTCAATCGTCATTTTCTTCCAAAGTGGAAATACATTTGTTTATAAATTAATAAGTAGAATACATAGTGTCCTAATATATATGGACTTCATAAATAGATGATTTCTTATAACTTATTTAGTCATTTTCAAATCATTTTATCGACTTTTTTAGTTAATTTCCGTATTTTTATATTTTAAAAGAGAAAAAAATGATTCGGAGAAGAAACAGCTGTAGATAAAGTATTCAATAGGGATGATTCAATAATTTACTATAGACATACATCCAACATTGTGATTCACTCATGATAATGAACATTTATTATAATTCTACAATGCATTAAACATTATAGGTTATCAAATGGAAAATATTCTCCTGTAGAAATTTTTACATAGTTCATCTTCATTAATTTATTATTATGAATCACTACAACAATATTGCTAGAAAAATGGGAATTTTGAATGCATTCCAGAAATACCAGGTATGGTGTTATGGATATGAATCAACAAAACCTCAATCAAATACACAATTTTCTTGGTATGAAATTATATTAATGTTTTCAATTATGACTTTTCATTTTATTTTAAAACACATGTTACAAAATCAAAATTGTGGAAAATCATTCAGCTTGTTTTAATTATTTATAAAAATGATCCATTGTAAGGCATTTTTGATGTATTGAAATCAACCACACCTCAATACAATGAATGATTTACATGGAATGAATCTAAGTGTCTGTTTTCAGTTTAAAATTTACACATTGGTTCAAAACACATGTCATATAATCCATTGAGATAAAATGAATTCATTTTTTTAATACCTTAAGAAAATGATCCATAAGTCATTTGTGATTTAAGAAATTAGGTATATATAAATTGGATGAATAATGTGACTTATATGAATCAGTAATCTTATTTTCAGGTTAGAAACTTCATTTTAGGTAAAAAAGTTTATCACCCATTCAAAACCTAGATACCATGTTTAGGATTATGTGATATATTAAGAAAAAAAATAATTCATTAATTTTTTTTGTATAGGAATACCACACTTGAATCTGACATATTTTGTGACTAATATGAATCAATCTTTGTGTTTTTATTTGAAATTGACAATTTTCATTAAAACACATGCCATATACTCAAAAATGAGTAATGTCATTCAGACATTTTTGATACTTTGAGATAGAAATCCATATGTTTTTTGTTATGTATCTGAATTAGGAACAACTAAATGTAAAATATGGTGTGATCGGTATGACATGAAGTTCCTGTCATCAATTCTGAAAAAAATTAAGTTAAAATTATGTATCACTCCCCGAAAACCAATCAAAACTCCCATATTGAATTGATACATTAGCATAATGATCTTTAAGTAATTTTGGACTTGACTGAATACATTTTACATCAATCTAACATATAATGTACATATTATGACTCGAAGTGTGTTTTTTTATTTCAAATTGATATTTTATTTCAAAACACACACCTCATACTCAATACCAAAAAAATTGTTTTAATTTTTCATGAAAATGATCCCAAATTCATTTTTATGTATAGGAATTAGGCTCATATCAATTGGATACACAATGTGATCGGTAAGACCAAACGTTTGTGTTATCAGTTTAAAATGGTAATTTTATTTAAAAACAAGTTTAACTCATTGAAATCCATAAAAAAGATTGTATTGTTATGATACAATTGTTAAATGATCCTGGCGAAATTGGTGACATGTAGGAATTAATCATCCATTAATTTGACACAATATGTGGCTGATATGACTAAAAGTTTGTTTTTTCCTTTAAAATTTCAATTTTAGTTCAACACACACAGACCACATACTCAAAACTAAGAAAAAAATTGATATAATTTTGAAACTATATACAAATGACAAATACGTAATTTGTGATGTATAGGAATTAGACACACCAAATTCCGAAACATGGTATGTTTGGTATGACACGATGTGATGATTTTAGATAAAAATTTTCGTTTTTTAAAAAACATGTGTCACTACCGAAATACACTGAAAACATACTCAAATTGTCCTCATACATGAAGAAGAAATAATTAATTCATCTATGATACCAAGGAATCAACAACATTTCAATATGATATGCAGTGCGATAGGTAAGACTCAATGGTTCTATCTTTATTTAAAATTTACCTTTTAGTTACAAATGCATTCCATATAATCAAAACTAGGAAAATACATTCATATTTTCATGATATATTAGAAAAAATATGCATAAGTCATTTTTCTAAATATAAGAGTCAACCTCATATCAATTTGACACATATTGTGACTATTTTGAATCAAGGCATTTATTTTATTTTTCATTTTTAATAAAAAACATATGAAACATACTCAAAGATGAGAAATAAAATTAAGATTGTATTGTTACAATATGACAATTATTATTATTATGTAATTTATGACATGTATGAATCAAATAAACATAAATCTGAGACATAGTGTGACCGGTATGAATATAAGTGTTTATTATTATTTAAATTTGACTTGTTATTCAAAACAGACACCACATAAACAAAACTAACAAAACACATTCCAATTATTTTGAAAATTTATAACAATAACATATAAGACAATTGTGACATGTATGAATCATTTTCACCTAAATATGATTCATTTTGTGATCGATATGACTTAAAATCTATGGTTTTAGTTTAAAATTGACATTTTTTATCAAAACACACATTACATAAATCATTTGTGCCTTTTTTAAATCAAACACTACTCAATCGGATACATAGTGTGCCCAATATGACTAAATGTGTATGTTTTCAGTTTAATATTGACATTTTAGTTCAAATAACATTTCATATACATAAAAACAAGAAAAAACATTCATATTATTTTTTTGAATTAGGAATATGATCCAAAATACATATGTGATGTGTAGGAATCAGCTCCACCTCAAACAGATACATGATTTGACCATTATGAATCAAAAATCATGGATTCAATTTAATGATTAAATTTTATTATATTTTTATTTTATATTTTTGTTGAATTTATTTTATTTATAATATTAGTTACATAAAAATTGTTTTCTTATATAGGTGATCTCTTTTACTCGGGTTGGGGTGGTTTGTTTGAAAAAATGATATCATGACCATGATTTTTGATAGGAAATCAAGGTCCAAAGATAATGAAACATCTATTTTTTTAATATTTTTGAAAAATTGTACTCAATAATGAAATTAAGAAAACAAATATGATTGGAAAATATATAGTATATATATATATTTTTGTGTTTTTTTGTGTGTAAATCTTATTTAATTTAAAGTTTTTATTTTCTGTTGTAGGGTATTGTAATTTCAGTAGAACACTATAACCTTTTAGGTTTTATCAGTGAAATTTATAGTGCTGATAAATGTACCATTTATCTGCCTTAAACTATAACTAACTATCATAGATAAAGAATCCCCTTTTTCATTTATTTTTTTAGAACTGAAAAAAGGACCATTAATCAGTGCTATCATTAGCACTGATAAATTGGACCCCCATTAATTGGTTATTAGAAAATTATTTCATTATGAGAATTAATAGAAGGATTTTATAGAGATGATACAAGGGGGATCTCTTATATAAATATAAGTGAAACGCACAGCCGATTGTCGCCTATCGACCGGTCAAAGTTCCAGTGCTCTGCTAATGTGTATAGCAGCACTCGGGTCGAATCCTCGACGATGATACTTTGAAATAGTCGTCTGTTTTTAGTTGATTGTATTCTGATGGGGGGTTTTGATTGCAGAGCTTCATTTAAATGACTAATTGATTCTGATTGATTTAAAAAATTGATAAATATTGGGGTGATTTCATTATTTGGGAGTTAAGCATGTGATATCCTTGAGCCTTACTTTGTATTGCATTAAATTAACACCAATGTCATAAGTTGATGTTGATTGGAATTCCTAGGTGTTATGGCTTTAATCGAAGCCTTATCATAACTTAGGGTTCTAATATCAATAAAAACATATTTATGGTAGTGTATTTATGGTCCCAATAATCCATGGAAACCACATGTTAAACAAAACATATCATTAATCCATGACATATTAAGTTTAACATACACAATATTAATTTAAACAATACTCATCGAGCAAAACTCTCAATCACTTAACATCCCTGAATTATAATTCACCCAAATTAGAGATTTAATCAGCCATTTGGGTGTTTAATATTCTGGTTATAATAATTATGATGATAAATTAAGAATAGAAGAAAAAGAAAGGGATTAGAAAAGAGTGGTACGTCAAACACACACACACGAACAATGATGATAATTAAAAACAAACTTTCGATTGAATGAGGAAGAAAAATAAGTGAAGGTGAATCAACTTAATTTAAAATATTTTAAGAACATAAATATGAAACTACAGAAGGTTGAGGAGAATAAGAAATATTGAAGAAGAAACTTGCATTAAAACAGAATTACAAAAGAAAGGACTTACAAAATTACAAAAATGAGTAACACAAAAGTAAGTGAAAACAAAGAGAGGAGGAAAGGTCTCTCAAGTAAAAACATGAGTACGTAAGGTCCTCCCAATCCTTTTTCAGGGCTTTGGTCGTTCCAATATGTTCTCCTATCCTCTGAAATGCCAACCCCTCTCAAGGAGAGAAGGAGAGAGTATTTATAGCCCAAGGAGTGGACTGTTTGAATTCCCAATTTTTCACTCCACTTGCATCGCCAATTAAGCTATTCAGATAGCCGAATATCCAAATTTCTCCTTCTTAAAAGTTGTAGATAATAAAGTTGTATGACTACTCTAAATATTTGGAGGCATTTAGACAAGTGGAGCCAATGTTATGGTGGTTTTAATAAACAAAGGTAAACTGTCCATTTCTATCCATGATTTTTCGATGTGCAAAATGTGAATGGATTTTGGAACAGTAAGATGCCTTTAAATCCGAATTACTTCTTCAAAAAAGTCGGCCGCCTATATCCAATCTTTTATACTGAAAAATCTCAGCTCTATTTTATGTTTACATCATTATATATGTCATGAATACTATAATGATTTTATTTTTCTCAGCCAGAATGGTGGGCTGGACTTGAAAGCCTCATTTGGGCCCCTTGTACTTGGATTTGGGACTTGAAATTTTTATCCACAATTAAATGTAGTGTACGCCAAATTATAGTGGTGATTTAATGTTTTTGGACTTCTGGAATGATCCCAGTAAATCAATATTCAAGGCTGGTCGAGTTTGATCACAGATTCGTTGGTCTTGTTTGTGAGGACCATATGACCCTTCAAATGGCAGAATTCGCTCATGGTACCTTCTAATGAAATGTTGTATATGGAAAGGAGAATCCTACAAAACAAGAACCACATAATTGGGATCAGTATAGTGATAGTTATTATTAAAACATTAAACTGACTCAATTTGACTACTTCTAAAAATGCTCAAAAATTATACTTAATATTAAAACAATAATATTTCACACAAATTATGCACATTTCATATAAAATAAGTTAAGGGAGTATATATAATAAGACATGAAAATATTAACAATATCAACTCGCCCACACTTAATTTTGTGCATTTCCTCATGTGTAACAAATATAAAAACATGACAAAATCATTTTTACTCACCAACAGATAATAAAATTTTGTTTTCTCCAATAAGGGGAAGTTTAGACTACTTCACTCATCCATTTTGAATTCCAAAACAATTTTTTACAGAAACAATGTTCCAAAACTAATTCATTTTTTCATGCTCAAATTTAGAAATGGAGAATGTTGACACTCAAAACTCACACCTCTCAAGATGATAAAATTAATTTGGGGAGGTTCACTCTTTCACCAACCAAAAGTGAAAATCATAGAGTTTGTAAGAGCTCCCGTCTTCCACTACCTATACAAAGTGCTCAAAAAGAAAGAGGTCTTTTGAAGGGGGTTTTCTTATGGCAATGGGATGGTAGGAATATAATGTCCAAGAGAGAGAATAAGAGGGTTAAAATACCAACATAGAAAAACAATGCACGTTTTTTTTTAAATAAAACATGGAAGGAAATGAAAACACATATTTACAAGGGAATGATTGTGTGAAGAAAGAAACAATAGAGGAAGAAAATATGAAGGTAATGAGAAGATCGAATATATACTAAATAAAAAACTTCTCCCAATAAGAATATAATGCATGTGTTCTTTTTTTCATATTCTTATTTTTCTTTGTTTTTTCGAATGTTGACCTTGAAACAGATCTCACACTCATATCCCAACCCATGTTTGATCTCCTCACGACACTATTTGTAATAGTTATAACATGATCAAAGGTTGAGGAAGAGTGATTTTTGACCTACCTAAGACACAACCCATTTTTTCATTTTTTTTGTGCTTTTTTTTTGATTTTTTTTGAACACTTTTCAATATCCTTTGTACAATACGATCCCAAATCCCACTGAATGAAAACCTCCCCCACACTAAAATGGATGCTTTCCCTCAAGCATATGATAACACACTAATAAGTAAGGAAATAATACCCAAAAATGAAATCCATTCCCCCACACTTAAATTTAAAAAACTTATGCAATGAAAATCCATGTTGATATTGGGTGGGATAAGGTATTGGGCTTTTAATGTGTCTATCAAAGAAAAGGTTTTAATAGGCTCTAATGGGGTTTCAAAAGAAGGATTAATGTAAGGGAAATGGGAGGCTATTTGGCTATTGTGATTCTCATGCGGTTCAGAAAATGCCTCTTTCATATTAATACACACTGAGGTAGGAAATTCAGCTCGAAGGTCCAAAAACTCAAGACTCACAAATGGGGGGTGAAAAGACACATTTTGAAAATATGGCCATAGGTGGCCTTGGAATGAAAGAAAATGTTTGTTCCTCACGATCCGGGAAAAAAAATTTCCAAACCAAAAATTGAGCAGTCAAAATGTTAATTTTGACACAAAATTCTTTATCCACAGTCATGATGAAAATACAAAAATTTTGAGATGAAAACATGTCTATTAACTCCCCAAAATGGTTGTATAAAATTTCAAAACTCGATGGTGAGTAAGCATGACTTATAATTTTTTTTTGTATTTTTTGAAGTGATGTTTTTTTTTGTTTTTTTTAGTTTTTTAGGCTTTTATATTTTTTTGTTTTTTTATAAAGATACACCCACACAAAAGAGAAAGTGAAAAATAAAGGTTTTGATAAAGAAAGTGGTAAATAAAATTAAAGAGAGAGGAAAAAGAAGAAAGAGGTAGAGAGAGGAAGAGATAGAGAGAGTTAAAGGGAAAGAGGTGCCCCCTGGTTTGGATTTGGTGGGTTGCCATCTCCATCTAGTGGTGGGTCAGCTAGATTATTTGGGGATTCAGTGGAAGTCGAGGTGGTTCCAGGACAGTGGGAAGTTACCTGAAAAAGAAAATTCATTATTCATCTAATGAAAAACTAAAAAGAAATTGAAATTTCATAAAAGTAAAATAAAACATGGGTTCCCTCCCAAGAAGCGCTGCATTTATTTGTCTACAGCTGGACAATTGCAGTGGACTACCCATAGTCTGACGATGGCCATCATATTTTCTCAACTCCAGTGTGATTCCAGAAAAACTTTTTCTTTTGGAGGCCTGATGATTTATTGGATAATTTGTTCTTATCCTTGTTGGTTTTCTTGCAATTTAATGGGGTTGGAAAGAGAATATTTCTATCCTCACTTTGGTCTTCAACCTGAGGAATGATTTTATCCAAAAAGTGATGGTTTTTTATTCTAGGAAATTCAGGAAGATGGCTCAATTATGATGGTTCATTTATGTAAGGATCAGATAACACAAAAGCAGAGTATGAGATCCCAATTGTTTTTGACTCATTTATTTCATCACTTACCGATGTAGAGTAATGGGGATCAGTGGAGTCATATGACTGAATAAAATTTTCAATATCCTTTATTTCAATGTTGTTTGCCAAAGAATGGTCAATTTCAACCTCAATAGTGATCACTTTATTAATTAGGGTACAAATATCAAAAACATCACCACCATCAGGACAATATAAATCCATTGGTTCAAGGATCACTTCACATATAACAAAATTTTCAGAATCATGGATAGGAAAGGATGAATGTGGGATAATCTGATCTAAATCAACAAATGAGCATTATAGTTCATTTTTCTCATTACCGTCCATGTTGGAGCATTGGAGGTCAGACGTGATATGAGATTCCAAAGAGTTTTCAAGATCCATTAGATCAATGGAGTTATCATTTGTAATGTCAACATCAATTTCACCATTAATCACTTGGTTAATGAGGATGCAATATTCAAAAACTCCTCTATTAGTAGAACACGAAGAACATGATGGATTAGGATTCAACACACTCTCAGAGGTAGTTTCAAAAACATGTATAGAAAATAAAGATTGATTCTCTAATGGGTATCGCATGGATTGAAAAATATTGAACCTGACCATTTGGTCACCAAATTCCATGGATAAGATGCCAGCGTGAAAATAAATTTTGGTTTTAGATGTCATAAGGGATGGTCTTCCTAGAACCAGAGGAGATTTTCTAGAAGTTGTCTCAACTTCCATGTCAAGGACATAGAAGTCATCTTGGAAGATAAGATCATTTACTCGAACAAGGGCATCCTCAATTATTCCTTCAGGACTGGTTGTGCTTCGACTGGCTAACTGAATGACAACACCCATTGGGTTCAAGGGACCTAGACCATGGTTGGAGAATATGGATTTGGGTATGACATTAATTTAGGCTCCTAGGTCTATGACTGCATCATCAATGCTCGATCATCCAATTTGGCATGGAACCATAAAGGTCCCTGGATCTTTGCACTTTATGGGAATATACTACTGGGTGGAAACATTTTCGATGGTCCTAAGTTGCCTCTTGTGGGTACACAACTACTTGAGAATCATGGCATACTTAGGAATTTGTTTTATGGCATATAAGAGGGGAATGTTTACTTCAACACGTCTAAAATTGTCAAGAATTTTAGGATCAGGTTCAAAGGACATCCTGGTCTTAGAAATAGCTTGAGGAAACGGAATTAGATTCCTAAGTGGAATGGAAGGAGGTGATGGAATGGATTCAGATTCCTTTTCATTTTTCTTTTTCTTTTCATTTTCTAGGACAACATTCAATGGAGGGTTTGAGGATTTATCTTGAGGAAGATCAAGTTACTTTCTTGATCTAAGTGCAATTGCACTTACATTACCCTTGGGGTTGGGTAATGGTTGAGCTGGGAGTTGGGAAGAAATAGATTGTTGTTGCTAGCTCAGGTGGGATGCAAGTTGACCTATTTGAGTTTCAATGTTTTTAAGGCTAGAATGGGTGAAGGAGGAATCATCTTCCACTGAACATTCCCTTGGTTGCTTGGAAGAAGAGGCTTGTCCTGGATTGGGATTTCCGTGATTTTGGTTCTTGGGAATCGATTGTATTGGTTTTGTAATTGGGAAGGCTCACTAGGATGATGGAATCCAGGAGGAGGATTGTTACTTTGAGGTTGAGGAACAAAAGGATAAGGATGATGGAATTTACCACCACCTTGACCATATTGGAATTGGGTTGGGTTTTGAGGAGGGAATTGAGGGGGGTGACACATGGGGTTACCATACCTCAATCCTTGGTTAAAGTTAGAGGAGAAGGGCTCAGAGTGAGGTTGGTTGAGGTTTCTATCAAACTGACCTGATTGTTGAGGATTGGTGTTTTGCCGAGCAAATGCCACATTGAGCTCCATTGGTCCATATTAATGGGATTGATCCTCTTGAAGTTGTGGACATGTGTCAGTTGGATGAGATGGAGAGTTCCATATTCCTTAGTTTTGGACAGGTCCAGGAATCATTGATTGTAGAGAAGACGAGGTTGGGGATTTGGTAGCCACTGCTAGTTGTCACACAAGACCTATAATTTCACTCGTCCACTCAGTCATTTTGTTCAGTTCAATTGATTGATTATCTTGGGCTTGTTTGACTTGATCATGTGCACGAGTATGGAATTGTTGTGTGTTTGCAGCCATGTTACTTATGAGATCTCTTGCAGCTGCATGAGTTTTATCAACCAGAGCACCACCACTTTTGGCATCAATGAGAGTTGTCTCCATAGCCAATAACCCCTCATAGAAGTGTTGGATCAATATATGGTCAGGGATTTGATGATGTGGGCATGTTGGCACAAGCTTTTTGAACCTCTCCCAGTACACATGGAGTGATTCACTTGGGAATTGACGGATACCACTTATTTCCTTTCGGATTGAAGCAGTATGAGAAGCATGAAGGAATTTCTCTAAGAATAGTCGTTTCATGTCATTCCATGTAGTTATGGAACCAGGAGGTAGGTAGTAGAGCCATGACTTAGCAGTGTAAGCTAGGGAAAAAGGGAAGGCTCGGAGTTTGATTTGTTCTTCTGTAACCCCTTGAGGCTTCATGGTAGAGCACACTACTTGGAACTCATTAAGGTGGATATGTGGATCCTCACCGGCTAGCCTGTGAAAATGAGGGAGAAGATGAATCAAACCCGATTTGAGTTTGAAGTCAGCTTCTATGATTGGATATTGAATACCATGTGGTTGGAAATTCATATCAAGGGCAGCAAATTGTTTAAGTGTTTTTCCCTAGGATTGGCCATTTCAATTTCAACAGGTTGGATGAGGACTGGTTCTTGAAATATTTTAGTATCTCTTATGTTCCTCCTAAGTTGGCGAAGTGTTCGCTCAATTTTAAGGTCAAACAAATCTGAGGGATTGTTTGGGAGGCTACGGGGCATTCAGCGAGATTTTGGAAGAAAGAGGAAGACGGGTTTTTCTTTGTGTTTTTTTTTCAGTTTATGATTTTTAAGAGGAAGATGGGGTTTTCTTTGTGTTTTTTTCAATTCTTTTAAGAATTTTGTTTTTTTTGGTTTTTTTTAAATAACCAGAAACTATTGACTACTTAATGTACCATCCCTGGAAATGGCTCCATTTGAAATGCATGGCCGAGTGTCTCCTATCAACCGGTCAATGTTCCGGTGCTCTGCTAATGTGTATAGCAACACTCGGGTCAAATCCTCGGCGATGATACTTTGAAATAGTAATTTGTTTTTAGTTGATTGTATTCTGATTGGGGGGTTTTGATTGCAGATCTTAATTGAAATGACTAATTTATTATGATTGATTTAACAAATTGATAAATATTGGGGTGAGTTCATTATTGGGGAGTTAAGCATGTGATATCCTTGAGCCTTACTTTGTATTTCATTAAATTGACACCCATGTCATAAGTTAACGTTGATTGGAATTCCTAGGTGTTAAGGATTTAAGCCAAGCCATAACTTAACTTAGGGTTCTAATCTCAATCAAAACTTATTTATGGAAGTGTATTTATGGTCCCAATAATCCATGGAAACCACTCGTTAAACAAAACATATCATTAATCCATGACATATTAAGTTTAACATAAACAATATTAATTTAATGAATACTAATCGAGAAAAAATATCAATCACGTAAGATCCCCGAATTATAACTCACCCCAATGAGTGATTTACCCAACCATTTGGGTGTTTAATATTCTGGTTATAATAATTATGATGATAAATTATGAATACAAGAAAAAGAAAGGGATTAGAAAAGAGTGGTACGTCAAACACACACACACGAACAGTGATGATAATTAAAAACAAACTTTCGATTGAATGAGGAAGAAAAAGAAGGGAAGGGGATTCAACTGAATTTAAACTATTTTAAGCACATAAATATTAAACTATAGAAGGTGGAGTAGAATAAGAGATATTGTAGAGGAAACTTGCATTAAAACAAAATTACAAAAGAAAGGACTTACAAAATTACAAAAATGGAGAACACAAAAGTAAGTGAAAACAAAGAGAAGAGGAAAGGTCTCTCAAGTGAAAACTTGAGTATGGAAGGTCCTCCCAAGCCTTTTTCAAGGCTTTGGTCATGCCTATATGTTCTCCTCTCTTCTAAAATGCCAACCCCTCTCAAGGAGAGAATGGGAGAGTATTTATAGCCCAAGGAGTGGACTGTTGGCATTCCCAATATATCCCTCCACTTTCATCGCCAATTTGTCTATTCAAACAGCCGAATACCCAAATTTCTCCTTCTTAAAAGTTTTATATAATGAAGTTGGCCGACTACTCTAAAGATTTGGAGGCATTTTGACAAGTGGAGCCAATTTTATGGCGGTTTTAATGAACTAAGGTAAACTGTCCATTTCTATCCATGATTTTTCGATGTCCAAAATGTGAATGGATTTTGGAACTGGAAGATGCCTTCAAATATGAATTACTTATCCAACAATGTAGACCACCTATATCTCCTCTTTCATACTGAAAAATCACAGCTCGATTTGATGCTTACATCAATAGATATGTCATGAATACTATACTGATTTTATTTCTCGTCCAGAATGGTGGGATGGACTTCAAAGCTTCATTTGAGCCCCTTGTACTTGGATTTGGGCCCTGAAATTTTTACCCAAGATGAAATTTAGTGTCCCCGGAATTATAGTGGAGATTTAATGTTTTGGGACTTCTGGATTGATCCCAGTAAATCAATCTTCATGGCCGGTCCAGTTTGTTCACAGATTCGTTGGTCTTGTTTATGAGGACCATATGACCCTTCAAATTGCAGAATTGGCTCATAGTACCTTCTAATGAAATGTTTTATATTGAAAGGAGAATCCTAAAAAACAGAAACCACATAATTTGGATTATTATAGTGATAGTTATTATAAATACATTAAACGGACTAAATTGGTCTACTTCTAAAAATGCTCAAAAATTATACTTAATATTAAAACATTAATATTTCACACAAATTATGCACATTTCATATAAAATATTTAAAGGGAGTATATAATAAGACATGAAAATATTAAAAATTTCAATAAGTAAATAAATTATTCTTTTTTTATAACTAAACCGTAATCATTTAACAAATTTGGCCCTCAGGTTCAACGCTTTCACCCAACCAACAAATTCCACATTGGTACATGCTAAAAGTTTAAACCATATAGCATTGGATTTGAACTATTATATGTCAGGATGGGTGTTTAATAATAATATTCATTTTTGTTAATGAGTATAATTACTCCTTCTAACTATATAAATTCAAATTTTATTAGTTCCTTGAATGTTATATCAGCACCCTATCATCTGGTCCATGCATCAAACGTCAATTATATAAAACATCATTCCATTCATCCATACCCATGGGTGTGAACCATCATGCCCATCATTGTTTTTACATACACATGGATAATCATTCCCATCATCCCCAAAACTATTCCTTCACGATCCACTATTGAAGGTTAAATATACATGGCTTGTTAAAAAATTAATACAAAATGGTTGAATCATTTTTATCATTCATTAATCATCATAGTCTTTAATACATAACATATTTAACCCAATTTTAGACGTAACCCATTTCACCATTTCTTCCACTTACCAAGTCATAAAAATTTTAATTTCCCAAATAATCCACAAATACCAATATACCAAATTCCAACCAACTATGATATATGTTTTCCAATTTTAACACATAGAACTATATTCCAATAATAATATCCCAAATTATAATTTTAAAATAAATAGAAAACACAATGGGTGGATATAATATTGCTCTCAAAATCAACAACGAATCTAAAGGGATATGTGATGGGTTTAACACATAATTTGAATTTCCAATTATTTATTCTTAAACAAGGATGTAATTTTGCAGCATGTTGGAACATTATCACAAATAAAATACATGAGATGAAAATCTTGACCATGGGGAATAGATTTTAGGCAAACTACCTTTTTCACATAGATAACCACTAATATATCACTGACCATTGGTTCAAGCCCAAATGCATGACAAAATAATTTTAAGAACTCTACATAAATAGGATGCATGGTACATAAAATTAGATGGGAAACCAAGATATAAATTAACCAATAAAATAAATGGAAACATATTAATAGTCTAACCATGTGTATAGAAGAACATGAAATGACACTTCAAACATTAATGAATCGTAGGATTATAACCCTTTGGGGAGGAAGGAGATCTTGGTTCATACCATAGGATGATGGGATTGAAAATATGATGAATATTGTTTGGAAAAAAATATAATATCGAGAGAGAATATGGTAAATTCTCCATGTTTAATGAGTCACAGGGTTTGGCCACTCGATTTTGAAAATTTCGTACTGACTATGACACCTCCTATATCCAAATAAATAAAGGCTATCACAATTTTCTAGCCTACCAATATGATTTAAAAAACCAAGATGATGTTTACAAAATGTCTTTGGGACAACCCCACATGTTATCCAGGCCACCTCATGTCATATTTTAACCATACTCCTCCCTTGGATTATAGTTCAGGATCAGGGGGATTAGTTAGCCTTAATAGTGTGATAATCATGTCACGTGTTCTATAAGGCACTATTTTACACATTTTTGAGTCTAGAACCCTCGAGATGCACCCATGACTTTCTAGATTCTTATGTATCATTCCAATTACCATTTAGAAAAATATTACAAAACTAAAACCAAAAATAACCATGATAAAGGGTTAGAGTCTTAAAATATCCCCACCATTAAATATATTATCTTCCAGATACATTCCATATCATCATTATACCTCTAAGGTAAAATATCAGGACACTTCCCCCACTTATTGGATTCCCTCTTCAATGTTTCCTCCTAAACATGACCATCCTTCCAAAATAATTGGATCAATGAAACAATCATTCCCTAAAAATATTTTACAATGTTATAAAAAGTATGAATAAAATTATCATTAAAGGACTCATTATCCTCAAAATCAACCTCATAAATTTCAATCACCTAAATGACAGGGTAATAATTCTAAATATATGACTCTTGAAAAATCCTCTCTATGATCTCAAATGGACCTACTTTCCTAGAAGAAACTTATCCGGGCTCCAAATCTGATATCGACCAAATCTCAATGACACTGGCAGAAACATAAGGTCTCCATATTTACAATATATAGGATATTGAAATTGATCAATTTATTAATTCTATATACTCTCTTCCATATCTATATGCTTCCATAATAACAAGTCATGCTCCCAAAACACTATCATGAGACTCAACAATAGTAAATATGACTCTCCCACTTCCAACATGACAAATGGAGATATAAATTCATTAAAATATAGCTACTTGTAGGGTTACATATTAATAGTCTCATGATAACTATTTTTTTTTGAATTCTAAAAAATTGTTATGTATTCCTCCTATGTTCCACTAAAATCTTCGATGCATGCCCTCAACATTTCATCTAACATTTGGATAGTACATTCTAATTTCCAATTCAATAATAGAAATCCAGCTATACTCAAAATCACCTGATTAAAATTTGTTTTCTATGACCCTTTACAAAATAAAAAATAAAAATATTGATAAAAATTTAAAAAATAATCTCGGTAATCCCATCAAGACAAACCATCTACAAAATATATATGTCACCCAACTGGATGGAGATAATTGTCTCCCAAATAAGTAAGTAATGACATACCTTTGTCAACCAATCCAAAATCACCCATATCACATCATTATTCAAAGTGTTCCTTGACCTACCCACCATAAATTACTTGGTAACATCATCCAATGTACATTATGGAATGGGCAGTGTTTGTAAAATAATTGTAGTCCATTGATTTTTGGCCTTAACAGGTTGACATGTGTATCATTGCATTACAGAACATGTGATCCCATAATTCATTCCTAGTGACAAATATTATCTATGAAGAAATGATGACATCCTAGTGAAACTAGGGATGACCTCCCAATTCTAACCATGAAATAAAATCATTATATCCTTTCAAAAGAATGTAGAATTGCATACATGACCTTGAACAAGAATAAAATCAATAATATTGATAGTCTATTCAGGAGGTAGCTACCCACCATCAGTGTTGTGCTTCAATTATAGTAAATATAGATAATTATACAACCTCATTTTGATATAGTTTAAATGACAGTGGAAAGAAAATAATGTAATGTGGATCATCTATTCCAACTCATCCATAACTCTTATAGGCATCTTAGTGAAAAATTTCATCATCTTCGACATAGAAGACTCCAAAAGAACATGTCTCTATGCCTTACGATTCAAATAATAAACAATGATATTTCCATTCCCAAATAGATAGGATACATCTACGTAAATATCTTTCATAAACTCATCTAGTCTATGATTCGGAATATTTATATCGTGCGGAGAATAGATTTTCTTATGGATCTTATTGTTAGAATAAAAAGTAAACCTCTAACCTAGGAGATTGCTTGGCCATCATTTGTAGGAATAAACTATTTTGGATGATGTGAGATCATGTGTATGATATAACCGTTCATGTGGTCTAAAATGTTTTGATATATACACCACTAATATATCTTCATGTGTCAACACAATCCCCATGTCTGATCCCATATGCATCACAATACATAGTGTAATCCTTACCTAGCTCGAGTATGGTAAGAATAATTATAGTGGTACAAATCCTCTTCTCATATTAGAAGGCATTATGACATGCCCTATACAGTTAAAACATTATTATACTATTGGTTAATTCTATGAGTGGCACTAAAAAGTCATAAAAGATCCTAATTAACATTCGGTAGTAACCCACTAATCCGAAAAAGCATCAAATATGAAAAACTCTCTTCATCTTTTCCCAAGACATGACTACTCTAATATTCATGGGTTCCACTACCATACCATATTCCAAGATAATGATTCTAAATAAATTTTATTTATCAATCAAAAAATGACACATAAATAACTGTGTCTATAATATTTTCCCTCTTATTGTTCTTAGGGTGATGTAAAAATGATTGGCATGATTGTCTTGAGTTTGGAAGTACTTTAAGATGACATCAATAAATACAAATAAATTGATCCAGTTTCTGGTGGAAGAGTTGGTTCATAAAAACCCTAAATATTGGAGGAGCATTAATCATCCCAAATAGAATCATAATAAACTCATACAATTCATACATACTTCTAAAAGGAGTCAATTGTATATTAGATAGAATGACCCTCATCTGATGATACCTGGATCTCAAATCAATCTTATAGAACATGAAATTACCCCTCTGATTGTCAAAAAAGTCATCAATATGAGGAAGAAGATATCCATTCTTAATTATCAACCAGTTCATATTTTGGTAATCTATATAAAATAACATCATTATATCAGACATATTAGAAATAAATTATTATAGATCCCCAAGGTTTCATACTCGGTTGGATGAACCCTTTGGACTCTGTTCCACCAGTTGAGTCTTACTCTCTTGAACCTCTACTAGTAATATTCAATATGGGTCAAAATAAATGTTCTAAACACTAGGAAAAACTCCATATTAAAATATATTTTTATAAGGGATGGATAAAATAAGAAATCATTAGGAAATAAATATGGAATCAGATCAACTATAGGAGGGAAGAAATCATGCTCCACACTCAAATAATTGATTAATAGACTCGAAACATTGGTAATGAGATCACCTAGTGTCTCAATAAATATATCTAGATTCATTTCCTGATTATCCAATTATTTATGAGTAACATAGATTTTACCCCAAGAGATATGAATTTGACTCTCTCATGTTATAAAATAATGTGATCTTGTAATAAAAATAATCAGTGAATCCACAAAATCAATTCACAACAAAACATCTTAAGAATTAAAACATCCAAAAGGAAATTATAATCACTAATCACAAGGTAACATACCATAAAAAGACATATTCCCTTATATTAGACCCCCCAATAGTTTTTAAATCTATATGAGTCTCCATCAGTAGACCCAAAAAATTTATAATATGTTAATATAGAAAATAATGTGATGATAATGTATCAAATAAATGACAATAAATCATAAAATATATAGGAATCGTACCTTTTGTATTCTATGACCTATCCTTGCTACTAGTTGATTTAGTCTAAACCATATGTAGCTGACCGCTCCCTCTATCTTGAGAACTTTCTTGATCCCCATGCACTACACTACACTATTGATATAAAACCTATTTTCCTGAATCACATTATGCTCCACCTTTACTAATATGGATTGTAAAACTATAATTCATATGATGATATGGGTTATAAAATCCACATTTAGTGCTCTTATTGGCCATGATCCTCCATCACTACCCATCTGTTAAGGGTTCCTGCAATACCTATACATGTGTCCCATACTACAACAACCTCGAATCTCTAAGGGTAGTCGATGAAAATAAACCCACATGTGACCATTCTATTCAAATTTAAAAAAACCTATTGACCACTAACATGATAGGATGATCTACTCCCCTAGATTATCTTCCCTCCACCACTTTACAAAAAGTTCACATAAACACACTTCCTAATATTTTACTACATACCACTGAACAATTAAGTTGAAATTGTCTTCCCACCACTATAATCTTCCATAAGGTTCCCCTTAGAAATGAGATCCTAATTTACCACCTTATAAAACATATTAAAATGGAATATATTTACATAATATTTGATCTCTAAATTAATTCTATCCAAGAACTATTTTTTATAGATTCCACATATTTTATCAATATTAGTCTAAAACCTTGTAAGACGTTGAACAGGTCATCATGATCCATCACTAACATATTGTTGATGATGCTTTGACTTCAAAGAATCTTATATCTCTGTTGTCTTTTAAGGGTAAAGAGATCGAACCTTTTACACTGAATCATGTGACCACTTTGGTGGATGACACTAAACACAATGATGTTAAACAAAATGTTTATTATCAATAAGAAGTCCAGAAGCTTTTGCATTCTTCCCCCATTAATGGTAAATGAGGTAAATACTTCTGATGATGAAGGGGGAAAGGCTAGATTCACTGGTCCAGGCAGTGGTGGATCTACCTCTTTCAAGGATGTTGTCCTATGTGGCGAGACAAGAATGACTGATGGCAAAGATATTTCCTCTGTTACATCAAATAGAAGACCCCTCAAGGACTACTCTCAGAATACTAGGAACGTGTCTACTAGAGAATCTTCAAAGATGCCAAGAAATGTTGTAACACCCCAAGCTTCTACGGTACGTTTCCCTTTGAATAATGCGATAGCGTGTGTTGTACGCAACCTCGAGTTCTAACACACACCACAACTAATTAAACTAGCCGTTGTGAATAGTAATACCTAATTTTTGAAATTATATATATTTTATATTTGAAAATGGACTTCATTTTTGGACTCGGAATATCGAATTTAGCCTAAGGTGAAATTTTGGTACTTTTCGGATAACTTTCATATTTTGATGAATAGTGAAAATTACTAAATTTTAATTAAAAACAACTTTTTTAATCAAAATAATTAATAGTGATAAATTATGAATTTTAGTAGTTTTAAAGTATATTTAGAATATATTTTTACCATTTAATATAATGTTGGTCATTGGACATAATTTTACAATTAAACCGAACATAAACAAGTGTCAATCTTTTGATAGTTATTATCTCTTAAAAACACGCTTTTTGTTTTGACAGCGGGAATTAATTTTAAATTAATTTCTGCCACTTCTGTGTTTTGAATTTAGAAAAATGGATTCCATATTTGGAATCAGGATGTTCAAATTGTGTAAATAGGTAACTTTTATTTTTAGACATTTTGAATAATTACTGCGGTAAATATTTTATTTACCATGGTTAAGGGTAAATCCGGTAAATAAGGGTTAAAAAAATAATATTATAATAATACTAAATTACCATAAAACGTGTATTAACCCTATTGGTTGATACATAGTCGACCATGGGCATCTTTGGGTCAATTTTGGGACCCCATTGATCCACTTGTAAGTGATAATGACACTTTATTTTAATTAAGTTAAAATGAATACAAAAATTGCATAAGCTTACATCTTTTAGAAGAACAATTTTTACATAGGGTTATACATGTTGGATTTTCTATTATAAATATTAATTAGAAAGCTAAAAAGATTTCCTACATAATGATATTTTATTTATAATTTTTAGACACTAAATAGGTTATTTTATTTATGACACAATGATGATGCAGTAATTACTATAATAGTGAAAAATTAAAATAATTGATATTATAAATACCCAAATAAATATAATATGAAACTTTTAATGAATTAAACTAATTTTCTAGGCTAATATGATATATTAGTATTGATTTAATGGACTTTGTTCGAAGTAATAAATCTGTTATGAGTTTCACAAAAATCAACTATTGAATAGTGTCAAAATTGACATAAAAGAGTTCTTAAAACAAATATTATATTATTAATTGATATTAAATTCCTAAAAATCTAAGGTTCGGCCAAGATACTTATATTATGATAGGTTAATCATTAATGGACCACTTGGGGGTCTCTTGGATGTATATAGTACGTTTATTAACCATAATATATAAAAATACAAAGAGACATTGTAAAAGTGAAACTAATTAACTTAGAGTTAATATTTAAAGATAAGGTTAATATAAGTACCCAAACCTGTCTAAATTCTATTGGATGAGTTGTTTTCGACCTATCCCCACCTCATCCTCTGAATAGTCAACTTTGGAGCCTTTAGAAACCGAATATGAATTTATTATAAATTAATATTTCTAGCTTTTCCAAAGGTGCCCCTCACCCCTCTTATAAAAGGGAACTCCTCCTTCTCATTTCTTCACACCTTCAAAGCCTTTTGGTTCGGCCAAACTCTGCCCAAATAATCTCCCAACATCCCTAACTACAACCTAGAGGCCTTAGTTTGATCAGAAAGCCAACCTAAGGAGCCCTTTTGATCAAATCAAAAGGAAGAACCCGAAGAAGAGGTAATGATTTCACCACCCTTTTCTAAGTTCATTTCTTCTTCCACTTCTTCTTCCTTTGTTCTTACCATTCTAAAATAATAACTCCAGTATCTCACATATACTGTGATGTTATTATAAGTATGGTACAACCATATTCAGTATTCTATCCACCCTTTGAATAACATGTCACCATACGTGCGTACGTACGGCTTACCGTCTCCACGTTGTGGTGTAATTGTTATTCAATATAATATTATTTGGATGGGTATAATAATGATGTGTAACTCATGTAAATAATAAATATAACATGTTTATGATTCTGTATATATGATATACCATTCATTTATATATTATTTTAATATCAAAAGAATGATATTGTCGCTCGTGCGTACGTACGGACTACCGTCTCCACGAACGCGATGAGATTCACTCTCCATCGTATCCATTCAAGTATAATTATCATTTTATGATTTAAAAATGATGTTTAAGGACTTGATATCATTCTGGATATGAATAAGATACAACAAACATGGCTTATGTAACAAAACATATAAAAGAAAATGAGTAAGTTAACACCCGAAACGATGATAATTCTAAGATATTATTAATAAATCAATGTTAAAAGATCATATATGATATCATATTAATATATATGATTCTTGTATAATTTAATAACAATTATTTCACCATTATACAGGAGGTTAACCTACCCCAACCAAGGAAAAGTACAAGGTAAGGGTTATTTCACAATCTCTTCATTATCCGAGGTTGTTTATATGTAATAATCTACTGGGATCTCTTTATCATCCACATCCATGTTTCTTCGAAATGTATTTCAAAATATTTTTAATATTTACAAGAATATGTGTTAATGTCATTTATACCCTTGTTTGACTTTTTATAAGAGGTTTATAAAGGAATCTTTCCGTCGTTTTCAAAACAAGGTCCTTTTTAACCTTTTCGACAGAATTGAGGTAAGAATGTTTTTTTAACTTATACGGCGGGTGCGGTTATTTTACGCAGTTATAAAATCTTCAAAGCTTTCCTTACAAGCTTATAAGAATATTTTCAAAGAAAATGTTTTATTTTATATGGATCTTAAATGATTTTAAAATAAAAGGAGATATTTCTTTAAAAAGAATTTTGATTTCATCTATGTCAACATCCTTTGATGGATTTTAAGATTATTTGAAGTTGATTTATTATGATACAAAACTTCTATATTGTATTGAAGGTTTTGTGATATGTTTGACTGTGGATGTGCTATTTTTATACCATTCCTAGTTTATTGTGAAAGTATTGACATTTCGTATTCTAGTTTTAATACGAATGTTTATGTTATGATTAAACCTTTTCATATGGGAATGCATTGGACTTAATAAGTGACGGGTGGAGCCCGCTATAGCTCCTAGATGCATCGGTAGGTCTCATGAGACAAACTAGTTTCTTGGCACAAGGCCTTGACAAAATCTTATTTGTAGTCTTGGCACGAGGCCTTGGCTATGTGGTTATGATAGTCTGGCATTATGCATTCCAACATTATGAAAGTGGTTATTGATATTGCATGTGATTATTCGATTAGTAGAATATCCATGTGAACAAGTAAATGGCATTATTTCATTTTACTTTTGCCATACTATGTTGAAGTTCAATTTTAAAAGGCTTTTGTTTTAGTAATTCATTGCCTTAAATGTTTATGCTTATTTTGAATGTTCCGCTATATTGTTATCCTTACTGGGCATTTGAGCTCACCCCTTTTCTATGTTTTATTTTTCCCAGGTAGTGAAGAAGTAAATTATGATTGACTTGCAGGGATATTATGAGGGGTTTATAGTGTGGACGTTGGAAACATTATGTTGTTGTAGTAGTTTTTCATTTTATGATGTAATGTAAAACTTATGAATATATCTAGTGTTTCCAAGGCTACTAAACTAATCGGTCTTTCGGGATTTGATCTTTCTTGTCATCATGCCAATGTTATGTAATTAATGCACCGACTCTGGGTAGCTGGGGTCGGGGCATTACAGTTGGTATCATAGGAAGTTTAGTACAAACCTTGGAAGCTAGATTTAGATAAACTCTGATTAGAGCACGTAGACCTAAGATGAACTTTGAGGATTAGTATAGAAGAACTTCCTAGAATTTTGGTATTGTAGAGATTTTGTGAGTTTTCCGAGAAATACATCCCTGTCTGGATACGAGCAGGTAGAGGCGGCTCTGGCACAGATGTACCTAGGGGTAAAACCCGAAAACACCGCTTTGAGCTAGACTCGAACGGGAACTGGTGCACGACAACGGGCCTTGCTGCACTCTTGGTTACGACACTCCTGGGGGATATGCTTAGGATAACTCTCATTTTCATTACAAATCATTATGAAGGGTTTATGAGTATATACTTCCTCAAAGAAAACATTTTTATGATTATGGATTATATCCATAAATAGTTCAATTTATGTTAAGTGTTTTATAAGTATGGGATTATGTATTTTGATTCATAAACTGATCTAGTTTATGCCATTGTTTAGAAATGGCGCCTAGTGGAAGAAATGGAAACCGTATCAATGCACGCACTCCATGTAGGGATTGCCCTCCTGCTCAAGATAATTATAGTGGGGCTGGTGATGCAACTGGTGCTGATCAGCTAATCACCGTACTGGGACAACTTACTCAGGTTATGAATAATAACCTTACCCGTATGGAGCACCCTGATCCGCAGCGTGGAGGATCAATGTTAGATCGATTCATGAGACAACAACCACCAACGTTCAATGGGAGTACAAATCCCTTAGTAGCTGAGCAATGGATATTTTCCCTAGAGAAAATATTTCAGGCTTTGGGGAGTAGTGAAAGGGAAAAAGTTACCATGGCAGTTTACCGCCTCACTGGAGATGCTGATCAATGGTGGTCATTGATTCAAAACATGAAGGAAGATGATGAAGTATCAAACATGGAATGGAGGGAGTTCAAAGATCTGTTTTTAGAAAAATACTTTCCTCGCGACCATCGAGCAGATATGGAAAGGCAATTTCTGAGTCTGAGACAAAAGGAGGATGATAATGTCACAAAGTATGAGGCTAACTTTACAAGGTTAGCGAGGTATGCTGGAGATTATATTCGCAACCCAAGAAGTAAGATTGATCGTTTCTTTGATGGGTTAAAACCATTTCTCCGTAGAGCATTAGTTTCACAATCCTTTTCGTCGTACGAAGACATTGTCTCATGTGCTATCAAGACCGAAAAAGAATTCTCTAAGTCTTATGACTTTAAAGCGAAGCAAGAGAAGAAGAGACCTGCTGATCAATCTGGGAATGGAAATAAGGGGAAGAAGGGAAAGGTTGAATATCCATCTTGTGGTAAATGCGGGAAGAAACATCCTGGTACTTGCTTGAAGGGAATGGGAGTCTGTTACAAGTGTGGTGAAAAAGGCCACCAAGCTCATGATTGCAAGGGGAAGAAGGAAGCTACCAACGTTAAGTGCTACAATTGCAGGGATATGGGGCATTATGCAAATGCATGTCCTAAGCGTCAGGAGAACTTACCTCAGAAAAGGCCAAGGGATCAAGGCCAGGCTTATGCTATCACTACTGCTGAGGTAGAAGCTCCGAAAGACGTGGTGGCAGGTAATTTAATGGTTTCCTCAAGTTTAGCAAATGCATTATTTGATTCTGGATCATCGCATTGTTTCATATCTTCCCAGTTTGCTATGAAAATTAGATATTTCCAATTTGATTTAATAAGGGAGTTGTCAGTTAAATCTCCTAAGGGAAGTATCGTTGCAACAAAGTTTTGTGAATCAGTCCCCATTAGAGCACATAAATTTTCTTTATCTGCTGATCTCATCGTCATACCTATGATTGAGTTTGATATAATCCTCGGTATGGACTGGCTTTCGGACTATGATGCAAAGATTTATTGTAAGAAGAAAGAGGTTACGATTCTTGATGATAATGATAAGGAACACCTTATTTTTAGAGCAGAATCGTCACCACCTAATTCTTATTTAGATCCACCCTCAATAGCTCAACTAAATTCAATTATCGGGGAGGAAGAGAATGAAATAACTGTCGGTGAGGAAAGGAATGTTCAAATAGAGGATGTACCTGTTGTGAAAGAATTTGTAGATGTATTTCCGGAAGATTTACCTGGACATCCTCCAGAATGAGAAGTTGAGTTTTCTATTGATTTGATTCCTGGATCAAGGCCTATATCGAAGACCCCTTATAGAATGGCCACTGTAGAATTAGTCGAACTAAAGAAACAACTAGAGGAATTGAGTAATAAGGGATTTATTCGCCCTAGTGTTTCTCCATGGGGAGCCCCTGTTCTTTTTGTTAAAAAGAAAGATGGATCTATGAGGTTATGTATCGACTACAGGGAGATCAATGCTATAACGATAAAGAACAAGTACCCCCTACCTCGTATTGATGATTTATTTGACCAACTGCATGGGGCTCAATACTTTTCAAAGATTGACCTTCGATCTGGATACCATCAGTTGTGTGTAAAGAAGGAAGACATTCCGAAAACAGCATTTCGAACTAGGTACGGGCATTACGAGTTTACTGTAATGCCGTTTGGATTGACTAATGCACCCTCTGTATTCATGGATCTGATGAATAGAGTTTTCAAGGAGTATCTCGATGAATTTGTGGTGGTATTTATTGATGATATCTTGGTATACTCCAAAACCTACAAAGATCATGAAAATCACTTGCGCATTATCTTGAAGACTCTGAGGAGGCATGAATTATATGGAAAGTTTAGCAAGTGTGAATTCTGGCTTCAAGAGATTTCTTTTCTTGGCCATATTGTCTCTAAAGATGGAATCTCTGTTGATCCTTCTAAGACCAAGGCAATCCAAGAATGGCCAGCACCTACGAGTATAACTGAGGTACGTAGTTTTATTGGCTTGGCAGGTTATTATCGACGTTTCGTCCAGAATTTTGCCCGATTGGCTAACCCATTAACGAAGCTCACACGTAAAGGGGTTAAATTTGTTTGGACAAAAGAGTGTGAAGAATGTTTCGAAGAACTGAAGAGAAGATTAGTCAATGCTCCTATATTGACTCTACCATCGGGGAATGATGGGTTCGTTATTTATAGTGATGCATCAAAGAAAGGACTTGGCTGTGTCCTTATGCAGAATGATAGAGTTATTGCCTATGCATCACGACAGTTGAAAATTCATGAACAAAACTATCCTACTCATGATCTTGAGTTAGCAGCTGTGATCTTTGCTTTGAAGATATGGAGGCACTACCTCTATGGTGAAAAATGTGAGATTTATACTGATCACAAGAGTTTGAAGTATATTTTCTCACAAAAAGAACTCAACATGAGGCAAAGGAGATGGCTTGAATTACTCAAGGATTATGATTGTACGATACACTACCACCCAGGGAAGGCAAACAAGGTGGCAGATGCTTTGAGTAGAAAAGACCATGGAGTTTTGAACAATATGAGAATTGAAAGGGATCCAATTTTCATGGAGCTAGTAAAGATGGACATGGGAATAACCAGGGAAGGTGAAACATCAATGCTTTTTCAAATGGTTGCCAAACCATCATTACTAGAAAGGATTAAGAGTTCTCAGACTGATGATGAAGAATTCCAAAAGAAGATTAAAGCTGTGAATGATGGGAGATTGAGAGACTTTGCGTATGAAGGTGGAATTTTGAAATTCGGGAAGAGACTTTGTGTTCCCAATATACCTGATCTAAAAAGGGAATTGCTGGATGATGCTCATAGTTCCAATTTCTCTATACACCCTGGGAGCACCAAAATGTATAGAGATTTGAAGGAACATTTTTGGTGGGACAACATGAAGAGGGAGATTGCTGATTTTGTGTCAAGATGTATGGTTTGTCAACAAGTGAAAGCTGGAAGGCAAAAGCCTGGAGGAGTCATGCAACCTCTTCCCATACCGGAGTGGAAATGGGATAATATTACGATGGACTTTGTCATGGGGCTACCAAAGACTCCTAGAAGGAACGATGCAATATGGGTTATTGTCGATCGTCTTACCAAGTCAGCACATTTTCTTGCTATAAGAGAAGATCTACCCCTGGAACGTCTAGCAAGACTATATATTAATGAAGTTCTGAGACTTCATGGAGTACCCTTATCAATTGTTTCTGATCGTGATCCCCGTTTTACTTCAAGATTTTGGAAAAGTCTTCAGAAATCCCTGGATACTGAACTTCATTTGAGCACTGCTTACCACCCTCAGACAGACGGACAATCAGAACGGACTATTCAGACCTTAGAAGACATGTTGAGATCTTGCTCACTTGATTTTCAGGGTATGTGGGATCAATATTTACCTCTGGTAGAATTTTCCTATAACAATAGCTTTCATTCGAGTATTCAGATGGCACCATATGAAGCGTTATACGGAAAGAGATGTCGTACACCAACCTGTTGGGATGACGTTGGTGAAAGAAAACTTGTAGGCCCAGAACTGGTGGAGGAAACGGTGGAAAAGGTGAAAGTAATCCAAAATCACATCAAAGCATCTCAAAGTAGGCAGAAGAGCTATGCCGATAATCGAAGGAAGGATTTGGAATTTCAAGTCGGTGATCATGTTTTCCTGAAGGTATCTCCGTAGAAGGGAGTCATACGTTTTGGTAAGAAAGGTAAATTGAGTCCCAGGTACATCGGACCTTTCGAAATAATAGAACGAATTGGGGTTGTAGCTTACCGATTGGCAATGCCGCCAAGTCTCTCCAAAGTCCACGATGTGTTCCACGTATCTCTGTTGAGGAAATACATGCCTGACCCAACGCATGTACTCACCTATGAGGAATTAGAACTGGAACCCGATCTTTCCTATTGTGAAGAGCCCGTCAGGATTCTTGATACAAGAGAAGAAGTACTGAGAAACCGGACGACACGTCTGGTAAAAGTTTTGTGGAGAAATCATAAGATGGAAGAGGCAACGTGGGAACCCGAGGAACTTATGATGAAGAACCACCCGAGTCTTTTTATGCAGTAATACCCTAGAAATTGCGAGGAAGCAATTATTTGAAGGAGGGGAGAATGTAACACCCCAAGCTTCTACGGTACGTTTCCCTTTGAATAATGCGATAGCGTGTGTTGTACGCAACCTCGAGTTCTAACACACACCACAACTAATTAAACTAGCCGTTGTGAATAGTAATACCTAATTTTTGAAATTATATATATTTTATATTTGAAAATGGACTTCATTTTTGGACTCGGAATATTGAATTTAGCCTAAGGTGAAATTTTGGTACTTTTCGGATAACTTTCATATTTTGATGAATAGTGAAAATTACTAAATTTTAATTAAAAACAACTTTTTTAATCAAAATAATTAATAGTGATAAATTATGAATTTTAGTAGTTTTAAAGTATATTTAGAATATATTTTTACCATTTAATATAATGTTGGTCATTGGACATAATTTTACAATTAAACCGAACATAAACAAGTGTCAATCTTTTGATAGTTATTATCTCTTAAAAACACGCTTTTTGTTTTGACAGCGGGAATTAATTTTAAATTAATTTCTGCCACTTCTGTGTTTTGAATTTATAAAAATGGATTCCTTATTTGGAATCAGGATGTTCAAATTGTGTAAATAGGTAACTTTTATTTTTAGACATTTTGAATAATTACTGCGGTAAATATTTTATTTACCATGGTTGAGGGTAAATCGGGTAAATAAGGGTTAAAACAATAATATTATAATAATACTAAATTACCATAAAACGTGTCTTAACCCTATTGGTTGATACATAGTTGACCATGGGCATCTTTGGGTCAATTTTGGGACCCCATTGATCCACTTGTAAGTGATAATGACACTTTATTTTAATTAAGTTAAAATGAATACAAAAATGGCATAAGCTTACATCTTTTAGAAGAACAATTTTTACATAGGGTTATACATGTTGGATTTTCGATTATAAATATTAATTAGAAAGCTAAAAAGAGTTCCTACATAATGATATTTTATTTATAATTTTTAGACACTAAATAGGTTATTTTATTTATGACACAATGATGATGCAGTAATTACTATAATAGTGAACAATTAAAATAATTGATATTATAAATACCCAAATAAATATAATATGAAACTTTTAATGAATTAAACTAATTTTCTAGGCTAATATGATATATTAGGATTGATTTAATGGACTTTGTTCGAAGTAATAAATCTGTTATGAGTTTCACAAAAATCAACTATTGAATAGTGTCAAAATTGACATAAAAGAGTTCTTAAAACAAATATTATATTATTAATTGATATTAAATTCCTAAAAATCTACGGTTCGGCCAAGATACTTATATTATGATAGGTTAATCATTAATGGACCACTTGGGGGTCTCTTGGATGTATATAGTATGTTTATTAACCATAATATATAAAAATACAAAGAGACATTGTAAAAGTGAAACTAATTAACTTAGAGTTAATATTTAAAGATAAGGTTAATATAAGTACCCAAACCTGTCTAAATTCTATTGGATGAGTTGTTTTCGACCTATACCCACCTCATCCTTTTAATAGTCAACTTTGGAGCCTTTAGAAACCGAATATGAATTTATTATAAATTAATATTTCTAGCTTTTCCAAAGGTGCCCCTCACCCCTCTTATAAAAGGGCACTCCTCTTTCTCATTTCTTCACACCTTCAAAGCCTTTTGGTTCGGCCAAACTCTGCCCAAATAATCTCCCAACATCCCTAACTACAACCTAGAGGCCTTAGTTTGATCAGAAAGCCAACCTAAGGAGCCCTTTTGATCAAATCAAAAGGAAGAACCCGAAGAAGAGGTAATGATTTCACCACCCTTTTCTAAGTTCATTTCTTCTTCCACTTCTTCTTCCTTTGTTCTTACCATTCTAAAATAATAACTCCAGTATCTCACATATACTGTGATGTTATTATAAGTATGGTACAACCATATTCAGTATTCTATCCACCCTTTGAATAACATGTCACCATACGTGCGTACGTACGGCTTACCGTCTCCACGTTGTGGTGTAATTGTTATTCAATATAATATTATTTGGATGGGTATAATAATGATGTGTAACTCATGTAAATAATAAATATAACATGTTAATGATTCTGTATATATGATATACCATTCATTTATATATTATTTTAATATCAAAAGAATGATATTGTCGCTCGTGCGTACGTACGGACTACCGTCTCCACGAACGCGATGAGATTCATTCTCCATCGTATCCATTCAAGTATAATTATCATTTTATGATTTAAAAATGATGTTTAAGGACTTGATATCATTCTGGATATGAATAAGATACAACAAACATGGCTTATGTAACAAAACATATAAAAGAAAATGAGTAAGTTAACACCCGAAACGATGATAATTCTAAGATATTATTAATAAATCAATGTTAAAAGATCATATATGATATCATATTAATATATATGATTCTTGTATAATTTAATAACAATTATTTCACCATTATACAGGAGGTTAACCTACCCCAACCAAGGAAAAGTACAAGGTAAGGGTTATTTCACAATCTCTTCATTATCCGAGGTTGTTTATATGTAATAATCTACTGGGATCTCTTTATCATCCACATCCATGTTTCTTCGAAATGTATTTCAAAACATTTTTAATATTTACAAGAATATGTGTTAATGTCATTTATCCCCTTGTTTGACTTTTTATAAGAGGTTTATAAAGGAATCTTTCCGTCGTTTTCAAAACAAGGTCCTTTTTAACCTTTTCGACAGAATTGAGGTAAGAATGTTTTTTTAACTTATACGGCGGGTGCGGTTATTTTACGCCGTTATAAAATCTTCAAAGATTTCCTTACAAGCTTATAAGAATATTTTCAAAGAAAATGTTTTATTTTATATGGATCTTAAATTATTTTAAAATAAAAGGAGATATATCTTTAAAAATAATTTTGATTTCATCTATGTCAACATCCTTTGATGGATTTTAAGATTATTTGAAGTTGATTTATTATGATACAAAACTTCTATATTGTATTGAAGGTTTTGTGATATGTTTGACTGTGGATGTGCTATTTTTATACCATTCATAGTTTATTGTGAAAGTATTGACATTTCGTATGCTAGTTTTAATACGAATGTTTATGTTATGATTAAACCTTTTCATATGGGAATGCATTGGACTTAATAAGTGACGGGTGGAGCCCGCTATAGCTCCTCGATGCATCGGTAGGTCTCATGAGACAAACTAGTGTCTTGGCACAAGGCCTTGACAAAATCTTATTTGTAGTCTTGGCACGAGGCCTTGGCTATGTGGTTATGATAGTCTGGCATTATGCATTCCAACATTATGAAAGTGGTTATTGATATTGCATGTGATTATTCGATTAGTAGAATATCCATGTGAACAAGTAAATGGCATTATTTCATTTTACTTTTGCCATACTATGTTGAAGTTCAATTTTAAAAGGCTTTTGTTTTAGTAATTCATTGCCTTAAATGTTTATGCTTATTTTGAATGTTCCGCTATATTGTTATCCTTACTGGGCATTTGAGCTCACCCCTTTTCTATGTTTTATTTTTCCCAGGTAGTGAAGAAGTAAATTATGATTGACTTGCAGGGATATTATGAGGGGTTTATAGTGTGGACGTTGGAAACATTATGTTGTTGTAGTAGTTTTTCATTTTATGATGTAATGTAAAACTTATGAATATATCTAGTGTTTCCAAGGCTACTAAACTAATCGGTCTTTCGGGATTTGATCTTTCTTGTGATCATGCCAATGTTATGTAATTAATGCACCGACTCTGGGTAGCTGGGGTCGGGGCATTACAAATGTTGAAACAAACCACCTAAAGAATTTTCATTTCGAAAAGTGTCAATCTGAGTGGGAAGCTGGAGTCTCTGATTATGGGAATGATATGTCATATTATGATTTCTAGTTTTGATGAATAAGGGCATTTATGGTTGTATAACCCCATTTTTCATTTCTTGTATTTTCTTTCACTCTTTTAATAAATGGTTAGAAGCTCTGCTTCTGACTAGACCTCTTTTAAAAAAAGTACAATGGAAATCTCCTGCCTAAGGGTCTCAAGGTAAAAGTGATCCAAGAAAATATCATTAATGTCCTTCTAAATCATTTTTTTGAATTTCTATTCCCAAATATCCTTATTCCTCCCACACTTTGATGGTACCCAAAACATATATTCTATCAAATTAACCCTATTATTTGGAGTAGTTTCCATGTGATCAAAAAAGAAATAGATAGACTCAATTTATCCCTTATCTACCTTTGGGACACCCTCTCTGATGAATATTGGGCGATACTGAAATTGAAACATCATAGACTGGTCAAACATCCTTAGATCATCCCACTCTAGATCATATTCAATAAAAGGTATATTGATATTAAAATACTCAAAAAACATATCTTCTACACTATCACTCATAACCAAGAGGGCTCTGGTTCCTCAACTGAAAGCGTACTCTCACCAATTTCCTCATGTCTCCCTACTGAAAAATTCAATCATTGTGGTTTCCCTCTATAATGTCAAACACACATCTTGAGAATCATGACACAGAATTTTATATTAGAATAAAAAGTGGGTTAATAAACTTTCCATATCAACATTTCATACATGCACTATCCAAACATCCATCAACGTAGAACCATTATTATACCCAACCATCCTTATTTTGGGATAAAGAAAATCATAGGGCAAATAATCATACAAAATTCAAGCACTCCTTCATCCACCAATGTATACATTTTAAATTTACATATTTCAATTCAAATGGTAATAACCCATTTATTATGAAATATATCCTTTAATCCTAATTAACATGCATGAATTTTATTTCCCAAAAGTCAACCTTAACATGAATTTATATGTTGGCCTAATATAATGCATGTCACAAAAATATAAAAGTTCCTAAAAGGATGTATGAATACAAAAATATCAATCCATTACATCACACAAGTAAAATCCATGAAAACCGTCGCGTCACAAAACAAACGAGTCACCCAATGAGAAATATGACAATAATATTTACAAATAAACATAAAAAAAATACAATACCACATTAGGAAAATTGGTTTCCCCAGCACATTGGTCAAATACAACAATGAATATGCTTATTAAGATGGATTGAAAAATAATATTCACATATCTACCATTACCCAAAAGTAATGAAATAGAAAATCAACCCCTTTGATACCAATCTATAAAACCCTGACCCAAATCACAGAAATAATTAGTTGAACTAGTTTGTAATGTGATATAAAGTGTTCCCTCCTATATTCTATAGGATTCTAATGAGTAGGGAGGTTGTAAAGTAAAACCTATGGATACTAAATTCTTTACATCAGTGTGATGTAGAAGAAATAATAATGAAGATAGAGAAGAAATATCCAAAAATATCTATACATCACATAACCAAATCCCAAAACTGGGCAATCGAACATAATAATACTATTAGTATTTCAAGCAATAATAGTGTCATTCGTTATGGGAAACTCAAAAATAAAGACAAAATATAAATCTATAGAATTGTTCCCTACAGAATTTTTGTCCCACTCCTCCATGATCTATTCTAAATCCCAAATCATCCATCTATCAAAGGTCCCTTGACTTTATCTAGACCCACAACCATGAACTCCACTTAAGTACCAATAGTATCCCAATTTGGGTGGGATTAATACACAAAATGCCACCACCAATGGTGTCTAATAAAAAATCTAGTCTAAATAATAGTGTATGTATAAATAACTAGATTATTATTAAAGGAGACAGATGAAGGATTTTTTCAATTAAAAAATAATATATAAATACTTTGGCCATCGGGTTCCACTATGTCACCTAGCCATCCAATTGTCATTCAATCAAAACTGGGGGTCTGAAATGTACATCATGGGGAATAAATTCATTAATTTAATATTTTTTTATTATTAATCATTTAATCTCTATGTACCAAAGAGCATAAATAAAACTACATGTACCCATTCAAATTATTTTATATCTTAGAATGTCATTTTGACACCCAATCCAAGAATAATTAAGTTCATATATAACATTTTATGTTACTGATTCCATAATACATGTCCAAAAATCCAAAATTAAGGATATGGAACTTCATTCTCCTTATCCTTACACATGGGTATAGAGTGTTAAGTACATCATTCCAATTCCCCAGATAAAGAGTTTCATGTCCATCATCCCAAAAACATTCCTTCTGGATCCCCCATTCAGGGTTCTATATATTTATCCTTTTAAATTAATAATACTATAAGTCGTAAACATTTTAATCATTCCTTATTCACCACAGTATACAATACAAAAAATCATTAACCCCATTTTAAAAATAAACCATTTCTTCATTTATCCCTGTTACCAAGGAATAACCTATTTAATTCCCAAATGATCCAAGAAACTCCATATTCCATGATAAGAAGGCATGAAAAAATTGTTCAATTTTTAAACAATAAGTCCACTATTCAATAATTTACATCCCAATTTCTTATTTTAAAAGGACTATCAAACCCTATGGGTTATCATATGCCATGTTTTGTAATCATACACCAACCCAAAGGGATCCATGTTGGGTAAAACGCATCATTTAATATACAAATATATTATTCTTAAATAAGTAAGTGATTTCACATCATTTTTGAACAATATCACAAACAACTTACATGAGAATAAAATCTAGGATATGGGGTATAACATGAATAAAACATAACTTATACTCTTATAAAACTAATTTTCCAACCACATTAATTGGTTTTAAATCACATGGTGAATAACTACATAGTAATAGGAATCATCATAATTTTAAGAAGATGGGAGACTGAGGTATGAATATTCTCACACATAAAAGGAAACAGACTCATGTGATTACCTAGGGCTTTGAATCGTAAGAAACAAAAAAACAATTTACTTATATTAAAAGTTCAACTACTCTTGGATGATGAGGGATCTTTTAGTTTTCACATTAGGTTGATGAGATTGAAATGAGGATGAAAATAAGGTGGAAATCATATAATATTTGGAGGAAAATGAGTTTTTCTACAATTTTAATGCGGAATATTTTTTGGATACAAGGTTTTAAAAACCATTCACTAACAATGTAACCTTCCATACGAATGTAAACCTGGGACACATTGTTTGATGGGAAACCCACATGATTTGGAAAACATTGTGGAATCTATACAAATGGTTTTAGACCAACCCCATCTTGTTTAGAAGACACCTCGAATGGTTGGTAAACTGTTATGAACCATTATTTTTTTCCACATGGTCAAGATACATAGTATGTACTGATAATTGATAACCATGCCCCATGTGATATATGGACTCATTTTCTACTTTTGTTCAAGTCATGGGCCATTGAGATGATCTTCTTACCCTCCTGTCTCTCAAGAATCATTCCATAACCCATTTAAACGGAATTTTATCCAAATTGAATAAAAAATGAACATTTTAAAAGGGTATGACTCTTTTATCTTTCAAATCATAAAAAATCTCTCCCTAAACCTACGCTCCCTAACATCACTAAGAATCCATGATAATAAGACCAATCCATTATGCATATATATCAACTTCCCTCTTCCATTTTGAATGCATGCATAATACATGGACCAAAGGAATGATATTACCCGGAATATGTTTCTCAATATGCTCCATAATATGAATTGGATTCACAAAAATGGTCTCATTAGCCTAAATCATAACAGCCTCAAAATAAATCACATTAGAAGGATTGGGGTAATACTTTTGAAGCACTTCCACAAAAAAATGTCATGCATAAAATTTTACCATTATGGAAGATCCTATCAACACACTTCCAGGTTAATCTTATCTATGATATTAAATGTATTAACATAATTAGGCACAAACATACATTACATATGAATCAAATGGTTACCCAATCTAGGTGACAATCGGAAGATAACATTGACTCCAATATTAAAAAAATAGCTTTACTACATTGATTTGTGTATGAATTTTTTTTACTATGGCCCAAATCCATATGATTCAAGATAAATTAGACCTACTCTGATATCTCCTACATGAGACTTTGCCACAAAAACTCGGACTCTACAACTTTCATCTATAATAAAAGAGATTATTATGGACTACCATATACCACCACATCTAGTTCCATATAAATATTTACATGAAAATTATTATTACAATAGAACTCAATATGTTTTATGTGATTCTCCCACATTACACTAAAATCATAGAAACATGCCTTTAGCATGGCCTCTAACACCCGATTAGTACATTGTGATTTCCCATCCATATACAGGTGTTAAGTTGTACACACAAACTCATGAGTACTAGGTTCTTTTTATAACCCTTTCTAGAATCACATTTTAAAACACAGATCATGATCTAAATCAATACTCAATGGAACCCCATAAAATTTACTATCTGCCAAACATATTAGTTTCTAAATTGGAAGATGATGAAATTCTCCCAAATCTATATGAAACTGGCTACCTTTTTCACCTAATCCACAATCACCCATATCACGTCATTCTTATAAGGGATCCTAGATTCACCCACTAAAAAGAAAATGGTAACATTATTCCACTTATATTGCAGAATGGGTAATGGTTTAAAAAGACAAGAAGGCCACTGATGCTTGGCCCTCACTAACTGAAAGGTGTAGCATCGTGTCAAAAAACAAACTATCTCATTCACAATATCTGGACACCAATAATGTCTATAAATATCATAATAGATATTATTCAAACCAAGGTACACCATACAAATAAATTAATGATTCTCATCCGTCATCTCCTACCACATACAAGTACGCAACTGAAACGACCATGAATGTGAACAGTCTCCTCACTATTGATAGACCAGTCAAGATGTAGCACCCCACTATCAATTTTTTCCCTAAAAACAACAAAATCACTACATCCTCATACTAAATATTTTTCATCCTGTTCAAAATCGAAGGCATTATAGATAGAGACACAAGGTTCATCTCTTTGTACTCCTCTTGAAAACCTATATACAACTCAATGAATAACACCATCATCTTCAACTCAAAACGACACATGTAAACTGCATGAGTGTGTGCCTCCATACTCAATGCATATGCACTAGTGTTTCATTTACTTGTTATATAAATCATCTCAATGTTGAAATATTACATATTATCCACACATATCTTCATTTATATATTTATATCACACTATTAAATGTTATAATACAGGATATTATGGTTTTTATAAATAGTCAACCAATCACTATGGAGATAGTATCACTAACATTTCAAGGTGTGAAATACTATAGAAAAATAAATATCATGAGTAAGATAGTTTTTTTCTTATATTCTCTGCAGTCGTGATCCATAAACCATGAATTTATCTCCATGAATCAACACTTCTAACAAGTATATCCCAAATATCATTTCACAATGAAAAATCTCAATAATTTACACATCCCAAAAGAAAAGTATGCTCATCAATCATGAGGTAACACCCACAAAAATAAAGATGCACTCAAATCTCACCCCAAGGGTGTTTTGATTTATATGACACCAAAAATGAACTAAATATCCTGAACCAAGCAATTAAATATTCAAATAGATGAAAAAAAATGTGAAGATCATGTATCAAATAATGTATTATAAGTTATATAAGTTACAAGAATTATAACGTAGAATGTTAATGACCCGTCCTCACTACCAACAAGGGCTAGATAAACAACATGAATCTAATATATACCTCTACCTTAATCCCCTTTCTGAGTCAGATGAATTTTAATATTATGATTATATAGATTTTCATTTAATAAAAAACCTCATTCCCCCCCATGAACAGTATAGTTAGAAGAAATTCAATGGCCAGACTGATATGCTGTAAAATAAAATCTTTTGGTGCTCAATATTATTCTACATCTTCCATGACTACCCATATGTCTAGGGATCCTAGATAGCCTATATATATTTTCAATCATTCCATAAGATTTTCACTCCATGGATGTTCCAAGAAACTTACCTCTCATGTGACAAGGCTTTCTACACTAATAGAAAACCACTTAACCACTTCCCAAAGAGGATGATCCTCTCCCCTGGCTGTTCTTCCAACCACCACTTTGGTAAATGTGATCATAAATATTATTTTTAATATAGGAAGATATATCACTATACCATATATCTAAAACGTTATACCAACCATTGGAATAATCCTTTAGATTTCTCTCATAAATGAAAGCATGATTTACCACCTTATTAGACTTCTTCAAATAGAAGTTATTTACCTCAGATTTTATCCTATATGAAAGTCTATCATGGATACGTTTCTTCAAAGTTACCTTATCCAATATCAATTTTGGAACAAAATACTACTTGTAAATGAATATTATATTATAATACATCACTAGGAAATCCACCCGATTCAATGACATAATCTTTGTGGCACTCTACTACCTCATGGTCTTTGGGTAAAAGTGTTCCAAGAAATTCCCTTGAAATTTCTCCCAAATCATGATCTCTAACAACACATCGTAAACCTAGAATGGCCACAATAGATTTTACATTCCTTAAAACATATCATCATCCAAATTATCCAAAATACACCATTATTTTAAAATTTTAATATGTTTGATACTATATGCCACACGCATCACCGAGCATAATAAAACCATGAAATACTATTATTTAAATATTATCATTATAAACAATTCATTCTATATGAGATTATAAATTTGAATAACTGCATTATTAAATACATATGAAGGATATACTCATTAAAAATTTATTGATTAATTATTAGGAAATATACACTCATTTGTTTAGTAAAGTTACTTTTTTCATCAAAAAGTTATTCTCTTCAAAAATGACTTTTATTCCTTCATATGAGCAAATAATTTAATTAATTTTTATCCAGTTATATAAAATTTATTGGTTTAACTAAACATTATTTTTGAAATTATCATTTCAAAATTATCTTATAGTGAATATTTAGTATTTTTTAAAAAAAATAATTTTTTTTAATGAATAGTGAAATATACTAGTTTTTATTGAAAATATTATTTTAAATTAAAAACATTACATTGTTAAATTTTTTTAACTATTTAAAAGTAAAATTAGTTATATAATATTATAAATAATAAAATTAATTTAATTATAGTAAATCTTATGATTGAATTGGGTATAAAACATATTTAGACATAAAAATCATTTTTATGGAAACCTATTTTTAATTTTGCTATGTGTTTTCATTTTAAAATCATTAACTCAACATATATAAATATAATCTTGAATATTTTATTCCATATTTGAAATAATGATGTAATAATTAGGTAAATGGGTCTTTTTTATTACTGTTCATTAGGAATAGTATCTATTGTAATCAATTATCACCATCGTACCCACAAATCGAGTAATTAAGGTCAAAAGGAAAATGATAGGGACTAACATTTAACCTAGAACATATATTAATGTAATTGGATGTTGTTATTTTATCCATAATATTCCAATATTCTAATATTTTTTTTTATTTCCCTGTGATTTTGAACATCATGTTATTTTATTATAAGAAATGTAAAAAATTTCATGTTGTTCATTTTATTATCATTAAATTTTTTTACATAAGGATAAATAGAGTCTATGATTGGTTTTAAATATTGATTTTATGTATAAATATTTTTTTATAATGGTAATTATTTTATCTTTTTTTTTACAAAATAGTTACTTTGAAATCTTACGCAATATATGCACTCTATTAATTAAATAAATATAATAAAAAAATAATTATAAAATATAAAAAATTGATATAAATTCAATTCATTATTTTTTTCAAATTTTTTGATAGAATTATAGAACATTTTTAGAGACATTATATAGGATTATAAGATAATCTATCTTTTTTTCATTTTGTATTTAAATTCATATTAAATGAATAGTTTCAAAATTGACATTATTAATATTTTATAGTAACAGATAATTTATTAGAGAATTTAAAACCAATAAATAAAATTAAATTCATAAAAATTAGTTTTATATAGTTTCAAACATCATTCATGGTCTATTTATTAATCGTTTTTCCTCTTGGGGAAACATTATTTGACTATTAAGTAGTATTAAATTTAAGTATTGCAGTAATTGTCAAAAAGGTTAATATATTGTTAAAACAAAAAGAAAAATGTGAAAACATAACCAAAAAAAGATAAAATTTTATTTATTTAATTTCTTTTAACATATCCTTGTATCATATTAAATATATTTTAACATGGATCTACATCTAAATGAGAAATAATTTATATTAAATTGATACTTTAATAAATCCAACGTGTTCCCCTACCCTCTCTTATAAAACGTATCCCCAATCTTCTTCGCTCCCCAATTAGGGTACATTTTTCTTTTGTAAAATACCTATATAAATACCTTACTTGCATCTGTACCCAAATACTATGGTATTTTTTTATAAATCCAATCTAAGAAGTCTTTAGGTATAATCCAAACAATGTTTTTTTTGAAGAAAATGTATTATTATTATCCAAATGTTTCAATTTTATTTATTCTTCCACCTCTATAAAATCATATTAATCGATGAAAATATAATAAAATTATTATATAAAATATAAATATATGTTATTATATTAATGGAATGACATACATTCAACTCCTCGTCATCAAATGGGAAACAAAAACATTATTCGTGTGTAAGGCGGATGACTACCTCACTATCTGATGTAATTTGTTATTCTTTTCCTCCCCTCGATGATGGTAAAAATTATGGAAATAAGGTAAATATATTATATTAATGAATTAATTATCATTATAGAAATTTAATATGTCATATATTTTCTTAAATATATATTTATTGAAAAATTATAATGTTGTTCACGCGTACATGTGGTCTACCACCTCCACGAAACGATGTGAATTATTTTTCACCACTGCATCAAATGGAAGGAATGTATTGGTTTATTTAATGAAATAATATTTGTTTTTGATATAATTATCATTATTTGTTATTAAAATAGTACTTACAATATTTCCATCAACATCATCAAAAAATATAAATTGTTACTCATGCATACATATGATCTACCATATCTATGATTGTAACATGGTTCATTTTTATTAACCATATTTATTGATTTATTTTAATTTTAAAATAGATTTATAAAAATTATAACTATGTAATAATTATTTTTCTTCAAATGATAAAATAATGACCTTTTTACCATATTAAATCTACCAATGTAATTTTGTACACATGAGAATGCTATAATCAAAACATATAACATAAACATAATTGTGTATTTAATTGATTAACATTGGAATAAAATAAATTAATTGAATTTCATTGAGATATATTTTAATTTTATGCACCAGTTTATTTTTTATGGTGTATATACTGAAATTTTAGATTTATAACATGAATCCTTCATAATTTTTAGTTATTTATGATTCAATTATAATTAATACATCGAAGGGAACTTGACTTGAACATTACCAAGTGGTAAGGGGTTTCAAGACTCATTATCCAATAATTGGTTTATAATTCATCTTAATAGACTATGTTATTCCATGAATATGTGTGAACTTATTTATAATTATATAATGTTTTTTTTTTATTTTTTTTCCGATTAAATTTATTATAAAATAATCACTTTTTTATTAATTCTCAATCAAATTTTTTGATATTTGTAATGGATTGAACCTCAATATCCTCCCAATTGATGAAGATTATGTATTATATGCCTATTTATGTTTATATGGTGCATATACATCTCCTTTGAAATTTTATATCATTATTCTCCTTATGTTGATGATAATTAATGTTTCATTTGAATTTATTCTTGTTTGGGGATTAATATTATATAGTAACCAATGTGGTAATAGTTTATTTCAAAATATTGTCATTATTCGGGATTTGTTAGGTTTTAGTATCTAATGTGATAATCGACTAATATTTCAATATTAACCCTAATAAATTTTACTATTCCCTATTTTTTTCTAAATATTATAATTTTTTCTTTCATTTTCGCTGTTTAAATACTAAAGAGACCAAAAGAATTTATATGGAAATCCAACTTGGTTTTTATACATGTTATATAATCATTTCCTTTCAAGCCCATATTTTAAAAAAAAGTTTTAATGAATTCTTTCACTATTATCTAGTTATTTATTAAATTCATTTTTACTGATGTTTGAATTTTTAAAAATGCTTTTAAAGGAATGTTCTTATCACTTTCCAAACAAGGTACATTTTTTATTTTCTTACAAAAGCATGAAAGGAATGTTTTTAACTTATATCGCAGGGAAGGAATTTCCCACAATCAGGACTGATAAATTATTCAAAGCCTAATTTTAAATTCTTTATGGTTATATTAAAATAAATTATTTTTCATAATAAAATATATATATTTTCTAAAATTGATATTGAAATTAAAAAATGTATTTTTCTCAAGAATGGTGTTAATGATATTTTTATAATATTTTTATTCATCAAGGACAACAACCCGTTATTTTAAATATGTTTTTACAAGGGATAAGTTTTAATGATACTATACATATTCATTATATATATTTTTTATGGTCTTATTTAGTAGGGACTATTTTAACATTCACTTTCTTGGTTAATTTTATAGTCATTACCTTTATCCTACACATTCACTTTCTTATGATTGTTAAATATTACATTAAACATAAAAATCTATATAGTTTTTGGCATTCATATTATTATTCAATAAAGAATATAATATTTATACATATGATGTTTTACTTCTAATGTTATTTGATTGACCAAAAAATAATGATATTATGTATTCTTTAATTAATAAAAATATTAGTTGATAAGTCATATTGTTCATGAATTAAATTTACCATTTGGTACATGAAGATTTAATTGGATACCAAGTGATATGTGGAAATTTAATTATATATCCCTTTAATGATCCAAAAGTTATCATGAGAAAAATAGGTAATATATAATTTAATGTGTTTTTGGGTATAACTAACCACATATTAAATTGTCTTATAAAAAAGATTTGATTTTTTAGATATCATGATGTCTAAATTCAAAAAATTTAATATTATTCATTTCATTATTTGAGAATTTGGTTATCATTATCCATTATATTACTTCATTGATTTTTTCCACGTATGATATTTTTCTATGTTTTTTTATAAAATAACATGTGTTATCATTTATTTTCCTTTCCATGTTGATTATCCCTTATTTTCCCCATAATTGCTTCTGTTGAGTGTAAACCATCCGAAGAATATGATCTCAACATTTATTTTTTTCATTCCCCAATGATTTAAATATTCATTCCTTAAATTACTTCAATGATCAAGAATACCTACTTCCACTTTTTTAAAATTTAGGTCTTAAAATTTCATAGAAGATGCATGTATGTATCTAGTTTACCAAGTATAATAAATAATTTTTTCCTTTAGGATAAAATATCTTATATATTATTCCAATTTAATAAAGTAATCACTGAATCTGGACTACTATAGTTGGTGTCTTTATAGTTGGTATTAGAGTACGTCCATTATAATATTTGCTAAATAGATTTGGAAAAAAATGTATTGAGTGATGTAATCTTATGATGGAATTTATGGGCATTCCCTAGAGACACTAAGTTTACAATTCATATTAGTGAGGAATAAAGTTTTTAGGTAAGATCATTGGTTAATAAATAAAATTTTGATTATAATATAAATGCATAGATAACACTTCTGATTTTTTATGTGATGGATGTATTTTGGATACAATTATTGAGTATTAGTAGAATCGTGACGTATTTTTCACTCGTGGGTATAACATTTGTTTTAGCGAGAATGATATTTATGGAATAATTCTTTAATATTTTTTGGACATAAGCTTTGTGGTATTGATATCCCTTAGGGTTATTATGAAAATTTATGTTAAGGTAAATATATTTAATTAAAATCATTTTATTTTGTGAGAAAATAACTCATTTAAAAGACCATTATTGTTATAATGTTATTTTATAACTAATTTTATTTTTTGAGGATACTAACCATATTCATGGAAATGTTTTTGGAAGTATATAAATATAACTTATGAAAAAGGAAATTTTTACATATTATTTGACAACCCATCACATGTGGAAAAGTCATAGGGGTTGAACCCACAACTAACGGGTGATAAGGGTGTGGTGCTTACCACTGGATTATATGATGTCCTATTTAGTATGCAATTTTTTTACTTATATAGTTTAAAAGATAAATATTTTTTTTATTTTTTGAAAAATATAATATGATAATTGTTTGGATTTTTATGTTATTAATTATATTTTGTGAGATTTTTTATTAGGTTATGGTCTATATGACCATTACGCATAACCTGAATGATTATTTGGTAAGAATGAAATTAATGCTTTGGGGATATAATTGAAAAGGTAAGAAAAAACCATTGAGGTGGAAATATTCATTAATGCTGAAAATATTAATGTTAATTAGGATGTATGATTATTTATTTATGAAAAAATATTTGTAAAACCTTTGGTGTAAATTTTGATGAAAATTTAATTATTTCTTCATGCCAAGGTTTATACATTTTTTATTATCTGACCTTGTGGTAGATATTTTAGTTTTAACTAATATTTAATGAAACACGTTTTATATTATAATAATTTTATTAATGTTCTGATACATTACAAGTTAATTTTTGTGCCATGATCCTTAAAAATTCATATTGGATATTGGTTTTAAGGAAAAAGTGATAAACTGAAAATTGATCGAAGAACAACCAAAGGATAATAGTCTTATTATAAAATAGAAAAAATAATGAAATTATATTTATTTATTTTCATAATGTACATGATAATGAAATTAACATATTCTAGGAAATGAATCTTAAAAAAATATTATCGTATTACATTTCTTTCTAATTAATCGATTATCTTTTTCCCACCAATTTGGTTTATAGATTTATGGTTGTTGACATTTTTTTGATAATTCACTTTCTTGTGATCTATAATATATGTCACTCTACATAATTATTTTTACATTAATTGTTTCTTAGATATTTTAATTTTCACTTCCAATTAATTTTTGTCAAAATAGAATCATTGTTTTTTATATGGCATTCATATTTCCCTTTCCCAAATTATAAGAGGATTTTTTATTAACAATTTTACGTTGTTGGTTATCACCAAAGGGATTTTTAAATGCCAAACCCTTAATTACTAGGAATAAGTTATAATTTGGAGGATGTAATTTATTAATGGGGTTTGATTTAAAACTGTATATATTAAAAGGTCAATATATTAGATGGAGTATATAATAAGAAACACCATGCTTAAACAAACCCCAAAATGGAATTGTTTAAATATGACTATTATAAACTAGGCATAAAATTGTAGATATAAATATAAATAAACAAATTTTGTAATCAATATGAATTTTATACTCAATAAAAAGATATTATTGATGATTTTGAAATAAACAGTCAATTTTTTAGTGAATTCATTTTATTCTTCAAAAATATGTTTTCTTTAAAACTGATTTTTAATTATTTTTATATGAAAATAATATATTTAAAATTTAATACTTTTATAAATATATTTTATGAAATGGAAAATAATTTTTTAACTCGCCATATAAATTTGATCTTATTGTAAATTTTTGTTTTTTCTTTAGAAAATTATGATTTTTAATAAATAGTGAAAATAACGTTTCATTAGAAACTATATTTTTATTTCATGAACTTAAAAATCATATTTTGTTCTATAATGATTTCAATGTAAAATTGGATCTATTAAATTATTAATAATCAATATATGTTCATTAGGATAATTCTTTTGATTTAATTTTGTATAAAAACATTTTTATGAATAAAAGACCTGTTTCTGAATAAATAATATTATTTATGTCACACATTTGAATTTAAATTTATTAATTCCACTTGAAGAAATATAATATTAAAAAAAATACATTTTTTTAATCAGGAGTTCTAAATTTGAAAAATTAGTCCATTCTATTTTTGGTCTTTATTAATATTAACCATAGAAAATAATAGTCATCATACAAAGGGTAATTCAGTAAATTAAGGTTAAAAATATTTTGATAAGAAATAGAAAATGACCATAACACGTATATTAATTTACTTGGATAAAATTATTTCATCCATAACCGTCAAGTATTTGAATATTTTATCTTTTAATGCCATTTGGATCTCATTTTTACCTTTATATTGTCTTATTTAATGAAAAGTCAAAAATATCATCCTTATAGTTTTTTATCAAAAAAAATTATATAAGGATAAACATAGAATATGTATGATGATTCAGAAAATAAATCTATCACTGATCTTTTCTTTTTAATTTGTAAATAAAAAACATTATTAAATCCTATTTTTTACATTTCATATCTGAAGTGTTTTTATTATATTTTTTAATGAAAACATTATGTTTTTCCGTACATTGAATATGTTATTAATTATTTTAATATAAACTTTCATATTATTCTCTGTGACCAACAGAATGATTCTATGTCTGATAAACCATAGACACACCATTGTTATACCTATTTTTAAACATTTTTCAGTGTTGTTTTGTGCTGAAAATTTCTTAACAGACATAATAATACATGTTCTAATAAACATCATACTAACCATCATGTATATTATTGTAAAGAAAATTGTACTGAAGCCCATCAAATAGAATTATGTTTATAATAGTACTTGAAATAATTATTCCTAATACAATTACTAGTTTTTACACATTCATGGTGTAAACAAACACAATTTCAGCCATTTTTTGTAGAGAGGTATGAATTTTCATGTTCCATGTGACATGGTTATTGAAAGAAACTCAGAGAAAATATGACTGTTTGGAAGGAATAGCCAGTCTCGTTTTTTCCTATAAGACCTTCATGTTGTGATATTTCTTCATTCCATGAAGTCTTTTTAGGTTCCCCCATTCTTCCCTTAAAAGGAATTTTATAAAAATTTAAAAAAATGAAGGCCTTCCGACAGTTTGATGGACTAATTTATTACATTTGATATTTATTTTTCTAAATATTACATATCATGAAAAACATGTTCCTATTATTTTTTTAATTCTTTAGTGAGAGTAATCTTAAGAAACCCTAGTTATTTTTCCTCCATAATTGTTTTTATCTTTGTAATATTTAGTCGAATTTTTGTGATTAAGATCAAGGGCTTCCACGGATAAGAAGACAGAGAATCTGATCATCTTAATCGAGTACTCACATGGATTTCGTGACAAATAATCTAATCCAATGTATTGATGGATTCCATGGATATAAATAAATATTTGATCTTTATATTGAGGGATATCTTTACTGAGAAAATAAAAATTTTCTTGTAAGTATAAAAAAAGATATACCATTATCCATTGTTATTGTCTACCATACTCTTAATGATAAAATACTATTTTTTTTGTTTAATAATAGTTGTAATTTATTATTACATTACCATTATATTTTATTAATTTTTTAATTATGTGTAACCATTCCACCATATTTATATAAAATATTTTGAAACATCATATTAATAATTATTTATAGATAGTTTTATCTTTACTAAACTAATTATGTTAATCAAACTCTATTTAATCATATACATAAGGATTACGATATTTTTCAGACTATTAATATATAATTTCGATTCTAATTATGATTCAATAACTCTGATATATCAATATCAATATTTATTATGATAAATTTTTAAATTGATTGAGGGATGAACATAAATCAGATTATTTTTCGAAAAGAGGTTTGGGGATTTATTTAGTTTAATCTATTTAAACTAATGTATTTAAAACTAAAATTCACCCTTGTGAAGTAGAACCATCAAGGACATATTATTTTAATATTAATAACATAATAACCCATATTTATATCCCAGAATAGGTATCAGTAGAGGATTCCACTGCTCATATACATTCTGACAACTTGTTCCATTTTTATTGTATGTTGTTAAAGTTTTTTTATAAAATATTTATAAACCTATTATACACTAATTTGTATTATGGAAGAAGAATATCATTATTTTAAAAGATTAATGGTCTTAATTTTGGATCAATATACAATATTAATCCTTGTAGACCACCTATCACTGATGGTGCTGACAATGAGTACCAGAGATATATGATGAATACTTTTGATATCAATACTGTAGTTGATAAATATTTCGTGTTGAGTAGTTATTATAATATTTGTGCAAAAGAATTCACAACTTATACTCATCAAGAAAATCTATAATATCATCTAAATTATAGATTTAGTATTAATTCCTTATATTCTATTAAAATAAGTATTTATAGTGAAATATGTGCCGCTTGTAACAGTATTTGGAAAAATCTAGAAGTAACCCATTTTGGAACATCCAAGGTTATAAAGACTATAAGAGTTGTGTAATAATTAGACTACCAAGGCATTGATTTAATTATTGGTGAATCCGTAGCTAATATTAATTAAATAATCATAGAAAATTATTAATCATACATATAATATTAGTGAGAATGGTGTGTATGATGAGTTTCTTATTGTGATATTTATTTATATTATTTTCAATGAATTTAAGTCTAAGAGAACAGTTATACATGAAACATGAATGTTAAAAAACCTAAAACTAGATAATCTCATTATAACCCTTATGTAGTAAAAGGTTATCCTAAAAAAAGATGCTCAAAAGGACAAAAATAAAAAAGGTGGTGTTTCTATTAATACAATATCTACATTACCTTCTAATATACCCTATAAAGAGAATGTTGTTTATTAATTAAGGATGAAGAATGTTTTTATCCAATCTGATTAAAATATATCTAATATTTCTAACAATTAGTTGGAAAAAATGGAATCAATGATGAATAACATATTCATCAAGAAATAAATTCAATATCATCCCAATAAATGTCATAATTACGGAAGTGAAAATAAATATGATGTCCCTCATTATTAATGCAAGAGAGATGGAAATATTAGACCACATTTTCTAAAGATGAAGAGAAAAGATATAAAAGATAAAAATTTAGAATGATATTCCATGAAGTATTATAAACCCATATTAAATAATGTTCTGAGAGATTTTAAAACAATGATTTCAAGTGTATGAGGCTCTTAATAAATTTCATCAGATAATGAATGTTATAAACATAGGAACATGTTAGTTTGTTTATAAAGTAACCTAGACTAATTTTTGTTTAATTAAAAAGGTACAAAGAACTGAAAATCATAAAAATAGGTATTGAACTGCCAATTCAAGTAATGAGAATGATCTTATATCATTTAATGAAGAATATTCTTCACCCAGTGATGATAAGACTCTCCCATCTTATGATTAAGATTCTCATTTATCAAAATATTTAAAAAATTAAAATTGGAAAATTTATAAAATACATGATAATTCTAGGGAAAAACATTCTATGGTCGATTCAAGGATTGAAGTTTTATAAAAAAAATATAAAATCATTCCAAATAATATGATGAGAATGATTTAAAAAAAATAATCTATTTCCAAATATTTAGAAAAAAAATCTGGGAAAGATGTTTTAGAATCTAAACAAACATCTAAAATTAATACTAATGAGGTTAAATATTCATATATAAAAAAATTCAAAAGTATGAGTTTGAGAAAAATTTTGTCGAGATTTAATACTAGAAGATACAATTTTGATAAAATTTATAAACCAATAAATCCTCATTTTATTTGTAATGGAATAGGTTATTCTTATAGGAAATCAGTTTTAGTAATGAATTATTTTTCCCTAAAAATTCCCCTTTTATATTAAATGTCCAAGTGGTGGTCACTTAAAAAACATTTTTCACTTAATAACATTAAATATCTATGATTTAGTAAATCCTATTTTCTAAAATAAATGATATCTTCCATAAAAATGGATTGATTTGGTTAAAAAAACTTTTTTAACAATATCGGAACCAAGAAGTTTTAGGTTCTGAAAAAATATTATTTAGGAGAAAAAGAATGTACCAATAAAAAGAACACATAGTACATGGATATTGGATGTCTTAGGCATATGATTGTTAACAAATACATTTTCTAAATTATCATCAAGATAAAAGGAAGAAAATAAACCTTCTAAGATAATGCTCAAAGGGTGAATATCAATATAGGCAACATTTTTCTTTATAGTAAAGACATAATTTTGAATGTTTTTTCTGTTAAAGTTCAGAAGTAAATTTTTATAAGAATAAGTTTGTTATGTTGTGAAACTTCCCTTTCTAATATTTGAAATAGTAAATGATTAGTAGATAATTCCAAGTATTAATTAATTGTTTCTACCATTCAACATTAGAATGTTCATACACATAACATAGAAGACCTTAGGATTAAAAAAATACAATGACATAGTGTAATGGGAGATCAATCGTGGTTCTGATAGAGAATGTGAGGAAACTAAATCATAAGAAACATAATTATTTCGAATATGAAAAAACATATAAAATATCTATCAGAGCTTAGGATTGAATCTAAAACATTCTATGAACCATTTAAATACATTAAGAAACACAAGTCAAGCTTTAAATCTATTAGTGAATTATGAAATTTTGATTTTATACCGTTAGTGGATAAGGATGTATTCATTTCTATAAAACCTAAGAGAATTGGGGGAAAATACTAAGTATATTTTTTTATTTGATGACTACTCTTGATATACTCGCGTTTATTTTCTCAAAAATAAATTTTATGCCCTTTGTTATTTTAAATTTCATTTAACCAATTTTATAAATGGGAAAAATATTTAATTTATAAATATTTGAAGTTATCGGGGTGAATAAATTTTCAATTATTATTTTGAAATTTTTTAGTAACAATGGTATTGAACATAAATTTTAAGAACCTAGAACCCCTCAGTAAAATGGTGTTCTTGAAAAAAAATAGAATTCATCAATAAGTAACAATAATTATATTTAGTGAGTACTAAATTTCTAAATATTTTAGTGCAGAACTAGTTATTACTTTCTGGTATAGTGAAAATCACGTTTTGTTTAAACCATTTCATAAAAACTGAATTATGATTTGTGGAAAAAAAACCGAACATTTCTTGCTGCAGAGCTTTTGGTTACAAAGTATTCATCATGAATATGAAATATTACATACAAATATATTCACCCAAATATTATGAAGGAATATTTTTGGGTTATTCTAGAAATTATAAGGTATATATATTCTTAAATAAAAATCTAGTATTTTTTGAGGAAATAGTACATGTTTAATTTGATAAAACATAACCTCTTTTCAAAAACAACCAACCAAATACCAAGGATGTTGTAGTGCACTGTGTTGCATTTGTTGTCAATGAGGTATGTTGTTGTCAAGGAATGAATGGATGGATGTCAAGGAGTTTCAATATGTGAATGACAAAGGATGTGATGGTGATGGTGATGAATGGAGAATGGCCATGGTACTTAGAGGCTTGTCACTTAGGAGATTCACTAAGTGACACAGGAGATGATGGTTGAAACATTCCCTATGTATATCAGACGATTGTAGAGTTGTTCTTAATGTTTCAATACTTGTATCAAGGTGATACTAAAATACACCACTTGAAGAATGGATGATGATGGAGCATCATCATTACATATGACGATTGTTGAACTTTTCTTTAAGTTCCAAGAACTTGTATCAAGGAGATACAATGTCACAACATTGTTAGAAGACCATGCATTGTCTTGACAATGCATGAGGAGTGGTAAATGATCCATACACACCTCCTAAGTGGATGAAGTGGATTAATGAAGTCCATGCACTATCACTTAGTGCATGGGAATTTGAAGTTGATCCAACTTAATCTCTGACTGGATCAATGAAGAACATTGAAGAATATATTTGATTCAGGAGCTTCGGTTGATGAAGAACCTTCAGGAATTCCATTCCTAAGTAATGAATACATGTTGAGGAAGAATTGGAGGAATTATAATGAAGAAGAAGAGATATAAAAGAAGAAATTTCTTAGAGGTTGAAGTGGCATTTGGAATTGGAAACTTGGTTACTTTGTTTTATACAATGTCCTAAGATTTCCCCTTAGCAAAAATATGGGCCAGCAAGGAGGCTAGTCGAGGGTCATCACCCAAGGCTCTTGTGGGACTCATGGTCACCACGCCCATGGGGAACCCTCAAGGCCAAGGCAGCAGCCCTGAGGCAGGGGAGCACCCGCAGGACGCAGCGTAGGCGCCAGGGGCACGCCTGGAGGAGCGCATGGTGGGCGCATAGCGCACCTGTGTGTGCATAGTGGGCGCCAGTGGCGCGCCCGAGTGGCAGGGGTGGGCGCAAGAGCGCGCCCGCAAGAGAACACGGTGCGGGGCGGCACCGTAGAGGGGGAAGTTCAACTGAGCGGCTGTAGGGAGCGCTTGGGTGATAAACCGCGGAAAAACTGGGATCCGTTTCGATGTGGGATGCGGGATTTTGCAGCGGAGCGAATCCTGGCCGTTCGATTGACCATGCGCCAGATCTCGGCCACACATCTAATCCGTCACGGCCCGTTCAGATCCAGGCCGTTGAAAATTATTTGATCTCCTGATCCGACGGCTCTCCGTCCGTCTTCAACCTCGAGGTCGCCCAACGGCCACCCGCGACGTCGCCTGAACCAGAGGCCATCCGACCACCGGATTTCGAGTTCCCGACCACCTCTGAAGGAAGTAAAGGCTCCATCTGGTTCGACTGGCTACACTGAGCACGTACATGCATAAAAATATGCATGCATGCAACTAGGGGAGCATTTTGAGTTCGGCCGAGGAAAAAGAATATGCCGAGGCCATGGGGTTAATATTTTTCATGGATCGCCCTTAGACGAAGACCGTGCATGCGTTCTAAGTCGCATGCACGTGGAGGAGAAAAACAAAGAGAAAGAACCCGCGTTGAAATAGAAGAAATATCAAGATTTAGAAAATCTTGAAAACCCTAGAATTTCGGGAATTCGAGAGATATCTCACGCGGAAGATTTGGCATCCCTCTGCCTATAAAAGGAGCACCCGAGGCTCTGAATTTTCTTGCTGAAACTTCGAAGTCTCGTGAGAGCTCTCAAAGTCTCGCGAAGAACAGCCTGCGCGCATCACTTGCGCGGCAGCAGCCCGGAGCTCCCCTTGCTCCGTTTGGTACCTTTTGCACACCTCTTGCGCGAAAGAAGAGAAAGGGAGAGGCCCATGCGCGCTACCCCTTGCGTGACAGGAAGTTCCCTCTCTGCCCGCACACTTGCGCGGCAGGAGGAAGGAGCCCCGCGATGTTGCACCTTGCACACCCAAGGACTTGCGTGCTGCCTTGTGAACCCAAGTGCTTGCGCGACAGAAGAAGAGAAGGCCACTTGCACACTTGCGCGGTGGTTGAGAAGAGGAGGAGGCCCTTGCACCTCACACCTTGCCAGTGCACCTTGTGATGTTGTGAAGAGAAGAAGGGAACACCACTTGCACGCCTCCCATGCGGCAGTGGTTCGGGTGAAGACAAGGCACACCTAGTGTGTGTGTGTGCAAGAAGAGGAGGAAGACCCGAGCCTTATGTGTGCTTAAAAGAAGTGAAGTCCATAGTCTTGGGTGTGTGCAAGAAGGAGAGGCCGAGAACTACACCAAGTTGTGTGTGGAAAGTGAAGAGGAAGGCCGATGCCTTAGTGCCTTGTGTGCAAAGTGAGGACCTCACATTGTGTGTGTTTAAGAATTGGAGAAGGCTGTAGCCTTGGGTGTGTGCAAAGTGAAGAAGTAGTGTGTGCAAAGTGAAGAGGCCGAACCTAGGTGTGTGCAAAGTGTACACATTTAGAAGAAGAAAGAAGAGGAAATCCACACTAAATTATAACACACTTTTAAGTGTGTGAACAAATTGAACAAAGTGTGTGAGTGAAGAAGGTGTGTGTGATTAAGGAGAAATTACACTCTTTGAGTGTTTATCACACCAAGGAAGAGAAGAAGGGGAGTGCATGCCTGCATGCATGCACATGCACACGTGAACAAAGGCAAACCAGCTTGTGTGCATTTGAGTTGTCCAAGACCAAGAGTTCTTGAAGAATATTGAGAAGCCATGCAGTATATGCATGAAGGAGTAGAGTTTCCATGCAGTTAGTGCGTGAAGTTGTTTCGAAGTGAGACAGAGACAGACTAATGTTAAAGAGATTAGTTGTCTGAGTTTTCAGTAGATTGAGAAGAGCCTGATCAACAGAAGTGATCAGAAGTTGCTGAGAAAGACCAACAGACCTTTTCAGAGGCTGTTGAAGATTCTTGAAGTGAGAGGCCAGGTCATCCTAAGAGAAAGGAGATAAATCCTGAGCAAGACGAGAAGACCTGTTCATCACAAGTGAGCAGAGGTACAGAGCAAGGACAATATCCTTTATCCCAGGCTGCTGAGGATACTTGAAGAAGCATAAAGTGAAGAAGAGCTACTTGGGTGACTCGAGGAGCTAGGAGAAGCCCCCTGTGAGACTCAGGGTGGAAGAAGTCTTTAGTGGGATTCTGGAGCAGGCCAGTGGGACTCTGGTAACACTGTGGGACGCAGTATAAAGACCCTCCTGTGGGACTCAGGAGAGATACAGTGGGACTCTGTATCGACCATTGTAATACTAACAGATTATAATGGGAGAAACCATGTTGGGGCGTATAACCAACATGGCAAGGACGTAGGCCTTTGGTGCCTAACCTTGTAAATCCTTGTGTCATGTGCCTTTACATTTACTACATCATTCGAGGAAAGGCTGAGAGATACAAGAAGAGTGGAACGAGGCCTTATCAAGCCCTAGAGGTTTAATTGATAAAGAATCAATTAGTAAAAAGTTTTAAAGGATCACTGATTCACCCCTCCCCCTCTCAGTGATTCACACTGATCCGGGCACTTCAATTGGTATCAGAGCAAAGGTTACCTCTAAAAGATCCATGGGAGTCTTTATGAAGTGCAGATGTGAGGAAATGAGCAACCAGCCTCAAATGGAGATATCTGCCAAGACTCAGAAAAATAGAAAGAAGAAACAGGCCAAGAAGATGAAGAAAGCATGTCCTAGCTATGATGAAGTTGGAACAATAAAAGATCTTCAAAGTGCAATCGAATATCATCGGAAGACAGCCCCCAAGGAAGTGGCAATGTGTATAGCTACAGGCCTCCTTGATCTTCTAGAAGAAAAATTACAGCTAGAAGAAGAATCCAATGCAATGGAAGATCAGTTGGCTAAAAGGGTTGGCATAACCAACACTCTCAGAAAGCTGGTGAAGGCTAAAGAAGAAACTATTTCTCTTTGCAATGAAATATTTGAAGACACTAATGAAGAATTGCAAAGAAGCTCTTCTGAGAAAGAAATCTTTATGATAATGATCAATGAAGTTTTCCATGCACTGGTGAAGTTGCACAAAGTGTCAATGAATGTCAGAGATGCCCAACTCGAAGACAAATTCAAAATGGTTAAGGAGCTTGACAATTCATTTCTAGAATTGAAGAAGGTGCATGGAGACCAGTTAGAACAGCTGAAAGAAAATTGGGAAAGAAGGCTAAGAACTGTTGAGGATGAGTAGAACTCCCTTAACATGAAATGCATAGAACTGGAGGTGATATTAAAAATCAGCAATCACCCAAAGCCATAGCCTCCCAGTCAGCTGAAAGGAGAAATGTTGCTACTCGAGTATCCTTTGAGAAGGATGATTCTAAAAGAAAGACATCCTCTAATGAAAGGGAAACATCTTCTAAAAAGAAGTTACCATCCATACCATCTTGTAATCATGCTTCTAAAAGTGTTTCTACTAAAAGTGCAGGATGGAAGAATGAATCCAAACAAGTATAGATGAAGACAGTGAAGAAATAATGCTCTCCTAAAACAACACAGCAAGTCAAGAAAAGTACCCAACAATCAGAAGGACTGAAGAGGTCAAGATTTGTGGGTCAGTGTTGGTGTTGTAATAAGTATGGGCACTATGCAAAGGATTGTTGGTACAATCCACTGAATGTCAAAGCACAAAGGAAGCCCATGCCAAGGGGGAGAAATCCAGAAGGAAAGAAGTAGCATCCACTAGTCCAGAGACATCTGTTTACTGCAAATAGATTTGGATTACTTGACAACATCTGGGATGATTGCAAAAGTGGTCAAAAAGATACATGTCTATTTCCAACTGTATCCAGAGCTAAAAAGAAAAGAAGATCACTAAACCTGGCTAAAATGGAATCCTTGGGAAGCAAGAAGAAAGTTTAAGATGCTCCCAAGAAGGTTTTGAAAAAGGAAAAGAAGTCCTTGGAGTCCAAATCCAAGAAGGGTGATGCATCCAGAAGGACCACCAAGAAAACATGCTTCTACTGTGGAAATAAAGGATACACCATGGATCTTTGTGAACAAGCCATGGAACTGAATAGAAGCAGAATGGACTCAAAAAGACAATCAATCCAGAAGAAGCAGAAGGGATTGATTGAAAATAAGTTGCCTAAGAAAGGTAGCTTAACAGCATCAAAAGAACCATGTGGAATATCCAGAATTGAGTCCACACTTTCAAGTGACTTACTAGTCATATGGCCTAATCAGTTGCAACTTTCCATAGAACTAAAAAGAGGTGAAGATGAAGCACTGGTAGTAGCTAAGGCAAAAGGGAAGCAGAACATTTCACATGAAGATCAAGTTCTGTGTGTGAGGTGCAATCAAGCTGGACATACTAGTGACAAATGCATGATATTCATTCCAGCTCAGAAGGGATTCTTCAAAAGAATGAAGATTGCACCAGGAGAATCTAGTGCTCACAAGGCACCTAGAAATAGAGGAGTCACACACAAAGAAGTTAAAGAGGTGTCGAGATCCACACCAGCACAAACATAATTGAAGATCAAATGTGCAAGTGTGAAGAATGGTGAAAATGGGACATCTCAGTTGAGAGAATCTTCTCAACCTTGTTGTTCACATTGATTAACCAAGGAGGTTCCCTCTTATTCCCTAATCACTTGTATTTACATGTGCTGACATTGAAGGGAATTAAAGATGATGATCATTCTCAGCTGGAGGATGGTTTGAAAAGAATGGAGTGCACCCCTTGAGGGGAGCCAATCTGTAGAAGATGGGATTCTGAGATTTAATACCATCTTGAGAAAACGGAAGGTATTCCAATCATACTTTCATCCCTTGTTTATTAATTGTATTCATCATGACAATTAAGGGGGAGTATTGATTGAAGACAAATGGTTGAAATGGGGAGCTTTATCTTTGCACTGAACTTTCTAATGAGTTTTGTGAAGTATGTGCAGGATTTAGCAATTCATTGTTATATCTGGAAAATTTCAAACCCCTTGAAGCATGATCTCACATGTATAGTGAATGTTGGACAACATTGAATTCCTTGGTCACGTCACTCTTGTTTTCTACACCGGGTTAGCCCATGTAGACGTAGAGTTGATCTACTAAAGGTTCTTTGCTAAAGAGAACATGTGACATCATCCCTCTCTTAGTGATTTTTAAGAAAATGATTTTCTAAGGGAGGAAGAGAATTTTGAAGGTTAACCACACCACATCTTTGCATTTGATTGCCAATAAGGGGGAGAAAAGATTGGCACACATATTGACCCATTCATATGTGCTGAAGAAGTGTATTGACAACAAATACAAAGGGGGAGATTGAAGTGCACTATGTTGCATTTGTTGTCAATGAGGTATGTTGTTGTCAAGGAATGAATGGATGGATGTCAAGGATTTTCAATATGTGAATGACAAATGATGTGATGGTGATGGTGATGAATGGAGAATGGTCATGGTACTTAGAGGCATGTCACTTAGGAGATTCACTAAGTGACATAGGAGATGATGGTTGAAACATTCCCTATGTATATTAGACGATTGTAGAGCTGTTCTTAATGTTTCAATACTTGTATCAAGGTGATACTAAGTTACACCACTTGAAGAATGAATGATGATGGAGCATCATCATTACATATGACGATTGTTGAACTGTTCATTACGTTCCAAGAACTTTTATCAAGGAGATAAAATGTCACAACATTGTTAGAAGACCATGCATTATCTTGACAATGCACGAGGAGTGGTAAATGATCCATACTCACCTCCTAAGTGGATGAAGTGGATTAATGATGTCCATGCACTATCACTTAGTGCATGTGAATTTGAAGTTGATCCAACTTAATCTCTGACTGGATCAATGAAGAACATTGAAGAATATATTTGATTCAGGAGCATCGGTTGATGAAGAACCTTCGGGAATTCCCTTCCTAAGTAATGAATACATGTTGAAGAAGAATTGGAGGAATTATAATGAAGAAGAAGAGATATAAAAGAAGAAATGGATTAGAGGTTGAAGTGGCATTTGGCATTGGAAACTTGGTTACTTTGTTTTATACAAAGTCCTATGATTTCCCCTTAGAAAAAATATGGGCCACCAAGGAGGCCAGCCGAGGGTCATCACCCAAGGCTCTTGTGGGACTCACGGTCACCACACCCATGGGGAACCCTCAAGGCCAAGGCAGAAGCCCTGAGGCAGGGGCGCACCCGTAGGACGCAGCGTAGGCGCCAGGGGTACGCCCGGAGGAGCGCATGGTGGGCGCATAGCGCGCCCATGTGTGCATAGTGGGCGCCAGTGGCGCGCCCGAGTGGCAGGGGTGGGCGCAAGAGAACGCCCGCAAGAGAACACGGTGCGGGGTGGCACCGTGGAGGGGGAAGTTCAACTGAGCGGCTGTAGGGAGCGCTTGGGTGATAAACAACGGAAAAACCGGGATCCGTTTTGATGTGGGACGCGGGATTTTGCCGCGGAGCGAATCCTGGCAGCTCGATTGATCATGCACCAGATCTCGGCTGCACATCTAATCCGCCGCGGCCCGTTCAGATGCAGGCCGTTGAAAATTATTTGATCGCCTGATCCGACGGCTCTCCGTCCGTCTTCAACCTTGAGCTCGCCCAAAGGCCACCCGCGATGTCGCCTGAACCAGAGGCCATCCGACCACCGGATTTCGAGTTCCCGGCCAGCTCTAAAGGAAGTAAAGGCTCCATCCAGTTCGACTGGCTACACTGAACACGTACATGCATAAAAATATTCATGCATGCAACGAGGGGAGCATTTTGAGTTCGGCTGAGGCAAAAGAATATTCTAAGGCCATGGGGTTAATATTTTGCATGGATCTCCCTTAGACGAAGACCGCGCATGAGTTCTAAGTCGCATGCACGTGGAGGAGAAAAACAAAGAGAAAGAACCTGTGTTGAAACAGAGGAAATATCAAGATTTAGAAAATCTTGAAAACCCGAGAATTTACGGAATTCGAGATATATCTCACGCGGAAGATTTGGAATCCCTCTGCCTATAAAAGGAGCACCCGAGGCTCTGAATTTGCTTGTTGAAACTTAGAAGTCTCGTGAGAGCTCTCAAAGTCTCGCAAAGAACAGCCTACGCGCATCACTTGCGCGACAGCAGCCCAGAGCTCCCCTAGCTCCTTTTGGTACCTTTTGCGCACCTCTTGCGTGAAAGAAGAGAAAGGGAGAGGCCCCTGCGCGCTACCCCTTGCGTGACAGGAAGTTCCCTCTCTGCCCGCACACTTGCGCGGCAGGAGGAAGGAGCCCCGCGGTGTTGCACCTTGCACACCCGAGGACTTTCTTGCTGCCTTGTGCACCCAAGTGCTTGCGCGACAGAAGAAGAGAAGGCCACTTGCACACTTGCGCGGCGGTTGAGAAGAGGAGGAGGCCCTTGCACCTCACACCTTGCCAGTGCACCTTGTGCGGCTGTGAAGAGTGGAAGGGAACACCACTTGCGCGCCTCCCATGCGACAGTGGTTCAGGTGAAGACAAGGCACACCTAGTGTGTGTGTGCAAGCAGAGGAGGAACACCCGAGCCTTGTGTGTGCTTAAAAGAAGTGAAGTCCATAGTCTTGGGTGTGTTCAAGAAGGAGAGGCAGAGAACTACACCAAGTTGTGTGTGGCAAGTGAAGAGGAAGTCCGAGGCCTTAGTGCCTTGTGTGCAAAGTGAAGACCTCACATTGTGTGTGTTTAAGAATTGGAGAAGGCCGTAGCCTTGGGTGTGTGCAAAGTGAATAAGTAGTGTGTGCAAAGTTAAGAGGCTGAACCTAGGTGTGTGCAAAGTGTACACATTTAGAAGAAGAAAGAAGAGGACATCCACACTAAAGTATAACACACTTTCAAGTGTGTGAACAAATTGAACAAAGTGTGTGAGTGAATAAGGTGCGTGTGCTTAAGGAGAAATGACACTCTTTGAGTGTTTATCACACCAAAGAAGAGAAGAAGGGGAGTGCATGCTTGCATGCATGCACATTCACACGTGAACAAAGCCAATCCAGCTTGTGTGCATTTGAGTTGTCCAAGACCAAGATTTCTTGAAGAATATTGAGAAGCCATGCAGTCTGTGCATGAAGGATCAGAGTTGCCATGCACTTAGTGCATGAAGTTGTTTTTAAGTGAGACAGAGCCAGACTATAGTTAAAGAGATTAGTTTTCTGAGTTTTCAGTAGATTGAGAAGAGCCTGATCAACAGAAGTGATCAGAAGTTTCTGAGCAAGACCAACAGACCTTTTCAGAGGTTGTTGAAGATTCTTTTAGAGAGAGGCCATGTCATCCTAATAGAAAGGAGATAAATCCTGAGCAATACGAGAAGACGTGTTCATCACAAGTGAGCAGAGGTACAGAGCAAAGCCAGCAGCCTTTATCCCAGGCTGCTGAGGATACTTGAAGAAGCTTAAAGTGAAGAAGAGCTACTCGTGTGACTCGAGGAGCCAGGAGAAGCCCCCTGTGAGACTCAGGGTGGAAGAAGTCTTCAGTGGGATTCTGGAGCAGGCCAGTGGGACTCTGGTAACACTGTGGGACGCAGTATAAAGACCCTCCTGTGGGACTCAGGAGAGATACAGTGGGACTCTATATCGACCATTGTAATACTAACAGATTATAATGTGAGAAACCATGTTGGGGCGTATAACCAACATGGCAAGGACGTAGGCCTTTGGTGCCGAACCTTGTAAATCCTTGTGTCCTGTGCCTTTACATTTACTGCATCATTCGAGGAAAGGCTGAGAGATACAAGAATAGTGGATCGAGGCCTTAACAATCCATAGAGGTTTAATTGATAAAGAATCAATTAGTAAAAAGTTTTAAAGGATCACTGATTCACCCCTCCCCCTCTCAGTGATTCACACTGATCCGGGCACTTCAGATGTTATTTAAAAAATTGGTTTTCAACCATTTTATAAAATTCATTCATAAGGATATAACTCAAGAAATTGTTTAGGAATTTATTCCTTAGGAATATTTTCTACAATTTGTTTATGATCAGACTTTTTGAAACCCATGAATTTAGTGGTTTTTTCAGAATCATCTAGGTGATAGTATCATTTTTTATTTTGATCAACCAATTAGGAATTGAATTTCTATATGAAATCAAATTGATTGAAGTTCCTAATGAAATGAAATTGAAAATATTTATTTCCATTCTTGATATTAACCTAAATATACAGATTATGCCTTAGGTTATGAGGACTGGTTTAAGGTTATGATAGTTGAGATCCATTAGTTTAAGGGGAACAATCTATGATCCTTCACTGAATAACCTAATAAAAATTCTATAATCAGAGTAAAATGGGTTTTTATAAATAAATATGATGAAAATGAAATAATTTCTTTATATAAATAAAGTCTTATTACTAATATTTATAATCAACAAGAATACATATAATACAAAGAAACATGTGCACCGATATCTAGACTTATAGCTATTTGTATTATATTATCCTTTTTAACATTCATTAATTTGAAACATTTCCAAATAGATATGAAGTATGATTATATTAATATATATGTTCATTAAAATGTTTATTTTGGACAACCACTTGTTATAAAAATTAATAACATCATGAATACATTAAAAAACATAAAAAATCATTATATACCCTTAAATAATCCCCTAAAGGCTCGTATGACAAGTTAATGGGATTTTTGTTTCAAAACAATTATGTAAAGGGAATTACATATTTAAAACTTTTTATAAATGCAGACTAGAAATTTATTATGATTGTTAAACATATATTTTGACAATATTATATTAAAATCAACTAAACAATCCTTAATAGATATCTTTTGTGATCTTATGAAATATGAGTTTTTAGATGAGAATGACCGGCGAGGTAACATATTTTCATGGTTTTTAAATCTCACAAAAACAAGAATGAATGTTTACATCTCAACATAAGTATAAAAATTATTCATGTGATATTTGGATATGATAATACGAAAAGTATTTTCACTATCATCGGTACCTCAACTATCCATGATCATGATGATGTTCGAAAAATATTTGATTGAAAGACTATTAGAGGTATGATTTAAAGATTACTTTACCAAATTTTTAATCCTTAAATTTTAATATTTTATATTTTCTTATATGCAATATTAAAATGTAATAAAAAATATTCTCAATTATATTTAGTTAAATAAAAGTTTCAATGTCTTAATGGAACTATGAATTCATGGATTTTTTATAATTCTGTAACTATTTTTTAACAAAAATATATTTTCGATGCTTAATTTTGTGGTTATAGAATGGATAAGAAAAGTACATCCAAATATTTTTATTTATTATGATATTATTTTTTCTTGGCCTTATTAGAAACAGCAAGAAATAGCACTCTAAAATGATGAATCCAAATATATGAAAGCTGGAAGTTGTTGTGATCATGTGTTGTGAATGCAACACACACTCCCAAACTCTCGATTGATTCATTATAAAACTCAAATATTGTGTGATAGTACTAGCTCCATTTCATTAACTAAAAACTCATCTAATCAATCACATGATAAACACGTAGATATGAGACACCATTTCCTTAGGGATCACACTCATAAATGAGAAATCATTTTACAATTCAATGGAAAAGAAGATCAACTTGATGACTTTTTTACAAAACCCTTTCCTTCCAATAGATTTGATTTTATTAAATAGAACATATTAATGAGCAACTAAAATAAATCATTCTTGTATATGTCTTTTTTACACATCTCCTACATTAATTTATTTCTTTTTATTGGGGGAGTATATATGCTTATACTTTTTTCAAAAACATTGTGTTTGATGATTAATTATTTTTCATAAAAAGATTATTATAATGAGTTTTTTGGAAACATATTTGTTTTCCAACTAATATATCATAAATATGTTTTCAGACTCTAAAAATTGTATTCAAATTCTTCAAGAGTCAATTTTTTATAAAAAAATCAAATTTCCAAAAAAATCATATAGATATTTTCTAATAAAAATACTAGAGTTATTGTATCATATTTTGTTTTTATAAAAAAATATTTTTTCTATTAATTTTTTTCTATTCCATAGTTAAAATAATTGCAATCAATTTATCTTATAAAAACCATGAAGAATAGGTAATTAGAACAATGATTCCTTCCAATCTAAATGTATAGTTCTACTTTTAAAAAATTTCTATATAATTATGACATGTTTATAATTGTTGTTATACATTATGTTTAATAAAAAAATCTATTTTTTTTTTCTAAAAAACATCCTATTTTTTTAAAATAATTATCAATATTAATATGATAAAAAAATTTAAAACCTCAAGAGTTAAACTTTTTTTAAATTTCTTCATATGATTTTTACCATTAGATCATATTATATTCAATATCAATGGTGTATTTTAGTTTGTATGAAAAAAATATCCAAGGGAATGTGTAAGGAAGGCCACCACCATGTCCCACATCGGTTATTTTAGAGTTTTCCCCAACATTATGCACCTTCAAAAGGCTCCAGTCCAAAAATCAATTTCACCATATTTAATTTCATTCTGATGCAATAGGATAAATATTACAAGAATTGGTTCTTTTTAAGAGAAAGGTTAGTTGAAATATATTTTTATATGAAATATGAATCTTCATTGAAGAAGGTTTTTTAATTTCAAGTTTTGGAATCTATTATTGTTGATCAACATGAAAATGATTTTGATCTTTTATACCCATATCTTGTTAGATAATTATATTCCTCGGTTAAATTTTTCAATCAAGAAGGATATTAAAAAATTTAATTTTATATATATAGGAAGACATAAAATATACCTAACATAAAAGCTGATAGGTAGGTAGAAGTACCCTCGGAAGGGGAAGATTATTGTCCGTCACATAATCTTCCACAAGATCATGGCGCATTCTATAGAAATAAAGAAGAAGATTATTTTTTTGAAAATTATAAAAATATTTGGAAGGTCACTCATCTAAAACGATACAATCACATAATTTCACTCTCTATGAAAGGGCTTGTTATTCCATTAATGGGAAATTAGGATAGTTTGAATGTCTATACTATTATAAATGTGTAATTTTTTAGTGAACATGATAAAAATAGATCATATCAGATTCGTATTTATTACTATATAAAATATTAAAACCAGATCTATCAAATAAAATATCATAATGATTCAAGCTATGATAAGTACATTTGGGATTGAGTGTTTGAAGTATTTCAAGATTGAAAATATGTCAAAGCTGAAAAGGGATAGGATTTTACTTTATAGTAATGATACAATGAAACAGATTAAATTTTATATTGATAATGATTTTAAAAAATATTTGTTAAGGTTGATGGTTCTACTTTGGAAGGAGAACCTTCATGGAAAGAAGTGAAATCAATAAATTAAAAGAAAATAAAATTACAAACCTCCCCACCAATGAAATGAATGAAAAAAAGTTGCATATGGTGTTTTTTATGAGTTGATGATAAATAAAACATTACAGAAACTATGAGATCTAGAATTCAAAATTGACCAAAGAGAATTCAAGGCATTGAAGATCCTTTCTACAGATACATTAGAAGAGGATATGAAAAGAAATATGCAAAGGAAAAGAATCCATGATACACAAATTTGCAAGTATTTGTTAATATGAGTATAAGGAGCTTCTAAATAGGTTGATCTTCTAGCAATCCTCACTGATCGGGATTATCCATATTCTGGATTAGTTATTAAGGAGACCAATATTGTTAATACTAGTATTCCATCTATCACAAACTAGGGAAGGGGTAATTTTGTTTTTGAACAACAGGGACCATTTGATTTGGAAAGTCCCTTAGAACCAGTACCAACTAGAAATGATAATTTAACACCATCTAAAAAATTAAATAATATTTTGAAAAATAAATTTATGAAGAAGTTGTAGATTGATAATTTTTTGAATTAATAAATTCAAAGAAGTAAAAAAGTGAATATGAATTAGTTGAATAATTTTTTGAAGATGAAGTGGAAAATGGTTAGAATTAGGAGGAGTATGAAGACAAAGTGAATTTTGGGGATGAGAATTAATAGAAAAAAATATAATAAACTCCAATATGAAAAATAATTGAATGAATCATCATCGGGTTTACCCTCCTCAATAGATTAAGAAGAAAAATATACAACATAAAATGTCTAATTATTATAAAATGAAACAAATTCTTCATCTAATAAAGAATGTGGTAAAATTTAAATGATGAAAACAGATGAAAAAATAGAAGATAATAAAAATCTTGAGTTCCTCGAATTGTTAAATGATAAGGAAGTAAATGAAAAATGATCTAAATATGTTCATAAGGAAGTAGAAAAGAAAGATAAAAGGCAATGGAAATGAAGCGAAAAGTGGGACATGTTAATCAAACCTCTAGATATTCAACCATAATAATCAAGTTTAGTTGATTTTATTTATGTGAAAAGAGTGGATATCATTATATATAACAAGAATAGGCATTAAGGAAAAATCTTCATTTTTTATGACATGGGTAATGGGATATCTTATCCTTGAAGGTCATGATCATAAATTAGAATCAATAAATATTTTAATTTAGAATGTTATCAGTATTAAAGCTGAGTGAAATACATTTTGTAAAATATTACTAACTCACATAAAGTATTGTAATCAGATGTTGAAGTTGTCTCCCAGAATAGATAATGATATTAATATTCATAATTAGAATTTTGAATATATGAAGAAACTTTTGAACTAATCTCCAAATTCATTTTGTTAGTTGTATAAAGATGTGGAAGATAGGGTAATGTTTTAGGGTCATTTAAGAGACACAATTGATAACTATACTGAGGTTGTAATGACTCTTAATTGAATGTTTTGATAAAAAGGAGTTTATAAAGATGAAATTTTGTTTCAAAAAATTGATGAAGAATTATTTAACTTTTTATTTTTTAACTTTTTTTAAAATTTCATTGTAGAAAATATTATTATATTTTTTGAAAGAATTAATTTTTTATCTAAATATTATTTGGTTGAATTATTCCAATTACGACTAGTTTATTGTTCATTTATACCATATATGGATTATTAATTGATTCATTATATTATTTCATATCTTTGATTCAACTTAAATTTCACGAATATCTCAATCTATTCCCCATTATTTTGGAATATATCAAAGAGGGATAATTTTATAGTAAGGTGAAAATAATTATGGAGGAGATTTATTATCATAGGGGATAAACATTGATAATGGATGAGAATGTTATATTGAGGGTGGAAAATGATCCTTAATGTGATATATTATCCTATGGGGGAGTTAATAACATTTAAATCACTTTATTCATAATATTCAATTGACTTATATACTCATGGGTAGTTAAGATTAAATTGAAATCTCTAAATATAAATTACAAAAAAGTAATTTCGTGTATGTTCTTAAAATTTATATTTAATATATTTTTTGGTGTATATGCTTTCCTAAATGGGGAGATTATGAGTAAGAAATTCTATTTCTCACATTTAAATTCCATTATTTAAGTTACAAACATCTTATTAGAACCTATTTGCTAAATTTTAATCTCCATAGTTTTTTTAGTTTGTATCAGATGGAAAAATTTTGTTCACCACAAATAGAATATGTTATTATATATTTCAATATAAACCATAACATTCTTCATTATGACTTCCAAAAGGAGTTTGTGTCTGAATAACATTGGACTCACCATTATCATAATATTCATTAGACTTTATGTCTAGTTTTTTTATATTGAAAAATTATACGAAATCATAATGGTACTAGTACCGATTAAAATCTAAGTAGACCTCATGAATATTATAATAATAACAATTACAAGTAAGTCTATAAAAATGACTTATGTTTATAATCATGTTAAGAAGAATTATTTTTATTGGAATGAATACTATTTACACATTGATGGTGTAAACCAATACGACGTTGGACATTATATTATTCCAAAGAGTTATTAGATGTCATGTTCTGGGAGTTAAATTCATTAAAAAAATCCAACATAAAATATGACCATTTGGAAGAAAATACTGAACATCAGGAAGATGAATATAAATATCAATTCATTCTATGAGTATGGATCTTTTTAATAATTTCATGAAGTGTTTATAATTGATTAAAATTGCCCTCTAATTTAATAATTTTTTCATAACATGAACAATATATTTTATTTTGTTTTTAATTTTTTATAGAGATTCACCATAATAAAACCTATAACTATTGTCTCCATTAAATGTTTTGGGATTTGTGATCATGCACTTGATTGTTGTAAATATGGTCGATGGATTCTAGCGATAGGAAAGGGGAGAATCCGTAAAATCCCATGTAAATGATGAATAAGATATTTCTATACTTATTAATATTTTGAGTTAAATATTAATTTTACTTTAAAAGGGTTGCTATGTTCGGTAGCATACCCGATATGCAACAACGGGTTTCTTTGAAATCATACATTGCACACTAATAATACAATATTATTATTTTAAATGGTAGTTAACTCCTAGCCCATTTATTGGCGGGAATGAACACAAATAACAAAAATATTATAATACATGTTTGTCAAATGTATTTACCTCTATCCAATAAAAAGTTAGAGGCTTAAAAATGTGAATGAATATATTTTTAATCATAATTTACATTAAAAGGCCGATTTATCATATTTTAATGGAGATCCCTCTTTAAATCTAGTTTTGGTTACTTTAATACATTCTATATGAGCAAATAAAATCATCCTTTATAATGGGGACATCAAAATTTACTTTGTGCAATTTTTTGGAATTTTTCCGATAAAGTTCATTTTTTAATGAATAATGAAAAATATTGTATATTAATTCAAAAGTGCCTTTTAATCTAATTTATTTATATGGTTAGATTATATTTTTAATTGGATTTAAAGTTAAGTTAAAATATATTTTTACCATTTAATCCAATGTTGTCCATTAGAAATAATTTCACATTGAAATTGGACATAAACAAGTGTCAATCTTTTGATAGTTATTGTTTCTTAAATACACGTTATTTATTTTGATAACAGGAATTAATTTTAAAATTAATTAATTCAACTTCTTTGTTTTGAATTTGAAAAATAGGCATCATTTTTGAATTTAGAATATCAAATATAGATTAGGCTGAATATTTGGTATTTTTCTGAAAAACATCTATTTTTTATGAATAGTGAAACCACATCATGGTAGTTAAAAAACTGAATTTTTCATTTAAATGAAATTTTACCACTTCTGTGTATTGAATTTAAAAAATCCGACATACTTGGTTGTTATCAAGAAGTAAAATTTGGGTCATTAAGATGATAATAATTTTTGGTGAATAGTAACTTCGTACTTTTTTCCCGTGTTTAAAGGTACATAAGCTAATTCAAGGTAAACAAATATTATAATAATTCAAAATTATCTTAACATTTTTCCAAACCTTATTGTTTGAGTCATTAACGACCATGGGAATATTTTGGTCGATTTTGGGACCCCATAGATCCACTTGTGTGTGATAATGACAATTTATATTAATTAATTTAATGTAAATACAAAAATGACTTTAACAATAATCTTTTAGTAATTAATTTTTATAAGGGGTTATATATATTATCCTATCGACTATAAATATTAATTGGAAAGATAAAATTATTTCCTATATCATGGTATTTTTTTATAATTTTTATACAACAAATAAATTAAATTTTTTATGACACAATAATGATATATTATTTACCTCTTTAATAAATGATTTAGATAAAAATATTATAATGATAAAAATATTATTCAAAACATGTCCAATTCTGACTGGAATATTTTATTTCGACCACGAAACATATTATCTTTATCTTTAATGATTTTTGGACCTTTGGAAATCGAATACAAGTTTATAATAAGAAAATATTTTCATACTTTCCTAAAGATCCCATCCTCACCCTTATAAAAGAAGACCACTTCTAACAAATTCCTCACCCCTCTCAAGCCATTTGGCGCATAAAAACTCTGAAACATTGAAGTACCTACATCCCTCTCTTGTCCCTAGTAGCCTTACCTTAGGCATAAGTCACTTCAACAATTCCTTTTGGTTCAATCCAAAGGATGTTACCCAAATTAAAGGTAACAGTTTTTCTTAAATTGTTATCTTTTATTTTACTTCTCCAACCCCTAAACTCTTTTTATTCCTTTATTTTGTAACAACACCAGTATCCTCAATATACTAGGATGTTGTTATGATAAGGATTATAATTACACATATACACACCTTCATCTAATGGATGAAGAACATAATGGTTCTGTGGATGGAAAACTAACGCCTCACGAAATGATGATTGTTCGATTTTCTCCTACCGCCTCTCATGGTGTCCATTATTATGGATCTATATTTATATATGATATATATTATATTTATTATTTCCTTGTGCTTTTTAATTTCCAATTATATCAATCCTTTATGGTTTCCATAGTGGGTAAATACGATAATCTCATTTGAGGAAGTGCGGACTACCGCCCCCTCAAAGTGATATGACTCATTAATGCTTTATGTGAGATGTATAAACGATCAAGTTAATGATATTATATATGATATTATAATATAATTATAATATAACTATGTATAATTATGTTCTAATTCCATTAAAATAAGACATAGAAATGAAAGTAGCGTTCATGCGTACGTACGGCTTACCGTCTCCATGAACGGTGCATTTCATTTCTTACCTCTAAATGTTATATACTATTATAAAAACATATATATACATGATATATATGATATATATGATATCCAAATAATGAATATTATTATGGATATAGTGAACATTGGACCACATGGAAAAAATGTAAATATAAGGTGTTCATTTATTTCTTAAGTACTAAATATCGACAAAATGAATGTTATTAACATAAATGATTGCATAATCTATATAGAAAACTAATAAGTTATATAAAAAGAATAATAAACATGAAAAAGGTTCATAATCAATTATTAATTAACTTTATTTTATTATTCAAGAGATTAAAGAACGATCAGTCAAGTCGGACACGAGGTAAGGGACTTCGTCCCAATCTCCTTTCATTGAGGCATTTTTAGTTTTATACACGACTTTATTTTATATGGTGTATAAACCCCTTTGACTTTTCATTTCATTCAAATGAAATCATTTTAATACGAATCATTTTACTAAACAACAAAAAAGGAATGTTTTTTACGTAATCGGTGACAACGACCATCTTGTTGTCACAAGTATTATTTGATATTTCGCTTCCTTAACAAGAAGAAATGTTTTTAAAAGGAAAAATAAATACCATATACTCTTTTTACATATATTGGTATTGAAAATGATTTTGAGAATAGATTTATTGTTTCAATATCTTGAAATGATATTTTATTATTTCAATGTGGAAATTTTATCTTTCCTTTATTCTTATGTTATGTGTTATGATCATGTTATGGTTCGTGGGACTTATTTATGTATACGAGTGGTTTCGTGATAAACCTAGGGCGGGTGAGCCCGAGATAGCTCTCTAATGCATTGGGTAACGTGACGGAGGTAAACGTGAATGCTTCTCCTAAGATATTCTAGGGAATATGCTGTGATGGGTATTCCAATGTAACTCCCTATGTAGCTGTGATAGCTACAATGTAAGTATGATATGGATGCCACAAGTTACCTTAATGATTTATGATTTCTATGAGTCTTTCATAAATCATATGATTTCATGAGGTAAGTAAATGATTTCATGTTATGTATGTATTTATGAACAAATGTTTCATTATTTGTTTTATAACCCTTACTGAGATTTTTATGCTCATCCCACGTTTTGAAATTTTTTCACAGGACTTAAAGATGAATAGGGTCAAGGATGAGATGAAGGAAAAGTCAGGTTGTCTAAAACATGGAACTAGAAATGAATCTTTTTTCAAGAGTTTTTATTTTATGAAACAAATGCAAGCAGTGAAGATATTTCTACCTTGTAATATTTTGAGATGTAATAGTTATGTCCTAGTTCTCTAAAACTCTCAACATGAAAAGATCCTCAATGTGATTTATTCATTTAATTAAGTGTTATGTATTGTTTAAGGAAGGGTCCTTATAGTTGCTATCAGAGGTCGGTTTAGACAATATTATGAGTTAGGGTATTGTTGAATTACTATCCATAATGTAATTTATGTTAATATTGGAATCATATAGAATTTACAGATTACCATGTTGCTCGCCTAAAATATTTCTGTGTTAAGAATAGTTTTTCGTAGAGAAAAACAGACCATCTTTTCTGGTAAGGCATACAGAGGGAAATTACCATCCAAATTAGCATCATGAGATGGCTGGAATCAGAATTGAGTAGTTTACAGCAGTGATGGATCATTTGACTCAAGTGATAAATTCTAGTTTTGTTTATTGATGATATTTTGAATTATTACAAAGGTAAAGAGGAAAATGAAGGTCATTTAAGGGTTGTCATGTAAACCTTAAAAGAAAAGAAGCATTACAGGAAATTCTGCAAGTGCGAGTTTTGGTTACAAAAAATTTCTTTCCTTGGTCACATTGTTTCAAAAAATGGAATAACTATTGGTCCTGCTAAAATGAAAGTTGTTGAGGAAGGGCGAAGACCTACAAATATAATGGAGATTTGTAGTTTTCTTGGTTTGTCAGGTTATTACAAAAGGTTTGTTAAAAGTTTTGCATGTTTATCTAGTCCAATGACTAAGTTAACTCGAAAAGGTGTTAAGTTCATCTAGACAAAATAATGTGATGATTTTTTTCAAGAATTGAAAAGAATATTGGTGAATTCTAAAGTTTTGGCACTGCTTTCCAGAAATGGTGAGTTTTTTACCTACATTGATTCTTCATTGAAAGGACTAGCGTGTGTCCTAATGAAAAATTATTAAGTAATTTCTTAGGCTTCACGTCAATTGAAACCACATGAGTTAAATTACCCTACACATGATTTAGAATTAGTTGTTGCTGTTTTTTCTTTAAAAATTTAGAGGCATCATTTGTATGGAGTGAAGTGATAAATATATACTGATCACAAAAGTTTGAAGTATATATTCACTCAGAAATAATTGAACATGAGATAGAGGAGATGGCTAGAATTAATCAAGGATTATGATTGCACGATCCATTACCATTCGGGAAAAGAAAATAAAGTGGCCGATGCTTTGAGACATAAAAGTAATGTCTCATTAGCCATGCTACGTTTGGAATGAGATACATGGGTTTATGATTTGATGAAATTTGGCATAGAAGTTGTTGTTGCATTAAATTCTTCTATTTTGTTTCAGATGTCAGTGAAATCATCTCTATCAGACAGAATTAAGCAAGCATAGAAGGATGATAGTGAGTTGCAGAAAAAGGTTTTGTTGGTTTAGAAGGGTAAGTTGCCTGATTTTAACACTGATAATGATTGTGTTTTGAGATTTGGAATGAGATTATGTGTGCCTTTTGATTCACATTTGAAGAATTATTTGTTAAGTGAAACTCATAGTTATCCATTTTCAGTTCATTCGGGCAGTAATAAAGATGTACAGAGATCTTCAGGAGTATTACTGGTGAGATGGAATGAAAAGAGATATTGCTGATTTTACTATGAAGTGTTTGACATGTTAGCAGGTTAAAGTTGGGCGACAGTTACCGAAAGGAATGCTTCAGCCTTTACCGGTGCCAAAGTGGAAATGAGAAAATATATCCATGGACTTCATTGTGGGATTACTGAAGACATATTGAGGTAATAATGAAATTTGGGTTATTGTTTATCGGTTGACTAAATCGGATCATTTCCTTCCTATTCGTGATACTTTGTCTCTAGATCAACTTGCTCGGTTATATGTTAAAGAGATAGTCAGGTTCCATGGTGTTCCCCTCTCCATTGTATTTGATCATGATCCCCAGTTTCCTTCTAAATTTTGGAAAGGCCTTCAGAAGTCATTGTGTACAGAAATAAATTTTAGTACAGATTTTCATCCGCAATCAGATGGACAGTCAGAATGAACAATAAAGACCTTGGAGGATATGATATGTGCTTGTTCACTAGATTATCAGGGAATTTGGGACCAACATCTTTGTTTGGTTGAATTTTCATATAATAACAGTTTTTAATACAGTATACAGATGGCTTCATTTGATGCATTATAAGGAAAGCATTGTCGAACTCCAGCTTTTTGGGATGAAGTAGGTGAAAGGAAGCTGATGGGACCAGAACTGGTAGAAGATATGGCAGAGAAAGATTAGTTGATTCAGAATCACATGAGAACAGCTCAGAGTTGACAGAAAAGTTATGCAGATAACCGGAGAAAGGATTTTTCTTTTGAGGAAGGTGATCATGTCTTTTTCAAAGTTTTCAATGGAAAAGTGTGATGCGTTTGGTAAGAAGGGAAAGTTGAGTCTGAGGTTCATTGAACCTTATGAAATTCTAGAGAAAGTTGGATCTATTGCATATAGAGTGGATTTACCTCCATGTTTATCCCAGGTACACAATTTTTTTCATGTTTCGATGTTGGGAAAGTATATACCTGATCCATCTCATGTTTAGAGCCTAGAGGTAGTTCAGTTGGAAGAGAATCTATCTTATGAAGAAAAACCAGCCCAGATTCTTGAATGTAGAGAGAAAGTGTTGCAGAATAAGGTAATTCACCAGGTAAAGGTTTTGTGGAAAACCATTTGGTTGAAGAGGCAACGTGGGAATCTAAAAATTCTATAAGGGATAAATACCCCCACTTATTTTGATAAGTGAATAAAAATTGCGAGGACACAATTTCCAAAAGGTGGGAAGGATGTAGCATCCCATGTAAATGAAAATTAAGATATTTTCATACTTATTAATATTTTTGAAATAAATTTTAATTTTACATTAAAAATGTTTCTATGTTCGGTAGTGTACCCAATACGCAACAACGGGTTTCTTTGAAATGATATGTTGCACACTAATAATATAATATTATTATTTTAAATGGTAGTTAAATCATAGCCATTGTATTAGAGTGAATGATCAAAAATAAATACAATATGATTATAAATGTTTGTTAAATGTATTTTCATTTATCCAATAAGAAGTTAGAGGCTTAAAAATGTGCATGAATCTAATTTTAAGCATAATTTACTTTAAAATGCCGATTTATCCCCTTTTAATGGAGAACCCTCTTTAAATATAGTTTCGTTTAATTTAATACATAATATATGGACTAATAAAATCCTTCTTTAGAATTGGGACATCAAAATTTACATTGTGCAATTTTTTGGAATTTTTCCGATAAAGTTCATTTTTTAATGAATAGTGAAAATATTGTAATTTAATTAAAAAGTGCCTTTTAATCTAATTTAATTATATTGTTAGACAATATTTCTAATTGGTTTTAAAGTGAAAATAAAATATATTTTTACCATTTAATCTAATTTTGGTCATTAAAATTAATTTCACTCTGAAATTTCACATAAACAAGTGTCAATCTTTTGATAGTTATTGTTTCTTAAAAATACTCTATTTGTTTGTATAACAGGAATTAATTTTAAAATTAATTAATGTCACTTATATGTTTTGAATTTTCAAAAATAGGCATCATTTTTGAAATTAGAATATCAAATATAGCTTAGGTAGAATTTTTGGTATTTTTCTGAAAAACTTCATTTTTTATGAATAGTGAAACCACTTAGTGGTAGTTAAAAAACTGAATTTTTCATTTAAATAAAATTTTACCACTTCTGTGAATTGAATTTTAAAAATTTAACATACATTGTTGTTATCAAGATGTAAAATGTGGTTCATTAAGAATGAACTTTTTTTCAGTGAATAGTAACTTTTGATTTTTTTACCCCGGTTAAATGTAAACAAGGTAATTCAAGGTAAAAAGAATATTATAATAATTCCAAATTACTATAACACTTGTCAAAACCTTATTGGTTGAGTCATTAAAGACCATGGTCATCTTCGGGTCGATTTTGGGACCCCATTGAACTACATGGGTGTGATAATGACAGTTTAGATTAATTAATTTAATGTAAAGAAAAAATTGACTTTAACAAAAATATTTTAGTAATTAATTATTATAAGGGGTTATATAAATTATATTTTCAACTATAAATATTAATTGGAAAGCTAAAAACATTTTCTATATCATGGTATTTGTTTTATAATTTTATACATCAAATAAATTAAATTATTTATGACATAATAATGATGCAGTATTTACCTCATTAATAAATGATTTAAATAAACAAGAATATAATGATTAAAATACTATCCAAAACTAGTCTAATTCTGATTGGATGATTTTATTTCGAACATGAGTCATATTATATTCATCATTAATGATATTGGGACCTTTTGAAACCGAATATAAGATTATAATAAAATAATCATTTCACACTTTTCTAAAGAGCCCCTCCCCCCCCCTTAAAAAAAGAGACCACTTCTAACCAATTTCCAAAACCTATCAATCCATTTGGATCATAAAACATCTTCCCCATTAATCTACCTACATCCCTCTCCTCCCCCTAGAAGCCTGAAATTAGAAAAATAATTCACTTCAAGAAGTCCTTTTGGTTCAAACCAAATGAAGTTACCCAAATTAAAGGTAACCGTTTTTATTAAATTGTTTTCATTTATTTTACTTCTTAATCCCCTAAACTATTTTTATTCATTTATTTTGCAACAAAAACAGTATCCTCAATATACATGGATGTTTTTTCGATATTTATTCTAACTACAAATACACACACCTCCATCTAATGGATGAATAACATAATGTTTCTGTGGATGCCAATCTAACACCTCACGAAATGATGATTGTTTGATTTTATCCTACCGCCTCCCATGGTGGCCATTATGATGGAACTGTATTTATATATGATATATATTATTTTTATGATTTCTTTATGATTTTTTACTTCCAAATTATATCAATCCATTATGGTTTCCACAGTGGTTAAATACGATAATCTCATTTGAGGAAGTGTGGACTACCACCCCCTCAAAGTGATATGACTCATTAATGCCTTATGTGGGATCTATAAAGGATAGAGTTAATAATATTTTATATGATATTATACTGGAATTATAATATACCTATGTATAATTATGTTCAAATTTCAGTAAATTAATAAATAGAAATGAAAGTAGCGTGCATGCGTACGTACGTCTTACCGTCTCCGTGAACGATGCATTTCATTTATGACCTCTAAATGTTATGTACTATTATAAAAACATGTATAATATAGATATATATGATATATATGATATCCAAATAATGAATATCATTCTGTATATAATTAATATTTGAACACATGGACAACTTTAAAATATAAGGTGTTCATTTTTTACTGAAGTACCAAATATCGACAAAATAAACATTATTAACTTAAATGGTTGCATAATGTTTATAACATATTAATAAGTGATATAAACGTAATAATAAACTTTAAAAATGTTCTTAATCAAGTATATATTAACATTACTTTATTATTCAAGAGATTAAAGAATGATCTATTCAAGTCAGACTCGAGGTAAGGGACTTTGTCTCAATATCCTTTCATTGAAGCATTTTTTGTTTTACACACGAATTTTTTTTATACAGTGTATAAACCCCTTTGAACATTCATTTTATTCAAATGGAATATTTTTTATACGAATCGTTTTATTAAATGGCAAAAAAAAGGAATGTTTTTTTACGTAATCGGTGACAACGACCATTCCGCCGCCGCATGTATTATTTGATATTTGGCTTCCATAACAAGCCGGAATGTTTTTAAAAGGAAAAATAAATACCATATACTCTTTTGACGTATTTGGTATTGAAAATAATTTTGAGAATGGAATCATTATTTCAATATCTAGAAATGATATTTTATTATTGCAATGTGGGAAAGTTATCTTTCTTTTATGCTTATGTTATGTGTTTTGATCATGTTATGGTTCTTTGAAATTATTTACGTATACGGGTGGTTCCATGATAAACCAAGGGTGGGTGAGCCCGAGATAGCTCTCCAATGCATTGGGTAACATGATGGAGGCAAAACGTGAATGTTTCTTCTAAGAGATTCTAGGGAATATACTATGATGGGTATTCCAATGTAACTCCCTATGTAGCTGTGATAGATACAATTTACGTATGATATGGAAGCCACAAGTTACCTTCATGATTTATGATTTCTATGCATCTTTCATACATCATATGATTTCATGAGTTAAGTAAATGATTTCATGTTTTTTATGTTTTTATGAATGAGTGTTTTCATTCTTTGTTTTATAACCCTTACTGAGATTTTTATGCTCATCCCAAGTATTGAAATGTTATCACAGGACTTAAAGATGAATAGGGTCAAGGATGAGATCAATGAAAAAGTCATTTTGTCTAAAACATGGAACTAGACATGTCTCTTTTTTCATGATTTATTATTTTATGAAAAAAATGGAAACTGTGTGGATATTTCTAACTTGTAATCTTTTGAGATGTAATATTTATTTTCTAATTCTCTAAAACTCTAAACCTGAAGTGATCCTCAATGTAAATTATTCATTTAATTCAATATTATGTAATTTTTAAGTCATGGTCTTTATTGAATCTGATCATCTTGATCAAGGGTTCATGGGGATAGTGAGATAGAGAATTCAATCTACCAGATCGAGGGATTCCATGGTGAGGAAGAGAGAGTTGATCATAATATTGAGGGACTTCCTTGCCGAGGAAATGATGACATTCTTGTATGTATAAAACAAGGGATTCAATTAGCAATGGTTATTGGCTACCTTACACTTCATGACAAAAGAGGATTATTGTTTTCATAATAGTTATTTTTCTTTTGTAACTTACATTTCTATTATCTGTTGGTTTCATTACAAGTAAGAATTCTATTTCTATTATATAAATTAAAATGAAACATCATATTCAATCTTATTTACTATTTGTTTTATTCTTACCAAAATAATTATGATAAACAATCATTATATAATTGCAACTATAGTGATTAAGAAATTGTTTACTCTCTAATTTTATTATAGTTATTCAAATTACGATTATAAAACATTGATATATCAAAATGAATCTTGATTACAATATAATGTTAATCGGACTGGGGGCCATGTTTGAATTCTATTGATTTACCGAAATTGGTCTATAAATGTGTTTAGATTAAAATCATTAAAAGTAATAATTTTTTAACTACAATTCACCACCCCTAAAAAATATCAATCAATAACATATTATTTCAATAATAATATCAATATAACTCATTTTGGTATTAATTAGTATTCAATAATATTTACTCACTTGAAATATAAATAATTTTTTTCTATCATTGTAATTTTTTTTCTATTTTTTGTGATGAAATAGTTATAGTAAACGGTTACACAACAATGAAAAAGTATTTCTTCAATTAATTAAAAAAATAAAAATAAATATAATTTAAATGAATTAATTTTTGCCTTGAATTTTATAGAGATATATGTTATTTTAGGTATGTTTTAAATGTTGATATTAAAATACCCATTTTTATGATTTATTTAATTTCTTATTAAATTTATAGTGTCAAAAAAACATTAGTAATATTTTATAATAATTAATATTATATTAAATAATTTAAAAATAATTAAAATATTAAAATTAGCGAAATAAATTTTATGTGGTTGAAAAAATAATATGCGGTGAAATTATGGTTCGTTTTTTCCTCATATGGTTTCATTTCTAACACTTTAATGGTAGAAATTTTTAACATTATGTCAATTATCAAAAGATTTAGTGGAGGGTTAATACTACAAGATAAGGGTGAAAACATAACCATAACATGTTAAAATTTTATTCTATGCCCTTATTTTGAAACATCCTCATCTTAACTTCAAATTATATCTATTTGGATCATTTTATATAAGAAAAATAACATATCTTAATTTAAAACTTAAGAAAACCCAAAACATTCCCTCTCTTCTCTTAAAAAAGGGTAACCCTGTCCAATTCTATCCACACCTAAAAAATGGGTTCAGAAAATCCCTCCCTAAATACATTACATATATCCCTTTCCACGTCATAGAGTTATTTTCTATATCATAAATCCAATATATTAATTGTTTAGTTAAAATACTAAATATGTTGTCCAAATAAGAGGTATCATTTTTAACCGATACTCTTTATTTACTTTCCTGATACACCTCCATCATATATTATTATATTATAAAAATATAGTATATTTTTTATCTTAAATATACATATATGTTATTTTATTAATGTAATGACCTATGTCCATATCATCATCCATCATATAGGAGACGAAACTGTCATTCATGTGTATAGTAGACAACTGCCTCGCAGACCGATGCAATTCATTTTCCATCACTAAAACTCACATATGGTTATAATGATGGATTTAACATAGATACAAACATATAAATTTTATTAATGTTATATTTTTTATTTTTGTGAAATTTATATACCATATATTTTTTACCTTTTAATTTATCAATAAATGATAATAGCATTCATGTGTACGTGTGGACTACGAACTCCAAAAAGTGATGTGATTATATTTTCACCACCACATCAAAAGTATGGTATATATAAGATTATTTAGAAATATAAAATGTTTTTATTAAATTTTTATAATTAATAAATGATAAAATTATAAATATCATCATTCCATCATGATCATTGGAAAATTGAAAATGTTAATCATGTATATGTGTGTCCTACTATCATCATAATTTTAAAATGGATCACATTTCTCAACAATATTTTTTGATTTTATTTAAAATTATAAATGATGTATAAAATTTATAATTATTTTTTGATTATTTTTCTAGATAAGTTGAAATAATGACCCCTTTGTCAATAGTCTACCTACAAATGTAATTTGGGACTTTTCAGCTAAATGTCATCACAATTTTAGACATGAGCGTAATTAAATAAGTAATTGAATATAACATGGTAATAAATAAAATAAAAGGAATAATAAAATTGGAAAATGTTCAATCTTATTCAGATAATTAACATAAATTTATTAATCAGGAATATAAAAACCTAAATGACAAGTAAGACCCAACGTAAGAGATTCCATCTCAATTTCCTTTTATTGAGGCATATTTTAAGGTCATGCACCAATTTAATTAATATGGAGTGTAGATATAACTTTTAAACTTTCTATCAAGAATCATCCTCAATTTTTGTTATTTTATGTTTCAATTCATTTTAATAATTCAAATGGGATTGGACATTAACATTACCAAATGGTAATAAGTTTCTTAACTCAATATCCAATAATTAGGTTATACGTCTACTTAATTCAATATTTTATGACATGATTATGTGTGAAATTTCCTCTAATTACATTATCTTTTAATTTATATTTCTTTTTTTGGATTTAATTTTTTTAAACATAACCAATTTATTGATTGATTTTCATTACAATGATATGATCTTTGTAAATGATTTTGATTCAAATTCCACTCTATCGAGACATATTTGTTATTATCTGACTATTTATTTTTATATATTGAATATATTTCCCCTTTTACATGTTTAATCATAATTCTCATAATGTTATGTTATTTAACTTTTTATTCGAATTTTTTTCTCTATGGTGCTTAACATTCAAAAGATAAAAAATGGGAAGGGTTTATTTAATAATCTAATTATTATTTAATATTGTTAATGTCTGGATCACTAATGTGATAATTATTATATATTTGCATCTAAATAAAAATAAATTTTTTATACTATATTTATTAATAAAAATTATATGTTTTTATTTCATTTTCCTCTTTGAAATTCCCAATATTCCAAAATATTTTTTTTAAGGAAAATGTATTTTTTTATACTTAGGAATATTGTTTATAAAATATCATATATTACAAAAAAATTATTTTAAGGAATTTATTTACTATTCAAAAATCATTTATTAATGATAATATTTCCCATATCATATTGTAAAAAATTATTTAAAAGAAATATTCTTATATTTTTTTGAGTGATATACTTTTTTACATTACTTACAAAAGTTTGAATTGAATATTTTTTAGTAATATGTCCTGGATATAATTTTCCACCATCATGACTGATCAATGCTTTGATGTTTTCATTAAAATTTTCAATGATTCTTTTCAAAGAAAATATTTTCCATAAATATTTTCAAATTTATTTCTTTCATAATTTATATTCAATATTAAAAAGTATATTTTCCTCAAAAAAAATTTAATGATATTTATATGGAATTTATATTCACCAATGAAAATAATTATTTCTTTTACATATACGCCAATTAGAATATACTGTAATGATATCATTCTTATTATTTCTCAGGACGGTTTATGATTATTTTGACTGTGAAAAATATTAATGTTCTCTTTCTTCATTAATTTTGTATTCATTATCTTTCTCTTGAAACATTCTCATCCTTGTGATCATTGAACAATATATTTACCTTAAATATCCATTTTTTTGGTATCATGGATATGGTTATTCCATAAAAAATATAAAATTTCTGTAAAGGGTATCTTAATTTAAATATTACTTGATTATCTCGGAGAATATTTTTATTTCATATTATTTACTCAAAATAGATATTTATTTATAAGACATTTTATTCAAGAATTAAATAGATCATTCGATATGTGATGAATTCAATATACATGCAGTGGTTGGTTTGTCCAAATATTATATTTCCCCTTGATTCATTGACTCGTGTCATGAGAAAATTATGTATGATATCATTAAATTTGGTTTTTGTGTACACCAACTGATCGTTTAAACAGTCATGGCATATGTATTTGACGATATAGATATCATGATGTTTGAAATAAAAAATGCCAATATTTTGAATTTTTATTTGAAAATTTAGTCCCTATTTTCCATGAGATTTATGTATTTGTATAATCTGTGGATTCATTTTATACTCAAATTATTGATTAAATCGAATAAATTTTCAGTTATATAACTTTCCATATAAACCATTAATTATTTACTAATGATAGATTACACTATATGTATCCCTTAATGATCATTTGAGATCACCAAGTATTTGTTTTCCTTTCTCTTGGACATGAAGAACGAACCATTAATATTTTTTACGGATGTAGAATATTTACTTCCACTATGTTATAATTTATGTTTTCAAATGTACAGTGAGACTCATATATGTATCAATTTTACCAATACTAACAAACTATTGAATACTTTGTGATGTGATTTTTTATATCTAATTATACGGTAATAAATTGAAACCTGATTCTGGCCAACTGGATTTGTGTTCTTTACATTAACCGTCCTATGTGGAGGATTTTTCAATTGTTCTAGAATCAAATAGATATACTCAATCTTGAACTCATCTACCTCATGCACACCCTTTTGGGAGAACATGAGAGGATGTTATAGCAGATATTCCCTAGTCATGTCAAACATACATTCCACATTCAAAAATGGATGTTTTCCAAAAATTTCATAAATCAATTCAAATTTTATTGGATATTATCTCGAACCCTATCACCCAAACCAAAGGGGGAAATGGTTCCACTATAGGAGGATCATTCCTTGTATATTCCTCTTTTCTCTTTACAAAAACCATTATCATGGAGGAATCCCTCAATAATTAAAAACACACTTCTATGGACACAAAACACATAGTCTTTATAGCTACTAAAAAACGAGTGTTTCAAAACAAACCATATCGTCTAATCCCAAATACACTACTTCAATTGTAATAACTGAATCACTGTTGTCATACCCAACTATCCATATTCATTTTCATTGGCTAAATCAAGGTAACCAATATTACCAACATAAAATCATTTTTATTTCAAAAATTTGACCATTTTTAAATTAAATATTTCAATTTTAAAAAGTTGAAACCCATTTATTACACATTATTTCATCATATAACAAAAAACCAAAAAGTATTACATTTCCCATGACTAATCAGTAACATTAATTTCTTTGTGTTTGTAATATGATGCAGGTCAGATAAATCCCTAAGTGTATAACATGATGCATGCATAAAAATATCTCATTCCACATTATCCCATAAGAAAAATCTATAAAAAGGACAACATCACATGATAAGTGGATCTAAAAATGTAAAATAACATTATACCTATAATAATAAAACATCGCAAACCACAATCCCACCTTAAGAAAATGGGGTTTCCCTTGAACATGGGTTAGCTAAACCCGCACAATATCTCATTATAACGACCTGACACATGCAAGACCCATGTATTCCTATCCCTAATATTAAATAAATATTATGTAAATTACATTGATACATCTTTATAACATCTCGACCTAGCTCACATGAACCAGTAGCACAATCAGTTCACTACATGACCAACAGTGTGTTTCTCCATATTCTAGTCGCTTCCGAATAGTATTAATGTTCTAATATAAAATATGGGTGATTATAACCCACTCATTAGAGTGATGGAGTATAAACGATAAAAAATATTGAGAAATAGTATCCATGAATAATCATACATCATGTAAATAGATCTAAAACCTAGGTAAGTTCATAAGAACAATATAATATATATGTTATACAAAAATAGTTTCATGGGTCAATGGAAACCCAAAAAATAAAGAATTGTCAAAAATATCCAAAATAGTTTCCAACATCATGTCCAACACCCTCATCCATAAACCATACTCAGTCCCATATTATCTATCCATTATAAGGAATTTTCTTTTATCTAGACCAATAACCATGATTTTTTCTTTCAAACCAATGATGGTCCAAGTAGGGTGTCAGCATAACTTGTTATGACACCACCAACAGTGTCTAGTGAAATATCTAGTCTAAGAAATAGAGTATAGAGAAGTACAATGTATAATAGGCAAGGAAATATGTGAATCATGTTTTATAATAATATAGTTATCAATTCACCACTTTGGCCCAGATGTTCACTATATCGGTAATGACAAGACACACCGAGGCACACATATCTTGTGATAATACATGCATGAAAATCCCCAGCCTTCCTCCATAAACCTAGTAGCATGTGAACAGTGTTGATTTAGAAGATATAGATCTGGAAATTCTATCTCTTCATGATATTTATTGTTCACTTATTACATACGAAATGAGAATGGATAAATCTATGAAATGTAAAACAAAATTTTATTGTGAAATTTCCATTAAGTATGTCATAAATAGAATGTATATGAAAGTTCTTGTTGAACAATTTTTTACTAACACCTACTACAAAAATAGGCAAGGGAAGTGCCACATTTTATCAGCGGTAATCAAAAATCACTGATAAAGGAAAATCTTTATCAGCACTCATTAAAAGCACCGATAAAGGAACCCTTTGTGGGTGCTAAAATTTTAGCATTGATAAGGAATCCTTTATCAGTGCTATAATTTTAGTGCTGATAATGTGATGCTTTATCCTCACTTTTTTAGGTCTAATAAACAATAGTACAAAATTTTATAAAATCGGGTGCACATTATACTATGTTTATCACCCACTCAAGATATCACGGTACTGTACCCCTGTGACAACTCCCCTCATCCAGATATTTTATTTGCCAGAACTCAACAGGAAGACCTACTTTTCCGCTAGCTCTACCCCTTATTCTCCCCCTCTCACCCCTTCCATGGATACTCCTCCCCACGAACTCTACTTTTCCTCCTCCCCTAGGGACCCTTCTTCTAGTGAACCCTACTCAATTTTTAAACAACTGGCAGATCTTCCCATTCAACTCCCCTATTGTTTTCGTTCCTTCCCCTCCCAACATAGTGCTGAATGCTCCCTGACCGCTCGACACTTCTTCTCTCCCTCCTTTGAGGGTGCGATCTACTCTAGGTAAGTCTCCCACTTCTCCTTTTCGGTTTATTTTTTGTAATCTCTCTCACTTATCTATATGTGTTCAAAGTTTTAATTATCATTTGTTCAATGATTCAATGAATAATTGGTGAATGGTCATTGCACATTCTATAGTTGGAATCATCGATCACTCCATGTGAAAATGAGACATGGGTAGTGCTACTTCTTTTTAGACACACTGTATACCCATAGGGACACAACATGGCCCTCCTTTGAGGATATTTTTTTTGAGATCTATTTCCTTTTATTTCAGTTTAGATCTGATATTTTTGAGCTTCTATAGAATAGTATTGGTGGATTGCGTTCCCTTGGTACATTCCTATAAGGTCTTGATGCAGTTTCATGACCTCATCCAAGGATGATGTCCCCTCTATATCTTTTTAATGATTAAGGTAGTGTTGGTGAGTTCCATTATTCATTATTGAGTTGTCTTAGTCCACTTATATGAGGATTATTATGGAATTAGGTCTCATTCTTTGGAACTCATAGCCCTTAGTGACATGGAACATGTATCAATTCAAGGGACACTGAGTGATACTCATTTCATTAATGGTGTCCCTATATTGGGTTTGAATAATTAGAATCACCAATACTTATATGGGAATTGATCCCCTATATTGGAGGATGTTTCATGTAGGTTCTATTGTCCCCAGCAATACTTAGGAATTAACCCCCTCTCTTTGTATAGATATATGATATTTCAAATGGTGTATTAGTCAGATGGAGATTTTATCTCGGATGAACCCTCTCAATTTTCAATATAATTATTCTATATTGAGTGGTCTCAGTTCACCTTTATGGGGGTTAGTATGGAATATGATCCTGACCAGTGGACTACAGGTCACATAGTGACCTGGAGCTTGTATCCCTCCGAGAGGCATAAAGAAAACCTTATTTGAGATGTGTTTTTCCTATGTTGGGTTTGTTGAATTGGGATGACCAACACATATATTTGTTTTTATCCCCTATCTTGGAGGAATTTTTTAGTAGACTCTACTATCCCCCCATCAAGACTTGGTCATTGACCCTCAATATTTATATCATGAGCTGATATTTCTGATGGGGTATTAGTCTGATTGAGTGTATATCATGACTGAACACTCTATGTTTTCTATGTTATTTCTTTTGGCTAGATATGATGAGTGTGACCTCAGGGATGAGTTTCATCATTGGAATTATAGATTGGGGAGATTTTCCTCTCGGATCAGTGTTACCTTGAATCCATCAGTGGATCTACAAATAGAAGTGGTTGAGACATTTTTTTACTCCAAGTGTTTGATGAGTATATTTGGGATATCCTTAGTTATCATTATGTATCATATATTGTTTGGAATACCTTTGTTTAGTGACATGAATACTATCGATTCATTATGTATGGTGTTTTGGGGGTGTCCTATTGGGTCTTGTAACACTCATCCCTATAAGGGATCGTCTCATTCATGTCATGTCTTATACAGATGATGGAAAATTTCACAGAGTCCTTGGTGGACTTGGATAAGGTAGATATTAGTTTGGGATACACAGACTGAGGTGTATACCAATGGTGAATTAACATATGTCCCCTCTTTCTATGTAGGTAATAAATTATTTTCCATTTTTTTTATTGGACTGTATTACTTCTCTTTTTATTAAATCCATTAATTTATTTTGTTCAATTCATAGACCAAAATCTAGTGGTTGGGGGGAATTTCACATGTAATACCAAGGTATGGATTTTATATTAGTGTTCTATGATTATGCCTATGGTTTGAGTTCATATAATTATCTTTTAAGGTGGTGATATTCTAGGATGTTGGGTTAGCATCACCCACCCACAATAGGTGTCTGATGCAAGTCTCATATCTGGTGGCACTGTCATCCATAGGTACCTCAAGGATACACCATTACTCCAAGTAATTTAATATAATTTTGAATGGTATAGACATATCACATTGCGTTTTCTAATCATTCATGCTACAATAAGATAAGAAATCGATGAATAGCCTAGGCAAAGGAAGGAACTGGAGAAAGGAGTCTATACAAAACTAAAGTGATGGAGGAGATCAGGAAGTAGCATTAGCTGAATGGAACTTTTTTTTGATTCTACTAATAGTACCCCTAAGTACACCACTCCAATATTGGAATGTTAGTGGTTAGAATCGTGGATAGTTTTAGTCGCAAGAGTATTTTTACCAGGAGGCTCTAGGAGTGTTTGGAGGTACGATCTATGTTCGTTATACTTTTCTTGTTGTACTATTAGAAATAGGTTCAGGAAACTATTTTTCCTAATTTTTTCAATTATTTTCAATGTATATGGTATGTGTTGGTAGAACCCCATGTTAGTGATGTTTGGTATGAATTCAGACTTCCAATAAAGATGAACAATTACCCCGTTGAGATTTGTTCTTGAGAGGTGATCCAAAAACATGTGGGCAAGTCAGATACTCCTAAATTGGTTACTCTATAGGTTTTGAAGATGGGGTCCTTTTAATTGTGTGATTGAGGCACTTTATATGTGCTAAGGTGTAATATAAATCCATATTTTTAGTAAAAAAGTGTGATATGAAAAGGGTGTTTACCATGCAATAAGATCTCATAGAGGTTTCGAGTGTGGTTATAGGTATGAGTTTGGGGAAGGTGCGGGAGAGTTATTGCATATTCTTCAGATGTTCATGATAGAATTTAAATTCAATAACCTTACTTTTAAATTTCATAGGTTAATATGGGTAACAAAACCTATGATATTCCATAGTAATTTTGGATAAACCTATGTTATGTAATATAAATTAACTATTCAAAAACTTTTGTAGATAATGACTTTTGCACTTTCTGGTGCTCCACACGTCGAGGCCAAATAAGTCTCCCAAGTAGCAACTGCTACTGGTTCTCACAATTCAGAGCAACAACAAGTTTTTAAACCTATTACTGCTCATAGTTTTGAGGTTCAACAACCATCAGCCCATGGTGTTTCTACCATTTCAAATGAACATATTTATGGTGTTGATATCGAAGAAATTTTCAGGGATGAATGACTGGCGTCGTAGAAAACATAGTTTCATTGTAGTTTAGAGGTTTTAGCCAATGTTCTTATGGTGAAAATAAAAGGCATCAAATTTGATGTCAGATGTGATTCACAAGGCAAACATATGAATCCCAACATGGATATGTTTAATAGATACATAGGTATTTTCACTCGAAAATGTGTATCGATTGACAAAGATTCATGGAACCATGTTGTGTTCAGGCTGATGGTTGTGATCTGAAAGGATATTACTCTATCATTATGAAATTGTTTATTTAATTTACTAGAAAATAAAATAATGTAACAATGTCTTACTCTTCTAAATCTCTTTCAGAGTACATTTATATTAGATACATCACACAATAATTATGTACTAAGGCTTTCAAGAAGGATTCATCATGGTTTGTGGACTATTCTAACAATATGTCACCTGAAATATTCAAAGGTAAAATGAACCCGCACCCAACCTTTATCTACGCTCACCTAAAATCCTAATAATCATGGGATCCATTTATTGTCCACCGTGGGGATGATAAGTTTCAGGTACATTGTGGTTGATAATACATTGTTTGAGGATATTTGTATTCAACAATTTTATATTCAATATTTAGTTTATGAAACAACAACTCAGTACTAAAAATAAATAACGTGCATCAAAACCAACATACCCCTATTGTAAAGCAAGGATGTAGTACGCTTAACTAGAAAAGAAAATGGTACATATTTTAAGTTTACAGTTATATTTTTAGGTTGCAAGAAACAACATCATAATTATCATTCTATATTTATATATAGATTGATGAGTATAAATCCAAAGACACATCTATCCCACGTCATCTTCTATGGATGGTGGCATAGGTGAATATGGAAGGGAAGCAAGTAGATGGAAACACAGAAAAAGTGTAGAAAATATGTGTTAGTACAACACGATTAATTTTTTTGTTTTAAATTGCTATTTCTTAATGATAATTAATTATTTTTCTATATCTGACAGTCACATGAATCAGCTACTCCTATAGTGGTTGTAGACCTATTGTCGACAACTTTGAAGGGCCACAATAATGTGGTCGTGTCAGATTTGTGGGGTTTGGGGTAACACCCTGAGTATATTTTTATGAAAAAATGGATGATAGAGATTAAGAAATGAAATGAATGAGAAAAAGACTAGCAAATCATGAAGAACAATTTAAATGGCCAGGAGAGTTTCTGGAAACATTTATTTGTTGGAATCAAGGATAAGACACAACTCAGGAACAACCAGTGTGTGAAGATCTCACCCACCCCCACCAGCTTTGATAAAAGCCATTCCTCTCAAAGAGTTATCTTAGCCATGGTAATCAATATTCTAATATTTTTCCCCGTGAAATGTGAATCAAAAAAACTTTGATATTTTTCCTATACTGATCTTCTATAGGGTGATAATGACTGTGATTTATTTCTGTCAACCCCCACCTATTAACATATAGCGAGGGCTATGGTGTTTAACTCCTATCGGACAAGCTCCATAATAGATCACTTCCAAAAGATCATCTGAAAGTGACGATTGCTATAGCTCATGAGCCAAATGCAGAGCTACCTATTCCACTTTATGATGATGTTATTCATATGGTAAAAAAGGCAATGGGGACTTTCATTTCATGGTCGTCACAACATGTAAGATTACATGTGGACAAATAGGTATTTATTTCCATTTTTTCATGATAATCCTTTAACAATTAATGAAACAAATGTCTGAACTAATGAATTTTATTATAGACAAAGAATGGGAAGGGGTGACAAGAAATGTGGGCTCAAAATGATATAAAATATCGACCAACCGATCCCAGAGAGATATTGAATGCGCAATAACACCATATGTTCTCTGTCCACATTTACCAGCATTGATGACTCATGTGGATAGTAAGCTAAAAAATGGTAGTAGTTATATAGTAGTTTTTGAAAAGAATATATTCAGAGATGAAATTAAATATTTTGTTGCTGCTGAAAATGTAAATGAGATCCTTGAATATGGTTGGTTAGGCGTCACAGTTGTATACTTATATATGACATACGTTTTCATGAGTTGATTTTATAAAAGCTGATACAATGTGATAATTATGAGTAAATGCAATTTATATTATTAGAAGGGGTATATATGAAAAATAGTTGAAGGGATTTTCCCATGGGAAAACATTCAGACTCGTTATTCCTCATACCACATCAACACAACTAACAAAATTAGAGCCATTAAAAAAGGATGAATTTGTGAAAGGCTTGCAGAAAACAATTGAAAGAAAGATTACAGATGATAGACTCTTCCTAATACCAACCATGCAAGGGTAAATGTATTTTATTAAAGCATATTAATTATATTTTCACATGTTTTATTACTTATTACTTTTTTTATTTTAGGCAACAGTGGCTGCTAATTGCGGGGAACTAGGATACTCCAAAAATTAACATTCAAGATTCAATACAAGTATATTTAACAAACAAACCACACATGATGGAGTTTGTGAATCTATAAGACACCACATCCTACGTTTTAGGTCTAAAAATCAGGTTATATAATTTATATTATATTTTACTATTTATTTTGTTATGATTGGGCAGTGTATCCATATCGTCTAAAATAAGGAATGAGGACATGGGATAAGCATAATAAGGTGAGAAAATACTTTGACTAGATCAGTATCAGGGTATATATAATAAAATTACACCATACAAACACATATCAAAACAAGTTACTTATTCTCCTAATGATAAAAGTTTTTGAAGTGTCTAAAACAAACAAACGATAATGGTTGCAGTTATTATGTTTGTAAATTTATGATATTGATCATTTTCCATCAACAAACTAGCTTCCCAAAATATGTATTTTAAAAAAACAACTATTTCATTTATATTATTTAATTATTATTTATTTATATATTTCGCAGTACTACTCTGACAATAGAAAAGCCTCATATTCACAAGATGATATATATTTTTTCAGAAATTAGTGTGTCATACACCAAATGGAAGATTGTACACAAATAGCGTGATGGTCTAACTTGGGGATGTGTACAATTGGTGGACATTTTTTGAGAGGGGTTAAGGAGATCAAATGATGAAACATTGTTTTATATAAATGTTTGTATGAAAAATTTAATTTTTATGAAATAAAACATTTTTATCCAATGAGTTATTTGTCCATTTTAACAAATTAAATTCACCAGCAACATGCAAGAATGATGAACCGATTTTCCTTGGGATTTGGATAAGATGAAATAGTAATGTCTCTAAAATAACTTTATATCCAACCAAACGAATTTGGATTGTGTTGATACATTAGGAGAATGATTTATGGGTCATTTGTGACATGTACGAGTCAACCCCAGCTCAGTTTGAGGCACGGTGTGGTCGGTATCACTCAATGTGTCACTCATCTGATTAAAATGGACAAAATTTTAAGTGAAAACAACAACTAACGTATAGAAAACTGACCAAATGGATTAGGATTGTGTTGATAATTTAGATGAACGATCCATGGGTCTTTGTTTATGGGTAAGATTCAACCTGGCATCAATCTGAGGCATGTTGTGGCCAGAATCACTCAATGTGTCTCTCTTTTGTTTAAAATGGACGAAATTTTAAGTGAAAACAACAACTGACGTAAGTAAAACTGACTAAATGAATTCGGATTGTGTTGATACATTAGGTGAAAAATCCATGGGTCATATGTGACATGTACAAGTATTACTCTCCTCATTATGAGGCACGATGTGGCTGGTATCACTAAAAGTGTCCCTCTTTTTTTAAAATGGATAGAATTTTAAGTTAAAACAATAACTGATGTATGGATAACTGACTAAACACATTCATATTGTGTTGATAATTTAGTATTATTATCCATGGGTTATTTTTGACATGTAAGAGTCTACACCGCATCATTTTGAGGCATGGTGTGGACGGTATCACTCAAAGTGTCTCTCTTTTGATTAAAATGAACAAAATTTTAAGTCAAAACAACAACTGACATATGTAAAACGGAACAAATACATTTTTACTATCTCCATAATTTATTATAACAATAAATGGGTCATTTGTGACATGTATGAGTCAACCCCACCTCAATCTGAGGCACATTGTGGCCGTTATCACTCAAGTTGTCCCTCTTTTGTTTAAAATGGACAAAATTTTACGTGAAAACCACAACTGACGTACGAAAAATTGACAAAATTCATTAATACTGTGTTCATACTTTATGAGAAATCTTTATGCGTCATTTGTGACTTGTATACATCAACGCTGCCTCAATCAGAGTCACGGTGTGTCCGTTATCAGTCAAAGTATCTCTCTTTTGTTTAAATTGGCTGAATTTTAAGTGAAAACAACATTTGACGTACAAAAAACCAACCAAACACATTCTTATTGTGTTTATACTTTAGGAAAAATATCCATGGGTCATTTTTGACATTTACGAGTCATCCCTGCCTCAATATGAATCACGGTGTGGTCGGTTTCACTCAATGTGTCACTCTTTTGTTTAAAATGGACATAATATTATGTGAAAACAATAACAAACGTATGGAAAACTGACCAAACACATTGATATTGTGTTGATACCTTAGGATCACAATACATGGGTCATTTTATGACATGTACGAGTCAACCCTGCTTCTATCCGAGGCATGGTGTGGCTGGTATAAGACAAAGAGTCTCACTTTTGTTTAAAATGGATAGAATTTTAAGTGAAAACAACTGACATACAAAAAACAAACCAAAAGAATTCATATTGTGTTAATACTTTAGTAGAATTATACATGTGCCTTTTTTTATGTGTATGAGTCAATCGTGCCTCAATATAAGGCAAAGTGTGTCCAATATCACTAAAAGTGTCTCTCTTTTGATTAAAATGGATTGAATTTTAAGTGAAAACAACAGCTAAAGAACGGAAAACCATCCAAATGCATTTGGATTGTGTTGATACATTAGGAGAATGAAAAATGGGTCATATTTAACATGTATGACTCAACCTCACTTTAATTAGAGGCATGGTGTGGCCAGTATCACTCAAGGTGTCTCTCTTTTGTTTAAAATGGACATAATTCTACGTGAAAACAACAACTGACGTACAGAAAAACAACCAAATGCATTCGGACTGTGTTGATACTTCATGAAAAAGATCCATGGGTGATTTGTGATGTGTACAAGTCATCATTGCCTCAATATGAGGCACGTTGGGGCTAGTATCACTCAAATTGCCTCTCTTTTTTTAATGGACAAAATTTTAAGTGAAAACAAAAAATTACATATGAAAATCCCCCACACTACCATACACACCAAAAGCAATCATTTTTTTATAAAGAAACACATACTATTGACATAACCACTATTCCAAAACCATTTGAAATAATACTAATGATCATAAAATCCATGAAACTCTTTCCATTAAAACCATTAAACCCCCCCTATACCCCCCCCCCCACCTCCTAGACAGCACCCCACCACCTGGACACCCCCACCCCCCATGGACACCCTCACCCCCATGGACAACCACCCCCACCCCCAGGACACCACCCCACCACGATTGGACATCCCCCCCAACCCCCTGGATGACCCCCACCCCCCTAGACACCACCCCACCCCCTGGAAACCCCCACCCCTAGACACCCCCCACCACCACCCTAGTCACCCCCCCCCGGACACCCCAACCCCTGGATGACAACCTCCCCCTAACGCCCCCTCCTAGACACCACCCCACAACCTAGACACACCCCAAATCCTGGACAGCCCCACCCCCATGGATAGCAACCCCCACCCCTAGACACTACCCCACCCCCTTAGACAACCCTAACCTCCTGGACCCCCCCCCCCCTCCTAGACACCATCCCACCACCTGGACACCCCCCACACCCACCCCCCTAGTCCCCCCACACCCATGGACACCCACCCCCACCCCCTAGACACGACCCCACCCCCTAGACAACCCCACCCCCTAGACACCACCCCACCCCCTGGTCACCCCCCGGACACCCCCACCCCCTGGTCACCCCCACCCTCTAGAATGCCCCCCAACCACGTAGACACCCTCCCCCCCCCCAATCCGCCTAGATGGCCCCCACACCCTTCTATACACCACCCCACCACCTAGACAACCCCACCCCCTAGACACCCCCACCCCCATAGACAGCCATCACCACCCTTGTACACCACCCCACCCTACTTGGACAGCCCCCTAACTTCTTGGACCACCCCCTAGACACCAACCCACCCCATGGAAACACCCACCCCCTGGAATTCCCCCCCCCCCACCCCCCTAGACACCACACCACCCACCTGGACACCACCATGGACATCCCCACCCCCACCACCCTTGACATCCCCCCCAGACACCCCCATCCCCTCAGACACCACCATCCCCTGAACACCCCTACCCCCCATGGATAGCTACCCAAACCCCTAAACATCCCCCATCCCCTGAATTCGGAATTTAATTACTTATGTAATTAATTAACATATGAATTGTGTATTAATGGTGTATGGGTATAGTTTTTGTATATGGATTCTTACTGTAATTACTTTTTAAATTATGTGTTAATTATTTATGGGTATACTTGTTGATATGATTGTTTTTCGGGTCTTGTTTGGGGGTAGTGTTTCAGAATTTTATGTTACAGCAAGCCGGGCATTTATCAGCTCTTTTTAGCTTTGATAAAAGGTGCCTTTATCCGTTCTAGATAAGCGTTGATAAAGGAAAACTTTATCAGCACTAAATAATCACTGGTAAATGATCCCTTTATCAGTTATTTTTTAGCACAAATAATGAAGCCCTTTATTTGAGGCTTTTTAGCGCTCATAAAGGCTACCTTTATCAGCACATTTTTAGAAGTGATAAAGGCTTCCTTTATCAGTGCTGAGCTTTACAACGCTTTTGTAGAACTGTTAATTCCTATTTTGACCACTGATGAAGCCTTTTTTTGTAGTAGTGAACACTAACTCTAAATATTAGGTTTGTAAAAATCATTATGAAACATTATACTTGTTTTCTGAAAATTTGAAAAGAGGTACAATAATGTACAAAGGGAAATTTTTCATAAACTGATTTGACTATGGAGTTGTTAGACATTTTGGGGCTAATATTACATGAATAAAAAAATAAGTAATAATGATTAATATGATAGAAGGAGGAGAAGACCATAGAAGAAATAGGGACAAATTTATAGATATTTTTTAAAGGGGAATGATATATTTTTCACTAAATATAAAAGAAAAATATTTTTTCCAAATATAATGAACAATAACATACTGAAGTTGAATTTTAAAAATCATCTAAAAATGCTGGAGATAATGCATTCATCAAACATGTCAAGGATAAATAGTTACTTTTCATTAGTTATAATGAAGAAGAATCTAAATTAGAATTTCATATAAATAAATTATTGAAATAATGTCTGATAAATATTGATAAAATTGAAAAATATACGGGGAATTTAAAGAATGAAAATTCATCAACAATTAATCAAGAATGTTTTCTTGATCATAATTATAAGCTTCGTGGAGTGATTAATTAAGTGAAGAAATACCTTGAGAATGAAAAAAATACAAATTAACTTATGTAATATAAGTTGAAGTAAAAAAATAAGAAGAGTTGGAACATGTCTAAAAATTGTTTTTTAATGTTGAACAGAGGGTTACAAGTTTAAATAGTTCAATTTCTAATGTTGTTGAAAGTTATAGAAAGGGAAAACCTGATAATGATCAAAAGATACTTTTAATGGATCAAAATAATGTTGAAATTTTTATAGTGATGAATAAATATAGGAAAGCCATTTATGTTTCCAAAACCAACAGTGTCGATAAATTAGAGGTTACTAAAGATTCTACCTCCAAAAATGTTTATATTACCTCAGGTCATAGTGATGCTGAAAACAAAACCAAGCTAAAATGGATGAATGTGGTCGATAATAGAACTTTCAAGGGTCCAAATAGTTCTCTTGTGAAAGATATAAAATCTAATAAAAATTCTCACACTTCAAAAAAATGGAAGTTAGAGAGAAAAACGCTCCTTCAATGAATACCTCTTGTATTGTGGAATATTCAATAAAATAGTAAATAGGTTTTTGTTAAATTATAAACAATACAACTATTCCAAAAAAATTAACGGAGGAAAATATTGAGTGGGATTCAATCCCCTCAATAGAATATGTTTATAAAGGATGATTTAAAGATATCTGAGATGGTTTGTGTAAAGGTTAAAAATATGTTACAACCCATGGGAAACATTTTTGAATTATATCATCAACATGAAAACCATGAAAAATGATTTCCTATTTTGTTTCAAGCATAAATAATATTCTTAACAGTTTTCCGAAGTCGATTGTGAAGAAAAATATAAAGGAATGGATCTTCTTGTTGAGATCGCTCTCCAAGCTAAAAATGGATAATGACCATGGATCCTGGATAGTGGGTGCTCTTATTCTATTATAGGAGGCCTACATTTTTTTAATAATGTGAATGAAATTAATGACTGATCAATGAAATTTGGTAATGATGAATCACATAGAATTAGTGATTTTGGGTTATCCATCATTGGAGATGAAAAGTTGACATCTAAAAGGGACTTGTTTGTTGAGGGTCTTAAAAATAACTTTCTTTGTATTTAATAATTTTTTTTTGAGGTAAATAATTTTTTTTCTGAAAATATTATTTTTCCCAAAATAAGGAAATATGTAATGATTTCTAAAAGAGGCTAAAATAAAAAAAAGAAACTTCATCCAAGTTCATGACGTACAAAAAAGTTCTTACTTGTTAATGATAAAAGAAAAATATCTATAGAATAAATGGTTGGGAAACATGTGTCAGATAAACATGTGAAAGTTATCATAATGAGATAGTGTTCCTGTAATTCCTAATGTGTCATGATGATATTGGTGTTTTACAATTTGTTTGAATGTTATTATTATAAACTCCATGCATAAAAAATTGAAATTAGTTCAAAACAATCAATTGATCTTATTTATTTAAATATTATTATTCCAATAATAAAACAATCAACTAATTTATATAAGAACCTCATTACATTAATTTTTTAAATTACTATCATTAATTTTGTTATTTTTATGAAACATAAGTTTGATGAACTAAAGTTTTTTAAAACCATTAAGAGGAAATAGGAGATGGAATGTGAGTAATAATTGAACAAGTTGCGAACAAACAATGGTGGGGAATAAAAAAATTATGAATATTAATGTTATCTTGAGAGGGATGGAATTTTTAATGAGTTTAGTACACCTCACACTCTTAAAAATGATGGTGTTTATAAAATTAAAAAATAAAATTTTATTAGAAATTGGATGAAATATGTTACATTAACATGGTCTCTCTAATTTTTTTTTGAGGCAAGCCTTCAGCACTACTATTTATATTCAAAACCAATTTTTCTATAGGGAATGTCCTGATATTATAGCTTATGATTTTTTATGATAATACTCAAATTTTTAAACAATTAAGAGTTTTCCTGGATTCCATGTATCATAAGGAACAATGGTTGAAATTTTGTAAAGATAGTGAAAATAGGTGAAGATGGAATTTTTCATGGATATGAATTTGATGGAAGAGGATACAAATTGAAGTGCATTGTGTTGCATTTGTTGTCAATGAGGCATGAAGTTGTCTTGGAATGAATGGAAGTCAGGGAATGTCAAGATGTGAATGACAAAGGTAGTGATGGTGTTGGTGGTGAAGGAGAATGGCCATAGTACTAAGATGCATGTCACTTAGGAGATTCACTAAGTGACATTGGAGAATATGGTTGAAACATTCTCCATGGACATCTGACGATTGTGGAGCTGATCTTTGAGTTCATAGAACTTGTATCAATTGGATACAAAGTCACAACATTGATTGAAGACCATGCATTGTCTTCACAATGCATGAGGAGTTGAAGAGAGCCATCCACAACTTCTAAGTGGATGAAGTGAGCTAAAGAAGTCCATGCACTATCACTTAGTGCATGTAAATGTGAAAAAGTTCCAATTGATCTCTGATTGGATCAATAAAGAACTTTGATGAATATGTTTGATTCAAGAGTTCGGTTGATGAAAAAGAACCTTCAAGAACTCACTCCTAAGTAATGAGTAAGTGATTAAGAGGAATGGAGGAATTCTTAAGAAGAAGATAAGAAGAAATGAAGAGGAAGAAGTGGCTTGGCACTTGGCATGTTTTACATAGAGGAGGACTTTGTTTTTACAAAGTCTAGGTTCTGTCCTTTGCCAAAAAATTGGCCATCTCAAGCCAGCCCACGGGTTCAACCCCACGGCTCATATGGGCACTAGGCGCCACGCCCATGGGGGATCCCATGGTGCAAGCTCGAGAGGCAAGGGGGTCCGTGTATAAGCCCCCGAGGGCACGCAGTGGTGAAGCCCGCGCGCCCGGAGAGTGCATGGTGGGCGCTTGAAGCGCGCCCGCGAGGACCATAGTGGGCGCAGAGCGCGCCCGCAGAGAGAACCCGGTGCGGGGCGGCACCGGGAGGGAGGAAGTTCAACTGAGCGCTGAGAGGCAGCGCTTAGTTGATAAAGCGAGAGAATTCCGCGGCCCGTTTCGATGTGGGACGCGGAAAATCTCCCGGGATTGAATCTGAGCCGCACATCTCATCGCGCGTCTTATTTCCGCCGCACGATTAATCCGCCGCGCCCCCGATTTAATCTGGCCGTCCGATATATCTCAAATGGCCGATCCGACGGCTCCCGCCTCGTCCTCTTCCCCGAGCTCGGCAGAGGTCTTCCCGCGCCTTCCCGCGAGCTCCGCTCGAACCAGGAGCCTCCCGAAGACAGTTTTCGAGCTCCCGGCCACCATTTTCGAAGACGAAAGCTCCTTGAGGATCATCTGAGCCTACTGATCACATTCATGCAATAAAAAAGGCATGCATGCAACTAGTGGATGAATTCGGTCGAGGCCGAAGCAAACCGAAGGTGCGAGGCCACGTGGAGAGCATGCTTTGCATGCATGTGTTTAACCAGAGCCATGCATGTGTTCTAAAACGCATGTACGTGGAGAAGGCCGAAGGTGAATGAACCCGCGATTGACAGAAGATAAAATCAAGATACGCGGAAGAATTTTTTAACTCGTTTAAAGATTTCAAAGATCCGAAATCTTCGGGAATTCAAGTTGGAAACACGCGGATCATGTGAGGCATCTTCTGCCTATAAAAAGAGAACCCGAAGCACGGTAATGCTTGCTGAAGTTTTGTTGAAGACCTGTCGTCCCGCGTGTGCCTCTGCCTCGCGAAGAAGAAGCCGCCGCGCAAAGTACTTGCGCGGCTGAAGATCTCGGTGCCACCCGAGGCCCGAAAGAGTTCCCTGCGCGCCTATCTTGCGCAACAGGAAGATCCTGAGCCGCTTGAATTTGCGCGCTCAAGGATTGGCACCCTCACTGCCCGCATACTTGTGCGGCAGGAAGAAGTGCCCGCGGGTGCAGCACTTGCGCGCCCCGCGGCAGGAGGGTCTTGCGCGCCCCTGTGCCATGCACCTTGCGCGCCTGGTTGCACCAAGTGCACCTACTTGGCAGTGTTGGAGAAGAAGACCCGAGGCAGTATACCACACCCTTGGTTGTGGGTGCCTGGCAAGGAAGAAGGCCACCTCTTGTGTGTGCAATGTGAGAAGGAAGGCCGTGGCTGTGTGTGTGCATAAGGAGGAAGGCCACCACATTTGTGTGTGTGCAAAATAATAGAAGGCCGAGGCCTTAGTGCCTTGTGTGCACCAAGGGAAGACCACACTTTGTGTGTGTGTTAGAATTGAATAGGCCGTAGCCTTGTGTGGGTGAATTGAAGACCACACCTCATTTGAGTGTGTGTGTGTGCAAATTGAAGAGGAACACCCTACAGCCATTTAAGGGTGTGCAACAAGAAGTGTGAAGGCCCAACTCGAGTGTGTGCAAAATGAAACAAGTGTGTGGAAAGAGAGAAGTTGGCCGAACCTAGTGTGTGCACTAAAAGTGTAAACACCTAGAAGTAGAAGAAGAAGGATACCTCACACTAAAGTATAACACACATTCTATGTGTGTAACCAAATTGAATAAAGTGTGTGAAGTTTGGTGAAGGTGTGTGGTTAAAAGAATTACACCCTTTGAGGGATTACTTCACCTAGAAGAAGAACAGGGAAGTGCATGCTTGCATGCATGCACATGCACACGTGAACAAGTCTGAATCAGCTTGTGTGCAATTTGAGTTGTCCAAGACTAGGAGGTTCTTGAAGAATTGAGAAGGCCATGCAATCATTGCATGAAGAGACAGAGAGGCCATGCACTCAGTGCATGATGTTGAAGTGAAGTGAGACTGGACCAGACCGAAGATAAAGATATTATTTGTCTGAGCATTCAGTGATTGGAGAGAAGCCGGGTCATCCTTAGAAGAAGGTGATATAGCCCGAGCTAGATTGAGGAGACCTGTTCACCACAAGTGATCAGAAGAAGAGCAAGGCCAGCAGTCTTTATCCCAGACTGCTGAGGATACTTGAAGAAGAACTTGAAGTGAAGAAGAGCTACTCGTGTGACTCGAGGAGCCAGGAGAAGACCCTGTGGGACTCAGGGAGAAGAAGTCTTCAGTGGGATTCTGGAGCAGGCCAGTGGGACTCTGGTAACACTGTGGGACGCAGTATAAAGACCCTCCTGTAGGACTCAGGAGAGATACAGTGGGACTCTGTATCGACCATTGTAATTTTAACAGGTTATAATGGAGAATCCATGCTTGGAGAGCATGGCAAGGATGTAGGCCTTTGGTGCCGAACCTTGTAAATCCTTGTGTCCTGTGCCTTTTCATTACTGCATTATCCGGGAAAGGTTGAGAGATACAAGATGAGTGGATCGAGGCTTTAACCAGCCATAGAGGTTTAATTGATTAAGAATCAATTAGTAAAAAGTTTTAAAGGGATCACTGATTCACCCCCTCCCCCTCTCAGTGATTCACACTGATCTGGGCACTTCACAAATGTTTCAACAATGTTTCACTAATATTCATTAAATCTATTGATGTGAATATTATTGAATAACCGGATAAAGATAAATAGACTCATATAGATAAGGAAGATGAGTTGAATGAAAGATGTTTTGTTGAAAGTTCATATCAAGATAATGAAAATGGAAATCCTACTCAAGAAGATGAATCAAACTCAATTATTTACATTGGTGAGGATGAATCTCAAAAATATCATTCGAACTTGAGGATTCATGTAGAATCCAAAAACATTATTGGTGATCACTATCAACATATTCAAATAAAAGATCATTAAAATCTATTACAAATATTTATTTGTATTCAGAAGATGACTCAAAATATGTGAATGAATATTTTAAGAATCTAAAATGGGTTCATTCCATGAATCAAGATACTATTTAGATAGAAAATAATGATATATGGGAACTCATACCCAATCTAGATGAAAAAATATTATTTTTAGAAAATTGGTTTTTTTGCACATGATAGATGAAGATGGTGATGTGATAATAAAAAAATAAATATTAGTGTGAAAATGTAACTCGCAGATTGAATATATTGAATTGGAGAAATATTTTCCTAAAGTGGAAAGGATAGAAAAAATCAGAATCTTTCTTTCAATTTCTTTGCAATGACGTTGAAATTTTTTTCATATGGATGTAAAGTCTGAATTTTGGAATGGGGTCCTGATGAGGAAGTATATATTGAACCACCAAGTTTATTTTTTGTGGGGAAAGATCAATGTTTTGTGTGTATGTTTATGTAACACTTTTATGGGATAAAAGAAGATTCAGGGGAATGAAATTCCAAATTTGATACATTCTTGAGGAATATAAGTATCATGAATGAATGATTTGATAGAAATATATATATCAAATAATGTTGGATTTTCCCTGATAGTAATTGATTATGTTGATGATATTGTATTTTCTTATAATGATGAAAGGACTTGTGAAAAAAATTAATAATGAAAGGAAAATGTTTTTTTAGATTTCTATGTTGGGTGATATGAAATTATTTCTTGGGTTACAAATCACATAAAAGAATAAACACGTTTTTCTTTCTCATGAAAATTATACTATGGAACATCTATGAATTCCATCGTGGAATAAACGAAGTCATATTTTATGCCGATCTTAGTAGGAGCCAAGATATCTAGACATGGATAAGGTAAGGAAGTTGACTCTAATGTTTTTCAGATGTAGATTTAAGTTTTTTTATTTGACTACCTCAAGACCCGATATGGTTTATGTCGTTATATTATGTGAAATTTTTAATAATTATCTAAAATAATCGTATATTTTTTCCTGAGAAATAATTCCTAGATATATCAAAGACACAACAAATTTGGAAATCATGTATGATTTCTCAGAAAATTATTTAATTTTGTGGGTATTAATTTAATGATAAGGGATAGAATGTTGATGATCAAAGATCCATATAGGGTGGATCATTCATCATGGGAAAATGTTATATTAGTTTTCATAAAATGTAAATAAATTAGTAACTCTTAGTTTTGTTCAAGTACAGTGTGTTGCTACCACTCATGTTGATACCCAACTTACGTGGATGATGACCTAATTGTAAGACATTCATATTGATGTAATGTTACCCTTTATCTTTGGTTGTGATAATAAAAGTCAAATAAACCAAAAAAAACCTAGTCCAACATTTTCTTCCAATGTATATTGACATAAATTACCACTTCATCAAATAGCCTTTGGATAATATTGAATTAAATCTAGAGTATGTTCCTACATCTGAAAAAAGATTCTATCATTTTAACAAAGATATTACCGAATGATGATTTTTATAAATTGATGTAAGATATGGGAATCCACCATCTTTATCACCTTGTTTGAAGAATGTGTCTCTATCTCCTCTCTCATCATGTGTTTGGATTGTGTTTTCAAGGGGGATAGTTGTTCCATAAATCTATCCAGTTTTATATGATAAAACATTAAAGGAGTAATGTAAATAGGTGGAGTTGTGGGTATGACGTCATTCCAGCATGAATGTGTTTGAGATATTCAAACGTTTTCTTGGAGTAATTTTAGTAAACATTTTTTTATAAGAAATTTTATGAAGTGAAGATTGTTTTGAAGGAATTTTGAAGATGTTTCATGGGGCACTACTTTTGGAGAACATGGTTTTCCTATCAATAGTTCCTGATTCCTATAATGAGTTAGCTCATATAGGATTACAAATTTTAATAACTAATCCATAGATTGAGGTTAGAGAGTTTAGTGATTTATAAATCATTATTGACAAAAAATTAAAAATGGTATATTGTTGGTACCATGTCGGTTGAAAGTTATATTTTAAATCTAAATGGAATTTTTAAATAAATTGTGTCATTTTTTTCAAGGAAATTTCAAAATAGAAGAAATCACATCACTTTTTAAAACTTGGGGATCAGAATCATAATCATTATTAGGAGATCATAATCATGGTTCATAGAAATTTATATAGGTTTGAAAACCTAGTATTTGGAAGATAAGATTAATTGGACTCACCTCGAGTCGGGAATGAAAGGAAAATCATAATAAGATTATTATTTATAGCCTTCTTTCTCCCTGATGTAAATATCATGATGCTTTTCATTTTTTAATTCAATAGAATAATAGTTTTTATACTATTTTAATTAAATTTTTATAATGTTATTGGGGAGAATAAGTGTTTCCAGTCATATTGATTCTTGTTTGGAAAGAATGAAGTTGGTGGAAGGAATGGCTAGTTACAAATCTTCTCATTATAATTCAGATGATACAATGTTGAACTTGAATATATTAAAATTCAAGAGTAAGTCATGATTCAAGAATAGATTGGTAGAAGAAGATAGTTTTTGGACCCAAATATTTTCATTCTCATCTCATCATTGGGAGATCATGGAACATAGATTTTTTTGATGGATGAAAAGGTTGATCAAAACCTATGATGACAAAATATGGTAGTTTTCTGTCAGACCAATAAACACAAAGAAACAAATACTCATAAGAAGTATGAGTGTATCTTAATCAAAAAGATAAAAATATATATCATTCAATACTAATGATACTGGTCAACCAGATTTAGTTTTCCACTGATCAATCGGAGTTCAAAACATTTGTTTCACGATATGTTGTTAAGACCAATAAAAAGTAGGATCGTAGACCAACCAACAATATAGTCGACCATTTTCATTTGTATTAATTATTGTTTGTTTTCAACTGGTTCCATATAAAATTTGTCCTCTTTTTTTCTTATCATTAGGCCCAATGACCATCATATTATTGGTGACATCATTTCATTAGTGGAAGATAGAGTCTGATTCATCTAAGGTAATACAATTATCGAAACATCATCAGAAGAAGGATCATCAGTATAAGGAAAAGATGAAATTAAGAAATGTTTACAGATGTCTCAAAAGTGTTGTCAAGGGAAGATATAATTATGTAGAGTTTTATTTTTTATCAATTTGTTAAAAGAAATATAATAAAGTGTGTTTAGTATTTATTTATTTTATATCTGGTCCAAAAATATAGATTAACAAAACAACTTCATCGTAATGCGGATATCGTAATATACAATCCCAATCTAACAGAACAATGTTTAGAATTTCTTAAGTGATAGAAAGTTTTGAGAATATTCAAGATAATTTGAGATATATAGAAGTGGGAAAATGTATATCTAAAATTTAAGGAAATGTGATGATATAGGTAATTTAATTTATTAGTAATGGTTTTTAGAATCCTTTCTAGTCCACTTTTGGGTAACCTATAAATAGAGGAGGTACTTTGTACTTTCTTGAAACATGGACTATTCAAGAAGAAGATCGAGAAGCTTTAAAGATATATGTAGAATATGTTTAAGGATTGTTCATTCCTGAGGATGTTTTTTGGATAGATGAATTAAAAGAGAAGAGACAAGATCATAATCACTGTTTTTAGATAGGTTTGAGAAATCCGAAAGTGGTTTCTGGACACAGAAATAATCAGTTCAGAATTGCTTTAGGGTTATTCTTTCATATTATAATTTCCATATTGAACAATCAGATTGGATAATTATATAGGGAAATTCAACTGAGTATCATTATAGAGTCTAGAATAAGTACTTTCCAAATACTCGGTAGGAATTTGAATAAATTTTTTGATGATATTATTTGTGAATGTTGAAAATGTATCATAGAAACATGTTTTTTAATTTGATACAAAAAACATTATTACATACTTTCATGCTACCTGATGAAAATTCAATTTTTTATTGACCATATTGATACATGATTGTAATTGAATATCCTACTCATTATATCCAAACAAAATGTCATTTTTCTAGTGGAATGTATGTTAATGGATTTTTCCAAAGCATACAAAGTTCATAGCTACTCATGTATTTTAGTGAACCTTTTAAATTACTGTGTTCCAATAAATGTGTCATTTTTTTGATTCCAGTAGAGTATAAGTAGTTATGAAGTTGAGAAGGTAGTTTAAAAAGGAAAGAAACATTAAAAATGATATCACTCATTCACCCCTCCCCCTATTAGTGATACTTGGATCCTTGATGTATAATCTCAAACACTACCACTTCCATCCAAATATTTTGTGTTTCATAGTTCATCCTTTGGGGTCTCAACTACCATGACCCATAAGAAATTGTAGCCTTCCACGACATTAGGACATAACCATTTCTAGTCCCTGAGGCATCAAAGAACAATATAATCTTTCAAACACCTTTGGAAATATCATTATGGTTGTTCTTTTCAAAATATTTCTCAACTCATGAAAACCCTACTAGAACCACTTCATCCAAATGAACTTATAACCTCACATAGTTTTGACTAACTAAGGGAGTTGATATCCTATGGAAAACTAGCACGTGTATCCAAAATTAGACTATCAACCCATGGTTTATATAAACCCATTTCATGATCTTGGGTGACGTCCAATTTAAAATTGTCTAAACCTTCACCATGTTTAATGTTACACCATCATCCGAGATGGAATTTCCAAGAATGTGGAACTACAAAATCCAGAAAAGACACTTTAGGAGCATACAATTAAATTAGTACACTCATTGTATGTCCAGTACCATCCCCGAATACCTTGTGTACTCCACCTTAGATTTTACGTAATCTAGCATATAATCTATTAAGATCATGAAAATTTGATTTAAGAGGCAAAATATTCATTTCATGGGTACTTGAAACACTTATAGGGTGTTCTTCATGCTAGAAAAAATAATCAAGTACTCATAGTGACTATAGCAATATCATTATTCCAATTTTGATATATCATCATCTTCTAATTAGACATGATGATAGCCTGATCTAAGGATAATTTTCAAGAACTGCAAATCCCCTTTCAATAGATCAAATTAGTTGTCGATCTTTATTAGTGGATAGTTATTCCTCATAGTGACCTTGTTTAAGGATAGTTAATGTATAAATAACATTAAAATCATTTATAACTTCTTGGTGAACATAATTGGGGCTTCTCAAGGAGAAACATTATTTTTTTATGATTCCATTCTTTTTCAAGCACTCCAACTACACCCTCAACATTGAAGCTTTATGGAATCCATCAAATATCGGTTTTTATATATTGGGTCTATTCTGTGTTATATTTTTATGTATAAATCTATCTCTTGATAATAGATAAACCTAGAACATCCTCAGGAAAGACATCTACATACTCCGCCACTATAGTAGGAAACTGAGATTCCATATCATACTCTATACAAAGGGTAATACTAGATAAATAGTGAGTAATCAGGTGAACCATCTTATTATTGAGTAAATAATACTCCTCATGGGTTTTTGTCTCACTTTAAAATGAAAACATTTACATGTCTCCTAGGATACATCACATCATCTACCAAAAATAGTCAGTATCATCCTGAAATATAGATATCTATTATATTCCCGAGATGAAATTACAATTCCTCATTGATACTTCAAATACATCCCATTATAAGCTCTCACCTATAATCTTCAAATCAAACAATGATCAGAAGTGTGTGATCATTGTGTTAACTTAGGTCAGATACTCCAAAAGTAAGAATGATGCCAAGGGATCTAGATAAATCTCTTAGTATCAAACAACTGAAGTGGAATGAAAAGAGTGTCTCACACCTATTACTATTAGTATTGAATCTATTATAGAGAATACATATATTATACCTCAAATCATGATAGGAGCCTCAACGTCATGGGCCTCCACTGTCGGTAATTGTCCTCTCCCCTATCCATAAGCTCCTTGATCCTTTAATGGACCATATAGGGTGTGGTGCAAACAAGTCAACCCATATTCCACCTCCAGCTTCTCTACCAGCTCCTTTTCCACAACTTCAACCCTATGAACCATCATTAATATAACATTTTATGTGTCTAGGTGGTTCATCAACTATCTATCTTTAAGTTGTACGATAGGTCGAACAATACCTATAGATATTTCCATAAATGTCAAATGAGAATAAATACCTCTCTCCCAGTTAACAAGACATATCTTCAAAGCCCTAAACTTTAGATACTATGTCTTGGTATCATCTCATTATGTTTCTTGAATTTATGGGTCCCTGGGACTACCATCCACTACCAGTTTCAACGGTCTCTACTCCATAGTTCCCACTACCATCACCCATTATTTACTTCTGCACTTCCATGAATACCTCAACTACTAAAGCCCACTCAATAACTCTTATATTGGATTGAATTTATAGAAATATCACTCCAACCCTGATATCACTATGCAAGAATTCCACAAACGATTATTATTTGAAGAACAGATATCAATCCATTTCACGAGAGTATCTCAAGAGGTTAGTGAACCTTATTGAATACTCAGCCATGATCATGAATCCTGACTGAAACTACAGAAGCATATAGATACACACTGATCATAATATGGGTATATAGAATCCTTCCTTAAATGATTCAAACTTTAACTAGGATAGATATATCTCAAAGTGTGACTGAGTCACAAAACTCATCCATTTCCCAGAATATCCCAAAATAAGACTCTCTGTAAGGACCACCATATGATTTTTTGGTGTCCTCCAAAGGAGGAAAACATGGGTGAAATCCTCTAGCTAGTCTAGAGCTTCCATGGGGTATGGATCGGCCTATAATATGAGAGGTATTCACCTCTAAAACTATTGTACCACCTTCATCCATTTTGAAATATAAACTAGTACTTTCATTGAAAAATGGTTCCTAATGTTTGGTAGAATAACTGGAAAACCACCCAAAGGTACAACCTCTTGTACATTCCCCTATACTGAAACCTCACCATGTCATGGATCGTTCTTGTGATCACATAATGTATTCTTGACATTTAGTCTTCATGTAGGAATCCTAAAATAATCATGATGCCCCATAGTAATTGATTATATTTAGGTACCATAATCTAGAAGTTCATAGAAACCTAAACCAATTCCAATATAATGATTGTACCAATTTTTTTCCTACAACATGTTTCTAAATGTACTAAGTCAGCAATGTTGTTATTAGAGTACTGGTGAATGGATATGTCTCCCACTATTCTTGTACTAGTGTCTCTAGGATTAAAGATGACATGGAAACACATTAACACTATTTTCGTTAATCCCAAAACAAATAATACATCTATAAAATATGTAAACTCTGGTCCTAAGGTAAAACCATTCCGTATCTAATTCCACTTCTTCGTGACCTGAAAATCTGGGCCCATACTAGCAAGCAATAATATGAGTGTAACCACTCCAAGCCCGCTTGTAGTACGCCAACCGATAGGTACTATTGCTGAGTGGGTATATACCACGTATTTTTGGCGTTATCCTAACTACCTCTATGAAAATATACATATATCTAAGCCCATACCCTAAATTTGAAAACAACACAACTCATATCAATTCATTCATAACATCTATACAAAAATTAGAGTATGTAAAAATTATATAATGTGATAAATGTGTCTATATATAAGGCCATCCAAAATTGAAATGTGGTCTAACCTAATTAGAAGGAGGGGAATATTACCAAATGAAATAACTGATATACACCTAGGTCTGTCAAGACTATTCTTTGATCCACCAACATTTGATCCACTTCGGAAACTATGAAATGTTTTTTCATCTTCATAATACATGAAATTCATGGAAAACCCCATGTAGGGGTGATTATAACAATACTTAGTAGAAGATAATAGAATAACTAAGCACAACGAATTAAGAGAAGTCATATCATCATAAGCTTTTTCAAAATTATAGGATACAAGGAAATAGTAAACCATGATTTATTTATGATAGAAAATTGGTCGCAAGGGGTCTCAAATAATAATATCATCCATATGATACAACTCAAGGCTGCAAGGTAATACTAATCTAGGAGAATCCACTCCATGAGCTACAAAATCACTAATGACTATCATTCATGAGGTCATGATCATCTGGACTCTACAAGAAGTATGCATTAGATATCTAAAGATTTCATTATCTAGGTAGTGGATTATAGCTATTGATGTTGGTGTACACCACTAACTACAATGGATCATGCAATGAGATAAAAGATCGACACCATGTGCATGTTGGCCACACCAATTCCACAAACCCCGCCGAGGAATGATATAGGATTCCACCAAGATATCACAGGGGAATTCATCATACTCAATATAATACTAATCCCATTGAGGGGATCATAATCCTATTCTTAGAACATAAATCCTCACTATACGCTCATGGAATGTGACAAATAGGACTTGCTAACCTTGAGCTAGTCTATACAAAAGAATTTTGGGGCTCAAAAAAACCTTATAAGGAGTACACAGTACCTATTTATTTTCTCTGGTAATCTCATATCACTCCATATAACAATCAATGTAAACCTCCCTATATATGGAATGATCCATAGGGGTGAACAGTGTGTAGTGGTCATGCTGGCACTTGGTGTACCGTCTGCCCATTCCTGGGTAAACCTGGTCATGCCTTTGTACTTTAGTTCATGTCTACATATATGGTCATGACTATGTAATCTACCCATGATTTTCTTGCTATCTATGGTTGTGCTCATGTAATCCAAAATAACACATTAGGCCTCTAGCATCGGGACACATGACGTGTTACATGTTCCACATGGTGTGTCATAACAAGTTGTATACATAAACCTACGTTATATATCCAGGGGGTCTAACATGACATGTATCCTTGGATTATACACCATGGAACATGATATTTTTAGAAACACATGGTTTATAAACATGTATTCCCATGATTCTATTTCCTCACTTTCTACTATGAATCTAGTCGGGGGATCATAGATCTCATTCGGTTGATCCTTTCTATCACTAAATATCCTATTCTAGTTGTCTAAAATGATGGGAAATCATAATTGAATCTTACTACATCTCTACATATCAAATGAGGAAGAATGTGAATCCTTGAACCAATATGATCCACCTTTTATCACCCTATATTGGTATCACACCTTGAACACAAATTTCACCCATGTTATTGATCCTTTTCTCCAATGAAAAGTTACATAGTGATTGAATGTCTGGTATTCATCAAACCAGAGGCCAAAGAAATATAATGTGATGAACGTGGGAATAAATAGAAAATAAAATAAAAAATAAAAAATTGAGGAAAGAATTGTACTCATTTTTTGGGTTGGGATCAATTTGTTACTATTATAATGGTGAATGAAGAACCAAATAAACAACAATCAAATATACCATAAAATTAATCAGTCATTGATGTAGGAATAAATTATTATTAGTAGAAAAGTTCAATGTTAGAATAAAAATATAAAAAAAGAATGAATTAACATTTTCAAAATGTTTAAAAAATAGTTCTGATCAGTGGTAAATAAAGATCCATTTTTTGTCGCATTCATTGTCGAGTTCAATGAACTCTGTTGGTTTAGATGATCATTGTGGTATCGACCTGATATTTTGATACATTTTTTTCACTAACGGTCTCCTTTAATGGACTCTTTTAAATCTCTTCTTAATTTGGATTGTAGAGACCAAAAACATTACATACATAGACATTACATTACTTTTGTGGAATACCTAATACATAACTTAAATAGACACCAAAGGACCATAATAGTTTAGTGCCTTTGGAAACATGAAACATAATCTTCTAATCTTGGTGAAAGATCTTCAACATCTCCCATAATGATCTTCCCTTTTTTTCTTACCAAAAACCAATCTTTATATCCTGGGGAAAAGAAAACATAAAAAGGTTGATCTCAAATTCTTAGTAAGGGTAAACATAGATAACATAAAACAATCCATAAACATTTGAAAGAAAAAACTTGAACATAAAATCTAAACATCAAAATATTGAGAAAAGACATAAATCTTGGAAGTGCATAAGGAATATTTCATAAAGGAACACCAATCATGATAAAATATCATGGTAATAAAACATGTAATTGTGGAAAACCATTAAGAACATGATATTATTTCCATAGTAGCCACGGAATTGCTGCCAAGATTGTCTAAGTGGACAATATCCCTTTCTGAATCTAGTTCACTCTTCATTAAAGTCCTGTATCACTGAACCGGATTATGTTAACCTTCCATCCATGTATATCTCATGAGATATAAATCATTATCAAATGCATTAGAGGTTGATATAGGTGCCACCCATCTCATAATGAAATAACTCTTATGTGTGCCACAACATAAGCATAAATTATTCATCATAACCCAAAGAATAAAATGGGTTCCATAAACATCATTCCATCATAACATAGTCCATATAAACCAAATGGATATAATTTCATCATATGAAAAGTGAAACCATTCAAATAATATACACAATATACTTGAAATATACACATATGAAATAATGTCATTTTAGATGGAAAATGGTTTTGACAAAACACATGAAATTAATTCTTGATGAAAATATCCTTTCTTCTTAAAAATAATTTTCTTTTCACAAAATTCCATGAAATTTTAAAATAAAAGTATTTGGTTGAAAATATTCATTAAATCTTGTAGAGGAAGCCTCATGAAAATTAGGCATTATGAACCCATCAAAATCCTTTCATGCCATATAAGTTAAAAAACATTCTCCTCATACATTTGACGGAAAAGTCAAAAAGTTCCTCGTGTGGTAAAGAGAAGTATGATTTCTTTCATTACATGTGGTAAATTCCAAAAATGGGTAAAAATGACTTTAAACATACATCAAAACATTTTTAGAAAACATGGACATGGATGATAACAATAACCCCAAATATGTACGAATAAACAATCTCGAATAGAAATGAGATTGGAAAAGTTATCCCATACCTTTGTTCCGATATGCTTCGTACGTATCAGAACCTCTTGTATAGTGATTTATGTAATGTCATTTAATTATTAAATAATCATATTCATTGGTATGATATCACATATGGTTTACACATTACTTTATATTAACCGTTTTTTGTAAATTCAATGTTAAAGCAGCATTTGGGGTAAAATCGTTTCATTTATCATACATGATTAGACTTATTGTTCTTCATATTATTATTACTTATATTAGGAATTAGTTTCTATGAGAATGTAAATAATGATTTATATATAATGTATATTCAGTATATATATATATATTTAAGTGATAGATGAATGAAATGAAATACACCGTTCATGGAGACGGTAGGTCATACGTACGCATTAACGTTGTTTTCCTTTCCTTATTGACTTGAATAAAAGTAATTAGATGTCATATATATATATACATAAATATATTAGCTTCATTATGTCATATATTTCATTATCATACATTATATATACATTATAATCATTCTTGATTGGTTAACATGGAGAATGAATCTCATCATGTTATGGAGACAGTAATCCGTACGTACGCACGAGCGATGATATCGTTCCCCTAATTATTGAATGAAACTGGAATGGATGATATAATGTCTCAGAAAAAGTAGGATGTTATAATAACCATATATAGTTATTATTTACACCATTTTATTCATCCAAGTAAGGTTGTGGTGGAAAAACATGTTACACCACGGCATGGAGACGGTATTCCGTACGTACCCACGCGAGGTGATTTCATTTTCCGTAGGATGGATAGAAAGCGAAATTGGGTTGTTTCATATTTATAATAACATATCAGCATATTATTGATACTGATTTTATTACTTTATAATGAAACAACCACAGAAGAAGAAGTTTAAGAAGAAAGAAACTTGAATGAATTGGTAGAAGATATTACCTGATCTTCGATGAACCTCTTTTAAGCTTCCTCTTAATGCACTAGAGTTGGTCTTTTGAGAAGACCAGAATCTCTATAATCTTTATAGGGAAGTTGATAAGGTAAATTTATAGGGTTTGGCCGATTTTTAAGTCTCAAAATTGGGTAAAGAGAAGAGGGAGGAGGTGCCCTTTTATAAGGGAGGAGAGGGAACTTTAGGAAAAAACTAAAAATAATATTATATAATATAGTAATATTCGGTTTATAATGGCTTCAAAGTGACTTATTTAGAAGGTAAAGTGGGGATGGGTCTAAACCCTTTCATCCAATAGGTTTTAGACATGTTTAGGTTACAATTTTAACCTTATCATTTAGATTTAACTCTATGATAAATAATTTAACTTTTACCATGTCTTCTTGTTTTCTTACACCATATGGTTAATAAACATACTATAAAAAGACAAAAGAACCCCAAGTGGTTAATTATTAATATATATAACCTTTTCTAAGTCATTTTATCAAACCTTGTATTTTTAAGAATAGAATAAAAATTAATAATATAATATTTTTTTTAAAAACTATTTTATGTCAATTTTGTCACTATTTGGTAATTGATTTTTGTGAAAATTATATCAGAAAGATTAGTTCAAAAAAAGATGCATGAATCAATACTAACATGTAATATTAACCTAAAAAATTATTGTAATTCATAAAAAGTCTCAAATTACATTTATTTGGGTATTTATAACCTCAATTACATTAATATTTCATTAATAAGGTAAGTAATGCATCATCATTGTGTCATAAAAAATTTAAATTATTTGATGTCTAAAAATTATAAATAAAATACCATTATGTAGGAAATATTTTTAACTTTCTATTTAATATTTATAGTCGAATTTATCTTATGTATAACCCTATATTAAAAAATTTTTAGTTATTAGAATTTGATTTTTACTCTTTTTACTCTTTTTTAAATAAAATAATAATAAGTTTCCTAATCTAATAAAAGTGGACCTAAATAGTAATATTTTATTCCTAATATTTTTCTTGGTCTAATTACACTAATCCAATTGAATTAGGACATGTTTTAGGGTAATAATAATATCATTTTTACCCTTAATTACCCTATTTACTTTTAACCGTGGTAAATAAAAGTAAAAAAGTTACTATTCACCAAAAATTATTATTATCTTATTGAACCAAAATTTACTCCTTGATATTAACCTTGTTTCTCATATTTTCAGAATTCAACTCACAGATGTGGTAAAATTAAGTTTTATGTACAATTCCAAATGCTCTTAGGAGGTAGGTAAAAGATTGTGAAAAGTTCAATAAAATTTATATATATATATAATTATTGTAAAATGACTCCAATGAACTAAATTGAACTTATATAGGTATTATGTATCTATTTTGACCCAAAATAAATTTATATATCTGAAATAATTATTTAAAAAAATTCAGTTTTAAACTATAACTCAGTGTTTTTCACTATTCATCAAAAATTGATAGTTTTCAGAAAAATACAAAAAACTCACCATAGGATAATTTCGATATTCAAAATCCATAAATGAAGTCCATTTTGGAAGATAAAATTTATAAAATTTCTAAAAGTGGGTAATACTATTCATAATAGCTAATTTATATAATATTTTAATAACATATTGTTGTTTAGTGAAACTCGGTATTGCGTAAAAATGAAAGCTATCGAGGAAGGTAGCTCTTGAGTGTAACACAAGATAAGAATAGTGTTTCATATTCTAAAAGATAATACGTTGTTGCATATGGAACAAGATAATTTTGGTGTAGCGTACAACACAATACATCAAAGTAATTAAAAATAATATTTTTCATAAAATATCGGGGTGTTACATTCTTCCCCCCTTAAAATGAATTTCTCCCTAGAAATTCTTCAGGGTTATAAGTGGTTAACTACTTGAAAGATTCATTCATAAAAACCCACTTTGTAAAAAGGAATACTAAAACTTAATTTTAAAAAGGGAAGTTAGAATCATAACAGTCACCCAAAATAACTCAGCACTGGGTTTCCACATAGAACTACATAGATGAAAACATGGATATGGAAAAGAAATCTAACCTTCAAGTTCAAATGGAGTGTGGTAGAGAACGTGACTATGAAAAATCTAACAATCACATAGCCATAAATTTTTTATGATTTAAGGTACCATCTGATTTATCAGATATAATGGTACAAGGACAATATTTTTGGTTTTCAATATCATTTCCCTAATGTTGAAGAATTTTTGAATTAAAAGAAATACTTACTTGATTTTGGTACAATCATACCGGTGCTCGTTCCTTGAACAATTTCCACTTAACATCTTAAAGAAACAATCTTGAATTTGTATTCCATGATGTGTTAGAAGATCATGCGATAGATTGATAGGTCATCCCATCTATCTCACACATAAGGTTAGAAAACGTTATATACATAAGTCCATCTATAGTGATATTAATCATATATTGTTCCTAAAATGGACTTATACATCATCTATCATACCAATTAATAAAATAAAACTAGTTTATTCTAACCAAGGACTTCCTATAGGCCAGAGGTAGGCGATAAAAGTCTATCTCACTTCGGTTGTGGGTTCGATTCTTGCATCCTTGTCCGAAGCGACAGGTTTTCGCCCATCCTGCAGGTTGTCCTTTTTCTAAAACTACACTATTATAACATTCCAGAAATAATATCGAAAAAAGGTTCTATCATTAAACAATACTATCTGATGTCTCACTTAATCTATACCAATCATTAGGGTTACCCAAAATCACAGTATAAGGAAAAATATTGATTGAGAGGTTATCTACCAAGCATGTAAATACCGTCATTTATCCCCATATATCATAAGATATTTCTTTTTGGTCACATTCCAAACATTCAAATGCCTTAATAATGTATTCTCTTGAAAATGAATACACATTAAACCCTAGTGAAAACATGAATGCAGTAAAAAGATAACTCCTTCCACATACCAAAATCCCACAAATTATATATACTCAAACCATGATATCACTTAGTCCTTATATCAATCATGGGCTCATGAATACTATCAAACATATTATTTTCTCCTTATCCATTAAGTATTTGCATATCAACTTCTTTCCAAAAATATTTCAATCACTTTTCATGGTTACCTATACCGTATAATTATCGAAAACCACAATAAACCATTACATAGATATTCCAATGTTCCACAATACTATAAATGAGATTACACATCATTATTTTGGAATTCCTTTACATAAAAACATAATCATTCCACCACATCAGTGTCATACTGAACTTCGATAATAGTGATCGCATGTGACATCCTTTTGTCATTTGCCTTAAGAGGTTGTTGATGTCGGTCATCATTAACACTTGGATAAGGGCATTAGATAGCATAATGCCCCATTTCCTTGAATTTGTAGCATTGAAGTGTTGGTGGATCGTTCTCTGTAATCTTTTCTCTATTCAAATCATAAGTTACCATTTTCCCATTACATCGACACTCAACTGCTCGATGACCTTCGTTTCCACACTTAAAACATTTTCAAGTACCTTTTAAAAATCTGCACCATGCTACTTTCCACACATTGAGCATAAAGAAAAATTCATCTTCTTTTCAACATTGTTCTGAGATTTCTACTTGAACTCCATATTTCATTTCTTGTCAAAACCATGGGATGGATATGTAACACCAACTTCCTGTTCTACCTTGATAGAATGACGAAAAATTTCTTCATATCTACTAAAGTCTCTTATAGTTAATGCCCTTGGAAGACTTGATTTTAAGACACTGAAGAATCGATCAACATTACTTTCAGGTTTAATGATAAATCCAGATACATACCTTGAAAGCCATATAAATTTCGCCTCGTATATACCAAAAAATTCATCATCCTTTTTATTTACCTCAAGGAACTCCTTTTCCATATTTTTTCAATGAATTAGAGGGAAGTAATTATTGAAAAAGAAGTTCTTGAACTCGTCCCATTCCATGGATGCAATTTCATCATGGGGCCTTTCATTCATAATTATAGTCCACCACAAGTATTCTTCACCTTCTAAATGGTAAACAACTAAAATGACTTTTTTATGTTCTGAACTGCAAACAATGGAAAATATCTTTTCAACGGTACTGATCCATTGTTTAGCAACATGTGGATCAGAAGACCCATTGAAACAAGGTTGATGTTGTCTCATTAAAGACTCAATAGAATATTGTTCTCTCCTATGCTCATTTGGAGGTCAAAAATGATTCATATCTTATGTAAGTATAGAAATAATATTTTTCACTACATCTCCCATAACATTGGTTTGTTCAGGAGGACAATCATTGCATTTTCCATTTCATTGATCAACACGATTCCTTCGGGTTCCAGCCATCATCTAAAACCCAAAAAGAATAGTTTGAGAGGAAAAAATCATAATCAAGGGTGTGAACCTTCAATATCTAACTTCTTAGGTATAATTATAATATCATTACCGTAATTCTAGGACTATAACCTATACTTATACTTAACCTTAGGTACATCCCTAGACATACCTAAAAAATATATCTAGGGATCTCACTAATGTTTTCGCATCCTAATTTCCAATGGTTAACTGAACGTTTCCTCTGATACCAACTGTAGAGACCCAAAGGTTTACGTACAGAGACATTACATTACTTTTTTGGAATACCTAATACATAACAAAAATAGACACCAAAGGACTGTAATAGTTTAGTGCCTTTGGAAACATGGAACATAATCTTCTAATCTTGGTGAAAGTTCTTCAACATCTCCCATATAGATCATCCCGATTTTTTCTTACCTAAAACCATTCTTTATATCCTAGGGAAAAGAAAACATAAAAAGGGTGAGCTCAAATGATCAGTAAGGGTAAACACAGAGAACATTAAACAATCCATAATCATTTGAATGAAAAAATGTGAACATAAAATCTAAAGATCAAAATCTTGAGAAAAGAAATAAATCATGGAAGTATGTAATGAATATGTCATAAAGGAACATAAATCATGATAAAATATCATGGGAATAAAACATGTAATTGTGGAAAACCATTAATCACATGATATTATTTCTATAGTAGCCAAGGCATAGCTTCCAAGACCATCTTAGTGGACAATGTCCCTTTCGGAATCGAGTTCACTCCTCGTTCCAGTCCTGTATCACTGAACCGGATTAAATTATTGTTCCATTCATGTCTATCTCATGATATATAAATTGTTACCCAATTAATTGAAGGGAGATATTGGTTCCACCTATCCCATAATGAAATAATTCTTATATGTGCCACACCATAAACATAAATCATTCATCATAACCAAAAGAATAAAATGGGTTTCATAAACATCATTCCATCATAACATAATCCATATAAAACAAATGGATTTAATTTCATCATAAGAAAAGTGAAACCATGTAAATAATAGAGACATTATACTTGAAACATACACATATGAAATAATGTCATCTTATATGGAAAATGGTATCGATAAAACACTTGAAATTAATTCTTGATGAAAATATCCTTTCTTCTTCAAAATAATTTTCTTTTCACAAAATTCAATTAAATTTTAAAAGAAAAATATTTTTTTGATAATAGTCATGAAATATTGTAGAGGAAGCTTCATGTAAATTATGCGTTATGAAACCATCAATATCCATTCACACTATATATTTTAAAAAAACATTCTCCTTGTACTTTTGTCGGAAAAGTCAAAAAGTTCCTCGTATGGTAAAAAAAGTAAGATTCCTTTCATAACATGTGGTAAATTTAAAAATATGGTAAAAATGAATTTAAAAATACATGAATTTGTTTTAGAAAACATGGGCATGGATGGTAACAATACCCCAAAATACTTACGAATAAACAATCTCGGATAAAAATGAGATTTGAGAAGTTATCCCTTACCTTCAGTCTGATATGCTTCATACGTATCCAAACCTCAAGTATAATGATTTTAATAATTTATTTTACTTATTAAAGAATCATATTCATTGTTATGATATCATATATGGTTCACCCATGACTTTATATTACCCGTTATTTTTCAAATTCCATGTTAAAGAAGCCTTTTGGGTAGAATTGTTTCATTTATCATACGTGTTTCAACTTGTTTTTCTTCATATTATTATTACTTATATCATGATTTACTTACTTATAGAATGTAAATAATTTTTAATATATCAAACTATATTCACTCTATGTATATATATATAATATATAGACGAATGAAATGAAATACACCATTCATGGAGACGGTAGGCCGTACGTATGCATGAACGCTGCTTTCCTTTCCTTATTGACTTGAATGGAAGTAAGTAGATTACATATATATATATATATATTCATAAATAGAATAGCATAATTATGTCATATATTTCATTATTATTCATTATATATAATTTATAATCATTCATTATTGGTTAACATGGAGAATGAATCTCGTCGCTTCGTGGAGACAGTAATCCGTACATACGCACGAGCGATGATATCGTTCACATAATTTTTGGATGAAATTATAGGGGATTATATAATATCTCATAATCAGTATGATGTTATAATAACCATATATAGTTATTCATTACACCATTGTACCCATCCATATACGATGGTGGTGGAAAAATAGAATACACTACGGTGTGGAGACGATATTCCGTAAGTACGCATGTGCGGTTATTTCATTTTCCGTAGGATGGATAAAAGGTGAAATGGGGTTGTATCATATTTATAAAAACATATCAATATATTATTGATACTTATGTTATTACTTTTTTACGATACAACTAAATAAGAATAAGTTTAAGAAGAAAGAAACTTGAAAGAATCAGTAGAAGAGATTACCTCTTCTTCGACGCACCTCATTTAAGCTTCCGGTTAAGGCACTAGAGTTGGTCTTTTGATGAGACCAGAACCAATATAATGTTTCTGTGGAATTTGAGAAGGGAAATGGTCAGGGTTTGGCCGATCTTGAATGCTCAAAATTGTGTAAAGAGAAGAGGGAGGAGGTTCCCTTTTATAAGGGAGGAGAGGACACCTTAGGAAAAAACCTAAACTATTATTTTATAATAATGTAATATTCTGTTTATAATGGCTCCAAAATGACTTATTTCTAATCTAAAGTGGGGATGGGTCTTTATATTTTCAACCAATACGTTTTATACTTGTTTAAGTTAATATTTTAACCTTATCATTTAGATTTAACTTTAAGTGAAATAATTTAACTTTTACCATGTCTTCTTGTTTTCTTACTCTATATGGTCAATAAACTTATGATAACAAGCCAAAATAACCCCCAGTGGTTCATTATTAATATATGTAACCTTATCAAAGACATTTTTTAGAAAATTATATTTTTATGAATATAATAACAATTAATAATATAATCTATTTTTAAAAAAACTATTTTATGTCAATTTTGACAGTATTTGGTAATTGATTTTTGTGAAACTCATATCAGCGTGACTAGTTTGAAAAAAGTTAATTTAATCTATAATAACATGTCATATTAACCTAAAAAATTAGTTTAATTCATTAAAACTCTAAAATTGCATTTATTTGGGTATTTATAACATCGATTATGATAATATTTCATTAATAAGGTAATTACTGCATCATCATTGTGTCATTAATAAATTAAATTATTTAATGTCTAAAAATTATAAATAAAATATAATTATGTAGGAAATATTTTTATCTTTATAATTAATATTTATAGTAGAATTAATCTTATGAATAACCCTATATTAAAAATGATTTAGTTGTTAAACAATAATTTTAACGCTTTTTACTCTTCCTTAAATAAAGTAATAATAAGTCACCTAATCTAATCCAAGTGGACCTAAATAGTCATATTTTATTCCTAAGGTTTTTTTTGGTCGAATTACACTTATCAAATAGAAGGAAGACATGTTTTAGGGTAATAATAATATCATTTTTACCCTTAATTACCCTATTTACTTTTAACCATGGTAAATAAAAGTTAAAAGTTACGATTCACCAAAAATTATTTTTATCTTATTAAACCACAATTTTCTCCTTGATATTTATCGTGTCTCTCGGATTTTCAAAATTTACTCACACAAGTGGTAAAATTATGTTTTATGTACAATTTCAAATGCTACTAGGAGGTGGGTAAAAGACGGTGAAAAGTTTAATAAAATTTTTATATAAAAAAATATTATAAAATGACTCCAATGAACTAAATTGAACTTATATAGGTATTATGTATCTATTTTGACCGAAAATAAATTTAAATATAATAAATAATTATTTATATAAAAATTCTGTTTTAAACTATAACTCAGTGTTTTTCATTATTCATCAAATATTAAAAGTTTTCAGGAAAATACCAAAAATTCACCCTAGGATAATTTCGATACTCCAAATCCAAAAATGAAGTCCATTTTGAATGATAAAATTTATAAAATTTCAAAAAGTGGGTATTACTGTTCATAACGTCTAATTTATATAATATTTTAAGAACATATTGTTGTTTAGTAAAACTCGATTTTGCGTACAACGCATGCTATTGAGGAAGGTAGCTCTTGCATGTAACATAAGACAAGAATAGTGTTGTGTATACTAAAAGCTAATACAGTGTTCCGTATAGCATAAGATAATATTTGTGTAACGTACAACACAAGACATCAAAGTAATTAAAAATAATATTTCTCACAAAATCTCGGGGTGTTACTTGGATAGCCATGTGTATATTTAAAAAAAAGTGTATTTATAGAATATTTATAAGTTGATTCACCAACATGTAATAAAATAAATTAAATAATTTATTATTTATTATTTTGATCCTTGGAAATATTTTTACAATCATTGAATACTACCATAAGTTATGACAAGATGATGGTAATACATATGTTTTGAAATAAATGGAAGATTCAGTTTTCTGATCGGATACTACATTATAAAGGTATTATAAATATTTAATAAAAATGTGTTCATGTGATAATAATATTTTTAATATTTTTTTAATATCAATATTGGGCTGACTGGGCCTCAGGGTCAATCTCTCTCTCTGCTCCGGGATCTAAAAATGATACAATATATATTTAAAATCATTACATGTGAAAAAAAGAGATGTAACAGTGTCACGCAAGTACCCAAAGGTACATCAGCCTACCTAAGAGTTTTAAACCACATACCATGGGGGTTAAACTATTTAAGTCATGAGGTGTGATTTTAAGTCATTAAAATTCTATATGCTGAGGTGCATCATTCCAAATACATATATAAATTAAAATTATATTATTTCTAGGAAGGTAATTTGGTCACACTACCAACTAATAAAGAATATCAAGTCTAACATTTTATGTCAAGCATTCCAACCATAATACTTATCCATCCTAAATAAATGATTTAGAACGTCGTCACCATCATCGTCCATTATTTCCATTACAGTGATATGTATTTGTATTTCCATTATCCCTAAACCATTCCTTCATGACCCCCATTCAATTTTCTACATTCATATCCTTTTAACACAACAAGAAATGTGAGTGACTTTTTTGAATATTTCATTATTCACGATTGTCAATGATATCCAAATTCATTAACCCCATTTTACACTAGAACCATTTCACAATGTCTTCCCCTTGCCGAGTCATAAAGGACTTAATTTTCAAACAATATAACTAACAACATATTCCATGTCTATATGGAAGAAAATAATTGTATCAGTTTCATCCCATAAGTCCTATATTCCCACATTATTATCAACCTTTATCAATTAAAAAAGATTTTCACACCCCATGGGTGGCCATAGGCCTACTATGAAAATCATCAATGGACCCAATGGGATCCACGATGGGTCTAACAAATCATTAAATTTTCAAATATATTATTCATAAAGGTGTAATCAATCTCACATAATGTTGGCATAATATCATAAACCACATACATGAGAAAAAAATAAAGACTATAGAGAATAGCTCATAAACCATCTGCCTTCTTCTTATAGACAACCACACTTGTATCCCATGTCTTTATTTAAAGATAAATTGACTAAAATCATAATGTATAGATCTCCCATGAAATAGGGATAATTAAAATTATAAAAAGGGGTAAAATCAAGATATTGATCTTAAATATAATAAATGGAAACATATTAGTAAAATTACTACAGGATTTAAATAAAAAAACTACACATAAAACTGCTTTTAATTGATGGAGATCCACCCTTGTAAGAGGAGGATGATCTTGGTTTTCAGTATAGGCACTTGGAAGTGAAATGAGGAATAAAATCTCGTGGAAAAGATATAATCTCAACAGGTAAATGATAAATTATCAACTTTTAATTAGGCACATTTTTTTGACGCACTGTTTGGAAAACCATACCGCAACGATGAGACCTCCTATATCTAAATCAATCATGAGTTACACGTTTTTGAAATCCTTGTGGGAGAAATGAAAATGGATATACAACAACCCTAAATAACTTCTAACACACAACACATGATTTTTAAACTATGATCCTCCCTATATTCAAGTTCATGGTCATGATTTACTGCTAGCACATACAGTGCACTAACAATGGTCCATGTCTTGTATGGCCATATTCTTCAATTTTAAAGTCCCAAGACCCTAGGATGCTCCCATAGACTCCCCAAATCTCTGGAATCATTCTGAAAACCATAAAAAAAATTAATGAAATTGAAACAAAAACACACATTGTCAAAGGGTTGGTGTCTTATAACAACAATTGAGTTGCTACCCAAGGTTGTGTGTGTATGTGAGTGTAATTAAAAGGAACAAAATATAGGTAGTTTTGGTTTTCTTACATTGAAATATCTCATTATATGGTATAAATATACATGTACATACACCAACTCAAGTGCACATTTAGCCTTTAATAATACACATATTGTAATTATTTGTGTAGAAATATATTTTAATATAATTATATAAATATGTATTTAATAAAAAATAAAAAATAATAATATATTTTAAAGACCCAGAAATTCCATGTAATTTTTTTAATTTATGTGAATTTTACGACTCCGTGAGAATTGACGGCGCATGATTTTGAGGCCCAGAGTTCCCGGAATGAATTTATGAACTTGTTTTCAGGTACGTTCAGTCAACGTGCGAGTGGGTTTTTATAACATTTTAACGAGTAATCGGAATTGAAATCTGAGGACGCAGTTGAACTAGCAGTGCCAGTATTCTCTTAAGGATTCCTTCACATCGAGCATAGTGGTTTGAGAGTGAAAGATATTTTTTTGGGATTTTTGTGAAAGACTTAAATAAAATAATTTTTTTTTAACTTTTTTATTTTTGAAACCCCTTCAAATGGGTTATAGTGGTGGGGGCCACCTGAGCCTAAACCACCCATTTGAGTGTTAAGAGGTGGGGACCACCTGAACTAACCTCCCATTATGAAATTAATGGCGGGGACCACCCTAACCCTCATAATGTGGTAGAAACCACTAAAATCCCCATTAATTCTTTTCCTCCATTAATTTGAGCCAATTAAATTGATACAATTAAATATGAAAACACCCCATTTAATTGTAAGAGCCAACCAACAATTAATGAAATGCGTCAGAATTTTAATTGTGTCAACCTTATTAACTTACTTAATTCCAATTAGTAAGTTGGATATTCATCATTTTGGTGGAATTGGGGAAACTAAGGGTAAAATGGAGAATCTTTTAGGAATCATGGAGAAACAAATCCCCCAATGACGAACACTCTCGCCGATGAGAAATGTCTTCAACTATAATGATCTGATGAATGAACCCAGGATTGGAGGCATGTGGTGGGCACGACGAACCTCAAAATCATCAAATTCGTACTCATTCCAACATCAAAGAACCTTAGATGTCAGGTAGTTTTTTGAATTTCTAACCCTTACATGTTCATGATAATTCATCGTAAAGATCAGAAAGAGATTATAAACACTATCTACCATTCTAATGCGGAGATTGCGGGCCAAAAAAACATGGCCAGAACTCTCCATAAATCTTGTGTATAATTTGTGAGTTCTTCATAATAGAGGAGGACAACAGCCAACCTCGGTGTCACATGAGAATAGTAGTCGACACAACTGCCTACTGCGATGAAGTTGACTGTGCAACTATGCCGCCCCGCAACCCTCCGCGGCCCCCGTAGCCTTACCATCCCGCGGCCTCGTGGCCCTCGTGGCCTTGCGGCCCTGGCGGCCACGCCGCCCCACGACGCCCATTTTCCTTGCCACCCTTGTAGCCTCTGCTCTGCCATCGCGGCCTCCACGCCACCCTCACGGCCTTGCACTGCTCCACAGTCCTCAGGCCGCCCAACATGGGCCCGGCTGGAACCGGCATGTCGGACCAAACCCCACGCAGGCCAGGCCAGTCCCAGACCTTCTATGAGCTTCGTGCTCTATAACACCCAAGACTTTTATGAGAAAAATTTTGTTTTTATGTTATATAAATCATCAATGGAATCTTTCACTGCACACAACACTTTCTTGGTTTTCTTTACACGCAACTGCAGCCTTCCTCGATAGCTTGCGTCGTACGCAATACTGAGTTTCACTAAACAACGATATGCTATTAAAATATTATTAAAACTTGCCGTTATGAATAGTAATAACCACTTTTTGAAATTTTGTAAATTTTATTTTTCAAAATGGACTTCATTTTTGGATTCTAAATATTGAAATTATCTTAGGATGAAATTTTGGTACTTTTCAGATAACATTCATATTCTGATGAATAGTGAAAATTACTAAATTTTAATTAAAAACAACTTTTTAATCGAAATAATTAATAGTGATAAATTATTAATTTGAGTGGTGTTAAATTATATTTATAAGATATTTTTACAATTTAATACAATGTTTTTCATTGGTTGTAATTTCACATTTAAACCAAACATAAACAAGTGTCAATCTTTTGATAGTTATTATCTCTTAAAAACACGCTACATTTTAAATAAAAACAACATTTTTCATCCCAATAATTTATATTGTTAAATTATAAAATTGATTGTTTTAAAGTATTCATAGAATATATTTTAACCATTTAATATAATGTATGTCATTAGCATTTATTTTACATTGAATTCATAGGTAAAAACATTTCAATCTTTGGCAATGTTTAAACTTTTAAAACCCATTTTCTTAACAACGGGATTAATTTTAAATTAATTACTGCAACTTCTGTGTTTTGAATTTTGAAAAATGGATTCCATATTTGGAATCAGTGGGTCCAAATTATGTTAATAGGTTACTTTTATTTTTTGATATTATGAATAGGAACTACGGTAATTTTTTTATTTACTACGATTAAAGGTAAATAGGTTAATTCATGGTTAAAATAATATTATAATAATTCAAAATTACCTTGAAACTTGTCCTAACCTTATTGGATGAGTATTGGCCGACCATGGGCATACTAGGGACGATTTTGGGACCCCATTGAGCCACTTGGTAGTGACAATGACAATTTGGATTAATTAATTTAATGTAAAGACAAAATTGACATTAACAAAAATCTTTTAGTAATTAATTTTTATAAGGGGTTATATAAATTATATTTTCGATTATAAATATTCATTAGAAATATAAAAATATTTCCTAAATAATTATATATTTTTTATAATTTTTAGTCTCCAAATAAATTAAATTATTTATGACACAATAATGATGAAATATTTACCTCATTAATAAATGATTTAAATAAATAAGATTATAATGATTAAAATATTTTCCCAAACATCTCCAATTCAGATTGGATGATTTTATTTCGACCATGAGTCATCTTATCTTCATCTTTAATTATTTTTGGTCCTTTTGAAACCGATGATAAGTTTATAATAAAATAATATTTCCAAACTTTCCAAAGGTGCCCCTCTCCTCTCTTATAAAAGGGAACCTCCTCCCTCTCCCCCTCACACCAATTTGAGCCTTCAAGCTCGGCCAACCCCTGCCACTTTCTCCTCTCCACTTCTCTAAAATCATCCTAGATGTTCTGGACTTCTTCAAAGACCAACCCTAGTGCCCTAAGATGGGGTTAAGAAGAGGCGCATCAAAAAAAAGAGGTAATATCCATTACCGATCCTTTCCAAATTCCTTCTTCTTCAACTTCTTCTTATTTAGTTGTTTCATTAATAAGTAATAAAATCAGTATCACTCATATAGTGATATGTTATTATAAGTATGAAACAACCCTATTTCACCATCTATCCATCCTATGGAAAACAAAATCACCGCGTGTGCGTACGTATGGAATACCGTCTCCACGCTGTGGTGTAATCTATTTTCCACCACCACCTTAATTGGATGGGTATAATGGTGTAAATAATAACTATGTATGGTTATTGTAATGTGATATTGATTCTGAAATAGTATACATACACTCCAATACAATTCCATGATCATGGGAACGATATCTTCGCTCGTGCATACGTACAGAATACTGTCTCAGTTATGTGATGCGACTCGTTCTACATGATCTTCATTGCATAATGATTATATAAATGAATTGAATGAATTAATATGATATATATTACACTAATACCATTCTGGAAATGTGGTATCTATAACCTAAAGAGAAGAATAAGAATTTATTCGACAAAACACGCATAAGAACAAAAAGAAGTAAACACCCGAATAACAAGTAGTAATGAAATATTACTAAAAAGAATCTAAGAATATGTAACACCCGAGACATTTATGTTATATATATCATAAAAGGAATCTTTTTATACACACAAAACTTTCTTGGCTTGCTTTACACGAAATCGAAACCTTCCTTGATAGCTTGTGTCGTACGCAATACCGAGTTTCACTAAACAATGATATTCTATTAAAATATTATTGAAACTAGCCGTTATGAATAGTGATAACTAATCTTTGAAATTTTATTTTTCAAAATGGACTTCATTTTTGTATTCGGAATATCGACTATAAATATTCATTAGAAAGATAAAACGATTTCCTACATAATGGTATTTTATTTGTAATTTTTAGACATTAAATAATTTACTTTATTTATGACACAAAGATGATGCAGTAATTATCATATTAATGAAATATTGACATAATTGATGTTATAAACACCAAAATAAATGTAATTTGAGACTTTTAATGAATTCCACTAATTTTATAGATTAATATGACATGTTATTATTTATGTAATTAAAATTTTTCGAACTAATCATTCTGGTATGATTTTCACAAATATTAATTACTAAATAGTGTCAAAATTGACATTAAATAGTTTTTAAAACAAATATTATATTAGTAATAGTTATTTTATTCCTAAAAATATAAGGTTCGGCCAAATGACTTAGATAAGGTTATATATATTAATAATAAACAACTTGTGGTTCGTTTGGATTCTTATAGTATGTTTATTAACCTTATAGTATAAGAACACAAGAAGACACGGTAAAAGTAAAATTATTTAACTTAACGTTAAATCTACATGATAAGGTTAAAATAGGAACTTAAACTTGTCTAAATTCTATTGTATGAGAGGATTTTGACCCATCCCCACCTTATCCTCGAAATAAATCAATTTTCAGCTATTTAAAACCGAACATTACTTTATAATAAAATAATATTTTTTGTTATTCCAAAGGTGCCCCTCTCCTCCCTTATAAAAGGGCACCTCCTCCCTCTCTTCATCACACCAGTTTGAGCCTTCAAGCTCGGACAAACCCTGACACTTTCTCCTCTCAACTTCCATAGAGAAATCCTAGAGGTTCTGTTCTTCTTTAAAGACCTATTTTAGTGCCCTAAAAGGAGGTCTCAAAGAAGCACTTCAAAGAAGAGGTAATGCCGTTACCGCTTATTTCATCTTTATTTCTTCTTCCACTTCTTCTTCTTTAGTTGTTTCATTATGAAGTAATAACATCATCATAACTAATATACTGATATGTTATTATAAGTATGAAACAACTCTATTTCACCATCTATCCATCCTACGGAAAAAGAAATCACCGCACGTGCGTACGTACGGAATACCGTCTCCACGCCGTGATGTAATCTATTTTCCACCACCACCTTATGTGGATGGGTATAATAGTGGAAATAATGAATATATATGAGTATTATAAAGTGTTACTGATTCTGAAATAGTATACATACACTCCAATATAATTCCACGATCATAGGAATGATATAATCACTCGTGCGTACGTACGGAATACCATCTCCACAATGTGATGCGACTCGTTCTACATGATCTTCATTTCATAATGATTATATAAATGAAATGAATTGAATGAATGAATATGATATATATTACACTAATAGCATTCTGTAAATGAGGTATCTATAACCTAAAGAGAGGAATAAGAATTTATTCGACAAAACACACAAAAAAAAAGTTATAAACACCCGAATAACAAGTAGTAATGAAATATTACTACTAAGAATCCAAGAATATGACCATATATGATATAATAAAAATAAGTATGATTCTGTAATAAGTCAATAACATTATTTAAATCATTAAACTGGAGGTTCAGACATGTACAAAGCATATCGGACCTAAGGTAAGGGAAAATCTCCCAATCTCAATTTTTATCCGAGATTGTTTATACTTCAGAATTTACTGGGGTGTATTTTATCATCCATATCGATGTTTCCTCAAAATGTAATATTGTTCCATCCACCTAAAATTTTTTAAATTCAATTTACTCTTCGGTGAGTTTTTAGTATAAGATATGAAAGGAATCTTTTGTCGTTTTTCGTACGAGGTACTTTTTGACTATTCCGACAAAAGTACGAAGAATATTTTTTTAACTTATACGGCATGAATGGATTTTTAAAACATTATTTCCAAGAAGCTTCCTTTACAAGTTTTCAAGTTTATTTTTAATCAACATCTTTTAGTTATAATTTTATGACATTTTAAGAAATGAAAAGTGTTTTTGAAGTAGAAAGGATAGTTTCCTCAAGAATGGAGTTCAAGTGTTTTATCAAAATTATTTTCCATCTAAGATAATAAAGGGTTCTGTTTCTATCCCTATTATTACATGGATTTGATAATGTTGTGATGGAATTTTTTTTATGAATTCCTTTATCTTATATGAATTGTTTTATGATGTCACGATGTTTAAGATTCCCATTTTTATTACATGGGTTATGCAATGATGTATGATTTATGATTTTGTGGAACACATAAGAATGGTATCATTATGAGATGGGTGGGACATATATCTCCCTCCAATGCATTGGGTAATGATTTTATATCTCATGAGATAGACATGGCTGGAATGGTAGGTTATACCGGTTCAGTGAAGCAGGACTGAAACGAGGGTAACTCAGTTCAGAAATGGACTTTGTCCACTAAGATAGTCTTGGAAATGAGTCTTGACTAATAAGAAATGATTCTCTAGGATTATGTGTGTATGCCACAAAGTTTCATGTTTTATGTTATGATTATTGGGATTTAATTTCACTACTATGATTTATCCCATGTTATGAAATTATGATCTCTTTTGCAGGTTAAGATTTCCAAAAGTTATGTGCTTATGTATTTGATGTGATTGATATTTCTTTTGTTTACCCTTACAGAGAATTTGAGCTCACCCTTTTGTATGTTTTATTTCCCCAGGTCAGGAAGAAGGTTATTAAGTAGAATATGCCAAAAAGGGACTCTAGATATGATTAAATAAATGGGAGGCAAAGTAGATGCTTTATGAACCAGTTGTTTATATTTCCCAGTTTCTAAAGACACTATACCTATACGGTCCTTTCTTGGTTTTGTTATATGTTGTAATTAGTGTGCTTCAATTCTGAAGTAATAACAATGTATGTAAAGTATGGGTCATTATAGTTGGTATCAGAGGAAAGGTATAGTCAACCTTTGGAAACTAGGATGTGAAAGCCTTAGTAAGAACCCTAAGGATAAGTCTAATCATAGAACACAATCTTAGTGTTTTAGAAATGGCCATGAATAACCTAGGATAAGACCTTAAGTGTGAAATTTTATTCTTGATTATGTGGTTTTCCTATTATAATTAGTGTTGGTCACACTATTCTTCTTGGTTTTAGTCAATGGCTGGAACCCAAAGGAACCATGTTAATGCGGAATGCGACGGGAAATTCAATGATTGTCCCCCTGAGCAACCAAACATTATGGGAGCTGGAATGTAAAATCTTGTAGCCATGCTCACACAACTTTCTAAAGCTATAAATCATGAAGGACTTCCAAACGAGCAAAGGAAGGAGCAACATTCTGTTCAATCCTTCATGAGACAGCGTCCACCATCATTCAGCGGGTCTACTGATCCATTAGTTGTTGAACAATGGATTAGTACTACTGAAAAGATATTTTCAGTTCTTCAATGTTATGAGCATGATAAAGTCATCTTAGCAGTGTATCGTTTGGAAGGTGATGCTGAGCAATGGTGGAATCTTATTAAGAATACGAGGCAAAGGGATGAAATTGAGTCCATGGAATGGGACGAGTTCAAAAACTTATTTTTCAATAATTACTTCCCTCGTATTCTACGAACAAAGATGGAGAAAGAGTTTCTTGAATTGAAGTAAAAGGATGGTGAATCTGTTGGTACCTATGAAGCAAATTTTACAAGACTTTCAAGGTACGCTTCTGGTATTATTATCCAACCTGAGAGTAAGATCAATCGATTCTTTAGTGGCTTAAAACCAATTCTTCAAAGGGCCTTAGCCATAAGGGACTTTAATAGCTATGAGGAAATTGTTCGATGTGCTCTCAAAGTTGAGATGGAGATTGGGGTAACCCATCAGTCATATGGGTTTGATAAGAAGATGAAAATGGAATTCAAAGAAAAATATAAAGAGCACACTGAAAAGAATATGAGCTTTCCCTTATGCTCAAAGTGTGGAAAGAAACATGGAGGGAGTTGTCTTAAAGGGACAAGTAAATGTTTCAAATTTGGAAAGGAAGGTCATCGGGCATTTGAATGCCGCGATGATGGGAAGAAGATGTCTAATGATGAAAACAAAGGAAGGGATACACAGAATGAACCTACTACACTTCAATGTTTCAAGTTCAAGGAGATAGGAAATTATTCCAATAAATCCCCTAATCCAAGGGTTGATGATGATGGTCGACATCAACAAACTCTTAAGGCTAATGACAAATGAAAGTCACATGCAATTACTATCAGCGATGTGGAGTACGATAATGATGTGGTGAAAGGTACACTTACCATCCACTCTAAAGTAAAAAATGTTTAATTTGATTCTGGATCCACCCACTCCTTTATTTCTGAAGAATTTTCTCAGGGGATCACCGTATTACCTCAACAATTAGATGTTGAGTTAGCTGTGACAACACCTAATGGCACAACAGTCGCATCAAAAGCTTATAATTCTTCTCCGATTAAAGTTTGTGGGAAAGTGCTTCCTTCAAATCTTGTGATCCTTCCTATAGTGGAATTTGATGTGATTCTTGGCATGGATTGGCTTTCTCTACATGGAGGTCATATCAATTTCCAAATAAGGGAAGTCACATTTCATATTCCAGATCAATCTATGATCGTCTATCAATGCAAGGATGAACATAACCTTCCAGTGGAAATTTCTTCCATTTTATGGGTATTGATTCCACTAAATGATGGTTATTTATCTCAAATGGTTGGTGAGAAACTCATGATTAAGAATATTCCCATTGTACGGGAGTTTGATGATGTCATTCTGGAGGAATTAACGGGTCTTCCACCGAATCGTGAAGTTGAGTTTTCAATAGAACTAGTACCGGGTGCTTTGCCTATTTCAAAGACACCTTATAGAATGGCCAAAATAGAGTTTCAGGAATTGAAGAATCAACTCCAAGAGAATCTTGATAAGGGGTTCATACGCCATAGTGCGTTACCTTGGGGAGCACCTGTTCTGTTTGTTAAGAAGAAAGATGGATCAATGAGACTCTGCATTGATTATCGAGAACTTAACAAGATCACTATCAAGATCAAATATCCTATCACATCCATTGATGACCTATTTGACCAACTACTAAGCGCTCAATACTTTTCCATGATTGATCTTCGTTCAGGGTATCATCAATTAAGGTTCAAAAGGGAGGATATACAAAAGATGGCTTTCCGTACAAGGTATGGACACTATGAATTTATAGTGATGCTATTTGGTCTTACTAATGCCCCTATTATCTTCATGGATCTAATGAATAGAGTCTTTAGAGACTATTTTGATCAGTTTGTGGTAGTATTTATTGACGATATTCTTGTCTATTCAAAGAGAAAGGAAGAACATGAAGATCACTTAAGAATTATATTGAAGACCCTGAGAAAGGAGAAGGTTTATGCCAAATTTACTAAGTGTGAATCTTGGCATCAAAAAGTTGCATTTTTGGGTCACATAATCTCAAAAGAGGGGATATCTGTGGATCCAGAAAAAACAGAGGTTATCTAAAGATGGTCGAGACCAACAACAGTAACCGAGATCCAATGTTTTCTTGGTTTGGATGGATATTATCGACGTTTTGTGAAATATTTCTCACGATTATCTAATCCACTCACCAAGTTGACTTGGAAAGGAGTAAAGTTTGTTTGGACGGAGGAATGTGAAGAGAATTTCAAGGAGTAGAAACGAAGGTTATCCAGTGCACCTGTGCTCACACTGACTTGTAGTGGAGAATGGTTTGTGATCTAAAGTGATGCATCCAAGAAGGTATTGGGGTGTGTTCTTATGCAAAATGATATGGTGATAGCTTATTCCTCACGACAGTTGAAAATACTTGAGCAAAAATAACCAACTCATGATTTGGAGTTAGCTACGGTAATCTTTGCATTAAAGATTTGGAGGCATTAGCTTTATGGAGAAAGGTGTGATATTTATACTGATCATAAAAGTTTAAAGTATATTTTCACACAAAAGGAGCTGAATATGCATCAAAGAAGATGGTTGGAGCTGATTAATGATTATGACTGCTCAATCCATTACCACCCTGGGAAAGCAAACAAGGTGGCAGATTCATTAAGCCGACAAGACCATGATAGTTTATCCATGATGAGGATCACAAAAGATCCAATATTTATGGATTTACAAAGGATGGATCTTAGAATTTTAATGAAAGGGGAAAAATCGTATATTTCTCAAATGAATGTTCAACCATCTATACATGTGAAGATTAAAGAGGCACAGAAAGAAGATGTCGAGTTACAAAAGATGGTGAGAAATGTTCCTGAATTTAACCTTGATTGTGATGGGATAATAAAGTTCAGGAATCGGGTTTGTGTTCCTCCCATCCCTGAATTAAAGAAGGAGCTGCTGGATGAGGCTCATAGTTCTTCATTCTCTATTCATCCTGGAAGGAAGAAGATGTATAGGGACCTGAAAGAGTGATTCTCGTGGGATGGAATGAAAAGAGATGTTGCTGAATATGTCTCTCGATGCTTGGTTTGTCAACAAGTTAAAGCTGAGAGACAGAAGTCTAAGGGTATGTTAGAACCATTACCCATACCCGAATGGAAATGGGAAAACATCACTATGGACTTTGTCACAGGACTTCCTAAAACATCCAAAGGCAATAATGCTATCTGGGTCATAGTTGATCGTCTTACAAAGACTGCACACTTCATTGCTATTAGAGAGGATTCCTCTCTGGATCAGATTGCCAGGATATATGTAAAGGAAGTGGTAAAATTGCATGGAGTACCACATTCTATTATATCTGATCGGGATCCGAGATTTACCTCGAAGTTCTGGCGAAGTCTTCAGCATACTCTAGATATAGAGTTGAGTTTTAGCACTGCTTATCATCCTCGGACAGAGGGTAAGTCTGAGAGAACAATTCAAACTCTAGAAGATATGTTGAGAGCTTGATCTATGGATTTCAAAGGTGGATGGGATCAACACCTACCTTTGGTGGAATTTTCTTATAATAATAGCTTTCACTCCAGTATTCAGATGGCTCCTTATGAAGCTCTCTATGGAAAGAAATGCAGGACTCCAACTTGCTGGGATAAAGTTGGGGAAAGAAAGCTATTAGGACCTGATCTCATTGATGAAATGGCAGAAAAGGTCAGATCTATTCAACAACACATAAGAGCAGCTCAGAGTCGACAGAAAAGTTATGCCAACAACCGAAGAAAAGACCTAGAGTTTGAAGTGGGTGATAAAGTGTTCATACGAATATCTCCCTGGAAGAGGGTTATGAGATTTGGAAAGAAGGGGAAGTTGAGCCCTAGATATATCGGTCCTTTCGAAATACTGGATCATATTGGGAAGGTAGCTTACCGATTGGCGCTTCAACCCAATATCTCTCAAGTTCACGATGTGTTCCATGTATCTCTCTTGAGAAAGTACATACCTGATCCTTCACATGTGCTCAGCACAGAAGTTGTACCGCTGGAGAAGGATCTTTCTTATGAAGAACAACAGATAGAGATTCCGGATCGTAGTGAAAAAGTTCTGCGAAACAAGACCACTCGATTGGTGAATGTTTTATGGAGGAACCACCAATTAGAAGAAGCTACATGGGAGCTTGAGGATATGATGAGGGAGAGGTATCCTCATCTGTTTGTTACAAAGTGACGAATTTCGAGGGCGAAATTCATTTTAAGGGGGGTAGAATGTAACACCCGAGACATTTATGTAATATAAATCATCAAAGGAATCTTTTTCTACACACAACACTTTCTTGGCTTGCTTTACACGAAATCGCAACCTTCCTTGATAGCTTGCGTCGTACACAATACCGAGTTTCACTAAACAATGATATGCTATTAAAATATTATTAAAACTAGCCGTTATGAATAGTAATAACCAGTTTTTGAAATTTTATTTTTCAAAATGGACTTCATTTTTAGATTCGGAATATAAAAATTATCCTAGGGTGAAATTTTGGTATTTTTTTGAAAACTTTCAATTTTTAATGAATAGTGAAACCACTAAATGGTAGTTAAAAAACTAATTTTTTCATAAAACATAATTTTACCGCTTCTGTGAGTGGAATTTCAAAAAGCTGAGAGACACGGTTGATGTCATTATATATAATGTGGTTCAATGAGATGAAAATAATTTTCTGGTGAATAGTAACTTTTTACTTTTTTACCACGGTTAAAAGTAAATAGGGTAATTAAGGGTAAAAATGATATTATTATTACCCTAAAACATGTCCTAATTCTATTGGACAAGATTAATTCGACCAAAAACAACCTTAGGAATTAAATATGACCATTTAGGCCCACTTGGATTAGATTAGGACATTTGTTATTAATTTATTTAAAGAAGGGTTAAAATAGTTAAAATCAAAGTTTAATAAGTAAATTATTTTTAATATGGGGTTATACATAAGATCAATTAGACTATAAATATTCATTAGGAAGATAAAACTATTTCCTAAATAATGGTATTTTATTTGTAATTTTTGGACATTAAATAATTTACCTTATTTATGACACAAAGATGATGCAGTAATTATCTTATTAATGAAATATTGAAATAATTGATCTTATAAACACCAAAATAAATGTAATTTGAGACTTTTTATTAATTCCAATAATTTTTTAGATTAATATGACATGTTATTATTGATTTAATTAACTTTTTTCGAACTAATCATTCTGTTATGATTTTCACAAAAATTAATTACTAAATAGTGTCAAAATTGACATAAAATAGTTTTTAAAACAAATATTATATTAGTAATTGTTATTTTATTCCTAAAAATCTATTGTTCGGCCAAATTACTTTGATAAGGTTATATATATTAATAATAAACAACTTGGGGTTCTTTTGGCTGCTTATAGTATGTTTATTAACCTTATAGTATAAGAACACAAGAAGACACGGTAAAAGTAAACTTATTTAACTTAATGTTAAATCTGCATGATAAGGTTAAAATAGGAACCTAAACTTGCCTAAATTCTATTGGATGAGATGCTTTCGACCCATACCCACCTTAGCCTCGAAATAAATCAATTTATAGCTATTTAAAACCGAACATGACTTTATAATAAAATAATATGTTTAGTTATTCCAAAGGTGCCCCTCTCCTCCCTTATAAAAGGGCACCTCCTCCCTCTCTTCCTCACACCACTTTGAGCCTTCAAGCATGGCCAACCCCTTACCCTTTCTCCTCTACACTTCCCTAGAGACATCCTATATGTTCTGGTCTTCTTCAAAGACCTATTTTAGTGCCCTAAAAGGAGGTCTCAAAGAAGCACTTCAAAGAAGAGGTAATGTTCGTTACTGATTCTTTCATCTTTATTTCTTCTTCCACTTCTTCTTATTTAGTTGTTTCATTATTAAGTAATAACATATGTATCACTCATATATTTATATGTTATTATAAGTATGAAACAACCCTATTTCACCATCTATCCATCCTACGGAAAAAGAAATCACCGCGTGTGCGTACGTACGGAATACCGTCTCCACGCCGTGGTGTAATCTATTTTCCACCACCACCTTACATGGATGGGTATAATGGTGTAAATAATGACTATATATGACAATTATAAAGTTATACTGATTCTGAAAGATTATACATACACTCCAATACAATTCCACGATCATAGGAACGATATCATCACTCGTGTGTATGTACGGAATACCGTCTCCACGATGTGATGCGACTCGTTCTACTTGATCTTCATTTCATAATGACTATATAAATGAAATGAATTGAATGAATGAATATGATATATATTACACTAATAACATTCTTTAAATTAGGTATCTATAACCTAAAGAAAAGAATAAGAATTTATTCGACAAAACATGCATAAGAACAAAAAGTTATAAACACCCGAATAACAAGTAGCAATGAAATATTACTACTATGAAGCTAGGAATATGACCATATATGATATCATAAAAATAAGTATGATTATTTAATAAGTCAATAACATTATTTAAATCATTATACAGGAGGTATGGACATGTACAGAGCATATCAGACCTAAGGTTAGGGAAAATCTCGCAATCTCAATTTTATCCGAGATTTTTTATACTTCAGAATTTACTGGGGTGTATTTTATCATCCATATCCATGTTTCCTAAAAATTTAATATTGTTCCATCCACCTAAAATTGTTTAAATTCAATTTACCCTTCGGTGATTTTTTAGTAAAAGATATGAAAGGAATCTTTTGTCGTTTTTCGTACGAGGTACTTTTTGGCTTTTACGACAAAAGTACGAAGAATGTTTTTTAACTTATACGGCATGAATGGATTTTTAAAACATTATTTCCAAGAAGATTCCTTTACAAGTTTTCAAGTTTATTTTTAATCAACTTCTTTTAGTTATAATTTTATGACTTGTTATGAAATGAAAAGTGTTTTTGAAGTAGAAAGGATATTTTCCACAAGAATGGAGTTCAAATGTTTTATCAAAATTATTTTCCATCTAAGATAATAAAGGGTTTTGTTTCTATCCCTATTATTACATGGATTTGATTATGTTGTGATGGAAATATTTTTTATGAATTCCTTTATCTTATATGATTTTTTTTATGATGTCATGATTTTTAAGATTCTCATTTTTATTACATGGGTTATGCAATGATGTATGATTTATGATTTTCTAGCACACATAAGAATGGTATCATTATGAGATGGCTGGGACCTATATCTCCCTCCAATTAATTGGGTAAAGATTTTATATCTCATGAGATAGACATGGCTGGAACGGTAGGTTATACCAGTTCAGTGAAGCAGGACTGAAACGAGGGTAACTCGGTTCAGAAATGGACTTTGTCCACTAATATAGACTTGGAAATGAGTCTTGACTAATAAGAAATGATTATCTATGATTATGTGTGTATGCCACAAAGTTTCATGTTTTAATTTATGATTATTGGGATTTCATTTCACTGCTATGATTTATCCCATGTTATGAAATTATGATCTCTTTTGCAGGTTAATATTTCCAAAATTTATGTTCTTATGTATATGATGTGATTGATATTTCTTCTGTTTACCTTTACTGAGAATTTGAGCTCACCCTATTGTATGTTTTATTTCCCTAGGTCAGGAAGAAGGTTATTAAGTAGAATATGCCAAAAAGGGACTCTAGATATGATGAAATAAATGGGAGGCAAACTATATGCTTTATGAACCAGTTGTTTATATTTCCCAGTTTCTAAAGACACTATACCAATATGGTCATTTCTTGGTTTTGTTATATGTTGTAATAAGTGTGCTTCAATTCTGAAGTAGTAACAATGTATGTAAAGTATGGGTCCTTATAGTTGGTATTAGAGGAAAGGTATAGTCAACCTTTGGAAACTAGGATGTGAAAGCCTTAGTAAGAACCCTAAGGATAAGTATAATCATAGAACACAACATTAGTGTTTTAGAAATGGCCATGAATAACTTAGGATAAGTCCTTAAGTGTGAAATTTTATTCTTTATTATGTGGTTTTCCCATTATAATTAGTGTTTCCCACACTATTCTTCTTGGTTTTAGTCAATGGCTAGAACCCGAAGGAACCATGTTAATGCGGAATGTGACGGGCAATGCAATGATTGTCTCCCTGAGAAACCAAACTTTATGGGAGCTGGAATAAAAAATCTTGTAGCCATGCTCACACAACTTTCTCAAGCTATGAATCATTCAGGAATTCCTAACGAGCAAAGGAAGGAGCAACATTCTGTTGAATCCTTCATAAGACAGCGTCCACCTTCATTCAGCGGGTCTACTGTTCCATTAGTTGCTGAACAATGGATTAGTACTACTGAAAAGATATTTTCAGTTCTTCAATGTTCTGAGCATGATAAAGTCATCTTAACAGTGTATCGTTTGGAAGGTGATGCTGGTCAATGGTGGAATCTTATTAAGAATACGAGGAAATGGGATGAAATTGAGTCCATGGAATGGGACTAGTTCAAAAACATATTTTTCAATAAGTACTTCCCTCGTATTCTCCGAACAAAGATGGAGAAAGAGTTTCTTGAACTGAAGAAAAAGGATGATGAATCTGTTGGTACCTATGAAGAAAATTTTACAAGACTTGCAAGGTACGCTTCTGGTATTATTATCCAACCTGAGAGTAATATCGATCGATTCTTTAGTGGCTTAAAACCAAGTCTTCGAAGGGCCTTAGCCATATGGGACTTCAATAGCTATGAGGAAATCGTTCGATGTGCTCTCAAAGTTGAGATGGAGATTGGAGTAACCCATCAGTCATATGGGTTTGATAAGAAGAGGAAAATGGAATTCAAAGGAAAATCTAAAGAGCACACTGAAAAGAAGATGAGCTTTCCCTTATGCTCAAAGTGTGTAAAGAAACATGGAGGGAGTTGTCCTAAAGGGACAAGTAAATGTTTCAAATGTGGAAAGGAAGGTCATCGGGCATTTGAATGCCACGATGATGGGAAGAAGATGTCTAATGATGCAAACAAAAGAAGGGATACACAGAATGAACCTACTACACTTCAATGTTTCAAGTGCAAGGAGATGGGACATTATTCCAATAAATGCCCTAATCCAAGGGTTGATGATGATGGTTGACGTCAACAAACTCTTAAGGCTAAAGAAAAAGGAATGTCACATTCAATTTCTATCAGCGATGTGGAGTACGATAACGATGTGGTGAAAGGTACACTTACCATCCACTCTAAAGTAGCAAATGTTTTATTTGATTCTGGATCCACCCACTCCTTTATTTCTGAAGAATTTTCTAAGGGTATCACTATATTACCTCAACAATTAGATGTTTAGTTAGCTGTGACAACACCTAATGGAACAACAGTCGCATCAAAAGTTTATAATTCTTTTCCGATTGAAGTTTGTGGGAACGTGCTTCCTGCAAATCTTGTGATCCTTCCTATAGTGGAATTTGATGTGATTCTTGGCATGGATTTGATTTCTCTACATGGAGCTCATATCAATTGCCAAACAAGGGAAGTCACATTTCATATTCCAGATCAGTCTATGATCATCTATCGATGCAAGGATGAACATAACCTTCCAGTGGTAATTTCTTCCATTTTATGGGTATTGACTCCACTAAATGAAGGTTATTTATCTCAAATGGTTGGTGAGAAACTCATGATTAAGAATATTCCCATTGTACGGGAGTTTGATGATGTCTTTCCAGAGGAATTACCGGGTCTTCCACCAAATCGTGAAGTTGAGTTTTCAATAGAACTCGTACCGGGTGCTTTGCCTATTTCAAAGACACCTTATAGAATGGTCCCAATAGAGTAGCAGGAATTGAAGAAGCAACTCCAAGAGAATCTTGATAAGGGGTTAATATGCCCTAGTGCGTCACCTTGGGGAGCACCTGTTCTGTTTGTTAATAAGAAAGATGGATCAATGAGACTCTGCATTGATTATCGAGAACTTAACAAGATCACTATCAAGAACAAATATCCTCTCCCGTGCATTGATGACCTATTTCACCAACTACGCGGAGCTCAATACTTTTCCAAGATTGATCTTCGTTCAGGGTATCATCAATTAAGGGTCAAAAGGGAGGATATACCAAATATGGATTTCCGTACAAGGTATGGACACTATGAATTTATAGTGATGCCATTTGGTCTTACTAATGCCCTTCTATCTTCATGGATCTAATGAATAGAGTCTTTAGAGACTATCTTGATCAGTTTGTGGTCGTCTTTATAGACGATATTCTTGTCTATTCAAAGAGCAAGGAAGAACATGAAGATCACTTGAGAATTATATTGACGACCCTGAGAAAGGAGAAGCTTTATGCCAAATTTACCAAGTGTGAATTTTGGCATCAAAAAGTTGCATTTTTGGGTCACATAATCTCAAAAGATGGGATATCTGTGGATCCAGCAAAAACAGAGGTTATCGAAAGATGGTCGAGACCAACAACAGTAACTGAGATCCGAAGTTTTCTTGGTTTGGCTGGATATTATCGACGTTTTGTGAATGATTTTTCACGATTATCTAATCCAGTCACCAAGTTGACTCGGAAAGGAGTTATGCTTGTTTGGACGGAGGAATGTGAAGACAATTTCAAGGAGTTGAAAAGAAGGTTATCCAATGCACCTGTGCTCACACTGCCTTGTAGTGGAGAAAGGTTTGTGATCTACAGTGATTCATCCAAGAAGGGACTGGGTTGTGTTCTTATGAAAAATGATATGGTGATAGCTTATGCCTCACGACAGTTGAAAATACATGAGCAAAATTACCCAACTCATGATTTGGAGTTAGCTGCGGTAATCATTGCATTAAAGATTTGGAGGTATTATCTTTATGGAGAAAGGTGTGATATTTATACTGATCATAAAAGTTTAAATTATATTTTCACACAAAAGGAGCTGAATATGCATCAAAGAGGATGGTTGGAGATGGTTAAGGATTATGACTGCTCAATCCATTACCACCCTGGGAAAGCAAACAAGGTGGCAGATGCATTAAGCCGACAAGACCATGCTAGTTTATCCATGATGAGGATCACAAAAGATCCAATATTTATGGATTTACAAAGGATGGATCTTGGAATTATAATGAAAGGGGAAAAATTGTATCTTTCTCAAATGAATGTTCAACCATATATACATGTGAAGATTAAAGAGGCCTAGAAATAAGATGTCGAGTTACAAAAGATGGTGAGAAATGTTCCTGAATTCAACCTTGATTGTGATGGGATAATAAAGTTCAGGAATCGGGTTTGTGTTCCTCCCATACCTGAATTAAAGAAGGAGCTATTGGATGAGGCTCATAGTTCTTCATTCTATATTCATCCAGGAAGCACGATGATGTATAGGGTCCTGAAAGAGTACTTCTGGTGGGATGTCATGAAAAGAGATGTTGCTGAATATGTCTCTCGATGTTTGGTTTTTCAACAAGTTAAAGCTAAGAGACAGAAGTCTAAGGGGATGTTACAACCATTACCCATACCAAAATGGAAATGGGAAAACATCACTATGGGCTTTGTCACAGGACTTCCTAAATCATCCAAAGGAAATTATGCTATCTGGGTCATAGTTGATCATCTTACAAAGTCTGCACACTTCATTGCTATTAGAGAGGATTTCTCTCTGGATCAGCTTGCCAGGATATATGTAAAAGAAGTGGTAAGATTGCATGGAGTACAACTTTCTATTATATTTGATCGGGATCCGAGATTTACCTCGAAGTTCTGGCAAAGTCTTCAGCATACTCTGGATACAGAGTTGAGTTTTAGCACTGCTTATCATCCTCAGACAGACGGTCAGTCTGAGAGAACAATTCAAACTCTAGAAGATATGTTGAGAGCTTGCTCAATGGATTTCCAAGTTGGATGGGATCAACACCTACCTTTGGTGGAATTTTCTTATAATAACAGCTTTCACTCCAGTATTCAGATGGATCCTTATGAAACTATCTATGGAAAGAAATGCAGGACACCAACTTTCTGGGATGAAGTTGGGGAATGAAATCTATTAGGACCTGATCTCGTTGATGAAATGGCAGAAAAGGTCAGATCTATTCAACAACACATAAGAGTAGCTCAGAGTCGAAAGAAAAGTTATGTCGTCAACCGAAGAAAAGTTCTAGAGTTTGAAGTGGGTGATAAAGTGTGCTTACGAATATCTCTCTGGAAGAGGGTTATGAGATTTGGAAAGAAGGGGAAGTTGAGCCCTAGATATATCGGTCCTTTCGAAATACTGGATCGTATTGGGAAGGTAGCTTACCGATTGATGCTTCCACCGAATCTCTCTCAAGTTCACGATGTGTTCCATGTATCTCTCCTGAGAAAGTACATACCTGATCCTTCACATGTACTCAGCTCAGAAGTTGTACCGCTGGAGCAAGATCTTTCTTATGAAGAGCAACCGATAGAGATTCTGGATCGTAGTGAAAAAGACCTATGAAACAATACCACTCGATTGGTGAATATTTAATGGAGGAACCACCAATTAGAAGAAGCTACATGGGAGCTTGAGGATATGATGAGGGAGAGGTATCCTCATCTGTTTGTTACAAGTGACGAATTTTGAGGGCGAAATTCATTTTAACGGGGGTAGAATGTAACACCCGAGACTTTTATGTTATATAAATCATCAAAGTAATCTATTTATACACACAACACTTTCTTGTCTTGCTTTACACGAAATCGCAACCTTCCTTGATAGCTTGTGTCGTACGCATTACCGAGTTTCACTATACAATGATATGCTATTAAAATATTATTAAAACTAGCCATTATGAATAATAATAACCACTTTTTGAAATTTTATTTTTCAAAATGGAATTCATTTTTGGATTCGGAATATCGAAATTAGCCTAGGGTGAAATTTTGGTATTTTTTTGAAAACTTTCAATTTTTGATGAATAGTGAAATCACTAAGTGGTAGTTAAAAAACTGAATTTTTTATAAAACTTAATTTTACCGCTTCTGTGAGTGGAATTTAAAAAATCTGAGAGACACAGTTGATGTCAGTAAGTAAAATGTGGTTCAATGAGATGAAAATAATTTTTTGGTGAATAGTAACATTTTACTTTTTTACCACGGTTAAAAGTAAATAGGGTAATTAAGGGTAAAAATGATATTATTATTACACTAACACATGTCCTAATTCTATTGGACAAGTTTAATTCGACCAAAAACAACCTTAGGAATAAAATATGACCATTTAGGCCCACTTGGATTAGATTAGGATATTTATTATTAATTTATTTAAAGAAGGGTTAAAATAGTTAAAATAAAAGTTTAATAAGTAAATAGTTTTTAATATGGGGTAATACATAAGATAAATTCGACTATAAATATTCATTAGAAAGATATAAATATTTCCTACATAATGGTATTTTATTTGTAATTTTTAGACATTAAATAATATACTTTATTTATGACACAAAGATGATGTAGTAATTATCTTATTAAAGAAATATTGACATATTTGATGTTATAAACACCAAAATAAATGTAATTAGAGACTTTTTATGAATTCAACTAATTTTATAGACTAATAAGACATGTTATTATTGATTTAATTATCTTTTTTCGAACAAATAATTCTGTTATGATTTTCACAAAAATTAATTACTAAATAGTGTCAAAATTGACATAAAATAGTTTTTAAAACAAATATTATATAAATAATTGTTATTTTATTCATCAAAATATAAGGTTCTTCCAAATGACTGAGATAAGGTTATATATATTAATAATAAACAACTTGGGGTTCGTTTGGCTGCTTATAGTATGTTGATTGACCTTATAGTATAAGAACACAAGAAGACATGGTAAAAGTAAAATTAGTTAACTTAATGTTAAATCAACATGATAAGGTTAAAATAGGAACCTAAAGTTGCCTAAATTCTATTGTATGAGATGATTTTGACGCATCCCCACATTATCCTCGAAATAAATCAATTTGGAGCTATTTGAAACCGAAATTGACTTTATAATAAAATAATATTTGTAGTTATTCCAAAGGTGCCCCTCTCCTCCCTTATAAAAGGGCACCTCCTCCCTCTCTTCCTCACACCACATTGAGCCTTCAAGCTCCACCAACACCTAACACTTTCTCCTCTCCACTTCCCTAGAGACATCCTAGAGGTTCGGTTCTTCTTCAAAGACCTATTTTAGTGCCCTAAAAGGAGGTCTCAACGAAGCACTTCAAAGAAGAGGAAATGTCCGTTACCGATCCTTTCATCTTTATTTATTTTTCCACTTCTTCTTATTTAGTTGTTTCATTATTAAGTAATAACATCAGTATCAATAATATACTGATATTTTATTATAAGTATGAAACAACCCTATTTCACCATCTATCCATCCTACGGAAAAAGAAATCACCGCGCGTGCGTACGTATGGAATACCGTCTCCACGTCGTGGTGTAATATATTTTCCACCACCACATTAAGTGGATGGGTATAATGGTGTAAATAATGACTATATATGACTATTATAAAGTGATACTCATTCTGAAATAGTATACACACACTCCAATACAATTCCATGATCATAGGAACGATATCATCACTCGTGCGTACGTACGGAATACCGTCTCCACGATGTGATGCGACTTGTTCTACGTGATCTTTATTTCATAATGATTATTTAAATGAAATGAATTTAATGAATGAATATGATATATATTACACTAATACCATTATGGAAATGAGTTATCTATAACCTAAAAAGAAGAATAAGAATTTATTCGACAAAACATGCATAAGAACAAAAAGTTATAAACACCTGAATAACAAGTAGCAATGAAATATTACTTCTAAGAAGCTAAGAATATTACCATATATGATATCATAAAAATAATTATTATTCTGTAATAAGTCAATAACAATATTAAAATCATTATACAGGAGTTTCGGACATGTACAAAGCATATCAGACCTAAGGTAAGGGAAAATATCGCAATCTCAATTTTTATCCGAGATTGTTTGTACTTCAGAATTTACTGGGGTGTATTTTATCATCCATATCCATGTTTCATCAAAATGTAATTTTTTTCCATCCACATATAATTTTTTAAATTTGATTTACCCTTCGGTGAGTTTTTAGTAAAAGATATGAAAGGAATATTTTGTTATTTTTCGTACGAGGTACTTTTTGACTTTTCCGACAAAAGTACGAAGAATGTTTTTTTAACTTATACAGCATGAATGGATTATTAAAACATTATTTCCAAGAAGATTACTTTACAAGTTTTCAAGTTTATTTTTAATCAAATTCTTTTAGTTATAGTTTTATGACATGTTAAGAAATGAAAAGTGTTTTTGAAGTAGAAAGGATATTTTCCTCAAGAATGGAGTTCAAGTGTTTTATCAAAATTATTTTCCGTCTAAGATAATAAAGGGTTCTGTTTCTATCCCTATTATTACGTGGATTTGATTATGTTGTGATGGAAATATTTTTTATGAATTCCTTTATCTTATATGAATTGTTTTATGATGTCACTATATTTAAGATTCCCATTTTTATTACATGGGTTATGCAATGATGTATGATTTATGATTTTGTGGCACACATAAGAATGGTATCATTATGAGATGGGTGGGACCTATATCTCCCTCCAATGAATTGGGTAAATATTTTATATCTCATGAGATAGACATGGCTGGAACTGTAGGTTATACCAGTTCAGTGAAGCAGGACTGAAACGAGGGTAACTCGGTTCAGAAATGGACTTTTTCCACTAAGATAGTCTTGGAAATTAGTCTTGACTAATAAGAAATGATTCTCTATGATTATGTGTGTATGCCAAAAAGTTTCATCTTTTAAGTTATGATTATTGGGATTTCATTTCACTACTATGATTTATCCCATGTTCTGAAATTATGATCTCTTTTGCAGGTTACGATTTCCAAAAGTTATGTGCTTATGTATATGATGTGATTGATATTTCTTTTGTTTACCCTTACTGAGCATTTGAGCTCACCCTTTTGTATTTTTTATTTCCCCAGGTCAGGAAGAAGGTTATTAAGTAGAATATGCCAAAAGGGACTCTAGATATGATGAAATAAATGGGAGGCAAAGTAGATGCTTTATGAACCAGTTGTTTATATTTCCCAGTTTCTAAAGACACTATACATATACGGTCCTTTCTTGGTTTTATTATATGCTTTAATAAGTGTGCTTCAATTCTGAAGTAATAACAATGTATGTAAAGTATTCCTCGTTATAGAATATGTCCATATATGATATCATAACAGTAATTATGATTCTGTAATAAGTCAATAACATTATTTAAATCATTATACAGGAGGTTCGGACACTTACGAAGCAAATCAGACCTAAGGTAAGGGAAAATATCACAATCTCATTTTATCCGAGATTGTTTATACTTTTGTATTTACTGGGGTGTATTTTATCATCCACATCCATGTTTCCTCAATATTTAATATTGTTCCATCCACCTACAATTGTATAAATCCAATTTTACCCTTCGGTGAGTTTTTAGTAAAAGTTATGAAAGGAATCTTTTGTCATTTTTCGTACGAGGTACTTTTTGACTTTTCCGACAAAAGTACAAGAAGAATGTTTTTTAACTTATACGGAATGAATGGATTTTTAAAACATTATTTCCAAGAAGCTTCATTTAAAATTTTTCAAGTTTATTTTTAATCAACTTCTTTTAGTTTAAAATTGTAAGACATGAAAATGTTTTTGAAGTAGAAAGGATATTTTCTTCAAGAATGGTGTTAAAGTGATTTATCAAAATAATATTCCATCTAAGATAATATAGGGTTCTGTTTCTATCCCTATTATTACATTGATTTTATTATGATGTGATGGAATTATTTTTATGAATTCATTTATTTTATATGAATTGTTTTATGATGTCATGTTGTTTAAGAATCCCATTTTTACTACATGGGTTATGCGATGATGTATGATTTATGATTTTGTGGCACACATAATAATGGTATGATTATGAGATGGGTGGGACCTATATCTCCCTCCAATGCATTGGGTAATGATTTTATATCTCATGAGTTAGACATTTCTGGAATGGCAGGTTATACCGGTTCAGTGAAACAGGACTGAAACGAGGAGTGAACTCGGTTCAGAAATGGACTTTGTCCACTATGATAGTCTTGGAAATGAGTCTTGACTAATAATATATGATTCTATATGATTATGTGTGTATTCCAAAAAGTTTCATGTTTTATGTTATGATTATTGGGATTTCATTTCACTACTATGATTTATCCCATGTTATGAAATTATGCTCTCTTTTGGAGGTTAAGATTTCTAAAATGTTATGTTCTTATTAATATGATGTGGTTGATATTTCTTTTGTTTACCCTTACTGAGCATTTGAGCTCACAATTTTGTATGTTTTCTTTCCCCAGGTCAGGAATAAGCTTATTAAGATAGATATGCCAAAAGGGACTATAGATATGATGAAATAAATGGGAGACAGTGTAGACGCTTTATGAACCAGTTGTTTATGTTTCCCAATTTCTAAAGAAACTATACCTATACGGTCCTTTCATGGTTTTGTTATACATTGTAATAAGTATGCTTCAATTTTTAAGTAATAAAAATGTATGTAAAGTATGGGTCGTAATAGTTGGTATCAGAGGAAAGGAATAGTCAACCTTTGGAAACTAGGATTTGAAAGCCTTAGTATGAATCCTGAGGATATGTCTAAGCATAGAACACAATCTTCGTGTTTTAGAAATGACCATGAATAACCTAGGATAAGACCTTAAGTGTGAAATTTTATTCTTGATTATGTGGTTTTCCTATTATAGTTACTGTTGCTCACACTATTCTTCTTGGTTTTAGTCAATGGCTAGAACCCGAAGGAACCGTGTTAATGCGGAATGCGACGGGCAATGCAATGATTGTCCCCCTGAGCAACCAAATGTTATGGGAGCTGGAATGAAAAATGTTGTATCCATGCTCACACAACTTTCTCAAGCTATGAATCATGAAGGACTTCCAAACGAGCAAATGAAGGATCAACATTCGGTTGAATCCTTCATGAGGCAGCGTCCACCTTCATTCAGTGGGTCTACTGATCCATTAGTTGCTGAACAATGGATTAGTACTACTGAAAAGATATTTTCAGTTCTTCAATGTTCTGAACATGATAAAGTCCTCCTAGCAGTGTATCATTTGGATGGAGATTCTGAACAATGGTGGAATCTTATTAAGAATACGATGCAAAGGGATGAAATTGAGTCCATGGAATGGGACGAGTTCAAGAACTTATTTTTCACTAAGTACTTCCCTCGTATTCTCCAAACAAAGATGGAGAAAGAGTTTCTTGAACTGAAGAAAAAGGATGATGAATCTGTTGGTACCTAGGAAGCAAATTTTACAAGACTGGCATGGTACTCTTCTGGTATTGTTATCCAACCTGAGAGTAAGATCGATCAATTATTTAGTGGCTTAAAACCAAGTCTTAAAAGGGCTTTATCCATAAGGGACTTCAATAGCTACGAGGAAATCATTCGATGTGCTCTTAAAGTTGAGATGTATATTTGAGTAACCCATCAGTCATATGGGTTTGATAAGAAGAGGGAAATGGAATTCAATGGAAAATCTAGGGAGCACACTGAAAAGAAGATGAGCTTTCCCTTATGCTCAAGGTGTGGAAAAAAACATGGAGGGAGTTGTCTTAAAGGGACAAGTAAATGTTTCAAATGTGGAAAGGAAGGTCATCGGGCATATGAATGTTGTAATGATGGGAAGAAGATGTCTAATGATGCAAACAAAGGAAGGGATGCATAGAATGAACCTAATACACTTCAATGTTTCAAGTGCAAGGAGATGGGGCATTATGCCAATCAATTCCCAAATCCAAGAGTTGATGATGATGGTCGACGTCAACAAACTCTAAAGGCTAAAGACAAAGGAAAGTAACATGTAATTTCTATCAGCGATGTGGAGTATGATAACGATGTGGTGAAAGGTACACTTACCATCCACTCTAAAGTAGAAAATGTTTTATTTGATTCTGGATCCACCCACTCTTTTATTTCTGAAGAATTTTCTAAGGGTATCACCGTATTACCTCAACAATTAGATGTTGAGTTGGCTGTGACAACTCCTAATGGCACAACAGTCGCATCAAAAGTTTATAATTCTTCCTCGATTGAAGTTTGTGGGAAAGTGCTTCCTGCAAATCTTGTGATCCTTCCTATAGTGGAATTTGATGTGATTCGTGGCATGGATTGGATTTCTTTATATGGAGATCATATCAATTGCCAAAGAAGGGAAGTCACATTTCATATTCCAGATCAATCTATGATCGTCTAACGATGCAAGGATGAACATAACCTTCCAGTGTAAATTTCGTCCATCTAATGGGTCTTGATTCCACTAAATGAAGGTTATTTATCTCAAATGGTTGGTGAGAAACTCACGATTGAGAATATTCCCATTGTACGGGAGTTTGATGACATCTTTCCGGAGGAATTTCCGGGTCTTCCACCAAATCGTGAATATGAGTTTTCAATAGAACTCTTTCCAGGTGCATTACCTATTTCAAAGTCACCTTATAGAATGGCCCCAGTTGAGCTGCAGGAATTGAAGAAGCAACTCCAAGAGAATCTTGATAAGGGATTCACACGCCCTAGTGTATCACCTTGGGGAGCACCTATTCTATTTTCTAAGAAGAAAGATGGATCAATGCGACTCTTCATTGATTATCGAGAACTTAACAAGATCGCTATCAAGAACAAATATCCTCTCCCACGCATTGATGACTTATTTGACCAACTACACGGAGCTCAATACTTTTCCAAGATTGTTCTTCGTTCAGGGAATCACCAATTAAGGGTCAAAAGGGAGGATATACCAAAGACAGCTTTCCGTACAAGTTATGGACACTATGAATTTATAGTGATGCCATTTGGTCTTACTAATGCCCATTCTATCTTCATGGATTCGATGAATAGATTATTTAGAGACTATCTTGATCAGTTTGTTGTAGACTTTATAGACGATATTATTGTCTATTCAAAGAGAAAGGAAGAACATGAAGATCCCTTGAGAATTATATTGATGACCCTGAGAAAGGAGAAGCTTTATTCCAAATTTTCCAAGTGTGAATTTTGGCTTCAAAAGGTTGTATTTTTGGGTCACATAATCTCAAAAGAGGGTATATCTATGGATCTAGCAAAAACAGAGGTTATCGAAAGATTTTCGAGACCAACGATAGTAACTGAGATCCGAAGTTTTCTTGGTTTGGCTGGATATTATCGACGTTTTGTGAAAGATTTTTCACGATTATCAAATCCACCCACCTGTTTGACTCAGAAAGGAGTTAAGTTTTTTTGGAAGGAGGAATGTGAAGATAATTTCAAGGAGTTGAAAATAAGGTTATCCAGTGAACCTATGCTCACACTGCCTTGTAGTGGAGAAATGTTTGTGATCAATAGTGATGCATCCATGAAGGGAATGGGATGTGTTCTTATACAAAATGATATGGTGATAGCTTATGCCTCACGGCAATTGAAAATCCATGAGGAAAATTACCCAACTCATGATTTGGAGTTAGCTGCGGTAATCTTTGCATTTAAGATTTGGAGGAATTGTCTTTATGGAGAAAGGTGTGACATTTATACTAATCATAAATGTTTAAAGTATATTTTCACAAAAAAAAAGAGATGAATATGCGCCAAAGAAGATGGTTGGAGCTGATTAAGGATTACGACTGCTCAATCCATTACCACCCTGGGAAAGCAAACAAGGTGGCAGATGCATTAAGTCAACAAGACCATGCCAGTTTATGCATGATGAGGATCACAAAAAATCCAATTTTTATGGATTTACCATGGATAGATCTTGGAATTAGAATGGAAGGGGGAAAATCGTATCTTTCTCAAATGAATGTCCAACCATCTATTCATGTGAAGATTAAAGAGGCACAGAATGGAGATGTAGAGTTACAAAAGAAGGTGAGAAATGTTCCTGAATTCAAACTTGATTGTGATGGGATAATAAAGTTCAGGAATCGGATTTGTGTTCCTCCCATCCCAGAATTAAAGAAGGAGCTGCTGGATGAGGCTCATAGTTCTTCATTCTCTATTCATCCTGGAAGCACGATGATGTATAGAGACCTGAAAGAGTACTTCTGGTGGGATGGCACAAAAAGAGATGTTGCTGAATATGTTTCTCGATGCTTGGTTTGTCAGCAAGATAAAGCTACGAGAAAGAAGTCTAAGTGGATGTTACAACCATTGCCCATACCCGAATGGAAATGGGAAAACATCACTATGTACTTTGTCACAGGACATCCTAAAACATACAAAGGCAATAATTCTATCTGGGTCATAGTTGATCGTCTTACAAAGTTGGCACACTTCATCGCTATTAGAGAGGATTTATCTCTGGGTCAGCTTGCCAGGATATATGTAAAGGAAGTGGTAAGATTGCATGGAGTGCCACATTATATTATATCTGATCGGGATCCAAGGTTTACCTCAAAGTTCTGGCAAAGTCATCAGCATACTCTGGATACAGAGTTGATTTTCATCACTGCTTATCATCCTCAGACAGACGGTCAATCTGAGAGGACAATTCAAACTCTAGAAGATATGTTGAGAGCCTTCTCTATAGATTTCAAAGGTTGTTGGGATCAACACCTACCTTTGGGGGAATTTTCTTATAATAATAGCTTTCACTCCAGTTTTCAGATGGCTCCTTATGAAGCTCTCTATGGAAAGAAATGAAAGACTCCAACTTTCTGGGATGAAGTTTGGGAAAGAATGCTATTAGGACCTGATATTTTTGATGAGATGGCATAAAAGGACCGATCTATTCAACAACACATAAGAGCAGCTCAGAGTTGACATAAAAGTTATGCCGACAACCAATGAAAAGACCTATAATTTGAAGTGGGTGATAAAGTGTTCTTATGAAAATCTCCCTGGAAGAGGGTCATGAGATTTGGAAAGAAGGGGAAGTTGATCCCTAGATATATCGTTCCTTTCGAAATATTGGATCGTGTTGGGAAGGTAGCTTACCGATTGGAACTTCCACTGAATCTCTATCAAGTTCACGTTGTGTTCCATGTATCTCTTCTGAGAATGTACATACCTGATCCTTCACATGTACTCATCTCAGAAGTTATACCGCTGGAGAAAGATCTTTCTTATGATGAACAACTGATAGAGATTCTGGATCGTAGGGAAAAAGTCCTACAAAACAAGACCACTCTCTTGGTGAGAGTTTTATGGAGAAACCACCAATTAGAAGAAGCTACATGGGAGCTTGAGGATATGATGAGAGAGAGGTATCCTCATCTGTTTGTTACAAAGTGACGAATTTCAAGGGCGAAATTCATTTTAAGGGGGGTAGAATGTAACACCTGATACTTTTATGAGAAATATTTTGTTTTTATGTTATATAAATCATCAAAAGACTCTTTCACTACACACAACTCTAGCTTGGTTTTCTCTACACGCAACTACGGACTTCCTCGATAGCTTGCGTCGTACGCAATACCGAGTTTCACTAAACAACGATATGCTATTAAAATATTATTAAAACTAGCCGTTATGAATAGTAATAACCACTTTTTGAAATTTTGTAATTTTTTTTTCAAAATGGACTTCATTTTTGGATTCAGAATATCGAAATTAGCTTAGGATGAAATTTTGGTGCTTTTCTGATAACTTTCATATTCTGATGAATAGTGAAAATTACTAAATTTTAATTAAAAACAACTTTTTTAGTCGATATAATTAATAGTGATAAATTATTAATTTGAGAGGTTTTAAAATATATTTAGACTATATTTTTACAATTTAATACAATTTTTTTAATTGGATGTAATTTCACATTTAATCCAGATATAAACAAGTGTCAATATTTTGATAATTATTATCTCTTAAAAACACGCTATATTTTAATTAAAAATAACTTTTTTCATCGCAATACTTTATATGGTTAAATTATAATATTTATTGTTTTTAAAGTATAAATAGAATATATTTTTACCATTTAATATAATTAATTTCATTAGTATTAATTTAACATTGAATTCATAGGTAAAAACATTTCAATCTTTGGCAATGTTTTAAATTTAAAAACTCATTTTCTTAACAACGAGATTAATTTTAAATTAATTACCCCAACTTATAGGTTTTGAATTTTGAAAAATGAATTCCATATTTGGAATCGGTGGGTCCAAATTATGTTAATAAGTTACTTTTATTTTTTGATATTATGAATAGTAACTATGGTAATTTTTATATTTACTACAGTTAAAGGTAAATAGGGTAATTCAAGGTTAAAAGAATATTATAATAATTCAAAATTACATTGAAACTTTTCCTAACCTTATTGGATGAGTATTGGCCGACCATGGGCATCCTTGGGTCGATTTTGGGACCCCATTGAGCCACTTGGTAGTGACAATGACAATTTGGATTAATTAATTTAATGTAAAGACAAAATTGACATTAACAAAAATCTTTTAGTAATTAATATTTATCAGGGGTTATTTAAATTATATTTTCGACTATAAATATTCATTAGAAAGCTATAAATATTTCCTACATAATGATATTTTTTTATAATTTTTAGACACCAAATAAATTAAATTATTTATAACACAATAATGATGAAATATTTACCTCATTAATAAATGATTTAAATAAATAAGATTATAATGATTAAAATATTTTCCAAAACATGTCCAATTATGATTGGATGATTTTATTTCGACCATGAGTCATCTAATCTTCATCTTTAATGATTTTTGGACCTTTTTAAACTGAAGATATGTTTATAATAAAATAATATTTCCACACATTCCAAAGGTGCCCCTCTCCTCCCTTATAAAAGGGAACCTCCTCCCTCTCCTCCTCACTACAATTTGAGCCTTCAAGCTTGGCCAAAACCTGCCAATTTCTCCTCTCCACTTCCCTAAAATTATCCTAGAGGTTCTGGTCTTCTTCAAAGACGAACCCTAGTGCCCTAAGAAGGGGTTAAGAAGAGGCGCGTCAAAAAAAAGATGTAATATCCCTTACCGATCCTTTCCAAATTCTTTCTTCTTCAAATTCTTCATCATTAGTTGTTTCATTATGAAGTAATAACATCAGTATCACTCATATACTGATCTGTTATTATAGGTATGAAGCAACCCTATTTCACCTTCTATACATCCAATGGAAAACGAAATCACCGCGCGTGCGTACGTACAGAATACCGTCTCCACGCCGTGGTGTAATATATTTTCCACAACAACCTTAATTGGATGGGTATAATAGTGTAAATATTAACTATATATGATTATTTTAATGTGATATTGATTCTGAAATAGTATACATACACTCCAATACAATTCCACGATCATGGGAACGATATCTTCGCTCGTACTTACGTACGAAATACCGTCTCCACGATGTGATGTGACTCGTTCTACATGATCTTCATTGCATAATGATTATATAAATAAATTGAATGAATGAATATGATATATATTACACTAATACCATTCTGGAAATGAGTTATCTATAACCTAAAGAGAAGAATAAGAATTTATTCGACATAACACGCATAAGACCAAAAAGTAATAAACACCCGAATAACAAGTAGTAATGAAATATTATTAATAAGAAGCTAAGAATATGACCATATATGATATCATAACAATAATTATGATTCTGGAATAAGTCAATAATTTATTTAAATCATTATACAGGAGGTTCGGACAGTTACGAAGCAAATCAGACCTAAGGTAAGGGAAAATATCACAATCTCATTTTATCCGAGATTTATTTATACTTTGGTATTTACTGGGGTGTATTTTATCATCCACATCCATGTTTACTCAATATTTAATATTGTTCCATCCACCTACAATTGTTTAAATCCAATTTTACCCTTCGGTGAGTTTTTAGTAAAAGATATAAAGGAATCTTTTGTCGTTTTTCGTATGAGGTACTTTTTGACTTTTCCGACAAAAGTATGAGAAGAATGTTTTTTTAACTTATACGGAATGAATGGATTTTTAAAACATTATTTCCAAGAAGCTTCCTTTACAAGTTTTCATGTTTATTTTTAATCAACTTCTTTTAGTTTAAAATTGTATGACATGAAAATTTTTTGAAGTAGAAAGGATATTTTCCTCAAGAATGGAGTTCAAGTGCTTTATCAAAATTATTTTCCATATATGATAATATAGGGTTCTGTTTCTATACCTATTATTACATTGATTTGATTATGTTGTGATGGAATTATTTTTATGAATTCCATTATTTTATATGAATTTTTTTATGATGTCATGTTGTTTAAGAATCCCATTTTTACTACATGGGTTATGCGATGATGTATGATTTATGATGTTGTGGAAGGCATAAGAATGGTATCATTATAAGATGGGTGGGACCTATATCTCCCTCCAATGCATTAAGTAATGATTTTATATCTCATGGGATATAGATGGCTGGAACGGCAGGTTATACCGGTTCAGTGAAACAGGACTGAAACGAGGAGTGAAATCGGTTTAGAAATGGACTTTGTCCACTAAGATAGTCTTGGCAATGAGTCTTGAATTATAAGAAATGATTCTATATGATTATGTGTGTATGCCACAAAGTTTCATGTTTTATGTTATGATTATTGGGATTTCATTTCACTACTATAATTTATCCCATGTTATGAAATTATGCTCTCTTTTGCAGGTTATGATTTCCAAAATGTTATGTTCTTATGAATATGATGTGATTGATATTTCTTTTGTTTACCCTTACTGAGCATTTGAGCTCACCCTTTTGTATGTTTTATTTCCCCATGTCCGGAAGAAGCTTATTAAGTATGATATTCCAAAAGGTACTATAGATATGATGAAATAAATGGGAGACAGTGTAGACGCTTTATGAACCAGTTGTTTATGTTTCCCATTTTCTAAAGACACTATACCTATAAGGTCCTTTCATGGTTTTGCTATATGTAGTAATAATTATGCTTCAATTTTTATGTAATAACAATGTATGTAAAGTATGGGTCATTATATGCACTATCGACCATAACTTTGGCACCAGGTGTCCATTTGAAAAATTGTCAACGCCGCTCTAACGTTGGAGTGAGACAGTCCCTTTGATATACCGCACTTGAGATTTAGATAAAGATGGGATATGGTTGGGTTGGATCAAGCACGAATCGAAAAGGGCCCTCAGGACTAAAAGGATAATAACATATAGACCAAGCATCCGATTGATGCATCGTCTGTTTCATTTAGACCCCTATGACGTGGCGGTCCTTTGAGATACTTAATCATGGGACATCATTGTAGTTGGATTATTTACTAGTGGTGTAAGGAGCAGACTCTCCCAGAGAATAGAATGCTTACTGTGGGAACCCAAAAGCATGCTGTGAGGTGAGGAATGATTTTCAATCGTGTGTGGGTCTACACCGAGCGATCTTGTGTGAGTTAGGACCAAGTGATCCCGTGTGGGCCAGCACCAAGCGATCTAGTGTGGGTCAGCACTGAGCGATCCTCTATGGGTCATCACTGAGTGATCCTGTGTTGGTCAGCACTGAGTGATCCTGTATCGGTCAGCACTAAGCGATCTTGTGTGGGATAGCATCGAGCGATCTTGTGTGGGTCAGCACAGAACGATCAAGTGTGGGGTAGCAATAGAGCCTCTTAACAGAGTAAGATAATACAGTAGTTAAGAATAATCATTCGTACTTTTGCACCAAAGTTATACATGTTGTGAGCTGAGTCTGTACCTGATAAGTACTTTCTTTTTGTGGTAATACCTTGGTGGTATTCTTCTATGTTGTGTACCTTAGTGTTACTTTCTATCATGGTACTCCTTCTATTGTGGAACTGTAGAGCATTAGGCTTTTGAGTAGGACTCTGTGTTTCCTCTTGATTGAGATGGGTATACTTGATAACATGGGCATATGTTTGGGCATATACATAAGTAGGATTGTTAGTTTATTTCTTACATTGTGGTTTAACCTTTTTGAATTGTTTGAGTCCTTGAGGGACTCGGGGTCCCTACTGAGTATCTTTATACTCACCCCTACAAGGGATATGTCTGCAATACATTGTGTTTGGTGCAATAGAATGGAAGTTCTAACTGAGGACGAGAGTATCAGGACTGGGATAGCTCAGAGGTGGACCTTAGATGAGGTGTACCATAGAGACGACCGACTGAGAGTTTTACCCACCCTTCATGTAGGATCTGTGGCAGGTGTTCACATGAGTTGTTCTTGTTAACTTGTAGTATCAGTTTCCTGTACTTTCCAGTTGGGCTTGTATTCTAGACCCTTTTACATACTACACTCACTCTGTTTACTTTACATTTTACTTATGTTCGTATCATGATGTGTGCTTGGTTGCAGGTGCTTGCAGGTTATAAAGGAAATGCCTTCCCAGTTTTAGGAAATACGCCTTCGGTGCTAGTCACCAGCCCCTAGCCTATGGAAGGCGAGCATGGGATAGTCCCATCACGGGTCCTAGGGGACGGGTCGTTAGAAATTGGTATCAGAGGAGTCATTTCAACCATAGAACATATGACTCTAATCTTTTTTTACAAAAATAATGTTTAGTGTAGTGAGTGTGGTTATCTGATTAGGAAATCCCGTTTTGGTGCGGTGGAAGACATATCCATACACTAGGACCCTGACTTCTGATTTCGGTCTTAGTTCATGAAAACACTGATTGTGTGTGTGTTTCCAAGAGTTTTCTTTGTAAACTCATTGAGTCAACTCACCAGGTATAACTTATTGGTCATGGAACAAATGTTTCTTTTCATGATGTCTCCATAATGACAGCCATCTCGGGTTCCAGATATAGTATGAAATGATTGCCCACCGAGCTATGATCCCTCGATGCAGGGACCTCTTCTAGTAGAGGAACTAGCAGAGGAACCACCAGTACAATTACCCGTTGGGCCACCGATGCCACCTGCCCCTGCAACAATGGGTGCACTGTAACGCCCCGACCCTAATTACCTAGAGTCGGTGCATTATTACATAACATTGGCATGATCATGAGAAAGATCAAGTCTCGAAAGACCGATTAGTTTAGTAGCCTTGGAATAACTAGATACATCCATAAATTTTTACATTACATCATAAAAAAAACATCTTGTCTTCATATCCCCTCATACTATCCCTGCAGGTCATTCATAAATTACTTCTTCATAATCCTGGGAAAAATAAAACATTGAAAGGGGTGAGCTCGGATGCTCAGTAAGGATAACATTATAGCAGAAGCTTTCATAAATAAGCATAAACACTTAAGGCAATTTATAACTAAAACAAAAGCCTTTTAAAATTGAACTTCAACATAGTATGGAAAAAGTAAAATGAAATAATGCCATTTACTTACTCACATGGATATTCTACTAGTCTAATGATCACATGCAATATCAATAACCACTTTCATAATGATGGAATGCATAATGCCAGACTATCATAACCACATAGCCAAGGCCTCGTGCCAAGACTACAAATAAGATTTTGCCAAGGCCTTGTGCCAAGACACTAGTTTGTCTCATGAGACCTACCGATGCATCGAGGAGCTATAGCGGGCTCCACCCGTCACTTATTAAGTCTAATGCATTCCTCATATGAACAAGTTTAAACATAACATAAACATTCGTATTGAAACTAGCATACGAAATGTCAATACTTTTACCACAAACCTTGAATGGTATAAAAATAGCACATCCACAGTCAAACATAACTCATTCGATACAATATGGAAGATTGTATTGTATCACATTAACCTCAATCAAGAATAATGAAGGATGTTGACATAGATGAAAATAATCATCAAAACTATTTGAGAGAAATATCCCCCTTTTCTTGAAATCATTTAAAATTCACACTATTTGTCAAAAAGCCATTTAAAAATAGATTTTTGAATCAAAGTGTCCCATACCACTTTGAAACTTTTTAAAAGGATTTTTAATTTTAAAACTTTAATGTCCATATAAATAAATCCTTAAAACCATTTTTAAAATATGGACATTAATGAGCATGATTTAGAAGAATAATTCTTTAAAACATTTTAAAATGGTATTTTGGTTAGAGTTTCTAACCAAAAGAGAGACACTTGAATACAAATAATTGAGGTAATCAAAACATTGTAATATCATGAGAATAAAGGAATTCATGATATACTATGTCAAAGTACATTATATACACCACATAAAAGTGATTTGGTGTATATCATCAAAGAAGTCTCAATGGAATGTAAATTGAGATGAAATCTCTCATAAAGGTTGTATCCTTAGGTTAAGGATAAATCAACGACATAATTATGTGTGACAAATATAAATACACTAAATATGATTGGATATTCAGTGTAAATCAATCAAAGTATATTCACACATATTCTTGTAAAATCAATACTAACGAATTGGATGTTTAACTCAATAAATGGAGAATGAGTTAAAATTACTCTTATCAAATTCATATCAATGACATGAGAATTATCAATGGAGTGATTATGTGTATCAAACTTATATCCACAGGAATGGGAGTGGAAATTATGACATAATCAAATGAATAGTGATTCCACACATAATCTTGGGGTAATATAATCAATGAAATATGCGTAAAGCCAAATGAGTGGAAGTTGAAATCTCAAATTCCCTTATTGATTAGGTAACTTAAGAAACATACACCCATGAAAGAATTATCGTACCATTATGATGTAAATACCCATAAATAAAAGTATATAACACAATGAATACAATCATGGGCAGTACACATACACCACATGCAATAATTAAGTGGTGATCAATGGAATTCTCACGGAATTAAAAGTGAGATAAGAAAATCCCTTACTTTGTACTTTTTCCTTGGTCGATGGTAGGTTTACCTCCTGTATAATGGTGAAATAATTGTTATTGAATAATACAAGAATCATTTACTTTAATATGATATCATATATGATCTTTTAACATTGATTTGTTAATAATATCTTAGTATTAACGCCGTTTCGGGTGTTAACTTACTCATTTTCTTTTATATGTTTTGTTACATAAGTCATGTTTGTTGTATCTTATTCATATCCAGAATGATATCAAGTCCTTAAACATCATTTTTTAATCATTAAATGATAATTATACTTGAATGGATACGATGGATAATGAATCTCATCGCGTTCGTGGAGACGGTAGTCCGTACGTACGCACGAACGCTACTTCCATTTAATTTTTTATTTTAAAAGAATCGAATCCAAATGATACATAGGTATATTACTATTCCAGTATAATATAATATTTTATATATTTTACTTAAGTTCATTAACACCATCCTTTATTCGTTCCATGTGTGGTATGAACGAGTCATATCATTTTAAGGGGGCGGTAGTCCGCACTTCCTCAAATGAAATTATCGTATGTATATACGACATGAAACGAATAATGGTATGAAATAAAATGGAATTACATAAGCTTATATATAAAATATATATCATTAATATCATATTTAATTACAGTTCCATCATAATGGCCACCATGAGAGGCGGTAAGATGTTTTTGAACAATCATCGTTTCGTGAGGCGTTAGTTTTCCATCCACAGAAACATTATGTTCATCATCCATTAGATGGAGTTGTGTGTATGTGTAGTTTGAATACTTCTTATAACAACATCCTAGTATATTGAGGATACTGGTGCTGTTACAAAAGAAGGGAAATAAAAAGAGTTTGGGGGTTGAAGAAGCAAAATAAATGAAAATAATTTAAGAGAAATTGTTACCTTTAATTTAGGTAACTCACTTTGGTTGGAACCAAAGGACTTGTTGAAATGCTTTCTGCCTAAGGGGAAGCTTAAAGGAGGAGGAGAGGGATGTGGGGAGCTTAGTTGGGCAGAGTTTGGACGAGCCAAGTGGCTTGAGAGGTGTGAGGAAAAGAGAAGGAGGAGTGCCCTTTTATAAGAGGGGTGAGGGGCACCTTTGGAAAAGCTAGAAATATTAATTTATAATAAATTCATATTCGGTTTCCAAAGGCTCCAAAGTTGACTATTCAAAGTATGAGGTGGGGATAGGTCGAAACAAACTCATCCAATAGAATTTAGACAGGTTTGGGTACTTATATTAACCTTATCTTTAAGTATTAACTCTATGTTAATTAGTTTCACTTTTACAATGTCTCTTTGTATTTTTATATAATATGGTTACTAAACTTACTATATACATCCAAAATACCCCCAAGTGGTCCATTAATTCTTAAACTATCATTATATAAGTCTCTTGGCCGAACCTTAGATTTTTAGAAATTTAATATCAATTAATAATATAATATTTGTTTTAAGAATTCTTTTATGTCAATTTTGACACTATTCATTAGTTGATTTTTGTGAAACTCATAACAGAATGATTATTTCTAAAAAAGTCAATTAAATCAATCCTAATATATTATATTATCCTACAAAATTAGTTTAATTCATTAAAAGTGTCATATTATATTTATTTTGGTATTTATAAAATCAGTTATTTTAATTTTTCACTATTATAGTAATTACTGCATCATCATTGTGTCATTAATATTTTACATTATTTGATGTCTAAAAAGTATAAATAAAATATCATTATGTAGGCAATCTTTTTAGATTTCTAATGAATATTTATAATCTAAAATCCAACATATATAACCCTATGTAACAATTGTTTTGCTAAAAGATATATGCTTGTGTCATTTTTGTATTCATTTTAACTTAATTAATATAAAGTGTCATTATCACTTACAAGTGGATCCATGGGGTCCCAAAATTGACCCAAAGATGCCCCTGGTCGACCATGTATCAACCAATAGGGTTAAGACACATTTTAGGGTAATTTAGTATTATTATAATATTATTTTTTTAACCCTTATTTACCGGATTTACCCTTAACCATGGTAAATAAAATATTTACCGCAGTAATTATTCAAAATGTCTAAAAATAAAAGTTACCAATTTACACAATTTGGACATCCTGATTCAAAATATGGAATCCATTTTTCTAAATTCAAAACACAGAAGTGGCAGAAATTAATTTAAAATTAATTCCCGCTGTCAAAACAAAAAGCGTGTTTTTAAGAGATAATAACTATCAAAAGATTGACACTTGTTTATGTTCGGTTTAATTGTAAAATTATGTCCAATGACCAACATTATATTAAATGGTAAAAATATATTCTAAATATACTTTAAAACCACTCAAATTCACAATTTATCACTATTAATTATTTTGATTAAAAAAGTTGTTTTTAATTATAATTTAGTAATTTTCACTATTCATCAAAATACAAAAGTTATCCGAAAAGTACCAAAATTTAACCCTAGGCTAAATTCGATATTCCAAATCCAAAAATGAAGTCCATTTTGAAATATAAAATATATATAATTTCAAAAAATGGGTATTACTATTCATAACGGCTAGTTTGATTGGTTGTGTTGTGTTAAAATCTCGAAGTTGCGTACAATGCACGTCATTGCATTATTCGAAAGGAAACATACCGAGGAAGCTTGGGGTGTTACATTCTCCCCTCCTTCAATAAATTGCGTCCTCGCAATTTTTAAAATTTTACTTGGGAATATAATGGAAAGTCCCACATCGGAAAAAGAGTCAATAAAACTATCACTTTAAAAGAAAGAAAGAGAGGTATAAGGGTCATCCAAGATAACCCATACTAGGATTCCATGTAAGAAAACATGGATATGGATGATAAACTAAGTGTCAAGTTCTGATGGAGAGGGATAGAAATCATGATCAGGAGAAAGTTAACAATGAGAAAACCACAAACTTGTGTTGGGACAAACGACCATTAGTCTCCTAGTAGGAAAGTAAACGGACAACATTTTTTTTAAGTTACATTACATAAGGAAGAGTAATTCATTTATGATATTGACTAAGAACATTATGAGATATACTTACATTTTAAGTAGTTTTTCATTATTTAATAAATTTCCACCACTAACTCATTTTTGTTAAACGATGAGTATTCAAGAAGACTTGGTCACACTGGAAGAGATAGAATAAACTTCTATAGAATCACATGATCCATGAAGGATAAACCATATATTTACATTGTCTTTGAAGATTAATCAAAACCAAAATGGTCAGTGAATGATCTAATGATCCCCCAAAAGGATATTCATTGAGATAAATATGCACTAATCTTAATTTCTAAAATTAAACCAACAATACCCCAAAGTTAAATAGATACCATTCAATAACCAATTGTCCTTAAAATCCTTTAATATAATCCAAACTAATATTGAAACCCAAAACATAGAAGAATTTGATTATGTAGTCTCCCATGTTAAATTGTATCTCCAAATGACATCAGATACTCTTAAAGTCACATACTCAAAAGTAATTAACCAAATCACATATTCTCTATTATAGGTTAATCATTTCCATAAATAACCCAAATCACTATAAATCCACAATAAAAACGTAGATAAAAATCTATCATTACTCCACAAATGAAACCCCATAGTATTCTATTTTCCTTGGGCATATAGTGTTCCCAACAAAGCGAACATCTTCCAAAATAACATTTATCACTTAATCACCAAATCATTTTCCCAAATCAACTTATTATTGATCAATAAAATCATTTAACTAAAAAAAAAGTCACACTAACCAGGGACTTCACGTAGTCCAGTGGTAGGCGATAAATCCCAATCGCACTTTGGTTGTGGGTTCGATTCCCATAGCTTTGTCCGACGTGACGGGTTGTCACACGGTCTACGTGTTGTCCTTTTTCAAAAACTATATTTTATAATATTGCCAAAATGAGATAAATTCCTCAAAATACTATATCATAAATTTAACCACAAATGTTATATCATACCTTGAATCTTCATCCCAAATTAGAATAACTTATAATTCTCTCAAACCCCAATGATCATATAAATCCAAATGGTTATTTATACCCATATCCACAAGAGAAGAGACAATTCTCCCTCAAATATCATTCTCACATGGCAAACTGCGGGGTTACAAATACAAGAGAAAATTATTCCATAGTAAACCCATCAACAAGGAGTGCTAATACTTTTTAAACATTTCTCCAACCATTTATTCCCACATAGCTTCTTCTTTGACCAAGAAAATATCCTATAGAATAGGACATTCACTCGGGTAATGGCCAGTTCCCCTACATTTACGGCAAATGACTGTAAATGGACTCTTGGGACCATTTTTATCTTCTTCCATAGTACTCTTCATTTTTCTTCGGCAATTCTTTACTTTATGTCCTTCCTTCCCGCACGTAAAACATTTCGTTGTCCCATTGAGACACTTTCCTGGGTGTCTCTTTCCACATTTCCTGCATGATGAAAATTGAGGGTTCTTTTCTCCATGGTCTCCATTGCTGGAGCTCTTATCATTTATCACCTTTCTCTTCCTTGTTGAGTCTGGGAGTTGGTTAATATATATGTTGTTGATCATATTTTTGGAAAACTGATTTGGCATAAAGACGATATCTTTTACGCCTATCAACATTCCATTTTGTTGCTCATTGCCACCACCGTTCCCACCTTGTACATCATTCTCAAAGTCACTATGACTTCCTTGGAATCCAGCCATTGACTAAAACCAGAAAGCATTGTGTGAGTAATAGTAGTCGTAAAATCATTTAGAGATTAAAATGTCACCATATTCTCAATTTGAAACATATTAGGATTAACCAAGGTCATTTACTCTCATCTTATGTATATATTACTTAAATTGGTTTGTAAAGAAAATGTAAATTATCCTAAGCATATCCCCCGGGAGTGTCGTAACCAAGAGTGCAGCAAGGCCCGTTGTCGTGCACCAGTTCCCGTTCGAGTCTAGCTCAAAGCGGTGTTTTCGGGTTTTACCCCTAGGTACATCTGTGCCAGAGCCGCCTCTACCTGCTCGTATCCAGACAGGGATGTATTGCTCGGAAAACTCACAAAATCTCTACAATACCAAAATTCTAGGAAGTTCTATTATACTAATCCTCAAAGTTCATCTTAGGTCTACGTGCTCTAATCAGAGTTTATCTAAATCTAGCTACCAAGGTTTGTACTAAACTTCCTCTGATACCAACTGTAACGCCCCGACCCTAATTACCTAGAGTCGGTGCATTATTACATAACATTGGCATGATCATGAGAAAGATCATGTCTCGAAAGACCGATTAGTTTAGTAGCCTTGGAATAACTAGATACATCCATAAATTTTTACATTACATCATAAAAAAAACATCTTGTCTTCATATCCCCTCATACTATCCCTGCAGGTCATTCATAAATTACTTCTTCATAATCCTGGGAAAAATAAAACATTGAAAGGGGTGAGCTCGGATGCTCAGTAAGGATAACATTATAGCAGAAGCTTTCATAAATAAGCATAAACACTTAAGGCAATTTATAACTAAAACAAAAGCCTTTTAAAATTGAACTTCAACATAGTATGGCAAATGTAAAATGAAATAATGCCATTTACTTACTCACATGGATATTCTACTAGTCGAATGATCACATGCAATATCAATAACCACTTTCATAATGATGGAATGCATAATGCCAGACTATCATAACCACATAGCCAAGGCCTCGTGCCAAGACTACAAATAAGATTTTGCCAAGGCCTTGTGCCAAGACACTAGTTTGTCTCATGAGACCTACCGATGCATCGAGGAGCTATAGCGGGCTCCACCCGTCACTTATTAAGTCCAATGCATTCCTCATATGAACAAGTTTAAACATAACATAAACATTCGTATTGAAACTAGCATACGAAATGTCAATACTTTTACCACAAACCTTGAATGGTATAAAAATAGCACATCCACAGTCAAACATAACTCATTCGATACAATATGGAAGATTGTATTGTATCACATTAACCTCAATCAAGAATAATGAAGGATGTTGACATAGATGAAAATAATCATCAAAACTATTTGAGAGAAATATCCCCCTTTTCTTGAAATCATTTAAAAGTCACACTATTTGTCAAAAAGCCATTTAAAAATAGATTTTTGAATCAAAGTGTCCCATACCACTTTGAAACTTTTTAAAAGGATTTTTAATTTTAAAACTTTAATGTCCATATAAATAAATCCTTAAAACCATTTTTAAAATATGGACATTAATGAGCATGATTTAGAAGAATAATTCTTTAAAACATTTTAAAATAGTATTTTGGTTAGAGTTTCTAACCAAAAGAGAGACACTTGAATACAAATAATTGAGGTAATAAAAACATTGTAATATCAGGAGAATAAAGGAATTCATGATATACTATGTCAAAGTACATTATATACACCACATAAAAGTGATTTGGTGTATATCATCAAAGAAGTCTCAATGGAATGTAAATTGAGATGAAATCTCTCATAAAGGTTGTATCCTTAGGTTAAGGATAAATCAACGACATAATTTTGTGTGACAAATATAAATACACTAAATATGATTGGATATTCAGTGTAAATCAATCAAAGTATATTCACACATATTCTTGTAAAATCAATACTAACGAATTGGATGTTTAACTCAATAAAATGGAGAATGAGTTAAAATTACTCTTATCAAATTCATATCAATGACTTGAGAATTATCAATGGAGTGATTATGTGTATCAAACTTATATCCACAGGAATGGGAGTGGAAATTATGACATAATCAAATGAATAGTGATTCCACACATAATCTTGGGGTAATATAATCAATGAAATATGCGTAAAGCCAAATGAGTGGAAGTTGAAATCTCAAATTCCCTTATTGATTAGGTAACTTAAGAAACATACACCCATGAAAGAATTATCATACCATTATGATGTAAATACCCATAAATAAAAGTATATAACACAATGAATACAATCATGGGCAGTACACATACACCACATGCAATAATTAAGTGGTGATCAATGGAATTCTCACGGAATTAAAAGTGAGATAAGAAAATCCCTTACTTTGTAATTTTTCCTTGGTCGATGGTAGGTTTACCTCCTATATAATGGTGAAATAATTGTTATTGAATAATAAAAGAATCATTTACTTTAATATGATATCATATATGATCTTTTAACATTGATTTGTTAATAATATCTTAGTATTAACGCCGTTTCGGGTGTTAACTTACTCATTTTCTTTTATATGTTTTGTTACATAAGTCATGTTTGTTGTATCTTATTCATATCCAGAATGATATCAAGTCCTTAAACATCATTTTTTAATCATTAAATGATAATTATACTTGAATGGATACGATGGATAATGAATCTCATCGCGTTCGTGGAGACGGTAGTCCGTACGTACGCACGAACACTACTTCCATTTAATTTTTTTTTTAAAAGAATCGAATCCAAATGATACATAGGTATATTACTATTCCAGTATAATATAATATTTTATATATGTTACTTAAGTTCATTAACACCATCCTTTGTACGTTCCATGTGTGGTATGAACGAGTCATATCATTTTAAGGGGGCGGTAGTCCGCACTTCCTCAAATGAAATTATCGTATGTATATACGACATGAAACGAATAATGGTATGAAATAAAATGGAATTACAGAAGCTTATATATAAAATATATATCATTAATATCATATTTAATACAGTTCCATCATAATGGCCACCATGAGAGGCGGTAAGATGTTTTTGAACAATCATCGTTTCGTGAGGCGTTAGTTTGCCATCCACAGAAACATTATGTTCATCATCCATTAGATGGAGTTGTGTGTATGTGTAGTTTGAATACATCTTATAAAAACATCCTAGTATATTGAGGATACTGGTGCTGTTACAAAAGAAGGGAAATAAAAAGAGTTTGGGGGTTGAAGAAGCAAAATAAATGAAAATAATTTAAGAGAAATCGTTACCTTTAATTTAGGTAACTCACTTTGGTTGGAACCAAAGGACTTGTTGAAATGATTTCTGCCTAAGGGGAAGCTTCAAGGAGGAGGAGAGGGATGTGGGGAGCTTAGTTGGGCAGAGTTTGGACGAGCCAAGTGGCTTGAGAGGTGTGAGGAATAGAGAAGGAGGAGTGCCCTTTTATAAGAGGGGTGAGGGGCACCTTTGGAAAAGCTAGAAATATTAATTTATAATAAATTCATATTCGGTTTCCAAAGGCTCCAAAGTTGACTATTCAAAGTATGAGGTGGGGATAGGTCGAAAACAACTCATCAAATAGAATTTAGACAGGTTTGGGTACTTATATTAACCTTATCTTTAAGTATTAACTCTAAGTTAATTAGTTTCACTTTTACAATGTCTCTTTTTATTTTTATATAATATGGTTACTAAACATACTATATACATCCAAAAGACCCCCAAGTGGTCCATTAATGCATAACCTATCATTATATAAGTCTCTTTGCCGAACCTTAGATTTTTAGGAATTTAATATCAATTAATAATATAATATTTGTTTTAAGAATTCTTTTATGTCAATTTTGACACTATTCATTAGTTGATTTTTGTGAAACTCATAACAGATTGATTATTTCGAAAAAAGTCAATTAAAGCAATCCTAATATATTATATTATCCTAAAAAATTAGTTTAATTCATTAAAAGTGTCATAGTATATTTATTTGGGTATTTATAAAATCAGTTATTTTAATTTTTCACTATTATAGTAATTACTGCATCATCATTGTGTCATTAATATTTTACATTATTTGATGTCTAAAAAGTATAAATAAAATATCATTATGTAGGAAATTTTTTTAGCTTTCTAATGAATATTTATAATCTAAAAGCCAACATATATAACCCTATGTAACAATTGTTTTGCTAAAAGATATATGCTTGTGTCATTTTTGTATTCATTTTAACTTAATTAATATAAAGTGTCATTATCACTTACAAGTGGATCCATGGGGTCCCAAAATTGACCCAAAGATGCCCATGGTCGACCATGTATCAACCAATAGGGTTAAGACACATTTTAGGGTAATTTAGTATTATTATAATATTATTTTTTTAACCCTTATTTACCGGATTTACCCTTAACCATGGTAAATAAAATATTTACCGCAGTAATTATTCAAAACGTCTAAAAATAAAAGTTACCTATTTACACAATTTGGACATCCTGATTCCAAATATGGAATCCATTTTTCTAAATTCAAAACAAAGAAGTGGCAGAAATTAATTTAAAATTAATTCCCGCTGTCAAAACAAAAAGCGTGTTTTTAAGAGATAATAACTATCAAAAGATTGACACCTGTTTATGTTCGGTTTAATTGTAAAATTATGTCCAATGACCAACATTATATTAAATGGTAAAAATATATTCTAAATATACTTTAAAACCACTCAAATTCACAATTTATCACTATTAATTATTTTGATTAAAAAAGTTGTTTTTAATTAAAATTTAGTAATTTTCACTATTCATCAAAATACAAAAGTTATCCGAAAAGTACCAAAATTTAACCCTAGGCTAAATTCGATATTCCGAATCCAAAAATGAAGTCCATTTTGAAATATAAAATATATATAATTTCAAAAAGTAGGTATTACTATTCATAACGGCTAGTTTGATTGGTTGTGTTGTGTTAAAATCTCGAAGTTGCGTACAATGCACGTCATTGCATTATTCGAAAGGAAACATACCGAGGAAGCTTGGGGTGTTACATGCACGCTACTTGATCATGTTTCATGAGTTCCAGCACCAGAGGCCACCCTGGTTAAGGGGAGAGATTGAACCATAGGTGGATGAGGATTGTCTGGTTGTCATGGTGAGTGTTTTCAGGCTGGTAGGAACACCAGCTGATATCATAGAGATCCTTACTGCTATCCTTCTATAGGCTGCGGCAGGCAGATGGTGGAGTTTTATGCTCTAGGTTCACGACGAGGTGATGATTCTCTACGCAGACTTCGAGAGCCTGTTTCATGCAGGGTTTGTCCCAGCGACTCTTCACGTATTGGGCATACAAGAGCTTCTTCATCTGCACCATGGCAGTATGACAGTGGCTCAGTAATCAGTGAGGTTCACTGACCTCTCATGCTACTCCACTGATATAGTGTGGGACCCATTCTTCAGGGCATCGACCATCAAGTAGGGTATCTGGAAAGAGATCAGGGCTTTGATGATTTCTCTTAGCATTCGGACGCAGGCAGGGGTGTTAGAGAGAGCCCTCTTAATGGAGAGTTTCTCTGTTGAGCAGTCACTAGCAGCGAGACCCACCACCGAACATCACATAGCGGAGTCTTCTGCACCTAGCAGTAGATAGTTATCCTAGAGGTCCATGACCACCAGACCTACAGGTGGAAGACCATAGGATTCATGGTCGGTTGTGCGGGGAACCAAAGGCCGAGACAGTCATGCCAGGAGTGGTCAGTGTTATGCATGAGGCGGGCAGGGTCACATGACTCGTGACTATCCGACCCACCATACAGAAGATCAGTAGACGGTCTAAGGACTTCCAAGTCAGAGAAAGAGGTTCGATAGAGGTGTTCCATAGGGATCAGGTGGATGTGGTAGAGGATATGGTCGTGTAGCTGGCGGTGGGTGATGATTCGAGATGATACCGCCACCACCACCAGGTGGTCAGCCCCGACTACATAGAGAAGATGTGTAGGGGCATGCTTAGCACCAGGCAGCTGAAGCCTATGACCATGGCGCTCTAGAGATGATACGATGTATTATATGTGTCTACTAAACCTTAGATACAGTACTTATAGACATAGGTTACCGTCATTATTTTATGTCCACTACCCTCATTCGGTGCTTGGAGATTTCAATAGAGCCATTGGCTCTATCCTTACAACCAGATACTCTGACGATAGATGATTCAACGATTATGCACTGGTGCCAGTAGTTCGAGCTTACCCTAGGAGTTCAAACCTTCAGCTGGGATCTCCAAGTAGCAGCGTCGAGGCCTTACGACGTCATGTTGGGTATGGACTGGTTATCTACAGTCCATGCTCACATTGACTGTATTAGGCGAAAACTGTGGTGTGGCCACACTGACGGGGATATGTTAACCTTCACCAGAAAGAAGGGAGCCTTAGTAGCATAGGATGGACATACCCAGAGGAGAGTGTAGCTGATTACTACTCAGTTGTCTTGCCATACCCTCAGAGAAATTGATGTGGAGAGTCTGATTTATCCTGTAGTGGGGGACCAGTATGCAGATGTCCTCCCTGATGATGTTTTGGAACTACCTCATCATAGAGAGGTGGAATTTTACATTGACTATTACTTCAGGATGGTGCTGATATCTACACCCGTGTATCTGATGGCTCACGCGGTGCTTCGTGAACTGTGGGTACAACTGGAGGACTTATAGAGGTAAGGGTTCATTTGGCCTATTGTTTCTCCTTGGGCAGCCCTGATTTTGTTCCCCAAGAAGGTGGATGGGATCATGAGAAATTGTATAGACTATAACCGCCTGATCTATGTGACATTGAAGAACATGTACCCACTTCCAAGGATTGATGACCTCATAGATCAGCTGAAGGAAGCACGGTGGTTCTCAAAGATAGACTTCAGATCGGGCTATCGTGAGCTTAGAGTACAAGACAAGGATGTGCAGAAGATGACATTTTGATGTTGGAACTTCGATTACGAGTTCTTGGTTATTCTATATGGTGTATCCAACACTCCAGAAGTGTTCATTTGACTCATTAAATGGATCTTTCAGACATTCCTTGATCGCTTTGGATTAGTCTTCATCGACGATATTCCGATCTCCTCTACTACTAAAGAAGAGAATGCTTATCATTTGCAGGTAGTACTGGACACACTCTGAGAGTATCAGCTTTATGGTATTCTCTCAAAGATACAGTTCTAGATCCGAGTGGTTCACATTCTGGGACACATCATCTAAGAGGCTAGAGTTACAATAGATTTAGTGAAGAATGAGGTGGTACTTGCATTGGAGAAACCTAGGAGTGTGATGGATGTACGAAGTTTTTTGGGTTTGGCTGGATAATACATGAGTTTTGTGACAGATTTCTCCAGAGTTATAGCACCTTTATCATCTTTGATGAAGAAGGGGAAAACCTTAGTTTGGTCAAAGATATGCTAGTGGAGTTTTCAAGAGTTGAGGTAGAGGCTGACTAGTTTCCCCATCTTGAGGCTTCCAGAGGAGGGTGTTGGGTATGTAGTCTACTGTGACCCTTCAGGGACCAGGATCGGATGTTTCTTGATGCAGGAGAGAGTAGTGATTGCATATGGTTATCAACAACTAATATGAATTGAGAAGAACTACACTACACATGGCCTGATGCTAGAAGCAATGGTCTTCACCTTGATGATGTGGCGACATTACATGATGGGTGAGCGTTTTACAGTCTACTCTAATATTAAGAGTCCCAGGTAAATCTTCTCTCAGAAGGTCCTTAACCTGACACAGTGACATTGGCATGAGTTCCTCCTGGACTATGAATTCGAAATAGTCTATACTTCTGGGAGGGGGAACATTGTAACAGATGCACCCAGTAGGAGGTTTGGTATAAAGCTGCTAGGAAAGGCGATAGAGGAGCTGGCCACATTATAGATATCCTTTTTGGATCAGGATGAAGTAGTTTTTTCAGCCTCTTATAGTCACTCCCCCACTTCTTCATTGAGTCAGGGAGGTACAACATGGGGATGCTGACTACGAGGCTCAACGTTCTCATATATCCATAGGGCATGCACCTGATTCATTTTTTGAAGGTGGGGAGCACGTCAACCTCTTCAGAAGACATACCATGGTACCAGTGTTGCTTCGGGGGGGGGGGGGGAGTGATGAGGGAGTTACACCCATCCTCTCTAGCGGTACATCGAGGAGTGGTGAAGATGTACCAGGATCTCCGATTACAGCACTGGTGGCCGAGAATAAAGAAATAAGTTGCAGAGTTTGTCTCTCGGTGCCTCACTTGTCAGGATGTGAAGGCGGAGCATTAGGTACCAAAAGGCATGGTTCAGCCTGTAGAGGTCTCAGAGTGGAGGTGGGATGGGATATCCATAGACATCCAGACAGGACTTCCACGTACATCCAGGGGTCATGACTCGATTTTGGTGATTATCGACTAACTCACCATGTCGGCCCACTCCCTACCAATCAGATAGCATGGTTCCATAGAGAGAATGGGACGCCTCTATGTGAAAACGATTGTGCAGTTACATGGTGTACCCTTGATGATTGTCTCCGATCGTGATAACCATTTTACTTCTCGTCTATGGAAGCAGTTTCAAGAGGCTTTCTGGACGCAGCTTCGTTGGAGCACCACCTGCTATCCGCAGACGGATGGCCAGACTGAGAAGACCATTTGGACCCTCAAGGACATTCTATGAGCTTGTTTCCTTGGCTTTAGTCACATTTTGGAGGAACTCTTACCTTTGGTGGAGTTTTCATACAACAACAGTTATCACTCAACCATTGGGATGACACCTTTCAAGCCCTTGTACGAGCGACCTTGCAGATCACCTTTGTATTGAACCGACCTAGGGGAGTTAGCACTAGTGGGACCAGAGATGGTACATTATACCGCAGAGAATGTAAAGATCATCCAAGAGCAGATAAAGACTAAAGAGAGTAGGTATAAGTATTATGTTGAAATGAGATAGAGACCTCTAGAGTTTGAGGATGGCGGCCACGTCTTCCTATGGGTCTCACCCCAATGAGGTTTACGGAGGTTTTGTTAATGTGGAAAGTTATCTTTGAGACTCATAGGACCTTTTTAGGTCTTCAATAGAGTTGGACAGGTGGCTTACCACCTAGAACTCCCCCCTCAATTGCACCGAGTGAACGACGTCTTCTATGTATCCCAGCTGAGGAGATATGTGCCCGACCTATATCACATCACCAGACATAGTGATATGGACATCGATGATGGGGAAACTTTTGTGGAGGTTCTAGTGGAGAGTGATGATCGACAAGAAAGTTTCATTCGTGGGAATTAGATACCTCCGGTGCGCGTTCGGCGGTAGCATGGGAACCTCCAAGAGAGCACATGGGAGCGGGAGGCTCATATACGTGCTCATTACCCCCACTTGTTCCCTTAGTTTGAGTTGTGGCTTATGAGGATTCAAATCCCTAAGTTGGGGAGAATGTAAAGACCTAAAAATTCCATGTAATTTTTTTTAAATTTTAGGGAATTTTACGAGTCCACGAAAATTGACGACATGTTATTCAGAGGCCCGGAGTGGCCAGAATGAATTTCTGAACTTTTTTTCATGTATGTTCAGTAAACGTGCGAGTGGGTTTTTTTAACTTTTGAACCTATTATGAGAAGTGAAATATAAGGACACTGTTGAATTTTCAGCATCAGTATTCACTTAACGAGACCTTCACCTTGACCACAGTGGGTCAAGAGTGAAAGATAATTTTTTGTTCTTTTCGTGAAAGAATTGAATAAAATAAAAATGTCTAACATTTTTATTTTAAAACCCATTAAACATGGGTTATGGTGGTGGGGACCACATGAGCCTAAACCTCCCATGTGAGTGTTAAGAGGTTGGGACCACCTAAAATAACCTCCCAATTTGAAATTAATGGCGAGGACCACCTAGACCCTCTTAATGGGGGAGAAACCTCTCAACTCCCCATTAATGCATTTCCTCCATTAATTTGAGGCAATTAAATTGATATAATTAAATATTCCAACACACTATTTAATTATTGGATCCATCCAACAATTAATGAAATGTGTCAGCATTTTAATTTTGCTAGCCTTATTAATCTACATTATTCAAATTAATATGTTGGATATTTCTCATTTTTGGTGAATTGGGAAAACAGTTGGCACTTTCCATTGATCCCTAGACTCCAGAATCATTTTATTTGTGCTAAAATATCAATAAAAATGAGATTACATGATACCGAGAGAAAGAAGACTAATGATGAGTTGGTTCACCATGCATACGGATTTGCATGGAAGAGATTTGATGCTCAATATCCCGATTTTCCAGCAGACGTGCTTAATGTGAGGTTGATTCTTTGATGAGACCATTCTAATCCATTTTGAAAGATGTTTAATTCGCACAACCCGTGGCAAGTTTTTATACACATTTATAGTCTTCCCCTATGGTTGTGTATGAAAAAATATTTCACTTTCATGAGTATACTCATATCTATTTCTTCTGATCTTGGCATTGATATTGATGTATACATGAAACCTTTAATAAAAGAGGTGAAACTTCTATCTGATGTGGGTGTGCGCACATGCGATGCATATTCAAATGACATATTTTAGATGCGTTCTATGCTTATGTGGACGATCAATGATTTTTCGACTTATGCAATGATATCTTGATGGAGCACGAAGGGAAAACATTCATGTCATGTTTGTATGAAGAATACATGATCTAGAATACTGAAACATCGTTGTACTTTCAGTTTTATTGGACATCGACGATTCTTTCCAATGGACCATCCATATTGAAATAATCGTTGAAGATTTGATAATACCATAGAGACCGATGATCCACCGATGCGTATGTCTGTAACTAATGTGCTTGATGAATTGAAAGATTTTAGTATTTCATTTGGGAAGGATCAAATGAAATATAGAAAGAGAAAGAATTTTTCCACTGAATCCTTTTACAATTGGAGGAAGATAAGTATTTTTTTTTCTTATTGGTTAGCCAATTTTTTAATTTATTTCTTAGACATAATTCTCATTGAAAAGAATATATGTGAAATGTGTCATTTGATACTTCTAAATTTTAAGGTAAAGACAAAAGATGATTTACAGTCTCGGCAAGACTTAATGGATTTGGGCATCAGACCAGAATTGCATCATGTGTTTATTAGTGAAAATAAATGGAAAGTTCCATGTTCTTCTTATGTGAAGAAACCTATAGGAAAAAAACCATTTCTAGAAGTATTAGAGACTATTAGTGTTCCTGGTTGCTATTCCAGAAACATGTCTAAGCGGTTCAACAAAAGAGAGTTGAAGCTAAAATAATTGAAGACAGATGATTATCACATTCTTCTACATGAGTTAATTCGAATAGCAATCGGTCATCTTTTGTCCAATAATATAAGGGTGATTGTTATTTTGTTGTTCCATTTGATTAGGGATCTCTGTTCTATGAATTTCTCCAAGTCTTTCATTGAAAAAATGTTGACATATTCCCAATTAATTTTGTGTGACTTGGAGAGAATATTTCCTCCATCATTTTTCAAATGAATATTGCATCTGAAAGTCCATATTACCACTAAAATACTTCTTGCAGGACTTTTTTCTTCTGTTGGATGTATCCAACTAAATGAAATATGTACACATTAAAGTCTTATGTCTGAATCCTGAATTATCTTGAAGGTTCTATCATGAATGGTTACTTGGATCAAGAATGTATGGAGTTCTGCTCAATGTATTTGTCTGATCTTACTACAAGAATGAACAAACTAATGAGAAATGAAGAAGAACTATACGAGAAAATTGAACCCAGTTTTCCATCACTGCCTCAAACATGAGGAATTCTTATATCATATACATTGAATAAATTAAGTCTTAAAGAGTAAGAGATGGCATATTGCACAGTTTTGTTCAACCGTGATTTGTTCGAGGACTACATCAGTTATCTAAATTTAATATGTATATCTTACATATATATCTGTTGAACTATATATTTTTTTATAAAAAAGGAACATAAAAAATGATAAATATAAATCATTGTTATTTATCTTTGATAAAGCGGGTGACTTTTCATAGAAAAGACTTTTCTGGTTGGTTAAAATTGAAGGTAAAAATATTACTATTTAAAATGATAAAATAAATATTTAATTAAGTTTAATATTAATTTTTATTGTAGTTATGGATTTTTCCGGCTGACTCTCCCTCTGAGGAAATAAGAAATTTTGAATTTGGCCCTAATATCATGGTTTGTGACTATAAATCAATTGATATCAATGGGTACAAATTTATTGTCACTGAACGAGAAATGAACATGAGAGCACAACATGATGGTGTTATGGTTACTACCACAACAAATTATTATACCATTGCATCAGAGAGTAGACTGTGATTTGAAAATGTGGGCTATTATAGAGTCTTTTAAAAATTAATAATATTCAATTATTACTCTCATGGAAGAGTCACTACGATGAAATACCATTGGTTTGATTCGATGAATATACAAGGCACATTTACTGATGATTGTGGATTTTGAGTAATTAATATGACTCACAATTTTTCTATCGAAGAACCATATATATTGGCCTCAATTGCTAAACAGGTTTTTTATGTCAAATACCAACTTCGACCTGAATTTGGTGTCATAGTTGATGTAATTCCAAGAAATATTTATGATGATCGTGATGATGGAATAAACACATTCCATACTTCCATTTGAACCAATCCATTTAATTCTTTTGATAACTCTAATAACATAATTGTCAGAGTTGATTGTGAACCTGATGTTATGGTGGAAAATATATTGAATCTTCCATACATGTTCTCAATCCTTTTGGTTTTCCTGGAGTTGGGTTGTTAAGGTTGGTTCTATATAAATTGATTTAATTTTGATTACAAATATTTTGTATCCGACTTGACCGTTATGCGAATTTTTATTGTTTATTAGTTGGAATTTTTATTTGAATTTCATTTTATAATTTGGAATTGAACTGTATTTAAACCTAAGAAACCACCATTTCTAACTTGGTGAACATTTCAATGCTTCAAATGAGATTTTTATAATATTATTATGACTCTAAGACATATCTTTATCATTTTACCTGGCAATGAACAAGATGGTTTTTATTCTTCTACCAGAAAAGTATTGAAACCTGCATCCTCTACCTGAGCTAATGAAATTAATGTTTTCCTTAATTTTGACAATTCCTTTACCAATTTTGAATCTGGTAGAATCAATGTTCCCTGATTTTAATATTCTGATGACATTTAGTAAAAAATCATCCTACTAAAAATTAAATTTCATTATTACATCATGTTCGATTTATTGACTTCATTATATATTGGTTCAAGCTCTCCTAAAACAATGGTTTGTTAAATTATCCAGGAATACCTCCATTCCCTCTCATTTATTTTTTTCATAGATTTCACATTATTTATTCTTTTCAATTTACTTGTATATTTGTTTTCAAATACAGGAAATCAAAGCAATTGGAGAGAGGCAATGAAAAAAAAATATGGACAACAATCATCACATGACTGAGCTGGGAATTCCAGCACTGGTGCCTGCAGTGAGTATTTTATTTCAAATATATTTATTTAAATAATTTATAATGTAAAGTGATTATTATTTTTAAACTTCTTTTCTAAATCCATCTATTAGGAGACAAATATTTGATGAGATACCTAGTAGTGGTCCGAGTACTCGGGGTGTTCGTGGGAGGGGGGTTGTATGGGAGCTAGACAATCTGCTCGGCGTACTCGATTAGACCCTATCCCTCCCACTGACATAACATCCATCCCAAATTCTGATCCTGATGTGTTGTTAGGTTCACACAGGATATTTTGGCCTCCCATGTTTTCACCACCCTTTACATCTGAGCCTCCTCACTCGTCTGTACCATATCCGATCTGGATTCCGACTCCCCATCCAGTATTTGTCCAGCCATCCCTGTCATCTTCTTTTACTTATGCTTCCTTATCTCCGGGATTTTATATTCCATCATCTTTGCCTCATGCTATGCCAGATTCTATCTCAGCAGAGCATACACTGGGACCCACTCCATCTATACAGGGTATTCCTTCAGTTTCTGCGGATCCAACGACGACCATTGATCATACTACCATAGGTATTCTTATACAACCCTAACAAATGGTTACACCAATATTTATTTTCATTATAATATGAATTGATAAAATATTTGTTTTTCTTTGATAACATATACATATCCTGATAAGAGGTGGGGGAAGGGGAGTACACTCATGCGTGCGGTGTGGAACCACCGCATGCAGTTGATGGTGGACTACAATGAAAATAGTCCAATGATTGAAAAATCAGGGCAGTAATGTTAGAGTTTTTTGGTGATGCCTGCCAAATACTCTGACATCATTCATGTCAGCCCGCTCTCACGAAGACAACTGCCACATAAAATCAAGGATAATGCCTGGCCCGAGATATAGGTAAAAACATCTGTTGTATTTAATGCAATATATTAATTTTTTATTTATATGAATTTATATTTTGGTGTCATCTATAGTTTAATTTCCTCAATTGTGAGGGTTCACGGCCAGCACGTCTAAAGGATTTAGGCGAGCTTTGGAGAGATTATAAGCATGATTTGAATATTGGATGGTGTGCTAGAGTGGTCACAGAGTTAGAGGCAGTCCCTATCATGGATGGTGTTCAATTAGAACAGTATCGACATATGAATACTTATTGGACAACTAGCCAATTTATTGTATTAATATAATTAGTTGTAATTAAAATAAAATTTTCATGTTTTTCGTTAAAAATAATTATTGAATTTTATTTAGGATGCATCTAGAAAAATAAAAATTCATTGATGCTAAGAAATCTGTCCACACATTAGGATGTAATATGATGCCAGATCATGAGAGACAACAGGTATGACAGTTTCTAGTCTTTCTTTACGGCTTCCACTTTCTGTTGCTTCCTCCTTAATTTATTCGATTGCTACAGTTGTTGTATAATTTTAGTTAGAAATTACTATTTTTTTGTTTCTTATTTTTAATTATGATTTCCTACATTCAATATAATTTTAGAGGAATAAATTTTATATAGAAGGACATGTGCCTCGAGAAAAACTATTTTTCTCGAGTAGAACGAAGAAAGTTGGAAGTGAGGTTAATGAACCGACTCAATAGTAGATTTTATGTTTTACTTTATAGATTTAAAATGTTAATCACTATTCTGTAACTTAATAATACATGTATATTTGTAATAAGATTCTTTAGAGGCCCTTGATGGCCAGTAACCTAATAATTTTGGGCCAAACTGTAACTTGCATCAGGTTTTGGGAGATGAGCACCCTGGTATAGTACGCCGCCGACCTGGGAAGATTATAGTTCCAAGAAGGTATTGGCCCTCCTCAGGTATGAGTTGTAATGCCACCGAGTTACAGTAGGTTATGGCACCGGTAGAACAAAATGAAAAAAGGGACATATGGACGGTATAACAGTCTTCTAGGGAAAACACTGCATTTATGAAACTGACAGAAGTTTTACATCCAGCACTTCCACCAGAGGCCAAAAATGCTTCTGATGAATATATTTTATCAATAAATTCTATATATGGTGCACCAGGTGGCAGTTCTAGTGGTGTTTGAGACGATGGAGAGGAGGAAGATAAGGTGGAGGATGAGGAGGGTGAGGAGGATACTGAGGCGGAGAAGGAGGGCGAGGAGGAGTCGAGGAGGATGTGGAGGGTGATGAGGAGGCCGAGGCTGAGGACGAGGGTGAGGAGGAGGGTGGTGATGATTATGGGGATGACTATGAGGATGATGGTGAAGGTGATGGTGATGGTGATGATAATGATGGTTATGAGGGAAAGATTGATCCATGGGTTTTCTAGTTGTGGGTGTTTATTTGAACATTGATAAAACATCGGTGGTTCTATAAAATTTTTGTCCATCAATGAATCATTAAATTAAATGATGATAGGAAATGAGATTCTAAATTGTTTAAATTAATATTCATATATTATGAATGATTTAGTTTTAAAAAGATTGGATGTCCTGAAATCCCCCTATATTAATGAAATTGTAATTTTTAGTGGAATTAAGAAAATTGGTGGTCTGATTCGAATTTTATATAATGAAATTATTTTTTATCCTTGAAAGAATTTATTTTTAAAATATGTAAATATCATCCCAAGAATCAAGGAAAACTCCTCAGACAGCCCCCCAGACGCCCCCCCCCCCCACCCTCCTCCCTGGACATCGGACAGCCCCACAGAAAACCACCCCACCCTCCTCCCTGGACCCCAGACAGCCCGCCAGACAGCCCCCCTCCTCTCTAGACCCCGGATATCCCCAAGATATCCCACTATACAGCCTGCCCATCCTCCTTCTTAGACCTCAGACACCCCCCCCCCCACACCCTCTTCCCTGGACCCCGAACAACCTCCCCACCCTCCTTCCTAGACCCTGGACAGCCCCTCGGACAGCCCCCAGATATCCCCCACCCACCTCCCTGGACCCCAGACAACCCCCCATACATCCCCCCATACAGCCACCTGGAAATCCCCCCACCCTCCTCCATGGACCCCGGACAGCTCCCCCCACCCTCCTCCCTGGACCCCGGACAGCCCCCCACCCTCTTTTCTCGACCCCGGACAGCCCCCCCCCCACTCATCCCTGGACCCCTAACATCCACCCTCCCCTACTTCTGGACAAATGTGTTTTTTTGTGCTGTTGAAGGTGTTTTTGTGGTGTGTGAAGTATATTATTATATGTTTTTCTGCTGTTTTTTATGTTGGTGTATGAAGTGAGGTGTATGTAGTGTAGTATGCAGTGTGTTATGTAGTGTGTCTATTGTTTGTTCTCTTTTTATGTGTGTTTTTTATGAAGATGTATGTAGTGTATTATGCATGCTAGGCTTTTTTTTGTCTGTTTTTTATGCAAGGTTGTTTTTAGGTGCCTATTTTTTATTTGGGTGTGCCTTGGGGATATTTGAAGAGTATTGTGTGTTTGGTAACTCCCTAGAAAGCCCCCTCCTTCCTGGACCCTGGAGATCCCCCTGCCCCCTCCTCCATAGGCCCTGGACATCCCCCCCCCCACCTTTCTTCCTGGACCCCGGAAAACCCCCCAGACAGGCCCCCACCCTCCCCCCTAGACCCTGGACGTCCCTCCGACCTGACACCCCAGCATTTGGTGAGAAGCGATTCTGCATATATAAAACATCATGACTATTCACGAAAGGCTATAAACCACCTACCTTGATACCATAAAAAATCACACTCTTAATTCGGCGTCTCAGATCCCAATATATGCTCTCTTCAAGATTCACCCTAAATACCAACAAAAAAGGGGTTTATATATATTCTTAAGAATATGAGAATAGATTGAAAACCATAAACAAAAGAAGGAAGTAAGGAGGGGATTATACTCACCAAAATATTCAATCTGCACTTGACGATACTCAAAACACCCAAGGATCGAAGGTGATCCACCCTTAAGAGCTCTTGTAAGATTTAGATAGTGTTGATATATTATCACATGGGACCATGGGTCATTTGTTACATGTACGAGTCAACCCTGCCTCAATCCAAGGAACAGTGTGGCTGGTACCACTCCAATGTCTCACTTTTATTTGAAATGGACAACATTTTAAGTGAAAACAATAACTAACATAAAAAAAACAACAAAACGCATTTGGATTATATTGATTCATTAGAAAAAAGATCCATGGTTCATTTTTGACGCATACGAGTCAACTCTACCTCAGTCTGAGGCCCATTTTGGCTGGTACCACTTAAACTATCTCACTTTTATATGAAATTGATAGGATTTTAAGTGGAAACAACAACTTGCATACCAAAAATGGACCAAATGCTTTCCTATTTTATTGAGAATCAGTTAAATGATCAATGGGTCATTTTTGAAGTGTATAAGTCAACCCCACCTCAATATGAGGCATGGTGTGGCCGGTATCACTCAAAGTGTCTCTCTTTTGTTTAAAATGGACACTGCTTTATGTAAAAACAACAGACATATGGAAAACTGAGAAAACTTATTCTAATTGTGTTTATACCTTATCACAATAAATCATGGTTTATTTGCGACGTGTAAAAGTAATCTTGGCCTCAATCCGAGGCACGGTGTGGCCGGTACCACTCAAAGTGTCTCACCTTTATTTGAAATGGACAACATTTTAGGAAAAAAATGGCATCTGAAAAACTGACCAAACTCATTAAAATTGTGTTGATACTTTTGGGAAACGATATATGGGTAATATGTGATGTGTATGAATCACCCTGGCTTCAATTTGTGGCACGGTGTGGCTGGTATCACTCGAAGTGTCTTTCTTTTTTTTAAATGGACACCCTTTTTAGTAAAAACAACTGGCATATAGAAATCCGACCAAACATATTTGGATTGTGTTTCTAATTTATCACAAGGATCAATGGTTCATTTTGGACATTAAAGAGTGAACCTCGTGTCAATCTGAGGCATGGTGTGGCCGATACCAATCAAAGTGTCTCACTTTTATTTGAAATGGACAACATTTTTAGTGAAAACAACAACTGGCATATGGAAAACCGACAAAACGCGTTCATATTTTTTTGATACTATAGGACAATGATCCATGGGTCATTTTTAACGTGTACGAGTCAACCCCGCCTCTATCCAAGGAATCGTGTGTCCAGTATCACTCAAAGTATCTTTCTTTGGTTTAAAATGGACACTCTTTGAAGTAAAAACAACTGGCATATAGAAAACCTACCAAAAGTATTCAGATTGTTTTGATACTTTATCTTAATGATACATGGGTCATTTTTAAAGTGTACGAGTCAATACCGCCTCAATTTGAGGAACGATGTGGCTGGTATCACTCGAAGGGTCTGTGTTTTGTTTAAAATGGACATCATTTTATGTAAAAACAACTGTCATACGGAAAAGTAACCAAATAGATATGGATTGCGTTGATACTTTAGCCCAAGGATCCACGGGTCTTTATTGACATGTAAAAGTCAACCCCCCCTCAATCCGAGGCACAATTTGGCCAGTAGCACTCAAAGCCTCTCACTATTATATGAAATAGACAACAATTTAAGTGAAAACCACAACTGGCATACAGAAAACTATCCAAACACATTTGGATTGTGTTGATTATTTTGGACAATGATCCATGGGTCATATGTGATGCGTACAAGTCAACAATATGTCAATCTGAGGCATAATGTGGCTGGTATCACTCAAAGTGTCTTTCTTTGGATTAAAATGGACACCATTTAAAGTAAAAACACATGGAATACAGAAAAAAACCAAATGTTTTCAGATTGTGTTGATACTTTATCAAAAGGAACCATGATTCATTTGTGACATGTATGAGTAAACCCTCCTCAATCTGAGGCATGGTGTGGCCAACACCACTTAATGTGTCTCACTTTTATTTGAAATGAACAACATTTTAAATGAAAAAAAACAATTGGCATATGGAAAACAGACCGAATGCATTTGGATTCTATTGATACTTTAGGAAAATGATACATGGATCATTTTTAACGTGTTTGAGTCAACCCCACCTCAATTTGAGGCACAGTGTGGCCGTTACCTCTCAAACTGTCTCACATTTTTTTAAATGGACTTGATTTTAAGTGAAAACAAAAACTTGCATATGGAAAACCAACAAAATGCTTTCATATTTTATTGATACTTTAGGACAACGCTCCATGAGTCATTTTTGATGTGTATGAGTCGACCTTGGCACAATCCGAGGCACGGTGTTGCCGATATCGCTCTAAGTGTCTCTCTTTTTTAAAAAATGGACATCACATTAAGTAAAAACAACTGGCATATGGAAAACTGACCAAACGTAGTCGGATTGTGTTGATACTTTATCCCAATGATCTATAGGTCATTTTTGACATATACGAGTCAACCCCGCCTCAATCCAAGGCATGATGTTGCTGGTACCACTCAATGTGTCTAACTTTGATTTGAAATGGACAACATTTTAAGTGAAAGCAACTACTGGTGATTACCATACTCATTCATATTGTGTTGATACTTTAGGACAATGATCCATGAGTTATATGTGACGTGTATGAGTCAACCTCACCTCAATACGAGGCACGGTGTGTCTGGTATCACTCGAAGTGTGTGTCTTTTGTTTAAAATAGACATCATTTTTGTAAAAACAATTGGCATATGGAAAACTGACCAAACGTATTCAGATTGTTTTGATACTTTAGCACAGGGATCCATGGTCTAGCCTCACAAAATCCACTTCTCATGTGATGATCTCCTACCCATTTTCTAAAACACATGACATTTAATACGCCAAGGAAAACTACATTCGCTAATTCAAACAAGCTAATTGATACACACCCATTATCATCATCACTAAGTTCAAAGATACCCACCCCAATCCATGTGACATTATATTTGTTTTTGGTTGAAGTAATTTATCCATTTCCTTATTTTAGGGTTATTATAATCCAATTTCTAAATTCAATCGTGTATGTGTTATACATAATGCAATTTTTTATGTATTATTAATTATGTATAACACATATAATTAAGTATTTAGTTTTTTATGTATTGAATTTATAATTGATAATTAAATTATCTATGTATTCAATTCAGTATTCAATTATGAATTTAATTCCATATTGCACATGTAAATATCATCTCAATTATAAATTGAATTCTAAATCAATTATGTATTTTTATAATCATTTTATGAATTATTTATTAATTTAATATGTGTATAGTTGTAGGGTTAATTATGTCTTAAATCTATATGAATTATTTGTTTATATGTATGTGTTATATTTGGTTATTGTAGGTAATTAGAGTTGGGGAAGATGGAAATGCTGAAAAAGAAGCATGCTAATGGAAATCACAAAGCAGTAGGCTACTGCCTTAATTTCAAAGACAAAACTATGCAAATGGTTTACAACCATTGGAATATGGCAGTGAATGTGTTGTATACCAACGATTCAAAGATAACCGTTGGTAAAAACACATTCCCAACGATTTGCAAACCATTGGGATATAGGTGAAATGTTTAGATATACCAACGGTTTGTGTAAACTATTGGTAAAAAGCTTTAAAAAACTATATTCCAATAGTTTGAAACCATTTAAATAGTATGTTTACCAACAATTTCAAACCTTTGGTGAAATGTTATACCAAATATTTGACATAACCATTGGTATAATGTAGATTTCCTAACATATACCAATGGTTTTCCAGAAACCGTTGGAATATATTTTTTTTCTTCGGCTTACTTCCCAACGGTTTGGATAATAATTGGTATATATTATACAAATGGTTATCCATCCTTTACCAATGTTTTGGAACCATTGTTCAAGGGTTCATTTCCAGTAGTGTGGGGGGGAATTTCATAATTTTGGTATATCTGTCCATGCACCCATTCTTCTACCAAACATTACTATGTTTGAAAAACGAACATTATTCCAATATATCTTAGTTTTTTATGTGTTCTTATGATACAAAAATATCCCTTTCCATATTCTAATGAGTTTATCATATGTTTCTTTTAACACAAATTATTCCAAAAAATAATGATCTATTTTTTGGAAAATATTTCATAGAAATTTATCATATTCAATCACAAAGTCACTTATTCAGCTAGAATATAGTTTTTTTATTAATATAAATTAACTTAAATTGTTTGTTTATAATATTCATAACATAATTATAATATGAAATAAACTCAATATATATGTATTAATTTTAGCTTCTACCAAGTATAATTTATCTTATAGAATCCCAATTTTCATATTTATTCCTTACCATATAAGATTATTATATTATGGAGAATATAAATTTCCATTTACATTTTCATAGTTTGAAATTATAGTTATAAAAAAATATGAGAAAAAATTTATCTATTAAAAAGAAAATTTACTAAAAGATTATGTTAAGAGGATCCAAAAATCCATGAAACTTGATTATCATACAACAGTATAATTTATTCTTTTGATAATGAATTATCTTTTGTAGAAGATAATGCTTTATTTTATCTAATGAATCCTCTATGTAAACCATCTTTTAAAAATTGTTCCATCAGATGTTTATCTTTTTTAGATTAATCCATCTTGTAGATCATCATGATTATATTTGTAAAAATGGTATAATTTACCGATAATTAAATTCAAAATATTATGCATGTCATAAATAGAACTATCTATATAAAGAAACATCATTGGGAAAACATTCCTTTTATCAATGAATACAAAGATATGAAGATTAATATTTTCGACATTACAACTATATATTATTATTCTATATTTGAAAAATAAGGAAACATGCCATTAAGAACCATTCAAATTAACAATTCAAAGGATTATTAAATCTACCATTATTATTATCGAGTATACATAATTTCAAATTAAAAAGATAATATATAAATAGAAATTTTTTCCACAACATGATGATAGATGGTTGTATTCCTGATAATATGAAACACCAAAATATGTGTACGTAAGAAGTATATGATATGATACTTGAAACACACAACACTTAATAATATACCACTTGAAAGAATTCGTCAATGTTGTGCTTACAATATCATCTATTGTAATAGAAGATATTATAATGATAAACAATGAATAATATATTCTTCTCTAGAATCATCTCCAACTACTATTAGTTATTACTTGCAACTATGTCTTGAATCATTATTTTAAAACCTATTATTTCTAATTAAATTCTAAACAAATTATGATAGATTTTATAATGACTATAAATAATTATTGTAAATGGATAGCCTAGTTGAAATCTCGTTGAGATATATATCACGTGACATATTCATTCACTCACATAGGAGACCCTGTAAAAAGGTCAAACATAGTAAATAGCACAAATAACATGGGGTATTGTCTTTCAAAGTGGACTAGGGGACTTATGTTCCATGAACCACTATAAATATCATGTGTTTAGTATTTCTTCTTTTGAGATATTATTTTCCCTCTACATGATTTTGTTAACAAACTTATTGGAATATGAGTGCTTTTAAATTAAAGAAAGTATTTTTTATATCAACTATCTCCCTATTTAGATTTCAGTTAATAATTTTCTGGGACAACAGTTGGTAACAGAGCACATTAATCCTAACTTTTCATCCTACAAGGGATGTTATACAAAGATATTATTTTAAATGTTTGTTATGTTTTATAATAGAGAAGGTATATCAATGGATAGTTCTCTATATTTTAATGGTGAAAGTTATTGTTTATAGAAGGAAAAATTGACTGTTTATTTGAATTAAAATGGTATAATAGTTTTTTTTAATGATTTTAAAACCTATAAATTACATATTCACAACTAGAAACACGGGATGTAGACATATAAGTTTTATACTATCTGAATTATAAGGCTATGAATGATAATATCTTTGGACTAAGTCTATATTATTTTAACTGAGTTTCTCAATGAAAAAAATCAATGAAATGTTTACTACTATATCACTTTCATAGGAAGTTACAAAACACATTATGGGCTCTCAGATATGATACCTTCAACAAAATTTTTTCACCTTCAAAGTGGATAAAGGAGAAATAAATACTCTAATGAATAAAATACTCAATGAGATTGTGAATAATATTTCTTCTCTATAAGGACCAAAAACTGATCAAGAGAAATCGTTGAAAGTGCAATGAGTTTTTCCAAATAAGTGAAGTGGAATCCCAACTGCCATTAAATAATATACAAAGGTATGTAATTTCAAAATATAATATCTCATTGGATGTCTTATTGTGTAATATGTATAAGTGTAAGTTGAAGATGAAGTGTATAAAAAGTTTATTTAATAATGTTACTATTTAAATGTTTTAGTAATAAAAATGTCAAGATGAATTGGGTTAGAAAAATATCTAAATCATCAATATAAGAAAATACCTCATTAAATTTGAGATCAAATAATAAAATTACGCAGGTCATAATAAGATAAAAATTCATCAAAATAAATTTTAATAGGTACATGAAATATGTTAGATATTATAAATAATTCGGATTCTATGAAATAAAAAATTTGGGACACATCTTTTCAGACTAACCTCAACTAAGAGAAAAAAGGTATTTTGATAAATAAATTTACAGGGAGGTTGGTTATAATAATAAATCTAAGAAGTACATGTAAGCCACATGGAGCTATTTTATAGACACTATCAATTATACATTCTCATAATCAGAATATAGAGTATCTAATCATAATGATATAATATATTTTTGGAACACTCTAATGAGTTAAATATACAAATTAACATCAATTAAAAAAATTATGTATAGTGGATATTCAAGGAACATTTGTGGAGGATTCTCCAACATTAACTCATTATCTTAGATTGAATGAGTCTATTACAAATTCGGTGACAATAAAAAAGTAAAGAATTTTGGAATTTTATATATTAGAAATATACAATCTATCTCTGTCAATAAATTACTCTATATTTAAGGTTCAATGAAAAACATGATAAGTATTCCTCAACATTTTGATAATGGTTATTTCGTTTATAGTCTTGAAAATTCCTTCTTACTCTTTAAAGAAAAATATCTTATGTCTAGATAACTAAGAACAGATAATGTATATAATCTATATAATTATTATTTGAATAGACCAAATTTGTATTGTTTGATTAATAAAGTAAATAAAACATATATTTGGTATTTAAGGCATGATAATTTAAATGTTTTTTGTTTTGAAACTTAATCAAATGAAATTTGATGTCTAATTTTCCTATTCATAAATTGGATAAAAAGAAATATTTTGATTCTTATCAAATGTAAATGAAAAAAAGTCATATTTTACACCAATTAAGGTGGTTTCAACTTATATACCCCTATATCTTAAAGATATTGATATATTTGAGCATTCTGGAATATAATTTATTTCAATAAATCCATTTATTTGTGTTACTATTGATTATTTTTTATGATTTACTTATGTTACATTTTTCGGACCTAAAGGTGAATCTTGTAATGTATTTACTAATTTCTGTAAATGTTTTCAAATTGAAAAGGCTTCCAAAATTGTGTGATTAACAAGTGATCATGGAGAATGATTTTAGAATAATTAATTTAATTCATTATGCTCTATGCATAATATTAAACATAATTTTTTACAACTATGACCCCTCAATAGTATGTTTCTTTAAGGAAGAATTGGACTCTACAAGAAATTTATATATCAATTTAATGTGAATATAACATTCACACAAATTTTTGGGTTGAAGCTATTAATACAACATGTTACTTTATTAATAGAGTTCTAATAATTCCTATATTAAGGAAAACATGCATTGAGTTATGGATTAATAGAAACCAAAAGTAATGATACTTTAAAGCATTTGGATATTTGTTTTATATCATGGAAACTATGGAAAACAAATAAAAATTTTATCCAAAAGTTGATGATGAAGTCTTCTGAGTCTATTCTAATACTTATAATGATTATAGAGTATTAAATAAAATTCCATTGATTTTTATAGAGTAAAAACATTTTATGTGTGATGAATGTGATCATTTTGATCACAAAATGAATCAATAAGATGACTTAAGTGATTATATTGAGTCCTAAGACTATAATATATTTTTAACAATATAAAGTATGATGTTTTGGAATTTTTTTTGGAGAACCATGTCCTATATAGTTTAATACTATTAAACCAAAAAATTTGTTACCTAGAAAACCTAGAAACCTTAATGACCATATTATAGAAATATTTATAAGAAATATAGATGATGGAGTTAGGACCACAATCGATGTAAGAAACAATGTATAATTCTCTTCTTCTTTATCTCATCTTTAACCAAGACCCAAAGTGGAATATTTAACTGATTATCGTTGGGTTTTAGCCATGCAATAAGAGTTAAACAAGTTCTGGAGGAACAAGGTATGATAATATAGTGATATACCCTATGAATATCATCTTTTTAGAAAGAAATGGGTATTTTAGAAAATACATGATGATTATGGTTTAATAACTAGAAAAAAAGCATTGTTAGATGAAATATCTTATAATCATGAAAAGGTAATAGATTATAAAGATACTATTTCCAAAGTAGTTAGGTTAGATGAACTTATAACCCTTCTAGTTTATGAATCTAATAATAATTTTAAATTATTTAAATTGATTTTAAATATGAATATATAAATATATTTTCAATGGAAATTATTTATGTTGAACAACCTATTTGTATTGAAGACCCTCATTTTCAAAATTCATTTTTTAATCTTACAAAAGATCTATATAGTCTTAAACATGAACCTAGAGCCTTGTATAAAAAACTAGCCTATTTTATTTTATCAAATGGTTTTAATAGTATATTGGAACACGCCACTATTTTTTAATAATACATCATCAACCGGTACTTCTCATGTGAAAATATATTTTTATGATGTTATTTTTTGGGTAACCAAAAAAAAAATTGGGGAACGATTTTTCAAAACACAAAACAAAAAGAATTTGACATGAGTATGAAGGGGGATTTAAACTATTTCCTTGCATATATAATTTATAAAAAATATTTTTGGAATTATTATAACCAATTAAAAGACATTATTATTTCACCTAAATATTATGTACTTTAACACAATAAGACGTATTCAACTCCCATGAGCTGCAAAATTATAATTGACTTTGATATATAGGGAAAACGATTTCACAACAAGTTATATTGATGAATAAATATATGTTTTATTTATATTATTTCTTTTACTTTAGATATCATTTGTTTAGTTATTCATTTTTTCAGATTTATATGCAATCCAAAATAATCTCATTAAAATTCTACCAAATTAATTTTAATGTATTTAAATGTAATTGTGTATATTTCTATATATTTTCCAAAAACCATTAGCATATGTTAAATTTAATATTTATTTGATGTTTCTTGTTGGTTTATATTACATAGGAAGAGAAATTTTAGAACCTTTTACTTATTGGGTTGATCATTAGTATTATAGTCTAGTATGAAACAATACTCTATAGTATTATCAACTGTTAAAGATGAATATATTTCAGTTGGATGTTTTTCCGCATAGGCTCCATGGATATAACACTTATTGATCGATTTTGGATTCAATTATAATCATGGTCGAATAAAATGTGATAACATATGGGAAATAATTATTTCATAAAATCTAATAAACCATTTTATAATTAAGCTCATTCTTCTAATTAATCATTTATTAATAGATCATTTACTAAAAGTTGATGTCTTTTCAGAATTGTTTTGCTCAAAAAATAAATTTTTAAGAAATATTAAGAACCCATTCCCATATCCTTCTACTAAGATACCATTCATCCCAATAGAGAACTTTTAATTTTCCATGGTTTATAATAATACTCTCGGTATCAATTCTAATTCTGTAAGTATCACTCAAAGAGATGTAGATATAATTGGAGGATCTTTTCATAAATGGAAAAATGTCATTGGATAAATTGATAATGTTCCAATACCTACTTCCTTATTATAAGTCATCCATCCAATGTTTATTAAAATTCATCCTCCAAAACACCAACTTTTACATCGTGACTAATATTATTTTCAATGCTATGTTTTTTAATCGATTATGTTTTCCGACTTATATTTTCAATGCTCTTTAGTTATATATTTCTTAAAATATTTTTATTTTTATTTTTATTAATTATTTATTATTTATCTACCTTTGGAATGTTTATATGAATTATCCAATTCTTATTATTTAATCATTTATTTAAGAAATTTTTATGTATTATTATTCCTTGGTTTAATTTATTATTATTATTATTATATTTTTAATTATTATTAATTAATTACAATATTATTTTATGTATGCTATCTATTATAATTTTATTTAAAATTACCTTCCTAATACTATCTATATTCAGTATAACTTTTTTGACAATTTATAATTTTCTCATGTGACATTTTTTGTATTAGTTTTACTTATACTACTTGTTATTTATATCACAAAACGGGGGGAAGAATAAAATGACCAAATATAATACTTTTTAAGAAAACGTAAATAAAATTTTTGTTTATCATTAGATGGGTTTTGTGATTATAAAATGTATGGATATTTATGTATTGACTTGTGTTCTTCCCATATATGTCAATCATTTATGTGTTTTGATGATTTAGAAAATCCATAATAATATTACAATGTGTTTATCTTAAGTGTTTCAAATTTTATCTCCAACTCTTCTTATAATTCAGGATCCATTAATTGAACATAATTCAATGTAATTTTTCATATAAAATAAAAAATTAACATATTAGGAAATAGTCGAACTTATTTTCAAATAATTTATATTACTTAATAATTTTTTCTTATATGTAACATAATTATTTTATGAAATAAACTCAGTATTTGTGCTCGAATTTAAATCTTCTCTAAAATTATTTATCTTATAGAATCCCTATTTGAAAGGTTTATCCTACCATTTATGAAGATTATCTTAGAGAGAAGTTAAATTTTCTTCCTCATATTCATAGTTTGAAATCTCAATCAAACGGAAATTATGATAAAAATTTTATCTTAGGAAAAATACATTTTTAAACGATTATCTTATGAAAATCAATGGAATCCGTTAAAATATATTATAAAATGTATAAAAACAATGCACTTTTTCTCACATTTAAACATGATTTATTACATAAACATTTACATAATAAAACTCAGAATATCCAAAGTTCTAGTGTCTTTGGGACTTATGAACAGTACATAGCATTATAAAAAATGAAATATACATCTTTATTGAAAACATATTTTACATGACCACAACATTCCTTTGTATTTAACATTGCATGGGATAACCTGAGGATATAAAAAAGAAAATTATTCACTATAAATAATAATAAGATAGTGAACATGGTATATTAATAATAAAATACATGTTAATAAATACAAATATCAATAGATAATAAGATAAACAAGAACCTAAAAAATGATATATTATATCATAATAACATGGAAAATTGGAAACAACTTGAAACATTGCATGATTAACATAAAGGGATCAGGTAAACCCATATCCCAACATAATTTACAAAATTACTATAATGTAATCTGCTAAACCCCTTTACCAAAATGATGTATCAGGATAAAAAACATTACCAATTCATTTTAGAGTTATCTGGGTGAACCCTTCATAAACATTTCAATCTCATGCTAATGTTTCCTACCCAGATCATATAATGTGGATTTTTTCAACATAATAATTTATTTCATGATAAAAGAATGTGGAAAACATTCATGTAAGTTCCTAATCAATAATAATATGTTAAAAATGGTGAATACCCTATATAGAGTAATGGGTATGGTATTCACTACACGATGATTTTGGCATTGAAAATTGTGGTTCAATTTCGACAGCATAACAGCGCCATGTGGAAATCAATAAAATGGGTAGATGAGAAAGAAATGGGTATCTCATAATTTATACTTGAAATGTATAATGAAGGGATTATGGAACATAATATCCCAACATATGAAATGATATTTAAGATTCATAGTACAAATAATTTTTTTGAAATGTAAATGGAATGAGAAAAATCCATTACGAAATTTTGACCTAGTAATGGCTTAGGTATGGGTATAAATGGGGGGGGGGGGTTAAATGATTTTAAATTGAAATAAAGTAAAATTTAATTTTGGGGATTTATTATAAAAGGATTAATATAAAACAAATTTAAATTTGAATGACTAATTTCAAACAAGGTTCTTGTATTTAAAGGAAGAGATAAAGGTGAGGATCCCTTATAAGGATGTGTGATCCCAAGGCATGTGAGGGGCTTAATGGGATATTAAGTGCCCCTTATAAGGACTAAAGGGATTAGGAGGCAGAGTTTGGTCTAGATTCAAAGGGCTTGAGTATAGAGTAATGGTTGTTTGGGTGGGTTCATATAGGAAAGGTGGGGGGATTCTTTATTATTATGGTTTCAAGCCATACAAAAAAAAAATTCTCTACTAAAAACCATTACATGTTTTATGAACATGGTTTCTAGAAATGTTAGTGGTATAAATTTGTTTAAAATTATAATTGATGATGATATTAAAATATTTCCCTTCTCTTATGTAGAGGTGTGACACACTTTCCTAGAAATGATTTTAAAATCATAAAATATTTTATATGTCTTAGAGGATTCACTACGGATTAATAAAATAAACCTAAAATTAAATTATATTAAAATAAAAAATATATTGGGCCAAGGATACCTTTTATAATATTTTATTACGTCACTATTGGTTCATTATGATGTGATAAAATATATTATATATTTATACGGAATTTAATATTTACCCAAAAAATTTCATGTCTCAGAATATTATGAAAAATTAACCATTATATAAATTCAAAATACTAATTATAAAAATAATATTCATTTTATCTATATAATATTATAAATACTTGAATTTTCACTGTTAAAATAATAACCAACATTTATTGAAAATTGGCTGGTTTGGACAGAAATAGTATTCAAACATTAATAGAAATTACAATTGACTTCATATAAAAATTATATGAACATTTATTTTTAAAAAATTTAGTTTAGTAATAATATTTTTTGAAATATTTTTTTTAAATACATTAATTCAAAAAAAAAAATTCATAATTGAATATGAATATTAACAAAAAAAAATACAATTTGGGGTTTTAAAATTATTTAAAAAGTATCAATAATAAAATGAATTTATATTAATTATTCTATACAAAAATAATGAACAAAATAATAAGGTTAGGGTCCTGTTACATATCATTTTATTACAACATCATACACCCTAAGAGTAAGGTCCGTAATGGTGGGGCTTTCATGGGTTCGTTCAGTGAACATTATTTGGGATGTTATCTCGATGATCTGGATCATCTCCCGTAAATAGTGTCTTTCATTTTTATGTTTTTGGATCTCGACATAGATATGGTCTAGGTAAATTCCTAGAAATTCAATCTCCCTCAGATTCTCGGATAAATGGGCCTTATAGGGTACGATCCTACTAGTTGAGGCCATCACTTCATTTCTCTATGTCAAAAGGAATTGTTAAAACCCTATATTTATAATAGTCATGTGATAATTTTTCAAAGGATATATTATTAATAGAAATGATATGTAATGTTCATCTTAATCGAATACAAAAAAAGGATTTCTAGTGTTTTCTATATCCAAAAGGCAATTAATTTAAATAAAGGGTATTTTATTCATAACTGTTTAGGTCATTACAACCTCCCCCCTTAATAAATTTCTATCTCAAAATTTAATATTTCCAAACTAAAACAAATTAGGATATCTCTTCCTCATCACTACCTATGATTCCCTCATAGATTCTTCTCACTTGTGGTTTCTCCACAACAGTTTGATGATGAGAATTTTTATATTTGGTAGAACATTTTCTCTAAGATTTAAGATCTTCAACAGATTCTCTTAATAAGAGAGGTAATTCTCCATTGGTACCACCTCTAGATTGGTCACATGTGATGGTTCGGGTATTTACTTTCTTAAGAGTGATACATGAAATACATCATATACATCAGATAGGTTCGAGGGGAGTTCAAGTCGATTGGCCACTACCCTGATGACATCAAGCATCTCAAAAGAGCTGATGTACCTTGGACTAAGATGTCCTTTCCTCCCAAATCACATAACTCTATTACATGGAGATATGCGGAGGAATAACATGTCTCTAATATCAAAATATATGTCTCATTGATAATTTCTAGCATAGCACTTTTGTCAACTCTAAGTAGCATGGATGTTTTATTGTATGGTCTTAACCCTATACACCATTTAATTGACCATTTCTAGATCTAGAGGTTTTGTTCTCCAAATTCATCCCAGCATGCTGGTGTTATACAACTCTTCATATAAAGGGATTCATAGGGTCCATTTGGATTCTTGAGTGGAAACTGTTGATGTAAGAGAACTCCACCAAAGGAAGATTTGGTCCCATCTTCCGTTGAGGTCCATTCTGCAAGCTCTCAACATATCCTCAAAATACTATATAGTCCATTCAGATTGGACATCTATTTGAGGGTGATAGGACATGTTCAAGTTCAATTCCTTATACAAATCATATTAGAGACTCTTCTAGAACATAGAGGTGAATCTTTGATATTGATCAGACACAATCGAGAGGCGTACTCCATACAACCTTACCACTTCTCTAATGTATACCCATGCCAGTTGATCCAGTGATAAATCTTCTAAAATTCCCATTAAGTGTTTAGTGATTGTAATAATATCTACAACAACAAAGAAAAAATTTATTCCTTTGAATGTATTTGAAATTCAAGCAAAAAATTTCTTGGTGATGTTTTCTTATTTCCATGTTGGTTTTGGTAATGGTTGCATCATCACCTTATACTTCTGCATATTATCCTTCATTTTCTAATATACTAGACAAAATTATATATATTGAGTGATCTACATCTTCATGTTATACCACCAATAGTACTACTAGACATCTCGATACATCTTTATGTTTCTTGGGGAAATGTAGAAATCCAAACTATGGGCATCTTCCAAATGTTTTTTCATTAACTTTGGATTTGATGGAACACATATTATGCACCAAAATATCAAAATTTCTTCTTCATTATCATTGAAATATGAGGATTTCCATTTTTTGATAGTTTTCACTTTCTTCTGAAATCACAAATCATATTTTTTGAGTATTCATTAACAATTCCAAAAGAAATGGTTGAGAAATAATTATTGGAATGATTGATGATGTTCCCTTATTTATGATTCACATGTACATCATAATAAAATCTATGAATATTGGATCCTTTTCAACTCTAAACAATGATATAATTTCAAGGTCCTTTCTAGTTATACTATCTTTCACCTTGTTCGCTTTCCTAGGGTGGTAATGGATTGAGTAGTCGTAATCTCCAATGAACTCCAACCATCTTCATGGGAACAAATTCTACTCTATCTATGTGAAAATATATTTTAGACTTTAGTGATCTTTATATATTTCACACATCTCCCCAAAGAGATAATGCTTCCATATTTTCAACACAAAGGTCACCACTACAAACTTCAGATCTTCTGTGGGCTAGTTTTCTCATGAATTTTAAACTGCCAGGAGGCATAGGCAATGACTTTATTATTCTCCATCAACAAACATACCATGCCCATCTTCGAAGCATCTCTAGAGATTAATAAAATCTCCCCACATATGGGTAGTGTTATCATAGGGGTAGTAGTGAGCCTCTTCTTAAACTCGAGGAATATTTCAGCACATTCATAATTCCAAGAAAACATTACTCCCTTTCACGTTATCTTGTTATGAGCATTTGACAATTGTGATAAATTTATCCCAAATCGGTGATAATATCCAAATAACTCTAGGAAAGTACATATATCTATCACATATGTTATCTTCATTCATTCCTCAAATTCTTTTGTTTTGGATGGATCCACTGATATCACATTCTTTATGATGATATTCCCCATGAAGGAAACATCCTTCAAACAGAACTCACAACTGTTGAAATTTCCATAGTCACCATGTCTCTATTACAATGCTTAAATACTCATCATGATCCTCCTTGGTTTTGAAGTATATTATAATATAATCAATAAATACAACTAGATATTTATCAGTGTAATCTCTAAAGAATCTATTTGTCAAGTCCATGAATATTTATAGAGAATTAGTGAGTTTGAAATGCATTTCTATGAATGCATAGTGCTCGTACCTTATATGAAAAGCAGTCTTTGGGATGTCCTCCTTTTCACCCTTACTTAGTGATATCCCAACCATAGATCCACCTTTGAGAAGTATTGTGATCCACAAATCCAAACATACAATTCATTAATTCATGGGAAAGGTTACTTGTTCTTTATCATGATTTTTTTGAGCTTTGAATAATTAATGTGAAGGCGCAATGGCCCATCTGTATTCTTGACTAAGAGGACTGGTTCACCCCTTAGTGAAGCACATGGGTGTATAAACCATTTATCCAGATTCTTATGTAGTTGTTTCTTTAGAAAATCATGCTCCAAAATATCCATTGTATACAGATTATTGGAGATTGGAAATACCCCATGTATACAATCAATCGATAATTCAACATATCTTCTAGGATGTAGAGGCAGAAATTCCTCAGGAAACACATCATAAAATTCCTTCACAATAGGCTTCTATTCAAGGATGGTTCCTTCTTTAGACTCAAACATATAAGAAAGATATACATTCTCATTGGGAATTAATATCCATTCTTGAGATAAAGGTTCTAAATAAGATTTATTCTCCTCCTTGCACTTGTATAGAATCAAGGTTCGATTCACTATATGGAGAGTGATTTCACTAACACAATAATTTAGTTTGTCTCTATATTGGAAATTCCAATCCATGCCAATAATTGCACCAAATTACACCAAGGTAAGTATGATGCGGATCGTTGGGAAGTTCAATATAAAGACTCATACATTACATACATTGTTATCAAATAAAAATTTAATCACACTTATTACAACATATAACAAAAGCATAAAAGGACCGTATAGGTATAGTGTCTTTAGAAACTGGGAATCATAAACAACTGGTTCATAAATCATCTGCATTGTCTCCCATTTACATTATCAAATCTAGAGTCCCTTTTGGCATATCTTACATAATACCCTTCTTCCAGACATGGTGAAAAGAAAACATACAAAAGGGTGAGATCAAATTCTCACTAAGGGTAAAAAAAGAAATATCAATTGTATCATATTCATAAGAACATAACATTTTGAAATTCTTAACCTACAAAAGAGATCATAATATCATAACATGGGATAAATTATGGTAGTGAAATTTAATCCCAATAATTATAACATGAAACTTTGTGGCATACACACATAATCATAGAAAATAATTTCATATTAGTCAATGCTCTTCGCCAAGTCCATCATAGCGGACAAAGTCCATTAATGAACCGAGTACACTCCTCAATCCAGTCCTGTATCCTTGATCCAGATTAACTTGTTGTTCCATCCATGTCTATCTCAGGAGATATAAATTATTATCCAATGCATTGGAGGGAGATATAGGTCCCACCCATCTCATAATGATACTATTCTTATGTGTTCCACAAGATCATAAATCATACATTATAGCATAAACCATGTAATAATAATGGGATTCTTAAACATCATGCCATTATAACATAATCCATATAAGATAAAAGGACATCATAAAAATAATTCCATCATTAAATAATAAAATAAATGTAAAAATAGGGATTGAAACAGAACCATATATAATTATAGATGGAAAATAATTTTTATAAAACTCTTGAACTCCATTTTTGAGGAAAATATCCTTTACACTTCAAAAAAAAAATTTGTTTCTTAACATGTCATACAATTTTAAACTACAAGAAGTTGATTAAAAATAAACATGAAGACTTATAATGGAATATTCATGGAAATAATGTTCTATGAAATAATAAAATCCATTCATACCGTATAAGATAAAAAACTCTTTTCTCATACTTTGGCGGGAAAAGTCAAAAAGTACCTCGTACTAAAAACGACAAAACATTCCTTTCATATATTTTACTAAAAACTCACTAATGATTAATATTGGATTTAAAAAATTGTAGGAGGATAAAAATAATATTAAATATTGATGAAAAATTGATGTGGATGATAAATGAACCCCATTAAATACCAAAGTATAAACAATATCGGATTAAAATGAGATTGTGATATTTTCCCTTACCATAGGTCTGATATGCCTCTTATGTATCCGAACCTCCTCTTCTTTGAAGCGCCTCTTCTTAACCTCTTATTAGGGCACTAAAGATGGTCTTTTAAGAAGACCAGGACCTCTAGTATGTTTCTAGGGAAGTGGTGAAGAGAAATTGTCATGGGTTCTCAGAGATTTAAGGATCAAAGTGGTGCGAGGAGGAGAGGGAGTAGGTTCCCTTTTATAAGGGGGAGAGGGGAAACTTAGGAAAAACATAAAATATTATTTTATAATAAAGGTATATTTGGATTTTAATAGATCCAAATTGATTTATTTCGAAGCTAATGTTGGGTTGGGTCTACATACTCTCAACCAAAAGGTTTTAGGCAAGTATAGGTTACTATATTAACCTTATCATTTAGATTTAACTCTATGTTATATAATTTAACTTTTACTGTGTCTTCTTGTTTTCTTACACTATATGGTTAATAAACTTACTATAAAAAGCCAAATTAACCCCAAGTGGTTCATTATTAATATATATAAACTTATATAATTCATTTTTCCGATCCTTAGATTTTTAGGAATAAAATAACAATTATTAATATAATATTTGGTTTAAAAACTATTTTATGTCAATTTTGACACTATTTGATAATTGATTTTTGTGAAAATCATAACAGAATTATTATTTCTAAAAAAGTTAATTAAATCAATACTAACATGTCATATTAACCTATAAAATTAGTGTAATTCATAAAAATTATCAAATTACATTTATTTGTGTATTCATAATATCAATTATTGTAATATTTCATTAATAAGTTAATTACTGTATCATAATTGTGTCATAAATAAATTAAAATATTTAGTGTCTAAAAATTATAAATAAAATACCATTTTGTAGGAAATATCATTAGATTTATAATGAATATTTATAGGTGAATGTATTTTATGTATAACCCTATATTAAAAATGTTTTAGTAATTAGACTTTGATTTAACTCTTTTAACTCTTCTTTAAATAAAATAATAATAAGTTTCCTAATCTAATCCAAGTGGACCTAAATTGTAATATTTTATTCCTAAGGTTGTTTGTGGTCAAATTAAACTTATCCAATAGAATTAGGACATGTGTTAGGGTAATAATAATATCATTTTGACCCTTAATGACCCTATTTAATTTTAACCGTGGTAAGTAAAAGTAAAAATTTATTATTATCCAAAAATTATTTATATCTAATTGAACAAAATTTTACTCCTTTATATTAACCGTGTCTCTCAAATTCTCGAAATTCAACTCACAGAAGCGGTAAAATTATGTTTTATGGACAATAGCAAATTCTCCTAGGAGGTGGGTAAAAGACGGTAAAAAGTTTAATAAAATTTTTATGTATCTATATTATTATAAAATTACTCCAATGAATTATATTGAACTTATATAGGTATTATGTATCTATATTGACCTAAAATAAATTTAAATAAAAAAATGATTAAAAAAGCTAGTTTTAACCAATAACTCAGTGTTTTCACTATTCATCAAAAATTGAAAGTTTTCAGAAAAATAACGAAAATTCACCCGAGGATAATTTTGATATTCGGAATCCAAAAATGAAGTCCATTTAGAAAGATAAAATTTATAAAATTACAAAAAGTGAGTATTACTATTCATAACAGGTAGTTTATATAATATTTTAATAACATATCGTTGTTTAGTGAAACTCGAAATTGCGCACAATACAAGCTATCGCGGAAGGTTGTTGTTGCGTATAACGCAAGCCAAGAAAGTGTTTTGTGTAGTGAAATATTTCTTTGGTGATGCATATAACATAAAAAAAATTCTCATAAAATCTCAGGTGTTACATTCTACCCCCCTTAAAATGAATTTCACCCTCAAAATTCGTCACTTTTTGACAAACAGATGATAGTACCTCTCCCTCATTATATCCTCAAGTTCCCATGAAACTTTTTATAATTTGTTGTTCCTCAATAAAACATTCACCTAGTGAGTGGTGTTGTTCCGTAGGACCTTTTTGCTATGATCCAGAATCTCTATCGGCTGTTCTTCATAAGAAAAATCTTTCTCTAGCGGTACAACTTCTGAGCTGAGTACATGTGAAGGATCGAGAATGTACTTTCTCAAGAGCGATACATAGAACACATCATGAAATTTAGAGATATTATATGGAAGCGCCAATCCATAAGATACCTTCTGAACACTATACAGTATTTCAAAATGGCCAATATACCTAGGGCTCAGCATTCCCTTCTTTCAAAATCTCATTACCCTCTTCCAGGGAGATATTCCTATGAACACTTTATCACACACTTCAAACTCTAGGTCATTTCTTTGGTTTTCGGCATAACTTTTTTGTCAACTCTGAGCTGCTCTTATGTGTTGTTTAATAGATCTTACCTTTTATTCCATCTCATCATCAAGATCTGTTCCTAATAGCTTTCTTTCCCCAACTTCATCCCAACAAGTTGGAGTTCTGCATTTCTTTCCATAGAGAGCTTCATAAGGAGCCATCTGAATACTAGTGTGAAAGATATTATTATAAGAAAATTCCACAAATGGTAGGTGTTGATCCCAAGCACCTTTAAAATCCATAGAGAATGCTCTCAATATATCTTCTAGAGTTTGAATTGTCCTCTCAGAATGACCATCTATTTGAGGATGATAAGCAGTGGTGAAACTCATCTCTGTATCTAGAGTATGCTGAAGAATTTTCCAAAACTTCGAGGTAAACCTCAGATCCCGATCAGATATAATGGAAATTGGTACTCCATGCAATCTTACCACTTCCTTCACATATATCCTGGAAAGATGGTCAAGAGATAAATCTTCTCTAATAGCAATGAAGTGTGCCGAATTCATAAGACGATCAACTATAACCCAGATAGCATTATTGACTTTGAATGTTTTAGGAAGTGCAGTGACAAAGTCCATAGTGATGTTTTCCCATTTCTATTCTGGTATGGGTAATGGTTGTAACATGGCCTTATACTTCTATCTCTCAACTTTAACTTGCTGAAAAACCAAGCCTCGAGAGACATATTCAGCAACATCTCTTTTCATGTCATCCCACCAGAAGTATGTTTTCTGGTCCATATTCATCTTCATGCTTCCAGGGTGAATAGAGAATGAATAACTATGAGCTTCATCAAGTATTGCCTTCGTTAATTTTGGGATGGGGGGAACACAAGCCTGATTCCTGATCCTTATTATTTCATCAAAATCAAAGTGAAATTCAGGAACATTTCTCACCTTCTTTTGTAACTCTACATCTTCTTTATGTGCCTCTTTAATCATCGCATGTATAGATGGTTGAAAATTCATTCGAGAAAGATAATATGTTTCCCCTTCCATTATAATTCCAAGATCCATCCTTTTTAAATCCATAAATATTGGATCTTTTGTGATCCTCATCATTGATAATCTAGCATGGTCTTGTCGACTTAATTTATCTTCCACCAGGTTTTCTTTCCCAGGGCGATAATGAATTGAGCAGTGATAATCCTTAATCAGCTCCAACCATATTATTTGGTGAATATTCGGCGCCTTTTGTGTGAAAATATACTTTAATATTTTATGATCAGTATAAATATCACGCCTTTCACCATAAAGATAATGCCTCTGAATATTTAATGAAATGATTACAGTAGCTAATTCCAAATCATGAGTTGGGTAGTTTTGATCATGGATTTGCAACTGTCGTGAGGAATAAGCTATCACCATATCATTTTACATGATAACACACCACGAACCCTTCTTGGATGCATCCCTATGGATCAAAAACCTTTCTCCACTATAAGGCAGTGTGAGCATAGGTGCACAAGATAACCTTCTTTTTAACTCCTTGAAATTCTCTTCACACTCCTCGGTCCAAACGAACTTAACTCCTTTTCGAGTCAACATGGTGAGTGGATTAGATAATAGTGAAAATTCATTCACAATATATCAGGAATATCCATCAAGACCAAGAAAACTTTGGATCTCAGTTACTGTTGTTGGCCTCGACCATCTTTCGATAACCTCGGTTTTTGCTGGATCCACAGATATCGCCTTTTTGAGATTATATGACCAAAAAATGAAACTTTTTGAATCCAAAATCCACACATGGTAAATTTGGCATAAATCTTATCCTTTATTAGGGACTTTAATACAATTATCAAGTGATCTTCATGTTCTTCCTTTCTCTTTTAATAGACAAAAATATCGTCTATAAAGACTACCACTAACTGATCATGATAGTATCTAAAGAATCTATTCATCGGATCCATGAAGATAGCGGGGGCCTTAGAAAGACCAAATGGCATCACTATAAATTCATTGTGTCCAAACCTTGTACGGAAAGCTATCTTTTGTATATCATCCCTTTTGACCATTAATTGATGATACCCTGAACGAAGATCAATCATGGAAAAGTATTGAGCTCTACGTAGTTGGTCAAATAAGTAATCAATGCATGGGAGAGGATATTTGTTCTTGATAGTGATCTTGTTAAGTTATAGATAATCAATTCAGCATCTCATTGATCCATCTTTATTCTTAACAAACAGAATAAGGGCTCCCCAAGGTGATGCACTAGGGCGTATGAATACCTTATCAAGATTCTCTTTGAGTTGCTTCTTCAATTCCTGCAACTCAATTGGGGTCATTCTATAATGTGTCTTTGAAATGGGCATAGCACCTGATATGAGTTTTTTTGAAAACTCAACTTCACTATTCGGTGCAATACCTAGAAATTCCTATGGAAAGATGTCATCAAACTCCCGTACAATGGGAATATTCATAATCGTGAGTTTCTCTCATACCATTTGAGATAAATAACCTTCATTTATTGGAATCGAGACCCATAATATGGAAGAAATTTCCACTAGAAGGTTATATTCATCCATGAATCGATAGGTGATCATAGATTGATCAGTAATATGAAATGTGGATTCCCTTCTTTGGTAATCGATATGAGCTCCATATAAGGAAAGCCAATACTTTCCAAGAATCACATAAAATTCCTCTATAGGAATGATCACAATATTTTCATGAACCACTTTACCAAAAATGTAAATTAGAGAAGAATTATAAGCTTTTGATGCAGCTGTTGTGCCATTAGGAGTTGTCAAAGCTAACTCAACAACTAATTGTTGAGGTAGTACATCGATACCCTTAGAAAATTCATCAGAAATAAAAGAGTGGGTGGATCCAGAATCAAATAAAACATTTTCTACTTTATAGTGGATGGTAAGTGTACCTTTCACCACTTTATTATCATACTCCACATTTCCAATAGAAATTGCATGTGACATTCCTTTGTCTTTGGACTTAAGAGTTTGTTGACGTCGATCATCATCAACAACCCTTGGATTAGGGAATTGATTAGTATAATGCACCATTTCCATGCACATGTTACATTGAAGTGTTGGAGGTGAATTCTGTTAATCCTTTTCATTGTTTGCATCACTATACATATTTTTCCCGTCATTGAGACATTCAAAATCCCGATGACCTCTTTTTCCACATTTGAAACATTTACTTGTCCCTTTAAGACAATTCCCTCCATGTTTCTTTCCACACATTGAGCATAATGGAAAACTCATCTTCTTTTCAGTGTGGTATTCATATTTCCCTTTGAATTCCATTTACCACTTCTTATCAAACCCATATGACTGATGGGTTACTCCAATATCTATCTTATCCTTGAGAGAACATAGAACAATTTCCTCATAGATATTGAAGCCCCTTATGGCTAACACCCTTAGATGATTTGGTTTTAATCCACTAAAGAATCGATCGATCTTACTCTCATGTTGGATAATAATTCTAAAAGTGTACCTTGCATGCCTTGTAAAATTTTCTTCGTAGGTACCAAAAGATTCATCATCCTTTTGTTTTAGTTCAAGAAACTTCTTCTCCATCTTTGTTCGAAAAATACGCTGGAATTACTTATTGAAATATAAGTTCTTGAACTCATCCCATTCCATGGACACAATTTCATCCCTTTGCCTCGTGTTCTTGATAAGATTACATCATTGTTCAGATTCACCTTCCAAACGATATAATTCTAAGATGACTTTATCTTGTCCAAAACATTGAAGAACTGAAAATATCTTTTCAGTAGTAATGATCCATTGTTCAGCAACTAATGGATCAGTAGACCTGCAGAATGAGGGTGGACGCTGCCTCATGAAGGATTAAACATAATGTTGCTCCTTCCTTTGCTCATTTGGAATTACTACATGATTCATATCTTGAGAAAGTTGTGTGAGCATCGATACATGATTTTTCATTCCATCTTCCATAACGTTTGGTTTCTCAAGGGGTCAATCATTTCATTTCCTGTCGCATTCATCATCAACACGGTTCCTTCGGGTTCCAGCCATTGACTAAAACCAATAAGAATAGTTTGAGAAACACTAATCATAATAAGAATAAAACATAATCAAGAATAAAATTTCACACTTAAGGTCTGATCATAGTTTATTCATGGTCATTTCTATAACACTGAGATTGTGTTCTATGCATAGACTTATCCTTAGTGTTCTTACTAAGGATTTCACATCCTAGTTTCCAATGGTTGACTATACCTTTCCTCTGATACCAACTATAATGACCCATACATTACATACATTGTTATTACATCAAAATTGAAGCACACTTATTACAACATATATCAAAACCATGAAAGGAACGTATAGGTATAGTGTCTTTAGAAACTGGGAAACATAAAAAACTGGTTCATAAATCATCTATACTATCTCCCTTTTATTTTATCATGTCTAGAGTCCCTTTGGGCATATCTTACTTAATACCCTTCTTCCTGTCCTGGGGAAAAGAAAACATACAAAAGGGTGAGATTAAATGCTCATTAAGGGTAAACAAAATAAATCTCCATCATATCATATTCATAAGAACATAACATTTTGAAATATTAACCTGCAAAAGAGATCATAATATCATAACATGGGATAAATCATGGTAGTGATATGTAATACCAATAATCATAACACGAAACTTTTTCAAATACACACATAATCATATAATCATTTCATATTAGTCAAGTCTCTTTTCCAAGACCATCATAATAGACAAAGTCCATTACTGAACCGAGTTCACTCCTCGTTCCAATCCTATATCACTGAACCAGATTAACTTTCCATTCTAGCCATGTCTATCTCATGAGATATAAATCATTACCCAATCCATTAGAGCGAGATATAGGTCCCACCCATCTCATAATGATACCATTATTATGTGTTCCACAAGATCATAAATCATACATCATAGCATAACCCATGTAATAAAAACGGGATTCTTAATCATCATGCCATCATATCATAATCCATATAAGATAAAAGTACATCATAAAAATAATTCCATCATAACATAATCAAATCAATGTAAAAATAGGGATAGAAACAGAACCCTATATTATCTTAGATGGAAAATAATTTTGATAAAATTATTGAACTTCATTCTTGAGGAAAATATTCTTTCTACTTTAAAAACATTTTACATTTCTTAACATGTCATACAATTTTAAACTAAAAGAAGTTGATTGAAAATAAACTTGAAAACTTGTAAAGGAAGCTTCAGGGAAATAATGTTCTATGAAATCATAAAATCCCTCCATGCTGTATAAGTCAAAAAAACATGTTTCTTGTACTTTGGACGGAATAGTCAAAAAGTACCTCGTACTAAAAACAACAAAAGATTCCTTCCATATCTTTTACTAACAACTCACCAATGAATAATATTGGATTTAAAAAATTGTAGGAGGATAGATATATTATTACATATTGAGAAAACATTGATCTGGATGATAAATAAACCCCAGTAAATACCAAAGTATAATCAATCTCGGATAAAATTGAGATTGTGAGATTTTCCCTTACATTAGGTCTGATATGCTTCGTACGTATCCAAACCTCCTCTTCTTTGAAGAGCCTCTTCTTAACCTCATCTTAGGGCACTAAAGATGGGCTTTGAAAAAGAACAGGACCTCTAGGATGTTTCTATGGATGTGGAGAATAGAAATTGGCAGGGTTTGGCCGAGCTCGAAGGCTCAATGTGGATTGAGGAGGAGAGGGAGGAGGTGCCCTTTTATAAGGGAGGAGAGGGGAACCTTAGAAAAAAAATAAAATATTATTTTATAATAAAGTCATATTCAGTTCTTAATAGCTCAAAATTGATTTATTTCGTAGCTAATGTGAGGATGGGTCGAAATCCTCTCAACCAATTGGTTTTAGACAAGTTTATGTTACTATTTTATCCTTATCATTTAGATTTAACTCTAAGTTAAATAATTTATCTTTTACCATGTCTTCTTGGTTTCATACACTATATGGTTAATAAACATACTATAACAAGCAAAACTAACCCCAAGTGGTTCATTATTAATATATATAACCTTATCTATGTCATTTGGCCTATCCTTTGATTTTTTGGAATAAAATAACAATTATTAATATAATATTTGTTTTAAAAACTATTTTATGTCAATTTTGATACTATTTGGTAATTGATTTTTAAAAAAATCATAACAAAATGATTAGTTCGAAAAAAGGTAAATAAATAAATAATAACATGTCATATTAACCTATAGAATTAGTGTAATTCATAAAAAATCTCGAATTACATTTATTTCGGTACTCATATTATCAATTATGTTAATATTTCATTAATAAGGTAATTACTGCATCATCATTATGTCATAAATAAATTAAAATATTTAAGGTCTAAAAATTATAAATAAAATACCATTATGTAGTAAATCGTTTTATCTTTCTAAAGAATATTTATTGTTGAATTTATCTTATGGATAACCCTATATTAAAATTGTTTTATTTATTAAACATTGATTTTAACTCTTTTAACTCTTCTTTAAATAAAATAATTATAAGTGTCCTAATCTAATCCATGTGGACCTAAATGGTCATATTTTATTCCTAAGGTTTTTTTGTAAGATTAGACTTATCCAATAGAATTATGACATGAGTTAGGATAATAATAATATCATTTTTACCCCTAATTACTTTATTTACTTTTAATCGTGGTAAATAAAAGTAAAGAGTTACTATTCACGAAAAATTATTTTTATCTTATTAAAAAACATTTTACTCATTGATATTAACCGTGTATCTTGGATTTTAAAAATTCAACTCACAGAAGCAGTACAATTATGTTTTATGTACAATTGCAAATGCTACTAGGAGGTGGGTAAAAGACGGTAAAAAGTTCAATAAAAATTTTAAGTATGTATATTATTATAAAATTACTCAAATGAATTACATTAAAATTATATAAGTATTATGTATCAATTTTGACCTAAAATAAATTTAAAAAAAATGATTAAAATGTTAGTTTTAACCAATAACTCAGTGTTTTCACTATTCATCAAAAATTGAAAGTTTTCCGAAAAATACCAAAAATTAAACGTAGGATAATTTTGATATTCCGAATCCAAAAATGAAGTCCATTTTGAAACATAAAATTTATAAAATTTCAAAAAGTGGGTATTACTATTCATAACAGCTAGTTTATATGATTTTTTAATAATATATCGTTGTTTAGTGAAACTTGGTATTGCGTACAATTTAAGCCATCGAGGACGGTTGCTCTTACGTATAATGCAAGCCAAGACTGTGTTGTGTGTAGTGTAATATTCTTTTGGTGATTCATACAACATAAAAACAAAATATTTCTCATAAAATCTCGGGTGTTACATTCAATCCACAAATTGTGACAAGGGAGGAGTTATATTCATGGGATTCAATAATTTTCATGTTTTTCATTTTCATCGAAATCTCTACTTCCATTTATTGTAGTGGTGTATGGATTTCTCTACTAAACATTCTGGATATAAAATAATAATTAGAACCAAAGTCAAAAAGTACTTTTTCAATTCATTAATAACCAGTGTACATATCACCAATTATTTTTTGGGATTCACCTTGGTGGTAGTGATGGAAACAACTCTCCCTTGCATCTTTTGTAGTTGTTGGTTGACCCAGAAAACCCTTGGCTTAGAGAACTTGATCGCAAAGTGTCATGGTTCTTTGTAGCTGTAGAAATGAACAATGCATTGATGATCAAAGTGAGCATTATTTTCCACTATCATAGTAGTGGATTTCTCTTGCTATAAAACTATGGATAGGATCCCTTCCTTCTCAAACATAATGAATTTCCCCATATCCTTCAAGAAATTCCCATGGTGCTTCTTTCTGCACTTTTGACAAGCGGGGTGCTCAAATTTTTTAGCACCATTGGATTTATCCATCGGACCTCCAAAATTAAATTTCACTTTTTCAATTTTTATCCACATGACACCCCTGAGATTCTCCTATCTCAATCTATACTTTGAGGGAACATCAAAAAATATCATCATATCTATCAAAGTTTTTGATTGGCCTGGCTTTCCATAGGCATGGTTTTTTTACTCCAATGAAGTGGGAAACCTTGAATTTGGGTGTAACACCAAAACTAGAAGAGTATCCTGAATGTTTGATGAGTTTTCCCCCATACTCCTCAAAATATTCATCTTAATATTTTTTAAATTCATAGAAATCTCTTTCCATCATAAGAAAGAGGGTGCGGGGAAAATATTAACTTACATTTTTTCCTAGAAATCATTTCATCCCATTCACTCGATCTCTTCCTTAGGATTTGTATTTTTTTATCAATGTTCACCATTGATCAGCTTCACCCTTAATATAATAAGTAGCCATAAGAACTTTATCTTGTTCATAAAATTGAATTATGGGGAAGATCTTCTCAATGGAGTTGAATCATTATTCGACAGTTGAGGGATCAGATGCTCCCTTGAATATAGGAGGACTTTTTTATGAATCTTTCGATTCAAACTTGTTCTATCTTAGGGGGTTGGATGTCTCTCAAGATCTCAGTTTTTATTCCAAACATGAGTTAATTTATAGAGTATTGTGTAAAAGTATTCAATTCCCACTCCCATCAGATTGGGTATCTCATTAATGAAGTTATCACATTGATCTTCGCATCGGTTGATAGCCGAATTCCCCATATTACAATCCTTGGGCTAGAATAAATGTAAAAATTAGTGGTAAATATTATAAAATATAAAAAAATAAAGGGGAATCTAAGTTTGAATATGAATAACTTATAAAATACATTTATCTTCTTACCTTATGAATTTATATGATTCGATCTCAGTAAGCCATGATCTAATTTCTATCATATATTCTTAGGGAAAATTGTTTTGTTCAAAAAATAATGTTTCATACTAAGATTATTAATTTAACAAAGAATATATACTAGGATTTTCAAACCAATAGTTATGTAAGGCCCATTGTTGTGCACCAGTTCCCGTTTTATTCTTGTTCAATGAAGTGTTTTCAGGTTTAACCCCTATATAAATCTATGTCGGAGAAACCTCTATGTGTTCGTATCTATAGAGAGATTTATTATCATGATAAACCAATTAGTCTATAATCAAACAAATATAGGGATTATTTTCCGATACATAGTCTTATCCCTAAGGCTTCCAATAGATATTTCTAATACTAATCCCAAAAATATCAATACCTATCCTCTGATACAAACTACAACCCTACTCTTTATCTCATATTTAAACATGATTTATTACATAAATATTCACTTAATAAAACTCATAGGATAAAGGGATCCAGTGTATTTTGGGATTTAGAATATTACATTACTACTTAAAAAATAAATACACATCTTTATTGCCTGAAAATTATTTTTTATTAAAGAAAACACTTTTGTGCGAATAGTGAGAAACCATAGGGTCCAGCAAAACACCCAAACAACCCCGAACAAAAAACGGAATGAAACAGGATCAACCTAATTCAAGAAAAAAAACCACCATCCCTATGCGGGGCACTCGGCGATCCTATGAAAGCATGGTCCCTCCCGATGTTGCCATCCCTCCAAATCAGCCATATCCCAAATGGCCTGCAATGGTGATCGCAGAGTGCTCTAGCCCAATGAAGATGTCCAGACTGCACTTCCCAAATCAGTCTGAGGGTGAGGCCTCATAAGAAAAGTAAAATTTACCAAAACATATCCTTAGCCTATTATTTCCTCCCTCCCTATAAAGTTTCCAATTCATTATCCATACCTTAGCATCAGGATCTTCTCCAATAACGTCTTCCAAACGGTCCTCCATTTTGTCCCATGTTTGGATATATTCTTCTTTTCTGATTTTCCAATAATTGAATCCTATCATTAAGATCAAATCTTGTTTTTCAATCCACTTAGCCTGCTCGTTTTTGACCTCCACTCTTACAGCTCTTCCCATCATATCAGCCTCTTCTTGTGGAATGTCAATATATAGAAATTCTTTTACCATGTCCTCCTCATAACAAAGGATAGGTTCTTTTATGTTATTTACCTTTTCAGTGGATCTTCCCATTTCATTAATTTTATCCATGATTAAAACCTGAGAATCCTCCTTCACCACGTTGATCAATAACACTAGAAACTTCTTCGCAGATCGGGTCTCCAAAGGTGGGGAAGCGAGGAGTAATCCTTCTTCCCCTTATTCTTTTTAAGACTCCTGTTGTTATTTGGAATTGGTACCTCTTCAGCCAAATTATCTAGTTCACCTAGGTTGGATTCCACCAATCCAACCTCACCACCACCAAGCTGCCTAACAATCAGTTCAGGAACAGAATCACTATGTGGCAGAATAGAAAGATTGTTTTCATTATTTTGATGGTAAGGGGTATGCTCCTCTGCCACCTCATGAGCCTCTATAATATCTGTACTTTCCAATACAGCAATCCGATTTGTGGAACATGGTATAAGATCATCAACCCTTACCTTCAAAGAATTGGTTGAAGTGTTCTGAACTGGAATCATAGGCTCGCCAGAGTCGTGCTGGTGCTCAAGTCCCCTACCCATAAACTTAGGATTATAGATCCCATCTGTGTCCATGCCATGATTAATTATAGAAGCATCGTGACTTAGAACTTTAGAGTTACCATTATCCCACTGGCACGGCTCAGAAACATCTGAAGGAGTAGCCACAACATCTTCAGACATGGGTTCCTTCCTCCTGACCTCATCCAATCCTACCTGCAATCCCAAATCTGGGCACAATATTCCAGATTTCGGCCTCATTTCTTCCAGAACAACAGTTGGTATAGGTGCATCAACCTCCCTTGAAGACACCCCCGACACCAATGAGATATTTTCACCAATTGGGTTAGAAGGATCCTGACAGTCCTGAGACAGGCCCGCGGATGGGGTCTGGGCACTACTTTTCCCAGCATTAAGAATGGCCAAAATTCCAATAAAAGAATTAGGTAAACCCCTATCCTAAAAATACATACCATGATACTAAACATTACCCAATTAATTGGAGTGATATCAGTGTTCACCATTCATAAACATTTCAATATCATGATTATGTGGGCCATAAAGATCATATAACATGGATTCTTTCAACATCATAATTTATTAAATGATAAAATAATATCGAATACATACATGTAAGTGCCAAATAAATAAGTATGTGTTCATTAATGTGAGTATCCTTGATAGATAAATGGGTATGGTATTCACTAAATTATGATTTTGGAATGGAAAATTGTGGTTTAATTTCCATAGCAAAATGGCGTCATGTGGCAATTCATAAATTGGGAAGATGAAAGAGAAATGAGTTTCTCCTCATTTATAAATGAAATTGATAGTTAGGGGATTATTTAACATAATATCCCAATATGTTAAATGTAATTTAAGATGCATAATAAAAATAATGTTCTTCAAATAGAAATGATAAGAGTGAAATCCCTTACAGAATTTCAGTATTGAAACGGCGTAGGTAAGGGTATAAATGGGGGAGGTTAAATGATCCCTAATTGAAATAACATCAAAGGGATAGTATGTGATGGATTATAAAAGGATGAAAATATATCCTATTGAAATTAAGAAGACTAATTTCAAACAATGTTCTAGAAGTTAATGGAAGGGAGAAAGGTGGGATCCCTTAATTGGGATCTTAGGGGAACATTGGGAGGACTCTCGGTAGTAGGGGTAGAGTGTGGTTGATCTTTAATGAGATTTAGTGAATAGTAATGGGTGCTTGGGTGGTTTTTTTTACTGAAACTGGGGGAATTATTTATTACTTTGGTTTCAGAACCAACACATTAACATATTCCAAACCAAAAGTAATACAATGATTTTTCCCATGGTTTAAAAAAAGGTGAGTGATATAAATTATTTTAAAAGGAAAAGGGTTGAATATATTAAAATATTTCTCTTTCATATGTGGACTGGAGTCACACTTTTGAGGATATGATTTTAAAATCATAAAATTTTTTATATGTCTTGGAGGATTCACTATGGCTTTATAAAATAAATCATATAAATCTAGAATTAAATTATATTCAAGGAAAAAATAAATTTTCTTGAAGATATGTTTTATGGTATTTTATTATATCACTATTGGGTCATTATGAAGTTATAAAACACATTACATTTTCATATAGTATTAAATTTTTACAAAAAAAATCAACTATATTAGAAAATTATTGAAATTTATCATTGGATAATCTTGATGTCTTGAATTAAAAAGTAATTTTTGTCTTATCTAAATAATTTTTTCAATATTTTAATTTTCAATTTTAAAATAAAAACTCAAATTTATTAGATATTAAAGGGTATTGACCAAAACTAATTTCAAACTATTATAAAAATTACAATTGGTTCATAAAAATTTTACTAACATTTATAAATAATAATTTTAATTTAATAATAATATTTAACTAAATTATTATTTAATTCAAAAATCTTTTAATTCATCAAAATAGATTTCATAATTGAATTTCAATATTTACCAAAAATACTATTTTTCCGTTAAAAAAGTTTTACAATGTAACAATAATAAAATGAATTTATATTCATTATTATATAGAAAAATAATTTAAATAATCATAATACTAGGGTCTTGTTACATATCCATTTATTACACCAGCATATTCCCTAAGATTAAGGTATGTGATGTCAGGGCTTTCATGGGGTTGTTCGATGAACATTGTTTGGGCTGTGATCTCGATGATCTTTAACATCTCTTGTAAATGGTTTAACTCATGCTTAATTTTTTTGATCTCAACATGGTTTTGGTCTAGTTCAAAGCCTAGATATACCATATCCCTTGAAATCTATATTAAATGGACTTCATAGGGTATGGTCCTACTAGTTGAAGCCATCACATCCTATGTCTGTGTCAAAAGGATTTGTTAAAATTCTATATTTATACTAGTCTTTTGATCACTGATCAATGTCTCTATTGTCAAGGGTATGTATACATAACAGTTATATTAATCCAATAAAACAAAATTTTTTCATGTGTTTCCTATATCCATAATTAAATTAATTAAAATAAAGTGAATTTTATTCATAATGGTTTTGATTGTTACAGTATGACAATAATATTTTATCTTGTGAAGAAGAATTATATTTCATATAAGTTAAGGATTTGTTTTATCTTATGAAGATACACTACAAATCACCATAAAATAACAGTGTTCTCAGAAGTTAATCATAAGAAGAATAAGCCATATTATATATTTTAATTATTATATTTCTATCATTCATATAATATCATGATATGTCAATTCATGCTTATAATCATGTTAAAACTGAGTTATTTAAATATGGAAATTCCAATTTGTAGAAGATGCCAATTTTTTAAATAGACATATACATGAAGAATAATATTTATAACATTCTCACTATAGTATATTACTTTATATTTGGAAAAAAATCCCATAAAAGGGGTATTATAAAAAATGTATAAAAGTATATGGCATTCGGGCCATTTGTGTATATTTGGAAAAGAAGGACATGTGCCATTAAAAACAAATCTTATCAACTTGTCGAAAGATTATTCACACAATAATTATGATTGTCAATTGTACTAAAGTTCAGATTCAAATGATAGGATAAAAATATAATAATTTGATGCTTCATGAATAGATATCGATGAATCATTCTGAAAAAAAGAAAACCTAAATTTGTGTGCATAAGAAATATATGATATGAAATGTTCTTCACACATAATTTGATAATAAATAAAATGATTCTATTTTACAATAATTTTCTTGAAAGATATTTTGTTTCAATCAATTAAATAACTATCTAAAATAAGAATATTATAATTTTCTATATATTTATCTTAAACTATTGTCAATTATTACTTAAAATTTTGTTTTGTATCATTATTTTAAACATTACTTATTCTTATTACATTCTACAGTATTTATGGTTTTGTGTTTTAATAAAGTGATGAATTATTGTAAAGGGAGATCCTAGTTCAAATCTCATTGAAAATTATATAACATAATATCTCCTTTTAATCAACAATGAGCCCTTTAGAAAATGATAGACATAGTAAAAATCACCAAACACATGGCGAAAAGTGTTGGTGGAGTGGACTATGGGATTTCTATACCCCAGAAAACTATAAATATCCTACATTCAATTTTTTTTCTCTTATCTTTAATTATTTCCATTCTATGATTTTTTTAGGGAATGTATTGGATCATACAACCCATGATGTGGGTGTTTTAAAATAAAATACAATATTTAATATATGAATTAACCCTCCCCCACTCTTGTGTTTTCGATTATCTTTATATTGGGAAAAAACTAGGCATCTTCCAAAAGGGAGGCCTATGTCGACCTGTATTCAAAATGAGATAGGTAGGCCCAGTGAACGGCCACCTTTAGATAGGTTCATATTATAAATCAATGAATAAAAAAATAGACATGTTATCCTATATGTATAGTACATTCATCTTGTAGCTAAAATGATTAATTTACATTGCCAATTTCTGTAAAAAAAATTAGTTTAAATTATTTTTTAAATTATAATCATTTAATGTCATGAGGTAAACATGACAATATTATTTGACCAATAAAACTATAATGATATATAATTTTATGAAATTAAATCATAAAAGAAATTTAATAGAAAATCCATGTTAGAAATAATATAATTCTTTTTTATGAAATCCCCATTCGAAATGTAAATAATCTTTTGTACCAAATCATAAAATGAAGTATGAGTTAAATAGTTGATTCTATTTGTAATGAATGATTTCCTAAAATTGGTAAATATTCCTAAAATTGAAAATAATATTTATTTTTATACACTAATATAATTTCTTAATGGTTCATAGAACGGTACGGTAGCATTTGAGGCTTGTTTGAAGGACAGAGCTCTATTTTTTATCAAAATATGTAAAGGCACATTGATGGAACATGGTTAGTACAAAAAATGTTACTGAACCATTCAAACTACAAATAATGGTTCATGGTTAGTATAACTATATGAGGTAGGATACATGGTAGTGAAAAAATATAATAAATTGGTGTTATGTTGATCAGGGTCGGTGCTCAATTTGTTTAACTATGTGACTAACCATGAGATATGGTAGAGGTGTTATATAGCGAGCATGAAGCGGTTGTGCATGGTTTTTCAAAATGTGCACTAGGCCTTGAGTTTGGTTGTTCCCCTTAGATAGTGGTGGTTCATAGATTGTTCAACCATGTGGCTAAACTGTGTATCCTTTAAAAAAGATAGAAAATATTGATTCTCCTTTAATTCCTTTAACTTTCCTTTCTCTAATTTTCTCCCCCATTTTCACAAACACCATCACATTAAGATATTTCATTCTCCATCAAGATAGGGTTTTATTAGCCTCCGATATAAAACATATATTTACAGTTTCTCCTATCTTGACTGAATAGATAGTGGTAAGACTACGAATCCCCTAACTTATTATTACCATTCTATTCTCTATGGGGAATTCCAAATCCATGCGAGCTAGTATACGATATTTTTAGGTTATCTCTCTCTTTTTATGATTTCATCCAATTTATATTGGATTATAGGATAATACTGGTGTAAGATTCATCTACCAAGTTAAGGTATATTGTCTCATAAATTCCCATAAACATTTGGGTGTTTATATTATGTCGTTGTTGTGCCACATGCTGAACATTAAGGTCATTGCACTTAATCTCGATAATACCATAAATTAATTGTCTAAACATCAATATGGATATGATAGGACACCAATATACTAGTTTTTGAATCAAAAACCTCATCCCCAACCAGCCATTGTTTAGGATCGATTATATGCCTTAATGACGTGTGTCTCCCTAGTGACCAATAAAACAATTTGGTGTGTTTGGATTAGCATTATCCATTTTAATGATTTAATTTTATCTAATGAAATGTTGTAGTGGATTGAATTATAAATATCATACCCATTTCATTACATAACAATTATTTGTATTAATTGATTAATTGAATTGAATAATAGATAGAGTGATACTCTTTATCCATAAATGTATATTACATGGATGTGATTGAATCATTATTGAATTCTATAATAGACACAGTATTTCTTACTCATTCTTAAAATTAGTCAAAGGACTTTCATATCATTCAGTAGAAATTTATGGATAGGATGTTCTTTATTTTAAATTACAATTAATCAAAATTATGTTCTATATTATTTATTTGGAATTACTAGACATGGCATTCTTTAATGATTATTAATAAATAAAGGACACGAAGTTCTATACTATGTAATTGTAACTAATGGACATGACATTCCATGTTTCCTATATGTAATCGAAGAACATGGTGTTCCCTTTTGAAAATTCCTAATTGAAATACAAGACACCCTATATTTTTTGTAAAATAAAAAATATTTATAGACATTTTGGATTAGTCTGAAATAGAAAGTATCAAATAGGTGTCTTGTGAAAAACCTGAGCTAACATAGGTTTAATTTAGTTTATTTACTTTTTTAAAAATTCATAACTTTCACATGTATTCATCATATATCAATATATTGGATAGTGTAATAAAATGTTGGTGGTGGCATATGATGTTTTAAACATTCCATTTTCATCCCACATATTTGTACCTGGAAAAAATTAATGGATTTTGGTTGGGATAAATAAAAGTACCCTACTATGGTACATGAAACACTATACTAGGATGCAGTACTAGATTATAGGATTGAGTTTGTTCTCATGATGTTATTGGGGATTTAATTTTCCCTTTCTATTTATTCTCAACTACATGTATTGTGTATTATTGTTACCATGTTATCATTTCATTCTAATTTTAGTATAACATCAAGAAATTGTTTTGTATATCATAGGTGGTGTGGATATTCTTGTGGTCCATTTTGGTTTTTTTATTATATATGGATTGTTTTCATTATAAGGTTCCTATTTTAACTATTTATTCACTTATTATAACATTGTGCTTCTAATCTTATAAAAAAAATTATATCACCCAAAAATACCATTATATACCATCTCTACTAGATGACTACCTATGGGGTATAGGGAGACACACATTAAGGCCACGAGAAAAACAAGTTTTATTTATATAAGATTGAACTAGTTCTGAGATGTTAAAAAGTTATATCAGAGTACTCTATTTCCTTTTGTCTTATTGATTTGGGTTGGTAAATTGGAGAATATGAATGGGATAGAATTTGGTAATGAGTATTTTTATGGGAGTAGAAAACCTTAGTATAAGTGAATAACCAAGTTTCATGTAATTGGACTTGTTGTTCTAATTTCATTGGTGGGTGATTAAAATGTTTTTTGAAATTTATTGTCATCAATGTTTTGGATTCTCTTTTTCCCCTAGCCTAGTGGGAAAAGGAAGTGTTAATCATTAATCATTATAGGAACCTGAGGATACCAGTCATCCATTTTCTATGTCGTCTTTATTTTCATGTGAACAATTCGTAATTCATTTTATTTGTGGATTTATTGGGATTGAAAAATCAGAATAATTTTTATTATTGGGAAAAAGGAAATAATTTGTTGTAAAAGTATCTTCCTAAAACAAAACAAATGTTTCCTATATAGCATAATTGTAGAACCATAATCGACCAATTATCACATGATTGATCTATGTAAATGTGATTACATGGACTGAAATGTTATTCGATTTTGATTATAAAAATGTATATTATAATTTATATAGACTCTACCTCTATAAATTGGGAATAGTGATCGCTTAATAAAATAAAATTATACAGATTGATACATCATGATAATGGATGTAAGGGTCATGTTGTAGTTACATGAAGCTCCAACTATAACATATAAAGTGTATTCCTTTGTAACAATAGAATGGTAACAAATCTAACTAGACCATGATATATATATATATAAACAAACAATATAATCCTGAAATGGTGAAACGAACTATATACTATATAATTGGGATGTCTATTAGAACATTAAAATTATTTTTCTGATATAAAAATCGATTAACACTCCATAAATTATAACCCTTGATATGATACGTGATCTTGGAACCAAACCTGGCCATAGTAGTTATTAGTTTGGGTGAATCATGTATGGGGTAGAATTTTATATATACTTTTCCTTTTATTAGGGATCTATTCTATTATAAAATATCATTTTGAGGAATGTGTTTGAAATTTTTACAAATATGTCATAATGATGGAATAATTTTGAGTACTAAGAAGTTTTCATTGACCGTACTCTAAAGATGGTGGTACTAGAGCCAACAATATTAACTTAGGTAGTTCCACATGCAGAACCTCATAATATTAAAAATTTGGGAACTGATGATATGTTTTGGGAGGGATTCATGTGGCGAGTGTATTCTATATTGGTAGATTCATGACCTACCCATTATATGGTGGAGTTGACTAGGGAGTTCCAATAGTAGAACCCACCTCTTTTTGAGGGTAAGGACGATCCTATGAAGTTGATTCATGGTTAGATTCCATGATATCTATCTTCAATAATTTTGATATATCTCCACGAGGAGTGTGAATATCACTAAAAACATTCTATGTGGATCATCAAGGATGTGGTGGGATGTTTTAATTCAAGAATATCTACATCATGTAATGGTCAAGAGGGATTTCAGGACTACTATCTATAAATACTTCTATTCCACGACATTGAGAGTTGAGAGGGTTAGGTAATTGATTCACTCATAGTAGGGAACTATATTCATTAGGCACTATTCATGCCTCCATTCTGAGATCTACTACATTACGTCAATTCTTATGGGTGACAAGATTTCTAGGGATAGGAGATATGAGGATTGACTCATGTATGAAATCTGATTATAGGTAAATGTATTCTCATTGAGTATTATGTCTGGAATAGTGAACCAAGACCTCATTACAGGGAAACATATATGGTAGGATAAAGGAATGGGCTAGTGTGGTTCATCTAAAAGACTGAATAGTTCATTGACCATTTTTAGGAAGAATAACCATGAAGGTTCTCATTAGGGTGGTGCCGATCGAACTGTCTGCACCAGCAGCAATGTTTTATATCATTAGTGTAAAATGTCATGTCAAATGGATCCTCTATGTGACAAAGACACCATAGTGTGTCGATGACGTGGTAATATGGGGAATATTAAGAAGTTTTGTAGTATCATCCCATATTAACCAAGTGGGAGGATATCCTTACCAGCTTTTCCATTAATAGAAAGATCTATATCACCTATCTAGGAAGAATTTCATAATACTACATGTTGTTCAAGATGAGAATATGGTCTTGTCTGAGGGATATTGAAATAGGACATAGAGTTATAAAATATAAAACCAACCAAAGATAGTCAGGTTGTATCTCTAGGCCATGGATCTGGCCATAGAGATGTATAATGTAACACCGCGAGATTTTATGAAAAATATTATTTTAATTTAATTGATGTCTTCTATTATACAGCACACCATTTTTAGCTTGTACTATATGCAACATTGTATTAGCTTGCAGTATACGCAACACTATTCTTAGATTGTGTTACACACAATTTCAAGTTCTTTTGATAATAGTCATTCTACGCAACATTGAGTATATATATATATATATATTCAATGTATAAATGAAAAAATGGTTGGATTTTGTTATAACAAAACAACAAAGGAGTCTTTCACTATACACAACCCTTACTTGCCTTGAATTACATGCAATCACGACCTTCTTCGATAGCGTGTGTTGTATGCAATACCAGGGTTTACTAAAACAATTATATATTATTATAATATTATTATAAACTAGCCGTTATGAATAATATTAACTAAATTTTGAATTTTATAACCTTATTATTCATCTTAAACATTTTCTAGAACATGGTATAAGAACAAAATAAAATGTTTGGGTAAAATATGTATTTCTAAAAAAATGATGTTTCGTCGCCTTTTGATGGTGCACCAACATTAAATCCAGTTGTTGACATGTTTATAAGTTCAATTTGACAAAATAAAATTCTTCTTTTGAATCAGGATATAAAAATTTACATTGGACAATGTATTGATATTTTTCTGATAACTTTCATATTTTAATGAATAGTAAAATCACGCTATATTTTAATTAAAAACAACTTTTTTCATCATAATAATTTATATGGTTAAATTATAATATTGAATGGTTTTAAAGTATAAATAGAATATATTTTTACCATTTAATATAATGTATGTCATTAGCATTGATTTTACATTGAATTCGGAGGTTAAATCAATTCAATCTTTTGTAATGTTTTAAACAAAAACCCGTTTTCATTTGACAACAAGATTAATTTTAATTTAATTTCTGCAACTTCGTTGTATTAAATTTGAAAAAATGGATTCCATATTTGGAATCAGTGGGTCCAAATTTTTGTAATACGCTAATTTTTGTTTTTGGAAATTATTAATAATAACTACAGTAAATTTTATTTACCATAGTTAAAGGTAAATCGGGTAATTAAGGGTACATATAATATTATAAAATTACCCTAACACATTCCAAAATTCTATTGGATGCTAAAAGTAAACCCATATCAACAAAGGGTCGGATTATATTCATTTTATGGACTTTTGACCATGAAAATAATTTATTTATTATTAAAACCAAAGAAAGTGACAACATGTCACTCTCTTAAATATTATAAGTATAATAATTTTAATTTAGTGATAAACATCATAAAACATAAGACATGAATATTATCCATAAATCTAATAAAATTATCTACATAATGATAATTTATTTAGAATTTTTAGTGATTAAATAATTGTCATTAATGGTGATACATTAATGATGGAGAAATTATTTATTAAGTAAAAAATCAGTAATATAGTTTTTATTGAAATAATAATATATATTAAAAGACCCAAAAACCTGACCAAAACATATTGTTATTGTATATATACACCATAATAATCCAATGACCTAATATATAACCGTTTGGAGTCTTATAAAAGTTATTATGACACTTATATTATTATATTTTATATGATGCCAAAGTTGTCACCTTAATAATTTAATAAATATAACAATTTAAATATTGTGATTTTAAGATTAAAAATTAGAGTAAAAGTATTATTGGGAACGTTAATAGATTTATCTTCATCATATGATTTTAGTTTTAATTTTTATGAAACAAATAGGTATATTAAATAATTGTACAAAAATGTTGTAGTAATTATTTTATTAAGAGATAAACCAAATAAATGGATTTAAAAATAATAAAATAAATATTATATGAACTATTTAATGTGATCCACTAATTTTCTAGATACATATGACCTTTTATAAATATAGTAAATCTTTTAGTTCGAACATATAATCTGTATATATTTTATTTAAATTCAAATAAATGAATAGTGTCAAAATTGACAGTATTTTTATTTTAAAAAAATAATATATTATAAAATTGTTTAAAAATCACAAAAATATTTAAAAATTATATATTTTAATTTATATGGTATAAAATGTTATAAAGTATCCAATTATTGACAATTAAAAACAAATATGTAATTATTTGTTATAATTTAAAATTTTGAATTTTATTACCACAAATAAAATTAAATTGATTAAATAAGGATAAATCAAGTTGATAATGTTTAAAATAAATTCCTAACATGTCTAAATTTGATTGGATGATGATATTACAACCCTATATCATTTAATATTCGGATATGAGTCATTTTTGGAGGATTTTAGGTGGGGTTAGATTTATTATAAATTAATATTTTTATGATTTCCAAAGGTGCCCCTCTCCTCCCTTATAAAAAGGAACCTCCTACCTCTCTTCCTCACACCAATTTGAGCCTTTATGCTCGGCCAAAACCTGCCCATTTACCTTCTCAACTTCCCTATAAACATTCTAGAGGTCCTTGTCTTCTTCAAAGACCAATTTTTTTACCCTAAGATGAGGATTCAAAGAGGCGTGTCAAAGAAGAGGTAATATCCGTTACCGATTCTTTCAATTTTCATTCTTCTTCAACTTCTTCTTCTTTAGTTGATTCATTATGAAGTAATAACATAAGTATCACTCATATAATTATATGTTATTATAAGTATGAAACAACCATATTTCACTATCAATCCATCCAATGGAAAACGAAATCACTGTGCGTGCGTACGTACGGAATACCGTTTCCACGCCGTGGTGTAATCTATTTTCCAACACCACCTTATTTGGATGTGTATAAGGGTGAAAGTAATGAATATATATGATTATTGTAAAGTGATATTGATTCTGTAATTTTATACATAAACTTTAATACAATTCCAGGATCTTGGGAATGATACCATCGCTCGTGCGTACGTACGAACTACCGTCTCCATGACGCGATGAGATTCACTCGCCATGTTAAACATTCAAGAATGATTATAAAGTATATACAATAAGTAATAATGAAATATATGACATAATAATTCTACTGGATTTATTTATATATATATATTTATTTCATCAACTTAATTCCATTCAATTCAATAAGGAAACGAAAACATCGTTCATGCGTACGTACGGCCTACCGTCTCCATGAACGGTGTATTTCTTTCCATTTATCAATCCATTATATATATGTACATTCTGAATATATATTATATATAAATCATGTTTTATATTGTGGATTTAATTAATCATTATCTATGTAATCATATGAATAATTACAAGTTAAAACACGAATGACAAATGAGATCATTTTACCCAAAACTCTACTTTAACATGAATTTACAAAAGAACGGGTAATATAAAGTCATATGTGAACCATATATGATATAATAACAATGAATCTGATTCTGTAATAAGTTGATGACATTATTTAAATCATTATACAGGATGTTTGGATACGTACGAAGCATATCGAACCTAAGGTAAAGGATAATTTTGCAAATCTCATTTTTATCCGAGATTGCGAATTCGTAAGTATTTACTGGGGTAATTTATATCATCCAAGTACATGTTTTATAAAAGTGTTTTCATGTATGTTTAATGTCATTTTTACCCATTTTTATCTTTTACTACATGGTACGTAAGGAATCTTTCTTTTTTTTACGTTACGAGGTACTTTTTTAACTTTTCCTACAAAAGTACGAGGAGAATGTTATTTTTAACTTATACGGTGTGAATGGAATTTTATGGTTTCATAACGCCTCATTTCCATGAAGCTTACTCTACATGATTTTATGACTATTTTCAACAATATATTTTTATTTTAAAAGTGTGTCATTTTTTGAAAAGAAAATGATTTTGAAGAAGAAAGGATATTTTCCTCAAGAATTCATTTCAAATGTTTTATCAAAACCATTTTCCATCTAAGATGACATTATTTGATATGTATATGTTTCAAGTTTAATGTCTCTATGATTTACATGGTTTAATTTTCTTATTATGAAATGTCAATTTGTTTTATATGGATTATGAAATGATGGGATGATGTTTATGAAACCCATTTTATTCTTTGAGTTATGATGAATGTTTTATGTTTATTTTGTGGCACAAGTAAGAATGATTTCATTATGAGATGGGTGGGACCTATATCTCCCTCAAATGCATTGGGTAAAGATTTTATATCTCATGAGATAGACATGGCTGGAACGGTAAGTTAATCTGGTTCAGTATTACAGGACTGGAACGAGGAGTGAACTCGATTCATAAAGGGACTTTGTCCACTAAGATTGTATTGGCAGCAATGCCTTGGATACTATGAAAATCATTAGATGTGCGTAATGGATGCCACAATTAAATGTTTTATTCCCATGTTATGTTATAATGATTTATGTTCCATTATGATCTATGCCTTATGTTCTTCCATGTTTTATGTCATTGCTCACGATTTTGATGTTTAAACATTATGTTCATGTTTTTTAAGTTCAAATGTATATGGTATGTTTTATTTTATCCGTGCTTACCATTACTGAGAATTTGAGCTCACCCATTTTATGTTTTATTTTTCCCCAGGATTAAAATAAATGTCTTAGTTAAGGAAACAAAAAGTGGAAGATCTTTATGGGAGATGTTGAAGATCTTTCACCACGATTAGAAGATTACGTTCCAAGTTTCCAAAGACTCGAAACTATTACGGTCTTTGTGTGTCTGTTTTTGTTATGTATTATGTATTCCGCCAAATTAACGTAATGTCCATGTACGTCAATCTTAGGGTCTCTACATATAGTATATGAGAACCAAGGAGAAATGTGTTATCAAATCTTCAGTGTGATGTAAGGGTTTAGTAACCTCTTATTGAGTGTATTCTTTATTTGATATAGGTTCTTCATATTATTTTATATATTTTAAAATTATGGAATATATTTTCCTAGAAATTAAGTATTTATTTGGAGTGATGACTCTTAATACATCATTGTGAATGAGATAAATTTTTTTACACCGAGGTAAGTAATTAACCATTTAGATAAAAAGTTATTTATTTATATGTAACCACTTTATCCATGATATGAAATTATTTTAAATCATTATCAAGATAATCTAGATAGAAACTTATTATCTTCATGTTGATTTTTATCACTTAGTGGTGTATCTCACATCACATGAGTGTTGTATTTATATTCATTGGGGATAATGTGATGGTTGTGAAAGTTGATCTAGACCTAAGCAACATGGTTCGGTGGATGTAACAAACTAGATTTCAGATATTTTCCTATGTGATTAAAAAACATTACCAAAACATTTCCCTCCAATATAGGATTATTTCAAGGATATTTTCCATAATGATTTTTTAGGTTAACCCCTAAGATAGAGGAGGGTATAATTATTTAACTAGTTCCATAATAAGTACCAGTGTCTATTAAGCCTTACAGTATGGCTCCAACTGAGCTTCAGGAATGCAAGAGAAAGATATAAGACCTTGAGCCTAATGATTTTATATATCACATTACTTATCCATTGGATTAACCCATCCATTTACTAAGAAAGAGGATGGAAGCGTTATGATAAATTTGGATTATCAGAAACTAAACTATATTACACTTAGGAATCAATATCCATTACCCTGAATAGATGAAATTTCAGACAATATCCAGGGATCTAGAGTTTTCATGAATATTTATAAAAGGATTCAGTATTGTTAGGTATGATTCACACCATCATATATACCATATACTAAAATACATAGTATATATGGATTGAATAAATTTTTTCTCATGTTTTTTAGTCTCATGAATGTGTTAGAAGTTTTTATGGCTATATTGAATCAGATTTTCCATCTGTACAATGATTTTTTTCATTTTTTTGGAAGACATCTTGGTGTACTCTCATACTTAATGTTATCATTCTAGAAACCTTTTAATCAAATTTAGAACAACTAGATATCATAGGTTGTATTCTAAGCTCAAAAAATCCCACATCAATAATGATTAATCTTACTTACTCGATCACTTTATCTGATAGAAATAAGTTTCTATTGACCCCAACAATGTGATAGTTATGGTTTCCTATGTGCATCCCAATAATGTCCTTCAAATTTAGTGTTTTTTGGGGAAATACATATACAATATGTGCCTCATTTAAGGATTTTAGTGCCTATAAGAATCTATTATAGGCTTGACCATGAATTCTATGAAATTTTTATGGTCTATTCTAAATGAGAAAGCCATTAATGAGTTTAATGGAAAGATAATTTTCAAGAACAAAACCAAATTTTCATCTAACCCAACACCTGACCCGGTCTGTGGCAGAGCCAGAACGACTTTCTCAATCCCCATGGGCAGGAAATTAGTGCCTATGTACTAGAAATAGACATTGGGAAATATTATACCCATTTATATGACTATAAACAACTGAAAAAAATAAACATCACATAAGTGATAAACATAATCAAATGTGGGAAAAAAAATTATTTAGAGTCAATGTTTTAAAACATTAACCAATACCAATAGTATCCTAGGAGATGGGGAATCATGAAAATGTAACCTAAACCTCCACATAACATGGGTGACATCACCCTAAATCCACCGCCACAAACATATTCAAGAAGTGGAACACTAGAAAACAGATCAACTATCACCACTACTGAACATATTTAATTTACCTGATCCATACACAACAAAGTCTACATACACACAGTGGTGTATATAGGGTGTGAGCCAAATACTTTTAAGATTACAACTAAAAGAAAAATATTCCATGCTATAACATTATAAGATAAATCAATATACATATTTATACAAAAACAATTGAAATTTTTCTGAGATGATAATTATAGAAAATATTTTATAATGAAAACATTTTTTAAGTAAACACATTTATGTAATAACATTTTCCCAAAATAAAATTTCATTGAAGATAAACATAGACATGATCCACAATATACCAATAGTTAGCACCACATCACATAATATTTATGTTACAAAGAGAAAGCCATGGAAAAACCATATAGCTAACTAGAACAAGTGGGACTCTAAGAATCCTATACCTCATTGATCGAAATCCTATAACTAAAGCCAAATGTGCCCTCATGCATAATACAATAAAGTAAATTAAATCCAATGATCTTGTGGGATTCATATCATATTCCAAATCCAATAGTGTTCCCATGCCCGATCCACTAGAGATGATTCAATCAAGAATTTTAGTGGTCTCTAATCATATCACAAGTTTTGTTAGTGTTGTAGTTTCATTCCATATAAAATATTCTGGGACTCAACCACTTCTTAATAAAATAGATTACTAGATTATTTTCCCCCATAAATACTTAGGATTATTTTTGTTTTCAAATTTCATTTCGCATATCACGTAGAATATAACTTTCACACACATTCAATGCATCATGAATACAAAAGAAAATCACTTCATTCACAGTCCATATTCATCCAACAATCTTATATCACTTGGAAACCACCATTTTATAGAAAAAAAATCCATTTTCAATTTATACACGCAAAAAAAACATTTGAAAAAATATTTATAACCATTTTCACAATTCATAAATATCATTTTAAAAAAAGAAGTGAACATGATATATCCCACCATTTCCATAGGCGAAACCCCTTTCAAATTCTACACATGCCCAAACAATTTTAAAACATGATTCAAAATGCTTTCCCAATTCACAATACACAATTAATGTTCCCAAAAAAGAATCTAACTTGAAAAAAATCCATATCTTTTGTAGTGTCAATCCTGGTAGAAGAATCCATGCCTCAACTAGTTCTGAATCAACGAGAAAACTTGTTCCATTCCTCCCACCAATATACCAAGGATTTCCATTGTGTTCAAATTCCATTTTACATATCAAATAAACCATCACTTTCACATAAACATTCTATAAATCATGAACAAACATGGAAATCACCACTTTTACAATGAATATTGATCAAACAATTGATGCTCACATGGAAACCACGATTTTTCCTAAAAAAATCCATTATCATTTCATACTAACACCAAAACCATTTGGAAACACATTTCACACGGCACGAAAAACTAATAAATCCAATTTAGGTAACACAAGAAGAAGCACACATTTGAAATCCATCCATGTTTTGTGGGTGAATCCTCTCTCAAATCCATACACATTCCAAAACCATTTTTCCAACATGCTTCATAATGATTTCCCAATTCACAATCAAAAATTAAGGTTCAAAACAAAGAATTAAACATGAAACAATTCCATTTATTTTTGAAAACCAACTTTCATTACATCATCACCTCAAGTTCCTTTTGAGACATAATTCTCACCTTTCACACAAGGAACAAAACACATTTGAGAATCACCACAATGAAGCACACATGAAAAATAATCACTTTCCTTTTGAAAATAATATTTCATTAGATATTAATATCAAAATATTTTGAAACCATAATTATGACCACACAAAAAAACCATAAAATACATTCATAACACTATGAAAGAAATCAAAAATCATCTAATTATGTAAAAGAATCAAACCACCGAACTCAAGATTGTTAAATTCTATAATCCAATGCGAAACCACAACCAAACCTCAAAAAGACCCTATATTGGAATGATCAAACAAAAACAATCAATATTTCACCCCACAACCCCTGATTTACCCCTTCATTGGTCAAACAAGCCATTGGAAAAGACAAATCCAAAGAGAGAGGGGGATAAAATCTAAAAGAAGGACGAAACCGTGAGAAAAGAGACATACATGATGATTCATTGATGTTTTAAGGAAAAATACACCCAAATATTGTTGCTTAAAGGCTCTAAGATGATTTGGAAGAAGATCCCATGGGTGAAAATATATTAGGTTTTGGATTATAATAGATTTAGGGTTAAATCAAAGGAAGGAAAATAGAGTAAATTCCAACATTTTATTGACCATGATAGGTCATAGTGATTTCCCAAATGATTTTCTAAACAATGAAAAAACTGTGAATCTCTCACCATCTAAAAGTACCATGTCGCATAGTTATCCCACCTAGTTATCAAAATTGTTTGGAAACCATGTGGCCACTGCTTTCCAGGGGGAAACTGGCCTCATGGTTACCTGGAGAAGGGCACACGATTTTCTCTAACTTTGAGCCAACCATATACAACCTCCTAACAAACCCAAAAATATCCCGTTTTCACCAAAAAATCCCAGTAAAAAAATAAAAAACAATGGATCAAAAATAAACAAAGGAATAACTCAAAATAAAAAATCATTGATGTGACAATTCTCCGCACAATAAAAACATTCAACCCTATGAAATACAATCCAAGGTTTGACAAAAAAACAATAATGATTATTGAATATAATCCCAATTATTTCGCTATCATGTCTTATGCACATCCCAAACATGCTACCAAAGAACTAGGACCAATGGTATAGACTTCCAACAAAGCACATTCTTTATGAATCCACATACGGAACAGTCTATTTAAGCACATAAAAATCATTCTCTAACTCCGACTCCACCCAATATAGCACTTGGGATGGATCAAGATTGTACTTTTCATCTGAGTTCTAAGGGGCATGTCATGGATTGACGTCAATAGGGAATGAAAATATTACACGTACTCCAAATTATCGAATCACTCTTTAATCTTAAAAGGTTGGACATGGCTCAAAATTACCTTCCGTTGATTACCGAAATTACAAGGTCCAATGAGTGGGGACACTCTCAAAAAAACCTAGTCACCCATAGATAATTCAAATTCTTAGTGTCTCTAATAAAAATAAAACACAAAGTAGATCTATTTCATAAAGAAATTATGCATGATCAACACAACATTATCAAATGTTTCTTGCACAAGGATTAGTCCCAACAAAAAGGTCTCTCCCACCTCAGCCCAACACAACGGAGACTGAAAAGGCTAATCATAATGTGACTTAGAAAGAACAATTTTAATCAATTATTGGTCGATTTTATTATAAAAAACTATACCAATCCCAAATGGTTATAGTATGAGTCTCCAACATCTAACACACTTGGAGAATACCATTCAAGATCTAATTTTCTTTCTCCATCTAACCATCCATCTGAGAGTGGTATTCCATACTCAACATAACCTATAACTCCATCACCTTTTTAAGGTCTTACCAAAATCAGGAGGTAAAATGGGGGGTCCCTATTTGAAAATATTGTTGATGAAACACCATGAAGCCTCTCTATCTCCAAAATGTAAAACCAACCCAACTCATCCACTTTTGTTGAATCCTTGATCGAAATTATATGGGGTTATTTGGTAAGAAGGTCCATCACTAACCATAATATATAATATCCTTGAGGTGTATGATGTATGCCATAAATAAAATCCATGGGGATAAAATCCCACATTAAGGGAGGATTGGATAGTGGTTGATGAAAACTAAGGTTATTTTGGTTCTTTTTAGCCTGTTGAGAAGTATTAAAAAGCAGTAAACATTCTTCTACATTCTTCCTCGTACCTAGCTACCAAAACAACCTACGCACATCATAAAATATCTTGATAGTACAATGAATAATGGGATACTAATTTTGGTGACTATCTTGCATCACCAGCTTCCGCAATAACAATAGCATCATGAAGTGACCTCTAATTCACAAAGAACCCTCTTGAGATAATGATCCATCACAAGAAACATCCCCACAATTTATAAAATTCATATAACAATAGAATTTCGCATCACTAGGATGCTCTTTCAAAATCAACTCTATAATTTATGGTGTAAGAGAAAACTATCCAAGAACACACCTCCCCTATGGTCCGTGGATTCCATATGCATCTGAGAGAAAATTCCAATCTTGTTCCACTCATCAATATACTCCTTAAATGCTTGGAGTGACACATTACAATGAATGGTGTCAGTAACCATATTTCATTTCGTGGTGTCTAGACGATATTGAAGATGAACCCTTGAAGGTACTCAACCCAATGATGTTGCCTAAAATTTATGTATTTTTGGGAAAATATTTATGCCCAGATCTTATGATCTAAATAAAAAAAATTATCCCCCAAAATATATTGGTATCATGTCTTCATGGAATTCATTATGACTACTAGATCTAGGTCATGGGTTGGGTAAATCATTTCATGTGGTTGGAGATGGCACAAACTATACACCACCATGTGCTCATCCAACAACAACACCCACCCAATACCCATGCCTAAATAATTAAAATGGACTACTTATCAATTTCCATATTATAGAAACATTCAGACAAAGGATATGGTCAACCGCTGCTTAAGCTCTTCAAAGGACACTTGATAGTATGGGATCAATTCAAAATTCACCCTTTTTCAGGTAAGCACAATCATGGACGAAGAAAACTGAGTGAAATCCTAAAAAACTGAATATAAAACCATGACAAGACTAAAAAGAATTTGGAATAAAAAAATCATCTATTTTTTCTCAAGAAATCATAGAATTTATCTTCCTGAGGTCCACTAAAACCCATCATTCTGAGATTATATGACCCAAAAATTTTACCTCCTTAATCCAAAATGTTTACTTGGAAAGTTTTCATAGAGATGATGATTTCGAAGGTTTCCCAATATTGTAAGGTGTACTGTTACAATACATCATTGATATATGTGTTCTAATGATTCATCAAATCCCTACATTTATTCAAAATAGTCTCTTGAGTGTTTCAAATTTCATTCATCTTATGTTCTGTGTTAATGTATTTACCTTAATCTAGAATTTTTTCCTATGATGTTTAAGGAATATATTTAGTTACCCTTAAATAGAAATAACAATATATGAAATCATCTCTCGGTTTTTTACTATGTCACTCAAGAGAGACTACTAAAAAGAAATGAAAAAATTAATAGACATTATTAATTTGAATACTATTTATATCAATAAGAAGGTGAAGAACTGGAAATGATACGTAATTAATTCTCTATCTTACACTGAATAATTATCTTATAATACATTGAAGATTGTCATTCGATGTCATGCTTCTTTATCTAGCAAAATGTTATTTGATGATGAACGGTATTTTTATCTGATATCCTATGAAGATCCGGTATTGAAAAATATCATGATTATATTTAATAATCTCAAGATAATTCATTTAATACCTTTTGAGTACTTCAATAGAATATTTTCTATTTCACGAGAGATCAGACTGTACAAGACCTTCCATGAATATGAATATTTAGTGAATGAGAAAATATCTTACATTGCAATCGCAAAATTAAATTCCATACTTCGAAGGAATGAATAAATACTCATGTTATCCTATCTTATTAGGATTGAAACACATAACATGTTACCATTACAATTTTCCTTTACATAAGTTAAAAATACATATATAATGAATAGTTAGAAATAAAAAAGTGTGTTTGTGGAATGGTTAATGTGAAGATAAGGAAATAAGTTTGTACCTATCTAACATAATATATATGTACATATTGAAAATCAATTCATCAAGTGATAATATTATATATTCTATCATTTTCACTTAGTATCATCATGAAATATTTTTTGAAGTTTATCTTAACTCTAAAAGAATTTATATCTACTGTTAGTTTCTACTTAAAACTGTGTGATGTAATCATTTCTCAAACCATGTATCTCATTCTCCATTCTGTGCACTTGGTGTAAGACTATGTAAGACTGTGGATTGGTATTGTAATGTTAGATCATGTTTGATGTCTCTTGGACCTTTGTATTATGTGACATCTAGTTGTACGTATTTGGGATCACACCGTAAATGTGTTGTTTAGTGAAAATCACCAATCTCAAGGAATATAGAATTGGTGGAGTGGACTGGGGGATTTATATTCACCAAACCACTACAAACCTCTATGTCCAATTTTAATTATGCCTCTTTTACACTTCCACTAAATTTACTCTTAAGGAATAAAGATGAATATACATAACAAAAAGAGGGTGGTTATGTTTTCTTGAAGAAATTTTTAAGAACTCAATCCACCACCCAACTCCTATTGAATTAATCAAGATAGAAAAAATTGTATTAGATGATAAGGTGAAAATCTATTCGTTATAGAAAATATTTTGTGCGTTTTTCAAAAAATAAATATCGTTATAATGTTACTTGTTTTCGTTGAGGTAAAATAGGAATTTTTCAAAATGTTTTTATTTGAAAAATCCTCAAATTTGTGAAATTAAGAAAAAAAAGTTTCATAAGATTTTTAAAAAGTCAATCTAAAAAGTTTTCTTGAAAACAGAATCATGTCTGCCTAGATATATCTTTTATAGATATCAATTACAGAACAAAAATGATTTGGGTACCAAAGAACAATATCATTGGATTTTTCATTGTAGGAAATTATCCATATTAATAGAAATGAAAATTTGTTCATGGATAGTGGTTATTCAAGGAATGTGAGTGGAGACTACTCTAACATTCATTAATTATCCATATTAGTTGCAGGATATGTGAAGTTTGGAAAAAATGAAAATGGAAAAATAATTGGTATCAGATATATTGAAAATCCATACTCTATACTTTTCAACAATGTAATCTATATTGAAGGCTTTAATCACAACCTGATATATATTTTTAAAAATTTTGATGATGGTAATTATATTTATTTATCAAATAAATACTGCTTAGTTTTTGAAGATAAATGTCTCGTGTTGAAAGCACCCAGAATAAATAATGATTACATATTATATCATAATTCATTGTCTATAAAATATGTAAATTTCTTAAATTATGAAGTTGATGAATCATGGATTTGGCATTTAACACTTGGAAAAAATAATTTTCCATCATAGAGATAATTTTCTAAAAATAATTTGAATTCTTACTTGCCCAATCATAGACTAGAAAAAAAAACTATGTGATGCATGTGAAATGGGAAAGCAACATAATTCATATATCAACTCAGTTAAAGATGTTTATTCTTCCAGACATCTTGAACTTATCAACATGCATTCGTTAATACCAACTAGAATATAAAGTATTACCATAAATTCATTTTTGTTTGTTAGTTGATTAATTTTCTATATTTACACGGGTTTACATTTTAGGATTAAAGAGAAGCCATTCCAGTTTTTTTAATATTTTTCAATCTTGTGAGAAATGAAAAGGATGTCAAAATAATGTCTTCCATAAGTTATCATGGAGGAGAGTCTCAAAATAGAGAATTAAGTTATTAGTGCACTAATCAATGAATTAATCATACAATCTATTCCCCCGTGAAACTGCAATGGGATGGTGTTTTTTAAAGGAGAAATATGAATTTGTAATAAATTTTCAAGACGATGTTATGTGAATATAAAATTCCCCCTCATTTTTAAGATAATGTTGTTAACACAGCATGTTATATCATTAACATGGTACTGAAAAAGTTCTATTTTAATAAAAAACTCTTATGATTTGTGTAATAAAACCAACGTTATGTTTCTTCAATGTCTTTGGATGAAATTTTTACATGTTGAACATCAGGGATAATCTTTCATTTTTTGATCCAAATAGAAATAGGACATGTTTTAGGATAATAATAATATCATTTTTACCCTTTATTACCCTATTTACTTTTAATCCTGGTAAATAAAAGTAAAATGTTACTATTCGCAAAAAATTATTTTTATCTTATTGAAACATATTTTACTTGATGATATTTACCATGCCTCTAGGATTTTCGAAATTCAACTCTCAGAAGCGGTAAAATTATGTTTTATGTTCAATTGCAAATTCTCCTAGGAGGTGGGTAAAAGACGGTAAAAAGTTCAATAAAATTTTTATGTACCTATATTTTTATAAAATTACTCCAATGAATTACTTTGAACTTATATAGGTATTATGTATCAATTTTGACCTAAAATAAATTTAAAAAATTTATTAAGAAAGTCAGTTTTAACCAAGAACTCAGTGTTTTCACTATTCATAAAAAATTTAATGTTTTCAGAAAAATACCAAAAATTCACCCTAGGCTAATTTTGATATTCCGAATCCAATAATTAAGTCCATTTTTAATGTTAAAATTTATAAAATTTCAAGAAGTGGGTATTACTATTCATAACAGCTAGTTTATATATTATTTTGATAACATATCGTTGTTTGGTGAAACTCTGTATTGCGTACAATACAAGACATCGGAGAAGGATGCTCTTACATATAACGCAAGCCAAGACAGTGTTGTGTGTAGTGAAAGATTCCTTTGGTGAAGCATATAACATAAAAACAAAATATTTCTCATAAAATCTTAGGTGTTACATTCAATCCACAAATTGTGACAAGGGAGGAGTTATATTCATGGGATTCAATAATTTTTATGTTTTTCATTTTCACAAAAATATCTACTTCGATTTATTGTAGTGATGTATGGATTTTTCTAATAAACATTATGGATATAAGATAATAAGTAGAGCCAATATCAAAAAGTATGTTTTCTCTTCATTAATAACCAGTGTACATATCACCACTTCATTGTTGGGATTCACTTTGTTGGTAGTGATGGAAATAACTCTCCCTTACATCCTTTGTGGTTGTTGGTTTCCCTTGAAAACCCTTTTATTAAAGAACTAGATCCCAAAGTTTCATGGTTCTTTGTAGTTTTAGAAATGAACAATGTGTTGATGATCGAACAGAGGATTATTTTCCACTATCACAGTAGTGGGTTTTTCTTGCTAGAAATCTCTGGATATGATCCCTTCCTTCCTGAACATAATGAATTTCCTCATCCCCATTAGGAAATTCCCAGGGTGCTTCTTTCTGCACATTTGACAAGTGGGGTGCTCAAATTTTTTATCACCATTGGATTTATCCATCGATCCTCCATAATTAAATTCCACCTTTCACTTTTTATCCACATGATACCCATGAGATTATCCTATCTCAATCTCGACTTTGAGGGAACAATAGAAAATATCTTCATATCTGTCAAAGTTTTGGATTTACATGGATTTCCATAGGCATGGATTTTTTACTCCGAAGAAGTTGGAATCCATGAATTTGGGTGTAACACCAAAACTAGAGGAGTATCCTGAATGTTTGATGAGTTTTCCCCCATACTCCTTGAAATATTAATCTTATTTTTTTTAAATTCATGGAAATCTCTTTCAATCATATGAAAGAGGGTGTGGGGAAAATGTTTACTGACATTTTTTCCCAGAAATACTTCATCCCATTCCCTTGATCTCTTCATAAGTCTTTTTATTTTTTTTATCAATGTTCACCATTGATCATCTCAACCTTAATATAATAAGAAACGATAAGAACCTTATCTTGTTCAAAAAATTGAATTATAGGGAATATCTTCTCAAAGAAGTTGATCCATTATCCGAAAATTGAGGGATCAGATGCTCCCTTGAATTTAGGAGGCCTTTTTTATGAATCTTTCGATTGCAACTTGTTCTTTCTTAGGGGGTTGGATGTCTCTCAAGATCTTGGATTTTATTCCAAACAAGAGTTAATTGAATGAGTATTTTTTATAAGTTTTCAATTCTCGCTCCCATCAGATTGGGTATCTCATTAATGAAGTTATCACATTGATCTTCGCATCAATTGATCACCCAATTCCCCATATTACCAGCCTTGGGATAGAATAAGGGTAAAAATTAGTGGTAAATATTTTAAAATATTAAAAATAAGGTGGAATCTAATTTCGAATAAGAATAAATTATAAAGTACATTTATCTTCTAAACTTATGAATTTCTATGATTCGATCTGATTTAGCCATGATCTAATTTCTATTATATATTCTTAGGGAATTTTTTTTCTGAATAATAGTTTTTCATACTATGATTATAAAAATACCAAATATTAATACCAAGGATTTTCAAAACAATAGTTAAGTAAGTCCCATTATTGTGCACCAGTTCCCGTTCGATTCTTGTTTATTGAAGTGTTTTCGGGTTTAACCCCTATAAACATCTATTTCAGAAAAACCTCTACTTGTTCTTATCTAGAGAGATATGTATTTTCCTGATAAACCAATTACTCTATACTCAAAAAAAATTACGGATTATTTTCATATACATAGTCTTATCCCTAAGGATTTTAATATATTTTTTTAATCTTAATCCCAATAATATCAAAACCTATCCTCTAATACAAACTATAACAACCCTGCTCTTTATATCATATTTAAACATGATTTATTTCATAAATATACACTTAATAAAACTCATAGTATAAAGGGGTCCAGTGTATTTTGTGATTAAAAATATTACATAACTACTTAAAAATATAAATACGCATTTTTATTGAAAACATCATTTTCATGACCCCAATATTGTTCTGTTCATAACATTGTAGGGGATAACATGAGGACTTACCTAAGAAATGGGTGAGATATAAATCTCATTAAGTGAGTAAAAATGAACATGAAGAATAAAATACATGTTAGTAAATAGACATGTCAATATATCATAAGAGAAACATGACCATAAAGGCATGATATAACAAGATAATCATAACACGGAAATGTTGAAACAACATGAAACATTGCATCATTAACATAAATGAATCGTGGAAACCCATATTCCAAAACAATGGACAAAATCCCAATAAAAGAATTAGGTAAACCCCTATCTTAAAAACGTACCCTGATACTAAACATTACCATATTCATTGTAGTGCTATCAGTGTGCACCATTCATAAACATTTCAATATCATGCTTAAGTGGGCCACATAGATCATATAACATGGATTCTTTCAACATCATCATTTATTAGATGATCAAAGAATATGGAATAAATAAATTTAATTACCAAATAAATAAGTATATGTTCAATAATGTGACTATCCTTGATAGAGAAATGGGTATGGTATTCACTACAAGAAGATTTTGGCATTGAAAATTTTGGTTTAATTTCTGTATCATAATGGTGTCATGTGGCAATTCATAAAATGGGAAGATGAAAGATAAATTGGTTTCTCATCATTTATAAATGAAATTTATAGTTAGGGGATTATTTAACATAATATCCCAATATGTTAAATGTTATTTAAGATGCATAATACAAATAATGTGCTTGAAATGGAAATGAGAAGAGAGAAATCCCTTTCAGAATTTCAGTATTGAGACGGCGTACGCAGGGGTATAAATGGGGGAGGGTAAATTATTGCTTGTTGAAATAACATCAAATAGATAGAAGGTAATGGATTATAAAAGGAGGAAAATATATCCTATTGAAATTAAAAAGTCCAATTTCAAACAACGTTCTAGAAATGAAAGGAAGGGAGAAAGGTGCGGATCCCATACTTGGGAGTTTAGGGGAACATTTGGAGGACTCTTGGGAGTATGGGTAGAGTGTGGTTGATCTTTAAAGATATTTAGTGCAGAGTAATGGGTTCTTGGGTGGATTTATATATTAAAGTTTGGGGAATTCTTTATTATTTTGGTTTTAGACCCACCACATTAACATATTCAAAACCACAAGCAATACAATGGTTTTTCCCATGGTTTCAAGAAATGGTGAGTGATATAAATTATTTTTAAAGGACAAGGGTCGAATATATAAAAATATTTCCCTTTCATATGTGGAGGTGAGTCACACTTTTGAGGATATTATTTTAAAATCATAAAATTGATTATATGTCTTGGAGGAATCACTAAGGATTTATAAAATAAATCATATAAACGTAGAATTAAATTATATTCAAGGAAAAAATAAATTTTCTTGAAGATACCTTTTATGGTATTTTATTATATCACTATTGGGTCATTATGAAGTTATAAAACACATTATATTTTTATATAGTATTAAATTTTTACCAAAAAATTCAACTCTCTTGGAAAATTATTAAAATTTATCATTGGATAATTTTGGTGTCTTGATTACAAAAATAATTTTCGTCATATCTAAAATTTTTTTTCAACATTTTAATATTCACTTTTAAAATAAAAACTCCCATTTATTGGAAATTAAAGGGTATTGACCAAAACTATTTTCAAACTATAATAAAAATTACAATTGACTTCATAAAAATTTTACTATCATTTATATATAATAAAAGCAATTTAATAATAATATTTAACTAAATTATTATTTAATTCAAAGATCCTTTAATTCATAAAAATAGATTTCTTAATTGAAATTCGATATTTACCAAAAATACTATTTTTCCTTTAAAAACATTTGCAATGTAAGAATAATAAAATGAATGTATATTCTTTATTATATAGAAAAATAATGCAAATAATCATAATACTAAGGTCTTGTTACATATCCTTTTATTACATTATCATATTCCATAAGAGTATGGTATGTGATGTCGGTGCTTTCATGGGGTTATTTGGTGAACATGGTTTGTGATGTGATCTTGATGATCTTTAACATCTCATGTAAATGGTTTCGCTCATGCTTAATTTGTTTGACCTCAACATGGTCATGGCCTAGTTCAAAGCCTAGAAATTCTATATCCCTTGAAATCTACATTAAATGGGATTCATATGGTATGATTATATTTGTATCATTGGTATAATATCCTGATATGTCAATTCATGCTTATAATCATGTTAAAACAGAGTTAACTAAATAAGGAAATTCCAATCTACAGAATATGTCTTTTTTAAAATGGAAATATATGAAGAATAATATTTATAACATGCTCACTATAGAATATTACTTTATATTTGGAAAATAATCCCATAAATGGGGAATTATCAAAAATGAATAAAAGTATATTTCATTCGGGCCATTCGTGTATATTTGGAAAAGAAGGACATGTGCCATCAAAAACACATCTTATCAACTTGTCGAAATATTATTCACACAATAATTATGATTGTCATGTGTACTTATGTTCAGATACAAATGATAGGATAAAAGTAGAATAATTTGATGCCTCATAAATAGATATGGATGAATGATTGTGAAAACAAGAAAACCTAAATCTGTGTGCATAATTATTATATGATATGATATGTTCTTCACACATCATTTGATAATAAATAAAATGATTCTATTCTATAATAATTTTCATAAAAGATATTTTGGTTTAATCAATAAATCTTCTATCTAAAATAAGAAGATTATAATTTTCTATAGATTTATCTTAAACTACTGTCAATTATTACATAAAATTTTGTTTTGTATCATTATTTTAAACATTAATTATTCTTATTACATTCTATAGTATTTATGGTTTTGTGTTTTATTAAATTGATGAGTTATTGTAAAGGGAGATCCTTGTTGAAATATCATAGAAAATTATATAACATAATATCTCCTTTCAATCAAACTAATCCCTTTAAAAAATTACTGACATAGTAAAAATCACCAAACACATGGTGAAAAGTGTTTGGGGAGTGGACTATGGGATTTCTATACCCAGGAAAACTATAAATATCATATGTTCAATTTTTTTATCTTATCTTTAATTATTTCCATTTTATGATTTTGTTAGGGAATGGATTAGAACACAAAACCCATGATGTGGGTGTTTTAAAATTAAATAAAATATTTATGATACGAATTAACCCTCCGACACTCTTCTGTTTTTGATAATCTATATATTGGGAAAAAATTAGGCATCTTCCAAAAGGAAGGCCAAAGTCTACCCGTATTCAAAATGAGATGGGTAGGCCCAGTGAACGGGCACCTTCATATAGGTTCTTATTATAAATCAATGAAGAAAACAAATAGACACGTTATCCTGTATGTATTGTACATTCATCTTGTAGTTAAAATGATTAGTTTACTTTGTCAATTACAGTAAAAAACTAAATTTTAAATTATTGTTCAAATTATAATCATTAAATGTCATGAAGATAACATGAAAATATTATTTGACCAATAAAAATATAATGATATATAGTTAAATGAACAAAAATCATAAAATAAATTTAATAGAAAATCCATGTTAGAAATAATATAATTCTTTTTTATGAAAACCCCATTTGAAACGTAAATAATCTTTTGTACCAAATCATAAAACGATGTATGAGTTAAATAGTTGATTCTATTTGTAATGAAAAAATTCCTAAAATTGGTAAATATTCCTTAAATTAAGTATAAAATGTATTTTTATACACTAAAATAATTTCTTAATGGTTCACAGAACATTTCAGGAGCATTTGAGGCTTGTTTGAATCCCAGAGCTCTATTTTTTTTAAATATGTTAAGGCGCATGGATGGTGCATGGTTTTAAAAAAAATGTTAATGAACAATTCAAACTAAAAATAATGGTTCTTTGTTAGAATACATATATGATGTAGGCTACATTATTGTGAAAAAATTATACTAAATTGGTGGTATGTTTATCACGGTCGGTGCAAAACTTGTATAACTATGTGACTAACCATGAGATATGGTACATGTGTAGGATAATGAGAATGCATAGGTTGTGTATGGTTTTTCAAAATGTGCACCAGGCCTTGAAAATGGTTGTTCCCCTTAGATAGTGGTGGTTCATAGATTTTCCAACCATGTGGTAGAATGTGTATCCTTTAAAAAAATAGAAAATATTGATTTTCCTTTAATTCCATTAACCTTATTTCCTCTTATTTTTTCCTCCATTTTCACAAAAACAATCACATTAAGATATATCTTTCTCCATTGAGATAGGGTTTTATTAGACTCCAATATACAACATCTATTTATAGTTTCCCCTATCATGTTGAATAGATAATGTTAAGACTATGAATCCTCTAACTTATTTTTACCATTCTATTCTCTATGGGGAATGCAAAATCTATGCGAGATAGTATACACTATTTTTAGGGTATTTGTCTATTTTCATGATTTCTTCCAATTTATATTGGATTATAGGATAATACTAATGTAATAGTTATACACCAAGTTAAGATAGATTTTCTCAATAATTTCCATAATCTTTTGGGTGTTTATATTATGTCGTTGTTGTGACACATGCTAAAAATTAAGGTTATTGCACTTAATCTCGATAATCCCATAAATTAATTGTCTAAACATCGATATGGATATGATAAGTCACCTATATACTAGTTTGTAGGTCAAAAACCTCATCCCCAACCACCCATTGGTTAGGTTCGATTATATTCCTTAATGACTTGTGTTCCCCTAGTGACCAATATACCAATTTGGTGTGTTTGGATTAGAATTATCCATTTAAATGTGTTAATTTTATCTAATGAAATGTTGGAGTGAATTGGATTATAAATATCAGACCCATTTCATTATATAAAAATTGTTTATATTAATTGATTAATTGAATTGAATAATAGATAGAGTGATACTCTTTATCCATAAAAGTATTTGACATGGATGTGATTGAATCATTATTGACTTCATTAATAGACAGAGTGCTCATTACTCAATATTAAAATTAGGGAAAGTACATTCCATATCATTCACTATAAATTTATGGATAGAATGTTCTGTATTATAAATTACAATTAATTGAAATTATGTTCCATATTATATATTTGGAATTACAATACATGGAATTCTTTAATGATTATTAATAAATAATGGACACGAAGTTCTATACTATGTAATTGCAATTAATGGATATGGAATTCCATGTTTCCTATTTGTAATCTAAGAACATGGTGTTCCCTTTTGACAATGCCTAATTGAAATACAAGAAAACATATATTGTTTGTAAAATAAAAAATATTTATAGACATTTTGGATTAGTCTGAAATAGAAAGTATCAAATAGGTGTCTTGTGCAGAACCTGAGCTAACATAGGTTTTATTTAGTTTATTTACTTATTCTTAAATTCATAACTTGCACACTTATTCATCATATATCAATATATTGGATAGTGTAATTCAATGTTGGTTGTGTCAATTTATTTTTTACACATTCCATTTGCATCCCACCTATTTATACCCAGAAAAAATTCACGGATGTTGGTAGGGATAATTAAATTCACCCTACTATGGTACAAAAAACACTATACTAGGATGCAGTACTGGATTATAGGATTGAGTTTGTTCTCACGATGTTATTGGAGATTTATTTTTCCCTTTCTATTTATTCTCGACTACATGTATTGTGTATTGTTGTTACCATGTTCCCATTTTATTCTCATTTTAGTATATTATCATGACATTGTTTTGTATATCATACTTGATGTGGATATACTTATGGTCCATTCCTGTTTGTTTATTATATATGGATGATTTTCATTATAAGGTTCCTATTTTAACTATTTATTCACTTATTATAACATTGTTCTTCTAATCTAATATAAATAGTTATATCACCCCACAATACCATCACAGACCATCTCTACAAGACGACTACCTCTGGGGGTATAGGGAGACACACATTAAGGAAACGAGACAAACAAGTTTTATTTATACAATATTGAACTGGTTCTGAGATGATAAAAAGTTATATCAGAGTACGATTATTCCTTTTTTCTTATATTTTTGGGTTGGTAAATTGGAGAATATGAATGGGATAGAATTTGGTAATGAGCATTTTTATGGGAGTAGAAAACCTTAGTATAAGTGAATAACCAAGTTTCCTGGAATGAGAGTTGTTTTTCTAATTTCTTTGTTGGGTGATTCACATGTTTTTTGAAATTTATTGTCATCAATGTTATGGATTCTCTTTTTCCCCTAGCCTAGTGGGAAAATGAAGTGTTACTCATGAATCATTATAGGAACCTGAGGATACCAGTCATCCATTTTCTATGTCGTCTTTATTTTCATGTGAGCAATTCGTACATCATTTTATTTGTGGCTTTATTGGGATAGGAAAATCAAAATAATTTTTATTATTGGGAAAAATGAAATAATTTGTTGTAAAAGTATCTGAATAATCCAAAATAGATGTTTCTTATATATCTTGAGGGTAGAACCTAAATTAAAAAATTTTCACATTACTGATCTATGTAACTATGATTACACGGACTGAAATTTTATTAAATTTTGATTATAAGAATGTAAATTATAATTTATAGAGACAATACTTCTATAAATTGGGAATAGTGATCGCTTAATCAAATAATATTATACAGATTGATACATCTTGATAATGGATGTAAGGGTCATGTTGTAGTTACATGAAGCTCCAACTGTAACATATAAAATGTATTCCATTGTAATAATGGAATGGTAAAAAACCAAACTAGACCATGATATATATATATATACAAAAAATTTAATCCTAAAATTGTGAAATGAACTGTATACTGTAAAATTTGGATGTCAATTAGAACATTAAGATTAATTTTCTTATATAAAAATCGATTAACACTCCATACATTATAACCCTTGATATGATACATGATCTTGGACCCAAACCTGGGCATAGTAGTTATTATTTGGGGTGAATCATGTATGGGATGGAATTGTATATATATTATTCCTTTTATTAGGGATCTATTCTATTATAAAATATCATTTTGAGGAATGTGTTTGAATTTTTTACAAATATGTCATAATGATGGAATCATTTTGAATACTAAGAAGGTTTTATTGACCATACTCTAAAGATGGTGGGCCCAGAGCCAATAATATTAGCTTAGTTAGTTCCACATGCAGAACCTCCTAATATTCATAATTTGGGAACTGATGATATGTTTCGGAAGGGATTCATGTGGCAACTGTATTCTATATTGGTAGCTTCATGACCTACCCATTATAAGGTGGAGTTGACAAGAGAGTTCCAATAGTATCACCCACCTCTTTTTGTGGGTAAGGAGGATCCTATGAAGTTGATTCATGGTGGTATTCCATGATATATATCTTCAATAATTTTGATATATCTCCATGAGGAGTGTGAATATAACTAAAAACATGTTCTGTGGATCTTCAAAGATGCGGTTGGATGTTATAATTCAAGAAAATATACCTCATGTAATGGACTTGAGGGATTTCAGGACTACTATCAATAAATACATCTATTCCACAACTTTGAGAGTTGAGAGGGAAAGGGAGTCGATAAACTCATAGTAGGGAACTATATTAATTAGGTACTATTCATGCCTCCATTCTGAGATCTACTACTTAAAATCAATTCTTTTGGGTGACATGCTTTCCAGGGATAGGTGATTTGAGGATGGACTCATGTATGAAATCTGATCATAGGTAAATGTCTTCTCGTTGAGTATTATGTCTAGAATAGTGAACCAAGACCTCATTACAGGGAATAATATATGGTAGGATAAAGGAATTGGCTATTGTGGTTCATCTCTAAGACTGAATAGTTCTTCGACCATTTGTAGGAAGAATAACTGTGAAGGTTCTCATTAGGGTGGTGGCGATCGGAAAATCTCCACCTGCAGCCAGGTTTTATTTCATCATTGTAAAATGTCATGTCAAATGGATCCTCTATGTGACAAAGACACCATAGTGTGTAGAGCATGTGGTAAGATGGTGAATATTAAGAAGTTTTGTAGGACCATCCCATATTAACCAAGTGGGAGGATATCCTTACCAGCTTTTCCATTAATAGAAAGATCTATATCACCTATCTGGGCTGGATAAATAATACCACATGCTGTTCAGGATGAGGATATGATCCTATCTCAAAGATATTGAAATAGGACATACACTTATAGTATGTAAAACCAACCAAAGATAGTTAGGTTGTATATCTAGGTCATGGATCTGTCAATAGGGATGTATAATATCTGATAACCAAGGAGACATGTGTTATCAAATCTTTAGTGCGAGGTAAGGGTTTAGTAACCTCTTATTTATTGTCTGGTTTATTTGATATAGGTTCTTCATATTATTTTATATATTTTAAAATTATGGAATATATTGGCCTAGAAATTTAGTGTTTATCTCGAGTTATGAATATCAATACTTCATTGTGAATGTGATAGATTTTTGTACACCAAGGTATGTAATTACCCATTTAGATAAAATGTTATTTATTTATATGTAACCACTTTGTCATTGATATGAAATTCATTGAAATCATTATCAAGATAAACTAGTTATTACCTTATCATCTTCATGTTGATTTTTTTCACTTAATATTGTATTTCACATCAGATGACTGTTGTATTTATATTCATAGGCGAGAATTTGATGTTTGTGAAAGTTGATCTAGAACTAAGAAACATGGTTTGGAGGATGTAACAAACTAGATTTCAGGTATTTTCCTATGTGGTTAAAAAACATGTCCAAAAAATTTCCCTCCAATATTATATTTTTTCAAGGATAGTTTCCATAATGAATTTTTAGGTTACCTCCTAAGAGATAGGAAGATTTAATTATTTAACTAGTTCCATAATAAGTACCAGTGCCTATTATGCCTTACAGTATGGTTCCAACTGATCTTTAGGAATTCAAGAGAAAGATATAAGACCTAAAGCCTAAAGGTTTTATACATAAAATTATTTATCCATTGGGTTAACCCATATATTTACTAAGAAATAGAATGGAACCCTTGCGATAAATTTTTATTATCAGAAACTAAACTAGATTACACTTAAGAATCAATATCCACTACCTTGAATAGATGAATTTTTAGACAATATCCCTGGGTCTAGAGTTTTTATGAATATTTATATAAGGTTTCGCAATTGTTAGGTATGATTCACACCATCATATATACCAAATATTAAAATACATAGTATATATGTATTGGATACATTTTTTCTAATGTTTTTCAGTCTCATGAATGTGTTTGCAGTTTTTATGGATATATTGAATCAAATTTTCCATTTGTAGAAGGATTTTTTTTTCATTTTTTGTGGAAGACATATTGGTGTACTCTGATACTCAATGTTATCATTCCAAAAACCTTTTAATCATATTTAGAACAATGAGATAGCATAGGTTGTATTCTTAGCTCAAAAATTCCAACATCTATAATGATTAATCTTACTTACTCGATCACTTTATCTAATAGACATGAGTTTCTATTGACCCAAAAATGTGATAGTAATGGTTTCCTAGGAGCATCCCAATAATGTAATTTAAATTCATAGTTTATTGAGGAAATTTAGATACAATAGGTGCCTCATTCAGGGATTTTTGTGCCTATAAGAATCTATTATAGGCTTGACCAATAATGCTTTGAAATTTGTATGGTCTAGTCTTAATGAGAAAGCATTTAATGAGTTTAATGGAAAGATACTTTTCAAGAACAAAACCAAATTTCCATCTAACCCAACACCTGACCCGGTATGTGGCAGAGCATGAATGGATTTCTCAATCCTCATGGGCAAGAAATTAGTACCTACATACTAAAATACACATTGGTAATTATTATACCCATTTATATAACCATAAACAACTGAAAAAATAAACATCACATAACTGATAAACATAAACAAATGTGGAAACAAAAATATTTAGAGTCAATGTTTTAAAACACTAACCAATACCAATAGTATCCTAGGAGAAGGGGAATCATGAAAATGTCACTAAAACCTCTACATAACATGGGTGACATCACCCTAAATCAACCACCACAAACATATTCATGAATTGGAACACTAGAAAACGGATGAACCATCACCACTACTGAAAGTATTTAATTTACCTGATCGACACACAACAAAGTCTACATACACCCTGTGGTGTATGTAGGGTGTGAGACAAATTCTTGTAAGATTCCAACCAAATGGAAAATATTCCGTGCTATAACATTATAAGATAAATCAATATACATATTCTTACAAAAAAAATTGAAATTTTTCTAAGATGATAATTATAGAAAATATATTATAATGAAAACATTTTTCAATTAAACACATTTATGTAAAACCATTTTCCCAAAATAAAATTTCATTAATGATAAACGTGCACACGATCCACCATATACCAATAGTCAGCACCACATCACATTATATTTATGTTACAAAGAGAAAGCCATGGGAAAACTATATAGCTAACTATAACAAGTGGGACTCTAAGAATCTTATACAACATTGATCGAAATCCTCTAACTAAACCCAAATGTTCCCTCATGCATGATCCAATAATGAAAATTAAATACAATGATCTAGTGGGATGCATTTCATAATCCAAATCCAACAGTGTTCTCATTCCTAATCCACTAGAGATGAATCAATCAGGTATTCTAGTGGTCTATAATCATATCACAAGTTTAGTTAGTATTGTAGTGTCATTCCATCTAAGAGAATATTAGACTCAACCACTTCTTAATAAAATAGATTACTAGATTTTTCCCCCATAAATACTTAGGATTATTTTTTGTTTCAAATTTCATTTCGCATATCACATAAAATATAACTTTCACATACATTCAATGCATCATGAACACAAAAGAAAATGACCTCATTCACAATCCATATTGATCCAACAAGCTTATATCACTTGGAAACCACAATTTTATAGAAAAAAATCCCTTTTCAATTTATACCCACACAAAAAACATTTGAAAAAACATTTATAACCATCTTCACAATTCATAAATATCATTTTAAAAAAAGAAGTGAACATGATATATCCCACCATTTCCATAGGTGAAACCCCTTTCAAATTCTACACATGCCCAAACAATTTTAAAACATGATTCAAAATTCTTTCCCAATTCACAATACACAATTAAGGTTCCCAAAAAAGAATCCAACTTGAAAAAAATGCATATCTTTTGTAGTGTCAATCCTGGTAGAAGAATCCATGCCTCAACTAGTTCTGAATCAACGAGAATACTTGTTCCATTCCTCCAACCAATATACCTAGGATTTTCATTGTGTTCAAATTCCATTTTACATATCAAATAAACCATCACTTTCCCATACACATTATATGAATCATGAACAAAAATTGAAATCACCACTTTCACAATGCATATTGATCAAACAATTGATGCTCACATGGAAACCACAATTTTTCCTAAACAAAATCCATTATCATTTCATACTCACACCAAAACCATTTGGAAACACATTTCACATGGCATAAACAATTCATAAATCCAATTTATAGAACACAAGAAGAACCACACATGTGAAATCCATCCATGTTTTGTGGGTGAATCCTCTCTCAAATCCATACACATTCCAAAACCATTTTTCCAACATGCATCATAATGATTTCCCAATTCACAATAAAAAATTAAGGTTCAAAACAAAGAATTAAACCTGAAACAAATCCATTTAATTTTGAAAACCAACATTCATTAAATCATCACCTCAAGTTCCTTTTGAGACATAATTATCACCTTTCACACAAGGAACAAAACACTTTTGAGAATCACCACAATGAAGCACACATGAAAAATAATCACTTTCATTTTGAAAATAATATTTCATTAGATATTAATCTAAAAATATTTTGAAACCATAATTATGACCACACAAAATACCCATAAAATACATTCATAACACTCTAAAGGAAATCCAAAATCATCAAATTATGTAAAAGAATCCGTCCACCGAACTCAAGATTGTTAAATTCTAGAATCCAATGTGAAACCACAATCAAACCTCAAAAAGCCCCTATATTGGAATGATCAAACAAAAAATATCAATATTTCACCCCAAAACCCCTGATATACCCCTTAATTGGTCAAACAAGCCATTGGGAAAGACAAATCCAAAGAGAGAGGGGGATAAAATCTAAAAGAAGGAAGAAACTGTGAGAAAAGAGACATACATACTGATTCCTTGATGTTCTAAGGGAAAATCCACCCAAATATTGTTTCTCAAAGGCTCTAAGATGATTTGGAAGAAGATCCCATGGGTAAAAATAAATTAGGTTTTGGATTATAATGGATTTAGGGTTAAATCATTGGAAGGAAAATAGAGTAAATTCTAACATTTTATTGACCATGATAGGTCATATTGATTTCACAAATGATTTTCTAAACAATGAAAAAATTGTGAATCTCTCACCATCTAAAAGTACCAAGTCGCATAGTTATCCCACCTAGTTTTTGAAATTGTTTGGAAACCATGTGTCCACTGCTTTCCAGGGGGAAACTGGCCTCATGGTTACCTGGAGAAGGGCACACGATTTTCACTAACTTTGCGCCAACCATATACAACCTCCTAACAAACCCAAAAATATCCTGTTTTCACCAAAAAATCCCAGTAAAAAAATAAAAAACAATGGATCAAAAATAAACAAAGGAATAACTAAAAATAAAAAATCATTGATGTGACAATTCTCCCCACAAAAAAAACATTCAACCATATGAAATACAATCCAATGAGTGACCAAAAAACAATAATGATTATTGAATATAATCCTAATTATTTCACTATAATGTCTCATGCACATCCCAAACATGCTACCAAAGAACTAGGACCAATGGTATAGACTTCCAACAATGCACATTCTTTTATGAATCCACATTCAGAATAGTCTATTTAAACACATAAAAATCATTCTCTAACTCCAACTCCACCCAATATAGCACTTGGGATAGATCAAGATTGTACTTTTCATCTGAGTTCTAAGGGGCATGTCATGGATTAACGTCAATAGGGAATGAAAATATTACACGTATTCTACATTATCGAATCACTCATTAATCTTAAAAGGTTGGACATGGCTTAAAATTACCTTCCATTGATTACCGAAATTACTAGGTCCAATGAGAGGGGACACTCTCAAAAAAACCTAGTCACCCATAGAGAATTCAAAATCTTAGTGTCTCTAATCAAAATAAAACACAAAGTAGATCTATTTCATAAAGAAATTATGCATGATAAACACAACATTATCAAATGTTTCTTGCACAAGGATTAGTCCCAACAAAAAGGTATCTCCCACCTCAGCCCAACACAATGGGGACTGAAAAGGCTAATCATAATGTGACTTAGATGGCACCATTTTAATCAATGATTGGTAGATTTTATTATAAAAAACTCTACCAATCCCAAATGGTTATAGTATGAGTCTCCAACATCTAACACACTTGGAGCATACCATTCAAGATTTAATTTTCTTTCTCCATCTAACCATCCATCTGGGAGTGGTATTCCATACTCAACATAACCTACAACTCCATCACCATTTTAAGGTCTTACCAAAATTAGGAGGTAAAATGGGGGTCCCTATTTGAAAATATAGTTGATGAAACACCATGAAGCCTCTCTAGCTCCAAAATGTAAAACCAACCCAACTCATCCACTTTTGTTGAATCCTTGATCGAAATTAAATGGGGTTGTTTGGTAAGAAGGTCCATCACTAACCATAATACATAATATCATTGAGGTGTATGTTGTATGCCATAAATAAAATACATGGGGATAAAATCCCCCATTAAGGGAGGATTGGATAGTTGTTGAAGAAAACTAAAGTTATTTTGGTTCTTTTTAGCCTACTGAGAAGTATTACAAAGCAATAAACATTCTGCTACATTCTTCCTCATACCTAGCTACCAAAACTACCTACACACATCATAAAACATCTTGATAGTACAATGAATAATGGGCTACTAATTTTGGTGACTATCTTGCATCACCAGCTTCCACAATAATAATAGAATCATGGAGTGATCTCTAATGCACAAAGAACCCTTAGGAGATAATGATCCATCACAAGAAACATCCCCAAAATTTATAAAATTCATATGACAATAGAATTTAGCATCACTAGGATGCTCTTTCAAAATCAACTCTATAATTGATGGTGTAAGAGAAAACTATACAAGAACACACCTCCCCTATGGTCCGTGTATTCCAGATGCATCTGAGATAAAATTCCAATCTTGTTCCACTCATCAATATAATCCTTAAATGCTTGGACTGGCACATTACTATTCATGGTGTCTGTAACCATATTTCATTTCGTGGTGTCTAGACGATATTGAAGTTGAACCCTTGAAGGTACTCAACCCAATGATGTTGCCTAAAATTTATGTTTTTTTGGGAAAATATTTATGCCCAGATCTTATGATCTAAATAAAAAAATTATCCCCCAAAAGATATTGGTATCATGTCTTTATGGAATTCATTATGACTATTAGATCAAGGTCATGGGTTGGGTAATTCATTTCATGTGGTTGTAGATGGCAGAAACTATACACCACCATGTGCTCATCCTACATCAACACACACCCAAGACCCATTCCTAAATAATTAAAATGGACTACTTATCAATTTCCATATTCTAGAAAGATTCAGAAGAAGGATATGGTCAACCGCTGCTTAAGCTCTTCAAAGGACACTTGATAGTATGTGATCAATTCAAAATTCACCCTTTTTCAGGTAAGCACAATCATGGACGAAGAAAACTGAGTGAAATACTAAAAAACTAAATATAAAACCATGATAGGACTAAAAATAATTTGGAATAAAAAAATCAACTGTTTTTTCTCATGAAATCATAGAACTTATCTTACTGAGGTCCACTGAAACCCATCATTCTCAGATTATATGACCCAAAAATTTTACCTCTTTAATCCAAAATTTTTACGTGGAAACGTTTCATAGAGATTATGATTTAGAAGGTTTTCAAATAATGTAAGTTGTATTGTTACAATACAACATTGATATATGTGTTCTAATGATTCACCAAATCCCTACATTTATTCAAAATAATTTCTTGAGTGTTTCAAATATCATTCATCTTATGTTCTGTGTTAATGTATTTACCTTACTCTAGAATTTTTTCCTATGATGTTTAAGGAATATATTTAGTTACCCTTAAATAGAAATAACAATGTATGAAATCATCTAAAAGTGTTTCACTATGTCACTCAAGAGAGACTACTAGACCGAAATGAAAAAATGAAAAGACATTATTAATTTGAATACTATTTATATCAATAAGAAGGTGAAGAACTGGAAATGATACGTCATTAATTCTCTATCTTACACTGAATAATTATCTTATAATACATTGAAGATTGTCTTTCGATGTCATGCTTCTTTATCTAGAAAAATGTTATTTGATGATGAACGGTATTTTTTTCTGATATCCTATGAAGATCCGGTATTGAAAAATATCATGATTATCTATAATAATCTCAAGATAATTCAGTTAATACCTTTTTAGTATATCAAGAGAATATTTTCTATTTGACGAGAGATCAGACTGTACAAGACCTTCCATGAATATGAATATTTAGTGAATTAGAAAATATCTTACATTGTAATTGCAAAATTAAATTCCATACTTAGAAAGAATGAATAAATACTCATGTTATCCTATATTATTAGGATTGCAACACATAACATGTTACCATTACAATTTTCCTTTACATAAGTTAAAAATACATATATAAGGAACAGTTGGAAATAAAAAATTGTGTTTGTGGAATGGTTAATGTGAAGATAAGGAAATAAGGTTGTCCCTATCTAACATATGATATATTTACATATTGAAAATCAATTCATCAAGTGATAATATTATATATTCTATCATTTTCACTGAATATCCTCATGAGATATTTTTTGATTTTAATCTTAACTCTAAATGAATCTACAACTACTGTTAGTTTTTACTTAAAACTGTGTGATGTAATCATTTCTCAAACCATTTATCTCATTCTCCATTCTGTGCACTTGGTGTAAGACTATGTAAGACTGTGGATTGGTATTGTAATGTTATATCATGGTTGAAGTCTATTGGACCTTTTTATTATGTGACATCTAGTTGTACGTAGTTGGGATCACACGGTAAAAGTGTTGTTTAGTGAAAATCACCAATCTCAAGGAATATAGAATTGGTGGAGTGGACTGGGGGATTTATATTCACCAAACCACTACAAACCTCTATGTCCAATTTTAATTATGCCTCTTTTACACTACCACTAAATTTACTCTTACGGAATAAAGATGAATATACATAACAAAAAGAGGGTGGTTATGTTTTCTTGAAGAAATTTTTAAGAACTCAATCCACCCCCCCTCATATTGCATTAATCAAGATAGAAAAAAATTGTATTAGATGAAAAGGTCAAAATATATTCGTTATAGAAAATATTTTGTGCCTTTTTAAAAAAATAAATATCTTTATAATGTTACTTGTTTTCGTTGAGGTAAAATAGGAATTTTTCAAAATGTTTTTATTTGAAAAATCCCCAAATTTGTGAAATTAAGAAAAAAAATATTTCATAAGATTTTTAAAAAGACAATCTAAAATGTTTTCTTGAAAACAGAAGCATGTCTGCCTAGATATATCTTTTATAGATATCAATTCCAGAACAAAAATGATTTGGGTAACAAAGAACAATATCATTGGATTTTTCATTGTAGGAAATTATCCATATTAATAGAAATGAAAATTTGTTCATGGATAGTGGTTATTCAAGGAATATGAGTGGAGACTACTCTAACATTCATTAATTATCCATATTAGTTACAGGATATGTGAAGTTTGGAAAAAATGAAAATGGAAAAATAATTGGTATCAGATATATTGAAAATCCATACTCTATCCATATCAACAATGTAATTTATATTGAAGGCTTGAATCACAACCTGATAGGTATTTCTAAAAATTATGATGATGGTAATAATATTTATTTATCAAATAAATACTGCTTGGTTTTTAAAGATAAATGTCTCGTGTTGAAAGCACCCAGAATAAATAATGATTACATATTAGATCATAATTCATTGCCTAAAATGTAACACCCCAAGCTTCCTGAGTATGTTTCCTTTCGAATAATGCAATGACGTGCATTGTACGCAACTTCGAGATTTTAACACAACACAACCAATCAAACTAGCCGTTATGAATAGTAATACCTACTTTTTGAAATTATATATATTTTATATTTCAAAATGGACTTCATTTTTGGATTCGGAATATCGAATTTAGCCTAGGGTTAAATTTTGGTACTTTTCGGATAACTTTTGTATTTTGATGAATAGTGAAAATTACTAAATTTTAATTAAAAACAACTTTTTTAATCAAAATAATTAATAGTGATAAATTGTGAATTTGAGTGGTTTTAAAGTATATTTAGAATATATTTTTACCATTTAATATAATGTTGGTCATTGGACATAATTTTACAATTAAACCGAACATAAACAAGTGTCAATCTTTTGATAGTTATTATCTCTTAAAAACACGCTTTTTGTTTTGACAGCGGGAATTAATTTTAAATTAATTTCTGCCACTTCTGTGTTTTGAATTTAGAAAAATGGATTCCATATTTGGAATCAGGATGTCCAAATTGTGTAAATAGGTAACTTTTATTTTTAGACATTTTGAATAATTATTGCGGTAAATATTTTATTTACCATGGTTAAGGGTAAATCCGGTAAATAAGGGTTAAAAAAATAATACTATAATAATACTAAATTACCCTAAAATGTGTCTTAACCCTATTGGTTGATACATGGTCGACCATGGGCATCTTTGGGTCAATTTTGGGACCCCATGGATCCACTTGTAAGTGATAATGACACTTTATATTAATTAAGTTAAAATGAATACAAAAATGACACAAGCATATATCTTTTAGAAAAACAATTGTTACATAGGGTTATATATGTTGGATGTTAGATTATAAATATTCATTAGAAAGCTAAAAAGATTTCCTACATAATGATATTTTATTTATACTTTTTAGACATCAAATAATGTAAAATATTAATGACACAATGATGATGCAGTAATTAATATAATAGTGAAAAATTAAAATAACTGATTTTATAAATACCCAAATAAATAAAATATGACACTTTTAATGAATTAAACTAATTTTGTAGGATAATATAATATATTAGGATTGATGTAATTGAATTTTTTTGAAATAATAAATCTCTTATGAGTTTCACAAAAATCAACTAATGAATAGTGTCAAAATTGACATAAAAGAATTCTTAAAAACAAAATTATATTATTAATTGATATTAAATTCCTAAAAATCTAAGGTTCGGCCAAGAGACTTATATAATGATAGGTTAAGCATTAATGGACCACTTGGGGGACTTTTGGATGTATATAGTAAGTTTAGTAACCATATTATATAAAAATACAAAGAGACATTGTAAAAGTGAAACTAATTAACTTAGAGTTAATACTTAAAGATAAGGTTAATATAAGTACCCAAACCTGTCTAAATTCTATTGGATGAGTTGTTTTCTACCTATCCCCACCTCATACTTTGAATAGTCAACTTTGGAGCCTTTGGAAACCGAATATGAATTTATTATAAATTAATATTTCTAGCTTTTCCAAAGGTGCCCCTCACCCCTCTTATAAAAGGGTACTCCTCCTTCTCCTTTCCTCACACCTCTCAAGCCACTTGGCTCGTCCAAACTCTGCCCACCTATCTCCCCACATCCCTCTCCTCCTCCTTGAAGCTTCCCCTTAGGCAGAAAGCATTTCAACAAGTCCTTTGGTTCCAACCAAAGTGAGTTACCTAAATTAAAGGTAACGATTTCTCTTAAATTATTTTCATTTATTTTGCTTCTTCAACCCCCAAACTCTTTTTATTTCCCTTCTTTTGTAACAGCACCAGTATCCTCAATATACTAGGATGTTGTTATAAGAAGTATTCAAACTACACATACACACAACTCCATCTAATGGATGATGAACATAATGTTTCTGTGGATGGCAAACTAACGCCTCACGAAACGATGATTGTTCAAAAACATCTTACCGCCTCTCATGGTGGCCATTATGATGGAGCTGTAATTAAATATGATATTAATGATATATATTTTATATATAAGCTTCTGTAATTCCAGTTTATTTCATACCATTATTCGTTTCATGTCGTATATACATACGATAATTTCATTTGAGGAAGTGCGGACTACCGCCCCCTTAAAATGATATGACTCGTTCATACCACACATGGAACGTATAAAGGATGGTGTTAATGAACTTAAGTAACATATATAAAATATTATATTATACTGGAATAGTAATATACCTATGTATCATTTGGATTCGATTCTTTTAAAATAAAAAATTAAATGGAAGTAGCGTTCGTGCGTACGTACGGACTACCGTCTCCACGAACGCGATGAGATTCATTATCCATCGTATCCATTCAAGTATAATTATCATTTAATTATTAAAAAATTATGTTTAAGGACTTGATATCATTCTGGATATGAATAAGATACAACAAACATGACTTATGTAACAAAACATATAAAAGAACATGAGTAAGTTAACACCCGAAACGGCGTTAATACTAAGATATTATTAACAAATCAATGTTAAAAGATCATATATGATATCATATTAAAGTAAATGATTCTTGTATTATTCAATAACAATTATTTCACCATTATACAGAAGGTAAACCTACCATCGACCAAGGAAAAAGTACAAAGTAAGGGATTTTCTTATCTCACTTTTAATTCCGTGAGAATTCCATTGATCACCACTTAATTATTGCATGTGGTGTATGTGTACTGCCCATGATTGTATTCATTGTGTTATATACTTTTATTTATGGGTATTTACATCATAATGGTATGATAATTCTTTCATGGGTGTATGTTTCTTAAGTTACCTAATCAATAAGGGAATTTGAGATTTCAACTTCCACTCATTTGGCTTTACGCATATTTCATTGATTATATTACCCCAAGATTATGTGTGGAATCACTATTCATTTGATTATGTCATAATTTCCACTCCCATTCCTGTGGATATAAGTTTGATACACATAATCACTCCATTGATAATTCTCAAGTCATTGATATGAATTTGATAAGAGTAATTTTAACTCATTCTCCATTTATTGAGTTAAACATCCAATTCGTTAGTATTGATTTTACAAGAATATGTGTGAATATACTTTGATTGATTTACACTGAATATCCAATCATATTTAGTGTATTTATATTTGTCACACATAATTATGTCGTTGATTTATCCTTAACCTAAGGATACAACCTTTATGAGAGATTTCATCTCAATTTACATTCCATTGAGACTTCTTTGATGATATACACCAAATCACTTTTATGTGGTGTATATAATGTACTTTGACATAGTATATCATGAATTCCTTTATTCTCATGATATTACAATGTTTTGATTACCTCAATTATTTGTATTCAAGTGTCTGTCTTTTTTTTAGAAACTCTAACCAAAATACCATTTTAAAATGTTTTAAAGAATTATTCTTCTAAATCATGCTCATTAATGTCCATATTTTAAAAATGGTTTTAAGGATTTATTTATATGGAAATTAAAGTTTTAAAATTAAAAATCCTTTTAAAAAGTTTCAAAGTGGTATGGGACACTTTGATTCAAAAATCTATTTTTAAATGGCTTTTTGACAAATAGTGTGACTTTTAAATGATTTCAAGAAAAGGGGGATATTTCTCTCAAATAGTTTTGATGATTATTTTCATCTATGTCAACATCCTTCATTATTCTTGATTGAGGTTAATGTGGTACAATACAATCTTCCATATTGTATCGAATGAGTTATGTTTGACTGTGGATGTGCTATTTTTATACCATTCAAGGTTTGTGGTAAAAGTATTGACATTTCGTATGCTAGTTTCAATACGAATGTTTATGTTATGTTTAAACTTGTTCATATGAGGAATGCATTGGACTTAATAAGTGACGGGTGGAGCCCGCTATAGCTCCTCGATGCATCGGTAGGTCTCATGAGACAAACTAGTGTCTTGGCACAAGGCCTTGGCAAAATCTTATTTGTAGTCTTGGCACGAGGCCTTGGCTATGTGGTTATGATAGTCTGGCATTATGCATTCCATCATTATGAAAGTGGTTATTGATATTGCATGTGATGATTCGACTAGTAGAATATCCATGTGAGTAAGTAAATGTCATTATTTCATTTTACTTTTGCCATACTATGTTGAAGTTCAATTTTAAAAGGCTTTTGTTTTAGTTATAAATTGCCTTAAGTGTTTATGCTTATTTATGAAAGCTTCTGCTATAATGTTATCCTTACTGAGCATCCGAGCTCACCCCTTTCAATGTTTTATTTTTCCCAGGATTATGAAGAAGTAATTTATGAATGACCTGCAGGGATAGTATCAGGGGATATGAAGACAAGATGTTTTTTTTTATGATGTAATGTAAAAATTTATGGATGTATCTAGTTATTCCAAGGCTACTAAACTAATCGGTCATTCGAGACTTGATCTTTCTCATGATCATGCCAATGTTATGTAATAATGCACCGACTCTAGGTAATTAGGGTCGGGGCGTTACAGTTGGTATCAGAGGAAGTTTAGTACAAACCTTGGTAGCTAGATTTAGATAAACTCTGATTATAGCACGTAGACCTAAGATGAAAATTGAGGATTAGTATAAAAGAACTTCCTATAATTTTGGTATTGTAGAGATTTTGTGAGTATTCCGAGCAATACATCCCTGTCTGGATACGAGCAGGTAGAGGCGGCTCTGGCACAGATGATCCTAGGGGTAAAACCCGAAAACACCGCTTTGAGCTAGACTCGAACGGAAACTGGTGCACGACAACGGGCCTTGCTGCACTCTTGGTTACGACACTCCCGGGGGATATGCTTAGGATAATTTACATTTTCTTTACAAACCAATTTAAGTAATATATACATAAGATGAGAGTAAATGACCTTGGTTAATCCTAATATGTTTCAAATTGAGAATATGGTGACATTTTAATCTCTAAATGATTTTACGACTACTATTACTCACACAATGCTTTCTGGTTTTAGTCAATGGCTGGATTCCAAGGAAGTCATAGTGACTTTGAGAATGATGTACAAGGTGGGAACGGTGGTGGCAATGAGCAACAAAATGGAATGTTGATAGGCGTAAAAGATATCGTCTTTATGCCAAATCAGTTTTCCAAAAATATGATCAACAACATATATATTAACCAACTCCCAGACTCAACAAGGAAGAGAAAGGTGATAAATGATAAGAGCTCCAGCAATGGAGACCATGGAGAAAAGAACCCTCAATTTTCATCATGCAGGAAATGTGGAAAGAGACACCCAGGAAAGTGTCTCAATGGGACAACGAAATGTTTTACGTGCGGGAAGGAAGGACATAAAGTAAAGAATTGCCGAAGAAAAATGAAGAGTACTATGGAAGAAGATAAAAATGGTCCCAAGAGTCCATTTACAGTCATTTGCCGTAAATGTAGGGGAACTGGCCATTACCCGAGTGAATGTCCTATTCTATAGGATATTTTCTTGGTCAAAGAAGAAGCTATGTGGGAATAAATGGTTGGAGAAATGTTTAAAAAGTATTAGCACTCCTTGTTGATGGGTTTACTATGGAATAATTTTCTCTTGTATTTGTAACCCCGCAGTTTGCCATGTGAGAATGATATTTGAGGAAGAATTGTCACTTCTCTTGTGGATATGGGTATAAATAACCATTTGGATTTATATGATCATTGGGGTTTGAGAGAATTATAAGTTATTCTAATTTGGGATGAAGATTCAAGGTATGATATAACATTTGTGGTTAAATTTATGATATAGTATTTTGAGGAATTTATCTCATTTTGGCAATATTATAAAATATAGTTTTTGAAAAAGGACAACACGTAGACCGTGTGACAACTCGTCGCGTCGGACAAAGCTATGGGAATCGAACCCACAACCAAAGTGCGATTGGGATTTATCGCCTACCACTGGACTACGTGAAGTCCCTGGTTAGTGTGACTTTTTTTTAGTTAAATGATTTTATTGATCAATAATAAGTTGATTTGGGAAAATGATTTGGTGATTAAGTGATAAATGTTATTTTGGAAGATGTTCGCTTTGTTGGGAACACTATATGCCCAAGGAAAATAGAATACTATGGGGTTTCATTTGTGGAGTAATGATAGATTTTTATCTACGTTTTTATTGTGGATTTATAGTGATTTGGGTTATTTATGGAAATGATTAACCTATAATAGAGAATATGTGATTAGGTTAATTACTTTTTAGTATGTGACTTTAAGAGTATCTGATGTCATTTGGAGATACAATTTAACATGGGAGACTACATAATCAAATTCTCCTATGTTTTGGGTTTCAATATTAGTTTGGATTATATTAAAGGATTTTAAGGACAATTGGTTATTGAATGGTATCTATTTAACTTTGGGGTATTGTTGGTTTAATTTTAGAAATTAAGATTAGTGCATATTTATCTCAATGAATATCCTTTTGGGGGATCATTAGATCATTCACTGACCATTTTGGTTTTGATTAATCTTCAAAGACAATGTAAATATATGGTTTATCCTTCATGGATCATGTGATTCTATAGAAGTTTATTCTATCTCTTCCAGTGTGACCAAGTCTTCTTGAATACTCATCGTTTAAAAAAATGAGTTAGTGGTGGAAATTTATTAAAGAATGAAAATCTACTTAAAATGTAAGTATATCTCATAATGTTCTTAGTCAATATCATAAATGAATTACTCTTCCTTATGTAATGTAACTTAAAAAAAAATGTTGTCCGTTTACTTTCCTACTAGGAGACTAATGGTCGTTTGTACCAACACAAGTTTGTGGTTTTCTCATTGTTAACTTTCTCCTGATCATGATTTCTATCCCTCTCCATCAGAACTTGACACTTAGTTTATCATCCATATCCATGTTTTCTTACATGGAATCCTAGTATGGGTTATCTTGGATGACCGTTATACCTCTCTTTCTTTCTTTTAAAGTGATAGTTTTATTGACTCTTTTTCCGATGTGGGACTTTCCATTATATTCCCAAGTAAAATTTTAAAAATTGCGAGGACGCAATTTATTGAAGGAGGGGAGAATGTAACACCCCAAGCTTCCTCGGTATGTTTCCTTTCGAATAATGCAATGACGTGAATTGTACGCAACTTCGAGATTTTAACACAACACAACCAATCAAACTAGCCGTTATGAATAGTAATACATACTTTTTGAAATTATATATATTTTATATTTCAAAATGGACTTCATTTTTGGATTCGGAATATCGAATTTAGCCTAGGGTTAAATTTTGGTACTTTTCGGATAACTTTTGTATTTTGATGAATAGTGAAAATTACTAAATTTTAATTAAAAACAACTTTTTTAATCAAAATAATTAATAGTGATAAATTGTGAATTTGAGTGGTTTTAAAGTATATTTAGAATATATTTTTACCATTTAATATAATGTTAGTCATTGGACATAATTTTACAATTAAACCGAACATAAACAAGTGTCAATCTTTTGATAGTTATTATCTCTTAAAAACACGCTTTTTGTTTTGACAGCGGGAATTAATTTTAAATTAATTTCTGCCACTTCTGTGTTTTGAATTTAGAAAAATGGATTCCATATTTGGAATCAGGATGTCCAAATTGTGTAAATAGGTAACTTTTATTTTTAGACATTTTGAATAATTACTGCGGTAAATATTTTATTTACCATGGTTAAGGGTAAATCCGGTAAATAAGGGTTAAAAAAATAATATTATAATAATACTAAATTACCCTAAAATGTGTCTTAACCCTATTGGTTGATACATGGTCGACCATGGGCATCTTTGGGTCAATTTTGGGACCCCATGGATCCACTTGTAAGTGATAATGACACTTTATATTAATTAAGTTAAAATGAATACAAAAATGACACAAGCATATATCTTTTAGCAAAACAATTGTTACATAGGGTTATATATGTTGGCTTTTAGATTATAAATATTCATTAGAAAGCTAAAAAGATTTCCTACATAATGATATTTTATTTATACTTTTTAGACATCAAATAATGTAAAATATTAATGACACAATGATGATGCAGTAATTACTATAATAGTGAAAAATTAAAATAACTGATTTTATAAATACCGAAATAAATATAATATGACACTTTTAATGAATTAAACTAATTTTTTAGGATAATATAATATATTAGGATTGATTTAATTGAATTTTTTCGAAATAATCAATCTGTTATGAGTTTCACAAAAATCAACTAATGAATAGTGTCAAAATTGACATAAAAGAATTCTTAAAACAAATATTATATTATTAATTGATATTAAATTCCTAAAAATCTAAGGTTCGGCCAAGAGACTTATATAATGATAGGTTAAGCATTAATGGACCACTTGGGGGTCTTTTGGATGTATATAGTAAGTTTAGTAACCATATTATATAAAAATACAAAGAGACATTGTAAAAGTGAAACTAATTAACTTAGAGTTAATACTTAAAGATAAGGTTAATATAAGTACCCAAACCTGTCTAAATTCTATTGGATGAGTTGTTTTCGACCTATCCTTACCTCATACTTTGAATAGTCAACTTTGGAGCCTTTGGAAACCGAATATGAATTTATTATAAATTAATATTTCTAGCTTTTCCAAAGGTGCCCCTCACCCCTCTTATAAAAGGGCACTCCTCCTTCTCTTTTCCTCACACCTCTCAAGCCACTTTGCTCGTCCAAACTCTGCCCAACTAAGCTCCCCACATCCCTCTCCTCCTCCTTGAAGCTTCCCCTTAGGCAGAAAGCATTTCAACAATTCCTTTGGTTCCAACCAAAGTGAGTTACCTAAATTAAAGGTAACGATTTCTCTTAAATTATTTTCATTTATTTTGCTTCTTCAACCCCCAAACTCTTTTTATTTACCTTCTTTTGTAATAGCACCAGTATCCTCAATATACTAGGATGTTGTTATAAGAAGTATTCAAACTACACATACACACAACTCCATCTAATGGATGATGAACATAATGTTTCTGTGGATGGCAAACTAACGCCTCACGAAACGATGATTGTTCAAAAACATCTTACCGCCTCTCATGGTGGCCATTATGATGGCACTGTAATTAAATATGATATTAATGATATATATTTTATATATAAGCTTCTGTAATTCCATTTTATTTCATACCATTATTCGTTTCAAGTCGTATATACATACGATAATTTCATTTGAGGAAGTGCGGACTACCGCCCCCTTAAAATGATATGACTCGTTCATACCACACATGGAACGTATAAAGGATGGTGTTAATGAACTTAAGTAACATATATAAAATATTATATTATACTGGAATAGTAATATACCTATGTATCATTTGGATTCGATTCTTTTAAAATAAAAAATTAAATGGAAGTAGCGTTCGTGCGTACGTACGGACTACCGTCTCCACGAACGCGATGAGATTCATTATCCATCGTATCCATTCAAGTATAATTATCATTTAATGATTAAAAAATGATGTTTAAGGACTTGATATCATTCTGGATATGAATAAGATACAACAAACATGACTTATGTAACAAAACATATAAAAGAAAATGAGTATGTTAACACCCGAAACGGCGTTAATACTAAGATATTATTAACAAATCAATGTTAAAAGATCATATATGATATCATATTAAAGTAAATGATTCTTGTATTATTCAATAACAATTATTTCACCATTATACAGGAGGTAAACCTACCATCGACCAAGGAAAAAGTACAAAGTAAGGGATTTTCTTATCTCACTTTTAATTCCGTGAGAATTCCATTGATCACCACTTAATTATTGCATGTGGTGTATGTGTACTGCCCATGATTGTATTCATTGTGTTATATACTTTTATTTATGGGTATTTACATCATAATGGTATGATAATTCTTTCATGGGTGTATGTTTCTTAAGTTACCTAATCAATAAGGGAATTTGAGATTTCAACTTCCACTCATTTGGCTTTACGCATATTTCATTGATTATATTACCCCAAGATTATGTGTGGAATCACTATTCATTTGATTATGTCATAATTTCCACTCCCATTCCTGTGGATATAAGTTTGATACACATAATCACTCCATTGATAATTCTCAAGTCATTGATATGAATTTGATAAGAGTAATTTTAACTCATTCTCCATTTATTGAGTTAAACATCCAATTCGTTAGAATTGATTTTACAAGAATATGTGTGAATATACTTTGATTGATTTACACTGAATATCCAATCATATTTAGTGTATTAAATTTGTCACACATAATTATGTCATTGATTTATCCTTAACCTAAGGATACAACCTTTATGAGAGATTTCATCTCAATTTACATTCCATTGAGACTTCTTTGATGATATACACCAAATCACTTTTATGTGGTGTATATAATGTACTTTGACATAGTATATCATGAATTCCTTTATTCTCATGATATTACAATGTTTTGATTACCTCAATTATTTGTATTCAAGTGTCTCTCTTTTGGTTAGAAACTCTAACCAAAATACCATTTTGAAATGTTTTAAAGAATTATTCTTCTAAATCATGCTCATTAATGTCCATATTTTAAAAATGGTTTTAAGGATTTATTTATATGGACATTAAAGTTTTAAAATTAAAAATCCTTTTAAAAAGTTTCAAAGTGGTATGGGACACTTTGATTCAAAAATCTATTTTTAAATGGCTTTTTGACAAATAGTGTGACTTTTAAATGATTTCAAGAAAAGGGGGATATTTCTCTCAAATAGTTTTGATGATTATTTTCATCTATGTCAACATCCTTCATTATTCTTGATTGAGGTTAATGTGGTACAATACAATCTTCCATATTGTATCGAATGAGTTATGTTTGACTGTGGATGTGCTATTTTTATACCATTCAAGGTTTGTGGTAAAAGTATTGACATTTCGTATGCTAGTTTCAATACGAATGTTTATGTTATGTTTAAACTTGTTCATATGAGGAATGCATTGGACTTAATAAGTGACGGGTGGAGCCCGCTATAGCTCCTCGATGCATCGGTAGGTCTCATGAGACAAACTAGTGTCTTGGCACAAGGCCTTGGCAAAATCTTATTTGTAGTCTTGGCACGAGGCCTTGGCTATGTGGTTATGATAGTCTGGCATTATGCATTCCATCATTATGAAAGTGGTTATTGATATTGCATGTGATCATTCGACTAGTAGAATATCCATGTGAGTAAGTAAATGGCATTATTTCATATTACTTTTGCCATACTATGTTGAAGTTCAATTTTAAAAGGCTTTTGTTTTAGTTATAAATTGCCTTAAGTGTTTATGCTTATTTATGAAAGCTTCTGCTATAATGTTATCCTTACTGAGCATCCGAGCTCACCCCTTTCAATGTTTTATTTTTCCCAGGATTATGAAGAAGTAATTTATGAATGACCTGCAGGGATAGTATGAGGGGATATGAAGACAAGATGTTTTTTTATGATGTAATGTAAAAATTTATGGATGTATATAGTTATTCCAAGGCTACTAAACTAATCGGTCTTTCGAGACTTGATCTTTCTCATGATCATGCCAATGTTATGTAATAATGCACCGACTCTAGGTAATTAGGGTCGGGGCGTTACATAAAAAATATGTAAATTTCTTAAATTATGAAGTCGATGAATCATGGATTTGGAATTTAACACTTGGAAAAAATAATTTTCCTTCATAGAGATAATTTTCTAAAAATAATTTGAATTCTTACTTTCCCAATCATAGACTAGACAAAAAAAACTATGTGATGCATGTGAAATGGGAAATCAACATAATTCATATATCAACTCAGTTAAAGATGTTTATTCTTCTAGACATCTTGAACTTATCAACATGCATTTGTGAAGACCAACTAGAATAGAAATTATTACCGTAAATTCATTTTTGTGTGTTAGTTGATTAATTTTCTATATTTACATGGGTTTACATTTTAGGACTAAAAGAGAATCCATTCCAGTTTTTTTTTAATATTTTTCAATCTTGTGTGAAATGAAAAGGATGTAAAAATAATGCCTTCCATAAGTTATCATGGAGGAGAGTCTCAAAATAGAGAATTAAGTTATTACTGCACTAATCAATGAATTAAACATACAATCTATTCCCCCATGAAACTGCAATGGGATGGTGTTTTTGAAAGGAGAAATATGAATTTGTAATAAATTTTCAAGACTATGTTATGTGAATATAAAATTCTCCCACATCTTTAAGATAATTTTGTTAACACAGCATGTTATATCATTAAAATGGTACTGAAAAGATCTATTTTAATAAAAAACTCTTACGATTTGTTTAATAAAACCAACGTTATGTTACTTCAATGTCTTTGGATGAACGTTTTACATCTTGAACAATAGGGATAATCTTGCATTGTTTGAACCAAATAGAAATAGGACATGTTTTAGGATAATAATAATATCATTTTTACCCTTTATTACCATATTTACTTTTAATCGTGGTAAATAATAGTAAAATGTTACTATTCACAAAAAATTATTTTTATCTTATTGAAACATATTTTACTCGATGATATTAACCGTGTATCTAGTATTTTCGAAATTCAACTCTCAGAAGCGGTAAAATTAAGTTTTATGTTCAATTTCAAATGCTCCTAGGAGGTGGGTAAAAGACGGTAAAAAGTTCAATAATATTTTTATGTACCTATATTATTATAAAATTACTACAATAAATTACACTGACCATATATAGGTATTATGCATCAATTTTGACCTAAAATAAATTTAATAAAATGATTAAGAAAGTCAGTTTTAACCAATAACTTAGTGTTTTCACTATTCATAAAAAATTTAATGTTTTCAGAAAAATACCAAAAATTCACCCTAGGTTAAATTTGATATTCCGAATCCAAAAATTAAGTCCATTTTTAATGGTAAAATTTATAAAATTTCAAGAAGTGGGTATTACTATTCATAACGGCTAGTTTATATAATATTTTTATAACATATCTTTGTCTGGTAAAACTCTGTATTGCGTACAATACAAGCCATCGGGGAAGGATGCTCTTACATATAACGCAAGCCAAGACAGTGTTGTGTGTAGTGAAAGATTCCTTTGGTGATGCATATAACATAAAAACAAAATATTTCTCATAAAATCTTAGGTGTTACATTCAATCCACAAATTGTGACAAGGTAGGAGTTATATTCATGGGATTCAATAATTTTTATGTTTGTCATTTTCACCAAAATATCTACTTCCATTTATTGTAGTGATGTATGGATTTTTCTACTAAACATTCTGGATATAAAATAATAAGTAGAACCAAAATCAAAAAGTATGTTTTCTCTTCATTAAAAACCAGTGTACATATCACCACTTCATTTTTGGGATTCACTTTGTTGGTAGTGATGGAAACAACTCCCCCTTACATCCTTTGTGGTTGTTGGTTGCCCTTGAAAACCCTTTTATTAGAGAACTAGATCCCAAAGTATCATGGTTCTTTGTAGTTCTAGAAATGAACAATGTGTTGATGATCGAACAGAGGATTATTTTCCACTATCATAGTAGTGGGCTTTTCTTGCTATAAATCTCTGGATATGATCCCTTCCTTCCTGAACATAATGAATTTTCTCATCCACATCATGAAATTCCCATGGTGCTTCTTTCTGCACTTTTGACAAGTGGGGTGCTCAAATTTTTTATCACCATTGGATTTATCCATCGATCCTCCATAATTAAATTCTACATTTCACTCTTTATCCACATGATACCCATGAGATTCTCTTATCTCAATATCGACCTTGAGGGAAAAATAAAAAATATCTTCATATCTATCAAAGTTTTGGATTGACCTGGATTTCTATAGGCATGGATTTTTTACTCTGAATAAGTTGGAAACCCTTAATTTGGGTGTAACACCAAAACTAGAGGAGTATCCTGAATGTTTTATGAGTTTTCCCCCATACTCCTTAAAATATTAGTCTTATTTTTTTAAAATTCATGGGAATCTCTTTCAATCATATGAAATAGGGTGTGGGGAAAATATTTACTGACATTTTTTCCTAGAAATCCTTTCATCCCATTCCCTTGATCTCTTCCTCAGGCTTTGTATTTTTTTTATCAATGTTCACCATTGATCATCTCACCCTTAATATAATAAGAAACCATAAGAACCTTCTCTTGTTCAAAACATTGAATTTTAGGGAAGATCTTCTCAATGGAGTTGATCCACTATCCGAAAATTGAGGGATCAAATGCTCCCTTGAATTTAGGAGGCCTTTTTATGAATCTTTCGATTGTACCTTGTTCTTTCTTAGCGGGTTGTATGTCTCTCAAGATCTTGGTTTTTATTCCAAACATGAGTTAATTGAAAGATTATTTTTTAAATATTTTCAATTCCCTCTCCCATGAGATTGGGTATCTCATTAATGAAGTTATCACATTGATCTTCACATCGGTTGATCGCCCAAATCCCCATATTACCATCCTTGGGATAGAATAAGGGTAAAAATTAGTGGTAAATATTTTAAAATATTAAAAAATAAAGTGGAATCTAATTTCAAATAAAAATAACTTATAAAAAACATTTATCTTCTTAACTTATGAATTTCTATGATTCGATCAGAGTTAGACATGATCTAATTTCTATTATATATTCTTAGGGAATTTTTTTTCTGCATATTAGTTTTTCATACTTTGATTATAAAAATAACAAATAATATAACCTAGAATTTTCAAACCAATAGTTAAGTAAGTCCCATTGTTGTGCACCAGTTCCCGTTCGATTCTAGTTTAATGAAGTGTTTTCGGGTTTAACCCCTATAAACATCTATGTCAGAGAAACCTCCACTTGTTATTATCTAGAGAGAGATGTATTTTCATGATAAACCAATTACTATATACTCAAAAAAATATACGGATTATTTTCCTATACATAGTCTTATCCCTAAGGCTTTTAATATATTTTTTAATCCTAATCCCAATAATATCAAAACCTATCCTCTGATACAAACTATAACAACCCTACTCTTTATCTCATATTTAAACATGATTTATTACATAAATATACACTTAATAAAACTCATAGAATAAAGGTGTCTAGTGTATTTTGTGATTAGAAATATTACATAACTACTTAAAAATATAAATACGCATTTTTATTGAAAACATCATTTTCATGACCCCAATATTGTTCTGTGCATAACATTGTAGGGGATAACATGAGGACATACCCAAGAAAGGGGTGAGATATAAATTCTAGTAAGGGAGTAAAAATGAATATGAATAATAAAATACATGTTAGTAAATAGACATGTCAATATATCATAAGAGAAACATAACCATAAAGGCATGATATAATAAGATAATCATAACATGGAAATGTGGAAACAACATGAAACATTTCATCATTAACATAAATGAATCATGCAAACCCATATTCCAAAACAACTGACAAAATCCAAATAAAAGAATTAGGTAAACCCCTATCCTAAAAACGTACCATGATACTAAACATTACCAAATTCAATGGAGTGCTATTAGTGTGCACCATTCATAAACATTTCAATATCATGCTTAAGTGGGCCACATAGATCATATAACATGGATTCTTTCAACATCATCATTTATTATATGATCAAATAATATGGAATACATAAATGTATGTACCAAATAAATCAGTATATGTTCAATAATGTGACTATCCTTGATAGAGAAATGGGTATGGTATTCACTACATGATGATTTTTGCCGGGAAAAGTGTGGTTTAATTTCCGTATCATAATGGTGTCACGTGGCAATTCATAAAATGGGAAGATGAAAGATAAATTGGTTTCTCCTCATTTATAAATGAAATTTATAGTTAGGGGATTATTTAACATAATATCCTAATATGTGAAATGTAATTTAAGATGCATAATACAAATAATGTGCTTGAAATGGAAATGAGAATAGAGAAATCCCCTTCAGAATTTCAGTATTGAAATGGCGTAGGCAAGGGTATAAAAGGGGGATCGTAAATGATTCCTTGTTGAAATAAAATCAAATGGATAGAAGGTAATGGATTATAAAAGGATGAAAATATATCCTATTGAAATTAAAAATACCAATTTCAAACAACGTTCTAGAATTGAAAGGAAGGGAGAAAGGTGGGGATCCCTTACTTGGGAGTTTAAGGGAACATTTGGAGGACTCTATGGAGAGTTTGGTTGATCTTTAAAGAGATTTAGTGCAGAGTAATGGGTCCTTGGGTGGTTTTATATATTAATGTTGGGGGAATTCTATATTATTTTGGTTTTAGACCCACCACATTAACATATTCAAAACCACAAGCAATACATTGATTCTTCCCATGGTTTCAAGAAAAGGTGACTGATATAAATTATTTTTAAAGGACAAGGGTCGAATATATAAAAATATTTCCCTTTCATATGTGGAGGTGAGTCACACTTTTGAGGATATGATTTTAAAATCTTAAAATTGTTTATATGTCTTGGTGGATTCACTAAGGATTTATAAAATAAATCATATACACCTAGAATTAAATTATATTCAAGGAAAAAATAAATTTTCCTGAAGATACCTTTTATGGTATTTTATTATATCACTATTGGGTAATTATGAAGTTATAAAACACATTATATTTTTATATAGTATTAAATTTTTACCAAAAAATTAAACTCTCTTGGAAAATTATTAAAATTTCTCATTGGATAATTTTGGTGTCTTGATTACAAAAATAATTTTCGTCATATCTAAATAATTATTTCAATATTTTAATTTTCACTTTTAAAATAAAAACTCCCATTTATTGGAAATTAAAGGGTATTGACCAAAACTATTTTCAAACTGTAATAAAAATTACAATTGACTTCATAAAAATTTTACTATCATTTATATATAATAAAAGTTATTTAATAATTATATTTAACTAAATTATTATTTAATTAAAAAATCCTTTAATTCATACAAATAGATTTCTTAATTTAAATTCAATATTTACCGAAAATACTATTTTTCCTTTAAAACCATTTGCAATGTAACAATAATAAAATGAATGTATATTCTTTATTATATAGAAAAATAATGCAAATAATCATAATACTAAGGTCTGGTTACATATCCTTTTATTACACTAGAATATTCCCTAAGAGTAAGGTATGTGATGTCGGTGCTTTCATGGGGTTATTTGGTGAACATGGTTGGGGATGTGATCTTGAGGATATTTAACATCTCATGTAAATGGTTTCGCTCATGCTTAATTTGTTTGACCTCAACATGGTCATGGTCTAGTTCAAAGCCTAGAAATGATATATCCCTTGAAATCTACATTAAATGGGCTTCATAGGGTATGATTATATTTGTATCATTGGTATAATATCCTGATATGTCAATTCATGCTTATAATCATGTTAAAATAGAGTTAACTAAATAAGGAAATTCCAATTTACAGAAAATGTCTTTTTTTTAATGGAAATATATGAATAATAATATTTATAACATGATCACTATAGAATATTACTTTATTTTTGGAAAATAATCCCATAAATGGGGAATTATCAATAATGAATAAAAGTATATGTCATTCGGGCCATTCGTTTATATTTGGAAAAGAAAGACATGTGCCATCAAAAAAACATCTTATCAACTTGTCGAAATATTATTCACACAATAACTATGATTGTCAAGTGTACTTAAGATCAGATACAAATGATAGGATAAAAGTAGAATGATTTGATGCTTCATGAATAGATTTGGATGAATGATTGTGAAAATAAGAAAACCTAAATCTGTGTGCATAATTAATATATGATATGATATGTTCTTCACACATCATTTGATAATAAATAAAATGATTCTATTCTACAATAATTTTCATAAAAGATATTTTGGTATAATCAATAAAACTACTATCTAAAATAAGAAGATTATAATTTTCTATAGATTTATCTTAAACTACTGTCAATTATTACTTAAAATTTTGTTTTGTATCATTATTTTAAACATTACTTATTCTTATTACATTCTATAGTATTTATGGTTTTGTGTTTTAATAATGTGATGAGATATTGTAAAGGGATATCCTAGTTGAAATATCTTAGAAAATTATATAACACAATATCTCCTTTCAATCAAACTGATCCCTCTAAAAAATTATTGACATAGTAAAAACCACCAAAGTTGTGGTGAAAAGTGTTTGTGGAGTGGACTATGGGATTTCTATACCCAGGAAAACTTTAAATATCCTACGTTCAATTTTTTTCTCTTATCTTTAATTATTTCCATTTTATGATTTTGTTAGGGAATGGATTGGAACACAATACCCATGATGTGGGAGTTTTAAAATTAAATAAAATATTTATGATATGAATTAACCCTCCCACACTCTTCTGTTTTTGATTATCTATATATTAGGAAAAAATTAGGCATCTTCCAAAAGGGAGGCCAAAGTCTACCCGTATTCAAAATGAGATGGGTAGGCCTAATGAACGGGCACCTTCATATAGGTTCTTATTATAAATCAATGAAGAAAACAAATATACATGTTATCTTGTATGTATTGTACATTCATCTTGTAGTTAAATGATTAATTTACTTTGTCAATTTCATTAAAAAAAATAAATTTTAAATTATTGTTCAAATTATAATCATTAAATGTCATGAAGTTAACATGAAAATATTATTTGACCAATAAAACTATAATGATATATAGTTTTATGAACAAAAATCATAAAATAAATTTAATATAAAATCCATGTTAGAAATAATATAATTCTTTTTTTATGAAAACCCCATTCGAAACGTAAATAATCTTTTGTACCAAATCATAAAATGATGTATGAGTTAAAGAGATGATTCTATTTGTAATGAAAAAATTCCTAAAATTGGTAAATATTCTTTAAATTACAAATAAAATGTATTTTTATACACTAATATAATTTCTTAATGGTTCACAGTACGTTTCGGGATCATTTGAGGCTTGTTTGAATCCCAGAGCTCTATTTTTTGTTAAAATATGTTAAGGCGCATGGATGGTGCATGGTTTTTAAAAAATATGTTAATGATCAATTCAAACTACAAATAATGGTTCTTGGTCAGTATAAATATATGATGTAGGCTACATTATTGTGAAAAAAATATACTAAATTGGTGGTATGTTGATCATGGTCGGTGCACAACTTGTTTAACTATGTGACTAACCATGAGATATGGTAGAGGTGTAGGATAATGAGAATGCATAGGTTGTGCATGGTTTTTCAAAATGTGCACCAGGCCTTGAAAATGGGTTTTCCCCTTAGATAGTGGTGGTTCATAGATATTCCAACCATGTGGTAGAATGTGTATCCTTTAAAAAAATAGAAAATATTGATTTTCCTTTAATTCCTTTAACATTCTTTTCTCTAATTTTTTCATCCATTTTCTCAAAAACAATCACATTAAGATATCTCTTTCTCCATCAAGATAGGGTTTTATTAGCCTCCAATATACATCATCTTTTTATAATTTCCCCTATCATGTTGAGTAGATAATGTTAAGACTATGAATCCCCAAACTTATTTTTACCATTCTATTCGCTATGGGGAATGCCAAATCTATGTGAGATAGTATACACTATTTTTAGGGTATTTGTCTATTTTTATGATTTCTTCCAATTTATATTGGAGTATAGGATAATACTAATGTAAGAGTCATACACCAAGTTAAGGTAGATTTTCTCAAAAATTTCCATAATCTTTTGGGTGTTTCTATTATGTCGTTGTTGTGACACATGCTAAACATTAAGATCATTGCACTTAATCTCGATAATCCCATAAATTAATTGCCTAAACAATGATATGGATATGATAAGACACCTATATACTAGTTTGTAGGTCAAAAACCTCATCCCCAACCACTCATTGGTTATGTTCGATTATATGCCTTAATGACTTGTGTTTCCCTAGTGATCAATATACCAATTTGGTGTGTTTGGATTTGATTTATCCATTGAAATGTGTTAATTTTATCTAATGAAATGTTGCAGTGGATTGGATTATAAATATCAGAACCATTTCATTACATAAAAATTATTTATATTAACTTATTAATTTAATTGAATAATATATAGAGTGATACTCTTTATCCAAAAAATTATTTGACATGGATTTTATTGAATCATTATTGACTTCTATAATAGACAGACTGTTCCTTACTCAATCTTAAAATTAGGGACAGTACATTCCATATCATTCACTATAAATTTATGGATAGAATGTTTTGTATTATAAATTACAATTAATGGAAATTATGTTCCATATTATATATTTGGAATTACAATACATGGAATTCTTTAATGATTATTAATAAATAATGGACACGAAGTTATATACTATGTAATTGCAATTAATGGATATGAAATTCCATGTTTGCTTTTTTTAATCTAAGAACATGGTGTTCCCTTTTGACAATCCCTAATTGAAATACAAGAAACCTTATATTGTTTGTAAAATAAAAAATATTTATAGACATTTTGGATTACTCTGAAATAGAAAGTATCAAATAGGTGTCTTTTGCAGAACCTGAGCTAACATAGGTTTTATTTAGTTTATTTACTTATTCTTAAATTCATTACTTGCACACTTATTCATCATATATCAATATATTCGATAGTGTAATTCAATGTTGGTTGTGTCAATTGATTTTTTACACATTCCATTTGCATCCCACCTATTTATTCGCAGAAAAAATTCATGGATGTTGGTAGGGATAATTAAAAGCACCCTACTATGGTACATGAAACACTATACTAGGATGCAATACTAGATTATAGGATTGAGTTTGATCTCACGATGTTATTGGAGATTTATTTTTCCCTTTCTATTTATTCCCGACTACATATATTGTGTATTGTTGTTACCATGTTCCCATTTTATTCTCATTTTAGAATATCATCATGATATTGTTTTGTATATCATACTTGATGTGGATATACTTATGGTCCATTCCTGTTTGCTTATTATATATGGATGATTTTCATTATAAGGTTCCTATTTTAACTATTTATTCACTTATTATAACATTGTGCTTCTAATCTAATAAAAATAGTTATATCACTCCACAATACCATCATAGACCATCTCTACTAGATGACTACCTCTGGGGTATAAGGACACACACATTAAGGCCACAAGACAAAAGAGTTTTATTTATACAATATTGAACTGGTTCTGAGATGATAAAAATTTATATCAGAGTACTATTATTCCTTTTTTCTTATAGTTTTGGGTTGGTAAATTGGAGAATATGAATGGGCTAGAATTTGGTAATGAGCATTTTTATGGGAGTAGAAAACCTTAGTATAAGTGAATAACCAAGTTTCCTGGAATGAGAGTTGTTGTTCTAATTTCTTTGTTGGGTGATTCACATGTTTTTTGAAATTTATTGTCATCGATGTTATGGATTCTCTTTTTCCCCTATCCTAGTGGGAAAACGAAGTGTTACTCATGAATCATTATAGGAACATGAGGATACCAGTCATCCATTTTCTATGTCATCTTTATTTTCACGTGAACAATTCGTACTTCATTTTATTTGTGGCTTTATTGGGATTGGAAAATCAAAATAATTTTTATTATTGGGAAAAATGAAATAATTTGTTTTAAAAGTATCTGACTAAACCAAAACAGATGTTTCTTATATAGCTTGAGGGTAGACCCTTAATTAACCAATTATCACATGATTGATCTATGTAACTTTGATTACATGGACTGAAATGTTATTAAATTTTGATTATAAGGATGTAAATTATAATTTATAGAGACACTACTTCTATAAATTGGGAATAATGATCGCTTAATCAAATAATATTATATAGATTGATACATTATGATAATGGGTGTAAGGGTCATGTTGTAGTAACATGAAGCTCTAACTGTAACATATAAAATGTATTCCATTGTAATAATGGAATGGTAACAAACCTAACTAGACACTGATATATATACATATATATATATATATACAAAGAATTTAATCCTAAAATTGTGAAATGAACTGTATACTGTAAAATTTGGATGTCAATTAGAACATTAAGATTAATTTTCTTATATAAAAATCGATTAACACTCCATACATTATAACCCTTGATATGATACATGATCTTGGACCCAAACCTGGGCATAGTAGAAATTATTTAGGGTGAATCATGTATGGGATGGAATTGTATATATATTATTCCTTTTATTAGGGATCTATTCTATTATAAAATATCATTTTGTGGATTGTGTTTGAATTTTTTACAAATATGTCATAATGATGGAATCATTTTGAATACTAAGAAGGTTTTATTGACCATACTCTAAAGATGGTGGGCCCAAAGCCAATAATATTAGCTTAGTTAGTTCCACATGCAGAACCTCCTAATATTCATAATTTGGGAACTGATGATATGTTTCGGAAGGGATTCATGTGGCAACTATATTCTATATTGGTAGCTTCATGACCTACCCATTATAAGGTGGAGTTGACAAGGGAGTTCCAATAGTATCACCCACCTCTTTTTGTGGGTAAGGAGGATCCTATGAAGTTGATTCATGGTGGTATTCCATGATATATATCTTCAATAATTTTGATATATCTCCATGAGGAGTGTGAATATAACTAAAAATATGTTCTGTGGATCTTCAAAGATGCGGTTGGATTTTATAATTCAAGAAAATATACATCATGTAATGGACTTGAGGGATTTCAGGACTACTATCTATAAATACATCTATTCCACATCTTTGAGAGTTGAGAGGGAAAGGGAGTCGATAAACTCATAGTAGGGAACTATATTAATTAGGTACTATTCATGCCTTCATTCTGAGATCTACTACTTAAAATCAATTCTTCTTGGTGACATGCTTTCCAGGGATAGGTGATTTGAGGACGGACTCATGTATGAAATCTGATCATAGGTAAATGTCTTCTGGTTGAGTATTATTTCTAGAATAGTGAACCAAGACCTCATTACATGGAATAATATTTGGTAGGATAAAGGAATTGGCTATTGTGATTCATCTCTAAGACTGAATAGTTCTTCGACCATTTGTAGGAAGAATAACTGTGAAGGTTCTCATTAGGGTGGTGGCGATCGGACTATCTCCACCAGCAGCCAGGTTTTATTTCATCATTGTAAGATGTCATGTCAAATGGATCCTCTATGTGACGAAGACACCATAGTGTGTATAGCATGTGGTAAGATGGGGAATATTAAGAAGTTTTGTAGGACCATCCCATATTAACCAAGTGGGTGGATATCCTTACCAGCTTTTCCATTAATAGAAAGATCTATATCACCTATCTAGGCTGGATAAATAATACCACATGCTGTTCAGGCTGAGGATACGATCCTATCTCAGGGATATTGAAATAGGACATACAATTATAGTATATAAAACCAACCAAAGATAGTTAGGTTGTATATCTAGGTCATGGATCTGTCAATAGGGATGTATAATATTTGATAACCCAGGAGACATGTGTTATCAAATATTTAGTGCGAGGTAAGGGTTTAGTAACCTCTTATTTATTGTCTGGTTTATGTGATATAGGTTCTTCATATTATATTATATATTTTAAAATTATAGAATATATTGGCCTAGAAATTGAGTGTTTATCTCGAGTTATGAATATCAATACTTCATTGTGAATGTGATAAATTTTTGTACACCAAGGTATGTAATTACCCATTTAGATAAAAAGTTATTTATTTATATGTAACCACTTTGTCATTGATATGAAATTCTTTGAAATCATTATCAAGATAAACTAGTTAGTACCTTATCATCTTCATGTTGATTTTTTTCACTTAATATTGAATTTCACATCAGATGACTGTTGTATTTATATTCATATGGGAGAATTTGATGTTCGTGAAAGTTGATCTAGACCTAAGAAACATGGTTTGGAGGATGTAACAAACTAGATTTCAGGTATTTTCCTGTGTGATTAAAAAACATGTCCAAAACATTTCCCTCCAATATTGGATTTTTTCAAGAATAGTTTCCATAATGAATTTTTAGGTTACCTCCTAAGAGAGAGGAGGATTTAATTATTTAACTAGTTCCATAATAAGTACCAGTGCCTATTATGCCTTACAGTATGGTTCCAACTGAGCTTTAGGAATTCAAGAGAAAGATATAAGACCTAAAGCCTAAAGGTTTTATACATAATATTACTTATCCATTGGGTTAACCCATATATTTACTAAGAAATAGAATGGAACCCTTGTGATAAATTTTTATTATCAGAAACTAAACTAGATTACACATAAGAATCAGTATCCACTACCTTGAATAGATGAATTTTTAGACAATATCCCTGGGTCTAGAGTTTTCATGAATATTTATAAAAGGTTTCACAATTGTTAGGTATGATTCACACCATCATATATACCAAATATTAAAATACATAGTATATACGTATTGAATACATTTTTTCTAATGTTTTTTAGTCTCATGAATGTGTTTGCAGTTTTTATGGATATATTGAATCAAATTTTCCATTTGTAGAAGGATTTTTTTTCATTTTTTGTGGAAGAAATATTGGTGTACTCTGATACTCAATGTTATCATTCCAAAAACCTTTTAGTCATATTTGGAACAATGAGATAGCATAGGTTTTATTCTAAGCTCAAAAATTCCAACATCTATAATGATTAATCTTACTTACTCGATCACTTTATCTCATAGACATGAGTTTCTATTGACCCCAAAAATGTGATAGTAATGGTTTCCTAGGAGCATCCCAATAATGTCCTTTAAATTTAGAGTTTATTGAGGAAATTTAGATACAATAGGTGCCCAATTTAGGGATTTTTGTGCCTATAAGAATCTATTATAGGCTTAACCAATAATACTTTGAAATTTGTATGGTCTAGTCTTAATGAGAACGCATTTAATGAGTTTAGTGGAAAGATAATTTTCAAGAACAAAACCAAATTTCCATCTAACCCAACACCTGACACGGTCTGTGGCAGATCATGAATGGATTTCTCAATCCCCATGGGCAAGAAATTATTACCTACGTACTAAAATACACATTGGGTATTATTATACCCATTTATATAACCATAATCAACTGAAAAAGTAAACATCACATAACTGATAAACATAAACCAATGTGGAAACAAAAATATTTAGAGTCAATGTTTTAAAACACTAACCAATACCAATAGTATCCTAGGTGAAGGGGAATCAGGAAAATGTCACTAAAACCTCTAGATAACATGGGTGACATCACCCTAAATCAACCACCACAAACATATTCAAGAATTGGAACACTAGAAAATGAATGAACCGTCACCACTACTGAACATATTTAATTTACCTGATCTACACACAACAAAGTCTACATACACCATGTGGTGTATGTAGGGTGTGAGACAAATACTTGTAAGATTACAACCAAAAGGAAAATATTCCATGCTATAACATTATATGATAAATCAATATACATATTCATACAAAAACAATTGAAATTTTTCTGAGATGATAATTTCAAAAATTATTTTATAATGAAACCATTTTTCAAGTAAACACATTTACGTAAAACCATTTACCCTAAAGAAAATTTCATTGAAGATAAACGTACACACGATCCACCATATACCAATAGTTAGCACCACATCACATAACATTTATGTTACAAAGAGAGAACCATGGTAAAAACATATAGCTAACTAGAACAAGTGGGACTCTAAGAATCTTATACCTGATTGATCGAAAACCTCTAACTAAAACCAAATGTTCCCTCATGCATGATCCAATAATGAAAATTAAATCCAATGATCTAGTGGGATTCATATCATAATCCAAATCCAACAGTGTTCTCATGCCCGATCCACTAGAGATGAATCAATCAAGTATTCTAGTGGTCTCTAATCATATCACATGTTTAATTAGTGTTGTAGTGTCATTCCATCTAAGAGAATATGAGACTCAACCACTTCTTAATAAAATATATTACTATATTTTTTTCCCCCATAGATACTTAGGATTCTTTTTGTTTTCAAATTTCTTTTCTCATATCACATAAAATATAACTTTCACACACATTCAATGCATCATGAACACAAAAGTAAATCACTTATTTCACAATCCATATTGATTCAAAAATCTTATATCACATGGAAACCACCATTGTATAGAATAAAAACCATTTTCAATTTATACAAACACAAAAAACATTTGAAAAAACATTTATAACCATCTTCAAAATTTATAAATATCATTTAAAAAAACAGATGATATATCCCACCATTTCTATAGGTGAAACCCCTTCCAAATCCTACAAATGCCAAAAATAATTTTATAACATTCTTCAAAATGCTTTCCCAATTCACAATACACAATTAAAGATCCCAAAAAAGAATCCAACATGAAAAAAATTCATATCTTTTGTAGTGTCAGTCCTGATAGATAAATCCATGCCTCACCTAGTTCTGAATCAACTAGAAAACTTGTTCTATTCTTCCCACCGATATACCTAGTATTTCATTTGTGTTCAAATTCCATTTTACATATCAAATAAACCATCAATTTCACATACACATTCTATGAATCATGAACAAACAAGGACATCACCACTTTTACAATGCATAATGATCAAACAATTGAAGCTCACTTGGAAACCACAATTTTTCATAAAAATATCCAGTATCATTTCATACTTACATCAAAACTATTTGGAAAAACATTTCACACAGCATGAACAATTCATAAATCCAATTTTGAGAACACAAGAAGAAGCACACATTTTAAATCCTTCCATGTTTTGTGGGTGAATCCTCTCTAAAATCCATACGCATTGCAAAACAATTTTTACAACATGCTTCACAATTATTTCCCAATTCACAATACAAAATGAAGGTACAAAACAAATAATTAAACATGAAACAAATACATTTATTTTTGAAAACCAAATTTCATCACATCATCGCCTGAAGATACTTTTGATACATCTTTCTCACCTTTCACACAAGGAACCAAACACTTTTGAGAATCACCACAATGAAGCACACATGAAACATAATCACTTTCCTTTTGAAAATAACATTTCTTCAGATATTAATCTCAAAATATTTTGAAACCGTATTTATCACCACACAAAAAAACCATAAAATACATTCATAACACTATGAAAGAAATCCAAAATCATCTCCTAATGTAAAAGAATCAAACAACCGAACTCAAGATTGTTAAATTCTAGAATCCAATTCGAAACCACAACCAAACCTCAAAACGACCCTATAATGGAATGATAAAAAACCATCAATATATAACTCCACAACCCATGATTGACCCCTTAATTGGTCAAACAAGCCATTGTAAAAGAAGAACCAAATGGGAGAGGGAGATAAAATCTAAAATTAGGAAGAAACCATGAGAAAAGAGACATACATGATGATTCCTTGATGTTGTACGGAAAAATCCCAACAAATATTGTTGCTCAAAGGCTCTATGATGTTTTAGATGGAGATCCCATGGGTGAAAATATTGTAGGTTTTGGATTATAATGGATTTTGGGTTAACTCAATGGAAGGGAAAAAAGAGTAAATTACAAAATTTAAATGACCATGATTGGTCACATAGTTTTCCCACATGATTTCTTAAACAATGAAAGAACTGTGAATCTCTCACCATCTAAGAGGACCATGTCACATAGTTATCCTGCCTAGTTTTCGAAATTGTTTGGCAACCATGTGGCCACCGCTTTCCAGGGGAAACTGGCCTCATGATTACCTGGAGAGGGGCCCACGATTTTCTCTAACTGTGTTCCATCCATGTACAACCTTCTAACAAACACAAAAATATCCCGTTTTCATCAAAAACTCCTAGTAAAAAAATAAAAAACAAGGGATCAAAAATAAACAAAGGAATAACTCAAAATAAAAAATCATTGATGTGACAATTCTCCCCCACAATAAAAACATTACACCCAATGAAATACAATCCATGGTTTGACCAATAAAACAATAATGATTATTGGATCTAATCCCAATTATTTCACTACCATGTCTCATGCACATCCCAACCATGCTACCAAAGAACTAGGACCAATGGAATGGACATCCCACAAAGCACATTATTTTAAGAATCCACATTCGGCACAGTCTATTTAAACACATAAAAATCAGTCTCTAACTCCAAATCCACCCAATATAGAACTTGGGATAGATCAAGATTGTAATTTTCAGGTGAGTTCTAAGGGGCATGTCATGGATTAGCGTCAATAGGTAATGAAAATATTACATTTATTCCACATTATCGACTCCCTCTGTAATCTTAAAAGTTTAGACATGGCTTAAAATTACCATCCATTGATTACCGAAATTACAGGGTCCAATGAGAGGGTCCACTCTCAAAAAAACCTGGTCACACATATAGAATTCCAAAGCATAGTGTCTCTGATCAACATAAAACACAAAGTAGCTTTACATCATAAAGAAATTATGCATGATCAACAAAACATTATCAAATGTTTCTTGCACAAGGATTAGTCCCAACAAAAAGGTCTCACCCAACTCAGCCTAACACAATGGGGACTGAAAAGGCTAAACATAAAGTGACTTAGAATGACCATTTAAATCCATTATTGGTTGTCTTTATTTTAATAAATTCTACCAATCCGAAATGGTTATAGTATGAGTCTCCAATATGTAACACACTTGGAGAATACCATTCAAGATCTAATTTTCTTTCTCCATCTAACCATCCATCTGAGAGTGGTATTCCATACTCAACACAACCTTCAAATCCATAACCTTTTTAAGGCCTTCCCAAAATAGGGAGGTAAAATGGGGGTCTCTATCTGAAAATATTATTGATGGAACACCATGAAGCCTCTCTATCTCCAAAATGTAAAAACAACCCAACTCATCCACTTTTGGTGAATCCTTGATCAAAATTAAATGGGGTTATTTGGTAAGATGGTCCATCAATAACCAGATAACATAATGTCCTTGAGGTTTATGATGTATGCCATATATAAAATCCATGGGGATAACATCCCACATTAATGGAGGATTGGGTACTGGTTGAAGAAATCTAAAGTTATTTTGGTGCTTTTTAAGCCTACTGAGAAGTATTACACAGCAACAAACATCCTTCTACATTCTTCCTCGTACCTAGCTACCAAAACTACCGATGCACATCATAAAACATCTTGATAGCACTATGAAGAACATGCTACTGATTTTGGTGACTATCTTGCATCACCAGCTTCCGCAATAACAACAGCATCAAGAAGTGACCTCTAATGCACAAAGATCCCTCAGGAGACAATGATCCTTCACAAGAAACATCCCCACAATTTATAAAAATCATATAAAAATAGAATTTCACATCGCTAAGATGCTATTTCAAAATCAACTCTATAATAGATGGTGTAAGAGAAAACTATCCAAAAACACACCTCCCCTATGCTCCATGGATTCTAGATGCATCTAAGAAATATGTCCAATCATGTTCCACTCATCAATATAATCCTTCAATGCTTGGAGTGACACTTTACTACTCAAGGTGTCTGTAACCACATTTCATTTCATGGGTTATAGAAGATATTGAAGTTGAACCCTTGAAGGTACTCAGCCCAATGATGTTGCCTAAAATTTATGTATTTTTGGAGAAACATTTAAGCCAATATGTTATGTTCTAAATAATAAAATATCCTTTAAAAGATATTGGTATCATGTCTTTAAGGAATTCACTATCACTACTAGATCTAGGTCATGGGTTGGGTAATTCTTTTCATATGGTTGGAGATGGCACAAACTATACACCACCATGTGCTCATCCTACATCAACACACACCCAATACCCTTGCCCAAAGAATTAAAATAGACTGCTTATCCATTTCTATATTCTATAAAGATTCAGACAAAGTATATCTTCAACCGCTGCTTACGCTCCTAAAAGGACACTTGATAGTATGGGATCAATTCAAATTTCTACCTTTTTCCGGTAAGCACAATCATGAATGAAGATAACTGAGTGAAATCCTTAAAAACATAATTTAAAACCATGACAGGACTAAAAAGAATTTGGAATAAAAAAAATCATCGATTTTTTCTCATGAAATCATAGAACTTATCTTCCCGAGGTCCACTAAAACCCATCATTCTGAGATTACAGGACACCGAAATTTTACCTCCTTAATCCAAAATGTGCACTTGGAAACTTTTCATAGAGATGATTATTTTGAAGGGTTACCAATATTGTAAGGTGTATTGTTCCAATAAATCTTTGATATATGTGTTCTAATTATTCACCAAATTCCTACATTTATTCAAACTAGTTTCTTGAGTGCTTCAAATTTCATTCATCTGATGTTCTGTGTTAAAGTATTTACCATACTCTATAATTTTTTCCTATAATATTTATTGAATATATTTAGTTACACTTAAATAGAAATAACAATGTAATAAATCATCTCTTAGTGTTTTACTATGTCACTCAAGAGAGGCTACTAGACAGAAATGAAAGAATGACTAGACATTAATAATTTCATTACTATTTATATCCATAATAAGGTGAATAATGGGAATGATACGTCATTAATTCTATATCTTACACTGAATAATTATCTTATAATACATTAAAGATTGTCTTTCAATGACATGCTTCTTTATCTAGAGAAATGTTATTTTATAATGAACAATATTTTTATCTGATATCCTATCAAGATCCAGTATTAACATATATCATGAATATATTTACTAATCTCATGATAATTCAGTTAATACCTTTGGATTACCTCAAGAGAATATTTTTTATTTAACGAGTGATCAGATTGTACAAGACCTTCCATGAATATAAATATTTACTGAATGATAAAATATCTTACATTGCAATCGCAAAAATAAATTCCATATTTATAAGGAATGAATAAATACTCATGTTATCCAATATTATTAGGATTTCAACACATAACATTTTAACATTACAATTTTTCTTTATGTAAGTTAAAAAAATATATATAAGGAACAGTTAAAAAAAAGTGTGTGTGTGGAATGATTAATGTGAAGACAATGAAATAAGGTTTTCCCTATCTAACATAAGATATATGTTCATATTGAATATCAATTCATCAAGTGATAATATTATATATTCTATAATTTTTATTGAATATCATCATGAGATATTTTTTGAAGTTTATCTTATCTCCAAATGAATCTACATCTACTATTAGTTTCTACTTACAACTGTGTGATGTAATCATTTGTCAAACCATATATCTCATTCTCCATTTTGTGCACATGGTGTAAGACTATGTAAGATTGTGGATTGGTATTGTAATATTAGATCATGGTCGAAGCCTCCTGGACCTTTGTATTATGTGACATCTAGTTGTACGTATTTGGGAGCACACTGTAAAAGTGTTGTTTAGTGAAAATCAGCAATCTCAAGGAATTTAGAATTGGTGGAGTGGACTGGTGGATTTATATTCACCAAACCACTACAAACCTCTATATCCAATTTTCATTATGCATTTTTTACACTTTCACTAAATTTACTCTTAAGGAATAATGCTGAATATACATAACAAAAAGAGGGTGGTTACGTTTTCTTCAATAAATTTGTAAGAAGTCAATCCACCCCTTCCTATTGCATTAATCAATTTAGAAAATAAATTTAATTATATAAAAAGGTGAAAATCTATTCGTTATAGAAAATATTTTGAGCCTTTTTCAAAAAAATAAATATCTTTATAATGTTACTTGTTTTTATAGAGGTGAAATAGGAAATTTTTCTAAATGATTTTATTTGAAAAATCCTCAAATTGGAAAAATTAAGAAAAAATATTTCATAATATTTTTAAAAAGACAATATAAAATGTTTTCATGAAAACAGAAGCCAGTTTTCCTACCTATATCTTTTATAGATAACATTTCCAGAACAAAAATGATTTGGCTACCAAAGGAAAATATCATTGGATTTTTCATTGTAGGAAATTATCCATATTAATATAAATGAAAAATGGTTCATGGATTGTGGTTATTCAAGGAATGTGAGTGGATACTACTCTAACTTTCATTAATTATCCAAATTAGTTGCAGGATATATGAAGTTTCGAAAAAATGAAAATGGAAAAATAATTGCTATTGGATATATTAAAATGCCATAATCTATCCTTATAAACAATGTAATTTATATTGATGGCTTGAATAACAACCTAATATGTATTTCTAAAAAAAATTATGATGGTAATTATATTTATTTGTCAAATAAATACTGCTTAGCTTTTAAAGATAAATCTCTTGTGTTTAAAGCACCCAGAATAGATAATGATTACATATTAGATCATAATTTATTGTGTAAAAAAATGTAAATTTATTAAATTATGAAGTTGATAAATCATGGATTTGGCATTTAACACTTTGAAACAACAATGTTCATTAATAGAGACAAATTTCTAAAAATAATGTGATTTCTAACTTTTCGAATCTTAGACTGGACAAAATGAAACTATGTGATGCGTGTGAAATGGGAAAGCAACATAATTAATATATCAACTCAGTTAAAGATGTTTATTCTTCTAGACCTCTTGAACATATCAATATGAATTCGTTAAGACCAACTAGAATAGAAATTATTACTGTAAATTCATTTTTGTGTGTTAGTTGATTAATTTTCTATATTTACATGTTTTTACTTTTTAGGTTTGAAAGAGATGCCATTCCAGCATTTATAATTTTTTTCAAACTTGTGCGAAAAGAAAAGGATGTCAAAATAATTTCATTAATAAGTTATCATATAGGAGAGATTCAAAATCATGCATTATGTTATTAATGCACTAATAAATGAATTAAACATACCATCTATTCCCCCATGAAAGTGCAATGGGATGGTGTTTTTTAAAGGAGAAATATGAATTTGTAGTAAATTTTCATGACTATGTTATGTGAATATAAAATTCCCCCTCATTTTTATGATAATGTTGTTAACACAAAATGTTGTATCATTAGCATGGTACTGAAATGATCTATTTTAATGAAAAACCCTCTATGATTTGTGTAATAAAACAAATGTTATGTTACTTCAATGTCTTTGGATGAATGTTTTACATCTTGAACACTAGGGATAATTTTTCAGTGTTTGATCCAAATGCTAGTGAAGATATCTTTCTAGGATACTCTACTACTTATAATTCTCATAGCATTTTAAATAAAAAACTAATAATTTTTGAAGAATCAAATCAGGTGAAATTTGATAAAATTGGTCCTTTCTATAAAAAATGACTCAAATTGACCTGAAAATTTATTCAGTAAATGATATGTGGCTGCGACCTTTATTTCATGACAACAATGATGATATTTTTGAACTTGATTAGTTTAACCAATTATAATGAGGGAATATACTGCAGAAAGAAGAATTTTGATTCCTAGAACACTCAGAAACCATAAAGACCATTTGTTATAAAATATTATAGGAAACCTCTATGAATGAATAATAACCATAAGAAATGTATAAATTTTAGTAAAATCCTCTGCATTTCTATCCCAATTAAAACCAAAATCGGTATAATAATTATTAATAGATAAAATCTAGTTTTTATCAATGAAATAAGAGATAAATCAATTTTAAGCAAAATAAATTATTTTGGTTAGTTTAAAGACCCTTCACCCAAGTGATAATTCAAAAAAAAATATGGTTTCTAGAAATAAGTAAGATGACCATAGTGTAATAATAGTAAATAAATCTAGATTGGTTTATAAAGGATATAATAAAGAAGAAATAATATATTATGAAGAAACCTTTTCTCTCGTAGAATTAATAGAATCTATTAGAATCCCTATAGCATATCCATTCATGGTGAATTTATAATTATATCATATGGAAATTTAATATACCTTATTAAAAGGTTGTTATTGGTGGAAGTTTATGTATAAAAACTAAATAGTTTTGAGGATATTCATTTTAAAAATTCTTTATTTAGAATTTTAAAATCTCTAGATAGAATTAAACAATATCCAAGGTTGTGGTATGAAATATTAAGTAATTTTCTTCTATCAAATGTTTTTAATTTTTGAAAAGAATATCCTACCCTATTTATGATAAATTTTTCCTGATATTTTACTAGTAAAAATATATGTATATGTGGTTATTTTCCTATCAAAAAATAAAATATTTATAAATATTTTTCAGAAAATATGAAAAAATCACTTGAAATGAGAATTATGGTAGAAATAAAAAAAAATTCTAGGATGTCGTGTCTGTCAATTAGATTAAAGAAATATTTTAAATCAAAGAAAATATGAACATGACTTACTTTGATTTTTGGCCTTTAAAATAATACTACAAAATCAACTCCTATGACTTCCAATATCATACATGACTCAAATGAAACTAGAAAACCAATTCTATAAAAGTTTTATAGAGTGATTATTAGAATTTTTTTATACCTTATTTCCAGTAGACTAGACATTATTTTTTCAGTATGTTTTTATGAAATATTTCAATCTGATCCAAAATAATGGCATTTATGTGTAGAAAAGATTATTTTCTGATATTTATAATGAACCATGACACTTTCTCTTATTCTTCCAGATAAAATTTAACTTTAATTTTATTTCATATTATGATACTGATTTTTCTAGATTTTCATTATTTAGGAAAAGAACATCAGGAATCTATCATTTTCATGGTAAATTTCTTGTGTCTTTGTCATGTAAAAATATCATTTTGTAATACTATCAACTAATGAAGCTAAATTTGTTTCTGTATGATGTTTTTGTGTATAGGATTTATGGATGAAACACACCTTAATGGATTTTATATTTAATTATAATCATCTTCTAATCAGATGTGATAACACTGGAACTATCAACATCTCAAAAAATCTAATAAACCATTAATGTACAAATTATGTTTAATAAGACATGATTTCTTCATAGATCATGGATTGAAAAGTGATATCTTTATAGAATTTTTCTTTCATATAAAAATAATTAACAAATATCTTTACTAAACCCTTATCTACAGAGATATTTTATTTTTTTAACTATTAATTAGGTATGTTTAATTTTATGATGTAATATTATATTTTAGGTATATATTTTATATAGAGAATAGTAATGTTACTTGATTTATTTAAATTTCTTTTTGTGCCATCATTTCGAGAAATATTCAAATCCCATTATCCTGGTCACCAATATTTAGTACTAATTACTCTGACATTATTGTGAGACCCCTCATTTATTGTGAACTAAAAAGTGAGATTGAGTATCAACTATTCTCGCAACACGACTCACAAATACTTTGAAGCATTATTTCTCTTTAATTGAACCCATATTACCATAGCCCATTCAACCTTTTAATCCCACAACCCCTTAAAAATTCCCAAAACTAGAGGATCTGATGGTGGTTAATCTTGTGTGATGAAATGCTAGAGGATATCAATAAATTTTTTGAGATGAAGATCCATCGATTTCAAATGCATGAAAAAAATGATATTTTTTTTAAAGGGGTTATAAATAATCAAGGATGGGAGTACATTTTGGTTTTTTTTTTGAACCCCTATAGTCTTTATGAAATAAACTTGTGAGTTATCTGAGTCTGTAACATTTCAATTCAGTGATATTAAATACAAAATCATTGAAATAGTAAAAAATAAAGATTTCTCCCTATGATCTGTTAAACAGAATGATTCCTTTAATGTTACTCATAATGGATATCCATTATTTTATACCTCTATATCTTCCATTGATGGTGTTACTCTATATAAATCATTAAATTTATCATTTTTACAACTATACTTGAGATTAAATATGTATAGAACCTATAACCTGAATTGATGGTGCTGGTCAAATTCATTCTTTGTTGGATCACCCATAGAAATGGTGACATTGAGAAAAAAATCAAGATATTTCCTTAATTTATTTTATCATGCTTCAAAACCCTATCAACATAGTAGGTTATATCCTTTGATATATTATTTATGAAAAAATATACTTTTTAAACTTCTATCATTAAGGAATAAATCTTAACCTTGTCTTATGAAATAATATATTTTTATTGGGTGAAAATGATGCAATGAAATGTAATGGTTTGAAAAACCCGAATGAATGATTTTTCGGAAAGAGTGGCTGGAATATGGATTTCCCTTTGAAAAAAGTTTATGCGTTATTCTTTGATGCCCAAAATGTACCCTGATCAGATTCATGGGGATAAATCTAATATGGATAAGACACCAATAGTTATAGAAGAATAGTCACATCATTCTGAGACTAGAAAAGTTGTGATGAATAATAAGAATCTATTAGTTTTAAATGGAGAGTTAGGATTTGTATTCCAATAATTATTAAGGTTTTTTGTATGGAGATAACCTCTCTAGCTTCTACCTATCCACCTATACAAAATGAAAATGAATGAATTTCAACAGTAATCACAAGGATATTCTCAAGTGTTCAACAAAATATAATATCTGTAAGGTCAAAACTGTCGCCTATTCATGTTGAATCTCAATCTCAAGAGATAGAGATACCCATATATGAAATAATTCGAAGAATATTTTCCCTAGAATCATATCACTTGGACTCCATTCCTAATGTTGCATAAAATCAACCCTTTAAAGAAGAATTTGATAAAGTTCCATAGAATAGGGATTCCCTTATTCCACAAGAAACTCCATGTGAAGAAATTCCATAAACTGAATGAATCATCTCTAAAATGCATCACCAATTCCCTTTAATGATAAACTATAATGTTGATATCCTAAAATCTTGTATTTATTAATCAGATATTCATTTAATATCTCTATACAAAAAGATGGACTCTAAATATAACTTTCACGAAGATAGACTGTTTATACATTCTATTTTATAATAATGTTCAGAATGACCTTCTATTGGAACCACGCTCATTTTGGATGTACAATCAATAATTTTGGAACTATTTTAATCTATTGAAAAAAATCACTATATCTTTTGATTCACATTAGTTTGAATTCAAGAAATGTGAATTATTTGAAAAAAATCCATGGAGATGTTATTGATGAAGTCATCTGACTAATAGATATAGTGAAAGAATTAATTGGAGTTATTGATAAATCAATACAAGAGGTAATATATTTAATAAGTAAAAGGATTTTATAATCTCAAGAAAGATCATTAAGAGTAAATAATGACTTATTTTTCTTAGTTACACTTCTAGGAAGGATATATCAATCATTTATGAATAACCGTGGAGAAATATTTAAAAACATTAATAATCTTCTTCATGAATTGATGAACAAACTCAAAACAAATTTCATTGATGCTGTTGAAATTGAAGTTGATGCATTTTTGGAATCCTCTAACAGAGTTGATCCCTCTTAAGAAAAAGAAATTAGAACTCTCTTATAAATTTTATATAATCTTGTGGGAGTTTTAGTGAACCTAATATTTAGTTTTGAAAATAAAGGAGGCCTCAAAAAATTATTGTAAATTTCTCTCATATGATATTGAATGGTATTAAAAGTATTATAGACTACTGCAAGAATGAATTGTTCAGAATAATAGATTCTTGTGAAGATACACTTTTTCAAATATGTTGGACAAGGCAACGTGGACCCCAAATTTATGATAGTTATCTATATGCCTCTCAGCTTATGAAATAAATTTTCCACCCATCAGGGGATCAACCTAATTAATATGAATGGTTTGAAATAGATACATCATAATTCTTACCTAAAATATTTTTCAAACTTACCTTCACACATGGATATAAATTTTTACATGTTGAGGGAACGACACGTTTCCCTCAAAATTTAATCAACAACAATAAGGTTTTGTCATGATGATCATGTTGTTCTTGGGGAATCCTCCCTGAGTTTTTGGGGTGTTGTTGGTACAATAGTTGACACTCATATACCTTTATCCTGGTTAGTTCATGAAAAAACCCTCTCGTTCAAGAAATTACCTCCCAGAATTCATTTATTGTAGAACAGATAACACTTAGACCTCATTAATTTTGCGAAGTCATTTACCCTATGGTTGCTCATTTCTAAAAAAATGATTTATTCCTAAGTTTTTATGGAATTAAAGCATCTAAATAGTTTTACTCTATCATTTCCTTAGGATTTTTATGAAAACATAGCTTATTTTTTAAAAATATTTTTATAAAAATTTTATTAAACTATTTATGTGATGATTATATTTATTAAGTATTTACATTTACAAAGTTTATTTTATGAATATTAATTTATTTTAAATCTGTACGATTTATTATTTTCTTATTCTGATATTTCTATGTTATGTTATGAACTATTCCTTTTGCCCAAACTATTTTTTTCATAGATATTTCTGTGTAATATAATATTTTTTCATTCATACACTTTTTTTATATCACAAATGGTGGGAGAACAAAAATAAAATATAAAATTTTACATGTATTACAAAATTATTTCTTATTAAAAATAGAAATAAATTTTTCCTTAGAAGAAACCAAAAAGAAATTATTTTCTAAAAAAATTGTAACAAAATTCTAGAAATAATTTTTTTTCAATTTAATGGGTTTTTGACCATCAAGAAGGGTGATATTGTTGTAAATTGTATTGTTCTAATACATCTCTTTTTTATGTGTTTTGATGATTCAAAATAACCCTACATTTAATCTAACATGTATTTTGAGTGTTTCCTATTTTATTCATCTTAATCTATGTGTTCAATTATTTATCATACATAAGAAGTTTGTCTTACAAAGTGTAAGAAACATCTTTAGTTACTTAAAATCAAAATTTTAACAAAAGGTGTTATCTTACATTCTTTGACTAAGTCACTAAATTGTGACTTCTAGACAAAATTGAAAATATAAAAGGGAATTATTCTTTTAAAGAATATTCACTTCCAGAAGAAGTTAAAGAAAATTGAATGTTATATCAATAACACTTTATTATACACTGAATAATTATCTTTCAACATGTTGAATACTATCTTACAAATTCAACCTTCTATATCATATGAAAGGATATCTCATTATGAATAGTATGTTTAGCCGATATCTTATAAAGAAATAATAGTAAATAATGGCATGATTAGATTTACTAATATTGAGATAAGATATTCTATATATTTTTAGTATATAAAGAGAAGACTTTCTATTTATGGAGATAACATACTAGACCATACTTACCTTGAATAGAAAAAATCAGAGAATGATAAAATATATGGCATTGAGGTTACAAAGGGAATTCCTTATTTTGAAGGAAAATATATATACTCTTGATAGAATATCTCATCAAGATCACTACATAGATCATTTGGCCAATAAAGTTATCATTTTCCTATGTTCAAAAGAATATATACAATTTACAGATCAAAACAAAATAGTGTGTGTGTGAAATGAAGAATTTGAAGACAACAAAATAAGGTTTCCCATGTTTAAAACCCTAGACATATATATATTGAAAAAAATCATTATTATTTGATATTATTTATTCCATCAATTTAACTGAATATCATCCTGGTCTACATTTGAAGTTTATATTATCTTACAATGAATCTTTATCAACTGTTAATTGCTTCATAAAACTATGAGCTACAATCATTTTTCAAACCATGTATATCATTATACATTTTGTTCACTCAGTGTAAGAGTGTGTAAGACTGCAGATAGTTATTTTAATAGGAGAGCCTAGTTGAATGCTTTTTTACCATCTAATTAAGTTACAAATGCTTCTAGTTAGCTGGGGTGGCCGTTAAAAGGGATATTTAGTTAAAATCACCAAGCTCGAGGAGTATAGAGTTAGTGGAGTGAACTAGGGGATTTATGTTCCCTGAACCACTATAAACATTGGTGTTCAATATTATTTCTGTATGTTGTACAATTCTGCTGAATTTACTCTTAAGAACAAATGTTGAACAAACATATGGAGAACAGGTTAGTTATGTTTTCTTGAATAAATTTTTATGAACTAAATTCACCCCCCATATAATAAATCAGTAATTTTATAAAAAAACACCGAATAAAATCCTCAATTTTCTCTCATGATCCTCATCAATTTTTTAATATTACATGATGTAATCCAAAAATACCACAAAAATGAGTTTATATATTGATGTAACACCCTATAAATAAGTGACATAACAACTGTTGGATCATTCAGTAACCCAAAAGGCATGACCAATAACTCAAAATTGTGGTACCTGCTTTGGAAATATCTTTTTTAACATATGCCTCTCTAACTTTGACTTATTGGTACCCAGAATAGAAATAAATCCTTTAGAAAAACCCTTCCTCTTTAATCTGATATAATTTTTTTTTCAATATAGGGAAAAGGGTATTTATTATTTATTTTCAACTTATTTAACTTACGGTAATCGATACACAATCGGAGAGATCCATCGACCTTCTTAAAAAACAACACTGGGGTGGCCTAAGGTGAGAAGCTATATTTAATGAATACATTGGATTCTAAATCAACTAGATATATCTTTAATTCTCTCAACATGGTTGGTTCTATACGGTATGAGGGAATAGATATCATTTATGTTCTCGGCATCAAATCAATGTAGAAATCCACATACCGTTCTCGAGGTATACCTAAAATATTATCTAGTTACACCTATGAGAACTCATCCACCATAGGAGGTAATTGATTTTTAATAACACTATCACTATCCTCCAAATTGAGCGATGATATTTTTAAAATGAGGTTTTGCAATTTCATAATTGGTTTCCAAGCATGCCCCGACCGAGGATCTCGCTTGCCATAAAGACATGGTTATTAGAATCTAGTTGATGAAACGTACTTGTAAATGATAGCAAACGATATGCGCCTTAAAATGAACCATACAATCTATTCCTAGTATTAATTCAAAGAGATCCATATCCCAAACTAGGAAATCTCATTCCAACTCGGCCCTTTTCATGGTAAGTGCACAAGACGGACACCAGAAACCCTTTAATCACTTCTTACCATCCAGTATTATCAAATCAATCACATAAGGTATACCGTTAGTTTTAAACATTAACACATCCATGATATGGGAAGAAATAAATGAAACATAGGAACCAATGAAAAAATAATTACAAGTAATTATGAAGTAATAAGAGTGGTGCCTCAAAATGTTGTAGGTCATGCATTCTATTCCACTATTGCTCGATCTGCTGAATGAATTTTCTTCAACTCTGCCTAATCATGACAATGTCCCCTATCCTAAAACTCTACTCTAAAAAAATCTGTCCATAAGATTATTAATCCCAATTTCCATGACCTCCAATTATGTAGAAAATGTTCCTGGATAGTTCTGACTAGGCTAACATCCCTGTGGAATCCACAGATCCCCCACCACCCTGATATGAGCATTTCCCTATAAAAAACCATTGAATGTTTCTTGTGGTTATATGCTAGTGGAAGGGCCTAGATGGATATGAAAATGTAGATAAAATGTTCCCTACCTTCCCACACTAAAGGAACATTACTTTTCTAGCACTAGAAGCCATAGACGAAGAGAGTTGGGAAGGATGGTTGGAACTACCACCTCTCCTCTTTTCCTGGTCATCCTTCTTCCTCTTTTTATTAGATGAATAGGCACTACCAACTATTGAAATATCTCCATAGAAAACAAATCATACTTTATGTTTGATTCATGCCCCAATATAATTATCAACCACCTCCACATATGTATTCAACATGAACAAGAATAATTATGAATGTATTTTCGGCAGCATCCCCATTTTAAACTTTTGATCCATCAACTGCTCAATGGAAACTACCTGAGGTGAAAACTTAACCAACTAATCATAACAAGTGGCATCTTCCATAATGGTATAATCTCGTTGGTGAAGCACCAAGAACTCATGGGACGTTGATAAGGAAAAAATATCAAGAAAATAACACTCAAGTAAGATAAACATAAAATAATTTCAACCCATCTTCTAATGTATACCATCTTTCACCATTGAGTCCCACCACTTCTGACTTGGACATTTTTACATGAACAAAAAACATTTCACCCTAACTGTCTCATGAGTGTAAAGAAACTCAAATATACTCCCTATTTTATCAAGAATCTCCTATACTTCATGGGGTTCTGTGATACCTTAAAAAGAAAGTGGATTGTTCTTTATTATCTCCTGATATTTTTCCTTTATAGGAGCAGGTTCTAGTTCTCTGACCTAGGCAGGGCCTGACCTCACTCTTTGACCCAAAGAATGGACATAAGAAAACCGCGTCCTCCCTTAGCATTTGATCAATTGATGAGGGAGAAATATCTATGGCCTCTTCCCAGTGTTTCATTCGATGTCTCTAGGGAGGAATTTTTCTACAACATGAAACTACCATAATAAAAGACCTTGAATACAACCATCAATGCGCATTGGAAAAAATTCCAGAAACATCAAAAAATCAAAAACACTTCCATAAATAAAAAAAATCTAACAAAAAAAAAAACAAAACCAAACCACTCCACCTCTATAATGCCCCAAACCCAGTTACCTAGAGTCGGTGCATTTTTACATAACATTGGATTGATATAAGGAATCATGTCCCAAAAGACTGATTAGTTTAGTAGCCTTGTAAGTACTAGATATATTCATAAGCTTTACATTACATCATAATATAAGAACATCAACATTGTCTTGTCACCTTTTTAACACACATATGTCCTTAGCCTATCATTACAGGTCAACGATAAATTAATTCTTCAGACCATGGAAAAAATAAATCATATAAAGGGGTGAGCTCAGATGATCAGTAAGAATAATAGTATAGTGGAATCTTTCATAAATAAGCATAAAAATTTAAGGAAATTTATTAGACAAAAACCAAAACCTTTTAAACATAAAATTCAGCATAATATAGAAAATTTAAATTAGAATAATCCAATTTAATTATTCACATGGATATTCTACTAGTCGAATAATCACATGCAATTTCAATAGCCACTTTCATAATGATGGAATGCAAAATTCCAGACTGCATAACGACATAGTCAAGGCCTTGTTCGAAGAATACAAATAAGATTTTCTCAAGGCCTTGTTCCAAGACGCTAGTTTGCCTCATGAGACCAACCGATGCATCTACGAGCTATTGAGGGCTCCAACTGTCACCTACTAAGTCCAATGCAGTCCTCTTGTGAAAATGTTTAAACATAACATAAACATTTGTGTTAAATCTAGCATATGAAATGTCAATAATTTATTCATAAACCATGAATGGTGTAAAAATAACACATCCATAGTAAATAAATATAACTAAACCATCAGTAAAATATAAAATATTTGTATCATAATAAATCCACATCCAACAATTTTAAAATCCATCAAATGATGTTGACATAGATGAAATGAAAACTATTTGAAATAAATACCTGTTTTTATTTTGGAATCATATAAAAGTCACTTAAATATAAAAAAACTATTATTTTTATAATATTCTTATATGCTTTTATGGGATTCTTAGATGATGATATAATAGTGGAAAACAACCACACCCTCCGTATAAGTTAAAAAAAGGAATTCCTTCCGTAATTTTGTCAAAAAGACCATAAAGAACCTTGTTTTGAAAACAACAGAAAGATTCCTTTCAAAACATTTTATAAAAAGTAAAATAATGGTATAAATGACTTTAAACCATAGTCTAGTAAATAGTAAAAATTATTTTAAATACATTTTTAAGAAACAAGGATGTGGATGATAAAGAGGTCTCAGTAGATACTTATGTAAAAACAACCTCGGATAATAAAGAGATTGTTAAATTAACCCTTAACTTGTACTTTTCCTTAGTCAATGGTTTTTTAACCTCCTGTATAATAGTTAAAAAATTGTTATTAAATTATAAACTAACTATATACAGAAATATGATATCATATATGATCGTATAATATTGCTTTGTTAATAATATTTCAGTAGTATCATCATTTCGGGTGTTAACTGATTCGTTTTCCTTTATATTCTTCCAGAAATAGGACATGTTTGTTATGGATAGGATGTATTTGATTCATATATAGAATGCTATTATGTTCATAAAAATTATTTTTAATCATAAAATGGAAATTATTCTTGAGTTAATATGTTGGGGAATGAATCTCATCACGTTCGTGGAGATTGTAATCCGTACGTACGCACGAGCGAAAATATCATTGTATTGATGGTTAAATAATCTGTAATTGGATGGTTTATCATATATAATGAATCATTAACATGATATATTTATTATTTAAATCATTTATATTCATTATTATACTAATCCAAATAATGATGTGTTTGAATAATAATCTACACCACGACGTGGAGATGGTAAGTTGTGTGTACGCACGTATGGGGACATTGTCATTCATATAATGGAAAAAATAATTAAAATTGTTGTAAAATTTTTATAATAATATCATAGTATATAAAAGATACTGGATTTATTATTTTAGAAAGGAAACTACAAATAAATAGGAAGTGGAACAAGAAAAGAACTTGAAAGTGGTGATGAAATATTTAATTCTTCTTCCGGTTCTTCCTTTTGGATTTGATCAAAAGGGATCCATAGGTTGGCTTTCTAAATAAAGTAAGGCCTCTAGGATAAAGTTAGTAATTTTGGGAAGATATTTGGGTAGGGTTTTCCTGATCCAAATTGCATTGGAGGTGTGAAATTAAGATAAATAGAAGTACCTTTTTATAAAATAGGTGAGGTCACTTTAGGAAAAGATTGAAATATTATTTTATAATAAAATAATTTTCGTTTTATAATGGCTCAAAAATGATTTATTTTGATGATAAGGTGTGGAAGGGGTCTAAAACCTCTCAAACAATTGGTTTTAGACATGTTTAGATCACCATATGAACCTTAACTTTTAGATTTAACTCTTAGTTAAATAGTTTGACATTTACCATGTCTTTTTGTATATTTATATTATATGGTTAATAAAATAACTATTACAAGACAAGAGAACCCCAAGTGGTTCATTAGTAATATATATAATATTATTTATATTCTTCATCCGATCCTTATATTTTTAGGAATATTATATCCATTAATGATATAGTATTTTTTTTAAACTCAATGATGTCAATGTTGACCTTATTTAGTATTTGGTTTTTATGAAAATCATAACAGTAATGATTACTTTGAAAAAAATTATTTAATCAACCCTAAAATGTAATATTGACCTAGAAAATTAGTTTAATTCATCAAAAGTATCAAATTAAATTTATTTGGATATTTATAATATCAATTATTTTAATCATTGATTAATAATGTAATTACTATATCGTTATTGTGTCCTAAATAAATTAAATTATTTAATGTATAAAATTTATAAATAAAGTGCCATTATGTGGGAAATATTTTAAGAATTATAATGAATACTTATATTCGAATTTATCTAATGTATAACCATATATTAAAAATGTTTTAGTTATTAAACATTGAATTTAACTCTATTAACTCTTCTTTAAATAAAATAGCAATAAATGTCCTAATCTAATCCAAGTTGACCAAAATGGATAATATATTATTCCTAATGTTTTTTTTCGTCGAAGTAAACATATCCAATAGAATTAAAACATGTGTTAGGGTAATTATAATATCATTTTTACCCTGAATTACCCTATTTGCTTTTAACCGTGGTAAATAAAAGTCAAAAGATATTGTTCACCAAAATTTATTTTCATCTTATTGAACACCATTTGTTTACTGATATCAAATCTATCTTTTATATTTTTTAAATTCAACTCACTAAAGTGGTAAAATTATTTTTTATTCAAATTTGTAAATGCTTTTAGAGAGTGGGTAAATGACGGAAAAAAGTTCAATAAAATTTTATATATCTAAATTTATTATAAAATAATTCCAATGAATTAAATTGAACATATATAGGTATTATGTATATTTTTTGACCTAAATTAAATTAAAATAAAATAAATATTTATTTAAATAAAAAGTTAGATTTAAATAATAACATATTGTTTTACACTATTCATCAAAATTTGAAAGTTCTTAGAAAAATACCAAAAAAATCACCCAAAGATAATTTTGATATTCTGAATCCAAAAATCAAGTTAATTTTAAAAAATATAATTTATAAAATTACATGATAGTGGGTCTTACTACTCATATTGGCTAGTTTCATTGGTCGTGGTGTGTTAAAACTCCAAGTTGCATACAACACAAGCTACTGCATTATTCAAAGGTAAACGTACCGTGGAGGTTTTCGGTGTGACATTCTCCCCTTATTAAATTAATTTCACCCTCAAAATTTCTAGAATATTATTGCATAAAAATATTTGGGTGGTTCTTCATCATAAGTTCCTCAAGTTACCGTGTTGCCTCTCCCATCTTATGGTTTCTCCATATAACTTTTTCCAAACGAGTTATCTAGTTTCTCTCCACTTGTTCCCTGGTATTATTAATATTGATAGGCTCTTCACAATATGACAGATCATGTTCCATTTATATTTATTCATAGGTGAGTACATGTGTTGGTTCAGGTATGTATTTTCTCAATGGCGATACGTGGAACATATCATCAAATTTGGAGTGACATGGATGCATTTCCAAACGATAAGATACAACTCCAATTCATTCTAGAATTTCAAAAGGTATAATGTTCCTAGGACTCAATTTACCCTTCATACTGAAAAATATAACACCGTTCCATGGAGATACGTTCAAGAAAATAAGGTCTCCTACTTGAAATTCCAAATCATTTCTTCGGTAATCGGCATAGCTCTTTTTCCTACATAGTGATGATTTGATGTGGGTTTGTATAATCCTAACTTTTTCCATTGTTTCCTCAACATGTTCTGATCCTACGAGTTTTCATTCACCAACATCATTCCAACAAGTTGGTGTGTGACATATCTTTCCATATAATTCTTCATATGGTTTCATTTGAATACTTGAATGGAAGATATTATTATTAGGAAATTCTACCAGAGGTAAATATTGATCCCACATACATTGAAAGTCAAGTGAGCTAGATATCAACATGTCTTATAAGGTTTGAATAGTCTGTTATGATTTTGCATTGGTTTGAGGGTGGTAGGCAGTGCTCAAATGAAGATCAGTATCCAGAGAATTTTGAATACTTTTCCAAAATATTGATTTAAAATGTGGATCGCGATCAGAAAAAATCGATAGGGGTACACCATGGAGACTTAAGACTTATTTAATATATAGTATCTCTAGACGTTCAAGTGGTAAATCGTCTCTTATAGCATGAAAATGTGCTGACATGGTAAGACAATCAACAATGACCCATATTGCAACATTTCTTATAGGAGTCATGAATAGGCCCATGAAAAATTCCATCATAATATTATCCCATTTCCACTAAGGTTTGGGAAGAGGTTGCATGAATCCTCTAGGTTTTTGGATTCCAGCTTTCAGTTGCGGAAAAACCATACATCTTGACACAAAATCAGCAATCTCCCCCTTCATGTTGTCACACCAAAAATGTTCCTTCAAATATCTATACATATTGGTGCTCCCAGGGTGTATAGAGAAATTGGTGCTATGAGAATCATCCAACTATTCCCTTTTTAGATCAGGTATGTTAAGAACACAAAGTATCTTCCCAAATTTTAAAATTCCATCTTTATATATTAATTAATTAAATCTTCCATCATTCACTGCTTTAATCTTCTTTTGAAATTCCTCATCATCAGTTTGAGAACTTTTTATTATTTCTAGTAAATATCGTTTGGAAACCATTTGAATAAGTATTGACGTTTCACCTTCCATGGCTATTCCCATATCCATATTTACTAGATCCATGAAAATAGGATCCCTTTTAACTCTCATCTTGTTCAAAACTCCCTGATCCTTTCTACTCAAAGAATCTTCCACCTTATTTTCCTTCCCTGGGTTGTAGTGTATAGTGGAATCATAATCCTTGAGTGGTTCAAACCACCATCTTTTCCACATGTTGAGTTCTTTTTTTGAGAAAATATACTTCAAACTCATGTGATCAGTATAAATATAACATTTTATACAATAGAGATATTGTCTCTATATATTCAAAGTAATGATTATAGCTGGTAACTCAGGATTATGAGTGGGATAGTTTTGTTCAAGAATTTTTAGCTGTTGTGATGCATAGGCAATAACTCTATCATTCTGCATAAGGACACTACCAAGTCCTTTCTTTTAAGAATCACTATAAATAACAAACCCATCAATCCCCAATTATAGACTCAAGATATAAGAATTAACTATTATTCTCTTCATTTCATCAAAACATTCTTTAAAATCTTTTTTCCAATAAAATTTAACCCCTTTACTATTGAGTTTGGTTAATTGGTTAACCAATAGGGAAAACTTCGGGACAAAACGCCGATAATAACTTCCTAAACCAATAAAACTGTGTACCATAGTTATACTCATTGGTGCTGGACATTATTGGATTTCGTTGGTCTATAAAAGATCAACAAAAATTCCATCCTTAGAGACAATATGTCCAAGAAAAGAAACCTCCTAAAGTCTGAATTCACACTTGCTAAATTTCCCATATAATTCATTTCTTCTAAGAGTCCTCTAGATAATTTTCATGTGTTTTTTTTGATCTTATTATCTTTTTTAGTATACCAAAATATCATCAATAAATACCACTTAAAATTCATCAAGATATTCCTTGAAAAATATTTTCATTAGATCCATTACGAAATAGGGTGCATTAGTCAATCCAAAAGTCTTTACTGTAAGCTCTTACTGCCTGTACCAGGTTCAAAATACAGTCTTTGGAATGTATTTTGTCTTCATGCACAACTCATGGTATCCCAATCGAAGTTTAATCTTTGAAAAATATTGAGCTCTATGAATTTGGTTGAATAAATTATCAATGCGAGGTAGGGGATACTTGTTCTTAATTGTTATAGAATTGATCTCCATGTTGTCAATGCACAACCTCATAGATCCATCTTTCTTCATAACAAAAAGGATAGGGGCACCCCATGGAGAAACACTAGGCTGAATAAATCCCTTATTACTCAGTTCCTATAGTTCTTTATTTATTTCCACTAATTCCATAGTGGGTATTCTATAAGGGGTCTTCAATATGGGCCTTGAAATAGGAATTAAATCAACGGAAAACTCAATTTCTTGTTTTGGAGGATGTCTAGGTAAATCCTCTGGAAACACATTAAAATATTATTACACAATAGGTACAACCTCTATTCAAACATTATTTATCTCACCCATAGTGACTTCATTCTCTTCTTCCCCAATAATTGAATTTAGTAGAGCTATAGGGCGTGGATATAGAAAAGAATTAGGTGGTGACGTTTCCACTCTAAAGATAAGGTACTCTTTATCATCCTCAAAAATTGAAACCTCCTTATTCTTACAATAAATTTTCACATCATGATCTAAATGTCAATCCATTCCGATGATTATATCAAATTAAATCAGGGTAATGACGATGAAATCAGTAGATAAATAGCATTTATATTCCCTAATGGGAACTGATTCTCAAAATATTTTTGAGATGATACTTACCTTAGGTGTTTTGAATGACAACTCTCTTGTTATTTAAAATTTAAAATATCTAATTTTCATAGAAAACTGGGAAGATAATAATCAATGTGATGATCCAGAATCAAATAAATCAATGGCTAAACATGAGGAAACCATTAAATTACATGCCACCACATCTTTCGGAGCTTCAAAATTTGCAATAGTGATCACATAAGCTCGTCCTCACTCCCATGGCCTTTTCTCAGGTAAGTTCCCTTGGCACTTAGGAAATTAATTTACATAATGCCCCTTTTCTCTACAATTGTATCATTCAACATTGACAGCCTCTTTCTTTCGTTTTCAATCATGAGCTTGATGACCCTTTTCACCACACTTGTAACAGACTTCTATTCCCAACAGGAAATTACAAGGGTGTTTCTTCCCACATTTACCACAGGATGGATATTCAAATTTTTCTTTATTTCCTTTATTTCCTTTTCCAGATTGTTCAGCAGATCTCTTTTTCTCTATCTTTTCTTTAAAGTCGTTAGATTTAGATAATTCTTTTTTTGTCTTGATAGCACATGAGACTATATCTTTGTACGAAGAGAATGATTTTGACACTAATTCTCTACAGATAAATGGTTTTAACCCATAAATGAATCGATAAATATTACTCCTTGGGTAACATATATAATTTCCTCCATGCCTTGCTATCCCTGTAAATTTAGCTTCATACTTTGCGACATTATCATCCTCCTTTTGTCTCAAAATCAGAAATAGTCTTTCCGTATCCGCTTGATGGACACAAGGATAGTTCTTTTCAATGAAATTAAGTTTAAACTCCCTATATTCCATGTTAGATACTTATTCATCTTCATTTTTGTTTTGTATTAATGAACACCATTGATCTGTATCTCCCATGAGGTGATAAACTGCAATGACAACTTTTTCCATTTTTCTTCTGCTAAAAAAATGAAATATTTTCCCTAAGAAATTTAACCATTCCTCAGCTAATAATGTATTTTTAATCCATTTGAATGTTTTTGTTTGTTTCCTTTTGAATCGGTCAAACATTGATCCTCCACGTTGTAGATTAGGATGCTTCATACAGGTAAGGTTATTATTCATAACCTGAGTGAGTTTTCCTAGTATGGTGATAAGATGATTAGCACTAGTTTCTTCAAAAGCTCCACTATAATTATCTTGAGTAGGAAGGAAATCCCTACATGGATTACATTCTTTGATATGGTTTCCATTACTTCCACTAGGCGTCATTTCTAAACAATGGAATATAGTATATTAGTTTATGAATCATAATAAATAATTCCAAACTTGTAAAACAGTAAACATAAATTGAATTGTTTATGGAAATAATATATAATCATTAATATGTTTTCTTTGAAGAAAAATATAATCATAAACCTTTTATAATGGTTTTTAAAGAAAATATAAATAATCCTATGAATATCCCCTAGGATTTTCATAACCAAGAGTGCAGAAAGGCCTATTGTCATGCATCGGTTCTCGTTCGAGTCTAGTTCAATGCGGTGTTTTTGGGTTTTACCCCTAGGTACATCTATACCAGAGCCACCTCAACCTACTCATATCAAGACAGGGATATATTTGTTGGAAAAATCATAAAATCTCTTCATTACCAAAATTTTAAGATGTTCTTCTATACTAATCTTCAATGTCTATCTTAGGGTAATGTTCTCAAATGAGAGTTTTTCTAAATCTGGATTCCAAGGTTTGTAGTAAACTTCCTCTAATACCAACTTTAATTCCCCAACCCAAGTTACCCAGATTCGGTACATTATTACATTACATTTTCATGATATAAGGAATCATGTCACGAAAGACCCTTCAGTTTAGTATCCTTGGAAGTACTAGATACATTCATATGTTTTACATTACATCATGAAATAAAAACATCGACAACATTTTCCCCCCTTTTTAACACACTTATGTCCTTATCCAATCCCTAATGGCCAACCATAAAATACCGATTCACATCCAAGGAAAAATAAAACATAAAAATTGGTGAGCTTGGATGCTGAGTAAGGATAACAATATAGCTGAAACATTCATAAAAAAGAATAATAATTGATGGAAATGTATAAGACTAAAACAAAATCCTATTAAACATAATCTTCCGCATAATATGGAAAAGATAAAATGAAATAATTCCATTTACTTATTCACATGGATATTCTACTTGTCGAATAATCACATGAAATATCAATAGCAACTTTCATAATGATGGAATGCATAATACTGGACTTCATAACCACATAGTGAAGGCCTTGTGACTAGACTACAAATAATATTTTGTCAAGGCCTTGTGCCAAGACACTATTTTGTCTCAAGAGACCTACCGATTCATCGAAGAGCTATAGCGGGATCCACCAGTCAATTAATAAGTCCAATGCATTCCTCATATGAATCAATTTAAACATAAAATAAACATTCCTATTAAAACTAGCATAGGAAAAGTAAATAATTTGATCATAAACCATGAATGTTGTAAAAATAACACATCCATAGTCAAACATATCACAAAAACATCAATATAATATGTAATATTTTTATTATAATAAATAAACTTCAAACAAGTTTAAAATCCATCAAAGGATGTGGACTTAGATGAAATGATATCAATTTGAAATAAATACCTCTTTCTATTTTGAAATCATTTAAAAGTCACATGATTATAAAGTATAACATTTATTTTGAAAATATTAATATAAGATTGAATGGGAATCTTCATTTAAGATATAATGGTGGAAAATATCCAGCCCCACCGTATAGGTTAAAAAAAGACTTTTATACCTTAATTTTGTCGAAAAGGTCATAAATTACCTAGTTTGGAAAACGATGGAATGATTCTTTTCAAACCATTTTATAAAAAGTCAAAAAAGTGTAAAAATAAAATTAACCCATAGTCTACTAAATTATAAATTTTTTTTTAAATACATTTTTATGAAACATGGATGTCGATTATAAAGAGGTCCCAATATATTATTACATAAAAACAACCTTGGATAATAAAGATATTGTGAAATTAACCCTTACCAAGTAATTTTTCTTAGTTGATGGTATGTTATCCTCCTGTCTAAAAGTTAATTTTTTTTATTAAATTATAAAATAACTATATACATAAATATGATATCAGATATGATCCTCTAATATTTATTTGTGAATAATATTTCAGTAGTATCATGATTTCGAGTGTTAACTGATTCATTTTCCTTTATATACATGGTTATGTAAGACATGTTTGTTATGGATAAGATGTATTTGATGCATATATATAATTATATTATTTTTATAAACTATATTTTTAATCATAAAACTAAAATTCTTCTTGAATGATTATGATGGAGAATGAATCTCATCGCGTTCATGGAGACAGTAATCTGTATATACGCACGTGCAAGAATATCATTATATTGATGGTAAAATATTATGTAAATGGATGGTATATCATTTGTACAGAATCATTAACATGTTATATTTGTTATTTAAATTAGTCATACTCATTATTATATTGATCCAAATAATGAAGTCTTTGAGTAACAAACTACAAAACGACGTGCAGATGGTAATCCATATGTACGCATGTATGGGGACTTTTTCATTCATATGATGTATATAATAATGAATATGGTTATACCATTTTTTATAATAACATCACAGTATATAGAATATATTGTAGTAATTATTTTACAATGAAAATACCAAAGAAATTATAATTGGAAGATGAAATGAACTTGAAAGAGTTGATGAAATATTTACCTCTTCTTCAGGTTCTTCCTTTTGATTTGATCAAAAGGGCCCATTTGTTAATAAAATTTCAGTACTATCATCATTTCGAGTGTTAATTGATTCGTTTTCCTTTATATTATTGGTTACGTAAGCCATGTTTTTTATGTATAGGATGTATTTTATTAATATAAATAAGGATATTATGTTCGTAAATATTATTTTTAATCATTAAATGAAAATTATTCTTGAAAGCTTACGATGGGGAATGACTCTCATCGCGTTTGTGAAGACGGTAATCTGTACGTATGCACGAGAAACAATATCATTATACTGATGGTGAAATCGTATGTAATTGGATGGTATATCATATATACAGAATCATTAACATGTTTTATTTATTATTTACATCAGTTATACTCATTATTATACCCATCCAAATAATGAAGTGTTTGAATAACAAACTACACCACGACGTGGAGACGGTAAGCCGTACGTATGCACGTATGGTGAATTTTTCATTCATATTATTGATAGAAAAATGAATATTCTTGTACCATTTTTTTTATAATTTTATAGTATTTAGAAGATACTAGAGTTATTATTTTATAATAGAAACAATAAAGAAAGAATAAGTGGAAGAATAAAATAAATTGAAAGACGTCATGAAATATTTACCTCTTCAAGAGGTTCTTCATTTTGATTTGATCAAAAGGGCTCAATAGGTTGTATTTATGACCAAAATAATGACTCTAGGATAAAGGGAGGAAAGTTTGGTGGATATTTGGGTTGGTTTTGGCCAAGCCAAATGGATTTGGAGGTGTAAAATTAAGAGAAGGGGAAGTATCCATTTATATGAGAGGTGAGGGTCACTTTAGGAAAAACATGAAATATTATTTTATAATAAAATAATTTTCTGTTTCTAATGGCTCAAAAATGATTTATTTCGAGGATAATGTGGGGATGGGTTGAAAAAATTTCAACCAATAGTTTTTTGGTAGGTTTTAGTCACCATATTAACCTTATCTTTTAGATTTAACTCTTAGTTAAATAGTTTGACATTTACCATGTCACTTTGTATTTTTATATTATATGGATAATAAACATAATATAAAATTAAATGAGAACCCCAAGTGGTTCATTATTCATATATATAACTTTATCTACGTCATTTGGCCAATCCTTAGATTTTTAGAAATATTATATCCATTAATTATATAGTATTTATTTTAAAACACAATTTTGTCAATTTTGTCACAATTTAGTAATTGTTTTTTGTAAAAATCATAACAGCAATGATTACATCGAAAAAAAATTCTTCAATCGACCCCAACATTCCATATTGATCAATAAAATTAGTGGAATTCATCAAAAGTCTCAAATTACATTTATTTGGATATTTATAATATCAATTATTTTAATCTTTCATTAGGTAATTAATGAATCATCATTTTTTTATAAAAAAATTAAACTATTTAATGTATAATAATTATAAATAAAATTCCATAATGTTGGAAATATATTTATCTTTCTAATGAATAATTATAGTTTAATTCATTTTATGTGTAACCCTATATTAAAAATGGTTTAGTAATTAATCATTGAATTTAACTCTTTTAACTCTTCTTTAAATAAAATATTAATAAATGTCTTAATCTAATCCAAGTGGACCGAAAGAGATCATATTTTTTACAAAGGTTATTTATGGTCAAATTACACTTATCCAATAGAATTCAGACATGTTTTATGGAAATTATAATATCATTTTTACCCTTAATTACCCTATTTACTTTTAACCGTGGTAAATAAAAGTCAAAAGATACTATTCACCAAATATTATTTTCATCGTATTGAACCGAGTTTTACTTACTGATATCAACCGTGTCTCTCATATTTTTGAAATTCAACTCACAAAAGTGGTAAAATTATGTTTTATGCAAAATTGTAAATGCTCATAGAAGGTGGGTAAAAGAAGGTAAAAAGTTCAATAAAATTTTATATATCTAAACATATTTTAAAATGACTCCAATGAATTACATTGAACATATATAGGTATTATGAATCTATTTTGACCTTAAATAAATTTAAATATAATAACTAATTATTTAAATAAAATGTTTCTTTTAAACAATAACGTAGTGTTTTTCACTATACATCAAAAATTTAATGTTCTTAGAAAAATACAAATTATTCACCCAAAGCTAATTTTGATATTCTACATCCAAAAATGAAGTTCATTTTGAAAATTAAAATTTATAAATTTTAAAAAAGTGGGTATTACTCATCATAAAATCTAGTATCATTGGTCGTGGTCTGTTAAAACTCCATGTTGCATAAAACGGAAGCTACTGTATTATTCAAAGGGAAATGTACAATGGAAGATTGGGGTGTTACATTATACCCTCCTTAGAATAATATTTTTCTGGATATTTCTAGAATATTATTTCTTCAAAATATTCGGGTGGTTCTTCATCATAAGTTTCTCAGGATCCCATGTTGCCTCTTCCAACATATGATTTCTCCACAAAGCTTTTACTATACGAGTCATCGTGTTCCTCAATACTTTTTCCCTGGTATCAAGAATTTTGACAAGCTCTTCACAATAAGATTTATCAGGTTGCATTTCAATTTCCTCATAAGTGATTACATGCATTAGGTCAGGCATATATTTTCTCAATGGTGATACATGGAACACATCATGAGCTTTGGAAAGTCTTGGATTCATTTCCAAATGATAAGCTACAACACCAATTTATTCTAGAATTTCGAAAGGTCTGATGTACCTAGGACTCAAATTACTCTTCTTACTGAAACGTATAACACACTTCCATGGAGATACCGTCAAGAAAATATGGTCTCCTACTTGAAATCCCTAATCCTTCCTTCAATTATCGGCATAGCTCTTTTTCCTACTTTGGGCTGCGTTGAGGAGGTTTTGGATAATATTCACTTTTTCTATTTTATCCTCAACATGTTCTGGGCTTATGAGATTTCATTCACCAACATCATCCAAACATGTTGGTGTGCGACATCCCTTTCCATATAATGATTCATATGATTCTATTTATATACTTGAATATAGGCTATTATTTTAAGAAAATTTTACCAGAGATTAATATTGATCCCACATACCTTTAAATTCAAGTGGGAATGATCTCAACATGTCTTATATGGTTTGAATAGTTTGTTCCGATTGTCCAATGGCTTGAGTGGGGTAGGCATTTATCAAACAATGTTCAGTATCTAGGGCCTTCTGAAGACTTTTCCAAAATCTTGATGTAAAATGTGGATCACGATCATAAACAATCGATAGGGGTACACCATGTAGTCTTACAACTTCATAAAAATATATTCTTTCTAGATGTTCAAGTGGTAAATCTTTTCTAATAGCATGAAAATGTGCTGACTTGGTAAGATGATCAACCATTACCTGTATTGCATCATTCCTTCTAGGAGTCTTTTGTATCCCTAGGACAAATTATATTGTAATATTATTATATTTACTCTTAAGTAGGGGAAGAGGTTTCATGACTATTCCAACCTATTTCCTTCCAACTTTCACTTATTGACAAACCATACATCTTGACACAAAATCAGAAATCTCCCACTTCATATTGTCCTACCTAAAACGTTCCTTCAATTCACCATACATCTTGGTGCTCCATGGGTGTATAGAGAAATTAGAGCTATGACAATCATCCAAAAAATATTTTTTTAGACCAGTTATGTTAGGAACACAATGTCTCTCCCAAAATTTCAAAATTCCATCTTTATATATGAAGTCACTCAATCTCCCTTCATTCACAGCTTTAATCTTCTTTTGAAATTACTCATCCTCATTCTGATAACTTTTTATCCTTTCTAGTAAATATGGTTTGGAAACCATTTGAAAAAGTATAGACGTTTCAACTTCCATGGTTATTCTCATATACATATTTACTAGATCCATGAAATTTGGATCCCTTTTAACTATCATCTTGTTCAAAACTCCATGATCATTTCTACTATAAGTATCTTCCACCTTATTTTCCTTCCTTGGGTTGTATTGTATAGTGAAATCCTACTTCTTGAGTAGTTCAATCCATGATCTTTCACTCATGTTGATTTCCTTTTATCCGAAAATATAATTCAGACTCTTGTGATCAGTATAAATCTCACATGTTTCACCATAGAGATAGTGTCTCCATATTTTCAGAGAAATGATTATAGCTGATAACTCAATATCATGAGTGGGATAGTTTTGTTCATGAATTTTTAGCAGCTTTGATGCATATGAAATAACTCTATCATTATGCATAAGGAAAAAACCATGTCGTTTCATTGAACCATCAAAATTAATAACAAACCCATCATTCCCCAGTGGTAGAGTAATGGTAGGAGCATTAAATAATCTTCTCGTTAGTTTATCAAAACATTCCTCACACTCTTTTGTCCAAAAAAATTTAACCCATTTACGCATGAGCATGGTTAATTGGTTATCCAATCGGGAAAAATTCTGGACAAAATGTTGATAATAACCTGCTAAACCTATAAAATTGTATACCTCAGTTATACTCATCGGTGCTAGCCATTTATGGATTGCCTTGGTCATTGAAGTATCAATAAAGATTCCATCCTTAGATACAATATGTACAAGAAAAAAAATCTCTTGAAGCTGGAATTCACACTTGATAAATTTTCCATTTAATTCATTTCTTCTAAGATTCCATAGGATAATGCGCAAGTTATTTTCAGGATCTTCATAGAATTTTTATTCTACCAAAATATCATCAATAAATACCACTACAAAGTCATCATGATATTCCTTGAAAACTATGTTCACTAGATCCATGAAAATATAGGGGTCATTATTCAATCCAAAAGGCATTACTGGAAACTCTTAATTCCCATGCCTGGTTCAAACTTCTATCTTTGGAATGTCTTCCTTCTTCATGCACAACTATTGGTATCCAGATCGAAGGTTTATATTTGAAAAACATTGAGCTCTAGGAAGTTGGTTGAATAAATCATCAATGCGAGGTAGGGGATACTTGTTCTTTATTGTTCTAGAATTGATCTCCTTATAATCAACGTATAACCTCATAGATCCATCTTTCTTCTTAACAAAAATGACAGGGGATCCCCATGGATAAACATTAGGCTAAATAAATCTCTTAATACTCAATTCCTCTAGTTGTTTATATAGTTCCACTAATTCAACTTTGTCCATTCTATAATGCGTCTTTGGAATAGGCCTTGTACTAGGAATTAAATCAATGGAAAACTCAATTTCTTGTTTTGGAGGGTGTCTAGGTAAATCCCCTGGAAACACATCATCGTATTCTTTCACAATAGGTACATCCACTATTTGATCATTATATTTCTCACAAGTATATTTTTCATTCTCTTCTACCCCAATAATTAAATTAAATAGAGATACTGGGGTTGGATCTATATAAGAATCTGGTGGTGACGTTTCGGCTCAAAAGATAAGGTACTCTTTATCATCATCAAAAATTGTAACCTCCATATTCATTGAATACATTTTCGCATCATGGTTCAAAATCCAATACATTCCGAGGATTATATTAAATTCAATCATGGGTATGACGATGAGGTCAGAAAATAAATGACATTTATATGCCCTAATGTGAACTGATTCAGAAAACATTGTTGCAATGATACTGCCATTAGGTGTTTTGACTGAAAACTCCCTTGTTAAGTCAAATTGAATGTAGCAAATTTTCTTAGAAAACTGGGAATATATAAAAGAATGTTATGATATAGAATAAAATAACGCATTTTATAAACTAGAGAAACCCCATTAAATTACCAACCCCCACGTCTTTTAGAGCTTCAACCAAACCAGTAGTGATAGCATAAGCTTGTCCATGCCCCCTTGGCCATTTCTAAGGTATGTTCCCTTCATACATAGGAAATTAATTTTCACAATTCTCATTTTCTTTACAATTTTAGTATTCAACATTGATAGCCTCTTTCATTCCATTGCAATCACAAGCTTTGTGACCTTTTTCACCACACCTGTTACAGACTCATATTCCCTTCAGGAATGTACCGGGTTGTTTCTTCCCACATTTACCACAGTATGGATATTCAAAATTTTGCTTATTCCATTTATTTCCATTTCTAGAGTGTTCAACAGATCTATTTTTCTACTGATTTTCATTAAATTCTTAAGACTTAAAAAATTTCTTTTCTGTCTTGATAGCGCATGAGACAATATCTTCATCTGATGAGAAGGATTGTGAGACTAATTGTCGAAAAAGAAATGGTTTTAACCCATAAAATAATTGATCAATATTACTCCATGGGATATGTATATAATCTGTTGCATGCCTTGCTAACCTCGTAATGATAACCTCAAACTTTATGAAATTCTCATCCTCCTTTTTTCTCAGGCTTATAAATTGTCTTTCCATATCCGCTAGATGGTCATTAGGAAATTATTTTTCTTAGAAAATCTCATTAAACTCCCTCCATTACATGTTCTATACTTCTTCATCTTTATTTGTGTTTTGGATTAATGAACACCATTGATCTGCATCTCCCGTGAGGTGATAAACTGCAAGGACAACTTTTCCCTTTCGCTACTCTCGAAAGCATGAAATATTTTCTCTACGAATTTTTCAATTTCTCAGCTACTAATGGATTTTTACTACCATTTAATGTTGGTGTTTATTTCCTTGTGAAGCTTTCTAACAGTGATCCTTCACATTGTGGATCAGGGTTCTCCATAAGGGTAAGGTTATTATTCATTACATATGTAAGTTGTCCCAGTAAGGTGATAAGATGATCAGCACCAGTTGCATCACCGACATCACTATAATTATCTTGAGTACGAGGGAAATCTCTACATGGATTACGTGTGTTGATATGATTTACATTCCTTCCACTAGGAACCATTTCTAAAAAATTTAATAGACTAGAATATTTTATGAATCACAATACATAATTCAAAACTTGTAAAATAGTTAACATAAATTGAACAGTTTATAGATATAATCCATAATCCTTAAAATAATTTCTTTGATGAACTATATATTCATAAACCATCATAATGGTTAGTAAAGAAAACGAGAATTATCCTAATAATTTCCCCCAAGAGTGTCATAACCATGAGTGAAACAATGCCGGTTGTCGTGCACCAATTCTCATTCGAGTCTAGATCAAAGAGGTGTTTTCTTGTTTTACCCCTAGGTATGTCTGTGCCAGAACATCCTCTTCCTACTCATATCTAGTCAGGGATTTATTTCTTGGATAACTCACAAAATATATTCATTACAAAAATTATAGGATGTTCTTCTATACTAATCCTCAAATTCTAACTTAGGGCAATTTTATCAAATAAAAGATTTTATAAGTCTAGATTTCATGGTTTGTACTGAACTTCTTCTAATACCAAATTTAACGCCCCAACCCCAGTTACCCAGAGTTAGTGTATTATTTCATAACATTTTCATGATACATAGAATCATGTCCCGAAGGACTGATCATTTTAATAGCCTTGGAAATACTAGATAAATTCATAAGTTTCACATACATCATGAAATAAAAACATCACAAATATTTGTCTCCTTTTTAACACACTAATATCCTTATCATATACCTTTAGGTCAACCATAAAATACTTTTTCACATCATGGGTGAAATAAAACATAGAAATGTGTGAGATTAGATGCTCAGTAAAGATAACAATATATCAGAAGCTTTTATAAATAAGCATAATCAATTGATGCAATGTATAAGACTAAAACAAAATACCTTTAAACATAAAATTCAGCATAATATGGAAAAGATAAAATCAAATAATGCCATTTAATTATTCAAATGGATATTCTACTAGTCTAATAATCACATATAATATCAATAGCCACTTTTATAATGATGGAATGCATAATGCCATACTTCATAACCACATAGTCAAGGAATTGTACGAAGACTAAAAATAAGATTTTGTCAAGGCCTTGTTCCAAGACACTAGTTTGTCTCATGAGACCTACCGATGAAGCGTGGAGTTGTAGAAGGCTCCACCCGTCACTTACTAAGTCCTATGCATTCCTCATATTAAAAGGTTTAAACATTACATAAACATTCATATTAAAACTATCATACAAAATGTTAATACACTAACCATAAACCATGAATGGTGTAAAAATTACACATCCAGAGTAAAACTTATCACAAAACCTTCAATAAAATATAGAATATTTTTTCTTAATAAATCAACTTCAAAAAAGTTTAAAATCCATCAAATGATGTTTACATAGATGAAATGAAAAGTATTTGAAATTAATACCTCTTTCTATTTTAAAATCATATAAAAGTCACATAATTATAAAAGAAAATATTTATTTTGAAAATATTCTTATAATATTGTATGGGAAGCCTCGATGATGATATAATAAAAGAAAATAGACACACCCTCTGTATAAGTTAAAGAAAGGCATTCATACCTTAATTTTGTCAAAAAGGTCACAAAGTACCTTGTTTGGAAAACGATAGAAAGATTCATTTAAAATTATTTTATAAAAAGTAGAACAAGGGTATAGTTGAATTTAACCCACAATCTAGTAAATATTAAAAAAAATTGAAATACATTTTCAAGAAACATGGATGTGGATGATAAAGAGGTCTCAGTAGATACATATATAAAAACAAACTCGACTAATAAAGATATTGTGAAATTAACCCTTAGCTTGTAATTTTCCTTAGTCGATAGTATGTTAAACTCTTGTATAATAGTTAAATAAAATTATTAAATTATACATGAAATATATCCATAAATATGATATCATATATGATCCTCTAATATTGCTTTATTAATAATATTTTAGTAGTATCATCATTTCCGGTGTTAACTGATTCATTTTCCTTTATATGCATGGTTACGTAAGCCATGTTTGTTATGGATAATATGTATTTGATGCATATATAGAATGATATTATGTTTAAAAAAAATTATTTTTAATCCTAAAATGATAATTATTCTTGAATGATTTTGATGTGTAATGAATCTCATCGTGTTCGTGGAGACGGTAATCCGTACGTACGCACGAGTGAAAATATCATTATATTGATGGTGAAATATTATGTAAATGGATGGCATATCATATGTACAGAATAATTAACATGTTATATATATTATTTAAATTAGTTATACTCATTATTATACACATCCAAATGATTTAGTGTTTGAGTAACAAACTACACAATGAAATACAGATGGTAAGTCGTACGCACGCACGTATGGGGACTTTTTCATTCATATGATGTATATAATAATGAATATGGTTATTCAATTTTTTATAATGAAATAACATTATATATATTATACTGGAGTTATTATTTTAGAGGAAAAATACCAATGAAAGTGTAATTGGAAGAAGAAAAGAACTTGAAAGAGGTGATGAAATATTTACCTCTTCTTCGGGTTCTTCCTTTTGATTTGATCAAAAGGGCCCCTTAGGGTGACATTCCGACCAATGAAAGTCCTATTAGATGAAGGGTAGAATGTTGGGGCGATATTTGGGTAGGGTTTGTCCGAACCAAATGGCTTTGGAGGTGTGAAATTATGAGAGGGAAAGTACCCTTTTATATGAGAGGTGAGAGTCACTTTTGAAAAAGCAAGAAATATTTTTTATAATTAAATTATTTTTGGTTTATTGTGGCTCCAAAATAATTTATTTCGCAGATAAGTTGGGGATAGGTCTAAAACCTCTCTAATAATAGGTTTTAGACAGGTTTAGGTAACCATATTAACCTTATCTTTTAAATTTAAATCTTAGTTAAATAGTTTAACATTTACCAAGTCTCTTTGTATTTCTATATTATATAGTTAATAAACATAATATAACAAGCCAAGTGAACACAAATTAGTTAATTATTAATATATATAACCTTATGTAAGTCATTTTTCTAATCCTTATATTTTTATGAATATTATATCCATTTATAATATAGTATTTGTTTTAAAACTCAATTATATCAATTTTGACACTATTTAGTATATGGTTTTTGTGGAAATCATAAAATCAATGATTACTTCAAAAAAAATATTTAATCAACACTAACATGTCATATTAACCTATAAAATTAGTGGATTCCACCAAAAGTCTCAAATTACATTTATTTAGATATTTTTAATATCATTTATTTTAATCTTTCATTAATATGGAAATTATTGCATCATCATTGTGTAGTATATAAGTTAAATTTTTTAATGTCTAAAAATTAAAAATAAAATACCATTATGTAGGAAATATTTTTATATTTCTAAATAATATTTATTGTCAAATTTATCTTATGTATAACCCTATATTAAAAATGGTTTAGTTATTATACTTTGAATTTAACTATTTTAACTCTTCTTTAAATAAAATAATAATAACTGTCCAAATCTGATTCAAGTGAACTAATGGGGATCATATTTTATTCCTAGGGTTTCTTTTTTTTCGAATTACACTTATCCAACAGAATTTAGAATTGTGTTTGGGTAACTATAATATCATTATTACCCTTAATTACCCTATTAACTTTTAACCGTGGTAAATAAAATTCAAAAGCTACTATTCACCAAAAATTATATTCATCTTATGGAACTATATTTTACTTATTGATATCAACTATCTCTCTTAGATTTTTGAAATTAAACTCGCAGAAGTGGTAAAATTATGTTTTAGGAAAATTCGTAAATGCTCATAGAAGGTGGGTAAAAGACGGTAAAAATACAATAAAATTCTATATATCTAAACATATTATAAAATGATTCTAATGAATTAAAATGAACATATATAGCTTTTATATATCTATTTTGACCTAAAATAAATTAAAATAAAATAACTACATATTTAAATAAAAAATTTGTTTTGAACAATAACGTAGTTTCGTTCACTATTCATAAAAAACTGAATGTTCTCAAAAAAATACAAGAAATTCACCCTAAGATAATTTTGATATTCCAAATCCAAAAATGAAGACCATTCTGAAAATTAAAATTTATAAAATTTTAAAAAGTCGGTACTAATATTTATAATAGCTAGTTTCTTTGGTCATGGTGTGTTAAAATTCGAAGTTGCATACAACGCAAGCTACAACATTATTCAAAGTGAAACGTACCATGGAAGCTTGGGGTGTTACAAAATTGACCCAGTGTCCATGTATAGTCTTCAACCAATAAATCTCACCTAGAGGAAAAGTAAAACCAAATTCCGAACTACCCATGGTAACTTGAGCCCTATCATGAGGTGTGTTTGCCAAACACCCCACTCAAAACAAGAACCTCAAGCCCCAAAAATCCCAGATTCAGTTAGACTCGACTCTTCCCTAATAACAAGTCCCAAAAATGTAAAACATACTATGATACCATTTTTTCACAGACTAGAATGGAGTTCCATCAAACATGAAACTTTTCTCAGTCTGATTCATAGCCCGAAAAACCTTCTTGATCCACATGGACAGCAAACTAGTTCTTGGGTATCGGCAATACACATTGTGAATGATATCAAAAATTTATTTAACCATAAACATCAAATAAGAATAAACATCACATAATTGATAAACATAATTAAACTAAGAAACAACAATATTTAGATCCAATGTGTTACAACCTTAACAAATACCAAGTGTACCATAATGGAAGGGGAGCCTGAAAAAATCCTAAAAACCACAACGTATCATGAGGTACATCACATATAATCCACCACAACAAAAATTTACAATTAGTGGAACACTACAAACCAGATCCACCATCACCACTACGAAACATCTTTCATTTACCTGAGTTATTCACAACAAAGACTACATACTCCGAAAGGCGTATGTATGATGTTATTAAAATCCTAGTATGATTTCACCCAAAAAGAAAATATTACATGATATAACATTAAAAAATAAATTTACATGAACATTTATAAAAAAACATGCAACATTTCTAGGATGATAATTTTCGAAAAACATTTCTAATTAAAAAACATTTAAAGTACACAATTTTATGGAAAACATTTTTATCAAAATAAAAAAATCAACATAAACACATAGAAGTTCAACCATATACTGATTTTTAGCATTACACCGCAAAATTTTTTAGTCTCAAATAGAGAACTATTGGAAAATCCCTATAGGTAACATGAACATGTAAGGATCTATGAGCCTTATACCTTTATGATCAGGATCCTCCAACCAAAACCAATAGTGTTCCCATGCACAAGGCACTAGACATGATTCAATACAATGTTCTAATGGTCACCATATCATAATCCAAAACCCATAGTGTTCCCATGCATCTTCCACTATAGAGTATTCAATCTAATGTTATAGTGGTCTCTGATCATATCACATGTTTAATTATTATTGTATCGTCATTAAAACTAGAATAATATGACACTTATCTATTTCTGAGTCAACTAGCATACTAATTATATTCTTCCCACCTAGATAACCAAGAATCACTTTGTCCTCAAATTCCATTTCACAAATAACAGAAACCATTAAATTCACATAGACCTTCCAAGCATCACAAACACAAAAGTAAATCACCACTCTCATAATCCACATTCTTCCAATGATTATAGATCACATGGAAACCATTATTATCCATATAAAATCCTCTTTCATTTTATACTCACACTAAAGCACTTTGAAATAACATTTTGAACCATTTTCACAATTCATAAATCCCATTTATAAAACACGACAACAAGTGCATAAGAGATATCTAACATTTTCAATGGGGGAATCCCCTTTCAAATTTATATGCATTCCAAAACCATATTATAACATGTTTCACAATGCTTTATAAATTCACAATCCTTATTTAATGTTCCCAACAAGGAATCCAGCACGCAAAAAATCCATTTCTTTTGGAAAATCAATTTTCAAAGCATTTTGACCTCAACTACCATTTGAAAACTTCTTTTAAACCAATCAAAAATGACACGAATCCCATTTAATAAGTACCAAAAATAATCACATGTAAAAAATAATAACATTCCTTTATAAAATTAACTTTCTTCATATATTAATCTCAAACCCTTTTCAAAACTCATTTCTCACCACAAAAACAATCCATATAACTGATTTATAACCCAAAAAAATAATGAAAAAATCATAAAATAATGTAACAGAATAGAACCACCTAACTCGATCTTGTAAACATTCAAGATCGGGTGAAAATACATAACTACACCTCATAAAAATCCTATAAAAGAAATATAAAACAATAAAAATCAATAATTCACACCACCACTCAGGATTGAAGGCTCAATTTCTTTAAAATACCACTGGAAAAGAAAAAGCGAAAGAAGGAGGGATATAAACAATAAAATAAAGAAGAAACAATGAAAATAATGACTATACGAATGATTCTTTGAGTTTCTAGGGCCAAAACCAACCAAATATTTATGCAAAAAGGATCTAATAAGGTTTACATGAAGCTCACATGGATCAAAATATCATAAGGATCATATTGTTGGGGATTTAGGGTTAAATAGAATGAGGTAAAAGATTAAATTTTAACTTTTTATTGACCCAGAGAAGTCTCATTGTTTTCTTCCATGGTTTTCCAAATAGTACTATAATACTGCATCCATCACTGTCTAAGTGGAGTATGTCACATGGTAATCCTATAGGGCTTTCCAAACTATTGGAAACTATGCACCCACCCCTATCAAAGAGGAACCAAGCAACACAATTACCTGGAGAAGGGAAAAAATTTCCCTAACCATGAACCAACGGTGTGCCACCTTCTGAAAATCCCCACAATTTCCACTTCTTACCCAAAAAAACCACTATGAAAAACTAATGAATAAAAAGCGTCAAAATAAACAAAGGAATACCTAAAAACATTAATGTGCCACTAAATTTATCATTGATCTTGATTCTTCCAAAGCTGGGTAAAAGTTATACTATTTTTTGTGATACATCATACATGAGGATAGAAACATTTCTAATATAGTATGTGTGAGTCATAGTGTATGGGTATAATCAATTGAGGCATCCTGAGTGAAATTAAACAAATCATGAACTTTATCTAGTATCTGCATTTTTTGAATTGCATTATTGGAGGCTTTATCTATTGGGAGAGAGGGTGGTTGTATGCACCAATCAAAAAAATTATTAAATACATTTTTTACATAGTGTGACTTGAATCTATGAAAATTAAAGCATGTTTAAAACATCCATTTCTTTGATTTTGGTCATTCTTATACGACTATTAAATGAAATGAAGTGGTAGATGATATGAGTAGGAATACACAAAAAAAGAGGTTCATGAGGCCTGTAGTGTGGAAATTGAAGGTTTTAATTTCTAATATTCACTAAAATGTGTAGGAAAATCTTGGATATAATGCACTTAAATTATTATCAGTTACTTATTCACTTATAGAGAGAGTGAATATGATACATCTAACTAATTAAAAGTTCTTAATCCTAAGAGAGAGTGTTATACGTGAGGACCCGTCACCTGGTTTGGTAGTTGATAGGATATTATATTTTGAATTCATTTATGTGTTTATAAACCCACATATATGTGAGAGAAGTTGAAGTGAGAGTAGTAGGACTCGGTTTGGTTAGTATATCATAGTCTTACCAAGATGTACCATGACATACATAGCCAGTATTGGTAGCTAGGTATGAAAAGGCAAATAGAAGGTTTTGTTTCTCACTGTTCTACCTTTCAGTAGGTGAAAGAGGGGGGCACTAGTGGCTTACTAGTCTTTTACAACCTCTACCCATTTTGGAGTGTAATTGGATGATGTCACTATAAATTTCATGAAATATTTTCTGAAATTCCCTTGAGCTAGTGATAATGTATGGGTGATTGTTGACTGGTTGATGATTGTCACCCACATTATACATATGAAAGTGACATTTTAGTGGATAATCATGGATGTCTATATGTCATGGAGTTCAGAAATCAGTATGGAGTTCCACTTACCATCATATTACATAGGGAAACCTAGTTCACATCTTAGTTTTGGAAGTGGTTTCAGAAGGTACTAGGATCACTAGTGGTTATGAGTACAAAATATCACTCTCTGATCTATAGTTAGTTTTAAAATATTATACATGTGTTGGGGTATATTCTCCAAGAATACATCATTGATTTTCAAGGTTATTGGGAGAAACACTTACCAGGTGTTGAATTACCTTATAATAATATTTTCCATGAATATATATATATATGTATACTTATAAGGACCTATAAGGATGGTAATTTCGATCACACATGTACTGGTTTGAGGCAGGTGAGGTAGCGCTACTAGGAACTCATCTCATTAAAGAGACGTCAGAGAAAGTACATCTAATAAGGAAGTGTATAACTATAACTCATCCTTAGAAGAAGTATAACACTGATCATCTTTGCCAACCCTAGTATTTAATAGTGGAAGATAAGGTCTTCTTGTGTATTTCATCTAGATTGATTTGTAGATAGATTTAGAGACAAGTTAAGTTGTCACCACGATTTTTTATGACATTCAATATCCTAGATGGTGCTAGGATGGTATACTATTAGATATATCTTCATTAATGGTACTAATCCTTGAAGGACGTCTTCAATGTATCATAACATTACATTTATCATTATTACAATTATCAAATTTTTATCTTGAGGATTTTGAATAGGAATTTGATGCCTATTTTGAGAGGAATCCTTCTTATAACATTGATTATATCATGAAGGAACTTTGAGGTTGGTCAGTTATTCTAATTTGGGTGATATTTTATCATGACTATGTACAAGATAGGGCCTTGGATAGAGAGGCTAATGGATGTTCTCAGGTAATATAATTTTTCTCAGATGATGTTCAACCTCCCTCGGATGGGGATCTAGAGGGTGAGTTGTTTTAATAAGGGGAGGTTATAATTACCTGGATTTATAGAGAGGTGTGAGCCCATTAAATTTACCTTCAATACTCTTGTTTCACTTTAATAAATGATCAAAACTATTTACGTATTGTTAAAATAACATCTATGAATTTTTTAGATCACAGAGCTCTTGTTTTTATGGAAACAGGATGTAGAGCATGGTTGGAACAAAACAATAGATAATTCTACGAATCAATTGTGAGGCCCACAAATGAATATACAAGGTTATTTTAATCATGAAATGGGCGATTAATTCCCATGAAAAACCAGTAGTAAATTTTAGGTATGTTTAGAATGGTTGGCACATAGTTAGTTTAACAATGAACCTAATCATGTGAGGGGGAAGATGCCTTGAATAGTGATAATGCACGAGCTATACATGGTTATTAAAATCATGTGCCTATTTGAGTGAAGTGTTCTTTTTCACATATATAATATTCTTGTGTGGTTGTTTTGTTGTTTTACAACCATGTGACCAAAGTGTGTTCCCTTTAACAATTATTTAATTTATTGTCTTTTCCCAAATTCATTTAACTTTACTTCCTCTTATTATCCTCTATTTTCATTGAATACCTCATATTGAGAGATCCATTTATCAACCAATCTAGGATTTTTTCCTTCTCCCTTATATTACATCTGACATACTTACAGTTCATTACATTGGATATATATTAGTAGGATAATGAGTCCCACTTTTTTCTCTATTTTTTTGATGTATGGAATTTCAAATTTGTTGGGTAAAATATTTTCTATTTTCAATGTTTCTTCTATTTCAATATTTTGTTATATTCTAAAGAGTTTTCTACCAAGCTATGTTAGTTGGTCTCTTACATTTCCCTAAATGTTTTGGTGATTATATTATTTATCAGTTCTGATGCATTTCGGCCATTCCAGTCATTTCTCATAACATTGATAAACCCTTAAATTATTGTTTTAAACCGTGACATGGATATTATAGGAAGCTTGTATACTAGTTTTGATTTCCAAATCCTCATCCTAAACCACCCCTTCAGTGGGTTGGATTATATATATTAATAAATTATGTTCCCAAGTGTCCAAAACACAACACTGGTTTGTTTTGATTTGAGTTATGCTATCAATGTTTTTTAACTGAGCAAATGAAATGTTGTAGCGGCATGGATTAGGAACATAGGCCCATTTTTATTACATATCAATTATATGTCTTAATTAATGTAATTAATTAAGTAATAAAAAATAGTTATACAATGTATCCTTGATTGTAATTTGATAAGGATGTGATTATATCATGTTGTCTTTATGTGATGGACAAAGAATTACTCAATCATTACTATAATTATGGAAATGAAATTCTATATTGTTTAATGGAAATTTATGGAAATGTTATTACATATTGAAAATTTTTATTAGTTTAAATGGTGTTCAATATTATTTATTTCAAATTATTGAATAAGATGTTCCTTATTGTTTGTTAATAATTACTGGACACAATGTTCCATACAGTCTAATTGTTGTTTATGTTCATCATGTTCCACATTACCTATATATAATAAGGTTACATGGCCCTAACTATTGATTATGAATAATTAATGGACATTATTCCCATTAGTGTTATTAAAATAATAAAAGTTTAGATACATTTCATATTTTTTTACAGCGGGTTATATCAAATGGGTGTCTCATGTTTAATCCATGCTAAAAATTGTTTTATTTATATTTTTTACTAATATTGAACTTTATTACATTCACATTATCTCATCATATATCCATAGATTGGATAGTTTTACATCCCATTGCTAGTGGGGTACTGTGATTTACTCACACACTATATGAACTACTGATTGGTACCCTAGACAAAACTCATGGGTGTACGTATGTAAAAGGTGAGACTTCCCTGCTATAGACACTTAATTTACTATAATATGATATAGTTTGGGAGGAGAGGGATTATAGTGTGATTAAGATGATATTTGAGATAACAATTTTCCTTCTTAGTGATTTTGTATTTCAAGTATAGTGTATTAATTCAACACTATTCTCATGGTATTCAAATTTATTTATATAATCATAACACAATTGTGTATATGTTACTGGATATGGATCTAAATATGATTCATGTCTTTTTTTTATAAATTCAATATTTACATTTGGTTAGTCCCCATTTATTATGTTTATGTTGTTTATTCACTTATTATAACATTATGATTACAGTCTTATTATAGAGGGTATAGTCTCCCCATTATACCATTACAGACCCCCACTACTAGTTGGTAGCCTCTTTCATACATGGAGGTGCTATTGGGTCCACATGCCCAACATGGTTTTGTTACTGACGATTGAATCAGGTATATGATGTAATAGTATTAATGTTTTATTATTCATACATTTAAATAGAGTGACCACTATTATCTACCCAAATGTTTCACATGTCACGTGATGTGTTGTCACAATGAACTGTTAGAAATATTTATATTTTTATAGAATAATTTTTTTACCATAATACATCATCAACTATCATTTTTTCACACTTATGATGTGATAGATTTAATGGAGCCTATATATGTGACATCACTACTATTGATCTCCATTTTATTATTGCACTTATTGATAAATTGTGACTAAATGAACATACTATTCCTCTCCCTGAGAGGGATATGGCCAATAAATTAGATTATGTGGTTTATATACAAAATCTACCCATCAATAGAGGGTCTTTATGAGTTCAACTATTATGGACTTCCATGTGTTTATACGTCATCTCATAGTCATTGACATCATCGGCAACCCATGTATCTTCTAGGGTTCCCAATTGCACTTGGGCGACATAATAAGTATTTCACCACCATTCTTGATGATGGAGATGATGATCTATCCATTAAAAACACATGTTCATAAATTGTGTGACTGGTTAGAGAAACATTGTGTGTAAACCTCTCCACCACATTTTTAAACATATGATGTGACAACCATTACTTAGGGATCATGACCAGATGGGTAGATATAGTTAGGGGTTCATTATATTATCATATTTATACAAATTCTTATTAACTAGATTTTCAGTATATTTATATGAAATTATAGGTTGTATATCTTAGGTATAGATGTGGTATTGAGATAATTTTACATGTATCTCTCTAAGTGTTATTGCACCACTTCCACCACACCTATTTCCGGACTTTCATTGGGATGAATAGTATGCTGACATCATTTATTTGATTTTTTTATTATTGTACATTATAAAAATATTGTATACTAATTTTTTCATATTTGTAGAGTTTGGATCAGTGTTATGAATATACTCAAATACACAGTGTTCATTTATTTCGACAGATATTTGATGCAATACACCACAATGATGTAAGATAAACATTAACTGTTTTGTACAAAAATTAATTTGTTTATTTATTTTTCAAGATATTACAATGTTGGCTTAATGAAACTGTTTTCATAATTTATAAATTATTATCTGCATTGGAATTTCATGTTTCATGGACCTCGTATATAAGATTTTTTTTATGTGTCACTTCGGCCATAATACACAATTGTGGTTGGGGATCATGATGTAGTGGTTACACTCATCCAATTCCACATCACTGGGTAGTACCGACACAACCAAGTCATGTGACAATTTTTATATAAACAAAAAATCAACATTGCATCATAATGTGTTTCTGAATTTCATTATTCTACACTAGTGGGCGTACAGATGACAGATTCGATACAGTATCATGCATGTTGCATTGATAATTAGGACATGGATGCATAATATATAATAACATTAAATAAGGATACCCCAAAACATGACTAGAGTTAGAAGATCAAAGATATTATGAAAACGGTTTTCAGCAACACAAAATATTGTCCCTTATGAACCATGGGATAAAAATTCAGTGGATTGTATGTTCACTAACATTTATTATATATTTTTAGGTCATGTTTTATTAATTTGAATGGTATTTAATTTTTAATTAGATGGACCTCATCGACTTGTACATATAAAAAAACTCAAGATGATGAATTTATTAGGTGATATATAATTTTATGATATTTTATAAAACTCAGGAATCCAATCCATTTCATACTCGAGAGTGTCTATGAGGAGGAACGTCATGTATATCTTCATCCAGATGCACTGCCTAAGGCACCAAAGGATGATGTTGTCCCCATAGTGACCGATGAGAATTATGCACCACCATTGCCATTTCCAATTGGAGGATATAGATAATGGAAATGGTATTGAAAAAGAAATTGATGTCTGAGAGAGGCTCCCACAGCTGTTGTTGCACCGTATAGAGATCATCTTGTACATAAATTGGACAATCGTGCATAGTCGAGAGATGTTTATGTTTCATAAAATCATACCCATAAATCTGATATACCATCTCCATCCTTGATAATTTTGATGCAGTGGAAGAACTTGTGGTGGCCTCAGCAACCACATCCATTGGGGATGAATTCATTGATATCACATTTCAGGAATCATTAGGAGCTCCATTCCGGACACTATATTTTTGTCCAAGTGGCATTACATTTGATATTGAGTATTCCAATGCACAACAGCGTGAGGGGACACCCACATCACCGCATGAGGGGTAACCCATGGATATATATAGGATGCCATGGAGACATATACATTATACATAGAGTGGGAATGGGGTTCATACACTAGGTTATGGTACTAAGGGGCATTAACATTGATTTATTCTACTGATATAGGACCATTTTCAGTTGTGAATAGAATGTATAAAAAATTAAACGTATAAATGTCATATTTTGAGACAATGTTATCTTGTGCCATTAATTTTTTTTAATGTTCTTAAAAAATTATTTTTATTTAAAAATATTTTTTATACCTTAAGTCAATGTTTCAAATTTCATTTAGATTTTATTTATACTATATATTATATAGATTTCAAACTCACATTCTAGTAAAATTATTATGTATCATATATGTGACATTGAAAGTGTGTAAATTAAAAAGTATAAATAGAATTTGAATGAAATTTATCACACTCAGTAAAAACAAAATATTTTTTTCACGAATAAAAATAAATTCAAAATTTGGGTAAAAAAAGTAATTTACATGACATAAAATTTATTGTTTAAAAACATTACATTTACACTTAATAAATTTATGGTGATATTACTAATTAGGTATTTCATTATAGATCACATTATTATGAAGTATTTTAAATTATGTTATTATTATTAAAATTCATTAATTACATTATTAATAAATATTAATTTTATTTTTAAATACAAAAAATATTTATAATAATAATTATGAATAATACATTTAATAATACTAATAATGTAGTTAATAGTATTGTTAAAAAATATTAATTAAATTTGTAATATAGAAAATATAAAGAATTCTAATAATTTTCTTATTAAAAAATTATTATATTTTAAATTATACATAAAATATGTTTATAAATAAATATTTAAAACTATATAAAGATAAATATATTTATAATTATTTAATTACTAAAATATAATTATAAATAAATTTTATGTATATTTATATATTTATATACACAAATATTTTTTTATTTATATACCTGTAGATATATTTAAGTAATTTTAAATATATATTAATAAATATAAGGATACCAGTTTTTTTATAAATATAAATTTATTTATATAAATACCTATATTAAAAATAAATATGTTTAAAAATATGTTTCTAGTTATATAAGTATATTATATATTTATCAATAATTGTTTATAATCATTTAAATATAGTAATATTTAAAATTATTTTGTTATGAAAATTTATTTATAAATACATTTAAAATATATTTAATATATAAGTATAAAAATATATATTTATTTATGTTATTATAAATACATTTAAATAATTGTAAATATGTAATTATAAAAATATATTTGTAAATGTAATTATAAAATAATATTGTTACACGATTATATATTTTTATATAAAATAATGAATTTCAAATCATATATATATATATATAATTATAAATAATCTTAAATAAATATATTTAAATACAATGATAAATATATATTTTTATGTATGATTATATATGCATATAAAATATATACTCAAAAATATATTTATCATTATATATTTAAAAATATAGTTATATATTAATATATTTGTAAATATATATATAAGTATATAAATATATATTTTTATAAACATTATAAATATTATTTTGTAAATATATTCATATATAAATAACAAATATTTATTTAAAAATAAATTTATATATATATATTGACAAATAAATACTTCTAAATATGTTTTGGGTATGAATAGGGATATGATTTTGAAAATATTACTTGAACCCACACCAGATTAATAGTTAGTTCATAAGTTTAAAATTAATGTTGGTTTATGTATATAAATGGATAAATATATTTATTATTATATAGTCTTACTAAGTAAAAAATGTTATTTTTCCCCAAAAATTAATGGAATCTTTAAAATCAGAGCCTCACAATTTCCACAACATTGTTCAAAAAAAAATTCAACTATGGTTGAAATTGAATGGCTCCATCTATCATAGGTTGTTATCATCAAATGTACTATCTCCACTAAAACCTTTCATCCCACCTATAAACCACACACCACTCACCATATTTATATCTTAATAATAAATAATAAAAAATATCATAAAACATTATGTAGTTCTTCGAGAACCCCTTTTAGTGGTGTTGCTGCTGATAGGGCTTTCAGAACCATCATGCGTAGAGGATCACCAGAAACTCCCAGAGCATTGAAATGTTGGTGGTGTATGCAGATGTGGCGATTATGGGGGTGGTCATGACGGGGGTAGGGGTATTTGTGGAGGAGGTGGTGTGGGTGTGGTTGTGATGGTAGTGTAGGTGGAGTCCATGGTGGTGGAGGTGGTGCTTGTGGGGGCCATGATGGTCGTGGTGGTGCTTGTTGGGGCATTTGAGAATTAGGGGTGGCTCTAGTAGTGTAAAAGGAGGCAGTGGTGGTGGTTGTGTTGGGGGTGGTCATGGTGGTGGTAGTGGTGGTGTTGGTGGTGGCTTAGGTAGGGGAAAATGTGTTGGTGTCGATACTGGTGGTGGGAGAAGAATAGGTGGAGGTGGAGGGGTTGGTGTTGATGGTGGAGTTAGAGGATGTCATGGTAGTTAAAAAATAATAATGTTGTCTATGAAATACAAGAGGAAATAGAATTTTCTAAATCTTAATGCATGATTGAAATTCTTTGTCAAATAGGGTATTTCAACAAGATTTTGGAAATACTAAACACCAAATTTTGACAATCCCGAAGCTTCGATGTAGAGAGAATATATCTAGAGAATTAAAGATTGAACAGATTAATTTAAATGATCTCTTCATCCAAAATTTATATAGATCACAAACTATTTTATCTCACTATTCAAATCAAAATAATCTTTTACTCAATCAAAAAAGGGCATATTTAAGAAGAGTCAACTGATCAGATTTCAAATTTTGAAATCTAATTTTCATGACTAATCTTTACAATAACTATCAATATAAAATATTTTCTTTTAAAAAAAATTATAATATATATATATAACTAAAAATTTTACTAAAAATATATTTTTAAAATAAATTAAAAATCATTTTGGAAAATATTGGTTTTTTTAAAACAAATTTACAATGCCTATTTTTATATGGGATGAGGCTTGATAGTTTTATCCTATTTTCGATGTTGATTCCATAATATTTTTCCACCTAATCAATCCTCACCTCCAAAAAATATAGATCCCAAAAAAAAAATTATGAATAAAATTATAACAATTCCCACTTTTATTCATAATTAATTTGTATCCAAATCACAAGTGAATCAATATACATAATTTACAATTAATTTGATTTAAACATTAACCTTGTATCAATATATCAATTTATTATCAGATATAAATGTTTTTGAAACATTAAACATGTTTTTCATTAAGATAAAATGGATATATCATACATTCAGTGTTCTTTCCATAAAACTTAGCATTTTATAATACTTTTATGGTCATCTGCTTATATCCTTCTCATGGAATCTTTATTGAGTAAACCCATTAACACCTGTTAGAAGAGGCACCACATCTTAGTCAACATTATAAAAATATAAAAATGTATTTATATTAATAAAACACATAACTCAATGAGTATTAATGTTTAATTAAGGATTTATAACTATAACTATATTAATATTGGATGATATTGAAACAATGTAGTTGGATTTATAATAATCAATATCAACAATCATCTTCGTGGCCTATTTTTAACAATTAATAACATGTATTATAATCTACCTAAATAAAGTAAATGTTTTCCATTAAAAATTATTTATTGTATGGGTTTTTGGACCCATATATTTTGTAGTTGTTTGGATGGTCTCTTTCAGATGATATGTTTTAAATGGTTCTATAAGGATTTTTCATGATCTCATGTACATAATTTTTACGGATCCAACTTGTAATAATTTTTTCACATAATCACATCTCAATCATATTTGTATAGAATTCCCATTTTACATGAAACTATATTCTTTTGATAATGTTTCTTCGTTATCATAATTGATAGATATACAAGGTACCAAACTAGGCTAAGATATACAATCCAATAAGAGATTCGGAATCCGTCCAACTTCTTTTACACATGTCACTATGGTGATAATCTATGACTCCTTAGTAGAATGTTTAATTCATGTTTATTTATTTTTCTCCAAGAAGAAAAACAATAACAATGAGTAAAAACCATCCAAATGCCTTTTTCTTATCACTTGTACTATTAATACAACTCGCCTCATTGTATTCTTATATTACAGATATATAATCATTATAGTATAAACATAAATATCTGGTATTTTACATGTATCCAAATATTCTTATTGTTCATTTCCAGTAACCCACACTATGATTACTAGTATATCTACTCATTCCATATGCCACAAAATCAATATCAAGTATAGTACAATGAATTTGAATCATTAAATAACAATTTCACTAGCATACTCAAGTTGGGATATGGCTCTGCTCATATTCGAAAATAGTTTAACACTTTAATAAAATGGAGTATTAGAACCATGAAATGAAGATGAAAAAAAATATTTACCTTTTTTTCTTTATAATGTGACTAACGTAAATAAAAAACACCAGTATGTTTTGTAACATTAATACAAATAATAATAAAAAAAATTACTAGATCCTCAATTTTAGACATAGGGGATATATAATTCTTTGTCTCATTTAAAAGATTCAGATTTTTTACAAAAAATTCCGTATAATCAACATATATAGACACACAATAACATCATATTATTTGATAAAACATTAATAAAATCATTAATGAATATTTTTTTTAGTAAATCTATTAGATAATATAATATAATAAAATGTATCATGCCATTGCTTCGGAGATTTTTTAAGTCCATAAATAGACATAACTAGTTTACATACTTTAATTTCATTACATGGTAAAAAACCCTTCCTGTTGTTTCATAAGAATCTATTTGTTTAAATATTCATTTACTAAAGAAGTTTTAATATCCATTTGATGTACATAAAAATTATTAGTTGAATCTATTGTAATAAAATTTTGTATCAGAGTAATATGACATATAAGAGAATAAGTATTGAAATAATTAGTGCCTTATTTTTGTTTTAAACCTTTACAATCCAATATTTATTTAAAATACTTAATGTTACCCTTAGAATCAGTAAATTTCCTAAAAATAAAATTAAAACCAATTGGATTTTAACCACATTGTAAATCTATAGTTACCGAAGTATTATTCAACATAACAGAATCTATTTTATCATTAATTACTTGTTTTAAAAAAGAAACATCACTAATTTCATCTTAATTATATATTTTTGGGATATCTTATATATAAAATACCATAGGATACTTATTCCAAAGATTATTATTTTGATCACCTTTAACCAAGAAAATTATAGAATTAGGAGAAAGAAAATTATTATGCGTATTTTTTTCATTCTAATTATTGTACTTCATTTAGGTTCAACTATAAAATCATCATTATTTTATAGTTTTTCTAGAATAATGTGGATTACAAGAGATAGAGGATAGAGGAATAAACTTCTCCATATATTTTTATAAAATTTATTTTCCGAAAACCCTACATCCCTTTATTTAATAATGTAATTATATATAATCTCTATAACTATATGGTTTTATATTTTCAACCTATCCAAAAAAACCTCTTTAATTGTCCTTGGAACAATTTTTTTCATTTAGGACTAGAAAATAAATATTAATCAAATGACCCTCCTAATTTATAATATGAATTGTTTGGTCGTATACCTTTAAAAATTTGGAAGGGGGAAAAATTATTTCTCCTAGAAGCAATCCAATTATGCCTATAAAATGTAACCAATAATGATACACCACATAAATTTAATGGTAACGTATATTTATTAATCATGAGATGTATCATTTCTATTAGTGTATGATTTTTTGTTCCTTCTAATCCATTTTTTTTTGAAATGTGTATGGAGTTATAATTTTATTAATTATACCAATTTGATTCTACAACTCATTAAATTTATTCATAGGTTATTCACCACCTCTATCTATGAATAACACATTAATACTTTTGTTTAATATATTTTAAACATCATCATTATATTTTTTAAACATATTAAATGCCTCATATATTTTTACCTAAATTAATTTATGTAAATATCTACTACTGTCTTGAAAAAAACTAGTAAAATGCATTTTTACTCCATGAGTAAACAAACCATTAAATTAAGGAAATTATAGAATGTATTAATTCTAAAAAATAAATATTTCTCTAAACTCTTTGAAATAGTTTTGAACTATTTAGATTCTACACGTGTTTCACATTTATTAAATTCATCTTCAACATTAATTAGGTTTTATTTCTTCATCACATTTAATGATTTATAATTAACATGTCAAAATGATCCTACAAACAACTAGAGGACTCAATGAAGTTAGAAAAATAATAAATCACATTATTGAATGATAGTTGATTCATGCAATTATTTTAGTACCCCTTCCCCACAAACATCCCTCCCATTGACAAGATTACCTTGCCATATTTGAATGAAACATGAACTCCACCTTTTAGATAGAAGACCAATAGAGAAAAAATTAGTTCCAATCTCCAGTATATACAATGACGAAGCATTATTTTCATTTTCTAAATAGCCGGTTTAAGGGTTACTGGTAACCGCACAAACAAAAAATCCAAAATAAAAACGGACGATGGGTGACCACATGATCTACATATCATTTCAAAATTCAAATTCAAAAATGAGAGGCATCATGACTAAACCTCGATCCTTGAGACGCTATACATCGCAAAACCCAATGGATGCTCCCTGTCATCATGAGTCATCCCCGAAGAAGGACCTAGGAAACCATCCACCAAAAAGCTTCATCGCCGGCCCTCCACCATCATCGTGGATGATCAGTTCACAGACATCACTCCAACCCATCCATCACTGAGGACCTCGCCACCACTCCAAATAACAAGACGACATTGCCAAACTTAGCAGCAAGCACTCATCACCACATAAGCACCAACATCGAGAAGAAGATCCAAGGACTGGTTGCATCCCCACCTTCATGCAACCAAAACATCATCCAAATAAACCAATACCTTCATAGGTCATCAGGATCATTGCCAGATGAAAACCCCACCACCACATCAAGGAACCTCGGACGTTGCCGCATCTGCCGCCACACCATCCAAACTCCATCACAACAATAGTAAAATCAACCAGATCAAAAAAACAAAAATCAAAAACCAACATCGCCAGATCAGCCTTCGCCATAGTGCTATGCTGGAGGTAGGTCACGCCGCAATGAAAATCAAACTAACATCATAGCCCATCGCCCCCTTCAAACCCACCAAAGAAGACTGCAAAAACCCCCCAAGGCACTCGCATCCACCGTAGATCGATGCTACGACCCCGACACCACCTAGAAATCTCAACCCAGGACCAAATCCACATCGCCATCAAACCCACGAACCTACCAATGGCACATGAGGGAACATCCAGCGACCTTTTTCCTTCCACTCATGACTTCAGATCTGACATTATCAAGATTCCTAGAGCACAAGAAACCTAGAGAAGCAGAAAAGGCCACAAACCTCGCAGCGAAAGAGAGCCAAAGGGGGGATTGCAATCCATCCACCATGGGAGAAGGAAGGCGGCGATGGAGGAAACCCGAGCGCCGCAGAGCCCCTTATATGCCCATTAGTATATACAATAAATTTAAAATATTTTACTTCTTCCCAGAAGAGAAGTTTAGTTCCACACTTCTTTGACTAGTTCCAGTGATGCATGCGTTTTTTCCATGGTGTACTTCCTTCACAATAGTACATTCAAAAAATGTTTTGAACATTAAATGATCCTTGCAGACAAGAATATTTTCTATAAAATCAAGGCACCTTCCAATATTCATCAAATTCATATAACTTTTTATATCAACTCGAATATAATTTGTTTATTCATCATATTTGTAGTCGTTTTTTCCACTTTCATTTGATAAGGACATTACCTTAAAAAATGTCCCAGTTTTCCATAGAAAAAACATTTTCTTTTCCTCTTAAATTGATTTAGTTTCTTATTCAATTTCTGAAATTTATTATTGAAATTTAAGGAAGTGGTCAATGATTACTTTCCCTAAATGATATTAACCTTGGTATGAAATTATGAAGTTATACCGATAACTCTCAACATAGATTCTTGTTCAATGCTGAGAATATTTTAAAATCATTACAATGAAATATTCTCAATATTTTTATTGGGTGATTTAACAAAGTCTTTCATCATAGGTGGAAATTTAGAAATAAATTTTCCAACATATAACATTTATAAGATTTTAATTTTATGTGAACTATGCTTATTTTTATAAATTGAAGATGGGGAACTATTTCCAACAGTAGATTGTTATCAACCATCTTATTGTTAAAATACTTTTCAATAAGAAATTTATAATTAAATTCATCCAAATAATTGAACCTTAATTCATGTGCATCCCATATCACTTTATTAGACTTAATTTAGTGAAAATATACTAAAATATGATTTGATAAACTATTAATAATATTTCATCAACAGAAAACCTCATCGTATTCAAATGTTTTACTCATTTTGTGAATGTGTTTTACTTGAGTCTCATTAATGGGTGTGTTATCAGTATTTTGGGAAAGAACATCAAAAATGGAAGGATATTTTAGTTCCCTAATGTAAAACATATACAGAACAGTAAGAAGGAACTACATTATGTCATTACACTAGGAGAAGTTACACCAAAAAATGTAAAGTTTGACCTTGTCTTGGATCGTCACTTAATGGATTATGAATCTGTCTTCTATGTACATACATTTTCAAACGTGTTTGATTATTGGAAAAAAATGTAGGGATAGGGGTAATGCAATTTGTGAATCTTGATGTGTGAATGAAATTAATTTTACACGGAAAAAAATGGAGAAAGGAAACTAATCAGATTTTGAATTTTCAAAACCAATCATCTTGAGTAATATCATAAATAGTCAGTTTTATAAAAATTTTATTTTTTTATATATTTATATAATATAAATTTTAAAAATTAAATATATTTTTCGAATACTTTAAAAGATAATTTTCAAAAATATGTTTTATTGAAAACTCACTCTCTATGGAATAAATTTATATGGGTGGATCCTTGAAATATTTATCTCATTTTCAACATGATATTCCATATTTTCTTCAACCTCATCAATCATAACACCCAAAACATATGGGTCCCACAAAACCCTTTTATTATTTTAGTGAAATAAATATTATATTATTGGTGGGGGTAGGGTGGTGAAAGAGTTCATGAAGGGGAAGAGGAGGTCAAAATTCAAACCGGTGATGATCAGAAAAAATAAAGGGTCACATTTCCTTGATCTAAATAATTTAACAAAATTGTGTCACTATTATCTCTTATCCCAATCATTTTTAATAAAATGTTTCCATTGTTTTTTCATCTAATAAAATAATTATACTTTTTAAAATAATGGAAAGTAAATGTTATATCAAATGCTTCAATTATGGGTCTTCTCCAAAAAATTATCCACAACCCGGACATTAAAGTATAAATTAAATTTAATTATAATGAATGGTTTACATGGTTTCTTCAACAGGGGTTCATGCTTCCTTTATTATATATTTTTTTAAAATAATTTTTATTTTTTTATTCTTAATATATATAATATTAATTTAAATAATTTATAACTGATAATATAATAACTAAATAATAATATAATTAATAATAATAATAACAAATATAATAATATAATAATAAACCAATAATAAAATTCTAATAATAATTATATAATAGTATAAAAAATTACACATACAACTCTGGAGGCACGAACCCAAGACCTCCCCCACCACCAGAGGGGGACAACAATTAGGTTGTGCCCAATGGGGATAAATCGAAAGAATATGGGGTTACAAACCTTTTCATAGTGATATTAGAAAAAAATAGGATGGGTAAATTCATAAATAAAATACCATCATTCTTAAAGACTTCCCAAATAGAAAAGATAAAAAAGGGAAATAAAGTATAAATAATCTCATTTCAAGCTTATATTATTCACTATAATAAGTAATCTTAATAATATATAGAATAAAAATTAATTGAAAATATAACATAATTAACAATTAAATATGTTGTTAATATTTATGTTAATTATTTATAATTTTATTATTTATTAATTATAATAAGGAATTGCAAATTATAGAAATCTGTTTGTAATCTTTTATGAAATTTAATATATTATTAGTTTGTAATTATCTTAATTAATTACATAATAAATTAGTAAATGTATTACTAATTATAAAAGTTAATAAATTAATTAATTTCATAGAGGTTACAAGAAAAAAACAACACACACCCCTAAGCAAAAAAGTAGATATCACATCCCCTCTAATAGTTTACTCACTCCATAGACAGTTGATAAAACTTTAAAAGACTAAAGACCCATTATTTGATGGATTAAAGTCTCATTCATCTTTGACTAATGGACTCATGTCTACGTTAATATTGTATAATCAAGTTTATTCGACACTACCCTTTATCAGAGATAAAAAATGTGCTGGTGAAGAGCATTCTTTACTGAGCAGTAGAAAATAACATGGATAACGTGGTAATTATTAAACATATAAAATTACTAGAAAAATAACCACCTTTAGAATCACAATTATTTTAGCACTGATAAAGTACTCACTATTTCATTAATTTTTTAGAGAATGTAAAAGAACCTATTTAACAGTTCTAATAAAGGAGTTCCCTTTATCAATGTTAAAAATGTTATTCTTGCACTGATAGAAGATATGCATCATAATAAATAATAAATTTTAACTATCATTTTGTGATATATAAATATATTTATATTGTTCTAGATTTAACATGTTTTATTATGTATGATTCATAGAATACTAAATGTATATTTACACATAATATATAAAATATTAAGTGAAAATAGTTTACTAAATATATTAATCTTAATCTTAATTAAAAATTGTGTAAATTTTATTTTCTAATAAATATTTATAAATAATTTGGTGAAATAAAAATTATAATCAATTAACATCTTAATATAATTTGATATCATGACTTGAACTTGAAACGACTAAAACATTTAGTCAGGTTTTCCATTTAGGCCCCATAAGATTTTGAATCCATGTCGGTGAAGGGATCTATGTTGTCCTAACCTGTGTGGACCTTAGTAACTATTTTATAGGTCAAAATATCTTGAATTCATCTCAAATTATGTTTTTAGTTGGAAACCCATAACTTTAAAATATTAAATGAAATTTTATCATCCTTTAATATAGTCTTCATGATGTTTTTTAGTGTGGTGTAAATTTATACTCTTATATTACATCTATATAGATATTATTATTCTTAAATTTTATCATTTTTCATAATTTAGTGTCATTTATAAGTAAATATATAATTATAAATATATTTATTTATATATTTATATATAATAAATTAATTTTTTAAATAAATATTTAGATATAACTTGATGTAAAATATATTTTTAAAAATATAAAGCACATAAAAACAATTATTATCTCTTTTATTTAAAATGAAAATATATGGGTATATATATCCACATAAATAAACAAATATATATATATATATAAAATGTCTATATGTTATTTTACATATGTATGTTTGATTATTATAAAACACACACATTTATAAATTTTTTATATTTTATAAAAATATATATATAAATTTTTATATAAATTATATTTAACAAACTAAAACTAAAAAAATTATATTCATATTTATATATACATATACATAGACACATATGTATAAAACTATATATAAAAATTTATATAAAAACACACATAAGTACACACATACACAAATATATTTTATAAATTTAATTAAAAATAATTATATAAATATACAAATAAATATATGTAAAAAAACATGAATCTAAATATATATAAAGAGATATATCATAAATTATAGAATAATTCAACATTGATCAGTAGTAAGGGATCTATTGTAGGTGGGTTAAGTTCACAAGTTTGAATACTGGAAAACGCTTGTGCGGGTGGTTGAGTTGGTAGTGGGGGGAACCCTGATAAAGTCAGTGTGGGCAGGTTGAGCATTAATAAAGGCCAATTAGGTGTTTTGAGTGAGAAGGTGGAGGGTAAAAGTTATAATAAAAGGTGTAATAGGTTGGCCCCTTGAAAAAAAATTAGCTTTGATAAACCATAGTTTTTATCAATGATTTTATAACAAATAAGGGATATATTTATCATGGCTAAAAAATCACTAATAAAAGAAGATCTGAAAAAAGGTATAGTATTTTAAGGGCACATAAAACATTAGTTATTTTTTAGCAATAAAGATAGTGATTTATAGCGCTGATAATTACTAAATCTTTTATAGTGTGTCAAACATTGTGTTGATATATACCTAGTATTTCACCACTTCTCATCTCAATCTGATTTCTTTCAACTATGATAACATACAAATTTATAATGGAACTTTACCAATCTAGAAAACCATCACCTGTATTATTTAATAAATAATAATCATAATAATTTTTATATTTCAATTTATTAATTTATTTAAAAATGTTTCCTATAAAATAAATAAAATTAAACTAACATATAATATATATTTACACTCAAAATTTATGAACAAATTGAAAATTATCATGGTTTTTAAAAAAAAATTCTCAATTAATCCTATGTGCCACAACCTGTTCTATAGATAATTTTTATACACCATGTATGTCAATGATTTTTATCTAACATGTGATGATCCTATGTAGTGTCTAATGTACATTCCTCTACATCATCATGTTTCTTATGAAATGGATCCAAATTCTCTTAACCAATACACTATCCTAGATTGATTAAAAATGGATGTTGGAAAGAACTATCTCCCATATAGGATAAATAATTTGGTTGGATAAAACCATCTTTCATATGGGAAGAAGATGAATGATATGTAATGTTTGTACCCTCATTTCTAATTTTTTTTGAGTCAAGTAGATATAGTAACCAACAACTACGGTAATATAACATGCCAATGTAAAGGAGTTATTTGGACCACACTAGATATACTCAACACTAAGAGTTGGAGTTGAGTCATTTTTGGTGTATTTTATATCCAATTTGAAAATTTTATCCCTATACATTTTGAATATTTAATATCATTATTCTCTCATTTTATTACCGTTTTATATTCCATAGGCACACACACATTGTTGAAAAGATATTTACAATGTTCTCCTTTTAATAAGAAATTATACATTAAAATCTTTTTTCACTATAGGCATTGAATATTTTAGATGGAATTCTAATTTTCAACTACAAGATGGGTCAAATTTATATCAAAGACATTGAATTAAAATCAACGACTAGGAGTGAATCATGTTTATTTTTTAGATGATGAATGAGTCTTCAAATGTAGCTTGGGTGCTTTGGTGAGTATAAGAAAATTTGGGATAGGTTTTATTAGATTCTAAATATTCTACAAATGGATAATGGTTTGGGGTTCATATTTTAGGGGAAAAAATGTGAAACACATATCTTTAATCCATTTTCAATTCAATTTATTTTGATCATGGTTAGTTTCCATTGTTTGGGAACTGTTAATGTCAAACTATTTGATGTTGTAGAGGGAATCCATGGTTGGTGGATGGTTTGGCGGTAGATCCAACTATATAGTTTTCACTTAGTTTAGAAAACCGTGTGTCTTATTAAATAGGGTATTTTTATAGTTTTATCCATAAAAAACTAAATTGGGAGAAATTATCATTCCTGTTAGACTTGTACATGCCATCCACCTCATCCCACTCTTCCACCTTGTTTCCTACCAAAATTTGGGTGATTTTATATGAAATTTATTCTGGTTTTATGTCATTTTTATTCTTTATTCGCATATATAATTCTACCCTTCCTCTATAATAGGTTTTATATTCTCTCAATTGGGGTTTTTTGTAGATTAAATTAGATCATGGTGGGATTGTCCTATCATTAAGGGGATTTTGTGCGGTATGCATATAGGGCATCTTGAGACAATATCATCACTTCATTGTGTCTCATTTCATTAAGGTATGTCATTTAAGGGATTTTAAAAATATGTTAGCTTAAATTTAAATTAAATTAGTTTTTATCACTATAAACTAGGGATTATTTCCAATATGAGTATGGGTGTATAATGCATGTTGTTGGAAAGTGATTGGTTATAGTCCTGAGTGACGATATTGGCCAGGTATAATTTATACATTATTCTATTTGAATAATATAGTTTATTTAATTTTAATATTTAAAATTAATTAAGTAATTATAATATGAGTTTGATTAATTAATTCTAGTATCTTTATTGTGATGTTGGAACTCTAGTCTTTGGATGAGTGATGAAGGGCACGGATGAGCCATGGTAGCTGCTATTTGACATTGGAGAAAAATGAGGAAATATTAAAAAATGGTATGTGGTATCAAGTAACTGCCTTATAAAATTTATACCTTTGATTTTGTGGAATGTGACTTCTAGGATCACTAATTATGGTGATTCACCTTGTTGAATGGTTCATTTATTTTAAACTGAATGTTTATGTTGAGCGAACATTAGGGTTATCCAACAACCCATTTGTGCTTGCTTGAATCCAGGACCTCTGATGATCAAGGATGTGAAATTTTTGTCATCATATGTTCTTTAAACCTCTTTATTGGTGATTCCCTATAATCTGAAAATCATTCACCCATATATAGGGGCTTGTGGCACCTCCATGGTGTAAAAAATTGTTATAAAGATTAAAGGTCGTGTAGGTAATTGGAGGAAACCTTTATATAAATGATGAATTTAGGATTTTGAGATTGGGGTAGGATGAGATATCCTTTCTAGACAATGTGAATTAGACTAGGTAGACAAACCTTAGGTAGACCAAAAATGGGTTAGTAGAGAAAACAGAACCAGGGTGGCTGTGAGGATTGAGATAGTTTATGGTCCATCTCTTAATTGTTTCATATATGGTGATACAATGGGTATCAAATAATGTTTTTTAACCTATTTATTTTGATGTATAATTTGATGTACTGGGGATGTTGGGTGTTGAATTGAGACCCAGTCAAAAATAAGAACCGATGTGATGGTTCCTCTACCATGTTTATATGGAGGTGACACTATGCGTGCACTGTTGAAAAACCAGCCTTGATCAAGAATACATGAGATGGTAATGGGTTTTACCATGGAACCAATACTATACTAGTGAGATTGAGGGGAAGTGGATAGCGTTTTTGGGAGTATGTTTTAAGTAGGCACTTTTGTTTTATTTATAAATTGTGGGTTATGGAACGCTTCCTCTGGGTGGATGTGATAAAAAGTGGGCTATCATGGAGATGGATCCATGTATATGGTTAGGCATCTAGGATTTAGAGTTATATACTAGTGGGACATCCCATATACATGGAAAATGGTGTTTGGAGTTACCTTGGATTAGGAGATCATTATATAGTAGGGGATAACCTGGATTTGGTTCCCAAATTACACTATTAGAGCAGAAATGTTTTTGGAGATTAGATGTTATGAATGATACATGTTACACCACTATAGTCATTAGGATACTATTTAATTTTTCATGGCTTCAGATCTTGGATGTTCGGATTTTCATGGGTTTCATCCCACAAGTAATGAGAAACGTTTATAGAGCCTCCTTCAATTATGAGCTCTAATAATATGATTTTCCTGGGAGTGCTCTATAGATTCCTGAGGATATAGTTATATTTTACCTGGTATTGGAGCCTACATATTACATGGGAAGTATGGTATTTGATATGTACTATAAAACACCTTGAAATTATAAAAATAAGGTATGGAATATCGGGGTAACTGAATAAAGGATCGATATTTATTATATTTATTTATATATTAGTAGTTATTTATTTAATTTGAGAATTTCACAAGCACAAATCATAGAATATTACTGTTATTACATGAATTTTTTGGTGGTTCCCTACTTATGTTGGTATACAAACCCTTCTCTGGACACCACTACACATGGGTAACAAATAAGACATTCATAGGGTTGTAGGTATAAGGTGGGTTGGGTCCTGAAGTTTATTAAGCAGATTAGGTTAGGAAATATCCGGTTCATGTAATTAGGTCTATCTTAGAGATATAAAGGAGACAAATTTTTTATTTATATTTTATTCTATCCTATGTATGTATCCATTTCAATGGGTTGTCACTTGTAGGTAAAAAGTATTTTTTCGAAACATTAACATGTTTTAATTTTATTATTATTAGCCTTTTTATATTTATTTTTCTTACACCAACATATTTGTGATATTTTATGATAATTAATTATATCTATTATTTAACACATTGATATATGGAGTATAGTTTCCTCATAGTACCTCCCAAGACCTCAAATTCTAGGTGATAGTCCCCAGCAAATGAGGTTGTGTGCCTGAGGTCATGTGGAAAATTGATTGTGTAACTATTTATAGAGTGAAACTATGTGGGAAATTAAAAAGTTGTATCATAGCGATTGTTTAATTTTTTTCCCAACTATTTTAGGTTTTCATAGACTATATATATAAGAATGTGTCAAATCCTATGATGGATATCAGACTTGGGTGTCGGGAACACAATTTGAATAGTGAATTCAAGGATACCATGGATGGTATTAATGTTCTTTATTTTCAATGATATTATTTTATATGATATTCACCATGGCTGACTCACATGGATGCTTGAGGTTATATAATTGTAATGAATTTATGGCACCTTTCCCTTGGGCAAGAGCCTAGTGATAGGTTTTAACTATTGGCTCATAGAGTAAAGAGACATTTCATGCATCAAATTAGTCATGTTAGATTCAAATTACATGTTCAGATGCTAGTGTGAAATTTCACTAAAAGTTGAGGCTCATTTGTTTAATGTTTTAAAAAAACACATATATTATTTTCTCATATGAATACTAATTTGAATTTTACATATATGGGTTGAATTATATATGTATTTTCCTTTTAATATAGGTTCATGTGGATCTATAGTGATATATGTGATGACAAGGAAAATGATGTAGTCCTCATGAACATGATGTAAAGTAACCCCGGTGGGTTAGTATGGAATTAGATTCATAACATTTAACCCCTTATGGGTTGCTGTTTTTTAAGCTCATTTATTTAAAGTGACCAGTAACAACATATAATACGTTTTTTCAAATAGATTGGAATTTAGTTCAACATAATCAATCATTTTGTTTTTCTTTCCCTTGGTATGGATCATTTGGGATGAATCAGATGGTTGTGTAAATTTTATATCAGTGTGATGTGATATTATAAGAAGGAAATAATATGTGAAGATTCTCATATAGGATATAGTCTCTAGTAGTGGGTGTGGTTCAAAATGTGTGAGACCTCATGTCTGGGTGCTCAGAAATGTTGACGATGTTGGTTTTTGGGATGGGAGCCTAGATGACAACCCATGAAATGTGTCCTTTTGTGAGTCTTGAGATTAGGGTTATGTGGTTGGAAATAGTGACCCTAATGTGAAATTTATTATTGGTATTGGTGGGTGAACTAGATACCCATATATATTACTCTTTGATAGTGAGTCAGACCCTTACGTTTATTAAGGTGTATCCATGAGAGGGGTTATCCCAAGATTTGTGTCTTCCATTGAGGTGGAATGAACCAATAGGTACTTTTGGTATGAGAATTATACATGAGAGGTTATTAGGGATTATATAATATTAATGATAATGGATTTGGGTTATGACTAATCACCTAAAGTTCTTGGTAATTGAAACAATCTTTGACGAGAAGAACTATTCAAGCTCCAAACCCTATTGATTAATGGTTGTACTATTGTCGATGTCATCAAAGACTGAGTGGCTTCTTGTGACTGGAATTGTTTCAGGAGGTTTCTAAATGTCTAGATGAGTTTTAAATACCTTTAAATAAGTATGTTCATCTAGGGTATCAAAATGATACATGTTACATGGAAGGATGGGATGAATGGCATGAGTAGGGTTCCCAATTTTGAAGAAAATTTCTAAGGATGCCCCTCGAATATCGAGAATTACATATCAATGTGCATGTTCATATTGGACATAGTTAAACATGAATTACATGATTGTGATCCAGGATCTATGTTTAGGTAGTATGAAATTATATTCCCATTACCTTTGGCAACCATTCGGTGGAATGTGTGGGTTACACATGATTCCATTTAAGTACAAGATTAGTGGTGGACATGATCGGGCTTATGAATAATGGAAATTTTGAGGGTTTCTTGTTGGACTAGAATAATAAGAACCTATTGAGTGTGTCTATGGGGGATTGGCACACTTTGATAAATATATCCTCTTGAGGTGACACACAAAGAGTGGAATAATTTGAAAATTATTGCGGGTAATCCACCATGATCCACCGAGGGTGTGAATATCATTTTTTTGTACATTAGATGGGAGTCGAGAACAACAATAACATGGGATGGGAATAACAAATAAATTAGTGTCGTGGGTTGGCGCTTTTTTATGAGTGTTAATGTCCAAACTAGTGATTATGCCTAGTGAGGGATGTGGAAATACCCATGATGATCAGGATATCGACTTGGTATAGTGACTATAATGATACTCCAAATGTGGGGAGTGGGATGGTTTTACCATTACCATGAACCTCAACTTAAAGGTCTATGTGAGAGTTGCACTAGCTATTGGATGGATTGTTTTGGAATTTTGATTATGGTGAATAAATATTCCATAGTTCTACTGGACTCATAAGTGGACGATTGTTATAGGTTTATATATAGAATCGTGTGGAGTCAAAGAATTTTCATCGAGTTCAGTTTAGTTTATGATGTGGTAAATGTGATAGATCAGAAATTTGTTGATTCTCTTAGAAAGAATGACATGGAATTATTCAACCGATGATCAAAATGTGGTATTAAATGGGTGTCATAAATAATCACTGGTTATAATTTTTTAATGATCAGGGGGTTTCACTTGGAGATGGTGCACTAGGATCGGTGTTTGGAATTGCGTAAGAAGTTAGAGTTAAACATTTTCAAGGAAAGTTAGCACAATGTTGGTCATCTTGTGTTAAAATGTAACTATATTGGTTGATCAAGAATACCAATTAAGAATTTCATTTGGGATATGACGGTTGTTTTTTAGAACATAGTCATGGGTTTTCATGGAATTTTCAGTGCAACCTGGTGTTGATCATAGTTGATTGGGATTCTACTGATTCATAATGAAATAAATTCTGAAGAGTTGTTTTCTTATGTTTGAAGGGATGAAATTATTTGGGAACCACACCAAGAATTTCATTGGAATGTGAATATAAAATTCAGGAAATTAACACCAATGAAGGAAGTGAAAAATAATTATATTTGGTGGTTACTACGGATGTCCTATTATTATTAGCCCTATAGGATGAGTAATTATTAAAATGGAAACATGATCCTGTTTCTAGTTAGATGGGATCAGATAAGTTTTTACATTATCTTTTATTAGTGTTATTTTTCAGTGGCTTATAGTTTGGTGGCTCAAGTGTCCAATATGGGTGGCCGATATTTGGAATAGATTTAAGCATTCTGAGGTGGAATACGACCTTTTGAACATGTTTTAGACACCGATATAGTTTAGTATGTTTTTTCAGATGTCTAATGAGACATATAGAGAATGATTAGTTGTTTTCTGGGGAATTTTAAAACCAATGTGTGTGTATAGGAACAAAAATTTATGAAGGTAGTTGAATTTTCAGTTATTGGATGGATCAAATTTTGATCAGATTTGTGAAATGAAATTGTGAGAGATAGAATGTTTCAAATTAATGATTTTTGATGAGGAATGAGGTTTGGACGGTAGATTATGTTTTTGGGGGATCCTCAAAAGATTAATAGGACATTTTAGTACTTTTAGAAGATTCCACATAGGGAGGAGAGTTTCGGGTGCATGGTTTAGGGGATAAATTATGACTCTCTAAACTAATAGGCATTTCATAGTTCAATTTATTTCGAGAATGGATAGCATCTACAGTTGTAGAATGATTAATATCAATACTTTTTAGGATTTACAGTAAAATTATACATATTTTTAGAGTGGTTTAGAGCCACATGCATGTTTGGCACATTGTTTGGAAAACCTAACAACCCAACCATGTGAGGTGGATGGTATGGAGGAAAACCCAAATTCACAGTACGCACATGATTTAAAAATTCATACATAAAAAATAATTATATCATCAAATATGAATCTTTCAAGGATTTACCCCTTTGGAAATAAAATCATTGAACCCCTTCTCCCCATATCACGCATGCACGAGCCAACCCCCCCCCCCACCTCTTCCACCATAGTTCCTCCTCAGATTTGGTTGCTACTATATGCAATTTCATTGGCATTGGGGTAACTCACATTCTTCATTTTCATCTCTTCATTTTCTCCAACCACCTTTCTAATTCTTTTTTCTTTGAGTGGTAATTTCGATACATATTATACAAAATCATGGATGTATTGACCAAGAATGATGTGGATTATGTGATACTTTCATAAAGGGTATCCTCAGATGACATTTTCACTTCTTTGTGTTCTGTTTGGTCGAGGTATGTCACCAAAGTTATTTTTCTATACTTCTAAATTTAATTTAAAATAAATTAATTATTTTCTTCATCAAATTATTGGGTTATTTACTATAATTATATTGGGGATAAAACATGTCATGTTGGAATGTGGTTGGTCATGGTTCTCGCATGAGGTGATAGATTGGAGAAAATTTGGTCAATATACCTATTTTAATAAAAAAAAAGTTTAATTATTTATTTATAATCTCATGAAAATTAATAAATTCTTGTAGATTAGTTGTGATAATAGAACTAAGATATCTAAATGATGGTCATTGGTCTGGGGTAGGCCTTGGCTGCTACTTCCTTTCCATGAAGATAAATATCAAAAGTTTCAAAAATAGTATGCCTCCTTGTATACCTTCCCTATGAAATTTATGATTTTGGTTATGTGTCATGTGACATGTGGAATCTACACTTATGGTGATTACCCTTTTTGAATGGATTATTTATTTCAAAATAACTATTTAAGAAGAATGAATTACATGGGTCATGGACAACCCCTCTACACTATCTTGACACCACAACCTCCAATGTTCAATGATGGAGTCATTGAGATGCCATATTCCCTCCAAACATTTTGATAGGTGAGTTCAAAACAACTAATACCCATTCACTCATGTGTAAGGGATTGAGACACATATAATATAGATACTAGAGATCGTGTGGGCCCTAGGGGGACCCCCTTGATTCAATTAATCCATTTGTTCTCATCAATGTGGATGGATGATGTGACATCCTACGTGTTTTATGTGACTATGTCTAGGTGGATAGACCTTATGTAGACCAGGTCTGTGTTACGAGAGACGATTGACCTAGAGTGACCTTGAGGATAGTGATAAGTTGTGGGACATCACATGGATATTTATAATGTGTTTATACCATGTGTAGTCTGCAATGTTGTTCTACCTAATTTTTGCCAATGTGGGACAGGATATCCTAATAGTTTTGGGTGATGAATAGAGACGCATCCAAGACCAAGGACACATGAAATAATTATTTTACAATACAGGTATTGATGGGACATTTTGGGTTCCTCATTGTCACCCTAACCCTGATCGAGCATATATTATATGGTTGTGTGTATCACCAAATAACCTGTACGAGACTAGTTATGGCAAAGGGCTATGGATAGTGGTTCTGAGTGTGGTAATTCAACCTACATAGACCAAAAGATCCCTAAATACCCTAAGAGGGAGGTGAATCAGGGTATGGATATTCTATTTTAAAATTCTTCCTACCCCACTGGATCTTGACCTGAATATTATAAGGGTCTCTTTGTTTTCCATTATTTATTACTAATGGTATTATTCTTCACTTATTAATCTAATGATGATGATTCATTGAACGTGATGCATGAAGGCAAGAAGGTAGACACATAGATTTTTATTTGGTTCACCCTCACTGTGATACATCCAAAGAGCATACAATGACAATGTTCCGATGTACCAAAACCCACTAAATCTCACTGCCAATAATGTTCGGTCTAGATCAATTCTATGCCCAGTCTCACAACCTTTTCTTTGTTAAGGGTAATCTCACTATATTTCTAAGGTTAAATCCTTATTTATTTCTCACTGGCTCACTACCTATAGAGAGGATAACCTTATTACTCTTCCTCTGCTCACTACACATGATAGGGATCCACTCACACTTTATAGAACATTAGGTCTCTTTATAATCTCTAATGAATACATCATCCACTCTATGTAAATTCTCTATTGAAGTCCAAATTTCATCCAATGATAAATACACCTTTTCCACTAATCACTGGGAAAAAACTTTGGGAATATCTTCTCAAATCACCCTACTTCGCGAAGCTCCCAATTTCACGAAGCTCAAACAAGCCTTTTCGACGTCCCTGCCACTTCGCAAAGGACACACCATCACAGATCTCACTACCTCACGGACCACACATCTTTGTAGATCTCAGAACATTATAGAGGTCAAGCCTTCTCAAATCATAGGTCGTCGCAGAGCTCATGTTTTTTCAAGGAGACATCCTTCGCAAAGCTCACTGAGCCAACGTGGAACACACCCCTTTCGCAGATCTAGATTAGCCGCCGCAATGATCTTTCTTTTGCGAAACCCACTGACTCCGCGAACCTCCTTTGTGATTCGAGAGAAAAAAATATTTCATGTAAAACCCTCTTCTTCTCTTGAGGGTGTCGAGATCTATTTATAGGTGATTCCATTGACCCTCCAATATTTAGCGCGAAGGCAACACCTCGTGAGCTCAAATCACGAAGCTCTAAGAATTTATTCCAAAATTCTATCTATATCGCGAATCAGCATAGAAATTTTCATATCACGGAGCTTTTCTTAATCATGGATAATTCCATCAATATATTCTCACTGCCTCTGTAAATCTTTTCTGCAATGATATTCACCATCGCTTCTCACAAAGCACATCGTAATCATGAAGAACACTGTCAGCATTCTTTATGTCTTCACAAAATCCATAGAAAGAATCCCAAATCCATGAAACTCTTGCATATTCCATATTTGGATGAGACCTTCAAGGAAATATACATTTTTCGATTCTCACCAAACTCAAAATTTTGGACCAAAAAAATTGGAAAACACTAGAAAATGACACCACATAGTATTTGTTTTTTTTGTACCACTGTTAGATCTCCCATTCCATTATCGTAGTTATTTTTCAACATTAACTGTCAAAAAATATCTAGAGATCAACAATTCACCATTGAAATATGCATTGTGAACAAACACAACCAAACAAAAAATGATGCAATGTTACCTTGAGGGACTTTTTACCATCACAATCCACCCTTTTGATTACTTTACTTATGGATGGTTATAGAATTAAACATCAAAGAGGTTGTGATATGGAATGGGATTCCATGTAAACTGAGTCTAGTATACGGTTGGGTTGCCCTGATTTATTATTGGATATTGGATGGATCTTCCATAGACACTGAGCATGGTGATGAGAGTTTCATTGGATTTGGATCTCAATATGTAGTAGTATATTCCATGGATTTGGAGATCATATTACACTCTTGGAGATGACATGTATTTTCAGATTAGATGTTAGGACTATCATTAGTTACATCCCTAGTGCCATGGAAATTCTCCTTTGAGAAACAATAGATCTAGAGCTTGGATGTAGTATTGTCACAAAATACTTAGGAGGCATGGTCATTAAGACATGCTCTGAGATAACCTAACACAGGCCAAATTAGGTACTATCGATTGAGGTCACATACATATGGATAAATGTTTTTTCTATTTATGTAATTTTTATTAATTTTTTATTTAATTTTTTAATGTCCCATTCACATATCATGGAATATTGTAGTTAGTATGGGAATGCATTGGTGGTGACCTACTTAGTTTTATACTCACAACCAACTTAGTCCACCGCTACACTTGGGTAAACATGATGAAATTCCTTCAGTTACACGTATAGGTTTTGATAAGTCCTAGTTTTGAATTGGAGGTTTAGTTCAGGATGCATTAAAAGAAGGAGATAAGTTATATATCTTGGATTTTATGAATGATGAATCCTCATTTATATATTATTCAAGTCTATGTATGTAATCATCCCAACAGGTGGTCCATTATATGTATGACATGAATTTTCTGGCCTTTACTACATTTCATTATTATTTTTATCAGCCTTTTTTGTTTTTATTTCTTTGTATTTTATCTTATTTTTTATATTTGGAATATTTAATAAACCCATGATTTTTATATTGATGAATTATAGTATTTCAAATCCTTACGGATATTTTGTTTTCAATATTATCCGTATCCACAATAATCAACCATTGTGTGTGTTTTTAGTCATTGATTTCATTAAAACATTCCCTAAAGACATTGTTACATACTCAATTATTATCACTTTCATTCATTAAATGATATATATAAATATAACACACTCCTGTCCCTAATAATTCTAAATATCCAAAGCTGAATACCTTGCCATTAAGTTTTTAAATAATATTTTATTACTCACATTCATGACTTCTCTATATATTGAACAAATTTAAAATATTTATATTAACTATGTGGATGGAATTATAAATATCTATCCACATGGATATCCTTCTATGGGTAATATTTTGATTCATCTCAAAAAATCAATGTCTTTAAGTATTATTCTTTCACTCAAAATTGTATGATCAAATTCAATGCCTTATGCTAATCAACAACATCCTTACCTCATAGAATTCCACTTCTATTCTTCTACTTCACATAAAATATTTTCAATTATCATGATAGTTTTATCATAATATGAGTATATTTGAATAAACCATCACATACATCATCTTAAATTATATTCTTGTTACATAATGATATAATCATTTATAACATACCCAAATGACTTTCTGAATCCCACACTTGGATTTACTTAAGTTTCTTGGATTTTTCCTACATCGTGGAAGAATATATATTGATTAATAGCCTACATGACCCATCACCACTCGAAATACACATTCGTAGAAAATTTAACTATATGAATAATTATTATATATAACAATTCACATATATGAATCTTCAAGAATTCATGTGTATTGATCATTCCCTTATGTGTCCTATTTTTATATGCATTATAACATCCAGACACACTTATTTTTCTATGATTATACATTAACATAAATAACCAATTATCCTATGTACAAAATTTATATACTCATTTGGGAATTCAACAATGTATATTCACCAACATAGAAAACCCATATGAGGATATGTAAATACATTATGTGATTCATATCATCATGTAAGGTCAGTGATCCTTATAAGGTCACTCTCTCACAGTGGATTCACCCATTGTGGGAAGCTCGTGCTAAGTCACTTCCTTTATGAAATGGATATATGAACCTTGACATAACACATATTAGTTGTTGTAAACAATGGCACTCTTCACTAATAGAACATTACTTGAACCTTACTAATAGAATAACAAGTGTTATATATACATCCACTTCTAATAAGATTTCTTTATTCAAATTCTTCTTAAATCCCTTCCAAAAAGAATCATGATTTTAAATAAATGAGGAATTATAGAGACTCATGATTAACGTGTGTGGATATTGCATCATTTCACATGAACATTTTTCACATTGAGAAAATACATGCCTGTGGACCTGAATAGTTTAGTGTCTTTGGAAACATGGAAACAAAATCATATATCCTTGTGAAAGATCTTCAAAATCTCTCATAAAGATCTGCACATTTAGTAATCCTAAAAAACCAATATTTATTACCTATTAAAGGAACCATAATGAATGGGTGTGTTCAAATTCCCAGTAATGGTAAATAAGGGAGATATGTAAGCATAATTATGAGCATAAGGGTATGAGGCCATGATCACGAAAATAGAATATCATACCTTTTGTATCAAAGATCTTATACATGAATCATGGAATCAAGCATAAAAATTAATAATACATGAACCATCATGAAATAAAGAACATGATCCATGAAAGCGTAACATAAGAATAAAACATGGGATTACGGTAGACACATAAGCATATAATATGATCTACATATTAGCTAAGGCATAGCTACCAAGACCATCTTGGTAGTACGGGTTCACTCCACATACCATCATGGTAGTCATGGTTCACTCCCATGGCCCTGCTAATAACATGATTTCACTCTTCATACCATCATGGTAATCATGGTTCACTCCCATGGTCATCTTTATAGAATTAATCCACTCCTCACACCATATTGGTACTCATGGTTCACTCCCATGGCCATCATAGTAGTCAAGTTTTACTTCCAATATCATCTTAGTCTATCTCATGATATATAAATCCTTACCCAATGCATTGGAGAGAGATATAGGTCCCACCTGTCTCAATGTGAAATCATACATACATGTGCCAACATATTATAAACAAACATATCCTAACCCATGAAATTAAATGGGTATAATAAACATGTAAACATATCAATTCATGTAAAAAAGACATATATTTGATAATAATTTATCAAAATCAATACTCATGAATTGGAAACATATTTCATCAAAATATAACCCATAAAAGAGGAAAGGGTTTTATAAATACTATAATAGTAACCAAAACCCATTCATATGAAGGATATTAATAGAACCATTTGATCATTTTCTAGAATGGCATGAGTAACATCAATGAATGTCATCATATATGGAAAATAATATTGATGTATTTTTCATACACATTTCATGATGAAAATATCCTTTCTCCTACAGAAAAATATTTTTAATACATAAAATAATTTCCTAGAAAATACTTGGAAGACATATAAAGAAAACATGAAATTATTTTTTGAAATCTTTTTTTCTATAAAACATATAAAATAGGCTTCATTTTTTTAAACATTTCTCCATAAAAAAATTTGAATACCTATTAATATTACAAATGATTTAAATCCCTTTTTAATTGAATACATATGAAAGATTCTTTAAAAATATTTAAAAATAGTTTTCCATGAAAATACTTTGAAAAAATAAAAAAACATGAAATTATTTTGAAGACCATTTCATTGAAAATATGTTGAAATCATATAAATAAATCCTGAAATTTTTTTAAAAACAATTTTATTTAAAATATTTGGAAATAATATAAATAAATATTTAATTCTTTTTTGAACCCATTTATATTAAAATACATGGAAAATCTATAAATAAATCGTGAAAATAGTTTGAATTATTTTTAAAATATAAAACTCTTTATAAAATCTTTTCTTATAAAAACCAAATTAAAAATAAATAATCTCCAGAATATTAAGTGAAAATTTTCATTTAAAAATAATAAATTGTAAATCATGTAATGGAGGATTCATGGGAATAATGGCAGGTAAATCTGTGCATGTCATTTGAGGTGAAAAGAACATTCCGTTTTCATGGTGCAGTGATTAGAAAAATGCCTATTTTTGATAGAGAAAACAATTTTCATTTGTAAAAAATGGTAAAAGAAAATTAGGGTAAAATGTCTACTAATGTTTATCGGATAATAGTATAATATTTTTGGAAACCTTTTTTGAAAAACAATGTTCTTAAAGAACATTGATTTCTGACCGAAGAGAGGGTGAATTAGGCCTTCATTAAAAACACTATATTAAATATAATATGTACCAAAGAATAGAAATATTCTACCAATACCTAAATATTTTAGGAATAACCAGAGTAGTGGAAAATTAATGAATGTTCTTGAGATATATATCATATTATTTCATCAATATAAGCACAGATATAAAAAATCTCTAAAAGTGATGACATAGTTGTAATAAACTCTTACCACTTGGTAATAAGATATATTACTCTCTATATAAGGTACAGAAATTATATGAAGCTTGAAATATTATGAAAATAATGATATTTATGGAATAACATGTAAAATTGAAAAATATAATTCTAAAAAAAGAGTCTAGGTGCATGAAAAAACATGAGTCTCAAAGAATGAATATTTAGAGAAACAGTTTAACTGATTTGGTATATTTTGAATCATAAACAAGATGAAAGGAAGATAATAAAAAAATATTTTAGTACCCATAAATTGAAGTATATGATACATATAATACATTCCTGGTCAGTACATATACAAATCATTAAACATAAAAAGTTACACTACTATTTCATTATAAAAAATTATTCATCAAAAATAATTATACATAAACCAGGATGTCTTATAGTAAATTGGTATGTGTGAAGGCCTTATCCTCCATCGTTCATTGGTAAAAAAACCCACCTCCTTTCTACACATGATTGGTTTCTACCAAATATACATGATTTCTTTTTCTAAAACCACACTATCATAATTTCAATAATAAATATGTTGGGGCTCCTTAAAATATGGTTAATCAATAAATGACCTTTTATCAAAGGGTTTTAATACAAAATCAATTCATAAATACCTCTTCTAAAGTTTAACATAAATTTTTCATGAATGTTTAACCAAATAACCCTTCCAAAATATAGAAATCCATAGCATTATAACAAATGTCCTGAAATTATCTTAACATTGATCCCCTATATATCACAATGTAATACTTTTTGTCACATTCCAAACATTTGAATACCCTTATCATATATTCACTTGAATCATATTAGTAACCTTAATTACCTTAATTCCTTTTTTAAAACATGTATTATTCTTTATTTCGGATTATACTATATATATTCCTTAAATCCAAAAAATTATATATACTTCATCAATGATAGAATAAACCTCTTATTAACATGTCCTTACATAGTTCTATAGTAATTAATACCATCCAATTTTTTTATTCATAACATTATTATGAAAACATAAATAAAGTATTAAGGGTTACCTTCCCTTAGTGAAAAATTCACATTTTCATTAAATGAATCCACCAGTCCATCGAGAATATTCAATATGAACTTGAAAATAATGAGAAAAAACATAATTAGAAACACATTATATTTATCATCATTCATATAGCTTAATTATGGAATCCAAATTCATATAAACCTTTAGTATTACACTTTTTATTTATTTAATTTACAAGGATACATCATCCTATTACCCAATACCTCTTTCCTTTTGTATTTCATCTCTAGTTTCATAATCATCAACTATGTATCCATTACAGGCACCACCTTGATGATCCTCTTCAAGAGCTTTACTAAAGGGACATTGGGTTGTATAATGACCATTTATTCCACATTTAATACACATACCCTTTAATTTTGTCTTAGGGGGGATAATATTCTCATCCATTTGGATAACCAAACACTTCATTTTTCCCTTATAGTAACTTGCTCTGTGACATTCTAATCTACAGTCAAAACATCTTCTTATACATATAATACATTTACATAGGTGATTATTTTCACATTCATGACAAAATGAAAACATAATCTTATTTCCTATATAGTCTCTATTACGAAAACTCTTATCTGACTCCTTTCTCTTCTTTGGTAAGTTTGAGAGTTGGTTAAGGTACACATTGTTAATCATGTTCTTTGAAAACTAATTAGTCATGATCGAAACATATTTAACTATAGGTATCATCCCACTTGAATGATCATTTGAAAATCATTCATCATATTTAACATTAATTCAGTTCCTTCTATTTCATACGATTTACTAAAACTAGAATCATAGTGTGAGAATTACATTCTATAGTAGAAAACCACATAGTAATGAAAAGATTTACTTATTTTATTATAAATCATGAAATTTTATTTAATATATGACACCCTAGGTTTATCATAGGTTAACAATATCCAAATTATATCTAAATCCATCATGATGGTTTGTGAAGATTTTGTGAATTTCTATAATGTATCCCCTGAGAGCGTCGAACCAGGTGTGCAGCAGAGATCATTATTGTGTACCAGGTTCCCCCAATAAGGCCCAAAACATATTGTCATTGTTGTTACCCTTGAGTACATATATTCAATATCCACATCCACTTATCTTATCTAGATAGGTATGTGTTTCTAGCTAACCACTCACATTAACCTTTACAAAAATTCAAGGACATTTTCTTAAACATTGACTCATCCTTATACTTATCCTTAGAGATATCCATAGGCATATCCTTAGAAATTTTAGCTAGTGGTCTCACTAATGTTTTCTTATAATAGTTTCAAAATGTTGACTAAAACTTTCTTTTGATTCAAAATATAGTGACCCATACTTAATGTACACGAATATTACATAATTTTATAAGAATATTCATTACATTACAAAAATATATTCCCATGGAACATAATATTATTGTGTCTTTGGAAGCATGCAAAAAAAATATTATATCATGGTGAAATATCTTCAACATCTCCCATAAAGTTCTATACATTTAGTTCTCCCACATTAAAACTTTCTTAATAACCAATGGAATGGAAGCATAAGAAAGGGGTGATCTCAATTGTATAGTAAGTGTATTTAAGGAAGATATGTATGTATAATTAGGAGTAAAAGAAGATTAGAACATGATCATGAAAATAACAAATCATACCATGAATAACAAATATCATATAATTTAATCATGGCATAAGGAATGGAAGGTTATAAGACATAAACAATAAGTAAAAAAGGAACATAAGACATTAAATAATTACATAGGAATAAATCATGGGATTGTGGCAGGAACATAAGAATATAATATGTTTTCCATTGTATCCAATCCATTGTTTCAAAGACCATCTTAGTAGTATGTGTTCACTCCCCACACCATATTGGTAGTCATAGTTAAATACCATGGCCATCATTGTAGTCATATTTTACTCCCCATACCATCTTAGTAGTCATGGTTCTCACTCGTGTCCATTTTAGAAGAATAATTTCACCCCTCATAACATCTCGGTAGTCATGGTGAACTCCCATTACCAAATCAGTAGTAAAGGATTACTCCTAAGACTATGTTATTGTATCTCATGAGGTATAAATTTATACCTAATGAATTCGAGGGAGATATAGGCCCAACTCTTCTCATAGTGAAATCATACATACATGTTCCAAAAAATCATAAAAATCATATATTAACCTATGTAATTAAATGGGTATCATAAAAATGTAAAAATATCATAACCTCTTGAAAAGATATAGGATTCATCATAATTTAATCAAAATTATAACTCGTGAATGATAACAGGTTTTCATAAACATATAACTCATGAAAGAGAAATAGGTTTCATAAAGACCATGAAATTAATCCTAACGCATTCGTAGAAAGAATATGAATGGAACCCATAGATCAGGTCCAAGAAGGGCATGAGTAACAATAAAAAATGTGGTCTTAGATAGAATATTCTTTTGAAATATCATTCAGAAAAAAAAGTAAAATATCCTCTATGATTTGAAAAGTATTTTTAATACAGAAAATCATTTTCCTAGAAAATTCCATGAAAACATTTTGAAAACAGTTTTCCATGAAAATAAATTGAAAAGATAAAAAGGATGCATGAAGATGTATTAGAAATATTCATTTAAAATAATTTGAAAACATATAAATAAATATTTTTAACATTTTGAAAACCATTTCATTAAAAATTCATGGAAAAAATAAAAATAAATCATAAAAAAATTTGAAAACCCATTTAGTTGAAAAGACTTAGAATAATTATAATTAAATCTGGAATACATTTTTAATACTTTTTAGAACATAAATAAATTTTTAAAAGATTTATATATGGAAATAAAATTAAAAATAATGAATATACAAAGTACTATTATATATTTTTCATTTAAAAAAAATAACTATTTAAACTTGTAAAGGAAGCTTCAAGGGAATTACGGTGGGTAAATCTATACATTTCGTATTGGATGAAAAGAACATTCCTTTTTCATGGTGTTATGGTTAAAAAATTCCTCATTTGGAAATAGATAAAAATATTTTTTGTAAACAATAGTAAAATAAAAAATTATAAAATTTTCTTTTAATGATCATAGGATATTATTATAATATTCATGGAATCCATTTTTTGAAAACTTGGTTTTGATGGAATAAAGAATTCCAACTGAAGAGAGGGTAAAGTCGGGCATCTTTAAAAATACATTCTTAAATATTATATGTACCAATGAATGGGAAAATGATACCAATACATTAATATATTATTTATAACCAAAAGATATGAAATTTCAGGAATTTTCATTGATATATGTGTCATATGATTTTATCAAGGGAAGCATATGCACAAACAATCTCGAAATGTGAGGAGATTGTTCAATAAACTCTTATGACTTGGTAACAAGGGAACATACTCTCTATATCAGAGAAGGAAATTGAATGAAGCTTGAAATATTATTAAAAAGAATTATCTTCATCATATAACATGTAAAATGGAAATATATACACCTTGAATAATAGTTTACGTGCATGACAAAACATGAGTCTAAAGGAGGTCATATTGAGATAAAACATTTTTATCAATTTGGAAACTTTAGAAATATAAATCACATCAAATAAATATTATAAAATTATTATTTTAATACCCATAAATTATGTATATGATACATATAATTCAATAATTTTCAGTACATACACCACACAAATGTAAAGGGTGGAAAACATAGAATATATCTCATAGAAATTAAAAGGGTGATGAAATCCCCTTACCTTGTATCCTGACTTTCGTTGTACGCATTAAAAAAAATGTACAAAAAGTATAAATTTATTATAAATAATTTAATGATCATATTATTATATCTAATATCATATAGTTATTGATTATGATCTTATATTACAATCTTTCTAAAAATGCTTTGTTAAGGTTTCACTTTGGGTAATTTTTTCTATATTATTCGAATGTGTCTTAATTATGTATATATTTGGTATTTATACATTATATCATGATTTAGAGAATGTAAAACATGATATAAATAGAATTTATATACATTATATTTTTATTATAATAACCTATAGAATATATAATTATTAAATGAAATACATCGTTCACGGGGAGGTAGGTCGTACGTACGCATGAATACTATTTTCGTTTAATTTTCTTGTTCATAGAGTGAAAAAAATACATATATGTATTTATATGTATATATATGTATATATATAATTATTAAATTAGATTTAATATATAATAAATGTCTTATATAATCACTAAAATTATTCTTAATACAATCTATGTGGTGTATGAATGAATCAAATTGCTTTGAGGGTGTGATAGTCTACACTTCCTCAAACAAAATAATCGTATTAACACAAAATGGAAAGTCAAAAAAGATTCAGGTTATCAAAAATAATATAAAAGCTTAAATACATAATAAATATTATATATTACATATATAAATAGTTTTTTCCACATAATAGCTACTATGGTAAGGCGTAATGGAAAAATTAACAATCGTCATTTCGTTAGGAAGTAGTTCACCATACAAAAAACTAGTATATTTTTTCCCATTATATGGAAGTGTGTATAAGTTTAGGCAGAATCCTTATAGTAAAATAATCCTTCTATATTTTGGATATTGGTGTTTTCATAAAATATTGGAATAAATAAAATGGATGGACGAATATGGAAGATGAAGTAAAGCGTCTTGAGAGAAGATGTCACCTCTTAATTAGGAAACTATGTTTGGTTTATGACAAAAGGAATTCTTGAGTTACCTTATTCCCAAGGTAACTATTTTGGGAGTAATTTAGAAAACTTTGGAGCTTATTTTTTCAGTGTTCGGGAGATCCAATAGGATTTAGAGGTGTGAGTAAGTGGGTATAGGTGGTGGTATTTTATAGGAATGCGAATGAATTCCCTTTGATTTTTTTAGAAAATATTTATCTATGGACATGTTCTTACATAAAATAAGTCCTACCTGCAAAAAAAACAATAATGGAATTTTTATATCCTAAATATGGACAAAAATGGGTTTTTTACAGGTGGATAGATAATTTGGGCCCTTAATTTTAAGGTATAGTCCCTAATTATTCTTAATTTGGCCCCAATCATTGTGATTAATTTTAATTACTTTTACTAGTCATTTTTTCAAAAAAATAAACCTGAAATAATAAAAATATAAATATTATATAGATTAAAATGGGTTAAGCCAGTTTTTTTGAAATTCAACTCATATAAGAGTCCAAATTATTATTAATTCTAATCACACAGATGGGTTGAGATTGAGGGTTTTTAATGTAGAAAAATATTCAAAAGTTTGTTTAATTTCTTATATTCAATTTCAAAGTGAAATTGATTATAAAGAGCTAAATTGTATTTATATATCTATAATTAGTCTAATTTTACCCTAAAATTTTAAATTATAATTTAACATTAATAATTATTTAAACAAATATGCAGTTTTCAACTAAAATGAAGTAGTTTTCACTATTCATTAAAAATGATGCTTCACTAAAAACCCCAAAACTCAAACCTAGGATAACTTTGACATTATGAATTAAAAAATGAAATTTATTTTATCAAATTAAATACCTAAAAGTTTTAAAAATGAATTTTATTTTTTCCACAGATGGACATGAGAAGTAGTTCATTTGAGAAAATAGTATTTTTTACATATAACTACTCTAGTAAAAATTATATTTTTCATTATCCATATGATTGATTTTTATAAACACATTATAAAAATATTTTATAAGTATGTATTACTATTCATATTACTTTTTTTTATGGATAAGTTCTAACTAACTCCTTTAAATAATAAATGATGTTTCGTATACACATAGTATAATATGTAACATATGCCAAGTCAATGTCGTGTGTGAATGAAATATTTGAAATAGTGCATTGTAAGATATAAAAAATTTAATTTATTTGGTAAAATTGATTTTTTACCGTAATAATATTTCTTTAATATTTAATCGGTTTTCATAATTATTAATAATTAAATTGTAACCTATGAATTCATATTATATTATATAAACCATATATTTTCATAAATTAGTTAATAGTATTCAAAAGTTATAATTTAATGTCAAATTTTTAATTTATTATAATAAAAAATCATATTTTCATAATATATTATAATTCGGTAAAATTCGATTATTCGGGTTACACAAGTCATCGTTGAATGTCATTGTTGCTTATAAAGAAAATGAAACTCGGTGTTCCATGTAGAGAAGGCCAAATTTTATGTTTCCTGTAATGATTGATTAACTTAAAGTTTCATATAAAACAATCCAAACACAGTGATTTAAAATGAAATGAACTATCTTTAGTGTATCATGAAGTAGAAAATATCATATAGTTTAAATTAATTAAAAAAACAAAATATAAAGGTGTTATAGGAATACATTACCAATCCTTGTTTTAATAAAATTTATATTATTCTCTTCATATTTTCTTAACCAAATATCTAACATCTATATGGTAATATCCAAATAATCCAACATGTATTATATAATTATTACATAATACCAAATCCAGTAACACATGGGAACTTCATATTCTCTTTAACAATTTTATTCTTCATATAATATGGACATCTCATGAAAATAATTCCTTGAAAACAAATACAACTCACACAATGTGGTATCAATAAAATTCTTTGGTATATTAGTCTTAAATACCTTCTAAATAATTTTTCAATGTATGTTGTCTTCATTAAAACATTCCCCTTTTCTTATCAATCATTCATATCACATTATCTCCACCTTATTGACAATAAATAAAAGATAATTAGGAAAAGGTTATCAATTAATTATTTAGAAATATTCAATCAATAATCAAACTCTATGTCTATGTGATCCATGATCTATATAGAAACAAATTTATTTAATTTAGACAAAAAAGTAGTCCATTCTCAATTGAACATGATGCCAAATAAAATTATTACTCTTAACCTATTTTTTAAATTATTTAGAAATATTTTCCAGGATGAAATCTACTGTGATACAGATCTATTATTCAGTAAACCAATATGAAAATATTACAATCACATCAATAAATATGTATAAAATCAAGTACAATGTAATATTCATTCTCTAGTAAACATATTATAACATTATTAAAAAATTCTACTTTAATTTTATATATTTAAATCAGTTTATCCACCATTATATTAGGATTTAATTATAATTACTAAGGATTAAAGATATGTAAATCATAAATTTTCAATGAGTTGTTCTCTATGAACTTTCTATAATAATTACATTCTTATGAGATGAATAATTATATAATATTAATCAAAATTATTTGCTTGTATACTCCTCAAGGAGACACCCCTTATAATCCTTATAATGGTGAATCACTTCAATACATATACTTGAAAATTTTTAGGTAGAGAATACACCAAAATATATCTTCTACATATGGATTCCTGGATCTGAAAACTTCCAGAATTCAATCTAAGAGAGTATATCATTCATATTTACTTTGAAATAATAATTAATGATCAAGCCAAGATTAAGACATATTTATCTAGTTCGTTATTTATAAAAAAACCATTCTTTGACATCATAAATAATGATCCTCATTAGATTTTACAGAATTTTAATTGAACGATAAATATTAAATGATTACATATTTATCTGGGTTTTACTAAATTAAAATCCATCACTCATTCTCATTTTCTATACCTAAAAACATTTTTCACCTTCAATTACCTTCATTTAGAACACAAATACAATTCAAATATAATAGGGAATAAGGTGTCTTTAACTATTCCTTCATGTGAAAAATCGAGTTTGAGAGGATTTTCACAAACAAGTTTTCCTGTTAGAATTATCCGTCTTTCATCCAAATTTGATCATCGCATCACGTTTAACTGTTAGAAACATGGATCTCTACAATTATTAAATTTATTTGTCTATAAAATTTATCTTCTCAAGATTATTTATAGAACTTATATCAATGGGTTCAATATTCATCACCTTTAGGAACACTTCCTATACTAGAACATTCATAGATAAATCTATGAGAGTGTGACCAACCATGTTGTAACTCACCAAAAATAATTATTTTGTCAGGACCCAACCCACCAGGGGCCACTTATCTAGAGAGAATATGTGTGTGACATCCCAATATCATCACTAATAGGTCTGGGTATAGAGACCAATGACTAGTGTGGATATCCCACATATGGGAGGCCTTAGCCTGAGGTACATGTATGCACACACACATCCCAAAATAAAAATAAAATTATGAAAATTACAACATAAATAATAACATAATTCATGAAAATTACTATCTTATATTCGAGTATAAAATATATTCTAGAAAACATATATTTCCAAACACAATCCCACAAAAAATGATAAAATATTCCAAAATGAAAATTAAGAATGGAATAAGATAAAATGAAATGCCTCATACAACCATGTTTGGTCTTACTCAATATATTCATCATGCCCCTAGTCCACCCAGAAAAATATTAAATATAATTTCATCTACAAAAAACATTATATGCATAGAAAGATCTTATTAATGGTTGAATATAACAATACCCATTTAAACACCCCCAAATCACCAAACATAATCCATCAAGTGACTAGTCATCTCATCATCGGGAAGATAAGTTAATCACAATATCATGAATAAGAATATGAATGATAACCTATATATACTCATGATACAATCTATGTCTCAATGAGGCCACAACAATTATTTCAGCCTCACGAATCAAAATATGGCTTTAAGGTATTTTCATCTAAAATATATAACTCCATGAACAATTTAATTACAGATAGTGCTCATTGGATAGGATGTCTCATTGGGCCTCATCAAATAAGTACACTCTAAATCTTATAAGAGATTGATAAACATATAGACAGTCACAATAGGTATCATGGGGGACACCACAGACCCCATATGAAATAACCTGTTAATTAGGGGATCATACACCCATATAAATTGGTTACGATTATTCTTCAAACCCCACCTAGTGAAAATGATATGATATAGGATCCCACAAAAAGCTAAATAGAGGGATTCAAGAAGCTTTATCTATGATAAACCCATAGATAGGATCATAATGTCTGAAATGGTTCCATATGACCAAATAGTTTGTACATTATAATACATGAATATCAAAATGGAGTGATTATTAATATGAATATATTACCATATATTTATTTTTCATCTACATAATATTGATGTGACAATGTATTACATTTTCTGTCACATTGATAAGGTCAAAAAAATTCCCACTTATGATAATAATCTTAAAATTCTATGAATATATTCTTAAAAAAATTGTATAGTTGGATAACATATTATGATAGGGAACATAGTATTTAGATTTTTATGTGTGATTACTCATATGCCGAAGAGTCTTCCCCTCATCAAGTTCACACTTGGTGATCTCTATGATAGGTTATTATGAGAATAGACCCCCCTAGTACAAATTATACATGTTATGGTGTCGTCATATATACCTATCTATGTGTGTATTTAATGTTCCATCATCTTTAACATTTTCATTAATGTGTATCATATCATGACTAGTGCATTTACATTTGCTGAAAAAAAAAATCATCACACCATATGTTGGTAGGAAGTAGGGTAAGTTAGGTGTGTCATGAATGACATGTTATTAATGGATGATTCGAGGAAGGATTTTTTCCTTCTATATTTATGGATGCCGACAACTCAACCATTTAATTTAAATATGATTCTCTCATTAAATTACATTTCCATTGTGTAATTAAATTTATTTTAGATAGTCAAAGAAAGGAATATCAATAAAATAGTTTGATGGTGTAGATGTAAAACATGCTTCATGAGATATTAAGACAAAGAAATTATATTAAATATCTATTATTCTGAAGAGTTTTTTGATATTATTACATTATTATATTTTACTTGGGTTTTATGACCCATTTCTAGACTATGAGGTCGAACATCAGTTGCACACTTATAATTCTAATGAGAACTAATCCTAGAGGGTATAACACTAAGTGTTTCTATTGATGTTGATTAGATTATATTTTAAATTAATTAATGGAATAAATATTAGTTTCAAGGATTATGAATAATTGTATTCATGTTTTATTAATTAAATGAATTAAATAAATATTAATTCATTAGATTGTGATGAAAATATATTTATTTAATTTATTAAATATTTAATAAATATGTGTTCACTATTTTTTGGATAAAATTATTTTTTATGAATAAAATTATTATTCAAATATTTAATAAATTCTCTGGAGTTCAAAAAAGACAAATAATGTGTTCTGTGACAAATATAAGTTTTCAATCTGTAAAATAATATTTTTTATTGTTGAAGATTGCACGTGCACTATAAAATAGTAATAATAAAATTATTATTATTATGTGGAATAGGTTTTAATAATGATAATAATATTATTAAAGGGATGGTGCATAATTTAGTAATATTTTAACAAAACCCCTAGCTCTATTAATAGATGGTTATTTTTATTGTGTAAGGTTAATCGATAATTGAGAATAAATAATCATTATGCCCAACACACCCCTCTTTATCTCCCTCTTGAATTCATCACCTATTCCTTTCAAAAATGAAAAGAAATCATTCAATCCCAAAGGATCATGTGGCGATTGAGGTGACAAACATAAGACAATTGATTCATCATTTTAACACTCAATATCCATTGGTTTTTATTATAGATAAAGGAGAACATGTGGATCACTTCTAGAGGGATTCGACACTCTAATCCATTCAACACAACAATGTTAATATGAATGGGTTATTGTAAGATCAAAGAAATCATTTAATAATGGATCCTAAGATGAGGTAATCATTGAATATGATCATAAATAAATTAATTATATGTTTAACATGACAGATCCATTATCTGAGTTTTTAAAAACACTAAATTAATATACATTTTAATTTCACACCCAACAAAGTCACTTCCACTATGCTAAGAACCAACATACTATATTAGAGTGGTTATATTTTAAATTAAGAATTATAGATTTTTTTATTGATTAATATAACCTATCTTTATTAAATTGTTTATTTCAGGTTATTTTATCTTTAATATAATTTTAATTAACATGTTGTAGATATTTTAATTTCATTGTTCAAGGATCACAATTTCTTATATTCAAGAACATATAATGACTAATCAGAGATTTCACAAAGATGTTTTATAGAATATGGTTGGATAACATGTGATTACATAGTGTGCAGTTGGAGCACACATTGTGTACCCATGTGCACTACAACTGGATAGGTTTCAGGATATATGATGCATCAAGTGGTGATTACATGTGGTGATTTTATTTCACATCATGTCTACACTGGGATAATATATTACATTTCATATTAGATTACAAAATGTGTAGCTTTAATTCATATCGTTTAGTCTATATAGTTTGGCAAGGAAATTCATATAATCATTGTGGTCATTATACTTGGTCAAACCTCATGATTTTTATCTCCTGGATTATTGATTAAATACATGATATGTATGAGGAGTATACAACATGTATTTCATTATTTTTTATATCAAAAATACACATTGGGGAATTTTTTGAGTTATGAAAACATATGACAAGAGAGATACATGTTGTGTATCTAATTGGTAACCATCATGTAGTCATGACCAACAAACACACAGATTTATTTGGTGGGTTTAACGTAGACCTAAAAATCATGATACACAGATCATAAATTTCTTGTACACAACATATATTCCAGCTGAGGTATGCGGTCAAAGTCCCTTGCATGTGACTGGGTACATGAGAACTGAGGTACATGATGTTTAACTCATAAGTACACAAAATGTAGTCTATCGATAAAGGAGAAAAAAATCAAATTACATTAAATTTAAAAAAATAGCATTAAAACAATATTTTATTGAAGGGAATATCTCTTTATTAAAATTTAATAATGGGTTTTAATAATTTAAAATTCCCAGTTAATTTGTTATAATAAATATGTTATTATAGGTTTTGTTGTTTATTTTCCATGAATGAATTTAATGATGGGTATCTCCAAATTAATTTTTATGGAAATTTAGATGAAATTGAATTTATTAAATGATTAAATAATTAATTAATGAAATTTTTTTCATCTTAATAATAATGAAATGGAAAAAATTAATATTAATCCATTTAATTTTTAATATTCATTGTTTCTACGACCATTAATGATCTTGTCCAGGAGAGGTGTATTTATTGAATATTTTAATTTAATTTATGAAATGGGATTGAAAATTTTTAATATATATATTAATTTTATGGAATATATTCCATCTCTCCCTCCACTATTATTTAGGACAACAAGTCCGTGGTTATTTATATAATCCCTATTAAACAAACATTTGGTTCCCCTCCCTCATGTGTGGGTTATAAATACTTGTAATTATTTGAATGTCCAATGTAATGTGGATGTGGTTCAAGATGAAACCATATCGATTCCAATTTCGGTGATACATAGGTGGACATGTCATGTGTTTTAACATATGCCCAGATAAAAAAAAGGAGTTATTACTTTTGGTCCTAGGTTGATTTATTATCCTCTCAGTAAATATACTATTATATAATCTCATGATCATTGAATTTATTTATTTATTCATTTATATCTATGAATTATTTAATTTATGGATTCAAGAATTTGATTAAATAATTAAATAAATAAATTTTTTAAATGACATAATTTAAATAAATGGAATATGCATAAATTATTTATCCAACATGGTTAATTAATTATGTAAAATCCACATAATTTTACCAACTAATGTAATCGACAGAATAAAAAAAAATTATTCATTATAAATTAAAATCTCTCAACTAAATATTAAGTAAGAATTTATTTTGTATTACATGATTAGAAATAAAACCAACAAAACGAAGTGTTTGAACAACTGTTTTCGAGACACTTACTATTATAATAAGAATTAGTATGATTGTTTTGGGCTGACATAAGAATTTTCCTTAAATAGGATTATCCCTTTATATACATGCAGTAATCTGGAAAAAATTGTTATGTAAATCCATGTCACGACTTTTGGATTGGTGAATCCACTCAACGAATCTGAGAGTTTCAATCCCAAAGTTGTAAAATATTTTACTACATAAATACATATGAATATCCTGACCAACCATTATTGGGGACATATGACGTGAATATGGATCGTTTCCACTAGAATTTTAAAACAACTAGAAATAATGTGTTCAATGGTGAGGGGTGTTGGACTTGATAAAATAACTAGAGATTCCATAAAATTAATAAATATTATTTCTTACATAATTTCTTAATAAATCAATGTAATAGTTATCTAATTTAATTATTTTATAAAAGGTTATGTAAAACCACAAAACCATTGTAATCACTCCTTACTATGGAGTAATTTCTTAGAAATAAATATTTTATGATATGGTATAATTATCTATGTAATGAATTATTATATGAAAGTTTTTATTATGTGTTGGAATTCCCTATTCATATTATTCCACCATAGAATTTGATAAAAGGATAAAATAGTTCCAATCAAAGATATTTTAATGATTATTCTTATTTCCATTGTATAGTGTTGTCAATAGTGTTTATAGAGTTGATGAAACAACATAAAGACATGGATGCATACACCATAATATCACATATTTATTATCTTAATATTGAGAAAGAGTTTCTTAAAATATATAAGATTGATAATAAACTATATTTTTGTAAATTAGAAGAAGGGAATCAAGATAATGATCATGCTTTGAAAATACTTGGATATATTAATCAGTTGAATAAATTAAGCTTCCAACTGGATAAGTAATTATCGATTTATCATATTTTTTACCCTTACCACCAACAGTATCATTATTTTTCTAATCACAAATAAATTAAATTGATATTTCAATCAGGATAATTTTTTCGTACTTATCCAAGAAGTTTACGATTGGTTAAAACTTGTTTCTCAACCCCTTTTTGAGAAAATTAGTAAATAGAAGGCTAAAAGTCCCATGGATAATCTAATTTGAAAATATTTTTTACGAGTTCCTTCAAAAAGACAAAATATTCAAAGGTAAAATAATAAAGTAGATGTTATTTTATTATTTTGTTGAAGTAATTTACCTCGGAAGAAAATTCACAAATAATTGAAGAGGAAAGTAGTTTCATCCACTTCAGGCATATTCATGAAGATTCTATTCACTGCATTTTTATTATATATAGTCTGATTAAAATATTCATGTATTAATATACATGAAAACAGAAAGAATATAATGTTTATATATTGTACTCAACATAAGATAATAAAGGGTAATTACTTTTTCATCCAAGGTTATCACACTATTTCTCATTATTATATTTGATTGATTCCGGTTTCTAATAAGTGTTTCCTAAATATTTATATTAGTGTTTCACTAGATATAATGAGATGAAATTTTGTTTTGTTAATAAATATTTTTATGGTAACATACTTTTAAACCAATGGTTTTGTAACTTTTGAATAACAAATATCCATTTCAATGAATAATGAACATGAAATATATATCTCTAAACAGATTGTGGGATGATAATTTTTTATCAAATAAAACTGAAATAAGTAAAACTATTTAAATAATAGAATGTCAAAAATATTTTTATAGTTGGTTAAACATGACTACATAAACCATTCTAAAATAAATGTAAATAAATAAACATTATGAGATTCCATTAATAAATTTTATAAATTCACAGTGATGTGAAGGATTTCACTTGCTACTGATTGGGGAATATCATAGCTGGTTTAAAGAATAATATATTATCCAAGTAATCATTTATCATATATGTTGTTTAAAGGTTATCCATGACTCAAATTTCCTTTTATACATTAATGTAATGTTGGAAATAAAAGGAATATCAATGATGATTCTCATATATATTGAAAATTTACATTATTCCATCCAATATATATTTTTTAAATATATGTAAAAATACTAACAACATTTCAACTGTATTTTCTAATAGATATCATATCAATTATGATATATTAATAATATATTAATAAATTATTGAAAGTGTATGTTGAAAATAGTTTTTTAAAATTTGAATATTTCGACAAATGAACATTGAAACACTATGGTGTATTTGAGTTAATGATCCAATTTCCATTAAGGATATAAATATATTATCAATATTGACTATATATCCATAATAAAAATCTATCTATTTATGTATAGTGGGAGAGGGATTAACTTATAATCATTACACATCTCATTGAAAAATGGTTGGAATATGACTACTGGACTCCTAGAGCATAGTAGAGCATTAGTTATAGATACAAATACTACATAGGAATTTATGACCAAGTTGGCGGTTTATGTTCACCATGGTGGGTGATACATGTATTACTCTTTCAAAATAAAAATTCTCATAATACAATAAAAAATGGTAATTTGATATGGTTAAAATTTTGATATATATTCAAGTAAGTGACTCAATGTATCAATATTCAAGAAATCAATATTTTGGATGTTTTAAAGACTTCATATTAATAGTGAGTGTTCAAGTGAAATTATAAATCGATGATACAAGATATTGATAATAAAACATGATTTATTGTTGAAAGGTATACTCTATCAGAAAACCTATACACCAATCATTGTGAATAAATTCATTCTTTAATTTTAAATTTTCAATGCATATTTCTATAATCATCATATTGGGTTACATATTCCAAGGACACCTCACTTATCGGAAACAATACAATAGTTATTTATATGAAACCAACAAAAATATACCATACGTTATATGTCCACTTGTAATAACATAAAAGGGTGAGACATCAATAAATTCCAATAAGATATCAATATTATATAAATTCATTCATTAATAAATCATGAATTGTGATCATATAATATTCATTTGGAAACCGATGAGTTTTTTCTGTATATACATTGTTAGTGGGAAGATTATAAGTTTCAAGATATATATTTTTATAACAAATGGAAAACCAATTTGGTGAATTATTAGTTTGTTAAGATTAAAAAATAAAATTTCCTTGAGATTGAATTAATGTAAAAACTATTTTATAGGAAACAATATATATGATATATATATATATATATGTATATGAGTTTCATAAATTTGATTATAGTATATTTATTAATATAGAATTGAAAAATAAAAGTTTAAAGAATTCAACAGTGAATTATTATTGTAATATAATCCATGAAATACAATATGCATGGGAATAGTAAGATATTATAGATGTTAAAATAAGTTCCCTAGATTAAGTACTTAGTATTTACCTCTTGTGAGGTGATATGTACTGAAAATTGATATTACTAATTAATAAAGAACAAAAGGTAAATATAAAATATATTAAACAAAATTTCATAGACATTAAGATAAAACTATCTGATAGTTCTTAGAAAAGTAAAACTGGAATATTTCATAGGGTCTAGAGAAATAAAAATACAAGTAATCAATAGAATTTAACACTTATCTACACATGGTTATATTTGATCTAGTATCATAGTAAAGGATAAATTCATATGAAAGAAAAAAATATTATATCTATTAGTTTTAATATCAATAATATCTAAGTGCATTATTGCTTATTATGAAGTTTTAGAAGTTGTTTTAGAATTGTCCTATTATAAATTTTTATTAACCAAAAGAATGATATTTTACATTTTATAGTAATATTTAAATATGGATTTAGTTATGATGCAATGATTCTAACATGGGACCAAGATTTGGATACTTAGTAAAATGACTAATTTATGGATTCTCTCTAGTAGTGAGGATTCAGAAAAATCATTTTCTACATAAACATGATGCTTTACCAACCCTAACCACAATAATATTCTAGGCCCAGAAAAGATAGTCATAATCAAGATAGAAGCTTGTTATTTTAGGAATAATCGATTGTAAGAAGTTGACTTTAGTTAAAGTGGTAGTTTGTGGAAGTTGTTATCCTAGAACCAACTTCTTTATAATTTATATTACAGGAATATTAAAATTATTGAATATAATTATAAATCTCTTATCACATATTATTATTTCATTTACATAACATTGACCTAATAATGACCTAGAGTATCTATCAAATTGATAATTTCATAATAATTACCCCTATGATGATAATCTTGAAATTAATATATGTATTCTTAAAATAGTTATATAGTTAGATAACATACCATGATAGTGATCATAGTATATTTATCATAAGGTTTTATTCCTCATAAGTTGATGAGGATTCATCTCATGAATTTTACACTTGGTAATATCCAAAATAGGATATTATGAGGAAAGACCCATCCGTAAGAATTCATAGTGTTTTTGTTTCATCAAAGATACCTATCTAAGATAGTGTGTAATGGTCCTAGTCTTCTAGATTATCATTAATGTGTATCATTACTTGTGCACTTAGATGTTTTTGACATATTTCATCATAATGTATGTTGGCGAGAACTAGGGTGCATTTGGTATGTTACATATGACAAGTTCTTAATTTATAGGTTAAATATGTATTTTTCCCTTCCATGTTTATGTATGTTGATATCCCTACCATTTAAATAAAATATAACTCTGTCTTTTAATTCATTGAATTTAGTATAACGGGGTTTATTTTATATAGTTAGTGAATGAATTATTAATCATAGAGGTTGATGATACCTATGTGCCGCCTACTTGATGGGGTATTTAGAAAAATTATTCTTTTACCTATCAAGTTTTCATGTGTGTTTTTTAATGTTGTGAAATTATTATTTTTCTCATGGGTTCATTGACGTGTTTCTAGACATTATTCTTGGGCATTATGTGTGCTCACCTAATTTTAACGATAAATGATCATTGAGTTTCACACACTATTTGTTTCCATTGATCTCTATTAAACTATATTCTTATGTAATTAAGGGAGAATATATTATTCTAAAGGTTGAAGATTAAATTTATTCATATCTTATTAAACACATAAATTAAATAAAAATTTATTCACACAATTGTGAATAAAATATATACTTTTATTTTATTGAATATTTAATAAATCTTTATTCACAAGTTTGTGGATAAAAATATATATTTATTAATAGAATGGTTATTATTGTGTTGAGTAGTTTTTGAGGAGTTTTAACAGACCATGACCACATCCAATGATAAATATTGAATTTCATGATGGTAATATAATATCTGTTATTGTAAATGTTAACACCTGTGTCGTAGAATAATGATATTATTATTATGTTCAATCCTGGTTAATAATGATAATAATATTATTTTAGGGTATGTACATTATAAAATAATATTTTAATCAAATCTCTAGCACTATAAATAGAAGCTTATGTCTATTTGGTTGGGTTAATCAATAAATTGGACGAGAAATATATTGCACACAAGAGGATTCATTCCTTATCCCTCTCTATCCCACTCTCAAATTCCTCATATCTTCCTCTAAAAAATACTAACTCAATCAATAAAGGAGATTCTAGGAGTGATCTAGACGAACAATGTGAGAAAATTTATTATCCATTTTATAACCCAAAAATCAATTTGTGTTTCTCAGAGATCAAAGAATCACATGTGGATCATCACTAAAAAAATTATACACATGAATCATTATAGTACATTGAAGGTAATTCAAAATGGATTTTGGAAGATAAAAAATTTCATTTAATAATGGATCCTAAGTTGAGGTAATCATTTATTCGATTTATAAATAAATTAATTAAAATCTAATATGAAAGACTCTCCCTCAGGGTTTTGGGTAATACAAAATCAGAATAAAAAATCACACCAAACAAAGGAACTTCTACTAAACCTGAAATGCACATATAATCCTTTTTTAGAAAAATAATTTCACAAAGTAACCTCAATGGAATAATCTTTGTGAATCCACCCAAATGATACTAATCTATAATAAAGTGATATTGCGACTCTCATTTCCCTGGAAAATTTACACAACCTGTTCTTGGAGTACACGGTGTGTATGGTATTCACTGAATTTTATCATGTCTCAACATCTTACATGGGATGACATTCAAAATAAACTAAGTGTGTCCTTATATAGTACACAGTGTGTAGCCGTTTTCTGGAACTCTGTCTATGTTGACTAGTAGAGTCTTTTTATCCTAGGACATGATCATGTACTTCGGGTTGCGACCTATACTCGGGTCAAGCCCATTATCATGGTCATGTCTAAGTATCGGGACATCCCTGTTTACTATTAACATTATCAGGATCCTGGTTGTGTCAATGACCATGTACCCTTCGGATACACACTGATCCACTAGCACAGGGTCACACAGTGTGTGACATGTGTCTCACGATGTTTGATATTTTCCTAAGTGTGTAAATTGTAACACCATAAGAGGGAATAACTTGGAATCTGTTCCTTGGACTACACACAATGTAGTTGTTTTTTCTTATAAATTCTATAATGTCTCACACTTATTTCCAACTCTACTTCTGGCTGGTATTTCACCCTATATTCCTCCATAGATCCCATATATATATTTTACAATGTTGGCCTTATCATTGGTGGATGGATACTGCCCATCAATCTGATCATGAATCATATGTCATTTCTCAGCCTTATTGAATCACTAAAACCTACAACCATGGATCCCCAAATCCTAAGACAATAATCAGCCTCCATAATCATTGCACCTTAATTGCACTTTCAATAATTAACCGTACCTCATAGTATCGATTCATTAGGCCAAAGAGAAATTTTTCAATAACCTCCATGAAAATATTTTTTTGAATCACCAGTAAATGGAAATTCCAATGATGATTATGTGTAGAACAAGGTAGGAAACCAATAAAACATAAACTTGGGGAAATTACCTTGACCATTTATGTGGTTGGAAACAATTATTTTTCATAATAATAATGAAAAAGTTGAATAATACAAGAATTAACAATTCCATGCTTTCTGGAAGGTAAAAACATCAATGGAAAATCATCTATTGATCCACAAATCAGAATATTATAATAATGGATTCATGTTCTATATAGGTTAATAAAAAATACTAAAACTAAAAAACCAAACTCACCCTCATGCTTGGATTGATCGCTGGTGAATAATGGTTCTACATCATCATCATTTGTGGGATCCACAAACTCTATTGGTGTAGACAACCATTGCGGTATAGATTTGATCCATGATCCCATTATCATCTACCAAGATATCCTCTATCCTCTCCTCTCTAATTTCAATTTCTATGTGGCTAAGAGTAGGATTTTATCAAAGTTAGGTTTAAATAGAGGATGGTTAGTTCAGAACCATTTAAATTTAAATAAACTTATTTATTTATCTATATATTTATTGATTTATTTTAGTACTTTCTCCCAAAAATGATGTCTAACAAACCACATGATATAGTCACAATTTATGTTTCACCTTTGTTAAATCCAAACTCTAGTGATAATAGAAGTCTCATATATTTTCATGCGATACCCCATTCAATGTTTGTTCTTTTACTGCAAAAATATTTTCTTCACGTGATATAATATATTTAATATTTTTACTATAACAATGTCAAACCTACTAGGGACTCAAAATCTCATGTTGACTCAATGAATGAATTCATAAATATCCGCTCACATTTTTAAATTATTATAAGTAAAAGAGAGAGTAATTAAATTCTCCCCACCATTGGGAATATAATCCTGGAAATAAAAAAAAGATGCTAAAAAGGATGAGGGTATTAGGATAACATATTTTTCTCCTATTCCCATATTCTCTAAAGAATATTATCTTGTTTCCTCTAGACACACGCCAAGGGAATACCTTGTTCCTGAAGGATCATATCATGCTGATCCTTAATCTATATTTAGTACTCCACATACGTAGCACCATCCATAATGTCTAGATTTCCCTAGTCGATAATATTTGATGGGTCCTAAACATGCCTCCTTAGAGAAAAAAATAGGAATGAATTTTTTATTAGGTCTGACTGTTATGGTAAGACCATGTAATACGCCACCTCACTAACCGTATGAAGTGTCTAGTAAGGGATAGTTAATCTATGAGATAACTTTTCTCCTAAGAAAAATCTATGTAATCCATGTCAAGGTGATGCTATCAGGAAAAAAATGTCTCCCTCATTGAACTCCAAGTGCTCTATCATCGTTTCACATAAGAGTTTTAGAATCTATGGTAATTCCATCTCTTCTCTTTTATGATTTACACATTCTACACTAAATATTTCACTGAATTTGTTCCCATGAGTACAATCTCTCCTAGGTCAGTATAACATCGTAGTAACCGGGATGGTCTCTACTAAAAGGCCTTCAGTGTTATCATATTAATTTTTAATTGAAAAAATTTGTTGTATGAAAACACCACCAAGGGTAGTTGATCCTCCTACAAATTATCAAATTCTAACATGCATACCCACACCAGGTCCTCCAAAACCTAAATGATTTATTCAGTTAGACTGTTAGTCTAGGGGGAAATGTTCTGCTCAAATGTAAACAAGTCACAGAGGCCAACTTCAATATTGTACATAATTATTATGTGAATCCAAAATCATATTAGGAAATGATATTTGAGGGGTGTATTTGAAATGTGACTATCCCATGCATGTAAAGGAATCCCAATCTCTCTTCTGAACTCATCTCATGGATTGCATGGAAATTGTCTGACTTGGTGAGTCAGTCAATGATAACCAAGATGACATCATTTCCCAAATAAATTTATGGAATACCCATCATGAATCCATTTTATATAATTTCCAACATATACTATGGAACCATTATGGTTTCTTCCAAACTAGTTGGAACATGGTAGTCAGTCTTCACTTTCTGAAAAGTGAGGCATCGGGACAAAACTCTGCTACACTCTATTTCATCCTTTACCACCAGAATTGAAACCAAAGTTCCTAGATCATATTTTACATACCTAGATCTACCAACAAGGGGAGTTTATGATAATCCCTGAAAACCTAATAATTCAACATAACTTGTACCATTTTTTTCTTCTGATATGGATTATGTTCTCTGCATCTTCAGAAAATCAATTAGGAGCATGTCTATTGGATATAAAAACACAAAGGCCTCATAATTGGTATCTCCAAGAAGATCCTCGCTAACATGTTATTGAATCTATCAGGGTGACTAATTTTTACTAGAGGCACAATGTAATATCCACATCCACTAATAAAAATTACAACGTGACTAACTACTTTGAATGGATATTCTCAACAACTATAAACAATATCTCTTACTCAGAGTAGTTTTTACCATGTTCTCTCTCCATGGAGTATAGTTTATCTTGAAGATATAATCTTGGAGTATATGTAGACATCACATTTATCTCATGGTGATATCATTCTATGAGAATATATAAATTAGATTCTTGGGGTTTGAATGTATGATAAACCACTCAGATGTAAGGTAGTTTCACAACATCTTTAGGAAAAACCCACCAGCACCAACACTAGATCACTGGTGGAATAGTTATTCTCAGAAGCTATTAGATTCCAAGACCCATATTTAATCACCACATTCCTCTATATCATGACACATCCATGTCTTTATAATGAGGCATCACAAAACAGTACATAGTCTACACCCTCCTCTAATAGTCTCATAATTAGGGGACTCATCCACCTATACCTAAACTCTCCAAAAATATTATAGGAAACTCTCTATTTCAGATAAAGGTTTTTTCCTTCATGGTCAATGAATCCAAAGGCGATGATATACCATAGAAATAAAGAACAAATCTCTAATAGAATCCATCCAACCCAGGGATGCATTGAACCTCAGCCTCACTAATGCGTAGGTCATAAGCTAACACTACCTCATATTTGGATCTGTCAATAATCTCAAATATATATAAGATGCTATATTCTCGAATGTAGAACTCTTGAATCTTGAAATGATTCTACCAGAGCTTCCCATAAATTTGGGTTTTTAAGAGTACATCTAGGACCATCTTAAAGAGTCTCGTGTGATCCTCATTGGATGGTCAGTAGACTAGGTTGTCATCAAAAAAGGCCACTATAAAACAGTGTAATAAAGGATGAAGGATTTGGTTCATGAATCCCATAAAAATATATAGGTAATTAATCACACCAAAATTCATCACCAAATACTCATAATGAATGTAGCTACATTATATTTCTATCTCTATTATATCCACATCACATACCCGAAGATGATGATAGCATGATATAAGTTCAATTTTTGGGAACCATTTCCCCTCTCTAAAGGTTGAATTGGTCATCAGTACTAGGTACTAGATACTTATTATTTAAATTCTTTGGGTTCATGTGGGAAAAAGCCACAGATAACCTCATGCTCCCATTTTACTTCATGGAGAACAAAACTAGGATAGATTAGAGGGAAACACATGTTCTGAAAAATCCCTTCCTCTATAATCCCTCCAACAACATCTTCATCTCAAAATTATCTACAAGATCCATATGATATGATGGAAGATATATTGTAGAATCCCTTGGTTATATGTCTATATAGACATGTAATTCTCAAAGGGGATGTAAGTGTGTCACATCCACAAGAAATCCAACCTCATGGACTATGACCACTAGAGGAAAATAGTATCCTATAGAATCTATAGCTCTTAGAGTAATACAAAACAATTGATGTGTAATTGGTTGTGTCCTAATATGTATGATCTCATCTTGATCTTCATGGGTTTCCTTCTTTCCCATGAAATAAAAACCTAATTCTATCACAGTAGACACAACGTATCCTCTACCAGAAATAGTCAATCAGGGCCTGAACTATTTATAACCTATCCATACCTAAGATGATGTTATAAGTCCTCATCGTTGAGACACATAAATCCCATTATAATATCTATATTCCAAAAGTTATATCACACCTTTGAAAAAAAATCAATATCCAAATCCCCTCTAATCGAAGACTCTAATAGAAATTGTCAAACCATGATATCAACTGGGATATATAATTCTAAAACTAGATAAGTGGAAGGAAAATTTTTTCATGAAACCATGTCTATTAGTACACAATATAATTTAGAGAAGAATCATATCATAACTCAAATAATCTCATGAGCATGTAGTTCATAGGCCTTCAAGGCCAGTAACTATACTCATCTCTGACCACCATCTCTCTGAACTTGTCATAGACCATTTGAGGGTGTTAGTGTCGACAAGCCATAATTTCTACCACCTACATCAGATCTCCATTCTCATATTTCATGTTATATACCCAACATAACTTCTTGATCTTATCTTTGGATCTATGTTGGTGGTTTATCAACTGTATCTTTATCACCTACATAACATGTAGAAAAATCCCACAAAAGATTTCCCTAACCATCGTAACAGAAATAAAACCTCTATCATGACAAGAATGACCTATTATAAGATTGTTTAACTGTATAACTAATATACTGAGATAATATATATAATTTAATCGTATTCTATGATCCCATTATTTTCCATTATCTACCAGCTACTATCGTCTTAGGCCCTAAGTTCCCACTACTAACACCAACTATCAGATTCTGCTCGTCCATAAATCACATCAATATCAAATCCCGCCGAAGAACTCCATAATACGTCAAAATATAAATATATATTTCCATATCTATAATATATTACATAGAACACCAAAAGGGTGTTTTCTCCATAGAATGATTCTTGAACCATCCCCAACGAGGATCATGAGATGTTAGTGAACCTCAACAAAAACACTTCCACAGTCATGATACCATGAAAATGTTGAAGAATATTATATATATATAATTCTCACAACATGTATGTGTATAACCCATACCTAAAGATATTATCTAACTTGTACCATGATAGAGCCTTCACATCATGTTTCTGAGTCACCATACTCCACCAAAAAACATACGTAGTGTGAAAAATACTCACTTATAGGACCACAGTATGTTCTAGATAATTCATTATAAGATGGAAAACATATGTGATTAACATTATCCATTGCATATATGAAAGTGTTACTCTATCACCCCAACACCTTGGAGGTATATAACATTCAAACTAAGGGAGTTCACCTATCTTGTGCACATAATCAACCAGTATTTCCAACACAACCTACTACTCAACAAATGGTGGAAAGACAAAAAATCCATCCATAGGTACCACCTATTATGTATGTACCTCCACTTCAGCCTCATAACATTGAAGGTCATCCTCACATCCCCTTAGAGAATATGGGTTCACAATCATCATGAAATAATACTGAAAAAGAATAAAGACATGCCATGTTCGATGGGTGTATGCAGGGATATGTATCAAGAAGTTCATGTAAACTAAAACTAATTCCTCTATGATGTATTTTCCGATGTTTTCCATTCCAACAGTTTCTAAATGTATCATGTTTGTAAACAAGATATCATGGTCTAGTTTAATTGATATGTCGGCCACTACACCAACACTAGAGTCCATGGACTGAGAGATGAACTCAAATCACACTCAAAATATTCTCCAAGTTCTGAAACCAACCCCTATAACTATAATATCTTCAAATATAGTCCAAATATAAACAAAAATATTATACCACATTATAATAACATGACCTATTAGAGACTTTATAGAGGGTGAAATGCTGAGTGTGACACTCCATGATTTCCTCTAATAGGACAGTAGCGAGAGATTGGTGCTGAGTAGGCTTATCACATAGATGGGAGGCCTTTGACTAACATACATGTATTCACTCACACATATCCACATGCCCGTAAAAAATTGAAAGGTAAAAGAACTTGTTCCATTATATAGATAAAAATATATCCCACATCACAGTGTGAAAGATTTATAGGAAAGCATAAGGGCCAAATACAATCCCACCAAAACTAATAAATGAGTAAAATATACTTAGTAAGAGGGGACTACTATCAACTAAAAATACTATTAAAAATCATGTTCAATATATATCATTGTGCTATTCCTACTCACAGTACTCCTATAACTTCATCATATGGCCAATAATCTTAATAGTAAATAGATTATGTAGTAATAGACTATGTAGTGGTGAGTATATAAATACTCGGTAAGACATCCTAAGATCATTATGAATAAAGAACCAAGAGACTACTAATCTCATAATCAAGAAGATATCTCTATTGGTATATGATACTTTAGAAAAATAATGACAAACCAGTCATTATTATCATATACTCTAGGTATCAAAGTCGTATCATCCATACTTCCAGCTACAGGATTCATATTTAGGATTCAAGGAAATTATTTTCCAATATATCTCATAGCATGATCCATGTTATCACTTATATCATTGATCCAATAGGTCATTATCACTGGGAATTTCTAAAGAAGCTTGCATTGAAACACTAAATATATTGATATACAAATAGTGGATCACATCTAGGCTCATGGCGGGCACCAAAAACCATGTCTATAATAACTTAATAAGAAGATGAAATTAAACCCCAATAATTTGGTCACAACAATTCCTCATTCCCAATCTAGGGATGATGATAATATATAGGATCCCACCTTAGGGTTTAAGGAGGGATTCTTGATACTCTATCTGATGGAAGCACATAGATATGATTTAAATCTTATGTTTATTATTTAACTCAAACCTATACGATTGTATAGATGGACAAACGAAAAATAAATTAATGATATTGTTCTAAATTAAAGAGATTAAGGGCCTCAATTTTCCCTATAAAAATTACCTAGTGTGTACAATGATTATATATCAAGTATGGAATGTTATAGGTCTGCCCATGTCTCTCTGTCTCACATGGAATTTCATTCACCATACACACATTTTGTACACGTATAGTACATGGGATATAGAGTTCATTCAACACCTGGTGTGTTCCACCTAGTCATGTTTTTATACCCTGTAACTTGCACATGTACTTTGAGAAGTTCCCATGTTCTTTGGATGTGCCTATGTAGCTAGTAGTGTATGAGTATCCTCCCATGCCTATATACACTAACCATTCCTATGTTTCTATCCATATTCAATCCCATGTCCCTTTACGGTATTCAATGCTTCAATTAACTAGTCACACGACATCTAAAACATGTCACATGGCATGTGATATTACTCTCTTTGTGTAAAACATAGTGTTATAGGAGGGTAAAACACAACATGTGTTCTGTGAACTACATTTCATGTAGTTTATATTTATCATAAATATAATAATTTTTCATTTATCTATCATGCAGCACAAGAACCCCTTATTTCTATATAGATCCTAGATCATGGTTGATCATACATTCCTCATTAAATATGGTTGGATTCCATACATCAATTTGATAAAAAATCATTCTTTTTATCTCTTCATCATCTAAACATCCAAAAAATAATCTGAGATCTCCAAATTATAAATCTATCATCCCCTAATCATATTCAATCATAATATCACCATGATCTCTCCATATATTGTGAAATTGAACCCATGATATTGATTTGTTTCCCCAAAAATCAATTGTGCAACTATCACCCAATGGGAATTTGTGAATCAATAGCCAAGGGAAATTCTAATGATGATCATGCATGTAATGTGGGAAGAAAACAAAAAACCAAAATATGAGTAATGAACCTAGGTTGTTGTTTTATTTGGGATTAGTTTTTTTCCATTGGAATGGTGCATGAATTGGAATAATCAATGCAATATCAATTCCATGCTTTATGGTGATAAAAATATCAACTCTAAATCATTTTTCAACCTAAAAATTAAACTTTTAGAATAACTTATTCACCATTTATTATAGATAATAAAAAATTAAATATATCCAACAAAATTAAATCCTACAATTAAATGGATCGATCTTTGATGAATAATGTTCATGCATCATCATCAAGGGTGAAATCTAGAAACTCCATTGACAAAGATTATCCTTGTGGTACTGATCTGATCCTCGATCCTATTATCATCATCAATGATGAACTACATGCAATCCTGTCAAATCCCAAGTGTTATGAAGATAACCCAAGCATATTTTTTTAAATTGGGTTTAAATAGATGAGGGTTAGGTCACATCAATTTAATATTAAATATATAAATTTATTTTATTTTTTTAAACACATTTGAACCTCTAACAAAAAACCAGACACCGAAGAAGGTTATGCCATGCCTAGGGAAAATACATTTTCAAAAATTAATGGGATTATTAGATTTTCTATTGGATACCTCATTCGATAGTTATTCCATTATGTTATAAAAAATGTGTTCATGTGATATAATATATTTAATATTTTATTATATCAATATTGAGCCTCAGTGTGCCTTAGAATCTCACATTGACTCAGCGCATGGCTCCAAAAAAATTACATAAAATATTATAATATTTTAAAAGGGAAAACTAGATTCATTGCATTCTTATTATTGGAGATTTATTTTTTTGATGTCCTATCATGAAATTTGGTTTGTTAATGTCGTCTTATCCTTAGATATAAAAAATTTCTTATGCCTTGTTCAAATTTTGTATTCTCTCTAAATTCAAAATCCCAAGGAATAAAATAAAATTGATAATATTAAAAAAAAAATTAAAGTCTCAACAAGGATCCTAATGATTTCCTTTCTTCACATTTGGCCTTTTATTTGATTCACTCTTCCTATTTTTTTTATATATTTCCATTATACCTATTTGTTTTCAAATGATCACACACTGTTTTTTAATCATCATGGGATAACACTTGTTCACATCAATCGTAACATTATTTCAAAATATTCCTTCTAAACTCTATTCATGTGGTCCTATTTTATCATTATCATTGGAAAGTGTTTAGATAAGCATGAAATATTATTATGACCACCATTATTATGTAGATCAAAAATATTTATTAGCATTCCAAATATGTTTAGCTATACAAATGTGTCTTGGTAAGTAATTATTTCCTCTAAATATATGAATTTATCACCCTTTTTATGGAATTCCATTTTAATTTATCATTAAGTGATTTCCACCAAAAATCCAATTCACAATTCATAATTTTATTTATAGCACGAATATGATCGTAAAAATTGTGAAACATTCACATTAACAGCTTTTGGTCTAAATTTGTGATCAAGATGTTTGTTGAATTATTTCATAATTAGTTTGTATAATTATGGGAAACTACATTCCACACTCATTATTATATCAACAATGTGTATGTTGGATGGAATACCTCTACATTTCTTCACCCACATTTTTTCAATTTTATTTTAATCTATTCTATAAATAAAGTAATATTTAGAACAATTATTTTATATAAAAAAATATGGTACCATTTTTATCATAGAAACATGTGATACCTCATCAAATGGTTTTATTGTATTTTTCACTACATTTAGCTATTTTTTAATTATATTTATTCCATAGACCGTCATGTGATAGTGTTGGATTTTTTTCTCTAGAAACGATTATCATAGTACTTGATTACATGTTTTCGTTATTGATTATATTCTATTATCACATCATTACTATTACTCTTCATGAAATATTCATGTGATAGTTTTCTAAGAATATATATGTTTCATTGAACTATCATAAAAGTTCCCCTCTATGATGTGAACTGGATGGTTAAATGAAATTATTCATCAATAAAGATTTATGGTTGGGTGATGTAGTATGATAGGACATGAATTTGCATGATATCAGGGTTAGGTGTCTTATAATATATTAATAAACCTTATCATGGGGTTTTCCCTTATTAATCACTAATGAAGTAGGTTATTGGAATAGACCCACCAATCGGAAATCCTCATGTGTCATTTGATGCTCTTATCTGCTGATGTATTTATTGATCCTTTCACATTATGATTATCACTAATTTAAGTCTTGACTCCCACACATTGATGTATTGATAAAAATCATGATAGCATATTTTCAAGTAAAGGTATGATACAGTGGGTGTGTCATGAGTGATATTGTGTTAATGGATAATTCGAGGAAGGTTTTATCCAATTTTACTCTAGAAAAGTTGATATCCTAGGCCCTTTGATGGGAGTGGAAGTGCCTGTAAAAATCCATGTCTATGGTGTCTGGTGGGAGAGGTCATTTTTTTAAAGTAAAATAAAGACACATTTAGAATATAGGTTGAAGGAACTGGTATGAAATCTTCTTGATTTTATATATCATGACAAATGGATTATCTTACATGGTAAAAAATCACAGGGGGTGAATCTTGTTGTGTTATGAACATATTTATCAATGTGTTTTATGATGTGATGCAAGTTATAAATATTGGATATTAGATATTTATGCCTAAATCAATGAGAATGAGGCCTTAAAGGACCCAAAATAGGTGTATCTACAACCTCAGTAAAATATATATAATGAATATAAATATTTAGAATAAATAACATTTATGCATGTTTTGGGTGATACCCATGATTTAATCACTAGTTATTTGAAAAAATTATGGATTTAAATAATAATAATAAATATTTTTTATAGTTGAGGGGATTTATTATTAATTATATTTATCGTTGAATAATGTAGTGGAATTTATTCTTTAAATAAATATTTATTTTTCAATGATCAGTAAATGATGAAGAAAGAAAGAGAAATTAGCTTAATGTTCTGATTGGAAATGATATAAATGTTATTTATTTTTATTATGTATGTTTTCCACATGTAAAGTGTTCATATTATTATTATTATTACTATTGTTCATGGGGTCAACTATGTATAATAATTTCGGTAAAGTTCTTGTGTGTGATTTTCCAACCATAAACCTACCATCATAAATATCTAAATATATCACTCTCAATAATAACTCTTGTTGTGAAAAAAATATATAGAGAATATCTATAAATACCTATAGAGATATCTAGATATCTATAACATTCAATTTTTTCCTCCCCTATCATCTTTCCAAGATAAAATCTATAGTTATTTATCTTACAAATAATTCTACTATGATCAATCATGAAAAATGAGAGCGATAAGGAATGTCCATGATAGAACATGTTGATTCTATGATTACACTAAAATATTGTGGTGTATTTCTATATTATTGATAGAGAGATTTTTTTCATGGATCATATATGGAAATGAATGTTCAGTAATCTCTGGTCATCTAGATCATCAACTAAGAGATAATTACAAGTTGAGGTAATTTTACATCTGTACAAAAGAAATTATAAATTTTATATGAAGATCCTTACCTTCTTATTTCAACATAATTATTTAGTCATTAAATCTTTAGTATTCATTAAATGGTACATTATTTTTCATGTCTAGAAATGTTTATTCAAATATTAAGACATAAAATTTGATATGGTTCTTCCACTATGAATCTTCCACTATGCCCCATTCCTTCAAGTTGTATTAGAGTTCTCACATGTTTAATTTAAAATTATTTAATATTATTTTATTATATTAATTAATTTCCAATTACTTTTACATTAGATAAATTATTTTGTTAATAATTAAACACCATTTTATCTTCCCTTTCTTTGTTCTTACAAACATAACCAACTAATAGTTATGATTTAAATGAGGAAACATCTAAGAACACCTATTGGTGGGGGGAAAGGATTTTCCATGACAAAATCAGACTACGTAGTTTTTATATAATAAATAAATTCAAGGAATTTTAGTTTAAGTGTCCATATATCCTATTAAAATTTAATCAATCCATGGAAATTAGATCTAAGATCCTATAAAAGAAGATCGACATGTAGATCCAAACAGACTGTCTCATGGATTGAAAAATTTCATATAACCACTATACACGCTATGTAGCCCTAATTTTATCATGTTCTAGAACACTCAGTGTCTAAATATGTCATCTATCATGTACATGACATAGTGAAGGATATGACATGGAACTATGATGTCAAGTTTCATGTAAGTTAGACCAAATACCATGTTCCTCAAACTCATCCATGGTATGCAATGTTCCCATTCTCAATGCATGTGTTGTTGATAGTGAAAAAGATATTACATGTCGTGTAACATAGTATAATTCATGTAGTCTATTACAAAAACTGTGCCCAATTTTACATGGATAGAAAAATGAAATATATAATTAATCATATTCACATTTATTCAATATGTCTATTATTTTATAATAACTTCCATGTTTGAATATTTATAACAATTTATTTAAAAAAATTGTGTTAGAGATTTTTGATGAGTATATGCAGTTGCCTCAAAGTACACATTCATACTTCTTTAATTTTGAATAAAATTTATTTTTTGTTTAAAATTATATATGATGGTGAGTTAAGGTTATTTTGATGGAATTATCATAATTTTATTTCATTGGATTAATTCATGGAGTTTTATCTTAATTAAAGAACAAATCACAATAATTGATGCCAATATTGCAAATTTATTCTTGTTTCATATTGTGTGGGTGATCATGAGATTAGAATATTGCATCATATGTGTCTGGTTTATTTTAATCTAAAAATACTAAATAAAAATTTATGTCCTACGTGTTACACCATCCTCCCTATTATCTATGGTATTTCATGTTCATGGTCCATTTTGTATAATCCCTATTTTATCCAATCCATGTATCTCATCACCAATATGTGAGTAAAAGTCTAGATGATAAGGATTGAGGTACTCTGAAATATGAGGCAATCCATGTCTTAGATCTGGGTTCAGGTGATACATTGGATCCATGGTGGAATGATACAACACAAACCAATCAATGGTTCATAACGTTTTCAAATTGGTAGAGGGTTATATTATCATCCTCTAGACAAACTAACCATAAGATAATCTCATGATCATAAAAATATTTTTATTTGTGTATGTTTTATGGTGAATTATTTATGATTTTGGATGTTGTGTTATCACCTAATAAATAAATTAACAATCATGAATGATATAATAAAATATAGTTTTATTATGCGTAAATATTATCTGGAATGGTTTATTACTTAAGTAAAATACACATAATATTAAAAAGTAATATTTTACGATAAAATATTATTATCATAATAAGAATAAAAATCCCTAAAATTAAAATGTTAAATGCGAATAGTCTTCCACTACATAAGTTAGAATCAGCATCAAAATAAAAATTCCTTATTCATCCAACATTGGGTTGCTTTCAATTTTCATGTATATTTTATCATGAATTTTTTATTAAACATTACATGGTTCCTATAAAGTGTTCACTAAACAATAATGGATTTATTTAAAAAATATGAAAAGGGTTGAGGAAATATTTAATCTAGATTTTATGAAAGAAAATTGTACGTGTGGGGAACCCCACTTCCTGCCTACTAATGACTCTACTGAGGAAGAGGTATTTCTATATCAAAATCATATAGATGAAGTACTGTATGTATGATTTTTCATGATACCCTTAATATCCAATTATATTTTAAGAAAATATGAGGATGTAGATTCATATAGCATCATTTCTCACCTTTTGGATCTCTATCAAGAGAATGTAATATCAAAAACATATGAAATCTCTAATGAAATATTCACATGAAATCTTAGAGATTTGATGATAGTTAGTCCATTTATAATCATGATGATTGGATACATTGATATCCTGAACTTCATGGGGTTTAAGATCCCTGATGAGATGTGCATAGATCTCACTCTATGCTCACTCCCCAAAAACATATCTAGTTTTAAAATGAATTATAGTATAATAAATAACATGAATACCCTATAAAATATTCATACTTTTATTTTCCACGTTGATAAAGACATGAGGCTATGACATCCCTAATGTAAATATTGTGAATAATAATCGGAGGATGTATGAAAAGCGGTTTATGAATCATTCTATGTCAAAGAATGTAGAGCACCATCCTTCGAAGAAGAATAATATCCAAAGGCAATGAAAAGAACATGATATAGTATTATTTCATGTTTTTATTAGGGCCACAAGAATAAAAATAACATCTAGACAAATTTTAAAGGGGAATATTCACGTCCATTATTTATCTACTGTAATATTTCATTTTACCATAGTTTGTTATAGAAGACTGAATTTGGTGCTCACATTTGTATCCAAATATATAAACCAAGTAGATTTCAGAATGCTTTAAAATGAGGGGGGTCTACGACCTTCCAATGGAGCATGTATAGTTGTTCTTGCCATTGGACACAACCATCCCACATTACCAATATCATTTATTGATTTTAATTAATATTTATTATGTGAATTATGTTACCAAGAACGTCATTTATTTTTCTTTATGAAAAATGTATAGATTAATTTTCAGCTTCAGAATAAAATTTTGATACTTATATATATATATCATATGTTATTTTATGAAATAGTTAAAAAATGGTCTCTACTGATTTAATTAGAAAAAACCAAATATTAGAAAATGATAATGAAAACAATGTTTATATCTTATATAACACACTGTTTTGGCATCACCATCATGGTCACATTAACAATAATTTTGGGACAAAGCTCTATTAAGATGGTTATTTTAAATCTTTTGATATTAATCCACTTTCAATATTTCTGGATTTTTTCAATGAAAATGTAAAATCCCCCATTGAATGGCCAAGGTGAATGGGATATTAAATATCTATAATTGGTACACACTGATGTGTGTAGACCAATTCAAGTAGAATATATAGGTGAGTTTTCTTGCATTATTTCATTTACTAATAACATGAGTATGTATGGTTATATATAATTTCTTATGTATAATTCAAAGTCCGTTTATGTTTAATGAGTTGAAGAATAAAGTAACTTTCAATGAAACTGTTAATCTAGTTTCTATGTTTAAATTCATTATAATTTCTCCTACAATAGAAACTTTCAATGGATATGATAGTTGATAAATGTATTTCAAAACTACTTTCTAGAATATTTACATTTATAAGGATGTGCATATTACAAAACTAGAAGTGTTTATGACTTTTAGAAATGAAAAATAGTTACCCGCTACAATGATACATTTATGTATTAAATAAAACATCCAGTTCAGGGAACATTTTATTTGATAAAGCCATAAAATAATTTGGTTTCACTATGAATTAATTTTATCCGTGTGTTTTAAAATGGTTTAGTTGCAGTAAATTTGTTTCCACATCCGTTAATTTTTATTACATTTTACTAATAAAAAATTAGATATTAGCATTATAAGAGGTTGAGGCTTAATTGAGAAAGTGATTATTCATGATGGAATTAAGGGATGTATCAAATATTCTTGGGATCAAGATTATACGTGACTGATCCAAGTTCATTGTTATTCTATATAAAAGTACATTCATAAACCAGATACTAATAATGTTCGATATGGAAATATATATGATAGAATTAGTTTAGGTGTCATAGGGTATATATCAATCCATTAAATTGAGTAATCATATACAATTGCAATGAGAGATAGTGAGTATTATCCTTTATGATTCTATGATTGGATATATCATGTATGATGTGTTATCAATGTTTTTTAATGTCACCTATAATTTAAGTGTGGAAGGTAGATATCCAAAATATCAAATTGAACGATATTGAAATAATATTTGTTATATCCTTTAGTATCTAAGGTGAACTATGGATATGTTTCTTTTGTATGAAGGATAAGAGGAGAAAGTCATCACAGGCTACAAAAATTATATATTTTTGACTAATTAGATTTATTTCAAGTCACATTAAGGATATGTCTTTTATCTCAATACAAGAGCTATGAGATTGAAGAATTCAAATTATATAGCTATTTTTGTTTCTGAAGTGGAGTCCAAGTATAGTGCAGCTTCTGATGTATCCAAAGAAGCAGCTTGGATTCAAAACATTATCTAATAGATTAATGTGACACCTAGTATTCAATACCCTATCAAATTATATTATGATAACACTATAGCAATAAATGTATCAAAAGATTCAAGGTCATGCCAAAGGAAAAAACACATACTTTGAAAGTTTCATCATATGAGGGTTTTTTTTCAATGAGGTGAAGTTGCGGTGAAGAGATTATTCAAATGGGACAATGTGTAATAACCCATGATGAATGATCTATCTTAGTGGATGAATGGATATCATGTGATAGATAGTGAACTAAAATTTATTTTTAGTTGTCTTCAGTGTATGTGGGAGTCTGTTGGAGTTGGTGCCCATGAAATATCATTCTTTTTACTTCATTACAAGTCTACATTATTGATAAATATTACATATCACATCTTCATTGTTCCTATGCATGATATTTTTTATGTGATGATGTACTAATAATGTATATGTCACTTTGAAATTTCATATTAGTACCCTTATATGAGGAAAAACTAGAGGTTCCATGATAATATTTTGGAAAACTGTTCTATGTTCAGATGATATTGTATTATGTGACGCATATGATATAGGATATGTGGGATATGAGTCTAATAAGACATTGAGGCACCTTCCAATAGTGTTCACACTTGGTAATCTCTAATAAAGGAGGATATGATAACATACATTCTTATTGGAAGTTGACATTTTCATGTCTTATTGGATTATCCTATCTTCATATGTATGTATTGATACTTAGACATTAATATTATCATTAATGGATACCATGACTCACACACTTTTATGTATTGATGAAAACTATGAAGACATATGTTCACAATGAGGTTGGATTCAATGGGTGTTTCATTAGTTATATTGAAATAATAGATAATGTGATAAAGGATTTATCCCTTTAATCCCTTAATAGAGGTTTATATCTTTGTCTCTTTTGTGGGAATGGAATTTCTTGTATAAATCTATGTTCTTGGTGTTCAGGGGGTGAGTTCATTTTTTTTAAATTAAAATATGGGTTCATCATGTATATATCATGATGGCAATGGCTTGGAACGTACATGATTTGAGATTTTTTATAAATGTATTATATTCCATGTTAATCATTCATATTAGGTTATATTTTGTTTTGACATTAACATATTTCTCTATGGGTGAATTGGTGTGTTTATATATGTTAACCTTATACTTTTAGTTTTTATTCCAAATTCCACAAAGAATGAGTCCTAAAGGTTTGACTACTAAGTGTATCCATAATTTCAGTTAAATTCATTTATTTAATTTTAAATGATAGAATAAATATTATGTATTCAGGTTTTCATTGACCTCCCTCATGTAATCATATTTTTTTGATAAAATAATTGAGTTAAATAAAAATCATAAATTCTTTTTCCATGGATTGAAAAATATATTATTTTTATATTAATCAAAAAATATTGTATTGAAATTTTGTTATTAATTAAATTTTAAATATTAAAGGATTGGTAAATGTTGATGAGGGAATGTGGACCAATATTAATGATCTAATTGGAAATGGTATAAAAAATATTTATTTATATTCAAGAAGTGTTTCACATTTCAAGAGAATAATAAAATTATTATTATTATTATTAAAAATGGGATCAATTAAGAATAATAAATTTTGTAAGGGGCTTGTGTTTTATTTTCAAACCCTAATCATAAAATAATAAAGATCAGATTATTTTAATTTCTATAATAAAACTTATTAAGCACAAAATATAGAGGGAGACTCTCTCAATCCCTTGACAGAGATCTTGAACATAATCACTTTTCTCCATATATAATGAAATTTAGATAGCATCCATTTTTGTTTCTCCTTAAAAAAATTATAATGTGATCAATCAAAAATGAAACAAGCAATTGGGATTATCCATTCCATTCCACAATTATTAAATGAAGCCATTATAAGATTGTGTTGAAAAAATGGATCACCGTTTGAGGGATTCTTCACCTGGATCGTATAGTGAAACGATTATTCAGTGAGAACTAGTTAACCAGATCATCAATTATGATACACATAAATGTTGATGTAATTATATATCTTCTCATAAATTAATTTTTAATTACATTTAAAGAACCTTATCTTCTAGTTTTATTTTATTTCATTAGTAGTGTATTCGTTGGTATTCATTGAACATGCCATTATTTTTCATTTTCAACAAAAACTTATTAATAGATTCAGACTTAAAATATGAGTCTTTCATTCCACTTATGTCCTTTTATATCTCGTAGATTATTCCAATAACATATTATAATTTCTTCTTTAGTTGTAAAAATCACATTCTGTTTTCTATAGATTGAATAAATTTATTTATATCCCTATAAATTTCATGCTAAGAATATTCTTCTGATATACCCAATAACATTGTTTATAAAAAACTTTTCATTCTCTTTTGAATCTATTTTCTTCCATTTTTTATCTTTTCCTATATCAATGTTTAAAACTACTTGATTTTAATTTATTTTTCCTCCATCCATGAATCCATGACATCAATGCAATATTTTTGTTTTTCTACATGTGCATAGATTATTACATTAAGAGTCTCCTTGATCTCTTACATCTCTTTAACTTATTTTATAAAATTAATTTTAAATTTTGAGGAGATTATATCAACAATATTCTTTTTTATTCAAATGAATCCAAAATTCATAGATATATTTATACATTCAAGAAAATTTTCTTATAATGTATTATCCATTTTTGTTAGTTCATCTTCAACTTGTTTTATCTTCCTATATTATTTCAAAATCATCACACACAAGGAATGTTATCACTTTGGGAATGAAATATAGAATATATTTCAATCCACTAACTTATATTTCTCATGAAATTATAGATATATCATTCCCAAAACATTTTCATGTTTTTTATTCTAAATGAATGATTATGAAATATTTTTTACAAACCTCATGATTATCTAAATAATTTTAGATGGAAGGGATTTTCATCTCATTGGTGGTATTTTGAACCACACATTATTATTTTTTCGGGATAGTTCTTTCTTCTTCTATAACCTAGAATGAGGAATAATTTTATAATAAAAAGAGAAATTCCACATACATCATCCTTTTAATTATCTTAAAGGTCAGTTTTTTATTAAGTAATGATTGTCAATATTTTTCAATTGGATGTAAAGAAGATTATTGAAGAAGAGAAGACGAATTTATTATGATTTTTTTATTTGGTATAAATAAGGAATTTTATAGCACGTATTTTATGAATTTAAGAGTTCTATACAGGTGTTGGATGAAGGTCGAGGACAATATAAGGATGATAGGATGAATAATATTCAATAAATTTATAGTGGTGTATTACCCATTTATTAAATATATAAATACTTTTAGGATATTGTTAAAGATGAATATTGGAAGAATAAAATACACTATGAAATATAGATCTTGTTTTTCTTTTCATAAGGATCAAGATATGTGCTAGTAGTGAAGAGTTATCATTTTTTACAGTATGGAAGAGGTCTGATGTCATGTTCAATGTATAAACTATATAAATGAACTGAATTTCCATGATCATTAGATGGTGGGTGAAGAGAGCTTTAGAAAGTGACCATATAAATATAACATACCTTATGTCAGGATATGAATCAGGAATAGACCTTACATGAGTGATTAATATGATTTTATGATTTTACAATACATGAAGGTAGTGTTAATTTCAATTAAAAGAAACCTATTGAGAAGATAATATGAAGAGGTGATGTTAAGTGTTCAAATAAGGCTTAAATATCATGTTATTGGTTATCATGGTTATTTTAATTGGTTTTTGGATGAAAGTTGAAATATGGAATAAGTTCAAAAAAGGATGATGAATAAATTTGATAAATGATTGAAGATGTGAAAACCCACGTATATGAATTCCTATATCCTCATTTAGGATATTTGTTAGAAAATCAATGTATCTAAATTTCCTACATCATATATAAATGGTTGCATAACAAAATTGGGAATGTAAAATAATGGATCAGTTTTGGATAATCTATGTACCCAAATCATTTCTTTTGAATGCAAAATGGCCACATAAGTGAACAATTTAATTACACAAATTTATGGAGATACATGTATTCAAATTTCTATATATTGAAATTATAGGTATATATGAATATTATATGAATTTTCACTTGGATATGTGACGGTTCATATATGTGAATAATCCTTGAATCTAATTCCAAGATGTAAGAAACATACCGGCAACATATTTATAGCCACATACATGATTTAGATTGGTGTTTTATTGTGACATTTTGAATTATATACTAATGCAATAAGAAGATAATTTTAAATGATGAAAAGTGATCAAGGATTCATTGATACTCATATCTTCATAATGTTATCAAAATTATTTCAAAATAATAATGTGAATAATAATAATGGAATTGGAAATTGAAGCTATAAGGATGGTGTTGATTAGTGTTAAGAGATTAATTTCTTTATAGTAATTATTTTAGGGTCATAATTCTTTAAGACATTAAATTTTTGAGATGATGAAAGGGACTTAGCACAAAGGGGGATATACGTTACATGTGATGCATGATTCCATCCATACTAATATTTTAACCATTTTAAATGTTGGTAATCTATGCAAAATTCATGATTGTGATTAATCAAATATCATGTAAGAATTAAAATGTTGAATATTAAAGTTTGAATATGCTAATTTTATAAATATATGAGTGCATGATATTTATATATTTCATCTAAATATAATAATAAGGTCGAATTGATTCTTTAACTTTGTATTCAAGGAATGTTCAATGAATATTAGAAAAATTAAAAACATAAAAATTGATCATTTATGTGTATTTGTATGATTGTCATTTCCAATTATCCATTATAATTTTAATTACTATAAAACATGGAAATTTAAATCATTATATCAAATGGTATTTTTAATATCAAATAAATAGAAGAAGAGATAGTTAAATGAAACTCCAAATTTTATTAATATATATAATGAGAATGAATTATCAGAATATATATATATATATACAGAAATAAAGAGAGAGGTTTGACCCAACGATTCAAAAGGAGAATATTTTTTCCAAAAAGAATAATATTCAACTTAGTTTCTATATTAATACCTATTGTGATTCAATTCCTCTAAAAAGAGTAACCATGAAAATAAAATTCACTAAAGAAGAAGAAATAAGAAGAGAAAAAATGGGGAATAAGATTTGATTAAAATAGTGTGTTGTAAATGTATATGATTGATGTGAAAAGGGGTGAATCCTCTCACTAGTACAATTTTTCATGATATTTCCCACTCTATGAACCCCCATCGACATAGTTTTTTTCTTGGTTCTCCCACAGATCTATAAATGTCTTTTTGTTAAAGGGATGAGTCGACAAGACTTATTAATTGTATGTGAAACAAACCATAACCCATGTGGGACTCCCAATTCAGTAGAATATCACAAGAAGGTAGCATAGTAGTTATTCCTGGTCATATATTAGAGGGGATTGTTCCACCTGGTCATAAATATCTCCCATCACCATTAGCTGATAGATCTAATGCACCCCCATTCAAATACCATGTTCAGAAAGGGCTGAATTGACTCACTAGTGCTACTAATCATGATATTATCCACTATATATACTACCACCTATATGGGTTTGCCTTTCTTGGTTCACCTACCCTTATTTAAAATGAATTGTATCTTGTGGATGTGTTGAGTTGACATTTTAATTGCATCTAAAGCTCCCCCACACTCTATGTTGTATTCATGATTAGATTGAAGATCACGCCCAAAGTAGTAGGGTAGTTTTTCCCAGTCATATATTAGAAGGTATTGTTGAACTTGGTCCCAATAGGTGTCTGTAGAAGAATAAATGGTGGAAGCATCATGGACTTCTATAAACCTTGCCCATGTTTTTCATCTTCAATATTATATAGTGGTGGAATATTTTTATGATCAAGCTCAACATCCTCCTCATATTCCATATAATTTTGTTACACATCTAGATTGAGGCTTTTCCCTCTCTATCACATCAACATGAGGCTCAACAACATGTGCCACAATAAATAATATCTGATGATAAATCTCATCTATCATATTATATAGCCCTGTCACTAATTTTTAGACATAGACTATATCAAATTTGAATCCCTCTATGGGATAAGAGAAGTTAAAGTTGTCTGTTATATGAAAATCCAACAAAAATAATTTCTGTAGATAATTACAGTAAATAAAGTATATATTAAAAAGGGGGGACATGTTTTATTGTCAAGATGATGTGATATATGAATGACCATTTTTCAAACCCATATAATCAAGATCCATGACATCTATCCACATCTCCAAATATTTGGAATTATACTCCTCCGGTCAAAGTCTCCCTTCCATGAAATATTTAGAAACTTATGTGAAGGAAACTGATGAGGTGGTTCATGAATAGGATAAGGGAATCTAAACTGCCTCATTACTCAATCAATATAGTTTTATGAATCTAGGTAAAAATGTATATGATTCATCAAACATGTGATGGAAGAAACCACTAACATGCAGTATGGAAAGATACTCTATGTAATTGGAATGACATATGAAATCCCTAAAATGTTAAATAAAAAAAATTAAAATACAATTAATATAATAAGTAATTTAAAAAATACAATAATAATTTAAGTATATAATTAATAATCATTTACATTTTCTAGCTGAAGATTACAAAACATAATTTTATATGTGTGGACCTCATGTATAACTTTATCTAAATGTATATGGGCTTGGACACACATTTATATAGTATTATTGCAGTTATATTTTCATAGTATGAATTTAAATATTGAAAACTCACAAAAGAACAATTGATAAATATTAAATTGTACACATGGAATGTATGAAATAATATCATTATGAAATTATTTTTGAACATGATGATCGATGTGATATACACTATAGTTCACTGTTTATGTATAAGAAAGACACTTGTACCCCAATAGAATATCCCCATCAAGTTGAGCTTCTCATGTAATAGAAAATACCTTATATGAATGGATTTCATATAATTGACGACAAATATCTTTCCACCAATATGTCTGAAAATATACATGAATGAAAATATCAATAACGTTATCTTTTTTCATTATAATATTGAGGGATTAAGTGGTTGAATTTTTTTGGTATTCATATAACTCTATCGATAATGCTTATCTTATCATCTATAGTCTATATTCCTAGTAGTATCTAAATAAAATAAAACCAATCTCCAATAAATCATCCTTTCATAGTCAATATCTTCATAGGGTGGCCTAACATTATGGAGACAGCCTAGAGATTAATGGTAATCTCTCTCTCTCATGGATGGATATTATTTTTCTCTCACCACCATTAAGTCATTCTTGTCTCAAATTTTGGAAACTCTCAATTTTCATTCATTAAAGTTATAAAAATCGAACATCAAACAGTTTCACCTCCAATAGAACCTATTTTATTACTCTATAACATGCATGAAAGAGAGGGGTTCAATGGTTTTTTGATAAATAATAATTTTTATTTCAGTGGTGTAATACTCTGAATGTATCAATGACTTTTCCAATCAAAAATGCTTTTGGATGTTGAAAAATTTTGTGGATAATGATACATTCATTTTCCAGTGCTAAATCTATCACTAATAAATTATTTATCATATAATATAGAAAATTAATGAATTTATATATGTTAAATTTACACACACACATATTCACCTATATATATAGGTATTTGTGTTTTCTCCTTCACACACCGCATTATTGTGTGTATAAATACACAAATAAATTCACATCAAAGTACACATTTACTCTATATAAGAATCTCATTATTGTAATTATTTATGTTGAAATATATTTTAATATAAATACATAATTATTTATGCATAATTAAATATAGAAATTATAATATATCTATTATAATATAAATGAATAAAAAATAATATGATCAACAAATGAACTAGAATAGTTGATGGAAACAACCTTCATCTCCGAAGCATGAGTTTCTTTGATCAAGCCCCATTGGTATCCAAATGCAACTTTTCTTGATTTGGAAATTATCAGTGAACTCATTTTTATTAATGACAATACAGATTTTTAAAAATATTACATAGTTTTATTGATATATACCGTAGAATTTTTTAAAAAGAACCCTAATAACTCTGCTGCTTAACCCAATCTGTCATTAAATATCTTGTAGAATCTAACACCTGCTAATGTTTCTATGAATTATTTTGCACAAATCGACTTCTAAAACCACAAGTATATATATTTTACCCTTATTTTGAATATTTTCTTGACTTATCTTTAATTTTTTTGGTACTTTTTTATTTTTAGTTGAGTGCATCAATTTAATGTAGAAGTATGTATTTGGAAAATTATAATACATATCAATTTATTATATTTTAATATATATAATTTTTTATCTTTATTCGATCATTATTTGTTTATGTGTTTATGTGTGTTCTTATGTGTGTCTGTAAAAATTTATATATTTATATAGATATTTATACATTTATATATAAATACACAGACATATATACATAATTAGAAGTACATTAAATAAAAATATATGAATTTATTATAAACATTTTATACTTATATATTTTCATTTTCATTAATATTCTTTATGGTAGGAAAAAATACCTCAAGGGTCCCTCTCAGTATGTTTTAGGGGTGGTTTTTTTATTGAAAAAGCCATATAACCGCAAATGAGAACGGTTTTTGTGAATAATGGATAATGAAATTAGAAAAGGAAGAGGAATGAGGAGCCTTAGACATGGATCGTGTACCATGTCTAGGAGTGGTACGTAGCCGCGAACCAGGCAGTGGGAATGGTACACGGATGCGGTTCACGAAACAGAAAATGGTTCGTCGTAGATGGTAGTGTGGTACTGAGATGGAATGTCGATGGAAAAAGAAATCGACCGTGTAGGAGCAAAGACGGTACATAGGTTTCATAGGAAATTGGTTCGCGGAAGGGTTGCAATTTTCTGTGGCTAAATAATTGGTATGCGATGGAGGCTGGATTGAAGATTTAGCAAATCTTGATTTAGTGTATTAAGTGGATATCTCTTCCCATATAAGAATCATTAACCTCACCAATTACTGTGGAAATCAATCATCATTATAAAACATATTTTTCTCTAGGAATTCGGCCAAGACTGAAGCACTACAAAATATTTGACTTTTTCCAACAGAAATTTAATGATAAAAAATATATCTGTTTATAAAAACGTGTAATGCCAATAGATATTATTTTTTAATCGATATTACTTCTTACCACCAACACTTGTTTTTACCATCAAATATATCTATTGATATTAATTGGTCAATACCAACAAATCTTTTCCAAAAGTTATATCTTCTTCTTTATCATACTAATACAAACATTTATTTTACTAACACATAAATCTATTATTAATAATAAAAATTACCAACAAACTTATTAGCTTCAATAAAAATTACAAAAACAACAAATTAAATAACAAAAAATATTTTATCAATAACCAATTAAGAAAAATATTATACAAATTATTATTTTTAAGCACTAAATTCAATATCCATTTACTGCATATCTATTAAAAATAAGTCATTAATTGATTTTAATTTTAAATTTTATCCAAATATTAATAGTTTTTATATTTTTCAAAGTTGTTAAATTAATAAGAATTTAAATATACTTTATATAAAAAATTTAAATCATTACGATATTAGATATATTTACATATATCCTCAATAACCTCTCTATATTTGATAATTTAATTTTTATATTTAAATTTAGTAAGAATAATTAAATATTATCAAAATAAATTCAAAAAAACAATTATTTAAATTTAATAAATAAAAACATAAAAATAAATTATACAATATTATTCTATTAATAATTAAATTTTACATATTGAAATTATTCTTAAACATACATAGTACATGTATTATTTAAAATAATAAATGACAATATTTATTTGTTATATTAATTATTTGATTTTAATTTTAAACAATTTATCCCCTACAGTTCAACAGGAGACCCCAATGCGTCCCCGATCAGTCTTCCACATGCCATCTGGGAATCACATCCACCTCCAATCCATCCCCCTTCCCACTGAATCTTCACATGATCCAAAATGGTTACCAAGGACATTCCTGCAACATAAAATCCAATCTGTTTCGGTTCCCTACAAGGTACTTTGAAAACCCTAAATTTAATACTTGATGTTACTCTCTTGTCACATCCCATTATGTTGTTCTTCATCGGCTCAAATATTTTTTCATTTGGTTCATATTATATCATCTTCATTATTTCAATAAATCGTTCTTTACTACTTCCCCCTCTCAAACGATCTTCTATTGCACCATCGGTAATTTTTATCTAAACATTGAATTTCTTCCATAGCCCAAAACAAATGATGAAAAATGACAAATTAATATTCAATTTCAGTTTGTTTCCATTTATTATATAAATTTTCATGTTTTAGTTTCTATGTTAATTAATTTTATAATAAAAATTAAATTGTAATAATATTTATTAATACCTTTGGTTGTGAAATTTTAGATAAATCCTAACATTAATTTTAGAGAAATTCTTTAGTAATGTGTTCTCTTAATTTCCCCAATATTTGAATACTGAATTCTCTTTTTTTCATTACAAAAAAATTCCTCTCATCATGGTTATGGTTCTTTGATGTTTTCTAGGTTGGTTGCTAATTTTCTCTTTTCATTGATGTTTTAGGTTTTGAATGATAATTTCATGGGATTTGATCCAAATGTTTAAAATGTTTGAAATATGTATTCTTTTGTTGGAGAGATTTCTACTCTAATGACACTGCTAATGTGTTTGAAAGATTTATGGAGTGTAATGGCATGACCTGTGTCTCTTTTAGAGGTTATTTCACAATATACATATAGTGGTCTGATAAATCACCATGACTATCCTTCTCAGAAGTTCCCAATTGAGATTTTTCATACTTCATCTAAATGTATCAAAGGAAATATGGTGATACTTCTATTGATGATAATTTTATGTTTATCATGTTGTATTTACCAGTTATCTTGTCTCACATATGCTTAGTTGAGGATCATATGGGGTATAATGACATTTTGAAAAATATTGAAAGGAATCATCATTTTCAGTGTTGAAGTTCACCTAATACATTAGTATATTAACATTTCACTATTGTGGGAGGGATGAACTGTTCTTGGGAATGGTCTGAGTAGAGAATTGAATTAGAATCTTCCTAGTATCTCCTCTAATGTGTGTTTTATGTGAGTTTTTTTCTTATCTCATTTATTTTCATGATGGTTTAAGCACATTACACCTTGCATTTTCACTGTATACTTCACTTTCTTTAGTAAATTTATGAGGGGAATGGGATGGGAAACCAACTAAAGCCTCATTTCATAGAAAAAGAAACATCGGTATGTTTCTAATAACAAATTTTCATGCTTAGATGATTGTGTATTTTTTTCAAAAGGAAAAATTATTCCTTGATAATTTCCCAAATTCTTGTAGTTTTTGGTAGAAAACTACTAATTATGGTAGCATTATGAAATTTATGTATGATCAAAAAGTACCATCAATGGAATTTCATCACTTACCCTTGAAACATAGGCTCAACCCTAAACATCAACTAGTTCATCCTACTATACATTATACAAATCATGGAGGCAGTTAAATGGACTCATCATCACCTTCTGGGCCCCAATGTATGGAATTTTATCCCTTTGGTTAAAAATGGTTTTTTCCCTATTTATTCATTTCTTGGTTGTGTTATGATTTCTCGCACTTTTTTATATTGGTTCTTTCTGGTGGAGCAGTGGTGATAATGACATATTATTCTTTTTTGAGGGTTTTTATATTTTGAGTATGAAATTGATAGGTGGAATAGGGATGCATGATGTTGACGCTACTAGAGTATCGATGTAGCTCAAAATTGGTTTGGTGTTAATAAGAATCACTATAAATATCTCAAGAATTTCTAGACGCAACATAATTTTCACTTATTTGGATTTTGATATTATTTATCAGATTCACTTCAATGGTATGACCTTTAAATCTAAAAGCATGTGACTTAAATAGTTATGATGTTTCTAGATTTATTTTTTCAATTCTGTATTTCACTCAAATGTTATTATACTCTTTGAGAACTGTATTTTTAATATCATATTATTTTGATCTACTTTAACGGTCATGCTAAATGAAAAATCTGGATTATCATAAGAGACTATTCTGAATTAATATAATTATAGAATATTCTACATTTTTAATATCATAGTATACTTCTCTACACAGTCTTTGGGGGAGTAATTAAATCCTGATGCGACCCATATACCCTTAAGAGGTCATGAGTAATTCGTCTTCTTCTTTGTTACATATTTATCCCTTCAGTAATATGTTGAATGTGATCAGGAATTTCATCTTCATCATGATCTATCACATCAATGCAATCCATAGAAGCTCTCAATCAACAGCTCCATGACATGGTCCTCTCCCACGGAACAAGTGATTGGTGGACCATTACTTTGGATTGATTATATCTCTAAAAATAATAGTCAATTTACTTTTTAAGGTTTTACTAATTCTCATATTTTTCAAATATGTACAAGTTCCCACTAGAGATATTACCTAAACCCTTGATCAACCAGTTCTGGATTTTCATAAAATGGATGACTGCTGCAATAAACATAGGAATCAGATATAGCATTGGTTCTTATCACATGGTAGTTGTGTTGTCCTTAATCAAGCTATCAACAAAAAGTACAAGGAATTGTGTCTTCTAGCATTGAATGGTATCGAACATAAATTCCCTAATATTCATTTTTGGTTTTAACACAATTCTTTAGTTGGGATGAATGATTTTTATGAATGAACGTCCCTAAGGCATGATCCACTGGAGGTTGAATATCATTTAATTTTTATATATTCTCTTTTGGGAATGACACATGAATACCTTATAATCCACACAAACACATACAAATTTCAATCAACTATTTTGTGGTTTAATATTTTCTTACTGTAAAATATCCTTTGATGGTTTAAACATATATCCTATTTTAGATATTAACATGAAATAATTATTAATGTACATTATGTGTGGTATACTGTTCTATATTTTTAATATCATAGTCGAATATTCTATATTACAATCATATCAAGTCTTTTTGACATTAATAGTCATGAATTTTTTTCTATAGATTCTGAAAAGATTTTAATTGTATTTTTATGAGATTTATGTGGTGTAGGAATAAAAGAGCAATTCATTTTGTATTATAACTTGGACTCTACTTGTGAACATATTCTGATATTTTCTTGGTTTCAATGCAAAGAACATTGACAGTAATGTTCAAGTTATTTTTGGGTTGGATTTTCCTTTTTTTCTCTATCATTTGACATAATTTATTTTTAAAGGTTAATTTCATTATGAAATCCCTGTTATTGGCCCTTAAATTCAGGGTTTGTATGTTCTTTATCATTGATACTATTGTAATAGTTTCCAAATATGTGACCTATGAAACATGTGGTGTTACACGTAGGAGGTTCTAGACTGTCATCTCACTTGTAAGAAACTAATGACAAAGGCTAATAAGTTTGAAGATCATTATGTTAGGTTTGGTCCATTGGGTCTTTAATCACATTACCATCCAAACATGATTTTAGATACATTACTCACCAAATCCCATTAGCAGCAGGAAACATATTATGGCCAATAACATATTTTTCAAAACAAGGGGTCCATTATATGTTGTTGCACTAGATGGTTCTTATTCCAAGTCCCAATCCTCATGTTTTAGTAGGTACGGTTGGGTTACTGGATTCCCAACATCTATTAGTAACAGCAGGATCAAAATCAAATAAACATAATGTGGAAACTGGTCATGAAGGTTTAATCTAGTTCCAATTTCATAGGTCCATATTGATGCTGCTAGATGAAAAATCAGAGGGGACGATTTCTAGGGCCATGTGATTGTTATTTCAGTTAAAATTAACTATTGGTTTCACTTCATTTCCAGGTATGGTATTGTTCTTCTAGTAAATTGCCTTATGAAATCACGATAAAAATTAGTTTATTCATGTATCCACCAAACATGGAAAAAAATTCAAATAGGGAACTCAAATAAATTTATAACATTGTCATTATTATTATGCCATCCACCTTCACTTCATTTTTTATACTTTCATTTTTAGTATTTTGGTTTCGATTCAAGCATATATTTTGAATGGAATTGTCTGTATTTTCATTGGTTATGTGTGGTGTAGATCTTGGAGCTGAATGGCATGGCATTTCATCAACCTTATTTTTTTCATTGACACTGTATATGACTTGATTTGTTGAGATGTCAACAGAGATGATAAATAAAAAAAACTCATTCTATGCATATCATTTTTTTATTTTCATTTGTTTCTATTTTGGTTTCAATTCATGTAGACATTTTTCACTGATTTGTGGGTATTATCTTTGGTTTTGTGTTGTAGATCTTGGAGTTGAATGATTTGGTATAGTAGCAACATGAGGTTCTTTACTGGTACTAGAATTAACTTTATTTTTTGATATTTTTACATGGATGATGAATGAAAAAATATTATTCTATGGAGATCATTTTTTTATACATTCATTTTTATTTGTTTCAATTCATACATATATTTTTCATTGATTTGTGGGTATGATCTTTGGTTGTTTGCGATGTAGATCTTGGAGATGAAAGGTGTGGCATGAAAACTTAAGGTCACTCACTTGTACAAGAGTTTACATGGTTTTTTTCTACTATTGACTTACTTGGGGGTTATGAAAGATCGTTGATAGGAGTAACTATACTTTTACTATGATGGATGATCAAGGATTAGAGTAATGATATATGATGCCCTTTCTTCATTTGGGTAGGAGTAGAACATGTGTTTTTGTGTTTTTTATGATCTTTTAAGATAACAATCAACATAACTATGTATTGGTTCACAACCAGGTAGGTACTGTGTGTTCTTTCCTTTATAGAGCCAATTCCATTAATAACAGTGAATCATAGTGTAAGGACCCGACCCCAGTTGCCCATAGTTGGTGCCTTATTTGATTACATTGGCATACATACAAGGAATGTGAATCCCGAAGGACCATGTAGTTTAGTATTATTGGAAAAAAGATACTTACATAATTTCATCATTACAACATGAAATGAAAAACAACAGAGAAACTCCTTAGACAACTTCCATAAATCCTAGGTTATTTTAGTATTTCATTCATAATTGAATTCATGTTTCTCGGAAAATGAGATGAGTAAATAATTCCATAATAAAACATAATCATGGGTATTCTACTAATCAAATAACCACATGGGATATCAATAGCTAAACTCATAATGATGGAATACATAATTTTGGACATTCTGAAAAAAAATTCAAGGCCTCGGCAAAGACGTCTAATGATTAAGGCCTCGGCCAAAATCCATATCTCATTTGGGAAAGGCCTCGGCCAATTCCTCGTCTAGTTCTCTCATGAGACCTATCGATGCATCAAGGGCTATAGTGGGCCCCACTTGTCATATAATAGGGCCAATGCATTCTACGTATGAACGGGGATAAATATAAATACCATATACATTCATATTGAATCAATCATATGAAATGTAACAAACTTTCCCCAATAATTAAACATAAAACACAAACCATTCGGAATAATATAGTGAATGGTTTTAGGATAGATCATACATAATATAGTTAGTCATAAATCATTAAATAAAATATGGTAGACAACTGAATAATACCATGTAATCAACAAGAGTGTTTAATAAGACGAAAACACTCTTATAAAATCATTAAGCAATTCAAGAGATAAATACTCTTTTATTTTGAAAAGAAGAGTTCTTTTGGAAAAATAATTTAATAAAACCATAAGTGAGGTAAGATAGTATTTTCATAATAAAATTATTGATTTTATGAAGATAAATTTTTTCAAAAACATATCATAGAGTGCCCTTGGAGATATGAATGAATTTGAGATATTCCCTTGAATTGGGCTTGTATTTTTGAAACAATTTTGCAATTTCCTTTTAAAATGTGTAACTATCCATAAAATAAAGAAGGTTTCTGGTTTGTAAAAATATATATGATACTCACACATAATATAATAGGAGTACATAACAATACATAAGAATTTCATTGAGGTAATTACACAATGAAAGAATCCCGAATGGAAATCAATGTTCGGGTGGAAAAACCCTTACCTTAACTCTGAACGTCTTTCTCTATTGTACTTAAGCTCCTGGAATATGAAATTATACTTATTAATAACTTATTTCATAACCTATTATACATTTATTTAGTCTATCATAAATCTGGTTTGTTCATTTATGTCTTTATTTATTAGTTATTGTATTGAATTTCGTCGTTCTGGAGTGTTCGTTTCTTTTATTTTCATATTCAGTTCACATGTTGTTAAGTAATTAAGTGGAATGGATGTAAATCTCCAGAATTGAAATTATATATTATTTATGAACATAAATAGGTGTTATTTTTCATTTATATAACATGGTTACTTGGAATGAGGATGAATTATTATGTAGAACTTTAATGATAATTATTTCAGTGAATTTTTGGGTTGTGATTAAAACGAACTCGTTTTTCTTTATCACCTAATACCATTTGAACAAAGGGATTTCATAATCTTAAATTTTTATTATTATATATAATAATCTGGTTAAAACATTAAAAAAATGGTTTCATGACCAGAATTTATAATGATAAAAGAAATCGAAAGCCCATCGTCCTTGAATGTGTAAAATTGACACATCTCGGATGGTGTTCTTACTACTAGAATAAAAGAAGGAAAAAGGGGGAAGATGACTATAACATATTCGAATATCATCGGAAAATTAAAGTACATATAAGGTACTTGATTAATCCCAAAATTTGTTTAAATAGAGGTAATAGAAAAGAAAACAAATGAACTTGAAAGGAATGACAAAGAATTGAAAAGAGGAATTTACCTCTTGAACCAAACTTCCTTGAGAACCTCCTTAAGGGAGAGTTTTTGGTCGTTTAATGTGACCAATGATTTATGGACATGGGATAGGAGGTTGGGAGGGTATTTTTATAGAATTTGGATAAGTAAAAAGGCGTGAGAGGAGTGATTGGAATAGGGGGTGAGAGGGGGTTTTATAGTGGGGGAGAGAGGGAATTTCTTAATATAAAACTCATTAATTTATTATTTCTCCTCAATACAAGGAATAGTGAGTATTACATGACCAATAATAGTAATTTTATCATGTGATCCGGAAACAAGTGGGATTACATCATCATAACATCACACATGACTCTATAATTAGTGTATATGTCTTAATTTTACAATTTATGATATGTTACTATTCATAAAAAATTCAAGTATTTCAGAAAAATCCCAAAATTTTACCCCAACCATTTTTCAACATGTACAATCCAAAAATGAATTATATTTATCAAAAATATTTTTCTTAATATTATTAATTTAATATTTAATTAAAATCATAATTTATTATCAAAAACCAGTTTTAAAACATTCATTAACTTATTCTAAAATATAGGTGTATCGTAATTTCAACTTGAATATTATTTATAAATTATCATAGGTAAGGTTACTATTAATTAGGGTATATCACTATTCATAAGGGTATTTTACTATTCATAACGGTAGGTTACTATTCACCAAAAATTAAGTTTTTCTTATTGGACTCTAAATATCTCACGGATCGCAACTGTGTATATCGGATTTTTTGAAATTCACATCACAGAAGTGAAAAACGTATGTTTTAAGGCACCCATAGCACTTAGTAGTTAATGTGATTATGACATATTTATAAGAAAGTAATTGACTTTAAAAAATATTAGGTCATTACATTCTCCCCTCCTTACAAAAATTTTATCCTTGAAATTCACAGAATATTACCAAAAAAGATTCGGGTATGTCTTTAACATAAGCTCCTCAGGCTCCCATGTTGCTTCCTCCATTTTATGGTTCCTCCATAGAACCTTCACCAGGCCAGTCGTCCGATTTCTCAATACTTGTTCTCTAGTATCAAGAATTTTGATAGGCTCTTCACAGTAAGATAGATCGGGCTCAAGTTCCACTTCTTTATAAGTGAGTACATGTGTTGGTTCTGGCATGTACATTCTTAACACGGATACATGGAACATGTTGTGAACCTTGGAGAGACTTGGAGGCATTTCAAAATGGTTAGCTACGACTCCAATTCGGTCCAGAATTTCAAAAGGCCCGATGTACCTGGGACATAATTTCCCCTTCTTACTGAATCGTATAATACCCTTCCATGGAGATACCTTTAAGAAAATGTAATCACCTTCTTAAAACTCCAAATCCTTCCTTCAGTTATCTTCATAGAAATTTTTCCTACTTTGAGATATTTTGATATGGTTCTGGATAATCATTACCTTTTCCATTGTTTCTTGAACATGTTCTGGGCCCACAAGCTTTCTTTCACCAACATCATCCCAGAAAGTTGGTGTATGACATCGCCTCCCATATAATGCTTCATAGGGTTCCATATGTATACATTAATAGAAGCTATTATGGTAGGAAAATTCTACGAGAGGTAAATACTGATCCCACATGCCTTGAAAATCAGGTGAACAAGACCTCAACATGTCTTCCAATGTTTGAATTATCCGTTCTGATTGTCCATCAGTTTGTGGGTGGTAGGCAGTGCTCAAACTAAGATCAGTATCTAGGGCCTTCTGAAGAATTTTCCAAAATCTTGATGTAAAACATGGATCATGATCCGAAACAATTGATAGGGGTACTCCATGAAGCCTCACAACTTCGTTAATATATAGTCCTGTTAAACGTTCAAGTGGTAGATCTTCACATATAGAAAAGAAAATGTGCTGACTTGGTAAGTAGATCAAAAATGACCCATATTGCATTGTTCCTTCTAGGATTCATTGTTAATACCATGAAAACGTTCATCGTTATATTATCCCATTTCCACTCAGGTATGGGAAGATGTTGCAATACTCCTCCAGGCTATTTCCTTCCAGCTTTCACTTGTTGAAAACCCATACATCTTGACACAAAATCAGCAATCTCCCTCTTCATGTTGTCCTACCAGAAATGTTCCTTCAACTCTCTATACATGTTAGGGATTCCAAGGTGTATAGATAAATTGGAACTATGAGCATCATCCAAAAATTCACTTTTTAGAACAGGTATATCAGGAACACAAAGTCTCTTCCCAAATTTAAAAATTCCATCTTCATATACGAACTCAACCAATCTCCCATCATTCACAGATTTAATCCTCTTTTGAAACTCCCCATCATCAGCCTGAGAATTTTCAGTCCTTTCTAGTAAATATGGTTTGGAAACCATTTGAAAAAACATTGATGTTTCACCTTAAATGGTTATTCCCATATCCATCATTACTAGATCCGTGAAAATAGGATCCCTTTCAATTCTCATCTCATTCAATACTTAATGATCCTTTCTTCTCAAGGCATCTTCCACCTTGTTTTTCTTCCCTGTGTGGTAGTGTATCGTGCAATCACAATCATTGAGTTGTTCAAGCCATCTCTTTTTCTTCGTGTTATGTTCTTTTTGTGAGAAAATATACTTCAAACTCTTGTGATCAGTATAAATCTCACATTTTTCACCATAGAGATAATGTATCTATATCTTCAAATCAAATATTACAGTATCTAACTCAAGATCATGAGTAGGATAGTTTTTCTCTTGAATTTTTATCTGTTGTGATGCATAATCAATAACCCTATCATTTTTCATAAGGACACAACCATGTCCTTTCTTTGAAGAATCACTATAAATAACAAACATGACATTCCCTGATGGTAGAGTCTATATAGGAGCATTGAATAATATTCCCTTTAGTTCTTTGAAACATTATTTACAATATTGTTTCCAATGAAATTTAACCCCCTTTACACGTGAGCTTCATTAGCGGGTTAGCGAGTCGGGAAACATTTTGCACGAAATGCCGATAATATCCTACTAAGCCAATAAAACTATGTAGCTCAGTTATGTTTGTTGGCGTGGGACAATATTGGATTGTCTTTGTCTTTGCATTATAAACTAGGATTCCATCCTTAGAGACAATATTTCCATCAAAAGGAATCTCCTGAATCCAGAATGCATACTTGCTAAACTTCCCATATAATTTATGTCTTCTAAGTTTCTTCAGGATAATGCCCAAGTGACTTTGATGATCTTCGTAGCTTTTGGAGTATACCAACATATCATCAAAAAATAACACTACAAAATCATTGAGATATTCCTTGAAAACTCTGTTCATTTGATCCATGAAGATAGAGGGTGAATTAGTCAATCCAAAAGGCATCACTGTAAACTCGTAATGCACGTACCTGGTTCGAAATGCTATTTTAAAAATTTCTTCCTTCTTCAAACACAACTGATGATATACAGATCGAAGGTTAATCTTTGAAAATTATTGAGCTACATGAAGTTGGTAAAGGAATTCATTAATTCGAGGTAGGGGATACTTGTTCTTTATTGTTATAGAATTGATCTCCCTGTAGTCGACACATAACCTCATAGATCCATCTTTCTTCTTTACAAAAAGGATAGGGGCTCCCCATAGAGAAAATATAGGGAAAATAAATCCCTTATTACTCAGTTCCTATAGTTTTTTCTTTAGTTACACTAATTCCACAGTGTTCATTCTATAAGGGGTCTTCGATATGGGCCTTGAAACAGGAATTAAATCAATAGAAAACTCAACTTCTCATTCTGGAGGATGTCTATGTAAATCTCCTGGAAACAGATCAAGATATTCTCTCACAATAGGTACATCCACTATTTTCACATTCCTTTACTCACCCAAAGTTATTTCATTATCTTCCTCCCCAATAATTGAATTTAGTTGAGCTACTGGGGGTGGATCTAGATAAGAATCAGGTGGTAAAGATTCTAATATAAAGACAAGGTATTCTACCCCATTTTCAAAAATTATAACGTCCTTCTTCTTAAAATAAAACATCGCATCATAATTTGACAGCCAATCCATACTGAGAATTATATCAACTTAATTCATTGGTATGATGATAAAGTTGTCAACTAGAGCGCATTTTGGTGTCTGGAGGGGGACTAATCGCATTGCCTTTGTTGAAAAGATACATCCACTATGAGTTTTTACTGATAACCCTTTTCTTAAATCAAATTGGACATATCGAATTATCTTGGAAAACTGGGAAGATATAAACGAACACGACGATATAGAATCAAATAAGGTATTGGCTAAATTTGATGAAATGACTAATGTACCTGCAACCACATCATTAGAAACTTCAACCTCTGGACTTGTGACTGCATAATATTTTCCCTGATCCCATGGCCTTTTCTATTGCATATTTCCTTGATGCTTTGTGAAATCATTAGCATAGTGTCCCATCTCCTGAAAATTATAGCATTGAACATCATTGGATTCCTTCTCCCCTTTGCAATCACCAGTAATATGGCCTTTCTGACCACATTTTTAGCATACTCCCTTTCCTTTTAAGCATGCACAAGGGTGTTTCCTTTCACAATTTTCACATGGTGGAAATTAAACTCTTCCCTTCTTCCCTGTTTCCTTATTTCCTTTCCCAGGGTTTTCAGCAGCCCTCTTCTTTTCTTGCTTTCCATTATAGTCATAAGACATAGAGAATTATTTTTCTGTCTTGATAGCTCATGAAAATATATCCTCATATGATGAAAAACTTTGGGAGACTAGTGCCCACCAAATGAATGGCTTTAGGCCCTCAAAGAATTGATCAATTTTTCTCCTTAGATTTCGTATGTAGTCCATAGCTTGTCCTGCTAATCTTGTGAAGTTATCTTCGTACCTTGCAACATTATCATCTTCCTTATTCCTCAGATTCAACAATTGTCTCTCCATATCTACTCACTGCTCACGAGGGAAATATTTTTCTCAGAATATTTCTTTAAAATCCCTCCATTCCATCTTTTCTATCTCTTCCTCCTTCTTTGTGTTTTGGATTCAGGACCACCACTGATCTGAATCTCCTGATAGATAATAGACTGCCATGACAACCTTCTCTCTTTCATTATATCCCAAGGTGAGATATATCATCTCAAGGAAACATATCCACTACTCTGCTACAAATGGGTTTGTAGTCCTGTTGAATGATGGAGGCTATTGTCGCATAAAGAGATCTAGCATGGCTCTTCCACGTGGTGGATCCGTATGCTCCATATGGGTAAGGTTATTATTCATAACCTTAGTAAGTTGTCCCGATATAGTTATGAGTTTCTCAGCACCATTCACAGCACCAGAGCCAACATCATTATCTTGCGTCGGAGGAAAATCCCTACAGGTGACACATGCATTCGCGTGATTTCCATTCCGTCCACTAGGTGCCATATCTAGATAATGGCACACACTAGATTAGGTTATGAATCATAATATATAATCTTAACTTAACAAAATACTTAGAAAAAAATTGAGATCCTACGAATGGAAAATCTCGTATTCACAAATATGGTTTCTTTGAGGAATATTTTACATTTCAGTCCTTCATAATGGCTTGTATAGAAAATGTGAATTTTCCTAAGAATATCTCCCATGTGTGTCGTAACAAAGAGTGCATCATGGCCTGTTTTCGTGCAACATTTCCCATTCGAGTCAAGCTCAAAGCGGTGTGCTCAGGTTTTACCCCTAGATACATTTGTTCCAGAGCCGCCTCTACCTACTCGTATCCAGACAGAGATGTATTGCATGAAAGATCCCCATAATCTATTCCTTACCAAAATACCAGGATGTTATTTTAGGTATATCCTCAAAGAATAACTTAGGGAATCTTCCCTAATTCTATGTTTTCTAAATCTAGTTTCCAGGAATTCTACTAAACCTTCCTCTAATACCAAATGTAAGGACCCGACCCCAGTTTCCCAGAGTCGTTTCCTTATTTGATTACATTGGCATACTTACAAGGAATTCGAATCCCGAAGTACGAAGTAGTTTAGTATTATTGGAAACAAGATGCAGACATAATTTCATCATTACAACTTGAAATGAAAGACAACATAGAAACTCCTTAGACAACTTCCATAAATCCTTGGTTATTTCGGTATGTCATTCGTAATTGAATTTATGTTGCCCTGAGAAAATGAAACATAATAATGGGTGATCTCAAATGCTCAGTAAGAGTAATAAATACAACAGAAGATAATATAAACATTATACATGGTGAATAATTGAAAACACATTCCTTTAATAATAAACGTGAACACATTTTGGCCAGAAAATGAGATGAGTAAATAATGCCATAATAAAACATAATCATGGGTATTCTACTAATCAAATAACCACATGGGATATCAATATCTAAACTCATAATGATGGAATACATAATTTTGGACATTCTAAAACATTTTTTCAAGGCCTCGGCCAAGACGTCTAATGATTAAGGCCTCGGCCAAAATCCATATCTCATTTGGGAAAGGCCTCGGCCAATTCCTCGTCTAGTTTTCTCATGAGACCTATCGATGCATCAAGGGCTATAGTGGGCCCCAGTTGTCACATAATAGGTCCAATGCATTCTACGTATGAACGGGGATAAATATAAATAACATATACATTCATATTGAATCAATCATATGAAATGTAACGAACATTCCCCAATCATTAAACATAAAACAATAACCATTCGGAATAATATGGTGAATGGTTTTTGGATAGGTCATCTAAAATATAGTTAGTCATGAAAAATTAAATAAAATATGGTATATGTCCCAATAATACCATGTAATCAACAAGAGTGTTTAATTAGATGAAAACACTCGTATAAAAACATTAAGCAATTCTTGAGATAAATACACTTTTATGTTGAAAAAAAGAGTTATTTTAGAAAAATATTTTTATAAAACCATAAGTGAGGTAAGATAGTATTTTCATAATAAAATGAGTGATTTTATAAGGATAAAGGTTTCCAAAAATATATCATAGAGTGTCCTTGACGATAGGAAAGAATTTGAGAAATTCCCTTGAATTGGGCTTGTGTTTTTGAAAAAATTTTGGAAGTTCCTTTTAAAATGTGTTACTATACATAAAATAAGGAAGGGTTATGGTTTGTAAATATATATATGATACTAAAACAGTTTATATGATGAGTAAATAACAATACATAAGAATTTAATTGAGGTAATTAGACAACGAATGTTTCTCGAATGAAAATGGAAGTTTGGGTGGAAAAACCCATACCTTAACTCCAAACGTGTTCCGCTCTTGTACTTAAGCTCCTGGAATATGAAATTATACTTATTAATTACTTATTTCAGAACCTATTATACATGTATTTATTTTATCATAATTCTGGTTAGTTCATTTATGTATTTATTTATTAGTTATTGTATTGAATTTCGTCGTTCCGGAGTGTTCGTTTCTTTTATTTTCATATTCAGTTCACATGTTTTTATGTAATGATGTGGAATGGATTTAAATCTCCAGAATTGATATAATATATTATATATGAACATAAATAGGTGTAATTTTTAATTTATATAACTTGGTTGCATGTAACGAGGATGAATTATCTTGTAGAACATTAATGATAATTGTTTTGGTTAATTTGTGGGTTTTGATTAAAACGAACTCATTTTTCTTTATAACACAATACCATTTGAACAAAGGGATTACAGAATATTAAATAGTTTATATTATATATAATATTATGGTTCAACCATAAAAAATGGTTTCATGACCAGAATTTATAATTACAAAAGAAATCGAAAGTCCATCGTCTTTGAATGTGTAAAATTGACACATCTCGGATGGTGTTCTTTCTACTAGTATAAAAGAAGGTAAAAAGTGGAAGTTGATTATAACATATTATAATATCATGAGTAAATTATATTACATATAAGGTACGGGAGTCATCACAAAATTTTGATAAAGGGAGGTAATAGAAAGGAAAAATAATGAACTTGAAAGGAAAGACAAAGAATTGAAAAGAGGAATTTACCTCTTGAACCAAATTTCCTTGAGATCCTCCTTAAGGAAGAGGTTTTGGTATATTAATGAGACCAAAGCTTGTTGGACGTAGAAGAGGAGGTTGGGATGGTATTTGTCCAGAATATGGAGAAGGCACAAGGCTTGAGAGGGGTGATTGGAATAGGGGTGATAGGGGGTTGTTATAGTGGAGGAGAGAGGAGATTTCTTAATATAAAACTCATTAATTTATTATTTCTCCTCAAGAGAAGGAATAGTGAGTATTAAATGAAAAAGAATAGTAATTTTATCATGTTATCCCGAACCATAAGGGTTTACATCATCATAACATCACACATGACTCTATAATTAGTGTATTTATCTTAATTTTACAATTTATGATATGTCACTATTCATCAAAAATTCAAGTATTTCAAAAAAATCCCAAAATTTTACCCCAACCATTTTTTGATGTGTAGAATCCAAAAATGAATTCCATTTTTCAAAAATAATTTTATAAATATTATTAATTTAATAATTAATTAAAATCATAATTTATTATCAAAAACTAGTTTTAAAACATTCATTAACTTATTCTAAAATATAGGTATATCGTAATTTCAACTTGAATATTATTTATACATTATCATAAGTAAGGTTACTTTTTGTTAGGGTATATCACTATTCATAAGGGTATGTTAGTATTCATAAGGGTAGGTTACTGTTCACTACAAATTATGTTTTCTTATTGGACTCTAAATAACTCACTGATTGCGACTGTGTATGTCGGATTTTTTGATATTTACATCAGAAAAGTGACAAACTAATGTTTTAAGGGTCCCATAGAACGTAGTGGTTAATGTGATTATGACATATTTATAAGAATGTAATTTTCTTTAAAAAAATATTGGGACGTTACAAATAGACTAATGATTTATGATCACTCTCAATTTGTTATAATTATGGTAACAGAACATTAATTATCTTTATAGACCATCTTTCCATTATGGATGAGGACTAAGATCTTCTTGTGGATGTGGTTCATCTGAGATAATATATTTTTTCCCAATTCGTCTTACGTGTAGTTATAATCAATCCTTTTTAGAGTGATGATCATTAGAATCCTTATGTTGAATGTATTACATTATAAATCCTATGAAATGATTTTATCCCCCATTTTGGGAAAATCGAGATTAGATTTCTATATCAAATGAGGTTGTTGGATTGACACACCAACAACATCAAAAGGGAAAAATCACATTGACTTCAATTCCAAATTCACCACCAAAATTAGAAGGATAAATTTATTAATGTGGTAAGAATTTATTGTTTTATTAAAACTCATTTAAATTTCCTTGATGATGATAACAATACATGAATGATGTCATTTTTACATGTGTTTTTACTTGCAGAATCCTCCAACTTTTATAGATGAAAAGAATAAAGTTGTCAAAGTTGTTGACATGGACATGTAGTTTTCCATTGATGTGTTGATAATTTGTATCATGAAGATCCAAAAGGCTTTATATCATCCGTAGTTGGTCATGTAGTGTGTGGAGTGGTTAGGGATGCATGATTAAGGTAATATATTGATGCCTCGTTATTGTTTCAGTGATCTAACTGACATCTTAATTCCCCTCACTTCTTTATAATGCCTCAGTTTGAAATCTGGAATCTATTTTAGTGTTCTAAGTAACAATGTATTAATTCCCGATTCATTTATTCAGTATATTCCTCTTCCATGTGTGTAATCTATATAGAATCCAATTTTGTTTCTTAGTGTATGTGAAATCTAAAATCTATGTAATATTTGTAAAATATGGAATTTTCATTGTAGGGAGAGTGTAATCATTGGAGACTAGAACATGTGTAGAATATATGTACTATTTTTGAAATCTGGAATTTTCATTCTAGAGAGAGTGTGAGCATTAAAGGATGGGACCACTTGTTCTGGCCAGTGGTGCATCATTTCAAGCTTCTGAAGTGGAGGTATGAGGCTAGGAAGAAGAGGCTGGATTTCCTACCCATATGAAGATACCTGCTGAAAATTTACCAATACATTTTAATAGAATAATGAATTGATATTGACTGACATTTTTCAACATGTAGGTAAAGGGAAAATCATCCTAAGAATAAAAGGTACATTTACCTCTCTTTCACCCAATAAACAAATTGTCCTACTATAGAGAACCATTGGATAGATGAAATGTGAACTAGTTAAATCTGATGAGAGTGATTAGAAAGTATACTGAATTTTTTCAGCAGAGGGAATATTTTTAGACCCATGCATATTTTTAATTGGTATAAATTCATTGTGAATTGATTTCTAAAAAATCTATCTCCTCAAATATTTTTTATTTGGGTTTCTTAGTGTTCCACTTTGCAAACACTGTCTGGATTTTACCTATATTGCACCTATGGACTATGTGTGAAATCTGGAATCTAGAATTTATTTTAATGTTTTCATTTCATTCTCTTTGGAATATTTTGTATATTTCAGTGTTCTCGTAATTATTTCTGATAGGAAATGTGAATAAGATAATGATTTGTTACAGAGTGGGAATTCATATTCATGTTCTAGTAGATGAGATCATCTATGTTCATGTACTAATGAGCATTGTAAACCCTCATTGTAAGTATTATTATCTTTTCCTAGATTCTACGGTTCTTTTTTATTTCAATGGATTTCTGTAAAGGTACTTATCCTTTTATTTTAGGGATGGTATCCCATGTAGCTTGTACAATCTGATTGGTATGATGCATCCTCCTCAACTAATGAAATTTTAGTTTTTCAATGAGATTCCTTAATTTCTTTTATGTATGTGGATTTGGATCAGAAACTTATATTCTAATTTGTTTTATCTACAATTTATTTATTCAAAGTTTTGATGTAGTCACATTTTTGTGCACATTAATTTAAAAAAATTGTTTCTTTTAATCGTTAATAAATTTGTTTCATGGAAATAGAATTGAAGTTAGAAGAAGATGTATCAGTATGATAAAATAAAATTGAGAAAGTAAAACAACCTTGATAATAATAGGATTCAGGTGGCCAAAGTATCTGCGGAGGGAGGTCCACCTGGGGGTATAGAAGAAGATTTTTATTATAAATAGAACAGAGAGGAATTAAATTTTGTTCCCTATAATCTAGGTAGAATCCTATAGTATCATAACACAAAATATCTTCATCTATTTAATTTATGGGGACCTATGAGTGCTCTGCTTTTGTTTATTCATGGGTTGGCAAGTTGACTACCAAATGATATGTGTTTAGATTTGGTGTCATGCTCTTGGATATGATTTCTGGAAGGAAGATTATTGATATTTGTTTGGTCCACTGACTAGAAAAATTTGATATCATGGGTACTTTGCAAGTTATTATTTCAAACAAAATGTCAAGACTATATTTTCTCTAAATAAAAGGTTGTATTTAAATGTTTATTTCCTTTTTGTGAAGGTACTACCTTTTCTGAAAGTTAAAAGAAAGTTAAACCCAAATGCTGGAAGTTCAAATTAAATTTTTATTCCTTGTTGTGCATGTACTACCTTTATCCCTATCTTGTATGTGTGTTTATATAACTTGTATATGTAACTCCCTCAATTAAATACGAGGTATTTTCTTATCTTTTTTTATCGAATATAGATGGTATGGATGGGGCATAAACTGGAGTAGGCATAGATTGGACCAGACATGGATGAACTTGTCACGACTCGTCCTCAGGGCCCGTGCCGTGACTACCCCATGGCCAAGTTCCAAAGGCCACGGGCTGGAGACTAGCACAAAAGGCAGAAATCCCTATGTTGGGAAGGAATTTCCATTATAAATTATAAGCACACACAATCAGAATACAACTAGAAGAAAACAATAAGTAAAAATTGTATACAAAAAGAGAGTGTCGAATGTCAAGGGGGCCAGAAATACAAGCCCAATAGTAAAGTACAAGAAAAAGGAAAAGTAAAACTACAACTGAAGACAATTAAAAGAGCTATTGGGTCGTCCTGCAGGGTTCCAACCTGAAGGGTAGGTACATATGGCCTCCACAGCACTCCCTTCCTTCTGTCAACTCCGTGTACCGTCACACCGAGTGGTCCACCTCTGGGAATCGTCCATTCCTACTACTCTCTGCCTCAGTCAGTGTTGTCTTTCATCTGCAACCAACACAACGAGGTGCAGGCATAGCCCGTGTAGGGGTGAGTATAATGAAACTCAGTAGGGAACCTGAGACCCTCAAGGTCTCACAAAATCTAACAAGGATAAACCACTATGTATGGATTCAAAGGATAACCATTACTTAGGTATACTCCCATACATATACATAAGTTATCTAGTAACCCATATCAATCATGAGGAAAACACAAAAGTGATTGAATCATCTCAAAACAGGCTTTTATTCTAGGGGTAGTATCAAGTAACATCCTCAGTCACACTGTCAGAACCTCGGATGATGGTTTAATCTTCCTCTATCGAGTAATGTGGGCCTAACACGTCACATAGAGGCACTTCCCAGTATCCTGGACTACTGTAGTACTCCTCCTGTCGAGTATCATGGATCTGTTGCGCTCACACAGAGGTGCTCCCCATTGTGTGTTTGTCGTTCTCACATAGAGGTGATCCCTTTCGTAGCTTGCTGAGGTACTCCTCCTCTATTGAGTACCATGGGTCTACTACGTCACACGGAGGTGCTCCCCACTATGGTTCTATCGTTTCACACAGAGGCACTCCCCACTGGACTAGTCGAAACACTCCAAGTTGAAAGGTCAGCAGTCGTCATGTCTCAGCAATCTACTAGGTCTTCATACTCCGATCACTCATCTCTAGGAGAATCCGCTCCACAAACTACAGTTCGATTCTCCAACTGTTAAGAAGTCCAAATTAAAATAATCTCAAAGTTCCGCCTCGTCATAGGGGTCTCAACGCAATGGGCGGCACGTCAATCGGACGCCTGGTTTGTAAGATATTGGCATTTCCGTTCTAGGGTCCTGGTTGGATTTTAGGTTCAAAACCACCCCACCATACCCCAAATGTGTCCAAACCTCATGTGGGGTATGTCAAAAGAACCTTCTCACTCTAAAATTCTCATCATCGTAGATGGTTCGTCGTTCGAACATCTATAGCCCATGTTATGGGTGAAAAGGTGTATTCGGGTCAAATGGGTTTGGACTGGTGCCCAACCCGGTCCGCAGGTCCGACCCGGTCGGCAGGTCCGACCGAGCACGATAGGGATGCCTGACACGAGGGTGCGGCCCGGTCCGAGGGTGCCCTGGCCTGAGGGGGTGGCCCGTGTGGCCTGATAGCGGCCCCCGTGGCCTGTTGCCGGCCTGTGTGGCCTGCTGGCGGCCCGTGTGGCCTGCTGGCGGCCCGCGTGGCCTGCTGGCGGCCTGCGTGGCTAGATGGAGGCCCGCATGGTCGGCCCATCCAGTAGCTGGCGGCGACCTTTGGGGCATTCCCTAGTTGCATGAGTTGGGGGGGGGAGCCCTCCAGATTTTCCAACAGAACAAGCGCTAAGCGCAGGTTCAGTAAACCGCGGGACCCGGGGGGGTCCGCCTTTTCTGGCTGGCCGAGCGACCTGCCGGTTCCGCAACTTTGGTGGTCGGCCCGATGCCGGACATCCCGACTCCTCTACCGCAGTTCTTCTCCTCCGCGTGACTCGATGGTGTCGCACCCTTCCACCGCGGCCTGCCATGGTCGCGGCCGTCCTCCTCCGCGCGGTGTGATGGCGTCGTGCCCCTTTCCACCACGGCCCACCCTGGCCGCGGCGTTCCATACACAGGGCACGATAGTGGAGTGCCCTTTTGGTGACCTGGCGGCCTTGCACCGCCAGTTTTCTTCATGGCTGGCCAATCATCGGCCGTTTTTGCTCCACCGCGGTCTACTCTTCCGGCAGCATCGTTGCGCCGCAGCCGTCATCAACAAACGAAGAGAAAATGAAGGGTTAGGGTCAAGCCATGTTCGTGCAGTCTAATCCCTCCTCCTTATGGTGTTATCATTCGGCAATTAACAAACCATAAATTAAACGATGTAGATCGGGAACAAAAACAACTCAAATCCTCTACCTCGTATTGTTGTTTGTTGACGATGTTGTGGTAAGCGAACTTCATTTCGTCATTCGATGCATTCGTCGAGCATTCTCAATTCAAGCTCGTGCATCGGGAAGTGTTCGGGGTAGAAGACTGAGGAAGACATGTCACCAACATTCTTCGCGTTCTTCTTTGGTAGAAAAATTTTTCTTTATTGGGAGAATTCTTCCTTCCTAAAGCTCCACCAAAATGCCAGGCCAAAAATAATAGAAGAAGTTGCTTATTATTTGTTGGAAAAACAATATAAATTTTTGTGTTTAATTAAATGAGGCAACTCATTTAATTAATGGGGTGGAGATGATTCAAATTAAAAATTATAAGAGGTGGAGAGTTTTAATTAAATGAAGAGAGTTGGAAAGAAATTAAACAAGGGATGTTAAAAGGTTTCTTCACTTAATTGGGTGGTTCCATGGGGTTATAAGCCTGGGTGGTCCCCACCGAAAATATCCTCCAAAGGGAGGTTATGTGAGGATGGGACTCACCGCCATAACCTCTCATGAGAGGTTATGGCGTGGTGTCCCCCACCTCTATCCTCCACTTGGAGGTTTTAACCACCTCAAATAAAAATAAGCTAAAACATTATTTTAATTTTATTAATAATCCCCAAAAACTAACTTCCATTCTCCACCAACTTTTGTCGAGGTAAAAGTATTATTAAGAGAATACTGGCGCTTCAAGTTCAACAGTGCCCTCGGATTTCAATTCTGAGCACCGGTTCAAAAGTTATAAAATCACACTCTCACGTTTATTGATGGTACCCAAAAAAAACATTAGAAATTGATTCTGGGCACACCGGGCCTCGGAATCAAGCGCCGTAAATTTTTACGGACTTGTAAAAATCCCATGTATTTAATAAAAAAAATTCCACATAATTTTTGGGTCTTTACATTCTCCCCACCTCAGGGATTTACATCCCCGTAAGCTACAACTCGAACTAAGGGAACAAATGGGGGTACTGGGCATGCATTTGAGCCTCTTGTTCCCATGTGCTCTCCTGGATGTTCTTGTACTGCCAGTGAACACGCACCAGAGGTATCGACCATCCATGAAGGACTCTCTCTTATCGTTCATCAATATCTACTAGAACCTCCGTGAAAGTCGCACCGTCATCGATTTCCGGCTCTCCATGGTCGATGATATGGGAAGTTTCATGCACGTATCTCCTCCGTTGATATACGTGGAAGACGTCGTGCACTCTGTGCAACTAAAGTGGAAGATCTAAGTGGTAAGCCACCTCACCTACTCTAATGAGGACTTGTAAAGGATCAATGAATCAGTGAGATAACTCGCTGCCTTGGCCAAATCTTCATAGACCTCATCGAGGTGAGACCCATAGAAAGACGTGGTCACCATCCTCGAACTCTAGAGATCTATGTCTCCTATCAGCATACGACTTCTTCCTGCTCTTTGCAATCTTTATCTGCTTCTGGATGATCTGCAACTTCTCCGTGGTAGCCCATACCATCTCTGGTCCCACTAGTGCTAACTCCCCTAGGTCTGTCCAGTACAGTGGCGATCTGCAAGGTCGACCATACATGGCCTCAAAGGGTGTCATACCGATGGTGGAGTGACAGATGTTGTTGTATGAAAACTATACCAATGGTAAGTGATCCTCCCAGCTATGACCAAAGTCGAGGACACAAGGATGGAGCATGTCCTCGAGGGTCTAAATGGTCTGCTTGGTCTGAACATCCGTATGAGGATGGAAGGCGGTACTCAAGTGAAGTTGCATCCTGAAAGCCTCCTACAACCCCTTCCATAGCCAAGATGTGAACTATGTGTCATAGTAGGAACAATAGAAGAAGGTAATCCATGTAAACTCACAATCTTCTGCACATAGAGGCATCCCAATCTCTCTACTAAGCCCTACACTCTGATTGGTAGGATGTGGGCTGACTTGGTGGGTCGGCCAATGATCACCCATATTTAATCGTGACTCCTGGATGTACGTGGAAGACCAGTCACGAATTCTAGGGATATCTCATCCCGCTTCCACTCAATGACCTCTAAGGGATGAACCAAGCCTTCTAGTACCTGGTGCTCCGCTTTCACATGCTGACAAGTGAGGCAGTGGGAGGCAAACTATGTTATCGCCTTCTTCATACCTGGCCACCAGTGCTGTCGTCAAAGGTCCTGGTACATCTTCGCCACTCTTGGATGTAACGCTAAAGGGGAAGTGTAGAAATCCCTCAACAATTCCTCCTAAAGTGAAATTGGTACCAAGGTACATCCTCTAGAGAGGATGACGTGCTCCCCGCCTTCGGAAAATCCATCAGGTGCATGCCCTGTGGATGTCTGAGCACATCGTGTCTCACAGCTAGTATCCCCACGATGTGCCTCCCTGACTCGCTGAAAAAGTGGAGGAGTGATTGTATGAGACTATTGATAGGCTCCTCCATCCCTATCCACAATGGATCTCTATAAAGCAGCCAGCTACTCTTTCGCCTCTCCTAGCAGTTGGATACAAGATCTCCTACTGAGTGCATCTGCAACATAGTTCCCCTTCCTAGTAGTATATATTATCTGAAGTCATAGTCCTAGAGGAACTCAAGACAAGGCCACTGTCTCATGTTCAGATCCTTCTAAGGGTAGATATACCTGAGACTCTTGTGATCGGATTAAATGGTAAAACGTTCACCCATAAGTTAGTGTCGTCACATCTTTAAGGTGAAGACCACTGCTGCTAACTCCAGGTCACGGGTAGTGTAGTTCTGCTCATGATGTCTTAGCTGCCGAGAACCATATGGGACCGCTACTCGCTCCTGCATCAGGACACACCCAAGTCTAGTCCCTGATGCATCGTAGTAAACTACGTATCCTACGACCCCCACTGGAAGCCTCTAGATGGGGGGCACTAGTCAGCCTCTTCCTCAGCTCATAAAAGCTCTTCTGTCATCTCTCCGACCATAGGAAGGGTTTCCCCTTCTTCGTCAAGGATAATAGTAGTGCTGCAACTCTGGAAAAGTCAGGAATGAACCTCCGGTAGTATCCAGCCAAGCCCAGGAAACTTCGTACCTCTGTCACACTCTTGGGTGGCTCCCTAGAAAGTACCACCTCTATCTTTGTTGGATATACTACAAATACAGCCTCTGAGATGACGTGTCCCAATAAGTGAACCTCTCGAATCCAAAACATGCACTTTGAGAGCATACCATAATGTTGGTGCTCTCGGAGTGTGTCCAGTACTACCTGCAAATGGTAGGCATGCTCATCCTAAATAGTCGAGTAGATTAGTATGTCATCGATGAAGACTACGACAAAGAGATCGAGGTAAGGTTATAAAATCTTGATCATGAGACACATGAAAACTTCCGGAACATTGGTTATGCCGAAGGGCCTATCCAAGAACTCATAGTGGTCGTACCGACACCTTAAGGTCATCTTCTGCAAATCCTCGTCTCGAACTCTGAGCTGGTGATAGCCTGATCTAAAGTATGTCTTTGAGAACCACCATGCTTCCTTCAGATTATCAAAGAGGTCATCAATCCTCAGAAGTGGGTACTTGGTCTTTACGGTCACCTGGTTCAGGCGACGGTAGTCAACATAGAGCCTCAAGCTCCCATCGGCCTTCTTAGAAAATAGAATCAGGGCTGCCCAGGGTGAAACACTGTGCCAGATGAATCCCTTTCCCTGCATGTCCTCTACCTATACCTGTATCTTGTGAAGCTCAGCGGGAGCCATATGATATGATGGAGTAGATTTAGGTGTCGTCCCAGGGTACAAGTCAATGTTGAAGTCCACCTCTCTATGAGGAGGTTGTCTTGGAACATCGTCATGGGAAACATCCATGTATCGGTCCCCCACTACAGGATAAGTCAGACTCTCCACATCAATTGCTCCGAGGGTAAGGAAAGACAACTGGTGAGTGATTGGCTGCACCCTCCTCCGAGTAAGTCTGTCCTCTTATGAAAAGGTTCCCTTATCATCAGTGAAGGTGAACCTGGTCTCATCCATGTAGGAACACCACACTTTTCACCTAATATAGTTGATCTGAGCATGGACTGTAGATAACCAGTCCATACCCAAGATGACATCGTAAGGCCTCGACGTCGCTACGAGGAGATCCCAGCTGAAGCTCTCACCTCCTAGAGTAAGCTCACACTGCTGGAACTAGTGCATAATCGTATAGTCTGCTCTCGTAGGAGTCTGTAGCCGTAAGGATAGAGCCAATGGCTCCGTCGGAATCTCCGAGCTCCAAAAACGGGGCAGTGGGAATGAAAGAGTTACTCACACCTGTGTCTATAAGAACTGTAGATAAGGTAGAATAGATACAGATCATACCTTGAATCATCTCTAGAGCTCCGTGGTTGTATGTCTCAGCTGCCTGAAGCTGAGCCCTCCCCTGTCTGCCAGCTCCATGCGGTCAGGGTGGTCATCATGGTGGGGTGGCGGTAGCACCTCGTAATGTCTTCCACCACCAGAACCGTGACCAGATCCTCTACCACGTCCGTCTACGCCATGCAGACCACCTCGATCGAACCTATGCCTCTTCCTAGGAGGTCCCTCAACTGTCTGTTGATCATCGAACGGTGGGTCGGAAAGTCACGAGCCATGTGAACCAGCCTACCACATGAGTAACACTAGCTGCTCCTTGTAGGTAAGTCACTGCCTCGGTTGCCCCGTACCAGAGATCCTGAGTCCTGAGGTTGTCCACCCATGGGTCTGGTCCTCTTCATCCTCTGATTCATTTGTCTACTTCCATCCTCAGAAGACACAGCTTCATGTCGACTAGTAGTGGGTATCACTACTGGTGACTGCTCAACCAGGAAACTCTCTATTAGGAGGGCTCTCTCTAACACCCCCGACTTTGTCGTGATGATGAGGGAGATCATCGATGTCCTGATCTTTCTCCTGATCCCCTGCTCAAAGGTCTCGGCCATGAATAATGGGTCTCTCACCATATCTGTGGAGTAGTGCGGGAGGTCGGTGAACCTCGCTGAGTAATGCACTACTGTCATGCTGCCCTGCTGCAGATGAATTAGCTCCTGTATCCACACCGCACGAAGAGTTGGTGGTACAAACTCTGGACGAAACATGCTCTCTATGTCTGACCATAAAATCACTGCCTCTTATTGCCCCTGGATCATCAGGATCCACCATATGTCTGCTGCTTCCTGAAGGAGGATAGCAATAAGGATCACTGTGATGTCTGCTGGTGTCCTTACTAGCCTGAAGACTCTCACCACAACCTCCAGCCAATCGGAAGCCGCCTATGGGACCGTCTCTCCCTGAAACCTGGGTGGCCTCTGGAGATGGAACTTATGCAATGTGCTCAAGCAGCGTGCATAGTCTTCTGCTGGGGCTAGTGGAATCGGTGGCCCAAAGGAAAGTGGAACCGTTGGTGCCTCTGCTAGTAATGGGCCCTGCTCCAAGGCCTCCTTGCTCGATGGGTTGTCAGAGCGTATGAATCTCAGGGATCTGCAGGGAGGCATTCTGAAAGAACCAGTTGCGACACAGTCAAAAGAATATACCTGGTGATCTGACCTGGTTGAGTTGACTTAAAGAAAAATTTTAAAGATACGCACGCAATCAATGTTTTGTGCAAAAAATCGAAAAATCAGTAGTCAGGGTCCTGGTGTATGGATACTTCGGCCACCTGTAACAACACTGGACTCCCTAAACTGAAAACCACACTTAGTACCCTTAACACTATTTCTTCACAGAAAACAATGATCAAAGTCTTAAGTTATACGGTAGAACTGACTCCACTAATACTAATTTTTCACGACCAGTCCTCAGGGCCCTTGCCATGACTACCCCATGCTCACCTTCCGTAGGCTAGGGGCTGGCGACTAGCACAAAAGGCATAAATCCCTATGCTGGGAAGGCATTTCCTTTATAAATTGTAAGCACACACAATTAGAGTATAACTAGAAGAAAACACTAAGTAAAAATTGTATACAAAAAGAGATTGTTGAATGTAAAGGGGGCCAGAAATAAAATCCCAATAGTAAAGTACAAGAAAATGGAAAAAAAAGTACAACTAAAGATAAGTAATATAGCTACTAGGTCGTCCTCCGGGGTTCCTATCTGAAGGGTACGTACATATGGCCTCCTAGTACTCTCGTCCATATGTCAGCTCCGTGTACCGTCACACAGAGTGGTCCACCTCTAGGTACCGTCCAGTCCTGCTACTCTCGGCCTCAGTCACTGATGGCCATCATCTGCAACCAACACAACGAGGTGAGGGCATACCCAGTGCAGGGGTGAGTATAACGATACTCAGTAGGGACCCTGAGATGCTCAAGGTCTCACAAAATCTGACAAGGATAAACCACTATGTATTGATTCAATAGATAACCATTACTTAGGTATATGACCATACATATACCTAAGTTATCTAGTAAATCATTTAAATCATGAGGAAAACACAAAAGTCATTGACTTATCTCAAACGAAGATTTTATTCTAGGGGGTAGTATCATGTAACATCCCCAGTCACACTATCGGAACCTCGGCTGATGGCGTACTCTTCCTCTATCGAGTACTGTGGGTCTGTCATGTCACACAGAGGTGCTTCCCACTATCCTTGATTGATGTGGTACTCCTCCAATTGAGTACCGTGGATCTACTGTGCTCACATAGAGGCACTCCCCACTGTGGGTCTCTCGTGCTCACACAGATGAGATCCCCCTCATAGCATGTTGAGGTCTTCCTCCTCTATCGAGTACCATGGGTATGTTGCGCCACATAGAGGCACTCCCCACTATGGGTCTATCTCGTCTTACAGAGGCGCTCCCCACTAGACTAGTCAATACACTCCGAGTCGAAATGTCCGTAGTCATCAAGTCTCTTCCATCTACTAGGTCTCCATACTCTACTTGCTCCTCTCTAAGAGGATCCGCACCACGAACTACAAGATGATTCTCAAACTATCACGAAGTCCCAAGAAAAATTATCTCAAAGTTGTACCTAGTCATAGGGGTCTCTACGCAACAGGTGACATGTCAATCGGACGCCAGGTTTGTGAGATACTGTCATTTCTGTTCCAGGGGCCTGGTTGGATTTTAGGTTCAAACCAACCCGAACATACCCAAAATGTTCCCAAACCTCAAGTGGGGTATTCCAAAAGAACCGTCTTGCTCTAATATTTCTTTCTCTGTAGACGGTTCTTCATTCTGACATCCCTAGCCCAAGTTATGGGGGAAAAGGTGTATTTAGGTCAAATGGGTTCAGAATGGTGTATAACCCGGTCCACGGATCTGACCAGGCCTGAGAGGGCATCCCGGCCCGAGGGGGCGGCCCGACCAGAGTGTGGCCTGGCCTGAGGGGGCGGCCCGTCCTGAGGGTGGCCCGGCCCGAGAGAGGTCTGACCCGAGGTCGGCCCGACCCGTGGGGGCAGCCCGTGTGGCCTGATGGCAGCCCACGTGGCCTAATGACGGCCCGCATGGCCTGCTGGTGGCCCGCGTGGCCATCTGGTGGCACACATGGCCTAGCCAGCCAGCGACTGGCGGCGCCCTGCGGGGCCTGCCCTAGCCACGTGTGGGGGGGGGGGGGGGTGTCGTGCACCCCCTGATTTTCTAACAGAACTGGCCCTAGGCGCTCGTTCACTAACCTGTGGGAACTGAGGGGTCCCTCCTGTCTGGTTGGCCGAGTGGCATCCAGTTCTGCACCACCGATGGATATCCTGACGGCAGACATTCCGGCTCCTCCATCGTGGCGCAACGGCGTTGTGGTTCTGCTCCTCCACGCAGTGCAATGGCGCGGTGCCCTTCCGTCGCGGCCCCCCATGGTCGCGGCCCTCCTCCTCCACACAACACGACGGTGTTGCACCCCCTTCTGCTATGGCACGCCCTGGCCATGGCTTTCCTTCAACATGGAACTGCGGTGTTGTGCCCTTTTGGCGACCCGACGGCCTTGCACTGCCGGTTTTCTTCTTGGCCGTCTAATCATCGGCTGTCGTTGCTCCACTGCGGTCCACTCTTCTGGCGGCGCCATTGCACCACCACCATCATCAAAAAACGAGGAGAAAATGAAGGGGGAGGGTTGGGCCATGTTCGTGCGGTTCGAGCCCTCCTCGTTTTGGTGTTATGAATCAGCAATTCACAAACCACAAATTGAACGACGTAGAACGGGAACAAAAACCACTCAAATCCCCTACCTTGTATTGTTGTTCGTTGACGATGTTGCAAAAAGAGAACGCTGTTTCGTCATTCGCCATGTTCGTCACGTACTCCCAAATCAAACAAGTGCATCGGGAAGTGTTCGGGGTATAAGACCGATGAAGAAGGGTCGCTAGCGTTCTACGCGTTCTTCGTTGGCGGAAGAAGTGTTCTTCATTGGGAGAATTATTCCTTCCTAAAGATCCACCAAAATGCCAAGACAAAATAAATAGAATAAGTTGCCTATTATTTGTTGGAAAAACAATAAAAATTGTTGTGTTTAGTTAAATGAGACAACTCATTTAATTAATGAGGTGGAGTCGATTCAAATTCAAAATTATGGGAAGTGGAGGGTATTAATTAAATGAAGAGATTTGACAATAAATTAAACAAGGGAAGTTAAAATGATTCTCCACTTAATTGGGGAGTTCCAAGGGGTTATAATCCCAGGTGGTCCCCACAAAAAATGTCTTCTCAAGGGAGGTTATGTGCAGGTTTTCCCCACAACCATAACCTTTCATGGGAGGTTATGGTGTGGTCGCCCCCACCTCTAACCTCCACCTAGAGGTTTTAACCACCTCAAATAAAAATAAGCTACACTTTATTTTTATTTTTTTAGTAACCCCCAAAAACTAACATACATTCTCAACCAGTGACCATCGAGGTGAAAGTATTACTAAGTGAATACCAGTGTTGTGAGTTCAACGGTGCCCTCTAAATTCAATTCCAATCATCAGTTCAAAAGATATAAAATCCTGCTCACACGTTTACTGAACGTACCCGAACAAAATTTCAGAAATTGATTCCGGGCACACCGGGCCTCGGAATCAAGCACCGTAAATTTTCACAGACTCATAAAAATCACATTTATTTAAGAAGAAATGTTTCCATGGAATTTCTAGGTCATTACAGAACTAGAGCTGGCATGGATTGGAGTTGACATAGACGGGGATACAACTGGATCAGCTGGCATAAACAAGAGCTATCATGTATGGGGCTGGAGTTGGAATGGATGGGATGGTAATGAAGCTGACATGGATTGACTAGAGCTACTAGTGTTGGTGTCAATAATGATGATGGTTTGGAGCTACTACGATGGTTGATCCTATATGGGGGGTCCAGTGAGGGGAAAGGTTGTCCAGAATTGTGGAACCGAATTGTGGAACAATACTTGTGGGGATCCAAGAGGTTATATTTGTAATGAATTTTATTATTAAAATAATTAATTCTTGTCTAATTTTAAACATGTGTCAAAGTCATCTTCAGTTTAATATTTATAACATATGTATTATCGATGATAAATTAAGAAATATAATATGAAATTTTACTAGCAGTAAAATGTTATATTTTTTTAAATTTTATTTATAAAAAAATCATATATTGTTAATATTTTTAAAAAAAAATAAAATTTTCACCATAACTTGTTTCTAAACGCTTTAACCAACATATATATTATCTATTGGTATTATTATAATAGCAACAGAACTATTTTATCTGTCATAAAAACATTTAGCGACTGATTGTTTATCAACAGTTTAGTGATATGGATATATATGTTGGTAATACATTTTACGAACAAAAAATTAACTTTTACCAACATATATATTTCTAATGGAAAATGTGAAATATTTTTTAGTGAAGGTAGTTAAAAAAGGAAGGATCGCTAAGGATGAAGTGGTTCGTGTAAAAGGAATTATGTCGAAGGTGTTTGTAGGTTTTCTTAACCCGTAATAGAAGTTTGGTAGGTGGGGGAGGAGACCAGGTGTGAAGAAGCAAAGGAAGTCTACAAACAAATAATATTTCATGGATAAGAGGGATTTTGAAGAGAAGGTTTGCATAACTGGTATGTGGTAGAGATATGTGATTGCCAAAGTGGAGACAGTTTACAAAAGAAGTGTGGTTTGCGACAGTAGCAGTGGTTCACAAAGAAGGTGTCTCGCATACCAAACCCGGTACTTAGTATGTGGGATGATCAGGTGGTTCTCAATTTGCATAAGGAAGATTTAAAAAGCATAAATTCAGTTTTTGAAACTATTTTACAATACCTAAAATTACTTGGGAAGGTGGAATTCATCTACCAGAGAAAACAGAACTTCAAGATAGCATTTATCTATAGTTGAGGATGTAGGAATTCATACAAATGAAGGGACCAACATGTCAATAAACTATGTTTGACCTACAGGTTGATAAACTATGAGTGGATTCCTTTCCAAGAGTAGTGAGTGAGGGAAGAGGACCACAATGACTCTTTCCACTGGCAGTGAGCTAGAGAAAGAGGTATAGGGAGTGACCCTTGGGAATGTAGTGAGCATACACTAGACCTCGTGAAGGCAGTGTTCCCGGGCATAGAAGATCTATCCTGAACATTGTACTCATTATTGGTCATGAGCCTTAGTGAATTTGGTACATCGGCACATTTTCATATTATTCTCCTCGGACATAGCCCAATGAGTGTGAACCATGTTAAAAATGTTGGGTCTAGTGCATGATTTCATATATGTTCATATATTGCTATTGGAAGAAGAGAGAATTGATTTTTTTTCTAACACCAAAACACGATCCAAAAGGGAAAAGGTTTTAATCTACCATACCCTGATTCACCCCCTCTTAGGGTATTCGACCTAGTGGACCGTACACATTAATTATGTAGTTTATAGTTTAAAAATTATACTTTCTACTCATAGACACACACCCATATATATATATATATATATATATATATATGTATTCATACAAATAAATATTTTTGTGATTGTGTGTGTGTTTTGTTTATTTTTATTTATATATATACTTTTTTGTTTTGAAATATATATTTATAAACGTGCACCTATATATATAATTATATACTTAAAAAACTAGTTAATTAATTGATATAAATATATAATATAAAAATTATATTCATATATAGTGTGATTATATATATTGTAATGTATTTTAAACATTGGTATTATACATATAATATAATATAATTTATGAAATTATGGATTATAATTCTTATGTCAATTTTTTATGTTTATCATTTATTTAATTTACATATGTGCTAAATGGATCATTATATGAATACCTTATCTAAATATTCGTTCTGTTAAATATGAATTTTATTGAACAAAATATGATAAATATGAATAAAAATGGTTAAATGGAAATCTTATGAAAAAATACTATATTGATACGGTTATAGAGTATATAATGTTTTTTATAAGGAATGGATAGGGCCCGTCTACATTTATTTTTCATGATTACATTATTTTATTTAAAATTAATTTATCCAGATGAATTGGAAGAACACTTGATGTAATATGAAAGAGATCGAAGTTATAAATTTTGGACAACACATGACGAATAATTTAATATAGATAGTGATTTGAATAAGAATAAAATTTTTAGATCCTAATATATTATTAAAATTTTCAATTATTAAAATGATCATATTGATGGAATGGAATTCATGGTTTTTATTATTCTACTCAATTTTTTTATGGTATTTGAGAAGTTAAAGGGCTCTGAAATAATGTCACTATATCCTGTAAGTAATAAATATACTACATTACTATTTGTAACTACAAAATATAATTTTAATGTTTCAAACACATGGATCATTATCAAATTTACATAAACACTTGATCTCTTGAATGATAAGTTTCCAGAAGATAATAAGCTTACATGTCAAACAATAATTCTAAATGAATTTTAGGTTTAGTGGCTATAACCTTTGAAAGTATAGTTTTATTCCCATGTGATGTTATATTGTTTTACAAGGACCGTGACATAAATAAAAAATTCCCCAAATTATGGTTAATATTGATACAAGAATAATTAATTATCACCCTATAAATGGTACAGTACTTTTTAACCATTCTAATGTTTAAATAGAAATATGTAAGTAAGGATATTGAAAATAAGTGGAGGTGGCTTGTAGATACAAGAATTAAATATGGAAAACTTCATCACCCATCATACTCTCCTTAATGGAATAGAATTGATCATGCATATTTTGATTTTGGAAACGTGATGAAAAAATTATCTCTTACAATATTTATAGATGGAAGGAATCATTTTGGTATATAGTTATAAATCATAGTGCATAGTCATTAGTGTTAGTAAATTAAAACATTCCTCCACTGTTATACACAAAGTACAAGTATATTATGTTTTCCATACTAATTCGATAACTGAAAAAAAAATTGATAATTCTCTTGGTCTTTATTTAGACCAATTTAGTTTAGATATGAAATATTTATATGGGATATGATTTCTATGTTGTATGATACTAGTAGAAATTAATATTTCATGTGGAATTCTATGTTATTCTGGATGATAAATAAAATTCATTATTATTGAAATTTAGAATGATGATACATTAAATGAATGTTACGATGTCCTATTTGTGAAAAAGGTATACATTTAGTTGGTTGGAAACATTCTATGACGATAGAGTTTATCAGAAATCACAAATTTTATCCCTGCTGAATTAAATAAATATCTCAGACAATATCATTAAGTTGGAATTCAGATGAAGGTGAATCACAATCATTATTAAATAGTGATAAATAGTTTAATAATATAAATGATATTATCATAGTTTTATGTATCACATTTTCAAATAACCTTATTAAAACGTGTTGTAAAATGAGATTAGTATTTTTTTCATATTACAATATTAGAATTTTTTGAATATTAATCATTTTCTTAATAAAATCCATTTTGAAAATATGTATTTGATATTTTAATGATAATTATAAAAAATTCACTTGGAAATAAATAATATGGAATCAAGGATATCTTGGATATTAGTGATATGGGGATAAGGGAAGAGTTTCCACTATTGAAGGATTGAAAACTGAATTTTATTCACATGAAAACTTACACACTTTACATGGAAGAGACACTAAAATTTAACAAATATATAAATTTTGTAAAAGTTTTATAGGGGTATTTATCAAATATTATATATATTTTTTCAATGAAAACATTCATGTTAAATTAACATAAAATCAAATGATTATCATATTTTGATGACATATTTAATGATTCAGGATTTACAATATACAATTACAAAAAAAATTTATTGACCTTATTTGAGATTAACTTATTTTAAAATGTTATAAAAAAATAAATTTTAAGACTCATTGAAGTTTCCAACTTTATAAAATAAAATTATTATTCTATTATGTGATTTTAATATTTTATTCTCATCATAATTTTTTTGATATAACGGTTCTCTAGGTTGGTGAGATTCAACTTTTATTCCATGTATATTATAGATGGATACCCCCTAGTTAACATTATTTGAAAATTTTGAATGGGCATCTTAGAGAAAAAAATCATCAAGAATTTTGTATTGTATATTCATGTTTTTTAATTAAGTAGTTTAATTTTGTATTGAATACCTTTATAATGTGAATAATATGGGTCTCCCAATTTCCAATCTTAGGAGATGCCTTATGGCACAAGGAATTTTGGGTAATGGTGTTTCTATAATTACCATTATAGTGTGGGAGTAGACTTTCCATTATGTTTTATATAATGTTATAGAGGTTATTCTAGTTTTTTTAATCCAAAAAAGAAATTATTAAAAATATGAGTCCACCAATATCATGAATCCAATTATTAAATACAAAAAAATAGTATTTTATAATAAGGTTTTATGAAAATATATTTAACTAATTATCTATTCATTCAAATTAAATATATGATTGGATTTTATGTATTATTATAGGAGAAAATATACAAATATTATCTTATAATTTTTATTCAATTAATAGTTATAATGTCAATATAATAAAACATGATGAATGCAGTATGATGAAAAGTATTGTAGTTACTCTTATGGTATAATTGATGCATGTATGTGGTTCTAAGGATAGAAATATAATTTACACCAACATTTTATATGTTTTAATCAATAAAAAAATTTATTAGAGTTAAATTATAAAACATTACATGTCATGATTTTTATTGAAAATGGTTCGATCATAAGAGTGCACTTAAAATCGATGAATTAGGATTCATCAATGTTAACTTAGTAAATAAACATACAAAAATTATACATTCAGAATATAAACATATGAATTATTTCTTTTTTATAATCTATATCCTAAAAATACTCATTATACATTTTTTCTATTAGTTAATAAAAAAAATTGCAGGCACAAATGGAAATTCTAATGATGGAATTTCAAAATGATCATGACATCATAATCATTATGGGGGAGTATTTATATAGATGGTTCCTTATATATAAGTGGGATCACAAAGAGGATATTTGGATACATAATAGAAAATCCAAATCCATTCACTCATTAATAAAAAAATAGTTCAATAAAAATTTTCAATGTCATTAAATTTAATTTTTATATAAAGTTTATTTTTTATTATATTCAGTGTTTAGCACTATATTTTAAAATTTTAAATTTTTTACTAGTTTTTGAAATAATATATTCTTCACTCAAAACTTCTACTAATTTTTAGTTACGAAATTATAATAATTTTAAAATTGAACAAATATTAAAGGGTGGGTAATGTTCTATATGAAATAAATAACCTGAATGTGAGAAATAACTATAAGGTCATCAAAATGTTACAGTCAAGAAATATCATTGAGGTGTGAATTATTGTAAAAGTGATATGAAAGAAATAGTATAGTAGAAACATCACATTAATGTGTTAGTAAAATTTATTAATGTAATAATTAAGTGTCAAAACAATTATGTTGTATAGAATCTATGTGGTCCAATTATTAACCTAAAATAGTCAATTTTAATTAGTTACATTAGGGTGAGTAATCAAAAACTTGTTTTGATTCATACTGATATGTGAAAAAAATGTTCACTGATATTAGTGGGAACAAATTTAGAATATATCAGGGTATCATTATAACATACATTCAAAATTGAATAGAAAAATATAATAATTAAATGTGGATTAACTAATCATTTTCCCTTATAAAGTATATTTATATTAGATGTTTATACAACAGAACTCATTCTTATTGTCACTAAAAAGTGACATAGATAAATTCAGACATTTTTAACAAAATATTATTTCCATAATACCAAGGGAAATAATAAACCCAACCCAACAACTTTATATGCAAATATCATTAACCATGAAATATTGAATTCATTCATTTCCCATCAAGATTATGATATATTTAATGTACATTGTCATTGGTTTTTTATTTGATATTACATATATACAAAACTGCTTTATAACATTTTAATATATATATCATTAATGTATTATATAAAATAAACAACATGTATCTAAACTATAGTTCCCTTATCATTAAACAAGAATAGGGTATGCTTAAATTGAAAAAGATGGAATATATTTTAAAAATATAATAAAAAATTATGATATATGAAACGAAAAAAAGTACCTTTTTGAATTTATATCTTTATTATTTAATCAAAATATATATCTTCATTTATCCCACATCGTGTGTTATGGAATAAGTCTTGAGATAAAATGAGGTAAATTGATAATGGAAAACACATAAAATGTTTAATAATCTTCTTTAGGTATGATAAAATAGTATCTTACAGTCCTTTAATATCTTATTACATAACAAAGACTATTGAGTATCATATATTAAATACATTTAGAAATATTAATATTCATAAAAAATAATATTAACAAGTAAATTATTTAGATTTAATGAATTTGTAACCATATTAATGTGTTAGAGGTTATGGATTTGGAACCTCATAATCAGTATACCTTGATAATGCATAGTTACAGGTGGTTACAAATAAGGATAAGATAGACATGTAAGAATATATAGTTTCTTTAAAACAAATAATTAGTAATAAATAAAAAATATTAAAACATCTCATTTGATGGGATCAATAATAAGAATAAAAAAACAACCACACAACAAAGAGCCGCATACCCGTGTTTTGAGGATAGCAATTCAAATCAAAGGATAGACTATTCTAAAGTAATCAAATTTTTCCTTAAATTTCATAAAAAATGTTTAATGAATAACTATTGATACCTTTCATGCATTAAAAATTTTACATGGTAAAATTTATTGAGTTTTATATATATTAATACCCAATCATCATAATATTTTTAGAGGTAATGTAAAATATTCAAGTTGATATCTTAAGTAATAAATAACTTTCAGATGATAATGTGAAAGTATGGTTTAATATAGCTCATAATTTTTGAAAAACGTTCAATTGTCACCTTGAAGAACTTTATATTCACATGATCAGACATGATTCTAAAACATTGGTACCATGAAAATTTAATATTATAATGAAACAGACTGATTAATATGTACTTCATTTAAATTTTATTTTGTATAAAAATAGTTTTACAATGAATAAAAAGTTTTAAACTAACATCTAAAAATATTGAAGGGGAAAAATTTGACAAATTAAAGACAATCTAAATGATCAGTCATTTGATCTGAAATGTTTTTAAGGGTACCTAAGACCCACCACTCGATCTACAAAATTTAATAACATAAAAAATTTGTACAAGTAAAATATTAAATAAAAGGAGATACTATTGATATTGAATTTAAAAAATAAATATATTGAAATGTAATTACTGTTATTATTGTCTTTTATAATGTAAAAATATATCAAGAATTAATGGTTGGGAGCCTTATTTTTTCATTTATATATTAGGTACATTTTCACAATTTATATTTCCAATAGTTGATAAACTATTTTTATTACAATTTCACATTATTTATATTTTTTATAAACAAATATAATGTAACCATGTAAAATTAATACCCTATAAACAATAGTATTTATTATTTATTCCTTATATCACTTATATATATAACGAATCTATAAAAAGAAAATAATTTTTTAGGGAAACACAAGAAGTATAAATATTTTTTTGAATGGAAATAGCAAACAAAAAATCATTTCAACAACTACCATACATGGGTATAATTTTAAATCTAATAATATAAAATTTATTTTATTTTTTTATTATATATTATTTTTCAATTTATTAGGGTCTCATTATATAGTAAATGAGATTAGTTTGGATATTCCAAAGATTGTTTTGATCCTATGCATGGATATAAAATAAATTTTCAATTCATGATGTCCTTTATGAATATTTAATTCACCATATTCCTAATTTCATAGTAATATTTTCTATTTATATGTTTTATATTATGATTCATTGATATTTTCTATGATAGTAGAATATATATTTATCATAATAAATATGGTATGGTGATATTTAACATTAACCTGAAACTATAATATTTTTAATTATAGCTGAGTATTAAGGTATATAAAATATTATTTCACTACAAAAACATATATAGAAAGAAACTAAATCCTTTTTTATTTTATTATTATCATTTTATAAACCAAATGATTACAAAAATTATTACAATTTCGTTTTAAAATTTTGAATTGAAATTATATTCCATTGAAAATATAGAAACCCCAAAAAGATATTTCTTTGAGTAAATACAATATCGAAGAAAAATTTTACAAACATCCTGAAGTATTGGCTTCCTATCATGTGTGTAATATTTTTTATTTTAGAAAAATCTTTAAGAGGATAATTATGAAAAAAAATTATTTTTCTTATCTTTTAATATCATGATGGGTGATATTTATCACACATATATGCAATAATAACATTGATATGTGATCTGTAATTTTTAATGCGGTATAAAATTAAAAACAAAGAGTTATTATAAAATAATTTTATGTAATGTGATAATACAAGATTTTCAATAACCATATGGTAGTTCTAATCAACACTACACGGAGACAAAGAAACTTGAGTTCATTTTTTCGTAGAAAAGTTATTTTTATCTATATTGGTCAAGAGTAATTTACCACCTTTCACATATTTGATTGATGACTATAACGATGAAAACTAAAGTGTTCATACTAAAATAAATTTATGTGGATGATTGTGCTGGTTAATGGGGAAAAAATACAAAATAATTTATTAAAATTTTGATAAAAACATGATTAGTTAGAATAATACATTTTAAATTTATATAATATTCATGTAAATAAAATTTTAGTTCGTTCTTATTGATGTATAGTTGATATTTCAATTTCAAAATTGTTTTTTATTCATGATTTATATATTAAAATTATCCTGTAATTTAAAAAGTTTATGTTATTTATTTTATTTGTTAGAACACATAGTAAATCTTGAATAATATTTTTATATTTAGTATTGTTTATTTTATTTCCATGTGTCGAATGTGATAGTTTTCTATTCCAAACAGACATCAAAAACATAAAACATAGAAAATATGTTTTATTTTTTTCATTCTGTGGAATATTATTCATGATCCATTTCTAAAAGTTTAGAAGTTAACTAAAAAGAATTTTGAAATTTGGTTTCACTGTTATGATTTAATGTGCATGTTTTCAACTAAAAATTGACATTTTTTTCAAAACACATGTTACATACTCAAGAAAGAAGTAAATATTATTAGATTATATTGTTGAATTTAAAAAATGAACATGTCCTCATTTGTAACAATTTGGAATTTACTTAATGTCATTTTGACATATGGTGTGGTAAATATGATACAAATTTCACATTAAAATTTTAAAAATGATTTATATTTTAGTTCAAAATATAAATCAGAAGCTCCAAACTGGGACAAAATAGAGGATTGTTATGAAAATTTATAAAAAATGATCAGTGATTCATTTTTCACATGTAAGAAATAACAATATTTTATTTCGACACATAGTGTGTCCAGTATGACGAAAATTTCATATTTTCAATTAACACATGTCATTTTTCATATTTTTATTTCATAATTAAAAAATCATCAAGCATGCTTATATTTTCATTATATTTTGTATACATTGTTGATGAATCATTTATGACAACTTTGAATTAACCTCACATCAATCAAATACATGATGATGGTGGTGTGAGTAAAAATGTGTGTTCGTAATTAAAAAGTGGCATTATAGCTGAAAACGTTTTCTACATACAAATAACAAATAAAACATACACATAATTTCATGATAATTTATAAAAATGATCAATAAATAATTTTTGACATTTAAAATTTATTTATATATACATCTGGCATGTGGTGTGTCAAGTATCACTGAAGCATCTTGTTTTCAATTTAAAAGTGTCATTTTAATTCAAATTTTGTGTTATATATTGAAAACTGGTAATATTGTCTCTAATTATCCATATACATTTATAAAATGATCATTAATTCATTTTTAACATAAAATAATTGATTCCATATAATTATTAAATGAGGTGTGGTTGATGTGACTAAAAATATGGGTTCTCAATATTTTAAATGATATATAATTTATTCAAAAAAATGTGTTACATACAAAAAACTGAGAGAACATTATTTGTTGTTGATATAATTTTGTAAACTGATCTATGATTCATTTTTACCCATAATAATTAAATACATTTAAATCATGTACTTAGTGTATCCCATATGACTGAATGTACACATTCTAAAATTAAAAATAGACATTTTTGTTAAAAAGAAGCACCAAATTCTCAAAACCAGGACAGTACACTCTGATTAACCTAACACAAAAGGAAAATGATATGTAGTTTATTTTTTTATGAAAAAATTAACCATATGTTCTTCTAAATTAAATTATGTCCAGTATGGTAGAATGTTTACATTCTCAATTTAAAAGTAATAATTTCTATAAAGACATGCATCACATACTTAAAACCAAAAATCATGGTTTTATTTTCATGATACTTTTAGAAAATAAATTATGATTAATTTTCTTTTGTAAAAATTATCATTATAAAATTCAAAAATGAAATGTGTCAAATATGACTAAAAGTGTGTGCTTTAAATTTAAAATTGAAATTTTAGATCAAAACAAGCATCTTATAATCATGAAATTGAAATTTTCCTCACATTTTCGGGATAGTATAGTAAAATAATATATAATTTTTGGTGAAACTATAAGCATTAACCACTCATCATTCTGAGATGAAGTGTGGTCAGTATGACTAAAATTGATTGATCTAAATTTAAAAATGATATATATTTTAGTTATATATATATATATATTGCTCAAAAATGAGAAATAGATCATGTATTTATATGACTGTTTATGAATATCAAATATGACTCATTTAAGAACATTATAAATATATGGTATCCCATTTAGACATGTGTTGCAGTTGGTGTACCTGAAAGTGCATGTTTGAAATTTAAAAATTATATTTTAATTCCAAAGGTGAATCACATATACTAAACGTAGTTAATATTCTTAAATTTCCATAATAATTTTGAACAATGCTCGTTTCATAACTTCTAACACATATGAAATAAATGAACATAAATCTAACACATGGCATGCCCAATATGATTGGAAGTGTGTGATTTCTATTTAAAAGTGACACTTTTATGCAAAAACAAGCATCAAATACTCAAAACCAAGAATATGTGGTATTATTTTCATTATATTATTAGAAAATTACAGACTATTAATTTTTTTTATAAGAATTAATCTGACAGGATATTTATACATTTTTTGTTTTCTATTACTAAATGTTTTTTATCTCAATTTAAAATTAATACACTAGTTTAAAATTCATGTCATATACTCACAATCAAGAAAATTTTAGTTTATTGTTTTGAATCTTTAGTAAAATGAAAAATGATTAATTTTTGATATGTGGTAATTAAATGAATGTCATTCCAACATTTTTTTTGTTTCAGAATGACTGAGTGTTTTTTGAATTTTAATGTGATTTTTAGTTCAATATATGCATCACATAAGCAAGACCAACCAAATTCAGTCAAATCTAGGGAATATGTACAATGATTCACTTACAACTAATAAAATTTAAGTAAATACTATTATCAAATGTGATGTGACTTATATTTTTGATATCGCATGTTCAAAATTTAAAAAATGGAATATATTTTAGTTCAAAACATGTGTCACATACTCAATAAGAGATAAAACATGTTGATGTTTTTAAGAAACATTAAAAACATGATTAATAATTCATTTTTAACCAGTACGATTTAATCGAATGACAATTAAATATGTTGTGTGTCTAAAATTTTCGAATATACATGTTTTCAATTTCAGAGGGATATTTTATTTCATAGTGTGTGTCACATACTAAAAAATATGAATTAATGCTTATATTTAACATTATAAAATGTATTTATGAACTAAAAGAATTAAGCATGCATCATTCTAACTTGTGGTGTGGTTGATATGATTGAAAGTTTGTGTTCTTGATTTAAAATATTCATATATTATCAAACAAAATAGGTGTCACATGATCAAAACAAAGAATATGATCTGAGGTTTTCATGGTACTTGATGAAAGTATTCGATGACTCATTTCTGTCATATAAGTTTTACTTTTAAGTCATTCCTACATGTAGTGTGTATAGTATTCCTAAAATCATATGATTTCATTTTAAATGTGAGATTTTTTTTAGATATTCCACACAAAATCACATCTAAGAAAATATTCTCATATTTTCATGATAATTTTGGAAAATGATCAACGGTTCATTTATGATATATAAATATCAATTGTGCGTCAATTTGATATGGTTTTTGATTCTTATGACTTAATTTTTCTGTTTTTAATTTAAATGTTACCTTTCAGTTCAAAACATTTTTCTCATACGTAAAACAAAGAAAACATGCTTTTATTGTATTGGAACTTTTAGAAAATGATTGTTAATTAATTTATTACAAATGAGAATTAATCATATGTAAACACCAACGTTGTGTAGGTATAATCACTTACAATGCCTATTTTATTTATACTTTTTTTAATATTTTTAGGGTTTATTACTAAAATAATAATTTTTTATTTCATTATGAAGTATTACTAAAATATTCTTTTTTTAGTTACATGTTTCTTTTCTATTATATTTGGTTGATCTATAGAGAACATATCTGATGAGTTAGATTCATTTAGTATTCATTGTAATTATTTTTTGATAAAATTTAATTATACATCAATTTATAGGTATTAAATTAAAATTATTTAATATAAATTTATTTTTATTTATATAAAGCTTGAAAATGTATCATGTATTATATAGAAATAATAAATTTCAATGATTAAAAAATTGATTATTTTTTTTGGTTGTTGTGGTGTTCTATTTGTGTGGTAGCACACTACAACACTTGACATTGGATTTTATAAGTACTAAAATCAACATTGATTAATTTCATATTTGTCAATGAAATATTAAAATATATATAGTTATATTTTATCATAGATAAAACATGTTTTGATAAAAGCTTACTTTTATAGTTCCAAAAATGATTGGATAAATATTTTTTAGATCTATTAGAACTATAATTATCAAATTATTAAAATCACTAATTAAGGGGTTTTCTTCTAAATAATGAAGGTTGGTCCTATAAAAGTGTTTATGAATACTATGTATTTTTGGTCATATTAATTCATTATTTTAAAATTATTCATCAACTATGTGATTGGATGTTATTCCATTATTTATTTTATTCTATTAATAAAATTTGAAAAAAAAATTGAATATATAAAAGCATTGTATAGATATTTTTTTCATTTTGAAAACCCATGTGAATGTAATGAAATTTTTTTTGTTACTAACACCTGAATTATATTTTTATTTACCTATTAATATAACATGAAAATCGTTTTTTTATATATAATTTATAACATTATTGGAATTTATATCCAATATGAAAAATGTATTAAAATCCATCTACTGTACTTTTATGTCATATTGAATGATAATATTGGAATGATGCTGATATTTCTAATCACACAAAATAATTCTTTCATTATGCACGAAATTTTTTTTTTAGAATCCTTACATATTTCTTTGTGATTATTTCTATTACATATAAGATGTATTATTCTTGAAATATAGATTTCAATAATCATTTACCTTTAATGATATTGAAGATATCATTACAAATGAAACCATTAAATTTTAATAAATTACAATAAAATATTGTTTTAACATTTACAAGATATTTTAAAAATTAATAACGATTTACCTTAAAACATAGAGTTATAATGACACAGTGTTTCAATTATTATCTCTAAAATATAAATTTTTATTTATTAGTGACCATGGTGGGACAGAAGATGATATTTTTTATTCACAATATCAATGGATATAAATATTAATGAACGGATTCTAGTTTGTACATGCAATATGCTAAAATATTATATATATATATATATATCCATTATATATATCATAAAATATTAAAATGATATTTTTAAATCATGTTAATATTTTTATTAAAAATCATAAATATAACATCTTAGTTTAATAAAATTAAATTTTTTTAAATCTTATTTGATAAAAAAACATGTTTGGATCATCCTTCACTTTACTCCATGTCGCCATTATCAGAGGCATAACAATAATGTGAAATAGAATCATATCTCCTATAAAAATCAACATAAAAATCCTAAAAAATCCAATGGATGAACATATTCCATGATTCAGTAGTGTGAAGAAACTTTGGAGAACAGATATTTGATATTTAATCTACTATGCAATGAAGAAATAGAAATGAGTCATGGAATCACATTTCTTATCACTTGGATTAAAAAAAACTAAATCATTTGACCACTCATAGAATGAAAAATAAATAAAATAGATATATTCCAAAATATATATATCAAATAATGATTAACTATTTTGACAACTGCTATTAAATAACATAAAAATGATAAGGAAAATGTTAACAAACATTATATTTATAAGAGGTAGGGTTGGAATACACTCAATGATGAATTCAAAAAATAATTGAATATCATATCAAAAGGAGATAGATAGGGACAAAGAAAAGGATCTAAATGTTTCTATAAACTATGAATTATGGTGAGAATTAGAGAAATTCTGATTAAGAGGTTAATTATTTTAAAAAAATTACTATTTCAACTACTATATAATCAGAACTCATCTTATTCTTATCATGTATTAGTATGGTGTTATTAGGTACTTAGTGTTATAGCTAGAAACATCTACAACAACAACATATATCATCAGGTATTTCATACCCAACCATTAGGTTCCTTATGTAATACATGCACCAAATCCTTCCCCTCATATTTCCTACTTCCCTCTATTAATCATTAATTATTATCTAGATCCCTTAAATTCTATATTTAAATGTTTAATAAAAATACATTAAAAATTAATGAAAAAATAAACATGGGACGGAAATCATATTTATAATAGGTATACATTATTACCAATGATATATATGAAGTGGAATTGGGTATTTTTATATAATACTTGTTTGAATTAGATATCATTGGTCTCCCTACATCTCACCATGTAAGATTTAGTATTAAAGGAACGTGGGTCTGTAAAATAATAATAAAGTTAATAAAACAGGGCCAAAGAAGGAAAAAAAAATTATACATACTGACTAAGTCAAAAAAAATTCAATAATATATAACATCACATATTAATTTTTTATAACGAAACTATTAAAAGAATTAGTATATGTATATGAGAAATGATCATAAGAATAGTTGTTGTATGGTTTAAAGAGAATGTAACAAATGATATGGATATGATAGAATCATTCTGATGGTTTGTGTGGTTCCCATGTTTAAATGTGATCTCATGATCTGAGTATGATATTTTTAGTTATTCATTTTATAACAAATATCGTGAGAAAAAGTGTATCTCAAAATAATGAGTAATTGGTTTTCACTAGAGAAACAAATTCATTAATTTTAAAAGAAAAACCCAATATCTATTTTACTTTTTTGTTACAGAGTTATAGGGACATATTTGGGAGATTTAATACATGAAATTCTATGTACATGTGTTCAATTGTAACTAATTTAATTGTATCAATATTTGTAAGAATGAAATATTTGAAATTTCACATACAAATTTGAAAATATTATGATACAGTGGTGAAGATATAAATACATGAATATTATTTTTCCTTTATTTTAATATTTAATTAATCAAAAGATACCTCATGTTTGTATTTTACAATGGTTTAGAGCATATTTTACTAAAATGTGAATTTGGAGGGGTTGTAATTATTTTTAATGAAAATTACACAAACCACGGTGTAATATTGATCACCATGATGTAACATACTGTTGTAAAAACCACTTCACTACAATGAGATATTTTTAGGAATAAGGTAATATAAATCTATAGAGTATCTACATAGAGGATTTTTTATAATTCCACAAATATTTTTCATTAGATTAACTTGAGGGAGATGAGTGGAGATTTCACCATAGTAAGTATCCATGACATGGAGGGTAAAAACATTATAGTGCTACATGATTTTTGATACTTTACATTCATGAAACACACCTCATCCTACAATGGGACGTGTTTTTGGGTTTCTTAAATATAGTAAAACCATGGAAAATAAATTCATAGGTTCATTTGATGATCTCCCTTATTTGTTGTATTTTAAAAGGATATATTCATTTATTATACAACCATTATCATTTCCACGTGAAGTTGGTAAATACATGGAATGAAAAGAAATAAAATAATGTTTAATGGAATAATCACTATAAAAAACCCTTGGTTATGTCTAGGCCTATATATTATTTATGACACAAAGAAGTGAATGAGGATTGTTTTTTAATGGGAATTGAAATAGAACAATAAACACAACTGAAGAGAATATTTATTAGATATACCAAGATTCATTATTCAAATCATTGGTGTATTGATTTAAAACATATTGATTAATGATTAATGTGCAATGTAGTAATAGTTCATTACATTTATTATATGCATGATTTTTAATTTCTTTTGATGAATTTTCAATTTCCATCACTCATGGGTGCTCATTTAGTCTTTATAGTTTTCTATTCCATTATTAGTGTTTAGTTTTTTTAATAGAAGGTGGTTCATGAGTAAGATGATGATTATTTTCCAACAATGAATTATTTTTTCTATGAATTGGATGTTCTATGTTTTTTTACAATTAACCTAATCTAAACCAAATACATTAGTTATCTATTGATAATGGTGGTGATTAAGGGATACATGCCAATGTGGTAACCGACGATGGGTTTGTGAGAGACAACCAAAATATTCTTTATTATTTATGATTACATGAAATGAATCTGGGTATTATTATATTAAACTAACCATAAGTGTTTAACAAAGAGCAATATAGCGTCATGTAGTCACCCTGAGAGTGGGGGGTGGATAACTTTTATCAATTAAGTTCAACATAAATTTTTTACTTAACTTAAGATCATCATAATTTCTCATAATTTTTCATGAATAGATCATTAAAAACTATACTCTCTACTTTTCCCTAAGGGTATGCATAGAATGTAATGTCAATAATACAAAATTATTTTAAGATGGTTCAACCTCAATGTGAGAACCTGCTTTTTTAATTTTTACTCCCATAAAGTAACACATTTTATATTAATAATGTTTTTATTGATTAAAACTGGTACATGAATTTTTATCCATAAACCATAGTGTGCCTCTCAAAAAATAAATCACCAGACATCAAAAAGTAAATATACATCATATTATACACTCTCCCATTATTTTATGATATTTTCCCAAAACATGAACATGTTTTCCAATGTAAAGTATTCTTCAATTGTAATACATTTATGTCATCCTTTTTCAACTTCTAATAAAGATAATTTCTGATCACTCACATTATAATAACCTTGTTTTTCTCTCATCCATTCATTATATAAAACATGATATTTTATAATTATCAAAATTCATTATAACATGATATTCTAGACTTCTAAACATTCATTGGATTTAGACGATCTATTATTCATAAACTCTACAAATCAACTAAGTCTTCTTGATATTTTTGGTCAGAAAATTCCTCTCTTCAAATTTTACACTAATTATCATCTTCCAAAACATTTTCTAAATGTGATCATTCATTTTTATTGGATAAAACATACAAATAATTTTTAGTATTTAAAATAAATTAATATCAAAGATAAATTTTGAAGGACTTCAACAAATAATTTAAAAATCAATGTTTATTTAAATCTACATAAAATCAATAGTTAAATAAATATTAAAATTCTTCTTAAAAACTAATATTGAATCATGAACATTTTGTCATGAATATTTAAATTCTGAAATTACATCTTCACATTTTCCCAATATATTTGACTTCAAAAAAATGTAAACATTCATAATATTTTCATGTGTACTTGAATCTGCAAACATTAAGGAATATATCAAAACATTTGTTATATATTAGGATTATTCTATAATTTTTCTTTATCTCTGATTTATTCAAATTCATAATACATGAATACTAAAAATTACTCATAAATGTTTTGATAATTCTTATTGGATGATCGTTGTAATATCCCGGATCTAGGTGCCACCCAACGGTTCCCCATATCTAGGTGTCCACAAGGTCTCAAGCACATTTCCCTAAATATCAGAGGCTACCAACGAGCAGCGAGGGCCTATGGTTTGATAGTGGTAAAACTAAGCCCTTATTTTTAGAGTAAACACAGAGGAATGAAAATAGTAACAATAGCAGAAACAGTAATTCCATACAATAGAAGTAAACAGTAGAAGACTGTTAGTAATAAAACAACTGAGTCAATATCATATAAATATAATTATTCATGTCATATGTGTCTAAGAAAAACAGTAAAACAAGTCACAATGCCGAACATAAATTTAGAAACCAAAGTAATAAAATAATCAAACAAACTATAGCAGAATCACAATACTCATCTTGGTTCTAGGATCTCCAGGTCCAACAAAAATCAAGTAACTGATGAAGAAGGGATCTTTCCCATATCAATACTTGCAACCATATAATCTTTTTTGTCAAAATCATGACCCAAACAAGGTGTGAGACGAATCCCAGTATAAAACCACCAAAATATCTATTCCTAACTATCTATAAATTTATATAGTAGTTAATATGATAAATGATGCAATAAACTATGAAGTACTCAAAAGTAAACAATCCTATATTTTTCAATTACATTCATTTACATTTATTATCATTTCCGCTGAATCATGTAAACATGGGATATATCCAAATCTCTATATCACTTTATATAATAGTAACCAAACAGACATCTCATAATACCATCTAAACAATCATGTAAGTCCAAGTCCAAGGTTTTATTTGTCTTTTAAGACTCATTACATTCATTCATTCATTCATAAACAACCCTCTGGGAATGTTCTCCTAGTCTAACCCATTTGGTTTAATATAGCACCAATTCATTAAATATTGTCCCTCTAAGAAGCTCTCACTATTTAACCCCTTTGGTCTAACATAGCACAAATCATTTACAAATGACCACATGGGAAGATATCACGGTCAATACCCTGGGGTAAACATGGAATAAATAAATTATAAATGAACTCTTTGGTAGCTCTCACGGTCAATACCCCTGGGTCAACATAACATCAATAAATTATAAACAACTTCATGGGTATCTCCCATGTTCAATACCCCTAGGTCAATATCTAAACCAAGTCTCTCATGGTCCTATGTAAATAATGTTGAAGTCCCCACAACCTTCTTTGTCCAAGGCTCTCACAGTCCATTGGAAAAACAGTGCGCATATAATATCCAACCATCTCATGTAATGAAAACTATTAAATGGAAAATCATTCACAAGAATATCACATGAATTCCATATAATAAATAAAACTTCATCCTAATCAACCAAGGCATGGAAAACAATGCAAGCCTAATGAGAATACTACACCAAACAGATATAAACAAACAAGGGAAACACATTCATGGGTGTTATCGTAACAAGGTATCAAACCATATGCTTAAGAAACAACCCTTTATCAATCACTAAATCAAACAATAATAGGTAATGAATAGAGTATGATTCCAAATCAATCAATACCCCAATCATGGGTATGTGTAACGTTTAGCACATATAGTCCAAAGACAAATAATGAAAGGCACAAACCACCCACCATGATGTCCTATGATTGATATACTTGAACATTGACCCCTGAATCATCATAAATCGGTGTAGATAAACAAAAAGGTGTAAACACCCAACCTTGAATAACCTATGAGAGAGGATTAATCATGATGAAAGGATCTAGAGGATTTGAGAACTCCCTAGTGGGATTCCAAATCACCTAACAATGTCTCCATCAAAGCACGGATGGGGAATCATGAGATCATTCTTTTTTCATCATTCCAGATCACTCTTGTATAAAAAAAGTTGGGAAAATTATGTTTTTACATAGGAGAAGCAACCCCACTCTGATATATGAAATAAAATTTGTTAGAACCCAGATATTCATTTCAGGTATTTCTTCCTTTTTCCAGGAGTTTCGGAGAAAATAGGGGTTTCTAGAAATATTTGACGTACATGCCGTGTACTTTCTGAGTACACATCATGTACTCCCTTGCTGTGCCAAGCCGTGTGTTGGCCGTGTCCAGGACAGAAACAAGGTGTGTAGGGGTGACGTGGAGGCTGATTAAAGCGGAGTGTGGAAAAACAGAGTACACGACGTGTACCCCAGAAGTACACACCATGTATTTTTTTTTCAATAAACGGATCGGGGTCGCGCCTGACAGACAGAACGATCTTCTTCTTCAGGTTCTTCAACCAAGAGCGACCCGTACGACTACGTTTCTTCTCCGGATTCCCAATCCTTCGTCTGTGCTCTGAATCGACCGTCATCGATTGCGTTGGGAACGCAGCGGTTATTTATTCCTTCTCCTAGAGACTTGTTTTCCAATTTCTCTTCTTTCTCAAGATATCATGGGTTGAGAGTTTTTGAAATTTTATTAGATCCTCGATGTTCCAAGAAGAATCAATCATTGTTGTTCACGTATATCATTACCATAGCATCGAGGTAGGTGTTTTGTGCCTTTCCATAGGATGTCTGTGAATATTTTGTGCAAATTCCACCAATACCCTTGAATGGGGTATTGTGTGTTTTTTGTTTTTCCCTTGTTGTTTTCCCTCTATTCTAGTTTTCTTGAGTAGAGGTAATTGCTTGTGAATAGGGTAAATTGTACTGTACTCCAGATGGTTTTCCATGCTTGTTTTCTTGTTATGTGTTTTTCCAGTTTTCATGCCTAGTTTTAGGATAGTGGAACTATAGTACTGTTATGATGTTATGCATTAGAAAGATATCGTTATAGTTCATGATGTTTACTTGGGCCGATATGCGCGCTAAGCATGTTTGTTTTACTTAGGGCTGTGAGAAACTAGTGTAGTAGACCATATGGAGAATGGACGTAAGGGCTTCTCCAGAGTGTCTTTAATTTATGATGCAATACCACAGGGGGAATTGACATTGAGTGCATCCTCAGAGAGTCTGTAAATCCTCAAAATGGTCCACATGGGGAATGAGACGTTGAGTGCTTCCCTAGAGAGCCTTTAGTATGATAAGAGAATATAGGTGGAATTGATGGTCAGTGATTCCTCAGAGAGTCTATTATTTAGCTGAACCAGAGGGGTGAGACTGTGTGTGCCTCCCAGTGGGTTTCTAGTACTTGTAAGTTGAACCTTAGGGGTTAGACTGTGAGAACTACCCAGAGGTTACCTTTTTGTTCTACTTTCATGAGTGGTTGTTTCTTGTTTGAAGATTATATTTTAGAAACTATGGATTGTTACTACTGTGTATTATCCTATTTACTGCTTACTGTACGTTACCTGCCATATATTCACTGACTGTTAGGCACAGATCTCTGGGTGGTTGCCTATTGGGGCTTTGTCTCACACCCTTTTTGGGTCATTATTTTGGGCCCAAACGAATTATATTGTTGTAGGTATAAATATGGGCAAGTTCCCTTCGACTTCAGGTTCTTGATTGCACTGGGGATGGAGAGCATGGGGCCAAGCCGAGGCTTGCGATGCTGAGTAGTTTCTCATTTGTTTTTATATTGTACTTTGGTTTGGTACTGTATTCAGCATTGTGACTTTCATGGATATCTTCCAAGACATATGTGTATCATGTATCATTTACATATATTTCTGCTCTAGTTGTTTATTTATCAGTCTTCCGTTGTTTACTCTTATATGGATGTCTACTGTTTCTGCTATTGTTGTTATTTGTTTTCTCTTCTACTATGTACTCTGCCAATGAGGTCATAGTTTCCCCACTATCACACCCAAGGCCCTCGCTTCTAGTCGGCAGCCTCTGGAATTTTGGGAAATGCGCATGAGGCCATGTGACCAACCAGGTACGGGGCGCCTCTTAGTAACTTCTGGAACTGGGACGTTGCAAAGTGGTATCAGAGGGGTTTTTTATCTTGATTTACTATTTGGATCCTTAAGCTAGGGATTGGACAGATTTGGTACTTGGTATTAAGCTGTGCTTGGGAGTAGCTAACCCATGTACAAGGAAAAGCCATACTACCTCGTTTATTGATGTTTTCTGGTTTTGATATTTTATAATTGATATGATTTCACCTACAGTGATCCACATTCCATGTGTAGTTATTGTTGTTGCTATTATGGTTCTGTTTCTGTCGCAACCCGGTGAGATGAGGGTATTCCATCTGATGCATTATATAAGAACTTATTAGAAATCACATTCCATACATTCTTCCCATGCCTTCTAGGGTGAATTAGAAATTTCATGTTGTTGTGATATACTTTGTGTAGATTATGAATGATGTTGTGATTGATGATTTGATAGAATCTCTCCTGTTTGGTAGAGGACTGTTGTATTGTACTTTGTTTAAATGAACGCAAAATTTTGGTTCATGAGGTGTTATAATCCCTCTTGAATCGGAAATTGGTGAATCATTGACTTGTTTTTCCTTGTATATGAATGTATTGGATTCCAAGCTTTGATTCGTGGGGAGTATGGGCCCTCACGGATCGGAATTTGGAACCTATTTCCTCATTATTCAGTGTTTTCTGGGCTTTGGTGCATTTTCAGAGCTACTGCCCAGAAAAACCCAGAATACACGGCATGTAATTTATATATACACGTAGTGTAGTTTAAAACTATGTCACTGACTATGTGAGTAGAAACACAGGTTGTGCAAAATCTTCAAGAACACGCCGTGTATTTTAGGTACACGTCGTGTAGTAGTAAGCTGTGTACCCGTCCATGTCACTAACAACATGGGTCGAGGAAGCTCAAGTAGAACACACCGTGTTGGTAAAAAACACACAGTGTAGTCTTGTTCCAGGTACCCGGCCGTGTCATGAACAACATGGGTCGATGATCTCTCCTTCTATATATGTCATGTCCGTTCAGTACACGTCGTGTAAGAGTTATCCGTGTACTTGTCCGTGTTTCCAAAAACATGGGTCGGGAAAATCATCATGTACACGTCATGTTTGTTCGGAACATGCCGTGTAGTCTCAGCCATGTAACCGGTCATGTAACTAACAACACGGGTCATTGAAACCGTGTCTACTAAACGTCATTTCCACAGGGAACATGTCGTGTAGTCCCAATTGAAGAATACCGTCTGGGATAGCCGTGCAAGGAGACTCGGGTAGGGGAACAGATTTAAGTAAACATCTTGTAGAGTTTATACATGCCGTGTAGTCATGTTTTGTAAATCTTGAGTGTTTCCTTCTCTTTTTTCCAATTTGTACTCTTTTGCTCTCTATCCTTGTTTTTCTGATCTAAGGTATTCTTTTGATATTTTAGAGTTGTGCCTCTGAGACTTCCTCCGGTTGTATGTCAGTTGTCAATTTGTGACCAGACGCCAGATATGGCTGATCAGGGACTTCCTGCTGATCCTCCAGTCATGCCAGCCTTGGCACCGGCTGGCATACAAGTTGTAGGCGTTGATGCGGAGTTTTGGGAAGGCTTTATGATGATTATGCAGACCTTTCTGGAAGAACTGCCTCCTACCACAACTATGGAAGACTTGACGTGGGTTTTCCAACAGCAGCATCCTCCTACTTTCTTGGGGGAAGGAGAACCACAGGCGGAAAAGTCATGGCTGGAAGCCATGCTGACTATCTTTGAGCATCTGGAAACAGCTCTAGAGAGGTGGGTCAATCTTTCCACCAACATTCTACGAGACTCCTCCAAGAGGTGGTGGGATGTGATCTCACAGGCGGGTCAACAGTAGGTTATGGCTAGGGAGGAGTTCCAGTGATTTTTTTATGACTACTTCTACCCAGAGACCCTAAGGGACGATCGAGCCCAGGAGTTCATGATTCTAGAGAAAGGTACTCTTTCTGTCATGGAGTATTCCTCTCTTTTCACCGATCTGCAGCTTTTCACACCCCTTCGAGTTGGAAGTGGGGTGTTCTTGGCAATGTTGTTTCAGGATGGTCTCAGGAAGGAGATCTGGTCGTAGGTGAATATCATCTAGTTGACTTCCATCACTTCCATCATCAACTAGGAACTAATTGCGGAGTGAAATCTGAATGACTCTGGAGCTGCAAGATAGGGCAGTTTTGCTTCCAGAGCTAATATTCCTCTACTTGAGATTAGGAAGTGTCGTAAGGATTCTACGTGCGGTGATCCGAGGAGGAAAGATACATCTTCAGGTAGACAGGTAGTACGCTACCGGTGTGGAAGGGAAGGGCACACGAGGTCACAGTGCCAAAGAGACCCAGTGGAGTGCCGATCTTGCCACAGGATGGGTCACCTTCAGTGTTTCTGAAAGTTTTTCTCACCAGTATATGGTGACGGGGGTTCTTTTATGACTCCTCATTCAGGAGCAGCACCACTAGTTTCTCACCAGTCGGGGAACTAGAGTTCTTTAGGCTGATCAGGCTGAGGTGGAGGTCAAGGCCATGGTGGTTAGTCGCCAGTCTTTCAGCGTCATCAGGGAGGATCAGCTCAGAGTGGTCAGGCAGGATCACAGGGCCGCGTGGCAGGCCTGACTTTTGTGGTGGATTAGATCTATCAGGAGCAGGATCTCGAACCTTCTACCGTTCGAGGTATGATTTTAATAGCCTCAGTTTTATCTTCAACTCTTTCTGATACTGGTTCTGTGCATAGCATTATCTCTGTTTCTATTGTGGACATCCTTGGGATCAGTGTCTTTTCTTCTGCCAACTTGTTGACACTAGACACAACATTGGGGACGAGAACATCTAGTGTATGTCAGTGCAGAGAGTGACCTCTCGAGGTTGCAGGGTATTGTTTCTTATGGGATCTCTATGTCCTAGAGATGACAGGCTATGATGTCATCCTCGAAATGGACTGGTTGGTTCCCTTCCAGGCATTCGTCGATTTTTATCACCGAAGGGTGAGTTTCATTTCACTAGAGGGTGAATCTTTTCTTCATCGAGGCGAATGGGATGTTCATGCGAGTCGAGCAGGACTAGACCATCATGGGATAGGAAGGGAGGCGGCCCAAAATGCTAGTATTTATCTGGATGATTAAAGGGACTTCAAAGTTGGACATTCCTCCAGTGTTGGATCATTTCAGGGATGTATTTCCAGAGGAATTTTCAGGTTTTCCTCCATAGCGTGAGGTAGAATTATCTTTTGAGCTCGTGCATGGAGTGGCACTGGTGTCCATTCCTCCCTATAGGATGGATACACTGGTGTTTCTGGAGCTCAAGAAGAAGTTTTATGAGTTTCAGGGAAAGGGTTTCATCCGACCTCGTACTTCTCCTTGGGGATCGCCTGCCCTATTTGCAAAGAAGGCAGACGGTACCCTTAGGCTCTGTATGGATTATCGGAAGCTGAACCAGGCAACGGTCAAGAACCGATATCCCCTTGCAAGGATTTATGATCTCTTCGATCAAATTCGAGGATCTTGCGTGTTCTTGAATATCAATTTGAGGTCCGGTTATTATCATTTGTGCGTTAGACCATCAGATATACCTCTGATAGAATTTAGAAGTAGGTATGGTATCTACGAGTATACGGTTATGCCTTTCAGTCTCACGAATGCGCCAGCGGTTTTCATGGCACTGATGATCCAAGTGTTCCATCCTTACTTGGACTCCTTCATCGTGGTCTTCGTGGATGACATCTTGGTGTACTCTCACACTCAACACGACTATGCTACCCACCTTGAGGTCTTTCTGAGTACACTGAGAGAGAATCATGTTTATGCTAAACTCTCAAAGTGCCACTTTTGGATGGATCAGATTCACTTTTTATGACATTTCATCTTAGAGACATGAGTATCTGTGGACATAGTGAAAGTGAGAGATATAGTTTCCTCGAAGCAGTCGAAGATCATTTTTGAGGTACGGAGTTTCCTAGAGCTAGCTGGATACTATAGACACTTCATTCAAGACTTTTCATGCCTAGAAAAACCTTTGACAGGTCTGACCTAGAAGGGGGTGAATTTCTTATGGTCAGATTCTTGTGAGTCAGCTTTTCAGGAGCTTAAGGGATGGTTAATGTCAGCACCGATACTAGTATTTCCAGAGCTAGGAAAGAGAAATACAGTCTAATGTGATGCTTTAAGTGTTGGATTGTGCGATGTGCTTATGCAGGGAGATGGAGTCATTGCTTACAGGTCTCGACAGTTGAGGCCACATGAGAGGAACTACCCGATGCACGATCTGGAGTTGGCAGTGGTTGTTCATGCCTTACATTGTTGGAGACATTACCTTCTAGGAGAACACTTTGTGGTTTTCACCGACCACAAGAGTCTCAATTACGTCTTCTGTCAGCGTGATCTGAATCTGAGATAGAATAGGTGGGTTGAGTATCTTCAGTTTTTTGATTTCGAGCATGCCTATACACCGGGAAATGTCAATGTATTGGTAGATGTGTTGAGTAGGAGAACTTATATTCAGACAGTTCAGGAGGCTAGTTGTGAGTGGAAGCTTAGGGCTCTGTTCTCTGAGATGCATCTAGAGGTGCACGACAGACATGGATAGACTTTCCTATCTTCTCTAGCTGTTACCTCTACACTTCTTGATCGGGTACGGATGAGGCAGCTATCAGACTCAGAAGGCTCAGTCTTTCCAGGGAGTGTGTTTAGAGAGGACCCTCTTCCTGGATGGAAAAAGGGTGAGGATGAGATCTTTCTTTTCCAGGGACGCGTATGGGGTCCAGCAGACATACGCGAGGAGCTGATGTAGGATTTTCATTGCTCAGTTTGGGCAGTTCATCTTGGTGTCACCAAGATGTATCGGGATCTTCATCGCCAGTACTGGTGGCCAGGTATGAAGATGGTTGTTGCTGGTTTCGTCTTGCGGTGTTCTACTTGTTAGCAGGTGAAGGAGGAGCATCAATGGCTAACAGGCCTTTTATAGCAGTTACCCATTCCAGAGTGTAAATCGAAGGATATCGCAATGGACTTCATGACCGGATTTCCAAGGTCACCTCGAGGGAACAATGTTGTTTGGGTTGTCATCGATAGGCTTATGAAGGATGCTCTCTTCTTACTAATCAAGGAGACCATTAGTGTTGATGTTCTTGGATGACTATACATCCGAGAAATTGTGCATCTGCATGGATTCCCCCACTCCATTGTTTTAGACAGGGATGCGCGGTTTACTTCTCAGATTTGGCAGGGACTTCAAAAGGGCTTGGGTACACAGGTAATTTTGAGTATAGCATACCATCCCCAAACATATGGCCAGTCCGAGCGTACAATCCAGGTGCTTGAGGATATGCTCCGGGTGTGCATTCAAGACTTTGGCAGTTCTTGGGAGAAGCATATCCCTCTGGTGGAGTTCGCCTACAATAATAGTTTTCATGCGACTATTCAGATGGAACTATACGAGGATTTGTATAGTAGGCCATACCGATCACCTTTATGCTAGATAGAGGCAGGAGAGGAATCTTTATTGGGACCTCACCTGGTTTAGGAGACCTCAGAGCAGATAGAGTTGATTCGGAAGAGGATGGCTATAACACAACCTTGAAATAAGTCTTATGTTGATCAACAGAGACAACCACTAGAGTTTTAGGTCGAGGATCAGGTTTTCTGGCATGTCGCACTGAGGTTGGGACACAAGAGGATTCGGAGATAGGGTAAGCTTTCACGGTGGTATGTTGGGTTGTTTGAGGTATTGGGGGGAGTTGGTCCAGTTGCCTATCGATTTCAGTTACCTCAAAGGTATCGTCCCATGAATGACGTCTTCCACGTCTCTCAGCACCGACATTACTTTTTAGACCCATCTCATGTCTTTCAGCCCGAGGAGGTTGAGCTAAAAGCGGATGCATAGTTTGAGGAGCATCCTATCTGGATTGTTGATCATAGTACGAAGGTTCTCCATGGGCAGTCATTTCCCCTAGTACGGGTGTTATGGAAGCATGGGAGAGTATAGGATGAGACCTGGGAAAGGGAGGCTGATGTATGATCATAGTGGCTGAAGCTGTTCGGGGTTTCTTCTTCTCCACCTCGTTAGGGAAATTGGGGGACAAATTTCTTTAAGGGGGGAAGATTTTATGAACCTAGATCTTCGTTTCAGGTATGTCTTCCTTTTTCAGGAGTTTTTGAGAAAATAGGGGTTTCTGGAAATTTTTGAAGTACATGCTGTGTACTTTCTGAGTACATGCCAAGTACTCCCTCGCAGCGCCAAGCTGTGTGCTGGCCGTGTCCAAGCCATACACACGGTGTGTAGGGGTGATGTGAAGGCTTCATAAAGAGGAGTATGAAAAAACAAAGTACACGTCGTGTAACCCATTTGTACATGCGGTGTATATTATTATTTTCATTAAACGGACCAGGGTCGTGCCTGGCGGACATAACGCTCTTCTTCATCAGGTTCATTGACTGAGAGCGACCCGTACGACCGCGTTTCTTCTCCGGATTCCCGAGCCTTCGTCCATGATCCGAATCGACCGTCGTCGATTGTGTTGGGACTGCAGCGGTGAGTTCTTCCTTCTCCTAGAGCCTTGTTTTCCAATATCACATCTTTCTCAAGAAATCATGGGTTGGGAGTTTTGGACATTTTCTCAGATCCTCGACATTATAAGTAGAATCAATCATTGTGGTTCATGTATATCATTATCCTAGCATCGAGGTAGATGGTTTGTGCCTTTCCGTAGGAAGTATGTGAATATTTTGTGCAAATTCCACCAATACCCTTAAACGGGGTATTGTGTGTTTCCTGTTTTTCCCTTGTTGTTTTCCTGCTTTGCTTGCTTGCTTGAGTAGAGGTAATTTCTTGTGAATAGGGTAAATTGTACTGTACTCTGGATGGTTTTCCATGCTTGTTTTCTTGTTCGTCGTTTTTCTAGTTTCCATTCCTAGTTGTAGGATTGTGGAACTGTTGTACTGTTATGTTGTTATGCCTTAGAAAGATAGCCATGTAGTTCTTGAGGTTTACTTGGGCAGATACGTGTGCTATGCATGTTTTTTTTACACAGGGCTGTGAGATCCTAGTGTAGTGGACCATAGAGAGAATGGACGTAAGGGACTCTCCAGAGTGTCTTTAATTTACGATGCGAGACCACAGGGGTAATTGACGTTGAGTGCTTCCTCCGAGAGTCTATAGTTCCTCGATGCATGCCACAGGGGGAATGACACATTGAGTGCTTCCCCAGAGAGCCTTTAGTATGATACGAGACTATAGGGGGAATTGACGGTGATTGATTCCTCAGAATGTATATTATTTAGCTGAAACAGATGGGTGAGACTGTGTATACCTCCCAGAGGGTTTCTAATACTTATAGGTTGAACCTTTGGGGTTAGCCTATGGGAACTACCTAGAGGTTACCTTTTTGTTCTACCTGCATGAGTGGTTATTTCTTGTTTGTAGATTATATGCTAGAAACTATGGATTGTTACTTCTGTGTATTATCCTATTTATTTGTTGTTTTTTACTACTTATTGTACGTTACTTACCATATATTCACTGACTATTTGGCATTGGTCTATGGGTGGTTTTTTATTGGGGCTTTGTCTCACACCCTTTTTGGGTCATGCTTTTGGGCCCAAACAGATTATATTATTGCAGGTGTAGATAAGGGCAAGATCCCTTCGACTTCAGGTTCTTGATTGTACTAGGGCTGAAGAGCATGGGACTAAGCCAAGGCTTGCGATGATGAGGAGTTTCTCATTTGTTTTTATTTTGTACTTTGGTTTAGTACTGTATTCAGCATTGTGACTTGCTTGGATGTTTTCCTAGACATATTTGTATCATGCATCATTTACATATATTTCTGTCCCAGTTGTTTATTTATCAGTCTTTTGTTGTTTACTCTTGTATTAATGTCTATTGATTCTGCTATTGTTGTTATTTGTTTTCTCTTCCGCTGTGTACTCTGCCAATGAGGGAATTCTTTCCCCACTATCACAGCCAAGGCCCTCACTGCTAGTCGGCAGCCTCTGGCATTCAGGGAAATGCACTTGAGGCCATGTTACCAACCTGGTACGGGGCGCCTCTAGGTGGATTCCGGAACCGGGACGTTACAAAAACAAAACTACATAATGTGTTAATAAAATGTATACATTGTGTAGTAGCCTTAACCATCCCCCTACTTAATCAGTATTCCATGTCACCACACGGCCATGTACTAAGTCATTACATGGCTAGTACAAAGATGTATGTGGAAAGCTAGGTATATGGAGTTTACTCATATGTAGACACTGTGTACTTAAAAAATCCCATTTTCTTCCTTTTCCTAAAAAACAACCCAAAAACAAGATCCAAACATTAAATGAAGATCTGAGTTCTTAAAAAATCCCCCCCGTAAAGAAATTTATCCATGAATTTTTTTCCAAGGTAGGGGAAGAAGAATCTAGGAATAACTCTGGCCATTTTGATCGTTCGCTGGACTCCCTCTCCAAGGTCTCGTTCAACACTCGGTTGTGCTGCCATAGCACCCAACTAGACGAACATACTGGATGTAGAGAATGTTCGTGTTGTGATCCAAAATCAAAATAAGGTGCTACAAGAAGGATGAATCCACCTCCAAATTGACCTCCTCAGGTTAAAAAATATGAGATTGGTCTGAAATGTAGAACAATATTTGAGAAACATGAAAGACATCGTCCATAGCCCGGTACCTCTGAGGTAACTACAATCAATAGGAAACTGGAACGACTCTCTCCAAAAAACTAAACAGACAAACTTATCTCTTTTAAAGGTTCTCATGTCTCCTAATCATCATGTTCCCCAACGTCGGTGTGACATGTAAGAAAACATGATATCCGACCTCAATTTCCTAGGGTCATCTCCATTGATCAACATAAAATTTATAACAAGCTTGTGCAGTATACATCCTCTTCTGAATCAACTCCACATGATCAGTGATCTTCTGGACAAGATGAGGTCCCAGTATAATTTCCTCTCATGCCTCTAGCCAACATATGGGATATCAAAATGTCCTACCATACAAATCCTCAAAGGTTCCATATTCATAGTTTCCTAAAATTTGTTATTGTAGAAAAAATCCTTGACGGGTATGTATCTCTCCAAAGAGCCCCTAAAATCCAAGATGCATGCTCAAAGCATTTCCTTCCTAAACAAAATTTTGTTCATGGACATTCCATCTATCTAGGGATGGTATTTTTTACTTTTAAGAGAATTTGTACCCAAATCCCTTTGTAGCACATGCCTGACATGAGAAGTAAACCGAGTGTCCTTTTATAGAATGGTAGAGTTTGAAACTTTCTGCAATTATATGGTCTCTAGGATAAAAAAACTTCCATTCTCATCAACACTAAAGGACTCCATGATCGGTTAAAATGTAAAACGTTTGTGAGTCTGTCAAGAAAAGTCCATATAGAATCATTTTTTTGAGGTGACCTTGGAAAACTTGTCAAGAAATCCATCGTGATATCATTCCACATCCACTCAGAAATAGTTTACTACTTTAAAGGTCATATTGGTCATTGATGCTCTGCCTTCACTGGCTGACTGGTGGAACATATCATTACAAAACCAGTTACATCCCTCATCATGCCTGGCCACCAATACCGGTAATGTAAATGTCGATATATATTAGTGAAACATGAATGAACCACCCAAATGGAGGAATCTAAATATATAAAAAAATATTTGTGTATGTATACTGAAACACATATGTACCCATGAGAATGAAAAACCTCATCCTTTATTATGGTCCACCCATTATTAGGGTCCTTCCCTGACACACTCTCTCATAGGACTAGGCCTTCGGAATCTGATAGATGCCTCATCCGCACTCGATTTATTAGAGTAGAGGTAACACCTATAGAAGAAAGAAATGTCTTCCCTAATTTGTCTTCAACCTCCAAATGCATCTCATAGAACATATCCATAATCTATCACACACTAATGCCCTCTATAAATTCATGTACTGGAGTTCTCTTACTCAACGGCTCAGCCACTGCACTGCCTTTCAAAGGCATGTAGGCAAGCTCAAAGTCAAAAGACTAAAGGTAATCAGCCCACCTTCAGTGTCCCAAATTTAAATCAAGCTGATTAAAGTTATATTTGAGGATTTTTTGGTCAGTTTATACAACAAAATTATCTCCCAAAATATAATTTCTCCAACAATATAAAGCATACACAACTAAATATAACTCGAAATCGGGCATCGAGTAGTTCCACTTTTTTGTCCTCGGCTAACAATACTCTTACACAATGACTCCTTCCCCATACATAAGAACTACACTCAGCACAATACAGGAAGCATCATAGTAAATGGTGTAACTCTTTCCTGACATTGGAAAAAATTAGCAGCAGTGAAGAGGTTCATATCCCTTTCAGCTTCTGAAAGGCTGAATGATAGAAATATGTCCACAAGTACTTTGCACCCTTCTTTTTCTTGGTTTTAAGTGGTGTTACTAAGCTTGAAAAGTCATGAATAACAATCATATAGTAACTTTTTATCCCTAGATACTCTATACTTCAAAGGAGTTCTTTGGGTTCTCTTAGATAAAAAATGATTTCACATTATCTAGGTCTACTAATTCTCATATCCCTGTGAAGACATGACACAAGAAATGAATTCGGTCTATCCAATAGTGGTATTTTTATAGTTTATCATATAACCGATGCTCTCTTAGTGTACAAAATATGTTCTCAATATGGATGGCATGCTCATGTCGAGTGTGAGAGTACACCAAGATATCATCCACAAATAATACCACAAATGAATCCAAGTAAGGATGGAAAACTTGGTTCATAAGTGATATGAAAGCTTTCAATGCATTCATGTGATAGAACAGAATTAGCAAACACTCATATATAATATACTTGCTTATAATAGTGGTAGTAGGTATATCTAGTAGTCTAATGTGCACTAATGATATCCAAATCTCAATAAAATCTTTGAGAACACTCGGGCTTCTCAATGCTGATCAAAGAGATCATCAATCCTCAGTAAGGGATATTGGTTCTTTACAAACAACTAGTTCAGATTATGATAATCCTTAAAAAGTCTGAGGGTACAATTCTCCTTCTTCCCAAAAATAACAGGAGAACCCCAAGGAGAAGTATTGGGTCGTATGAAACATTTTTCCTAAAACTCCTCTCACTACTTCTTGAGCTCCTGTAACACTAGTATAGCCATCCTATAATGAGGAATGGACACCGGTAACTCTCTTGGAACAAGATCAATAGAGAAATATACCTCTATGTCGAGAGGTAATCCCAAAAAGATAGATGGAAATACATTCTTGAAATGATCCACCACATGAGGAAAGATCATTTGTGATGTCCCATGGTCATCTAGATTCAAACTATCAATCTGAACTATAATTCCTCCCAACCCATTACACTCAAGACCATCTCTTCTATCATATACATCCCATTCTCCCTTGTGTTGAATGTATTCTTCCTATGGTGACGTGAAACTCCATGTGCAGTGAAATAATGCTACAACGTCATAAAAGAAGACCAAATAGACCATTCTAATAATGAAATTGAATCCTATAATCTCTAAGAAATAGAGGTCACATAAGAAGTGGCACACACCAACCATAAGAGACAACTCATTTTACTGACGTACACTAGCCTTTATAATCCCTAATAATGTGTCCAGCATCATAACATTATCATAAGTATATATATAGATCCTAAGTCTCTCTAAAATGCCAATAGATATACAAAAATTGAAATCACTCATATCAAAAATATCAAAAGCTAAAACAGAGGAAACAAGAATCGTTCCTATAACTATAGAGTGTCGGGGATCCTACTCTTACGGGGTCTATTCCATCGCAAAATTTTGACCTATATCGTGGCCCTATGACCCTAACTAGATACCAGGAGCTAATCCACCCTATTTCTATTGAACCCATGTCAGATGTTTACAACGGTCACGACCACCTACTCGGCCTAAATAGCCTAACGAACTCCAGTTCCCTGACATTGGAGAAACTGGTTGTCCTACTCCAAAATGTGAAGTCATAACTGATCCCCACTCAATATCTTCTAGTGAGAAAATTAAATAAAAACACTGAATATGACCCATCTTTCAAAAAGATCTTCACTCCACTAGGTCTCTCAGACATTTTGGTCTTGTGTTCCAACTCTTCCCGCACCGGTATCACCCCACCTGGCTACTTGAAGAAATATCAATGATACTAGAAGAACCACCGTGTGATGGATCCCTCCAGCACTTCCTGCTATCAAATAAAGGAGTACCATCCATGTATGTTGAATTGCCCAGGTTCACAGCTCCCAAGTCCATCAGATTGTGCCTGGTAATTAGCTCCTTCTTTACTATAGTAGTCACAAAAGATATCCTGAATACATTTACCTAAGATCCGATGTCCCACCTATGACCGTCCTCAAATCTCCAAGCCAATGATAACTCATCACCTCTCACAATAGGTGTCAACTGATGAAGTTATATAAAACAAGAAGAATAATCCATTACTAAAAGGGAAACCTGCTCAAAATTTATGAACATCCAGGCTCGGTCGGCCCTTAATGTCTTTGGGTAGAATTAATCATAGAAGGTCCTTTGAAATTCTTCCTAAACAATATCCTGGGGACATCCCATCTATGAGATAACATCCCGCCATCTCTTGGTCGAATCATGTAACATTTACATTGCAAGAATCACTCTCCTCTTAGGAGGTGTCTCCATATGCATGAAGATAGAAATCATGGCCTCCAACCATGGATCTATTACCTGGGGTCCTCTATCACTTGAAAATGTGGTAGAATTCTACAACTAGAACACCTGCCTCAACTCTTCCATCATCAGGGATGGATGTTGTGATCCCTGAAAATTTTGTATCATCCTCATAAAGCCTTCAAAAAAACTAGGAATAATCACCTACATCTGGAATAATATATGATTCCAAAATGGGTATGATGGGAGGATCTTCTGGTAGTCCCTGATCTACCATTTCTAGTGTCTGGTCATCACATTGTACCTCGCATACAACTGGAGGACGTCTTGGTGGCATGACACTGCATGTTCAAGCACACACCCCAGTTCAAGATTATAAAGGAGTGAAACATAGAATTTATACAACGAAATTGAAGACTGAAGGAATTCATGTTTTACAAAAGTGGGTTACACGACGTATAGAAATACTACATGGCGTGTTTCCTTAATCCTTAACATGGGTGTGTATACTACCAACTTGGTCATGTAACACTCTATACACATGGTGCGTTACTCCTGAGACATGGTATGTACTTAAATATTCCCTCATTCAAAAGTACTTCTACATGGTAAGAACTACATGGTTCTATTGGTGTAACACTACATGTTGTGTACCACAAAAGTTCTATCCACCCTTGTCATTAGTCACATGGTCGAATACACAGATGATTACAACACTACGTGTACACCAAGTATATGGAATTTTATATGAATGACTAAAAAAACCTTTGTCCCTATACACATATTCAATCACATGGTCAAGAACTACACAACGTGTACATACGGTACATGGTGTGTAGTTAGAAAAAGTCATTTCTTCCATAACTGAAGAACACATGGCGTGTGTTCATAACATCCCATGTAGTGTTGTTTGGTTTTTCCGAATTGTAATCCTATGAAACTACATTGAAACCCCAAAATATTAAATTTTGACCAATTCATGCCATGGTCCAATCCTTAATATTTTATAATCCCCAAAAATCTATGTTTGTAACCCTTATTCATATTATTCTTTTATATACTTATTTTAATGTTCACACAAGATCCACCAAATTCCAATCCTAGATGACCCAAAACACCTCAATGACCAAATATTGGTGTCTATACAAATGAAACATTACATATATGAATACCCTATAAAAATATCATGTATTTCAATCATGACATTTATCTCAACATCATGAATATCTAGCACAACTTCTATCACAATAACATGCAATCAGTAATGCACCCTAAATGAAATGAAAAGAATGCATGACATGTTATCTCAAGAAAGTTCCTATACAATGAATGAGATGGAATACCCTTATATCATCGGGTTATAACCAAAATAAAACAACAATGATATCAATCATAGTAGCACAAAACAAGTGAATCACCCAACTGTGAAATCAAGTCAACTATAACAGTTGCAAAACTAGAAGAATTTCAATATTCGAGGTATCTTATCTATTCCCAATTCATAGGGTAGATAGTATTGAGAATAGATTATTATCAACTACATATTCCTTATTATCCCAATATATAGGCTTAAAATAGAAAGGAAAAGAAGAATATAATACCTCCTCTGACACCAATTTGTAATATCTCAGATCCAGGTGCCGCCCAAAGGTACCCCGTATCTGGTTGTCCATCAGGCCTCGGGAACATTTCCCCAAATTCCAGAGTCTGTAGACTAGAAACGAGGGATTAGGGTGTGATAGTGGTGAAAATACACCCTCATTGGAAGAGTAAACACAATGAAAAATAAATAGTAACAATAGATAAAGTAGTAATACCATACAAAAGAAGTAAATCATGGAACACTGACAGTAATAAAACAACTGAGTCCATATCATATATATATTTAATGATGCATGTCATATGTGTCTAAGAAATAAACTAAACAAGTCACAATGCTATAAATCAATACATATACTACTTTACAAAAAAATGTAAACTCCATCATCATTGCAAGCCTCATCTTGGTCACATGCACTCTATCTCCAACCATAATCAAGTACCTGGCGAAGAAAGGATCTTTCTCTTACCTATAAAGTCAACCATAAATGATATTTGGGTCGACAACATGACCCAAACAAGGTGTGAGATGAATCCCAGTAAGAAACCACCAAAATATTTGTGCCTAATTTTCAGTGAAGATATATAGCAGGTAATATAAAAAATGAATCAATATATTTAGAAGTACTCAAAAGTAATCAATCCTATAGTTTTCAATTACATTCATAAACATTTACAATTCAGTATTTTTATTCATTTAATCTCAGGATCTAGCCTATGATCTATATCTCCCTTTATAATAGTTTTAAAATAGATGTCTCAAAATATCCTCTAAAAAATCAAGTACGATTGAGTCCAAGCTTGTGCTTTGTCTTGGAAGACTCGTCATAGTCATTCAGAAATTTATAAATAACCCTCTAGGAATGCTCTCACAGTATAACCCCTTGGGTTAAATATATCACCAATTCATTATATAACGAACCTCTAGAAAACTCTCATAGTCTATAACCTTAGGTCTAACAAATCACTAATCATTTACAAATGTCCACCTAGGAAGGTCTCATGATCAATACCCCTACGTTAAAATGTCATTAATAAATTATAAACAGCCTCCTATGTAGCTTTCACAGTTAATACCCCTGGGTAAAAATAAAATCAATAAATTATAAATGACTTACTAGGTAGCTCTTTCAGTCAATACCGTTGGGTCAACATCTACACTAAAGCTCTCACAATCCTATGTAAATAATGTGGAGGCCCCCGAATTTTTCCTGGTCCATGGTTCTCATGGTCCATTGAAAAAACAGTACATATATAACATCAAATAAAAACATGTAATATGAAACTACTTCATGGAAAATCATTCATAGGTATATCACATGCATTCCATATAATAAAACAAACTCCAACCTAATTAACAAAGGCATGGAAAACAAGGAAATCTTAATAGGAATCATAGACCAAACAGTCATAAAAAAACAAGGGAAATGCACACATGGGGTTTCCTGTAACTAGTTATCTAACCTTACACAAAATCAAAAACCCTTTATCAATCAATCAAACAATAGATGGTAATAAATAAGTTTAAATTCCAAATCAATCAATACCCCCATCATGGGTATGTTGATATTTTAATATATAATGTCCAAAGAAAAATAACGAATAACACGATCCACCTACCTCGATGTTGTATGGTCAATATATTTGAATTTAGGACCTTGAATCGGACTAAATCGACATAAAATTACAAAAGGGGAAACATTCACAATCTTTAATAACCCACGAGAGATTATGAATCCAGATGAAAGCCTCTAGAAGATTTTATAACACAATGTTGGGATTCTAACACAGCTGATGGTGTCTCAATCGGAGCTCGGATGGAGAATCACTAGATCAATCTTTGTTTTTCATTCTGAAGATCTCCTCTACAAAAAACGAAGAAAATAAGCCCTTTATTTGCATGAGATGCAACCCCTCTCTGATATATCAAATAAAAATAAAACTACATGAAATTTTCATTAAATTTACACGCCATGTAGTAGCCTCCATCGACCCCTAACTTAATAAGTATACTAGGTCACCACATGGCAATGTACTTGGCCATTACATGGCCAGTACACTGTTATACACATCAAATTAGGTACAAAGTATATACTTGAATGTACACGGTGTGTACTTAAAAAATCCCTTTTTCTTCATTTTCCTAAAAAAACCCCGAAAATATGATTTATACCTGAAATGAAGATTTAGGTTTTTATAATCAAAAAAAATCTACCTTACATGGAAAATCATTTATCCTTCTACTAATAATATTTTTCTGGTGAATACACTGCTACCAATATTTTCTTATGATAATTAATTTTTGTCTCACAAAATCTCATCTTTAGATTATTATTCTTCATTCTAATTGAGGAAACTCATTTTTCTCTATATGAAGTATTCTATAAAAATGAAAAATAAGTCCATATGTTAACAAATAAAATCTTATAGTATCATCTTGTGATAAGTTTTCCTTTAGAAAGTATAATTTTGGTACTCATATTCAGAATAACTCACTATCCATACCGCATCACATGTTCTTATAGTGAACACATTATATATTATTTCACCATTTTATATATCATTGTATAATATATCTATTATTTCCTTCTGATAATTATTACTAGGCATCCAAATGTTCCATATGGTACTCATGGGTCTCCTCATCATCTCATTTCTATTATTTCTCATGTGATATCCTTTCATTCTCCTTATCATTTTACAATACATTAAAATTATGAAAAAATGAATTATAACTTTCTACCAAAATCTATCATTTCATCTCCTAGTTATCTCATGTTTTAACTTCTTCTTAAATGTAGATTTTTTAGTATAAAACATAGATACATATACCTTGATGTTTTCAAAATAAACTTGAAATGGAAATATATGTTTTTATTTCTTCAAATATAAATGAATAAAAACAAACACCACACCATATTTATAGGGATGAAAGTCCACAACAACATAAATGATCAAAATATATGAAAAACCCCTTGAATCGGTTGCATAAGGTGCCTCCCAAGAATACAGTTTCAAACATGTTGAAGTTATAAACATTGTATTCATTTAAAATCCATCACAACAGCGAAGGTATGTGTCGTCCAAAGAAATACATGATTATAATTCATCATTCCCCCTTAATCTTGAATCCCTTCTGTAGAATATTCTTTTCATGGTTCCTAATACAAGGGTTCAAATACATCTTCATTTTTCATGTAACCTTTGGTTGTGATGATGGAATAGATTTCCACTACCATCAACTGCTCCATATATCACAAGATTTATCTTCTTAGATGCTATCTAGATCATAAGTTTCAAAGAGACAATATAAATTTAAATAATCCTCCACAGGTTCTATTATCTCATTTATTTCTGCAAGGCTTCAAAATATTTGGATACATATGTGAGAAAATTAACACTTAATTTCTTCAAATGTTAGGAATATGTTGTAAGGGAATCATTAGTTCCTCAATTCCTCATTCAACCATTGGTTCTTCATCAAAAAAAATTAATCTACTAGAGTGGGTCATTCTTCTATTAAATCATCTTCTTGATTTCATTTCCAAGACCCCTTTTTTCAAAGAAGACATCTCTTTTGTAATTAATCTTCTTGGTGATGAGACTATACAATAAATATCTCATTTCATGGTCTTTGTATCCCATTATATTACATTTCACCCCTTTTCCCTGATCATTAATCATATTTCCTCTATGATCCATACATAAGAAATGGGGCCAAAAAATATAAAATGGTGTGCACTTGGATTGTGAGTACACCAAGATTCATGTGGTATATTTTCATCAAGATTTTTTTTGGGAATCAATTGATTTTATACAATGAAAAATAATTTTCTTCAGCTCTGAACCTCATGTTCACTACTTTGTATTTCTACATGACTATTTAAATGTTGAAAATGGTGATTTTTTCTGTAAATCCATTGATTTTGGATGTGTATGTTGATGAAAATTGGTGTTGGATTCTATGTCACATGAGTTACTCCTCAAAAACATCATAGTTGTACACCCCTCCACAATTGGATACAAAAGTATGTATATTATGATTGATTTCATTTTACACAACTTCCATGAATTCTTTAAAGATTACAAATGATTCTACTTTATCTTGAGAAAATATATCCTTGTTTTCTTGCCATAATAATCAATAATTTCCAGAAATTATTCCCATTTTCATTTTATTTTGGATTAAATGGACTTCACACATCAATGTGGACTAACTCCAGTGGCATAGCAGCTTTCTAGTTAGACATTATGGAAAAGTGATTTTTCTGTTGTTATCTTAGAACCCATCTTCCACATATTTTATTTGGGTGGATAATGATAGTAAGAGCATTCACAATATTATTTCATCCTAATAATTTTAAACATTAAATGTTCAAATCCTCCAACCTAATATGTCATAGCCAGTCTTTATCAAAACATATTTTCTTCAAGCATCATGGAATGTCATGTTGGATTGTATGTGGAAACATAATGTTCATCACCATAGACACTTTTGTGACCATCCTCCCTTTTTCTTCGATAATCATCACCCATTTATTTTTTTATTAGTTGAATGACTTTTTCCACCAACTGTTTGAGACCCAAAATGTTGGTCCTCAAGTTGGATAAAGAGTAGATTTCAGAGATAAAATCATGATTTCTACCATTTTTATTGATCGTAATATCTGATGTTCCTTGTTTGAATATTTTTTTCTGATCTCAAAATGAAATATATCTTTTATTTTCTGTAAATTTTTGTGCCATAAACACATAGGAATTTTCAAAAATATATCATTTTTCAGTGATATATGTCTCTTCAATGTCATTATCCATGGGTTTCTTATTACTACATTGACTTAAATAATGTACATATTTTTTAGAATTAATGCATTGAAAATTTATTTATTATGGTTTGTGACTTTTTAATACTCCACTTCTTCCTTGTCTTCGTTCTCATGGAGTTTAATTTTGATATCCACTAACTATTTTATTTTGGATTCTTCCACCTCATCCAACACTTCTTAGATTATATTATTTTACAACTAATCCTCTACATTGACCTATTTGAAATGTTCCATATTTTCTATTTTTTGGAGTACTTGATGTATATATTTGATTGCAAGGCATGATCCACTCCATTGGTATCACTATGTAATTTCATCTTTAACTCATCATCCTGTAGAGATCCCGCATGTTCTTCGATGGAAATATTCTCTTGGCCTTTATTCTATTAGTGGGAAATGAATATGTAATAAAAATTTTATTTGAGGATCATAAAATAAACTAAAATTTTCACTTGTCACTAATATTTTAAATATTTATTTTTATTTTGTTTAAAAAAACATTACATGAGGGTCATCCTCAAAAAAGGTTTCAAAATATTTCTTAAAACGGGATTCAGAATCACCTTATAGAGATTTTAGTTGTATCTTCTTCACTTTGTCATTGTCTTTGAATGATTTTATAGACTATTCCATATCTCCTTTGATGATTTTGATGAATAAATTAGTTAAAGAGTCACTTTTTCAAGGCACTAATAAATTATGGATTCTACCATGGAGTCTTTCTTTCATTATGCCAAAATAGTGTCCTTTTGAACCACCAAAAGAGTATATTCAACTGCTTTATATTATAGCTCAATGTATACATCTTCCACGTGTTCATGAAATACTACGTTCCAATGAGAACTCAAATTTGGATACAAAAATTATCATCATTGTTCTTCATCAACTTTTAGATCAATTCTTTGGAAATTGTGTTCCCTATGGATAAAAGAATTTTTCTGAATGGGAAAATTATAGATGCAGATATCCGAAAGTGCATTCTACATTTTTCTGAATCTGAAAACTACTATATATATATATAAAGAAGTGTAAATTTTAAAAAACGTTGAAAGGTGTACTATAAGTTATCTGTAATTATTGGATGATTTTTTGGATAATAAAAATAAATCGATTTTTTTTTTCATTAGATAGGTGAGTGTGGAGGATTCAAAAGGGGTTAAGGGTATTTTTTTAATTTTATTTTTTGATGGGGAGAATCACATGGAGAATAGGAGGTTCCCAAATGGTGGTGATGGGTTTGATGGTGATAGGAGACAATAAAGGGTACAAAATATGGTATTCAAACTACTTTCAAAAATGAAAAAACGTTTCATTGAAAAAATAATAAAATAAAAAACATCATTTCACATATATTCAAATATAGAACCTTTTTTATAATGTTTGCAAAGAAATATGTATGGATAATTATGTCAAAAAAAATTACTAGAGTTTAAATGTTCATCATATACTTAATAGATTATTGTGGAAGAAGGGTATTATATCTCAAGGACCTCTTTAAGAGCCTCATATAACATTCAAACCTAGAACTGATAACACAAAAGGTGGATTTTGTTGTGGAAAACATTGATGGAGGTCACTAGAGAAGAATTGTAATGATAATGTTTTTTAAATACTGGTTTTTATTTCATCAACTAATAATGAATCAAAATACACACACAACACCCAATTTATAGGGATACAGGAACACACAAATATAAATGATCAAAAAAGATGGAAAAAAGTCCATGAATATGAGGAATTATGGGCCTTTGAATCATCTGGTGCCAAAAAAGTTGATTTTTCTGACATTACAGCCTCAAAACCTCCATAGCAACAGTGAATGTAGTTGTCGTCTGAGGAACTACAAGTTTATTATTCAACACATTATATGGAACAACCCAACATCCAATACCATTAATTCTGGTATTTTAGTTATTCTTTGATGATGTTATATTGATCATGATGTACACTACATAATCCTTTATTCAATAAACTCGTGATATAAGAAACAATGTGGGAATTTCATCTTTATAGTGAACTCCATCAAGAATCATAATTTGAACATTTCTCTTCCCTAAATTCTTAGTTCTAATCTAGTACAATCATTCTACTATTGAAATGAATGTTCATATCTATTACAATCTCATGTGCACCTTATTTTTAACATGCACTTTTTTCATATTATCATTCTCATAATCTCTATTTGGAAATATATATCTAAATGTTAAGTCTCTATTTTCTAAATACATGAATTATCTAGTAATTATATGTTCTAAAGATCTAAATTACCCTGCTTCTGATGAATTATCATGTGGATATTTTATCTATGTTTGGAAATCTTCACACTTCTATACAATAAATCTCACTACTTGTGATTTTTTTTACTTTACAATACTCAATATCTGATGAATTCACAATGTTGTATTTTTCTATAAGTTGTGTACATTACTTAAAACCATTATTTTGAAGTTTCTCATATCCATGGTTCAGGTCTTTTCATCTGGTACTGCTAAGTATTACTTCAAAATTTACTTACTTTAATTTCTAATCTAGTGTTATTTATCAAGACAATCATCTTATAATTTTACATGCATTAGGATACTCTTATAATGGTGTATTTATAACTCTAAAATATATATACACCCTCTACTATATATATCTACTTCCGATTATCATCATTTTATATCTTATATTAAACTATATCCTCTGCAATACATATCCCTATATAGTTTCAAATTCCAAAAAATTCTCCTACATCAATTGCAATATTTATTCCAATTTCCATTTTCCACTTCTGTTCCTATGATTTCTTCCCATTATTTTTTCTTTCTAGAGAATGTATATCCGATGATTTTCCTTTTGGAACACAAAAAAAAATCTTTAAATTCATTAATATAATTTAACATATTCATGTAATTTTATATAATTCATTTTCAATGAAAAAACACCTTCATCATTAGCAAAAACCCATTTCCTCTTCAATATTCCCCTTTGGATTTATTGTAAATATCAATTCCCTTTTTAAAGTCACTGAATTTACATGCCAAGAAATTTATCTCACCATTATTGGAAAAAAAATCAAATCTTATACTATGTGGGATTATTTTTATCTCAGCCTTATTGATATGAATTTGAATTCCCCTTATTAACATCTTGGGGTGATAGAATAACTTTTTTAAAAACATTTTCTTCTTCTCCCCATTTATTATTTTTAATTGAATTTTAAACTTGAATTTTTAGACAAAGATAACATAACTTTTCATGAACAAATTTTCCAAAAATTCTCTAACTCTATGCCTGTATAATCTATGCTTAGTGTTATAAAATAAGTATGATTAAATCATAAAATTAAGATGCACATACAATTTAATAAGTGAAGCACACTATTATTAAATATTTCTTCAGGGGAAGATTCTTCATATTTTAATTCAAATTTTATCCCTAAATACATATAAATAAATGGATAAAAAACATTCAATATTAAATAGCATTTTTCTCCCCTTTCAAGACGACATTATTTTCATCAATATACCAATTTTTCAACTTTATAATTATACTTCAATTTTTATATAATAATTGGATTATATGGGCATAATACCTAATCAATGATATAAATCTCAATTATCTATATTTAATATATTAATAACTTATTCAACATTATTTTTATATTTATAAATATGTTTTAGTAAACATTTGTTGTCTGTAATTTCTATCTTCATTTTAACTTTATTTCATCTCTAGAATAAAAAATTTCATTTTCCAAGGGAAAACTCCCCCTAAATTTCATCACCTTCAATTAAATTCTTTATTTACCTTCATTACAACATATAATGTAATAATTTGGGTATTACTTTATTTTTTATTAGGAGAAACAGGTATGAGAATAAATGTTCAACCCATAAAATCCTTTTAAAATCAAGTTTTTTCATTATCCAATCCCCCTTAAGATTCCATGCATTAATATTCATATGTGGAATGCATTTCTTCTTCATAATATTACATTGAACAATAAATAGTGATTTATTCTTAACATTATCATGCAATGAATAATCACTTTTTTTACTTTCATATTCTTTGCATTATCCAATCAATTTGTCTATAAAATCATTTAAACCATTATAACAAGTTCAACTCTCTTATTATGTTGTTAAATTTTGTTATTATATGTATCTTATGAATATTTTCTCTAGTAATTCACTATTATCAAATGTTTGAATAACTATGCCATGAATTTTTTAGTATTTTATCTGAACAACAGATATATTACATATATATTATGGTCTTCTAGTATGTCACTCTACATAGGTTATTTTTGGTGTATCTAAACTTTTTACCCAAAATATTCATTCATCATTTCAATCACATTACCTTTACATGGGTTTATTTTCATTATTTTTAAATCATGTTTCTTTTATTCTAAGTGTTCATGATCAAATTATATTTATCTATAATGCTTTCGATTCTTATATAGTATATTCATCTTCTCTTCATTGGGAATTATTCCATTTCTTTCATCTTGGGTGAAATTATCTTTTTAACTAAAATTTTTTAGAATCTAAGGGAGACTTTTCAATTATATTTTATTCACCTATATTCATATGTTTTGGACTTCTTCCTTTGGATGTAACTATGTTTTACTTGGTAGTTGTAATCCAACACTCAACATTATCATGGACACTTCATCCACAACATTCACATATTATTTCAAGACATTAAAATTTATTTTAAGTATACAAGTTATTCATTTTCTATGAGGTTTTTGTAAACTAAAATGGTTTTCTTTTATCATTTATTTTTCTACCAGATAATTTTAACTCCTCCATTTTTTAATAGATGAAAAATTATGACAAAAATCTATGGCCTAGTTTGTGAACATTCAAAATCACCAAAAGAAGCCATCAAATCATCTCTTCTTCTTTCAAATGTAATTTTTTATGGTGGAGGTATATTACACTATTCTTGTATAAATAAAATTATGTCTAAAACATTTTGAGGAACAACATCTTTATTTCCATCTTTATTCTACCTTTAAGAATGTAGTGGGTTTCTCTGTAACATTCATTACTCATCATTTTCCTAAATAATAATTGTTCTTGTTCCATTCAAAGAATCAGAATTAGTACATATATATTTTTTGGATAGTTGGTTTTTATTATTATTTTTATTATTGGAAGATGGTAATTCATATTATTATATGCTTATCATGATGATTGATAGAGTCTTTTTATAATTAAGACAACACTATGAAATTATAATTGAAATGATTGTCCTCCTAACTCCATATGATGATGGATCTTGAGGGTCTTACAAGTTTCTAAACATAATCATAAACTCAAGATACATTAAAATTAAAATGTTTTTTATATGTTCAAGAAATTAAAACTTATCCTCACACTCTGATATTATCTTTTTAACATTTTATTCATGTGAATTAATTTTTTCAGTAAAATATTATTTAAGTTATTTTATTCTTCTATATTTATTATTTAACTAAGAATTATTTACATATACCATTAAATTATAATTATTTTGTACTACATGTCAATAATCCTTAATGACATATATTGAAACCATATTCTCACAAAAACATTTCTCAGTGGTTCTTTAACTAAGATAAAAGTAACTTTAGAATATAATACATTCTCTTCCATGCCTCCAATGAGTTTGGTGAGAGTTTTAAAATTACATGTTTCCATACCCAATGCATCCTACATTTCATCATATTCTTTCTAAATCTATTATTTTTATTTCTAAATACACTTAATAATTGTAAATATATTTTTGAATTCCTCATATGGATATGTCATTAGATGATTTTTGACATTACTATAAAAATACTCAATACATTCAATGGGTTCATTCTCACTGTCGATTAAAAACATTCTTCTGAAGGATTAACTCTACAATATTTTTAAATATAATTTTAATGTAATTTAACTTCCAAAAGTAGTGGATATTCCTTCTATAAATCTCAATACCCAAAATTTCATAACATTATAACCACATTAATCTTTTATGTTTTCATATTTGTGACCGATGCTTCAATTTTTAAGCAACCTAGAGTTTTTAGCATTAACATTTCCTTAGAAATAACATCCTTATATTTTAGATAAAATATTTATTCAACTTCCAAATATATAAACATTATATATATTAGTAAAAAAACAAATCATAGATAAATTCAAAGGGAACAATTTTTTATGCCAATTGAGAGTCCCAGAGGATTGTTTTGTGACCTTGATAGAGGGTGAATCATGGGTGACCATCTTTTACAAATTATATTCAACTTAAATTCTTACTTCCTTTAAGATTATTGAACCATTATAATTGGTTAGTATGTATTGATATATATAAATCACCATCATTTATTATATAAAATGTACATAATTAAAATTACTTGTATAAGGATCATCTTCAATGTGAGAACCTACTCCTTATCATGTCAATTTTCACTAAGTAAAATATTATACAGTAATAATCTTTTTCTAAATTACAAGTGGTGTGAGATGTTCATCTCCATAACACACATTTTGGGTCTAATAAACCAAGTCTACCAATGATACAATATATAAAAAATTAATATTATACAAACTCCAAACTATTTAAAATATTCCTCAAACATTGATAAGTATTCTACTAAAACTTCTTCTTCAGTTGTAGTAATTGCATGTTGACCTTCTTAATCTTCTTCTAAACAAAACTGTGTATCTATCAATTCTTAGGAACCTAGTGTTAATCTCTTTCCATCATTCCTTGGAACCTCAGGTTCTATAAATCACAAATATATTTCGAAAATTATGTTATAGAATTATCAAATTTCAACAAAACATGTGTTCCATTCTTCTCAAAAACATTTAATCAATAAAATATTCCTTGAGGGCACTGGTAGAAAACTTTATATCTCAAAAGTTTATTTTAATTCACAGCTTCAAAAAATTTCATTGAATTAGATTATACCTTTTTATACGTTCCACCTTCTTGGTATGTTCAATGATTTAAAATCTTTGAAAATCAAGACATAATTCTGAATTTTGAGTCAACTCAAACCTCAACTAAATCAAGAGTTAACTCATCCTTCACATTCTTCCTAATAAACTAGCTTGAATCATGAAATATATTTTAATAATATTTGATAATTTAAAACCATCATGGTGTTTTCCAAATAAATTTAACTTCATAAATATTTAAACTCCCTCATCACTGTTCGGTGTACCTATTTATATATACTTCAATAAAAATTTCAATAAAGTTAATTCTGCATTAATATTATTCTAAAATTGTCATTGCATCTTCATTACTCAATATCATAATTCATGAATGCTCAAAATTCATCATGAATGTGTGGATAATTATTATTAGGTGATCATTAAACTCCATCTTACATGTAAACACATTTATACAACTTTCAACAATATATTTCATGAAAACTCAATACTATATATATGTTGTGAAAATTATTTTTTTCCCTCACAAAAAATGAACTTTGGATATTTATTCTTCATATTGATTGAAGAAAAACAAATTTATTCACTCATATTGTTAATATCATAACATATCCAAAGAATTTGGTTCAATAATAATAGAACAGAAGTGGGGAATTGGTTTGAAGATGCCTAAAAAATGAAATAAAGAAAAACGAATATAGAAGAAAGGTATAAGAAATAAAGAGGGAAACATAAAAAGAAAATTTCAAGAAAGTAAATATTAACTTAGGTATTTATATGGGTTGGTTTTTTTGTCCTATTCTATGAAAAGAACACCACTGCAACATTTATTATTATGTATAACTGGAAATAAATATGACAGAGAATGTAAAACTGAGAGTAAATGCAAACGGACCACATAAACAATCTATTCTTGAGTTTCTAGAAACTATAGGAATAAAAATAAACCCAAGAAAAATATAGAATAATTAACCTCCAAGATGTAATGAATATTGGATGATGCACCATCACTTGTACCACAAAATAAAGAATGAAATAAATAAAATGTTAAGCATAAATAGAAAAAAGAAATACAAACATAAAAAAGTCATTCCTATACCAAGAAATCAAAGAAGATTTTACTATATAAGAACTAATGATTAATAGATGTTTCTCATTATTAAATTAATCATTCTTGAAAAAGGATCATGGAAGTAAAGAACTCCACCATAGGGGATCACCAGAATAGGTGTGAGTGAGACCATAACTGAGTAGTTTCAGAGATCCTATCTCTATAGTTATCTCTCTGAATATAGAATGATGAATGAATACAAAGAAATAAACATAGATAAGCAAGGTCCTTCTCTAGTAATAAAAGAATACTAGAGATGGTGTGTAGGTTTTGTGATGGACTGACCAATATGGAAAGTGAGATAAAAGTGTGGATGGTTGAGGGAGAATTGAAGGATCAAGAAGATCAAGAAGGTTCAAATGATCATACTAAATTAGGGACACATAGAAGGAAGTGAATGGTCATGAAACATAAGTTATGGATAATTGGAAAATTAGAAATAAAAAACACCCAAAAGTGGACTAATAGGATCATACATCATCAATGGACAGAAGCATAATATGATGGGAGTCATGATAATTCAAGAAAATATATGCCACCACCAAAGCCCTAAAAATAAATAAATTCCCAATGACAGCACAACCCAAAATGGAGGCCCACAAATATAAGCACAAAAGTTAAAATATTTTGTGAAATAATAAAAAAACCATGTAAAATAAAAAAAATAAGATTTTAATTTGAAAACTAAATTTAAAAAATCATCACATTTTAAAAATAAATTTAAAAAAAATAAAGATGGTGTTATTGAAACCTAAGTAACACCAACCTATATGTAGTATAGATATATTGTCATAAAAATTGAAACCTAAATCTATAAAATATTCACCGAGCATGAATAGAACATAGTATGTGTCGGCAGTGTAAAATATTCTACCCATACTATCATCTACTACTATCAAACAATGACAAGCTTAGTAATTACAAGATTAAGAAACAACTTTAATATGAGAGTGTTCCACAATACTTGAGTCTCCACCAAAATCATTATATATTTTTGATAATCCAAGCATTCTTAAATGAATAAACAAAACATTGCTTTGTGGTTAAAATATAGTGAAAATAAAACCACAATAATGCACACATTTATTCAATAGTGAAAGAAGTATAAACAAAAAACCACCCAAAAAAGGTAGTTGATGAGAGAATGATCTCCACCTAAGACCAAAGGTCATAGAACAACCCTAAAACACCCTCACATTCAATTGGGATCCCCAAAAACACAATAAAGGCCCTTCCTTGGATCGTAGAAGATAGACTCCCTAAAATCTATTCTTAATTATAACTTAGGGATTCTAAAATTGAATTAATGATCATATAAATTTGAAAACCCAAGGCATACCACATGAGACAAGTCTGTGCATTCTTAATTTTTAAATTTGGGATACTATGTTTTTATATAGTTGGTCCTTCCATACTCAAAGAATTGGATGTTGTTAAATAGGTTCACATGTTTTCTATCATTATTATTATTTTTTATTTGACTCTTAGAATGAACCAATTGTGGTTCACTCTTAACACCGCTATGTTATTACATCAAACCATATGTATCAATATCATAAGAAAACACCACATATTTAACATATTCTAAGGTCATTGAATCCCTACCTTACATAATGGTTTTTTTAATGAAATAAACGAATCATCAAGGAAGGTTAGAGGAATTAAAGTTTCTACTTCAACATTAACTTCAATATCTATATTAGATAAATGTTAAAAAAAATTATTAAAATCATCAATAGGAACATTCATAGAAGTTCCAAAGATCATTATAAAAGGATATAGCCTAATTTTTTAAAAAAAATTACCAAGCAATGTTTTGATTATATACAAATATTCTAATTTAATCCAAATAGTTTTCATTGAAGTTTCTTGGGAAACATCACGTAAGAATTTATTATTCGGGTTAAGAGAGTTATATAGTGATCATTTTATATAATACTATGGTCGATATCAACATAAGTGGTATTATATTGGACCTAATAGGATAGAATAACTATATTTATCTTGGTGGAAATAAATCATCTATTATCCCTCTATAAACTAACATTATATGCATTCTAACTCTCCATAAACAAAAAACCATTCTCACAATCAAATTTTTCAATTTCAAACACTAAATATGACATTATAAAGATAATTATAAGATTTTATAACAATTTTTAATGTTAGCATAGATCCAATGAAGGAATTCTGATACTAATAGAATAGAATAGAGAAATTACATTGGTGATGCTGAAATAAATAAATTAAAAAAAATGAAGAAAGGTGAAAGGTTGAATCATGAACTAAATAAATCTAAATGTAAATTATAGGAAATAAAAAAAACTAACATGATGATTTACGTTGTTCATACTATATTTAAATACTATGTAGAAGAAACTCCACCACAAAATTTTTAATTATGAAAAATAAGTAGCCAACATACAATGGATAATGTAAAACTGAGAGAAAATGCTGAGAGACCAAAGAAACTATATGTGCATGAGGTCCTTGAAAATTTTGGACTCAAAATGAACCTATGTTGAAGATGGTACCAAACACCATGAAGAAGTAAAGAAACATTCACGCAACCCTAACTCTCAAACTATAAAAGAAAGAAATAAAGGTATAGAACATTATTCCTAAATAGAAAAATAATGACAACCTTACAAACTCAAGCCTACACCAAGAATCCAAGAAGAGGTTACTAGAGAATATCAATAGAGCTGTCAAGGATGGTAGTTATTGAAAGAGTCATGGTCGAATAAGTATTATGCGAGGTGATCTCTCCACAATAGGGGATAACCAGAATAGTGGTGTGATAGGCCATAGACAAGGATCGTCCAAGATACTCTCTCTTAAGATATATCATTGAACTATGAATGGAAAAAGAAGAAAAAACACACGCTCAAATACTCAATGGGTTTATTCAATAATAAAGGTGAAGAAGATATGATTAAGTGGTTAAGCGATTGACTAAAAAGATTGACAGGTGATGCAGACATGTGGATTGTCAAAGGAATACGAATGGAATGAGAGGATCAAGAAGGCATAACTAATCACGCTAAATATGGGACATGAAATATGATAGGAGTGGGTAGGAGGCAGTGGTTATGGATCAACAATAAATTTGAAAACATAAACTACCAAAAGTAGATTCATTAGATCATACGTCATTAATAGTCAAGAGCATAGGAGGAAGGGATAGAGGATCAATAAAGTGATTCCATTCCACCACCAAAGCCCAATAAATAAATAGAGGCCTAACGATACCATAATTCATAACAAAGTCCTACAAATAGAAGCCCATGTGATAAAATATTTTTCATAATAACGAAAATAAAAAAAATTGTTTCAAATTAAGGAATAGAACTTTAATTTTAAAAATTATAATAATTATATTCTAAAAACACTCAAAAGAAGTCATTTTATAAATAATATATATCTTATAGTTTCATTTTTCTAGATATTTTTCTTCAGATAACATCATTATTCCCCACATTTTTAGATAAAATTGGTATTAGGACAACATCTCAACTCCTTTTAAAAATTATATTATATCTTATTTTGATATTTTCAATACCTTTCTATAGTATATCGACCATCTCCTTCCAATAATGATGAATATTCTTCCAAACATCCCTTTTGGTAATCACGTTTCACCTCTACTTATCAACCCTATTAATTATAAATCAATGTATTCTCACTCTACAAAGCCTATTACATGACTTCTCAACCCTCTCTAAACATTGTATAAACATTTCCACAATCTATCATTTCAGCTTCTAGATACATTATATCCAAAGTTCTTCTTTCGATCACAGAAAGGTGTATCCTCTATAATTTATTCTGGTATTTTCATTCTTCTTTGACAATTTTAGATTGATTACAATGGATTTCGAATAATAAACACTTATGCCTTTTATTGATGAACCTGTAATACAGGAAATAAATTTTGAATGTTTTTTCACCAGTTATAATATTTTAAAATAACTAAAAAATGGATGAATTCATTGTTATTTTAAAAAATATCTATGGGGAGGCATGAACGATATTCACACTCCTCTATTTGGTTGAGAAGTCTGAACAGGGATCATGCTTCTTAGTCGTGGCCAAAGATGCATGAACCACATTCATGCCTCTTTATATATCAATATATATTTTATCAATTATTTATTTATGAAATTAATAATATAATATTGATAATTAATACTAATAGTATTCTTTGAATATTATTTATAAATATTTTTGAATATTTTTGTTAATAAAAATATTGCCACTTTATTAATAAGTAATATATTTGTGGCAAATAAATTTTATAATTTATTATTAATTAAGATTATAGTATTATGTTATTAATTAATAAATAGTATAACAACTAATTTTTATGATATTTTAACTATAAATATTTGTTAAATTATTTATTGATATAATTATTTTTAATTTTTTATTATGTAAAATATTTTTTAATTGTCAATTTTATTATTTATTATTAATTAAGAGTACATTATTATGTTGTTCATATAATTAATATAATTATAGTAAATATTTAATGTATAATAATGTAAATAAAATATTATTTATTTAGATAAATATTTACTAGTGAATAATTATATTATTATTAATAAATTATGTTACACTATTCATTAATTACTTACATAAGAAATGAGGTAATATTTTTTTATTAATATTAATAATATTTACAAATTTAAAAAAATATTCATATTTAATAAAAAAAATTAGATGATTATTTATTATAAATAATGTGGATACTAATACTAAGTATTGATATAAATAAAAATAGTATTTATTATTATGAAAGTTTTAGTTATTAATATTAATGTTTCTTAATCATTCAAAAATATTTTTACGAATATCTATTATATCAATTTATTTAATAATGAAAAAAATAATATATTACTATGTTTTTAATAACGTACATCTAATGATTTAAAAAATATAACATGTATCTATCTAATCTTTGTTTGTGTCTTGGATTCTCCTTTGTACTGCATCCAGGTGTATATATAATGCATCCATGTCAGGCATGTCTATGTCTATGATCAGGCATATGTTGCACTTTTGTATCATCCCTCACACCTATATCCACATCATATGATGTGACATGTAGTGGATCTACATTCTCTCTTCTTTTACCCTATCCTACATCCAAGGATAGTGGCTACTGGATGGAACTCTCCTCAATATGTGATGAAGATGTTTGTTGTGCAGCGAATGTGGATTATAGGATAACAAAGATTGAAGCACTGACTAGCCAGCGTATATCTTTCAATAAAATAAAACATGATAATTGACATGGTCTTTGCCTGGGCCTCTAGTTGTGGTTGTGAGTCATCAGAAATTGGAGGAGCATCTTGATTCTCTTGGTGGACACCTTCCTCTTGTGCCACATCTTCATCCATAATAGGGTCATCATCCCTTAACACATCTTTATATAGATCATACACCTCAGCATTTCCTGGCACATCGATGAAAATATCATGATAAATATCATTGAAATGAGGAAGTAGATCTGTCACAACTTTATGAAAATAAGTCTGGTCAAATTTTCCTCCCTCTGTGGGATAATATATGTGAATGAGATGGGTGATACATGCATCCTTTGAAAACAAATATTGAAGTTTACTAATGTTAATAAAAAACTATTCAAAAGTGGATGTAATAATTTTTAACAAGTCATGATATCCTCATCGATGTTGTTTAATAAATCCAACTGGGGACATGTAATACTAGGGAACATATTCTATATAATTTGATAAGTGCATACATACAGCGTCATCCCTTTTTTATTGGGACTCATGTTTCTTATCACATTTGAATATATCATGAATGAAATCTAATCTAGTTAAAGTATTTCTTACCTAAAATCTTTGGGGAATGAAGTGAAGGTAGCTAACTAGGTGGTGTAGGAATGAACTGACAGATGTTGAACATCCTCATAACTCTATTGGTTTAATGCAGCTCAAAAATATTAAAATGAATCATTGGTATGTCATATGAGCTGATATCAAGAATTTTCATATAATATAGTGGGATAATATGGATAATAGACCTGGTATATGACATCCATGAAATATAAATAATCAAAAAATGGTTGATAAATTAATAAATCATGAAATTAAATATACACGATAATAATTTATCTATATAATTAATAACCATGTTCTTTTTCTAGTCAATGACTATCCATAATAAGTTTTTATGCATGGACATCATGTCTTGTTGTATCTGAATAACGATGCTTTTAACTCCAAAGGTAGATAAAATTTTTATAATTATTACATAATATAATGTTATACATTTGATTTTGAATTTATAAGTAACAACAAACCTTCATCTAGGAAGAGAGTTTGGTAAAATATTAGTAAAAAATACTGCTCATGCATGTGGGGCTAAGAAATACTACTCCATTTATAAGCCTAAAAATGTATACACATGAAAATTGTTTCATTGTGATCTTATTGGGATCATTATATAGATGATAAAATTGTCTGTTTATCCATGGAATGCATAATTGCTTTCTAACGGTAGACCTTCCATCATTGTGGACCTCAATTCCCAGTAATCTGTTAACTATATCAAACCAATTTGTACCCACTCTTCCTGTCACAGTAGCATAGTCAATGGGGAGGCCAAAGGTAAGGGACACATCCCCAGGTTTAATAGTCATATCCCCCTCTCTAAAGTGGAATGTATGTCTCTTTGGACTCAATATCTCTATGAGTTCAGAAATTAGTTAATTATCAAAAAATATGATGTCTCGCATCTCTACAACATTGAACCAAGCATGTAGAAGATAAGGGATGATGGTCAGAGGTGGTTTATCATGATAGAAATGAAGAGATATTTTTACATTCAAAGTAGGCACTAAACATAACACTATTACTAGCTATTAAACATTTCTTTCCAAGAAGGTGAGCTTTGTAGGACCCTCCATCTCTAGATTTTATATCATCATTATTTTTTTAAAGATAATTCAATAAAATATATATACTATTTTCTAAAATACTATAAGAATAAAAATGAGGTAGATAATTGGATTCATAATTTAGTATGATGATGAATCATGAGTTAATCAAATAAATGTGAATGATGATCTTTTCTAAGTCTACAAATTTTTTCGTTTAATGTTCACCACTCATATTTAATTTATTTATAAATATTTCAATGTATCTGTTACATGATGAAAATCTCATATAAAACATGTGGTTTCCTAATATATTCCATCAACAATGTGATTTAAACGACATATTAGAAAACATTTAATTTATATGTTCAATGTCTTTTTATTAATTTCTGTTCTGTATTTATTTTTTTCAAAGTTGAAGTATCAAAAAATTATTTAGGATTGAATCTAGAAACAAAACAAAACAAATATGAAATAGACAAAAAATAAAGCAATTTAGAAAGAAAATTCAACTAAAGAAAAGTATGCATACCAAAAAAGTAAACATTCATTATAAAATATGAAGACTCGATAAAGGATGATGGGAATGGAAGATTTTTCCTTAAATTGGAACATCTCTTACAATTATTCTATTTTGTGTGAAAATGTCTCATTGTAGTCCCCTTCCCAATTGTTGAGGCTAGTCCATATCATGTATGATATGAGCATACTTTCGTCATCCCCAAGGGTGAAACTTGGTAATGTCAGGAAGCATAGTCTACTGATGAGTGGTCAAGATAAATGTATGAAAAATAAAAAAACAAATAAAATTCAATAAAAAATATAACCATCCATTAATGAAAAAACTATTAATAAAAAATTCATAAATGAAAAAAAAAACATTGTACAAAAATTGGAAATATCATGGATGATAATTGGCTGATCAAAAAGTAAGGTAATAGAATGAAATTCACCAACAACCTTCCAAGGTTCACTATAATAGATCTCCAGAGTAATCACATGATAAACCGAGTCAATATAGGTCTCTTATTATATTTTCACTAATGCACAAGATACAAAAAAATGAGAATTGGGATATCTCATTTCATGGATGATACCTTAATTGCATTACATATTTTCCAATATCACCACCCTAACTCGACCACAATTTTCTATGAGCGGGTCACAGGACTCTCGTACTTGAATGAATATTTTTACTTGATAAAATGTTAGAACACACAATGATGATGCATCAGGGAGTATCTGGTCAATTTAACATTAGAAATACTAACCAAAGCACATTCCATTTTACAACCTCTGATAGGCTTATTGGGACTATTCATCCAGGTACTTCACACATCCAAAAAATGTCCCATGTACAAACCATGTGATTAAATATTTTTACACACCCTTTAAGACCTCATTTATGCAATCCACTATATTAGTAGTCATATTTTTATATATCTATCTACCCTCATATTCTAATGACCATTTGAACATTGGAGTCTACTTAAAATAATAATACACATAAGGATTATCCCTTTTAATTTAACTAATATATTTATTGAGACATTATTATTTGGGATCAAGTTATAAAACTATAAGATAATAATGTATTTAATCTGATTATAAATTTTTACCCAAAATATAAATTCGAAAAAATATACCAAACGTGATGATCTATTTAGTTATTGTCAGATATCTTAAATTCATATACATGTTACAAGAAATACGTCTAATGAAATATTTATTATAAGAATTCAGACTTCTCCATGAAACTCCATTACTATTAATGGCCTCTATAATCATTCTAAAAAGATCAAATATATATCACACTCCCTTTTTTGGTGTGACAATAATGTTTTTACATCCCCAAACCCAACTCCATGACTCAAAATTCTCTATTTAAACAATGGAAAATGAAAGTCACCGATTTAGACCCCGCCTCAGCCTCATACCCATGATCACCACTTTGGACCCTGCCTTCTCCCTTTCACCAAGAACTTACCCCAATGCCGCCTGCTACTCCCTCTACCCACCTCATGCACGACATGTAAACCCCCTTGCACACCTCCCTACCCGGATCCAGTGTGGCATGAACCCTCTACGCAGCTCCTATACCCTGATCTAGTGTCGTCGTGTTTCTACATGTCAACGAGCATCTCCTCTTTCTTTGTTTTTCTTTATTTTTTATGCTATTATTAAATCAACCTAACCCCAAATGTCTTGTTTTGTGATTTGCGTGTTTTTTTGGTTTCTAAGATATGCGATTGCTGTATAGGGACCCATTGGTCCATGTTCCAGCATCTTTCGCCAATAGAAAGGTGGATGAACACTTTTTTCTATGCCTCTGTTGCTTCGAGTAAGATTATAAACCCATTTTTTGGATTTTCACCTCTTAATTTAGTGTCTTATGTTGTATAGATTCCTTTTTAAATTAATTATAAGTGTGTTGGTATTTATTACCTTAATTGTGTGTACCTTTTGATGTTATTATGAATTTTTGGTCAGCGACAGAGGGTGCACACTCATATACTTCATGTATATATATAATTCGTTTATTTCCTCCATGTACTATAAAATTAATGCACCATCCTAGTTTGGCATGAATTTAATTCATCAATTTGAGTTCATGATTTCATATAATATAAACTTGAATAATTATTTATTCTCCCAAATATATATATAATTTTTCATTTTTCCTCAATAATAGTAGACCATGAATTTAGGAATGTTTAACATGGAGAGGATCCCCATGTTCCCTGTGGTTCGACTTCAATATATATAATTATTATACTATACTATCATAGTTTTTGTGATTTTGGATTTATGAATTATAAAATCATTAATTTCATTCACGACTATGAGAGGTGATGATTCATGAGGTTGTATTAGGATTTCAACATTATTTCTGAGAGTAATGGAAAAAATCTATCTAAAATACCATTTTCAAATTGATCAGTTCAATATTTCCATTCATTTTTCAATTTATATTTTTTGTTCTATTTTATATGAACATGTTTTCATGTTATTTTTATTGAGGGTTATAGATTCATGAACCACACACCATACACTAGATCAAAGATATTGGATCTTGACAGAACACTCATATTCAATCATGGGATCAAGAACTATATATCTTAAAACTGGAGAGTATAAATGGAAAATCAATTACCACTTTCTAAAAATGAGGCGATTTTAAAAATTATTAGGGTAACCTAAAAAGAATCAAATGTGGGTACATTGATGTATTATTATCTTCATTCTATTGATTAAGAAACTTCAATAATTTTCAATCCACAAATTGCACCTAAAAACTTTTTGTTGAACTCAAGTATTCATTACATGATTTAGTAGATATGAAAATTTAGAGGGATATAGTATGATGGTCCCCATGGAAATATAGAGAATTTCATGTTTTTATTTTATTAGTTTAAGAGAAATGGTGACACCAATAAAACTATCAAACTTTGATAATTCCTATTCTCAATGATATGATGAGATAAATAGTGGTTAAAATCCTAGTTGCTAGTATACATCACTAAATGTGATGATATCACCTAGATATTATTGAAGAAATATTACCCATTGATGAAGATGGAAATGTTGAGTATAATAAATTATTAATATTCCATAATTGGATAAATTTATTTTTAAGGATATGTTATATATATTTTCAAATTATATTGTTTCTTTTTAGATGAATTTTCAATCTTTATAAAATATTTTTCAAAATAATTCATGGATAGTGGTTGATTCATCGATTGGGTGGATAAAAATAGAAGACCTCCACTGAATCCAAATATATTTTGAATTATGTAGTATTTCATCAATGGCAAGGAATGATATGATAATCAATTTTAATAGTGTATAAAATTGAGGATACTTTAAAATTCTCCACTCAAATAGTGGTTCTGAATATAAAGATGGATACATTACTATACCTATCCAATTAAAGAAAATAATCCAAGAAATAATAAGTGTTTAATTTTTAAATGTCTGAAGTCCCGTACATGATTCAATAATGTCAGGTAGGATTCCAAGATAAATTGGTGACTTGATCTTTGTATATTGCAATTGATGATAGCCTTACTACCAAAATCAACATCGAAAACAATAAAGACTAACTACTCAAGACCATGGTTAAATATAAGAAGTAGGTAAAAATAAACTTATCCCCACGGGATTCTAGGTTTTCCCTAAGAAAATCAATCACATAAGCTAGTTGGGAAGAAATTCAATTCCCTGATACCCAAATTGGATTATAAGACCCAACAAATGATTCAACTACAAGTTCAATTAACTAACACTTTTTTTAGGATTTTCTGATAAAATACATGAGTCTATATTATGATGTTATCTATCATGTAAAAAATAACCTTTATAATCTTAATAAACTCTTATAAAATATATGATGATCACTCTGGAACAATGAAATTAAATTGATCGAGCTTTCCCAAAATTTAACCAAGAGTCCCCATGATATTCTAATATGAAACACAGATGTATCATGAATGAGGAAATAGTTCATTGAATTTTTTTAGTGGAAAATATTAATATAGGGGGATGATCATAAGTCTAATAAATCAATGTTTTAGTGGAAACTACAAGTATAATAAGAGGATGAGAATAGAGGATTAAAGGGGATAAAACCAAGTCATGAAAATGATGATGACTGAGTAATGGAAATAATAGAGTATATAACATTTTAAAAAATTGAAAATTTCATTCATATCGATCACCTATTGTTTTTTTGATGAGAATACTACAAGGTAAAATTGAATAACAATATAAAAATTTATTATAAATTTTAAAATATATTTATATCAATAACTCATTTATTTAAGAAATATAAAAATTCCACCGTATTAAGGGTCACTCAAGTATTTATTCCAAAATAGTGAAAATGTATTACTTTGGAATGATTTCATTAAGTAAATAGTGTTTAGTGGTTCTGTTATGAAAAATTCATAAAATAAATCAAGATATTTGTTATTTCTTAATTCTAAGAATAATTGAAACTTATACCTTTTGAGAGTCCCATTGTGATCATGGAGTTAGTTCTAACTTCAATCCACTGACCGTGGTCAAAGGGATAATTCTAGGAAATCTGAATATTAGGAGAGTTTTATTTTAATTAGTTGATAAGAAAGTGAAGTAACTAATTGGAATTCCTAAGGTTGTCTTGGTAAAAGTATAAAATTTCGTATTCCTATAAATATTATGATTTTGGGGATATAGGATGAATGAGACATTTGGATCATTCTTTGTCTCCAATTCTAATAAATTAGAAAAGAACTAAATAATGTTAACCATGAATGATTGAATTTTCTAATTTGGAAAATATTTAGATTAGATTCACCTCACAAACTCTTTAAATCACAGAGACAAACTTGATAATTTTCATCTTACCATTATAATTATAAGAGGATATGTAATTTCAAATATCCAAGTTCAAAAAAATTAAGCTATAGTTGAAGAAGTTGATAAGTAAAAGGGGGAAGATGGTGAAGACATAAAATAACAATATTATTTTGTGGATCTGCAATAACATTCAAGGAATTATTTTGAGGAATTAAATCTCGGGATAATAAATAAATAAAATAAATAGATTAAGTAACTCCCAAGAAACCTTTAATATCTATTTTTATGGAAAAGATAAACATTGTTCTAAAACTAATAGATTTTTTATTGGATTTTTTTAAAATATTTTTGATGCAGGCATATGCATTAAATACCTTCTAAGATGAGGAATTTCATTGAAAATGTGAAGAAGTGGTGAACATGGAAGTGATAGTGGGGAAAAAATGAAGTCTACTTGATATCTCCACACATCAGGGGCCAATTTTATTTTATGAGTGTCATTTGTAGTGTAAATGTTTCTATATTCATATCATTCAAGGATCAGTAGTTATAATTTAGAAATTTAGTTAGTGTATAAGAGATGAAGCTAAATTGGCATTCAAAAGTTATGATATTTCATATATTGAGGACAAGATGATGCATTACAATGAAATCCTGATTTTTAATAAATATATTATAAAAAAATTAATGGAATATGAGATTATTATACGAGACTTTTATGATTTATACATTCTATAAACGAGATGACCGAATGTAAAGTAGTTTGATCCATGGAGTTGTTTTCCATTGTTTGATAAAAAAAATTTCAAGAAAAAATTGATTTTCTGGGGATGTTTTGTGAGGTATATAAGGAAATGGAAGGATTTACACATAGTTAAGTACCAATATATCATCATAAATCATATGACCTATATATTCAAGCACATATCCGATGTATTCAAGTATGTGACACACATAAGTGGTTCAAGATATGGGTTCCCACATAGCAAGAACACCCTACATTATGGTGTCCATTAATCCATAATGTTATGTATATGGTTCTCATGGCAGTACGTATTCTAAAGGCCATGTTTTTTGAATAACCATAAGGAATGTACATTCCAGATATTGGATTTCATTAAATATAGTTCCATAAAGGGGCTTGATCAACCATAAATTCATGTACGTGGTCGGGTAGTGGAGTACAAAGATGATAGTAATATATACAATCAGATTGTAGATATTTTGTGACTCCCATAAATGGTCTCTTTCATGGAATGAATATTAATTATGAAGTCTTAACAAGTTTACTAGGTGTTTATTCCAATATATACATGAAGAACATTATCATTAATAATCAATCTAAAAAAAAGATTTATAGATTAATGAACGTAAAATCATCCACAATGTAATGTCCATTTAGTGAGAACACTGGGACTAGTTTTTTAAATTTATTTATTCAAGGATAGGTATTTGGAGAAAAAATTTATCAGTTTGATTCTATGAAGAAAGATGAAAAAGTATAGTTCCTTGAGGGAACGGTGTGGGGGAGGATTACCCATTGTGAGTTCACATAAGTGGTGTCCATGATATCAATTCATGAAGCAGGCATTTCAACAAGGTTTGTTCATAATTTGAAATACATGAAGATTAATTTTGATGTGAATCAACATGATTATATTTCATGTAATATATTATTAAAGTGGATTTTTATGTCATTGAGGTATTTTATGTGATCCATAAGGTGAGTATGTTGGGAATAGTCTACTGTTTAGTTTTTTTGCATGAAGAAGATTCTGATAATTATTTTTAGATAAAGATATTGTGTGGGTATTCTAGAGATTAAATATTATATATGGGGTTCATGAGTGATCCATAATAATAAGATTATATCCATAAAGGATTACATTTATTTTTTTGGATATATTCAAGAAGTAAAGGCCTGAAGGAATTAGATAGAATATATTTTCATATATCTAGCCAGAGAAAAGGAAAGAGGGAACATGAAAATTTCAGTGAGGTATTAACCTCATCTAAATATGTTTTTCTAGTGATATAATAGTTTAAAATATATATTCTCTACTATTATATTATAGAGTTTATCTTATCCAGTATTGTAAAAGGATATTGAAACAAGAGGAAGAAGAAAAGTGCATCAAATCAGGATCCATGATTCAATAAGGGTCTTGTTATAGATGTAAATATATCATCACGACCATAATAAATTGAAGAGACCCACATTTCTATAAACTATGTAACATTATTCATAAATTTTTTTCATGGGATTAAAGAAGAGGCAGTTCACCTTGGTTGAGGAGTGATGAAATCTACAGTCTTGTAAAGAAAATGTTCCAAGCATGGAGTGACCTTGACCAAGACCACTGGTGAATTATATTGGATTCTAGTATAACCAATAAAACATAAACATATGATCATCAAATTATACCTTTGTGGTTGACCAAGTAATATTTGTTTTTTTTTATTTCTTTATTTTTTTATATTTTTTATATATTTTGAATGTTTCATTGAGAGTTCCATGTTGAACACAGTTCCTTTCAATGTTGGAACAATATCGTAATGAAAGTTAAATAATTTTTGGATAAAAATTAATTTCTCCAACCCTTTGATTCAACCCGCTCTCTAGGTGTCTCTAGTTACAAAAAGGGGTATCTAAGCCTAAAGGCTCTATTTTTGTGTTTATCCACAAAATTTGCATTTCATTTTTTTGTACCAATGGATTTATTGATGATGCCTCTACTTTTTAGTGGAAAAAATTTTAATGGTTGAAATATGTAGATGATTATGTTCCTTCAATATATTTTAATGATTTTTTGGAATAAATTTTTAATCATGCTAATTTGACTATAAATTATGCAAGAACTAGAAATTCATATACCAAAAATAAATTGACAAGATCTTTATATGTTATTTTTTTATGAAAATTACATGGTGTTCTAAGCATTTTGAGATATTGAAAATTTTGAAAACTATTTACAAAAATTATATAGTTGAAAAAAATTTTGCGAAGTAAACCTTATAAAAAGGTTGAAAATTGTCATGATAAGAGACAAGTGAACAAGGTTATTAATTAATGTCCTCAAACGAAAGGCAAGGTGAATAATACAAATAAGAAGAATTTTCCAACAAAAATGGACTATCCAATTAATGTAAAAAATAAAAATATTATAAAAAATATGATTCTAAAAATGTTATAGAAATTTTCATTAAATCTAAAAAATTAGATTACCCCACGGAAGTTGGTGAGAATGAGGATAAAATTTAATATACATCATGTTTTAATTCTCATTAACATTGTTACTGTAATCGAGATTATTTCTGGCCCTAGTATGAAAAAATTGATCTATATTAAATAATTCATCAGGTGAAACTTTCATTTATTTAAGAGTTATACATGGAAAATAAAACATAAAAATAAGTGTAATTATATATATATATGATTTAAAGAATATGGGATGAGAGATAAATGTCCAAAGTGACCTTTTAGAAATGCTCATAAAAAATATTGAAATAGATAACTATAGAAAAGTATCTAGAAGAAAGTTTAATCATCTTAATGACATATCTTAATGATTGAATACAATATTGAATTAAATATACCACATTTTTTAAGGATTTGGCTAGTGATATAATGAATAAATATGATATTATTAAGGAACATCAGATAAATATAAATTTATCAAAGGGAATTTGAATGTTTATGATTCACTCTATGGAGTCATCATTATGTGGATTTCACATAGCCAAGAATAAAATATCTAGATGCAATTAGAAGAAACCCTTTGAATCAAGATATGGAGGCTCTTAGGGGAATGTAGTTATAATGTTATACTATTTGGGAATATGGGGTCACCTGATGAGTGTTTGTATTGAATCCCAGAAGCCTAACGTTAGACAGGAAATTACTACGTATTTATATAAAACAGTTATGAAAACATAAGTTATGAATTTAATAAAATGTGATTTATATATTATAATCTCATACATATTTAAATATATTATAGCTGGGAGATTTAATGTATAGAAAAAGACATTCTAAGGAGGTCCTCAACACTATTGGAATACAAGGAAAGAACTTATCCTAAAAAGTGACACTTTATTATGGAAACCTAGTTTAATACATTAGAAGAAATATTTGGAGTACAATGAATGATGAAAGCCTCACCTACTATGTTACACTCACAATAACTCTCTTAGAAACAAAGAAGCAAAATTTAAAAAAGAAGGTTCTCTAGTTTTGAATAAGAATTATATGTTACTAAAAAGGGATTTTCTATGGATGAAAAAGGATGAGGAGGAATTTATGGTATCAAAAGGGATAGTCATAAAGATTTCCTTTATGTTTTATCATCTAATTTAATAAGATGATAAGATAATTAAAGAAAAATATCCCTCATTTGGACAAATAATAACAAGAATAAGACCATTTCTAGGGGAACACACTAATATATAATTCTGAAGTTTTAAAAAAAATATAAATTATATTACCAAATTAGTAAGGATTATCTAGGAATATAAAAAATTTATATATGGATTAAATTTTCTTATTTTGAATTTTGAATAATCTTAAGAAAATATAGGGGGATTACATAGATAGAGTCAAAAAAGAAATTAGTGGAACCTTATAATGAAGTATTATGGTGAAGTCTTTGTTATAAACTTGAAGACATGGTTTGGTCTACCATGAATGAGCATAATACTCTACTTGATGATTATAGAGGTAATCCTCTACCCATGAGTTAATTTTTTCTATTATCTATTGGGAGTAGTAATGGTTTAAGGTGAGATACAATCCATGTGGTGTATAAGATCCAAAATAAAAGTCATATGAGCTAAAATTGAGGGATTTTTGGAAATTCATGTGAATTTGAACCGAAAGAAGATCTATTCAAATAGATGAGTCATAAATATTGAAATTTATAATTTTTATTAGGACTTATGTAAAATAATGAATTGGTATCTACCCTAACCATAAAGACTCAAGATTTAATCTAACTCAACAAGTGAATATGAACAACCAAATTTATTTTAAAATCCAAATATGAAAATTTTATGTTGAAAATAATATTTTCAAAATATGTAGAGCCTAATATGAAGTAAAATAGAATCAATGGCTCATTAAAAAATGTTTTGATATCATATAAAACATGATACTGAACAAGCTAGGGTAGGATTTTTTATATGTTCTATAAGTACACTACAAGAGTGTAAAACAAATTTCTTGATGAATCAATAAATATTATGATTCCGTATTTATTTTTTATAATATAATACAGAGATTTCAATGTATTTTTTTAAGACACCAAAAATATACTAAAGGAAAGTGACATATACATCAAGTGGATACCCATACTGAAAATTATCCCAAGACATGGATATGAGAGCTCATTAAATTTAGGGGTATTTTGTGTTTATTTCTCATATTTTGTTCTTGTAATATTCAGAAATTTTAAAAAGGAAAGACTATATTCAATGTCAAACAAGATACACCACATAAATCATAAACAAATGACTAAATACTATAATGTTATTGGTATCACAAAGAATTTTGAATTGTTGGAAGAATTTATATTAACAAAATTTTAAAAATATAGTTTATATATGTTTATAAAATGAATAAATTGGTTACCATATAATTTTAAATGACACCAAAAACAAATTGAATATTCATGGTGTGTATTAATAAAAAATCTTTTTATGCCCATAATGAAAATTTATCATAATAAATTTAAAACATATTAATCAAAAATATATTTTTTATATTGAATAAATTTTTTAAAAATTCATCTAATAAATTTTATAGGATTAAGATAAAAATGAATTATATTTTAATTATAAAAAGCTATATTTTTATAAAGGGAAATTTTTTGGTCGTTTTATGGTGCACTTGTTTTAAATATAAATTTTTAAACTTGTATGAATTTCATATGAAAATATATATTTCATTTTTAAAATCTGAATATCAAAATTACCATAGGGTGAAATTATTTTATTTTTCTAAACAATTTCATTTTTTGATCAATAGTGAAAAATACAACATTTTATCATAAAACTACTTTATCATTTGATTTATTTTTATATACATCTATTTTAAATTGGTTTAACTTATAATTAGTTTAATTATACATTTATAAATACAATTTAGGATATTTCAATCAATTTCAAATTGAAATTGAACAGAAAATTAAATATTTTGAATATTACACTTTAAAAACCTACTTTTTCATTTTGTTAAGTGAATTAATTTTAAATCTAATATTTAAAATTCAATTAATTGGACTACATAAAATGGAATCCATATTTTGAATCAGAATGTCAAAAATATGTGTTATTGTTAATTTTTTTCGGTATAAAAAACATACCATGATAAAACCATTATTTATCACAGTACAGGTAAAAATGAAATGGGTTAAAGTTAAAAAGGTGAAGGATTAAAATACAAACAAACTAAACAATTTATTGGTGTATGAGGTACTTCATGACCCAAACCAGCCTATAAAATATTAATTTTTGTCCCATTTCTTGTAATTTAATTCCACATTAATGTGGTTAAATTTAAATATAAAATAATCATTATTAAATCACCTCAGACCCTCCTCTCCTCAAGTAAAAATACCATCCCATTTCAACTCGCAAGCCTTGTTTCCCTAGAAATATATTACCAAAACGCTCCTCCTCACTCACACTACATCCTGGTTCTTTTGGCCTCACTAAAAGGCCAAATAATTTTCCCTTGAGGGTCACTCCAGGATTTGATATTCAAGAGGAGGATAAACTATGCAACAATGAATGGAAGTTTGAGGTATTTATTTCTAAAGAAAATTATCCTTTTTTGTGTTAAACTTATACTTCTTGATTATGTCATTCCAAACTTATTTTTAAAATGAATTTTTAATATCATATGTTGTACTTACACTTTTTGTGTGTGGATTTATATTAGATACCCATATTTGATTCATTTTATAATTCCCAACTTCAATGATAAGATATTTATAAGCAATTTCATCCCCAATTTCATTTCATTGAGGTGTATTTTGATGTTATATTCCCACATTATTTTATGCGGTATTTATACATCTTCTTGGACATTCCATAATTAAAATTTATATATTCTCATGTTATTTAATGTTTTGTTAAATTTTATTCCTTTATAGGGTTTATGATACAAATAATTCTAGGTGGTGTGGGACACATTGATTTAAAAATATCTTTTTTAGATGTTTTAGTATTTAATTTCAAAATCCTTTACTCCATGTCAATATTCATGAAATTATTTCACATGTTTATTTATATTAATATAATATTATTATAAAGGACAATTTATGACTACTTTGAATTTCATTCAAATTTTTTCAAAATGAATCTTTCTACTTGTTTATGCGAAACATTTTTCAAACGACAAAAGGAATGTTCAATTCTTAATGTACATAGTGACAATGAATTTTTTTACACCATGACTGTTACAGAATTTTTTTCATAAATTAAAATAATTAATGTATTTTAAATGAAATCCTTATTTAGTTATTTTTTATTTTATAATTGAAGGTGGTTTTTCAACGAAAATGGTGTGTTGATGTTGAAAATGATTTTAAAAGAAAAGTATCTTGTTATATGAAATTTTTTTCCTGTGGGGTTAAATGATATTTATAAAGGATTTTTGATGAAATTGTTTTATTCTTGAAATGGTATTTGATCATTATATAGGAGATGTGTGATCCCAATATATCTTATAAGAAGGATTCATCCCCATTATAGCTCACAGGTGTGCCTGATATAACTTATAGGAATGGTTGAGCACCATTTTAGCTCACCGGTGAGCCTGATACAACTTATATGAAATTTTTAACTCCATTATAGATCACAGGTGATCCCTATATATCTTATATTAAGGTTTTTTCCCCATTATATCTCCCATGTCTGACCAATATAGCATATATGAAGTGTTATCCTTATTAAAGATCATTTATGCATTGGGTGATAATAATATTGGATGTCAATCATATAATTATTTCAATTGAATGTGGTTTTTAAGGGGTTTTATGTAGATTACTCTCTAAGTCACAACAAGATGTTTTAAATTGATCTCTATGGGGTTTGAAGTCATTATTTGAGAAAATTGTCTTTGTTTTATTACTGTGAAAAAAAAATTGTTTCATTTTTTCAAAAAAAATTAATATGTTTTCATGATATTCATTGGAATAATGGTTCGCTCTCTATTTATGTATCCTACATAGGTTTTTGTGTTCATACCAAGTTTATAAATATTTTTCAAAGGTTTAAAGGATAAATAGGGACAAGCATGTGTAAAAGATCAAATGTAATACCCCGAACCTAGAATCCTGGAGCCGGTGCATTATTTTAATACATTAGCATGATTACAAGGAATCAAGTCCCAGAGGACTAGTCAGTTTATCAGTCTTGGAACGTATGTTACATAAATGAATATGACATTACACTTTATAAAATAAGACACATCATAAATAATCCTTCTAGAACTCCATTATTCCCTTAGCATAACCCTTCATAACAATTATAATACACTTCTTGTCATCTGGGGAAAATAAAACATAAGAAATGGGTGAGAACAAATGCTCAGTAAGGGTAAATAATTCAATTGAAGCTATAAACATTTATGTCAAGATTTATAATAAAAATATAATCCTTTTAAACATTAAACTTGAAGATATTATGGAAAAAATAAATAAAAAATTACTATATAAACATGCACATGGATATTGTACTAGTAAAATAATCACATGTAATAACTAACTTCATATCTAGGGAATGCATAATGTCAGACATAATAACTACAATGTCAAGGCCTTGTTGCAAGACCATTCACAAATATTATTTCAAGTCCCTATTCCAAGAAACTAGTTCATCTCATGGGACATACCGATGCATTGAGGGTCTATAGTGGGATCCTCCCATCACTTACAAATTCCAATGCATTCCGTATATGAAAAGGGTTAAACACAACATAATAATTTGTATAAAAACTAGCATAGAATATGTCAACACTTTAATTACAAACCATGAACGGTATAAAAATATCACATCCACAATCAAACATATCATAACTCACACAATACAATATAGAATATTTTATTATAATAAATCAACCTCAATCAATAATAATATCTAGTAAAGGATGTTGAAATAGTTGAAAATGATCAGTAAAACCATTTGAGATAAATACCCCTTTTCATTAAATCATTTAAAATTCAAACAATTTATAAAGGAAGTAACTTAAAATATATTTTTAATCAAAGTTTCCCATAACAAATTGAAACATTTTAAGGGAATTAAAATTTTAAAACAATGACTTATATATCAATAAATTCTTAAAATCATTTCGAAAACATGGAAATTAATTAAAAAGGTTTTAAAAAATAAATCATTAAAAAATTTAAAATTATGATCTAATTTAAAGATCCACATCCCTAAAACCATAAAATATTCCCTTAAAATCATTTTTAAGAAACATGGAAATGGATAATAAATGTGTTCCAGTAAATACTTACACATAAACAATCTCAGATAATAATGAGATTGAAAAATTAGCCCTTACCATAGATCTGATACTCTCTGTACGTGTCTGAAAATCCTGTATAATGTTATTAAACATATTATTAACATAATTATGAATCATAAGAATATTTACGATATCAAATATGATTATTTTATTACATAATATTACCCATTTATTAACAATTCCAAGTTAATGAAACATTTCAGTTAATATCGCTTTGTTTATCGTATGTGTTTTGACTTGTTATTCTTGATCATATTACATAGATCATGATTTAATTACTTCCAAAATGTATAATATTATTTATTTATCATATATATTCTTAATAAAAATATATATAATGGATATATAGATAAAATGGAATACACTGTTCATGGAGACAGTAGGTCATACGTACGCATGATTATTGTTTCTATATTATTATCATATTGAATAGAAGTGAATGAAATATATGTATATATATATATCATTACAGTAGACTTATTATTTCTTATATTTTATAATTATGAATAATATATTTTTATATAATCATTTTTGGGTGGTTAAAGTATAGAATGAATCTCATCGCATCATGGAGATGGTAGGTCGTATGTACGCATGAACAACAATATCATTCAATTTATTGTGAAATCATATGTAATTGGATGGTATATTATATATATATAACCTTTAACATGTTATATTTATTATTTACATCAATTATTATTATTATTATACATATCCAAATAATTAAGTGTTGAATAACAAACTACACCATGACGTGTAGACGATAAGTCAAACGTACGCACATATGGTGACTTTTTCATTCAGAGGACAGATAGAATAATTAATATGGTTGTACCATATTTAAAATTACATCATAGTATATAGAAGTTACTAAATTTATTATTTTGTTATGAAGATAATAAAATAAGAAGATGTGTAGGAAGAAAAAAACATTGAAAGAGGTGATGAAATAATTACCTCTTCTTTGGGTACTTCCTTTTGATTTGAACAAAAGGGCTCCATAGAATGGCTTTATAATCAATGTAAGGCCTCTAGGTTGAATTTACGGTATTTTTGGGGACATTTGATCATGGTTTGGCTGTTTTTAATAGATTTGGAGGTGTGAATTTAAGAGAAGTGTATGTACCCTTTTTTAAGTGAATTGAGGGGAACTTAAAAAAATATTGAAATATTAATTTATTATAAAATTAATTTTCGGTTTCTAATAATAAAAAATGGATTTATTTAGATTATAAGGTGTTTATGGGTCGATATACTCTCAAACAATAGGTTTTAGACAAGTTTAGTTCACCAGATTAACCTTAACTTTTAGTCTTAACCCTTAAATAAATAGTTTAACTTTTACCATATCTTCTTGTATTATTATAATACATGGTTAATATAGTTACTATATTCTTCCAAGAGCACAAAAAGTGGTTCCTTAATGACATATTTAAAATTATCTATGTTATTTGGCCGAATATTAGATTTTTAGGCCTATTATATAATTTAATAAAATAGTATTTGTTTTAAAAACTCATTTATGAAAATTATGACATTATTTAGTATTTCGTTTTTGTGAAAGTCATAACTACTTGATTAATTTGAAAAAAAAAATTGAATCAACATTAATATTTCATGTTCACCTACTGTATGGAATAAAAAATTATTATTTTCATTTGTTTTAATAATTATATCATCAGTTATTTTAATCATTCAGTAATAAGGTAATTACAGCATCATCATTGTGTCAAAAATAAATTTAATTATTTTATGTCTAAAAATCATAAATGAAATATTATGATTTAGGAAATATTTTTATCCATCGAATTAATATATATAGTTTAATTTATCTTAATTATAACTCTATATTAAAAATGCTTTAGTTATTAAAATTTGAATTTAACACGTTTAACTCTTCTTTAAATAAAATATAATAAATTTCCTTATCTAATCCAAGTGGATCCAAAAGGATCATATTTTTATCCTAAGTTATATTTTCATCAAATTACACTTATCCAATAGAATTCGTATAAGTGTTGGGGGTAATTATGACATTAATTATGCGTTTAAGTACCCTACTTACTTTTAACCATGGTAAATAAAATTCCAAAGTTACTATTCACCAAAAATTATTTTCATCCTATTAAACCACATTTTACTTACTAATGTCAACTGTGTCTATTATATTCTTGACATTTAATTCATAAAAGCGGTGAAATTAAATTTTACTAAAAATTTGGATATGTGCCTAAAAAGTGGGTAAAAGATGTTAAAAAGATTAATAAAATTTTATATGTCTAATCTTATTAGAAAATGACTCTAGTGAATTGAATTGGAATAATATAGGTATTATGATGTTCATTTTGAAAATTAAAATTTATAAAATTTTAAAAATTGGGTATTACTATTCATAACTTTTTTCTGAATTTCATGTTTGATTGGTCGAAGTGTGCTAGAACATAGAGTTGCTTACACTTCATGCTATTGTATTATTCAAAGATAAGTGTACCATGAATTCTTGGGGTGTTACATCAAAATTTTGTTGTTGTGTCTTAGAAATAAACCATGTTTTCTTTTAGATTGTTTGGTTTTGTGGGAAATATAGATAGTAAATAAAAGTGTCCACAAGTAATGTATGGGTTTAATTCAAAATATTCTTTCAAAATTCACTAAAACTATAAACATAAATGATATTCGGTAAAATTAAGTGATTTCTAGTTTAAAAATAACTCGAACATGTAATTATAATGGTTGGGACCATAAAATCCATATCATAGTTTGGTTTAGAAAAATTTATAGGTTTGGATAGTCTTAATAACATTCCATTATAAAATTTTACATTGTGGTTATATTGGAATGATATAGAATTTTATGATGACCTTATTGCTTCATCTATGATATGCTTGTTTATAATGGTTTTTTGTAGAGGAAAAAGGGCTTCTATTATGGGAAGGAATTGAGGGAAAAACATCATTCCAAATAAACATCTTGGGTAGGATGGAATCAAAACATTATAGTTTGATACAGTGATGGATCAGTTGGAACATGAAACAAATAGTGGAGGTATACATGCTATGGAGGAACCTGATGTGCCACAAAGTAATATGTCTATTATGGATCATTTCATGAGATAACATCCCCCATAATTCAATGAATCATTTAACCTAGTGGTACCTATAAGATATATAAATTTCTAGGAAAATATAATTGAAGTCATTTGATTTTTGGAACATAAATAGGTAACTCTTGACATTTATCATTTTGATGGTGACTCTAGTCAATGGTGGTATTTTTTTAAAAATACCAAAGATAATGGTGATCTTGATGATATTTAATGGGTATCATTTAAGGATATTTTCCTTGAAAAATATTTCCCTACGTTTATTTGTCCTAGGATGGAGAAATAACTCCAAAAATTAATGGAAAAAAGAATAATATTATGCATCTACATATGAATAAAACATCAAAATACTAGAAAGGTATGTTTTTTAATATATTCAATACATTGATAGTAAAATTTTTATATTTTACATAGGATTAAGACTAGTCTTACAAAAATGATTACCTACACGTTATTTTTAAATAAAAGAGAAAGTAGTTCATTGTGATGAGAAAGTTGAGAAGGATTTTATCGACACATATAAGCCATGAGATGATAAGAGTAATAAATTATCAAGGGGTTAGGAAATTGTGAAGCAACCAACTAGGGATATTAGAGGTAATACTATATGTTGATAAAAGTTTTATAAAATATATTTTGGGGAATTTATATGTGGATATGTAAAGTGTTACCAGTGTGGTATGTTTGGTCACAAGGTTCATTACTACAAAGAGAAGAGTCTTGAAAAATCCAAGATTGAGATGGAATATATGCAGTAATTAGTTATATGTTTTAGTTCTAATGAGTTGGATAAATATTGTTATATGAGTCTAAAAATACTTACTCAGGGTGGAATTCATCATGATCAGAAACAAAAATGGGTGGAAAAATATTTTTCTATTACATCAGATGATTTTGAGACATCAAGTAATGTGATACGAGCTCATGGGCACTTCGTATTTTCCAATGGTTAACTATATGCTCATGGTTTTAAGGCACCCCTTTTGATGTTTTAAGTGATGAGATCATAAATTGATTAAGGAATTTCTGGAAAATGTGTTGTTGGGTTTTTGTTTATGTAAGGGTTTTTTTTACAAGAAGTATCCCTTTATTTTTGGGCAGGATCTAAAAGGTAATGATAAACTATATAGTTTATACTACCATTTATAATTATTGTCATTTTATGGATGCACGTCCTAATTCGAAAAAATATTATGAGGATGAAATGGTACTTATAAAATATAAATATATCACATAATTATATTCCTTTATATTATTATACGGTGTCTTGTGATAGAACATTTTCCATTTTTGTTGATGATGGTACCATGATGATTGTGTCTTGTAACATAGGGTCATGAGGATCATATCTAGAAGGCGCATTTTTCCATCTCAAATGAGAGGCTAGGTGGGCTGATCATGGCAGGCGCATGCACAGATCTAATAACTTTGTGTGATTTTGGATGTGTATATTCAGGATATATTTGATGATATCTATATTTGGTTTGTGGGAAATGACCTCGAGATGTGAACAACCATCAACATTTGGGTTTTTGTCGAGCGACATTCATTAAATGTGTTGTGGGATTCAAGTTGGCGTAGGCCAATAGAAGATGGGGTTCAAGAATCAGCTGGAAATGACTATGGTGATTACTGGAAGTGATCCCTACCTGGATATATGGTGTGACAATTTGGGATCTCAGTGGGTACCCCAACGATGGTGTGTCATGAAATCCATCCATGATTCCAGGAGTCGAGGTGGCAGGTAACGGTGAAGGTGGTGACCCAGATACATGCTTTTGGGGGCAGGGTTTTTGATGGTGATGATTGTGACTACATGTGTACTATCGGTAATAGCCTATGGTAGTGGATGAATAATTACCTCATTTTGTAAAATGTATGTTATATAGGGTAAATATGTCTGGTACGATGATCAGACAAGATATTTATTCGGTTGAGGAGCATATTCTAGCGACGAAGCGGGTTTCGAAAATGATTTTAGGATGTTGTGTATAGGGGTTTGACGCCAAGATGAGATGAGATGTCGACCCAGGGAATGGTGGTGTCCAGAATTAGTGGGTCATATTATATAGTCCCAACAAGAAGTTTACTAGTTAACCTCCATTTGTTGTGAATATGACATTGGGATACGGGATGGATTTTAGATACCACTTTGGGATTTTGGAGTGTAGGGTGGAATAGTCTGGATGTGTGAGTCTCTATTAGCAAGTTGATTGTATTGGTTGATGAGCAGTGACTATATGGGCTTAAGAGGAAGAGATAGATCATTTTACATCCTACTAACTACAATTTCAAACATTCCTTATGGTATGAAAATTATGGGTCAATCCAGTTGGGATCTTCCTTTTGGGTTTCGCTACTTTAATTTCCTGGTGGTGCTTGGTGTACCACTTATTCTGTATTTGTTTCACTTTTATTTTAAGTAATAAATTTTGTAGTCTAAGTATGCTTGATTCCTAGACATTATTTACTATCTAAGGTGAACTTATCACATTCACTTATCTCTTTTATAATGGATTTTTTTTATAATTGTTCTGATGTAAGATTTCTAAAAAGGTATCTTGAAAAGTCAAACCCCTAGTTTTTCGATCCCATGTTCAAATTACGAGGATGAAATTTATTAAAGAGACAAAGAATCTAATATCCCATGATTTTAAAAAAACACTTAAATTTAAAATATATAAAACACATCATGCTTAAAAATTACAAAATATTATTATGTGATAGGTGTCACCTTGCCATTGGAATGGTGGGAATGAATGAGATTAACCAAATTTTTAAAATACAATTTACACATGTTTATAAAATGTGTTAATTGGTAAGGAATTAATTAAAAATTAAAATAAAAACCAATTGAATATAAAGAATGTTTTTTATAAAAAATATACTATTTTATTTCTATAATGACACTTTATATTAATAAATTAAGAGGAATATATTAAGAAAATTCATATTTTATATATTCAGTCAATGATTTTAAAATTGATTATATAATTTTATATTTTATGCCCATAATGTTACATTTATGAATATTATTTTAAAAAATAAATTTTATTTTTGAAAGAGGAATATCAAAACTACCTTACGGTCAATTTTTGGTATTTTTCTAACATGTTTAATTTTTTCATATATAATGGAAAATAAATCAATTTACCTGAAAACTATTTTTTTGTCCGATTTTATTATATAGTAAAATTAGATTTTAAATTTCTTTTAAATTATAATTAGTTCAATTATACAAAAATAAAAATAATTTAGTATATTCGAATCAATTTCACATTGAAATTTGATAGATAAGCAATTCAATCTTCTGAATATTTCACATTAAAAACAAACTTTTTTCATTTTGTATGAAATATTAATTTTAAATCTAATTTTTAAAATTATGTGAATTGATTTATATAAAATGGATTCTATATTTGGAATCATAAGTTAAAAATTAATTTTTAAGGTCAATTTTATATTCATGAATAAAAAATTAACCTTGGTAAAAAAAATATTTACCACGGTATAGGTAAAAAATAAATCGGGTAAACGTTTAAAAAGATAAAGGCATAAAATACAAAAAAACCGAAAATTTAATGGCTAGTTTAGTTATTTATCTACCCTAATAATCTTCTATAATATTAATTTTCATCCAAATTCATTTAATTTAATTCCACCTCAATGTGGTTGGATTAAAATACACAATAATCATTATTTAGTAACTTAAAACCCACCTCTCCTCAAGTATAAACAGCACCCCATTTCCACTCACAAGTCTTTTAGCTCCTCAAATATATTCCCAAACCTCTCCTCCTAACTCTCCCCACATCCATGTTCATGTTTTCTCACCAAAAGACCAAATTCAAGTCCCTCATGGGTCTCTTATTGAGGTGATATTCAAGAGGAGGTTAAAGTAGACCCCACTAAATGGTAGATTGAGGTAAAGTATTTCATAATCCAATTTCCATTATTTATGTTAAACTTATACTTATTTATTATTTCATGATAATATTATGTGTGAAATTAATTTTTAATAACTTATGTTATATTTCCACTTCTTTTATGTGGATTTATAGTTGATACACATATTTGATTCATTTGATTAATTCCCACTTCCATGATAGGATATTTATAAGGGGAATCATCTCAATATCCTTTCATCGAGTCCTATTTTGAAGTTATACACGGACCTTATTTTTTGAGTTGTATATACAACCAATTTGATATATAATATTTTGAATTTATTTACTATAATGTTATTTAATTTTTTTAAAAAAATTATTCTGTTATAGGGTTTATAATTAAAATAATTCAAGGTGGTATGGGACACTTGGATATAAAAATATCTTTTTAAATTTTTTAGATATTTAATTTCAATATATAATCCTCCATATCAATATTCTTGAAATTATTCTATATTTTCATTTATATTGGTATAAAATAATTATCAATAAAATTTTATGTATATTTTTAATTTCATTCAATGGTTTTCAAAATGAATATTTCTACGTTTTTTATATGGAACATTTTAAAAGAGAAAAAAATGAATTTTCTATTATTTATATAAATGGGGAAGATTAATTTTCTATCATAGTGATTATTATTTAATTAATAGCTACCTTTTCAATCATAGATGTTTTATTAAATGAGGATACTTATTTCTAATTTTGGTATTTCAGAATTGAAGACTGTTTTTCAGTGAAAATGGTGTTTTATTATTAAAAATGGTATTTAAAATAGAAGTATATATTTATATAAAAAAATCATATGGGATTAAAATATATTTTCAAATTATTTATGATGAAATTATGTTATTCATGGAATTGTACTTGAACACCATCTGAGAAACAGGTGAGGCCAATACATCTTATACAAAGGGTTGAGACCCATTATATCTTAATGGTGAGCCCAATACAACTTATATAAAGGGTTAATCCCCATTATAGCTTATAAGTGAAATTGATACAGTTTATATGAAGGTTTCATACCCATTTTATCTTATGTGTGAGCCTAATATGGCTTATACGAATGGTTGAACCCTATTGTAGCTCACAGGTGATCTCGATATAGCTTATATGGATGGTGATCCTCATTAAATATCTAAAATGTATTGGGTAATAAAAATATTTGAAGTATGCCATATGGTTATTCCAATTGATATGGGTTTTGAAAGGGTTTTATGTAGATTATTCTCTTTCACACCAAAATAAGTTTTAAATTGATTTTCATGAGATTTAAAGGCTTTTTATGAGAAAAATATGTTTATGTGATTCATATGAAAATTTTATATTTCATCTTCTCACATAACGTTTTTTTTGTTTTCATGATTTTCATTAGAATAATGGTTTTCTTTCTCTATATGTCCCTTACCGATCTGTTTATTCTCATAGCATGTTTTAAATTTCTTTAGGGTTATAGGATGAGTCAAGACAAGGATGATGTCATGATGGAAATGGTGATGTTATACAATTGAAAGAAACCATGATTTATTGAAAAAAATTCATTTAGTGTAAAAACAAGATACTAAGTAAATGTTTCCATTTTTAATATATGTGTTGATATTATAATATTTTTTTCTAATTCTCTATAACCCTAAAACTAAAATATATATGTGGGAATAAATTGATTTCTACGTCCAAATTATCTAAAATATAAAATTTTTATGGGTAGGACCTTATAGTTCAACCATATTAAAAAGTACACGCTTTAAATAATTTACTTTTTCATCATATAACATCAGGCGTTTTTTAGAAATGAGTGTTATCAATTGATCCTATATGTGTATGTGATGAATAAGGGTAAATGTCACCTGGTAGAATCTATGGTAGTAAGTGAGTGAAATGAATTGATTTATGTTTGTTATCATTGACTCTTGTTTCTTACACTGAGTACTGACTCAGTATGATTACAATATTGGTTGATGACTCAAATTACTTATAGTTAATTTACTCATTAAAAATCTATATCAGAAAAAAAATATAGATAAAAAATAAAATGATTCAAATAATAAAAATGTATCAGTAAACAATTTCTTGGGAGTAACTAATGAGATAGTGGTGGAAAAATAAATCTTAGCGTTAATTGATGAGGCTAGTTGAGAATTAGTTGGAAATGAAGTGATGGAAAATTGGAAAAGGGTATTAGTGAAATTAAATACTCAATATAATGATGGTACCATTTATTTTGATAAAGAGAGAAAAATTCTATGTCTCTTGATAAGTAATGTCAATTTTGAGATCTCTCAATAAGTTGGAGTAGATCTAAGACTAGTTATTTTTTGGTATTTCTATAGAAAAATGAGAGTTTATATTAAACTGTATAAATTCATTTACTTTGAGATAGATTGATATTTTATTCTATATAAATATGACCATTTTTATTTTATTGAAAACTGGGTGTGTGGTAAATACAACTTAAATATGTACAATGTTTTAATAATTCTTTGAATTAAAAGGAGGATCATGTTTTCCGGAAATATATTTGGGCATAAAAATGTAGAGTATGATTTTTGGTATTTTTTTCAACTACATCCAATGGGATATAATTTCACAGCCAAAAGGTAATTTGATATATATATTGGACACTTTTTCTAATGTATTTAGATACATTGAAAGATATTTGGAGTGAGGAAGTTCATTGAAGATCTTATTAATAGGTAGACATTCAGGTGCTAGTGGATAAAACAAAAAGAGACTCATTGATATCTCTATATTTAAATGACTTGGTTATTTGTATGAGGATGTTTTATTGTGTAGTTGTCTTTATATCTGAATCATTTTAGGAAATTTAGTTATAAGGTAAAAAATCTAGTATGTGTACAAGTGATTTATCTAGATGATCATTAAGAAGTTGTGATGATTCAAAATATAAGGTATAAAAAAGCATTTTTGTTAAATAATTATTATAAGTTAAACTCATTGAAAGAATGTGATAGAATATTTGAATATTGACGAAAAATATGATGGTTTCAGAAATTTTGGAAATAGGATTACATAATATAAGTGATTTGTTCAATAATGTTTTTTTCAGTGCATTCTAAATTTTTGGTCATGAAAAATTAGAGTTTGGATGAAGTTTTACAATGTCATTACGGTAATGGAAGTATTTTCATACAATAAAGAACAAGTAATGTATAGTAAATCATGCGACCCAGGTCTCCAAGAATGTGAAATGTGTATTCAAGTACAATAAACTCATAAAATGTTCATGGAAAGGGTTCTCATGAAATAAGAGCACACTCCACCAAAGATCATATTCGATTGAAATGTTGAGTATGTTGTTCATAGAAAAATACATGTTTTAAAGTAAGTGTTTTTTGAATTTCCATGAAGGATGTACTTGGATATAAAATGGATGTTTGTATAGTTCTATTCCATGAATGGGGTTTGGTCGACTATGAAGTGAAGTAAATTGTGGAGTAGTGGAGTATAAAAATAAAAAAATGATACATGGTTTGAAGGGATATATTATATGAGTGCTGCAAAGGTTTTTTCCATAGGGGATGAACAATAATTCCAAAGGCATAAAAACTATCTGGGAGGTAATTTCTTATAAATACTAGTATAAAACCTTCATTAGTAATTGATAAAATGGTAAAATATGGTTATGATATCAATGAAGATGAATCCTTATGTGATGTAGAGTCATCAAAGTTATTATTCAGAGACTATTTCTATGAAATCAGCTATGAGGGGTTAAGTATGTCCCTGAAGCTTCCATGAGGATAAATCCTTGAGTATTATTATTTGTGATCAATTCTATGAGGCATGTGTTTTAAATATTATTCTATGTGATTAGTTTTTAGAGGATGTATCTGAGAATTCATTTCATGAAGAAAGCATTATATTGTGGTTGGTTAAAAAAGTGGAATCTTTTAAGATCATTCATGAGGTTGATCTATGTCAAAGAAAAATATATAAGTGCTCCATGAAGTAGAATTCATGGTATACGAGGTGTAGTATGTTGTCTGAAAGGTGATTACAAAATGAACATTTTATTATGTGATATATTCTAATAAGTAATATTCAGTCTAGTGGTTTAACATAAAGATCTTAGATGGGTATTTGAGAGATAAAAGTGTATATTAGTGGTTCATGAGTGATACAGAAGAATAATAAGAGAGATACAAAGGATTTTATTGGATTTTCTAGTTTTGTACAAGTAGTGATGGTTGAAAGGAGGTAGATATAATATCCTTTTATGTCTCTATCCGTGGAAGAGGAAAGAGGGAAACAGTAAAATAGATGTGTAAAATCATCCTAAAATGAAGAAGTTGTGCAATTACTATAATAGCATGTAAGACATAGACAGTACTCTAGCATTATAGTTTAGATCATATCTAATATAGACTACACCCTTGATGTCTCTATCTATGGAATCTATTTATATACAAATGGTGAGGTTGGAAGAAATGAAAAAGGTGATATGAGAACCCTAAAAGAGGTTGATTTATCCTTTTAAGGGGTTCATGAATAAATATATGTATAAATTATTTGATATTGTTTTTATTTACCAAATTTTAGAGGGAAAATGGTTGACACTACTTTATGTTCTTCCAAAAAATAAAAATTACAACCTTTAATAAATATAACATGATACTTTCTACCGGAATAGTGATAGAGAAGATTGGTATTATTAATTAATTGAAACTAAATAATGCAAACATGATTGAAAATTTTCACTTCATATTAATTGATAAATACTCTAGAAAAATATTGGTCATGTATAATATTATTTCCTATATATTGATTCTAGTTATAGTTAATTACCCATAGTACCCAAAGATCATGAAACAATGTCTTTAACATTGACCTATAGAACCTTCCCATATCGACACATATACATTTTAATTTTTAATGTACCATATATTTTTCTACAATTATTCACAAAAAACATTATGTTGAATGGAGGATTAGTTCAACAATTTTTTTTATTTTCTGTTCAATGAGTGATCAATCTAGTTATGCTTAAAGAATATGGTTTCAGTTTTGGAAAATTTTGAAAACATTTTCTTTGTACTCAATTGGGAGAAATTAATTTTCTTGGTGATGCATAACATCATTAATTTTTACCAAATTCCAAAAGGAGTAAAAATAATATACCCTAAAAAAAATAAAAGTGATCAAATATTTTTATGAGCCAACAATTGTTAGGAAAATTTTATATTTTCTTAGCTATACTGTTTTTATCCAATATTTGTCAAGGATTTTTCATGAGTCACTTGACACATCACTCATATCATGTCAAAAGATGTCGAATTTGTTTTAGAGTAATAATTAAATGAGTTAATTAAGGTGTTGAAGATAATGTTGATCACTTCCCCTATTATTCTACAGCCCAATTAGGAGGAGCCTTTCAATATTACGTGAAAAATAAGTGATTAGGTACTAAGAGTAGTTCTTATAAATTGGGTTGATAAAATTTTTATACATATTTAATATGATATTAAGTCCCTGATAGAAGCCCAATTTAATCACACCACTATTGAAATATAATTCCTTGTAGTGGTCTTTCCTTTTTATTTTTTTGACTATATCGTGTGTTATCTAAATATTATATTCACAGAAAAGGTGTTGTGCTAAAAAAAGTATTCAAATATTGTGGTTAAAGACAACTTAATTCAAGGAATACTTTTACTATAGGATTTTTATATTGAAATTATTAATAATAATGGTTTAAATAATTTATGTTATGGTAATATTTCAAGTATAGAGTTACCCACTAGATTTGAGAATAAGATGCAAATATTCCTGATGTGTTTTTTGATGAATGCCTATTTTTAGTGGACATTATTACAAATCCTTGGATAAATTACATGGTGAAAAACATTGAAACTAGTTCTATTTAAACCACTTTTCATGCTAGAAAGATAATATATTCTTAGTTAAATAATACTACTACATTTTTGTTTATTTTTTTTATTAATTTGGTGTAAATATGGGATGATTTCTATATTTTTTATCCAAAATTATAATTGAAACTGTGAGAGAATAATAATCACTAATTATAAGATATCTTGGACTAGAAGTCATTGTTTCTAAAATCCTATGATGTTTATTTTTATGTAAAACTATATATAAAGACATAATGATATTTATGATATCATTGAACCAATGTTGATCCATGTGATATGTTGGAATTAAATTTTAAATTCTATTGAACATAATCATAGATGTAAATTTAATTGATATATTTGTAATTGAATACATGGTTCATTTCCCCAACTCATTTTCTCACATGTATATTTTTTTATGTATGAATTTTGATCCAAAATTGGTGGAGGATAAAACAACCACTAAAAACACCATTAAGGTAGTCACAAAATTATTAAATAGACATATATTTTCCATATTTAGTGTTTTGTAGATTCTAATTACTGATTTGGGGATTAATTTTGTTAATCATCTATTGAGAGAAGTTTTGTAGAAATATGGCGTTTGATATGAAAATAGTACCTTATATAATCCATAATTATTTGGGAAATTGTAAGTTTTAAAATGGTAGATGCAACAAAATCGTTAAAATAATATTAACTCAATAAGGAATCATTAGTTGAGAAAATTGAATGATGTTTCTGGGAATTCCAAATAGCCTAAAAGACACCACATTTAATTTCACTTTTTCGGTTACTGTATGGGAAACCATACCATTTTCTAGAGATTTTCACCAAAAAATTATATATAATAGTAATGTATGTTAATTAGAGTAAGTATGAAGATGTAAGAATGATATTTATAGAGTTATGTGTGCATCAAGTGTTTTATAGAGACACTAATTCTAAATCTTCTATTTATAACGAAATGATGAGGAACTAAAATGACTAAACCATTCATAGGAAATAATTCCACTTAGGGGAAAACATAATTTTATTTATTTCATGATTTAAATTTTTTTATGGTAATATTATATCAAAATGATTGGGTCCATTCATGATCACCCAATTATTTCTACATGGATAATTCGTGATTCAAAAAGATGAATAACAATGTTTCAATGTGAATGGACATTTTATCAATAAAATAATTTTAAAATTCAATGTGGGTCTTATATTTTTACTCAAATTTGAATATAGAGTGAACATATGCAAAAATTTTGAGTTTAAATGAAACTTTTATGGGGAGGGGTTTTCCCAAATTTACCCTATGGGTGGAATTAGTATCTTGTTTCACATTTAGGTTTTTTGATTCCACAGAGGCCTAATTAGTGATCTAAGGACATAAGGATTTGTTTCTAAGGGTTTTTAATATGAAGTATATTTATATTTGGTGTGAGATTTTTTAAAGAATAAAACATATAATATTTTAATTAAAATGATAAATTAATATGGGTAAATCCCGGTATATTTCCATGGCTATATTAGATTTTTTTTCATAGAAAATTTCAAATCATTACTTAAGTAATATTTAATTCAACGAGGTAAAAACAAACCTCAATATTTATTGATTTTTTTTACATATAAAAGTTCAATTCTAATCACCTAAGAACATAGAGGATCACATTCTTAATCACCTTATGTTATAAGATCACACTAGCACTCAAAATATATGTTTTTTAAATATAATAAATATGTAGAATAAAATATGTCATTAAAAATAGAGTTTAAAATTAAATAAGAGAACATCTAATATAACTCCTTAAACTCCCTATAATCAACCCATAATTGTTCTCCATAAAATGATGTAAATAATTCAATGAAATATGGTCAATGACTCATAGAAGTAGGATTGACTAAAATTAACAAAAATTAACAATTTTCATTTTTATGTGAATGGTGTAATACCATGAAATAAATTTTATTATAGATATAAATATGAGAATAAAAAAATAAGATTATATAAATATTTCAAATAGAGAACTAGTGTTTTTAAGAGACATTTTAGACAAAGAAAAAGTGGGCGGTGAGAAAATGGATGTACCGCATTACATGAAGAACAAGAAACAAAACACCTCTATATTTTTAAGAAAACCATCTTAAATAAATTATATTATATTTTTAGTTTGATCACATCATTTTAAAGTATTTAAATTGATTATGGTAGGATAAATGGAGTTTGAAAGTGGGTGTATAATTGAATTTCCATAAAACCCAATGTTACAAGATTTTTTTTTCAATTAAACTCATTGTCATGCCATAACACTTTTCAAAATGATATAATTAAAACATGTTATAGAAGGTGAAAATGTGTAACAATATATACTATAAGTTTTAGACAAATTTCATCCATATTGTATTTTTCATTTCTAAGTAGTTATAAAAAATTTAAGATACCTTTTTGGGTCGCATAATATAACCCAGAATTTATTCTTCAACATGGAAATCCCTAATTACCTTCCTAAAATCCATATCGTCTTAGGTTATAATTCATTAAAATGTTACCAATGTTATTATAAATCCACAATTAAATTTTTAGCTTCATTTAACTATTATTGTGTGCCCTAATGCTATTTTAGTGATTTGTGTTCCAATTTTCCTATTATATAAATATCTATATTCGAGTCCCAACATGTCAATTTCCTTGGTAAATCAACTGTTTCTATTGAAAAACATAATATTTTCAAAAACATGAGTAACCTAAAAATAAAATTTCAAATTCAAGTCATGAATCATCATTGTTACCAAAGGATATGTTTAAATTAACAATGATTAATAGATTTTAAACAATAATTACACATATGGTGAGAAATTTATTTTATTATTTTTAAAACTAATTAACCTCTAATTTTATAAAAAATGAATCGTAGAAAAAACTATTAAAATTTAATTAAAATTATCTACATTCATATTATAATCACACCCACTTATTTTATTTTTATAGTCCACAGAAATTACATACATCCAAAGATCAAAATTCAATTCTATATTATTTCAACATACAATGTTTTCCATAATGGACTCAAATAAAAATTATGTAATCCCATTAATATCTTTTAAAATATGTCTAATAAACAAGAATATTCCAATCCTTAGTCCATCCCTTTATTTTAATTCACCACTACCCATTATAAAACACCAGTTAAGTATAAAATGTGTTGTGTATCACAAAATATATGGGGGTTTATTTTTTCCATATGAGAGAATGTTGAATAACTGGGTGAAAATTATATTTCAATATTAAGATCAGTATCTAAAATGAAATTCCCTTTACTTGTGAAAATGCTAGTCAATCATCCATACGAGTTGGGGAGTTAGGAAACTTCAAATGATGTAGATTTTAGTTAGGGGTGGTTCTGGGGTAGTTATGTGTGTGGGACATTAGGTCATGTATAGTACATAATTCCACTGGGCCTATGATTCAGGTAATGCTTCCCTCTTAACTCAGTTTAAAAAGGGGATAATCAAAAAATAAATAAATAACATGAAGGCTTTGGGCTCCTTTGAAAAACTTTGAGTAATAAAACAATGCATTCATTATCCCCAAATGTTATAATCAAATAATTTTATCCATTAATTTATATAAAATAAAGTCTTAAATCCCAAATCCTAGTAAGAAAACTATGGATTCTTTATCTCAATGTTTAAAATGAAAAATATTTAGTGAATACATTTCTCTACATTATCATTTTTTGTGTTTTTTTATATTTTTAAATTTTTTGTGATACTCAAATCAAAAATAAAATTATCCAATAAAATATTCTCCAACTATTAGCCACCAGGTACTCAAAATAACGCCCCAACATCCAATTGATATGAATTATGAAATTTTGATAAAGAGATGAACATGAATATGTTGAGAAATCTCCTCAGATAACTATTATTACAAAAAATTATTCTGATAAACATAAAATTGAATAGATATCATAATCAAGGAATTAAAAATAATTTAATATTGATTTTTCAGGTTTCAAAATGTAGATTATCACATAGAATTATAAAAAATATATAATTTTCAATAAAATATTATTTAAAAAATTACCATGTTTTTACATGCACATATGTTGAATGGAGCATTCCTTGACATTGAATTTAATAAAAAGATATTGTTTATAATTATGAATTAATTGATAGATATAAGTACAAGAATACTATTTCAAATTCAAATATAGAAAAAAAATCCCCTGGTTTAAATATTAATACCATAAATTAATCAATTGATCATTTAAGATCCATGTCACACATATACAACTCAAGGATAAATAAATATTGGGTTCAAACTCTACAAAACATTTGGTTCAGTAGAATATTTGAAAACATCACAAAACATTTAATCCAAACATAGAAAGTGTTATTGTACCCTAGAACCCCCATGTTCTTCCCATGACTAAATATAATAAAAAAATAAACTAAGGATTAAATCATTTTTAATTTTTTTTTAAATTATGGGGGGGAAAGGGAATTATTAAAAAAATATAGGTTTCCTCTTAGAAAGTACTTTTTTAAGGTAGTTATCATGACATGGATCTCCCACCACATACCCAATACCATATTTCAATATCATTCGGTTTTACATGTTAAAAAATTCTATTATATTGAAATTAAGTATAAAATGGGGTTTAATGGAAGGTTTATAATCTATATTGAGAAATGTATTATAGGTTTTAATGTGTGGGATAATTTTAGTAATATCTTAATGGGACTATCCAATTTATTTCTTTCACATTCTTAAGAAATCAAGTATAATTCTCTCTTTTTTTATATAAGAGAAGAATAAGTGATAATATTAAGTTTTGAGTTATACCCAATGAATGGATACTTGGGTGACAAGAAAGGACCTTGAGTTCAAGATCAGGTTGTTCAAAATCACTTAGGATAGAATGGTAGTTGGAGTCTGGAACTATTGATTCCTTTATAACTAATGTTTCAAACTCCAAATTTTATGGTTCGTCACATGGTAAGATAATAGACTAAAATTTCATGATTTAAACTAATTTATAAAATATTTATTGTCTCAAAATGTATTTAAAGGAGTTTTATTCTTATGATCCAATACAAGAATATAAATTCCCTCATGTGAATAAATTAAATAAATTTATTGGTCACTGATATAACTTTCCAAAACCCTTTAACATCCATAAAGATAAATTTTAAAACACCCAATCTAATTCACCACATGAACATCTTAATCATATCATATTTCAAATCATGCTTTGTACATGGTTATATAAAGTCTCATGTTCCCAATTGTAACTGTATTGTATTCATTCCTTACATGTATATGACTGAGTTGATTTTTCCTAAAAAGTTTATAAACAATAGTTCATTTTTTCTAATGAATTAAGTTTCAGTTACTGTTAAGGTAAATTTAGTGAGGATATTAAATAAATGCAAAATTCTATAAAACATTCATCATGATTTTTTTAGTCAATTGAACAAAATAATTAGTATATTGATGAGTAAAATATGTGGTTTGCATATACTCATACACTAACTATCAATACATGGTTTATATACTGAGGTTAATATCAGCTCTGAGATCATATAGTGATTTATAATCTAATTTCTCCCAAATTTCAATATCGATTTAAGGATAACCAAGTTCCTTTAACTTTTGTTTCATGGATCCTTTGATCATGGTACTCACTATAGAAGCCAATGGGATATGGTTTTGGTGAGATAAATTCTTTTTTAAAGAAAAATTGTACTTAAATTACTTTCAGAAGATAGGAATTATTTGGATTTCATAAATAATGGTAATATTGAATTTATCATGGGAGGATATTTTACATAACATTTCACCCAAAAAGGTCTTGGATTTTACCCTTGTTTTTTAAGTTAAAAGATAATCTTATTGTATTATTTTTGGAGTTAGTTATTATTATATTTTCGGCTAATATTTATCTTATTATATGGTTGTTTCTTCATAATTATCATGATATATTTAGTATGTTGATGTTTTAGGAATGGGTGGAATAATTTATTAAATGTTTTTCACAGTTCATAAGATATTAATATATTTGAGTTTCTCATGAGAGGTATTCATGTAACAAAATTATACCCATAAGTTTGAGGAAGGAAAAACATGATTGTCCATGGGTTCATTACCAGTATTATTTATTTGGAGTTAAAATTTTAGTTATGAAATATAAAAAATAATTTTATTCATTTTTTTTGCATTTTATTAACTAATGATTAGGGAATATATTATACAGGTGTGATATGATTGTATTATCCATGGTAGATATTTTTATTTTAAAATGAGTTGTATAAACCTTTTTTATAATTTCATTTAAGGATTTTATTATTGGGATTTTTGGGAATCAAATTGGTTGTGAAATGAATATTTTTGTGGAGGATACTTATTTAGACACTATGATTAACTAGGTAATTTAATATGCCTATAATGTATTATAAAATATTCATTATAACATTGATTGAAGGTGTTTAGGTTTTGAAGCTAATCAAAATTTAAATATTTAACCTATATATATGGTACTCCTAGAAACACAACCTTTATTGGTGGATTTTTTTCTCAATTATTAGTTTTATGCTACGATTTATCACAAGTTGAGAAACCATGGTAAATATATTGAACTTAATTGTTTTTATTAATCAATATCTCTTCAATTTTTCTATAGAGGGAATCATTTTGTTACTTATGAATCAAGGAAATTAGAGATACGTGAATAGAACTCTCCAAATAAAGATATTGTGTCAGAAAATATAATAGTTTCCTTAAATATATGGTGGATATATCTCTATGGTGAAAGATTCAATATTTAAACCAACTACAAAATATTGAAGTGCATGTTATCTCAAAAATGGTTCAGCATGAGGAAATTGAGATGGTTTCAATTAATCAAGGACTATGATTCCTCAGTGCACTACCACCCAAGTTAAATATATAGGGTGGATGATGCATCTAGTAGGAGCTACCATGGATTTTATTCCATGTTGAGGATTAACAAGGATCTAATATTCAAGGATTTTGTAGATCGTGATATGGAAATTGGTAGGAAAAGAGAAACATCATTCCTTTTACAAAAAAAATTCTAACCTATATTTACTAGAAATGTAGATAATTTATATAAGGATGATAAGTATTTACCTTTTAATATTAATCCCATGAATTATGATAAACTTTCAGGAATCATATATAAATTTAGAGTGTGGATATTTGGGAAGAGGTTACAGGTTTCATGAGTATTCGAGCTGAAGGGTTAGCTATTAGATGATGTATATAGCTTAAATTTTCTTATACACCCTAGTATCATAAATATGTACATTGATTTAAGAGATAATTTATAATTGGATGGTATAATGTGGTAAATTTCAGCTTATGTGTCCATATTCTTGGGGTTCTAATAGGTGAACTCAAAAATACAACATCCTTATAGATTCATGCATTAATATACATATGAATATAGTATTTGGGATCATTACCTACCATGGATGGAAATTTTATACAATTATTTCTTTGATTCAAGAATCTAGATGGAACCGTATGAAGAATTTTATGGAAAGATATATCATACCATTATTTATTGGGAATAAGTTATATAATGGAATTTAGTCGAACTTTAAATTATTGAGGAAAAAACATTGATGGTATGGGATTATTAAAATTTTATAAAATAACATAAAATATCTATGTTGATTGTCAACGGAAGGAATTGGAATTTAATATGGGAGATAATATATTCAAAAACGTCTCTCCATGGAAGGGAGTTATAAGATTCTATAAATTTTGGAAGTTAATCCCAATAAGCATTAGTCCTTTTAAAATTTTAGATAGGATTGGACTTGTGGATTACTGATTGTTTATACGACACAACCTCTATAATGTACACATCAAACTATATGTTTAATTATTGAGGAAATAATTTTCAAACCCAAACCACATTTACAAATATAATGGATTATATTAGGAAGGTAAATTGTATTATAATGATGAGCTTATATATATTATATTCACTAGAGAGAAAGTGTTGTAGAATCAAACAACTTGGATGGTTGAAGTCCATTATAGAAATCAAAAACCATAGGTGGTGACATGGGAGAGTGAAGAAACTAGGAGGAAGGATTTGAAAAAAATTAAGATGTGATATATATAAAAATTATAAAGAAAAAATTATTTTAATGGGTGAATGTAATATCTAAGATCATACAATATCAAATAAACACCTCATCCCTAAACAACTAACAAATGCACAACCTATTATTTTACCATTATAATAGAAACATTAAACTGTTATATTTAAAATAAAATATTGTAAATTTTATCATATGAATTTTATTAGATGGATATAAATTTTTAATTTTTAAGTCCATATTTATCTTTGGCTGATTTTGTTTTTAACATTTTTGAAATAATTGATTTTTGGGAGAATGGTGAAAATATAACTTTTATAGAAGTTGTCAATTTTCTGAAATAATTCAAGTAAAAGTTTGAAATTAATGTTTTCAAAACATTTTTAATATACTAAATATAAATTTAATACTAAAAATTCTTCTTCAAAAAAAATGTTTTTCATTTAGAATCTTATGCATGACATTTTAAATACAAGGTGATGTTGTATTCTAAAGAAGGAATTATTTTCAATATTTCCCTAAATTAATAAATTACATTGTAAAATTGTGTTATTAATTGGTTTTAAATTCATGAAGATATTTTCTATTTATTAATTAACCATTAAAATTAATAATATTCAATTTTATACATTATTTTAAAGTAAACACATTTTTATAATAAAATATATATTTCTCAAACAAAAACTTCTTTCCCTGAATTTGGCATACATATATTAAAATAAATTTTTATAACCTTTAGAAACTGAATAATGTAAATGTGTTTAAATATACGTGATTATCATTATCATTTTTATTTAATATTTTTACATTAATTTTTTTCATATTGAATAGTTATCGTGGTAAAAGTATATCACCACGGTTAACGGTAAAAATGGTTTATTGTTGGGTTAAACTAAGAGATATTCCCTCAAATATCTATAAAGATTTTATAAATTTCATTTTTTGAGTGGATTCAGTATAAATTAACCTATATTATATATTATACTAAATTTTATTCACTATTAATGATAAATATTTTTATTATACAAAGAATTTCATAATATTTACAAGAGTTCCACTCTTTTAAATTATAAAAGGGGATATATTCTTTTTTCTTCTTCACACCACTTGATCACTTAAGATAGATGATGTTCTACAAAATTCTTTTCCATATCTTCTAAAAACATCCTGGATTTCTTAGTCTAACTAATAGACCTTTCACAAATGGCTTAAGGTGTAAGCCAAAGGAAGATACCCAAGGAGGAGGTATAGGTATTAAGTTAATTCCTTTAATTTCATTAATTTTTATACCCACATTAAAATACTTTCAAACCATGTTATCATATTTAAATAAATATATTTACTATACCAAAATGTTTTTATGCTGATGGAAAAACTATTTTCTACTTACTTTAAAATAAAAAAAATGAAAATATCACTCATGTGTACGTACGAACTATTGTCTCTTTAAATTGTTGTATTTTATTTTTCATCACCACCTGTAATGGATGGTTATATAGATATGTTTAATTGATATATATATATTTATTTATTTATTTATTTATATTTATATATATGATATTTATGAAATAATTATTATTCGTCGAATTTAATATATTATATACTTCTTACCATCCCATCCATTGGAAACTGATAGCATCACTCATGCATATTTGTCAACTACCACCTCCATGAAGCAATGAAACTCATTTTTAATTTCCAAAATACATAGATGGTAACAAGGATAGATTTGATAAAAAAATATTATATTTATACTTTTATTATGGAAATATAAATTTATAACTTTATCTACTTTATTTTCTTTTCCTGTATTAGAAAAATGAAAATGTCGCTTAGGTGTACATATAGACTATTGTCACCATGAAACTATGTACTCAATTTTTATAACCACCTTAAATGGTTGCCTATAAAATTATATTAAATATATAAAAATGAAAATTAAAATATTTATAATATTTTATAGATGAATAATTAATGACCAAGGTACAAGGTCTACAACTGCTAAATCAAATCTTGTATAAGAAATTAAATAGTTGGCACCTAAATAGATTATTTTTACAAAGTATGAGAAAATGAATAAAAAGGAAGGTTTTAATAAATAATATCTATAAATTTAGATAAAAATGTATATCTCATATAGATAAATTATTAATATAAATTTATAATACAGTTAGTTTTAATGTGTTTGGCCAAGATAAATCTAAGGTAAGAGTTTATTCTATAATCTAATTTTAAATTAGGACTGTTTATGTTTAAATTTACATTGGGGGAATTATATATTATTCCCTCATAAACCCAATATATTTTCAAATATGGATGTTTATTATTGATTCATGTTGACTATTTATTGTATAAATTGTTCACTACATTCATATAATGAATACATTTGAAATAGTATATGATGGTTGGGCATGATATTAGATATCCTCATGATGCATTGATAGTTCCAAAGAAACAAACTAGATTGGGTATTTTTCATATTCATTACCTATTGATATATGATTTCTATAAATGAGGCCTTAGAGGTAATATTATGATTTTTGACATTATTTATTCTATCATTATGAAACTAGTTATTCTTATCCATGTAATTATTTATGTTTCTATGTTTTCTACGGATATATTCTCCTTTTATCACATTAGTTATATGGAATATTTTCTCATTGTTAATTTCATTCAAGTTATTCATACCTTATTTATTCTGTGATTGATTCCATTGTATGCTTTCCCTTACTGGGAATTTTATCTCACCCTTTATTATGTTTTTCCTTTCATTGTGATACTAGTAACTGAAATGTGAATTATTTTAGGGATATAATAAATTAATTAATAAATTTCTTACTTTAATTTTATGTTTTATATCAATTTTTTAATGTAATGTGAATATGAAATATGTATCTATTCTCTCAGGACTGCTAAAATATTCTATACGGTTTGGTGTGATGCATTGTATTTTATACTAATTTATTATACTAAACCTGGGCTCCATATTACTATATTTGAGGTTTTCAAATCAATTATTTCAATAAACACCATTAATTAAAGGGAATAAATCTCCTAATCCATCTCATGAAAGGTGATAATGTGGTTTTGAAAATCATATTTGAAGATATAGTTTTCTTCTCATTATTCAATATGCCTAATTCATGATGTTGTATTTTCTCAAGAATATGTGATGTAGTCATTCATGGATTGATCAATTACATTCCCTATGTCAGGTATTGCCTCGTATGGATTTATAATTTGATTCCCACCCAGTTTCAAGATGATACTATTTTGATGAACTTTCATTGGAGTGAACTCAAACTTAGATTTTATATTCTCAATAAAAAAATCAAAAGGAAAATAACCCTTAGTTCACTTGATTCCTCACCCTAAGAAATATCCATAATATAAAATATTTTTTAATGGATATTGATATAATAGGTTATACAAGAAAGGATGAAAATGGGAAAATATATAAGAAATGGGAGTGATAATAGAAAAATTGGGGTGAGGATAGAATGGGAGTGTCTATGTTACATACTATTCCTCTAAAATGTTGTAAAAAATTTGGTTCACCCAAATATACCCAAAGGGCTAATTTATTATCTTGTAGGAATATATGAGTTGTTGATTATAAAGTGTCATAATTAGTGAACTGAATAAAAAAAATATTTTATGTTAAGGGTTTTGTATATGAAGTGACAAACTATTTGGGCTATGTAAACTTTGTGAATAGATATATATATATATGATTTAAAATTATTTTTGTAGATGGTTAGATCATTGTTTTTTTCTAGTGACATATTTGATGGATATTTTGAATGAAACTTTTACCTTGATAATACAATAAGTATCCATTAGGAAAAATAAAAACACACGTCATTATTTTTTAATTTAGTCCCTACATATTTCTAAGGCTAGTAACCTAGGTTCTTAAAGGATCAATTTTTAATTAGAACATTGTATAATATCATTCTATCTGAAAAAATAAATAGTTTTTAAATTAATCAAATTTGAATAAAAAACTTAATTATTGAATGGAACTGTAAAATTAACGGACTAATTCTAGGATTAAATCATATAAAAATACAATATATCCGAAAAAACTCAAAAAAATAAATCCATAAGAGGATTATCCTTTAATGTATGAAAATATCTCAATGGAAGAAGGAATTTTACTCATATTAGTAGCATTAATGGAGATAAAAATCACCATAAATATCACTTTGATCATAGTTTGAATAGCTTAAACTGAATAACAAATGGTTTTATAATAATAAATATGAAAATAAAAACAATTTAGATAAATAATATCCTTCAATTAGAAAATTATATTGAGTTTAGTCAACATAAAAATGAATAGAATTCATATGTTGATAAAATTATAGCATAATATTACATGAATAACAAACAAAAAAAGAATATTTCTTCAACAAAGCAGTACTAAATAGACAAATATTAAGTCCTAGTTTGAGAAAACCATTTCAAATCATTCCAATATATTATTTTATTCCAAATGGTGATATAAATTGGGTGTATAATTGAATTAAAATTACTCCCATAGTTGTACACAATATTTTATCTCTCTATATTGATGCACCAGGAATAATATCAAGGTGACTGAATAATAATGTGTATTATAATTTCAAACCAATTTGATTATCTATTTCGAAGTTATTTTCCTACAAATAGGATGGCCTTTTTTCCTTGAAATATGGTCTAGGTTTTAAACATAAACTTGGGTTTCCTGTATCACGTTCCAAACATTCGAATTAGCATGGTTCATAGTTGAATAAAATGATACTCGAGATATTCTATATCAAAATGTAAAATTAATGCTTCATTGAAATTTTATTATGGGAACCATGTCTATATTAGTGTCCTATGGTCCAATTTTCATTATATACACAATTTTTTATTCATGGCCTAATTTTCAACTTCCTTTATTAATCATATATCACTCAATATGAGAAAAAAAATCCCCAAAAATGAGTAACCTAATGCAAAAAATTGAAATTCATATCATGAACATATACTATCACACAAGGTGATGACTAAAATGAAACTATTAAAAAAATTATATAATAATTAGAAATATGATGATAAATGAAGTTTTATTTTTTAAATGAATTGACTTTGATTTTATAAAGAATGATGTATAAGAAAACACTTCAAAAAGTAATGAAAATTATACACTTTTAGGATCAACTCTGAAAGGTTAATTGGGTAAGTTTTAACATTTATTTTTCAAGGTAAATATTTAGTTTATAGTTTTGATATATTTACTATAGTCTACCCATTCATTAAGGATATGAATTATTCCCTCCAAAGAGCATTGGATATTTCAACTATTCCCAAAAGAGGAGTAAAATAATTTGAATTTCACTAAAGAAAATGGAGTTAATGTTTTTGGGAACATAGATTAATTTTTAAAGACATGATGTGTCATTGAGTAATATATAATCCCACGCTAAAAAAGGGTCCAAAATTAGGATAAAAGATATTATATATGAAACCTACACACCCTTTCTAATGTGCCACACCATAAAGAAAATAATTTTCTTAAACAATGAAAATTACTTTTTTTGGAATGTCTTAGCTTGAAATAGTGTAGTAATAATTTCTCATAATAGAAGATGAATATGAGTAAATTAAATATCATAAGCATGAATATACATATAATAGAATAATGGACACATCCTGGATAACTTATTTTAAAAGAATATGTATGTTTTGATCTTAAAATAAATTCAGAAACATGTATATCTCAACCTATAGACAATTCCATAAGGATAAAAACTGAGGGAAATTATGAACACATATTTCACTATAATAGAGTGGTACATGATTTAGGATCCATTAGGATTGGAATTCCAAAATCCATGGGGATTGAGGTTCCAATATTTCTATATTGAAATCAAAATACTAAATAATAAGGGGTTATATAGTTAAAAACATGTGGTTGATTCCCTAGAACCGTGTTGTAACCATTTACCTCCCATATAATGGTTTTCTAGTGACACTACTACAAAATAAGGCAATATGCATGGTTCAAACCCAGTATATAGGCCCAAATACCATGGTTATAGGTTATATTTGTGTTTTAATGAATCGTTGTTGGTTTTGGTGTGTCTATAGAGTAGATATTATAACCATGGTTTGAATTAATGATATAAGATTTACCCATACAAGGCCTATTGCCACTGTTCTAAATCATAGCTTTAAGGATTTATCCACGCTTTGCAACCATGGATATAGTTCATCCCATTGTATAAAAAATAGTACAGTGAACTGTGTTGGCTATTGAGAAGACACTACCAACACCCCCACCCAACACCAACACCACCCACCCTATTCACTTGCAAACCCCCTTCCCCACACCCTTTCCCTCGAACATGCACACCCCCCCCCCCTCCCCTAGAACCCACATGTCCCCTTGACACTACACCCCCTGCACCCCCTACCCCTCCCATTTGGACCCCCTGCTCCTGCACACCCTCTTCCAGAACCCTCCTCACTGTACACCCCCTTTCACCCCTCCCAACCCTCCCACCCTTCCCCCTCCACACTCCCTACACCTCCCCTTTGCACCCCCTACTCATGCACCCCCCACCCCACCCCACCCCACCCCTCTTTGTTGAACACCCCCATGTACCCCCTTCCCCACCCCCTCCTCAATATGCACCCACTTGCCCCCCCCCCACCCTACACACCCCCTTCCCTTCCCCCTTGCACCCCATGTTCCTGCACACACTTCTGCCCCACCCCTCCCCCTTTCACCCCCTTGCTCCATGTGATCTTTCACACCCTTCTACCCATACCCTTTCCCAATGCACCCCTCATTCACCCCCCCCCCCTCACCAGCCCACTTTCCAGTCCCCCTTACTAGTCTCCCCCCCCCCCCCTTCACACCCCTATCAACCCCCCCCCCAACCCAATCCAGTCTCGCCCTGTTAGGACTCCACCCTTCCTAGTCCCCCACCACCCCGATTAGTCCCCCCACCCTGCCAGTTCCCCCAAACAACCCCCACCCTTACAAGACCCCCCCCCCCCCCACTAGTTCCCCCTGCCAATTTTTTGTCCATCACCCCCTGCCAGTCGCCCCTACCAGCTTTACCTCCAACTCTACCCCCCCCCCCCCACAACTTCCATTTTTTCTTTGTCTCTACCTCCCTTTGGCTGGAGTCTCAATAGCTATTTTCCTATATCCATATATATAATTTGGCTACATTAGTTTACTGCTGAATATAATATAAAGGGAAAATATTTTCAAAAAAAGATCATTTCAAATTTTAATGAACAATAATATAATTGGAAAAGACTATTTGATGGATTTAAATCAACAAAGTCACCGTCAAAGGTGATAGTTGTCTAATAAACAATATATATGTAACTTTCAACTCATTTAAGGCTTCATCATTATAAAATAACCCAAATTAATCTTCCTAATTATAAATTCTAAAATGTATATGTGACTGTGTATGCACCCAACATACCTTTTCATCCCCACATCATGATCTAAGTCACTAAATTACTATAATATAAAGAAACAGAAAACACCAATAATAAATCCATCAAAAGATGTAGTAAATTATGAAAAAATCCTAAATAATACTATTCATGAGAGTGAAAAATAACATTCAAGTAGTACCGCAAGTGGAATATCGGTTTCACACTGTGAAGCTACTAATTATTTTTACCTTTTTACTTTGATCGTGTGATTTTTATCCTTTTCAATAGAGTGTACATCAACTTCCTAATAGAATAGATTGGATAAAATAATAAATTCATATTTAATATTAAAAAATAACATAGGGTCTATATTTTATGAGCATCAATCCAAATTCAAATTATAAAAAGGTAAAATATCTTCTGAGATATCCTTAAAAAGCATGAAAATATGGGTAAAAATATAGGTTTTAACAATTATAAACACATTCCTCAATATTTGACTGAACATCTGACCACAAACTGTTATCTCTTGGAGCTGACTTAATCGAATAATTACTATCCTCACAAATCAACACATATTATTTCAGTGTGTTTTGTTCACACTTACACTTCATAAAAAAACCTACAAGGTGGTCACACTAAGGACCTCTATAACACCATGGACATCACGAACTATAATCTGTTAGGGTTAATTATGAGAAGAATTATTATCTTCGTGAACTACAATATGTTTTCATAGGTTTTTTCCCACATTAACACTTCCTAAAAAACTTCAAAGGATGTCACTAATCTTATTTTTCTAATAAAAAATCATTTCACTTTTTTCTTATTACATTGACTTCTAAAAATAAATTTAAAACTTGTTGACATAAATAAAAATGTGAAACCATTATCATAGACTAATACAAATGTCATGACTAAGAAACACTATGATGTTTAAGGTTCCCTTAAAGGTGTTTGTGTCATAGGAAAATATTTTTGGATGAAAGACAAGTGGTTATGATTTATGACTTCGGTATTGGATTTTATTGTCAACACATCAGTCAATATATCAATCATATTGAAACCCATGTAGAATTGGATCATTTCAAATAGGTGAAGACCTTTTGGATGTTTGGAATATTTTTAATGAATATTGGAGTTGAAGGGTAATGTTTTGAAGTTGTTTTGGTGATGAAGAGATAATCATGTTGCAAGGGAAGTCATCATGTCATGATTTCCTACATAAGATTAATCATTGGTGATTTCAGAACATATCATTCTACAAAGAATAATGTTATATTGTGATTTGGTTCTGAAATGTGAAGATGCTTGAGTCAGTCCTTCACGACCTAAAGAACACAATGCAATGGTTTGGCCATGAAATTTTGAGTTATTTTTGTTTGGTATAAGAGATAAGGTTTAGTCATAAGGGAATAAAATTTTTCCGAGAAGACATTGATCACAACAAACTTTTCTCACACCATGTGAAAAATTAATTATTATAGGCAAAAAAATAATGTTGATGTGACTTGGTAGGAATTCCATGAATGTGGGAATTTATTATACTGTTACTGATCACAACGTGTTAAATAAAATAAGCATAGTATGAAATAGCTAGGACTGGAAATGTCAATACAGATTTTATGTTATGTATGTTGAAAATGAAATTAAAATTCCAAGAATTTCCAAAAATATTTATAAAAAATTTCTAAAAGTAATCCTCCCCCACAATGACCTTACTGATGTCATAGACTAAGAATTTATCATTAATAAATGAAACATGCATCACTTACCAAACTTTTGGTAATATGAATGTGCATCACTATAGAATTTCATAATGAAATAAATCTAGAATACAAAGAAATTAATAACATAAATACTTTCAAATAAACAAAACATAAATACATAAGGCATCCTGAGAGGTATATAATGGGAAATTCTCAAGAGTTGTGACAAAACTGGAATTTATGATAGTGATTATGATCATTTATTTTTTCAAAAACTAGACTTAAGTCGCATGTAATGTTAAAAATGTCTTCAGCATTAGGATGAAATTCAAGGAAGATACGTTTTTCACTAATTCCTAACTTCAAATCTACAAGGTGAGGTGAAATAATAATAAAAATATTAAGGTTATCTGGCCAATATGTAATACATGGACCGTAGACTAGAATCATTATAAGAAAATAGATAACACCTCTAATAATGATCATCAAAATCCATTTCATTTAATGTGAATTTTTTAGTTTTGATTAGCATAAAATGAACTAATGCCTTATCCACCCTATCATATTGTCAAAGAAGAAAAAAGAGTTGAGTCAAATAATGTATCTACAAACTTTTCAAAATAACCTTGATAATAAAAAACCATTCCACCAAAAAAACACTTTAATTGAAGAAAAAACATTCAAAATTGCAATACACAGAAAAAGATAAAAATAATATTATTTCGAGAAATAATTGTTTATTAAAAAGATTCATGAGTAGGAAATGAAGTACAGTATCAATAAAATCAAAGTTTTCTTAAAATCTTATGTAATACATTTTTAAAATCCCCAATATTTTTAAAGTAAAAAAACACATGAAAAAGATCAGTTATGATTTTCAATAGATGAAAATATGGTGATTTTTGTAGGCCTAATGAATATAAAAAGATTCCAGTAAAACTATTATAGATTTGGGAAAGGACTAATAAAACTAGTAGAATCAAAATTTGTCTTAATTTTTAAATGTGTGTGGAAACTCAATGAATCGTTCTCCTCGTCTTATAGTGGACACCATATGTGGTATCACCACTTCACATGTAATTAATGAAACAGAAAAAAAAATCACCCCTCCATTTCCCTGTTCACCCCCTATTCCCCCTCCATACTGCACACCCCCCTTGACCCCCACCCCCTCACCATGCCCCCTCCACGCCCCTTGTCCCCCCCCCCTTGCACCCCTCTACCCATGCACACCAATTTCCCCACCACTCTCCCCCTTTTCACCCCTCCCCCAACCCATTGCACTCGCATGTCCCCTCCTCCCTGCAAACCCAACATGAACCCCCCCACCCCCCCACCCTGCCCCTGCACACCCCCTACCCCTCCCCCTGCACACCCCCAACCCCTACACACCCACTACCCCCTCCCTCTTTCCCCATGAACACCCACTCCCCCTCCACCCTTTCACCCCACCCCCTTCTCTTGCACACCCCTGGCCCCACCCCCACCCCTTTGCACCCACCCCTTCCAGTTGCACCCATTACACCCCCCATGCTCCCCTCCCCTGACCCTTAAACAGCATTCCCCCTCCTCAATACACACCCCACTTTCACCCCCCCCCCCCTCTCCCTTCACCCTTCCCCCTACACACCCCCTTCTCCTCCTCCTCGTACACCCCCAGTCCTTGCACCCCCCCCCCCACCATCCCCCCTGCACACCCCCACCCCTGCACACCCCCCTTGCACCCACCCCCCCCAATCCCCCTACCCCTACATACCCCCTGCACCATTGTCCACTCCCCTACCCCTGCATACCCCCATGCACCCTCCCCCTTTCACCCCACCTACACCCTCCCCCCATCCCCCTACCCTCGAAGACCACCATGTACCCCCCCCCCTCCCCCACCCCTGAAGTCCCCATATACCCTCCCACCTTGCACCCTACCTGCACCCCCCCCCCCCCCACCCCTACAGACCCCCCACACCCTTCTTTTCCCCTCCACCCTACCCCTGCAGACCCCCCTACACCCTCCCCCTGCCCCTGAAGACTTCCATGCACCCTCTTCCTAACAGTTTTGCTCATAAAAAATCATAATCACATAAGGCACTATTATACTAACAGGTTTTCACATAAAATAAGAGGATTGAATATTGTAGGTTTTCACATAATGTATAAATCATATCATGTTTGCATAATTATGGGTTGCATAACATGTTTTCATAAACAATTTTTATATAATTATAATGTAGGTTTTTACATAATGCTTGTTTGCATAATACAAAAACTAAAATTACATAATTCTTGTAATCTGATAACCGGTGTGAAAAAACACAATACAAGCATGAATAATAAAATGTTTGAACGTAATTATAACATTATAATAGGAATGTATTTGAAAATAGGTTTTCATATGAAACAAATATTATCCAAATGTGTTTGCATATAAAAAAATTGGTTTTCATGTGGAAAATTAGACATGAGGGCCTATTATAGGAATATGAAAAAACAAGCATGAAAATCCACTATGCATGTGAATAAAAATAAAGAAAAAAGAACATTCTTGAAGAACAAAACATGTTTTTTTGGGAAACCCAACACATCACAACATGAATTTCACAACTTACACCCATAGCATCTTAAAATTCTTCACTTATATAGACATGTGAATAAAATAAATAACATTACACAAAATATGACATTGGGAACTTCACTCACAACTCTTTAGGATTCTAAGAGAACTTACTCAGTGATTGGTTCAAAGAGTGGGGTAAAAACCAACCCAACAATATTAAAATACAGTGGTTGACCCCATTAAATGTGATAAGGAACCTTAAGAAAGAACATAAAATACTCAATTGATTATAAGTAAAATACAGTGAAAAATGAGCAGACATCATGGTGCATGTGAAACAAATCAACTGATATTTTACATACCAAATGCTCTCGTGGATTCCAAATAGTAGTAAATTTCTTGTATGTAACCCATCTTATTATCCCATGGTCTAAATTATCACCTGCAAACCTTCATTAATGTTGTTTTGGAATTACACACAGACAGACAAAGGTTGGTGTTACTAGCACTATTACATATATTCTTGAAATTTGACATTTAAATAGTGATAATGCAACCCAAAAATTAAGAAAACATAAATATTTGTTTACTTTTGAATTATTAGGTATTTATATAGTGTTTACATTTGATCAAAATGGAATAGTTCCTTCATCACTAAGTCCATATGGGGAGGATGTTACATTAATTGGTTTGAATTATAGGACACAATAAGTGGGTGATGAAAAATATCTCTGAAAAATATTCTATGTCAAGATCCATGATGAAAATGGAAAGTATTTCCCATACCATGTAGAGAGTAAAAACATTATCAAGTTCAAAACATGTCATTTCTCTCATTAAAAAATTCATATCACCTTAAGCCATAGTATTAACATAGTGAAATGGAAGAAGGCCACATAATTGAACAAGATATCAAACAATGGGTATCTCATCAATCTCATTATAGAATAAAAATACTGGGAATATATACCAATAAAATTTCCACAACCACAACTAAAAAATCATAATTAATTTCTTAATGGAGTCACATAATCAAAGAACAATTTGTTTTTTATATCTACAAACTCACTCATTAACACACGCATGGTCTCCCCTCACATGAAAAACCTCTAACAATAATTCTTTATTGATTTCACACAAAAATACATAGATTCAATAGTTTTGAAAATTATACTTAATTAATAATAAAATAGGTTATACCCATGTCAAAGGAGGAGGAGGATCTCAAGGAGGTGGGGGGATGCGTCGAAGGTGCGATAGAGGAGGAGGTGGGGTAGCTATCTCGGAGCAGTGTCAGTGGGTTGGCCACGTTGGGTGGCAACATCATGGGAGTACGATCATGGATAGAAGACCTCATGTGGGTAATGGAAACCCACAAGAGAGGCATGAAAAAATTTTAGGTGGGGAGGCCGCCATGAACAACATTGTTTAAGAAGATGAGTGGTGGGGTTCGGCAGGGAGAAGTGCGTTGAGAGTTTGATGGAATTTAGAGGACGATCACTGGTTGAGGGAGGACGGGGATCCCGACGCATATGAAACAAATTAGATTCAAAATTTTTTAATTAATCCATGGATATAAATAGGCAATAGTCATGGACCTTTAAAACTATGGCTATAGTTTAAATTTCTAGTAGTGTGACTCATCTTCCCAAATTTTGGGTCCTCTATCATTATCTTTGATTTATACTTCTATATTAATTCAAAATATAATTCATTGTTTTTTTAATTCTCTAGAAATATCTATACCCTTTCACCTTATTGGTTCTCAAGTAGACACCCACAACCTATACATTCCCTTAAACGTTCACCACCATTCCATAATACACCCAAAACCACTTAAAACCACCACCCCAACAATTCAAAACCATTCAGAGTTTTCTATAATTATTGATATAAATCATGAAACATATCCATCCACTCCCTTGAACCCATCTTCCTCACCCTCTACCTAAATCCATCCTTTCAAATCCAAAAAATCCTAAAAAATCAAAAAAACTTCCCAAAAACTACTACACTAATGAGTAAACCCTACAAAAACTCAAACAACGACCATCCAAAAGGCTAGATTATAATCCAAATTAAACTTTAACCCCAACACCTAAGTCTACCACTATACCAACTTCCATTTCATCACAATTTTTATCCTCCTAAATTTCACCAATAAATTACAAATTTACTCATTCAAAACAACCGCACCAACACTTCTTTCATCGTTTCACTGACAATAACCATTTCATGAGATTTGAATAGTTTTTACTAAATGTAAAAAAGGCATTAATTAAACACAGTATCTCAAGGTAAATCACCCAAATAGAACAGGATACCGTTATTATATAGGCATGTGTTTCTTTGAATTTAGATAACAATATTGGCGTAAGGGGGATATCATTATTTTCTAACACCTATCAAGAGGGAAATATGGTCTCTGGAAAGATAATATCATAAGTTATATAGGATGATGATTTCATCTTAAATTCATTAACCGGTTTTTCCCTCTATATATATTATCCATAGTTAAAGGGGATTCTCTCCGAATGTACCATTTTAGAATCCCCATAAACCCTATATCTTTTGAGATTATCACCCTTTCCTTTAATAAAAATATTTAATTTGATGTGATTTAAGGGATTAATATTTTAGAGAAATAAACATGAGTTTAAAACAACATTAGATCTTGGTTTTTATTTTATCACATTTATATTATGTAAAAATAAGTATTGGATTTAATTATCTAGGAATATAGTGTCAATTGGACTATATAGTACTGATTTTGTGCACACTTAGGAAAATAAAGAGATGGAACTTTAGCCTAGTAGGGATAATCTATAAGATAAATTGAATTCTTTGGCTATAGAACCCAAGTGAGGCATTATTCTATGAATAGAAAGATAACTTAGCTCAAAATGGTTCTTATTATGATCATTTATAGAGAATTACCCAGGGTTGGGAAGAAAAGGGTGATTCATATGGATATGTGATCCCATTGGATTCACTAGTTATATTATTGCTGATTAACCCAATTAAATTAAACATGACATTGAAATTTTCCCATTAACATGAGGGAATATAAAAAAAAATTATAATCATGGGTGGATACTTTTCACCCATTTAGAAATTTATTTAGATGTGTGCACTTCTTCCCAAAAATTTTCCTTTAATTGAATGATAGATTTGATTAGAATAAATTTTATAGCAATGATGGGACATTTTTGAAATTATGGAGATCAGTATTTTTTTAAAAGGAGTTTGCATACATTTCAATAAAGGATATAGGTAATGAAATACACTCTTTAGCCGCCTCTAGAATATGGGAACCTTTTAATAGATCTGTAGAGAATGCATTTAGGAATATAACTGATTAATTATATAATAGAAGTGGAATAAATAATTTTATATAGTGTTTCAAAATCTCATTATGATATATTGTTGTATATGTGATAGGAAGAGTCTATAGTTTAAGGCACAACCTAGACCACCATATTATTCATCATACATTCCTCTTATATCTTTTCCACACCTAGGAACACCATTAAAATTCATGATCATCCTTGATTTTGATCTATTGGAAAGCAATTGGGAATTTATTTTATAGTCGGATTTATTTTTAATCACCATCTATGTATTCAAAAATAGTTATATATTTCAAATAATGGGGTTTTTATAATCATATTAATGTAAAATAAAGGAAATGGTGATAATAAAGTTTTATTTGGAAAAAAATTTAATTACTCATGGTGTTTCCATGTATGGAAGGTTCATGAATTAGTTGTGGAATATTTTTAATAGTACATATATAATTCCACAACACTATGGATTATACTATATTAGGTTTCACGTATGGTTATGTATTTTATAGTTGAATGATAGGTTTTACTATAAGGGAAGGAAGACATGTTGTAAAAGACATGAATTTATATAATTACAAGATAAGTTATATTAACTAAATGTTGTAGAAGAATAAATTATTGTAGGTAATGCCACAACACTTTTGTTTCACATAGTAATAATTCTATGTGATATTAACCTATTCTAGAGGATAGTTTCTCTGGGAATATATCATGTTGAAGCTGGGGAATATGTGATATACCAAAAAAAGGTTGAACATAGGTGACATTCCTAAGAGGCATAATTTACACCATAAAGGGAAGGATAAACCCCACCATGACAAAAAAATTAAATTTCTGAAGGTTATTATATGTTTTAAAATAAGATAATGGTTTGAAATTTCCATAGATGATTTGATTCATGCCACAGAATAATTGATTTCACTATGGTGATTCAAACATTTAAAAAATCATGCACATGAGTTTTTTTAGCAATAGGTCATCACATATAGAATATTTCAGTCACACCATTGTCATAATGTGTCAAACAAAATATTTAGAATTCAAGGATCCTATATTTGGGGGATTTGTTAAGATATAAATAAACTGATGTTTTACTGGATTTTGAGGTATCATTTATGAAACAATTAATAGATTATTTACATAGGAAAATTCAAGGAATTTTAATAGAATACATCATGTATATATTTCTGATAAATTCATAATAATTCTTTGTACATAGCAAATATGATACTTTTTAAAGAACATACACTATTTTTGGGTAATAATTCATAGAAAATGAGTATAAGATATATTTTTCTATTATAGAACATTGAATATGGAGGATAATTGAATGGTATGGATATTTCACATGTTAGAATATGAAAACAAAAATATATATTTCTCTTGTACCACCATGAGATTTTAAAATAAGAACATTATGTTCGATATAATATATGATATGCAACACTGACCATAAACGACATGCAAAATATAGGATTGTCATAACCAAGCCATTATATTGGTGGGTATGAATAGGTTTAAATATTTATATATATATATATAAACATAAAACTCAGTATAAATTTATTGATAAATTCTTTATAAATTATCACATAATTTTCTGAAAAGGCATTTTATTCCTTAGCTTCGTTTTTCTCCCAAAATTATTATTATTTCATTATATGAGAAAGTATTTTAAATAATTTTTAAAAATTTTAAAAAAATTATTTGATAAAATTTTATTCATTTTTAAAATTATCATATAAAAATTAAATTAGGTTAAATTTTTGGGATTTTTCAAACAATATTGACTTTTCAGTGAGTAGTGAAAAATATCGATTTTTCTAAAATGATCAATTATTTTCAATAAATTAACAAATTTAAGATTCCCTTTGTGATTTGAATTTTTTTAATGTAAAATAAATATTATTTAGTTATGATTAAAACAATTAATTTCATTTGAATCATCTTTATTGTATTTTTTAGTACAAATTTATTTTTAAGCATAAAAACATTCCCCTTGAAATTATTTTAAAATTTTTAATGTTTCTTTATTTAAATTATTTATATTAACCCATAATGAGGAATGATATAAATTATATTTATAGATAATATATATAAATATAAATTAAAATTTATATATTTATTATTAATAGTCAAATATTTAATATAATATTATTTTATGATTGAAAAATCTATTTTAGGAAAAACTATTTTTCCGATGTGTCGATAGATTATAATTTAAATTAAATTCTTCCACATATATGAATTTAATTTTAAAAAATAGAGTAACTTTTTTTAATAAGAATAATATATATTATATAAAAATATAAACTTTGTTTTTGTTCATAATTAATAGTGAAAACAGTAACAAAAGTTATATTGTGGTTGAGGTGAAAACAGGTTTATCAGGGGTTAAAATAAATAGATAAAGGATAAAATAACCAAAACATGACTAATTATTATATATTTTCATTATTTAGACCTTATATAATATAATAAAATATAATGGTCCATCTTTTTTCCTTTTGTAATTTGTAAAACATGGGTATAATTTATTCCTTTAAAAAAATTCCATGTGTGTCCTCTCCCACACTTATAAAAGGTCACCACTTCTCGTCTGTTACTCACACTTACAAAGAATTTTGGTTAAATGAATACCTTCCCAAATACCTTACTAAATTCCACCCCCATTTCCTATATTCCTTTCTAATTATTATAAAATCCTCTTAGTAATGATTTTGGTGGTGACCTTAGTAGGTTATCCAAAGAAGATGTATCATTCAAAACTGAGTGTTCTATTTTATTTCTTCTTCTAACATTTCAAATCATCTTAAAATATGATAATATAGTATAATAAAATTTTAAAATATTATTATATTTTATTATTTTAATTTAATAAACTAAATTCATTTCATATTCAATCAAATGTGAAAAAAAACCATGGTTCATGTGTGTGGTGGACCACCGGCTCACGAACTGATGTGAATGTTTTCATAATCACTTATCCCAACTATTAATGAAGATGGATTTAAGGTTTATATAGGATATTACTGACATATTTATCATTATTGAAATATAATATTTCATATATTTTCTTATCTTTACATTCATTGAAAGATGATAATGTCGTCCACGCGTACATGTGGACTACCACCTCCACGGAGTGAAGAGAATAGTTTTCCATCATCACATCACATCGATGATATATATAAGTGTATTCAAAGATATAATATAATATTTTTTTATAATTATAATTATATAAATATAAAATAAAACTTTCATTCTTTTCATAATGATCATTGAAAAATTGAAACTTTGCTCATACATACGTACTGCCTACCATATCCATGATTGTAATGTATTTCATTATTCAAAAAAATATTCATGGATGGTTTTAAAATTATAATTTATGTATAAAAATAATAATTATTGTATTATTATTTTTCTTTATATGATGTAATAATGACCCCTTTCACCATGATCAATATACCGAAGTCATTTTGAAAATATGGACCGAGCATCCTCAAAACACCCAATATGGACTTAATTGGCTAAAAATGTAGATATGTCATTAAAACAATTAGAATATATTATTTTAGTCGAAGTTATTAAAATTTTAAAAGGTTTTTATGAAATAAAATAATTGATATGATATTACTATACATGAGGTAAAGATAACACATCGAAAGTCTAGACTCAAGGTAAGGGTTTCTCATCTCGCATTTATTTTTGTGAGACATATATTAAATTCACCCCAGATATTTATTATGTCATTTATATAATTATCATGAATTTATATGATGATTTTATTCATTAGAAATATTCTTATTTTTTAATCCACGTGATTTTTATCTTTTATGATGTTTATATCCATAGATGACCAAAGAAGTAAGAGATTTTGTGTAATTTTTCCTTCACTAAGGAAGACATTAATGTTATTTACCTAATTAATTTTATATGGTGTATATTATACCCATTTAATATTTTATATAATTAATATATTTATATTCCTGCTTTTTAATATTTAATTTTTTTATTCTTTCATAAGGATTATGGGTGTAATGTTATCAATGTTTCAAAGTCTTTACATTAAACTATTCTTTCTAATCAGCATTTTTTATATTGAAGGTTATTTTGGTGGAAATAATATGGTATTATTTTTTTGAACCACATATATTTTCTTATTGTACATAAAAAAATTTACTTGTTTAATTTCTATTTCCTCCCAAATTTAATTAAGAAACATCATAAAATTTGTTTGTTTGCGAAACTTATCTTGTATCTTTCTTTAGGTTGGGAATTTTTATATTCCATATACTTCTTTTCTAAAAAAAATCAAATATTCTTTTTATAAAAATTAATTATTTCCAAATTCAAATTTACATGATTTTTTATCTTAATTTGAAAAAAAAATAAAAATGAAATTTCTTAACATTTTCTAAATGGATCACTTTCAAATCCCTTTACAAAATGTTTCAAAATAATTTTTTAATTTTAATGATAAAAAATTGAATGTATTTTCCATATTATAAGAAAATTATTTACTTTGAAGATTCTTTCATCATTTTATAGTATTATTTTAAAATAAAATTATTTTAACAAATTTTTGTGACTTTTTATTTTTTATAACATATATTCAATGTGAAATTTTGATTTTCATAAATAATGTTTTTAAGGATATTTTAATGGTATTTCATTTTATCAACATCAAAAACCCTTGAAATTACTTATTCTCCACTTTGGATAATTTTTCATGGTACCATATTCATTTTTCTCTAGATGAATTATTATTTTTATAAATATATTATCCTATAAATCCTTCATTTTCAATGGTTTAATCATGTTAAGAAAGGAATAATGGGTTTTTATGAGTATTATGATGAAATAAAAACTCTATATGATTTATTCATGTTTTGGTTCTGGGAAAAATAATTATATCGTGTATTGGTCCCCCTTATAGTGCATAGGTGTGTTTGATATAGCATATATGATAAATTCTCACTTTAGCACACTAACGTATTTGGTATGGTAATAAAAAGTATTTTTATTCAATTTCTAAGGGTTATATAATTGTTATTTCAATATAAGGATCCAATATTCTAGGAAGATTCATTTATGTTTTCCTTGGGTTTTTAATGATTCTTTTGATCAATATTGACATCACATGGATCATAATTATTGAATCCTTTGTATATTTCCTTTGTTATGTCATTATTGTATTCCACATGTTTATTGATCAAGGATTGATGGGTATAAGTTATATTATGTTATATTCATTCCATTGGATAATTTCATCATACCCTTATTCCCATCTTTTTATCACTGATGAAATTCAGATGTTAATGCTTAAATTAACCCTTACTGAGAATTTGAGCTCACAGTTTTTATGTTTCCTTTTCTACAATTTTCAATAATGATGTTAAATTAATTATGTGTTGAAGTGTTTAATATAGATGATGATTATGAATTAATATTGATTATTAAAATCTAGTTATAGTGTAAAAATCACTTCCAATTTCATGGTTATTTTTTATGTTTAGGTTTATACTAATTTTATAAATCTCTAAATATGAATGATCTATGGGTATATAAGTTATCCATTATTCCCTTTTCTTTTAAATTTTGGTTGGGAAAATATTGGGTCATGTTAATTTGTATTAATTCAGAAAATTACAGATAAGGTTTTTAACACTGGATTCAGGAGTCTGGGTTTGAGGATGTTATACATATTTTATGTATATATCTTTTACAAAGATTTATTAGGTTGGAATTGGGAAAGTCATGGATTCTATTAGGAATGGATTTAATATAGAGATAATATTTTTATAATTTGGATTGAAATATGATCTAGTTAAAATGAAATATTTGATTAGATATATTTTGAGATATTTTATAATATATAAATCATTATGGTGATGGCAATTGGCTTGATGAATTTCACTATAATCATAAAATGATGGATGAATGAATCTTCTGATAATTCTCATGGATAATTAAAGTTATAAAATGAGTAAAACATAAATAATTTATCTCTAATATAGAAAATTGAATTATATAAATCACTAAATGTTGAGTTATTTCATATCTCTATAATAAAAGAGTTTTGAACTATAAACAATGGAGAAATTAGGAATTGTATTAATAGATAATTACTATAGTATAATTTATTAGAGAGATAAAATAGAAGATATTTTAGTAACCATTGAAAATCATTCCAATGTGGAAGAAAATTTTATTCATTAGAGTCTCAAGGAAAGTTGAGCTATGATCAGGATGGTATTCACAACTTCCTTATAAAGGAGTAGAATGATGAATAGATCAATGAGAACCTATCTACATACTATGTATAAAAACAATGGTGATATTTTTCATATATTGTCCTACAATCCAAAAAATATCCCTTTCCTAATTTTTCATAAATAAAGTTATGTGTTATGTGGTAACGTTTTGGATGTAGTGATCCAACATAATATATTTGAAAGGGTGTTTCCCTTGGCTTGTACTGACCTTGCCCGAACTCACCAGAAAACATTGTGTTTAGTTTAATCAAATACATTGGCATATTTTTATAGTATTATTCTTGGATTATATTAGTTTGGGTGAATATAGTAAAATTAATTCATCTTATGTGAATGTTATACTTACTTTATAAAATACATAAATTTATTTTTTGGGTTAAATATTTATTGATATCACTGGATTAAGGAAAGGAAAATTGAAATAATAACTAACTAATCCTAAAAATAAATATATTATAGTTAACCAAATAAACAATATGGATCATTTCTTAGGGATATAATTGAATATTAATTTGTTAAAATTGGCATAAGTTTTGTACCATGATTCAAACCCCTTACCTAAAATTAAAGACCCTTATAAGCCTAACAAGATGTATAATATCATGGGTTTTTCTTGTTCACTTTTTTGTTCTCAATTGATTGATTATTTCTTGAATTTTATATTTATTATAACATTTCTGTAATTTGTTGACATGGAAATTGGAATGTATATAATGAATAAGCAAATATATAATGGAATAATATATAATGGAAAAGCACTTGGTGACCATGTGATTTAGTTAAAATATTTTAGTAGTTTTATAAAGTAATATAAGAATGATTATGATTATAATTATATTAATTCATTCAATGATATTGAATGACTAGATGAGGAGTGTCATATCCCAAGTGAAGTCGAATCTACTGATGATAATGTGATTTCAAAAAATCTAAATAAGAAATCAGTCCATATATCCATGTAGTAATATTAGAGACTACAAAAATAGATCATGGATCTAAAGAAGAATAATGAGGAACATGGGTTCCATATTGGAGGACTTATGATTGGGATAAAAACGCTAAAAATCTTGAATAAAGTATTGGTTATAGATACTATTGATATAATTGAAAATAATGACTCTCAAATTTAGTAATTCAATGAGATGTCTTTAAAAAGGAGAAAAATTAAAATTTTGCTTCTAAGGAGAATGGAAATTTATGAACATATGTTCAAAATTATAAGGCATAGAATAATGAACATTACATACAGAGAGTAGAATTATTTAGTGAAAACAAATAAATAAAATAAGAGAATATAATACCTAAGGAATCTATTGCTCATATGAAAACCCATATTCTGGAAAAAAGTGATATACTAGGTAATCTTTCCCTTTTTATAAAGGATGCAATGGATAAAATAATTCTTATCAAAGAGGATATGAATTCTCAATGTGATGTAAGGAAAAATAAGATATGTGAACTTATAAATGAATTTATCTTAGTCAAAAAAATAATTTAATAACTGAATGCTGAGGGTATGCCTACTATAAAGGATGTTTTAATTTTTTTTTATTTGTCTATCCATGAGATAAGATACTGAGATAAATATAATGTATGATAAATATGAATGGAATCGTCAAATAATCATTATAACACAATGGTTGTATTAAGTGGGAATACTGAATTTTGTCCATGATTGAACCCCTCTAAAGTTTGAGATGAATAAATTAATGGAAATTCCCATGAAAAGATAAAATAGAGAATGTAATGAAATCACATTCCAGAAGTTCCCTATAAATGGTAGATTCAAGTTCTTATTTTTTTTTTGGATAAGTCATGCAAGAATGAGATTTTATATTTCAATGCATCATCACATATATAGATTTTAAGAAGAATTGAAATATGTTTCTTATTGAGAATTTGGTGAATGTTTTTTTGAAATTGATTTAACAACTGTAGAAATGGATGTTCACATTATATTTCAATAACTCGTAGTATAATAATCAAGTCTAAATAAAATATTACTAGAGAATTTTATATTGAATGAAGCATGAAAACTAGTATTGTTATAATCATAAATTTATTCTTTAAAGAAACTGATATCATGGGATAGTGGAATAAAAAAATTATGTTGAATAAAATATAAAGAGGACTTCTAAATCTACTCTTCAAACAAAGTCTTGTAATGGAAATTATATTATTTTGAAAAGTGAAAGGATTCCCAATGTAACACATGTGAAAGAAGTATCGCAAAAATATGTATGTGTTTTGAAAGATAATGATTAATATAGGGATAAACAATCAAGCAAGATGAATTTGAAAAGATAAGTTCAATTGGGATAATTGGTGAAATCATTGATGGAACGAAAAGAAAATAATGAAATTATTGGAAATTAGACCATGAAAAAATAGACAGTCCCAATGAGATTAAAGAATCATTAGGTTATATCAAAAAAAATTTATATTTAAATATAGATTCTAAATTGAGGTATAATAGAAAAGTGGCAGTCCATAGTGAGGCACCATCTTTCTAAACGTGAGGAAATAATAGTATCTCATCACCCCATGTAGCTAAATATTATAAATATTGTTATAGTGTGATAGGATTTATTGATGAAACGATCCATGTAGATATTTAACTAATAAATGAATTTAGTGCCAAATAATGATATAGAATTTCTATTTGTTTTGGAGAAACGCAAATGATATCATTCAAAATATCAAATATTTGTACAAGTGTGTAATAAAAGTCATGAGGAAATTAAAATTAAAATCAATACATTATTTAAGTGTATGTTTCAAAAAAAACATGATTATCAATTGTCATCAAACTTAGAATTTGGATAAGGATATTTTGATAGAGAGGTAGAGGAAAAAAGAGTACTCGAGGTTTTTTTTAACATTTTATATCATCATATTGTTCTCAAGATTTCAAAAATTATTATATATGGATGAATCTTAGGATCAATATTAATTCTATATTTAGTAATAGAGTCAATACATTAAAAAGGGGTATTAATTTGATGATACAAAATTTTTTATCCTCATCTACCTGGGAAAGATGCATAGTTAAGGAAATAATATGTTTAATTTCCATATTTAGTGATAGAAATCATCAATAGAAGTGAAAAATAAATGTATCACACGCATATTATTCCAAAAGAATTGAATAATAACTATTTATATATGTCATTATTTTCATTGGTAAATTATTAAATTAAGTTAATTTCTTATGTTTAAATTATTTATATAAGTAAGTGAGTATGATGTTCATAATTAAATTCATTAACATAAACTCTTATTTATTACTTCTTGTTCTAACTTAGTATTATTAGAATTTTTTTAAGATAGTTAACTAATATATATATAAACTAAAAAATATTATGAACCTATAATTGAAATATATTTTTGAAGATGACAGTCATATCTAGTATCATGGTGAACAAGTAAATATTGAGCTGTAAATTGAAGGATTCATGAAATGTATTATAAAATAGGTAGTCTTGTCTTTCTAAATATGGTGTAGGGTCTTTGTTGATGAAGTGGTAGAGGATATATTTATAACATCCCAACCTAGGAGCCACTAAATGGTGCTATAAGACAGTGGGTTTTAATGCCTCCAGCAAGACTCCCCATATGCTAGAGGATATTGACTAGTAATGAGGGTTTATCATGGTATGTTGGGAAAACTATACCATCATAATTAGAGTAACAGTGTGGTATTTTAAGTGAATACAAGGAAGAAACATAATATCATCAAGAAACAGAAGTTAAATCATTCTGAAAAATATAATAATAAACAAATCTAAGTGTAGAATCATATTTAAAATGATTTGAATTTCATAGTGCTATAAAAAGATTGGAAATACATGTAAATAGGAATCTAGTAAAATACTTGTATCAAAAGAACCAAAAGACAAAAAAACAATCTCTAGACAGCATCCTGACCATAACCTGATAATTTGCCACATGCTTCTATGAAACAATCAATAAATAATCACCATTAAGGCACTTTCTCATGTCCCAACTTGCATCCATGAATTTTGTTTGGGTAGTAAATGGTTGACTAAACAGGGTGTTAGATAATACTCATTAATCCACCAACCATGATGTTTATAGAATCTATTGTCTTTAGATATAAGCTGAAGTAGTGTGCATGTATAAGAAGAATAAATGTGCTAAATATAGAATTGATACTTCCAAGTATACAAAAAAACACTTTGGTTAGGAAACTATAACATATGGTATAATTTTAAATCATGGTAAGAATCATCAACAGCCTACACTAAGTAATCGGGTATCATCCCAATGTGGATGATATCCAAGGTGTATAAATTTCCAAGGCATCCATGTATGAAATATCCATGGAGTATAAATGTCCAGGTCATCTAAGTAAGCTATGTAAACTATATTCAAGTATTAAAAATGTCCAATGCATCCAAGATGGGTAGATAGACAGGATCCATGTAGTAGAAATTTCCAAGGTATCTATGTATGATGGATCCCTACTGTAGGAATGTCCAATTCATCCAAGTTATTTAAGTAAATTGAATCTAAGGAGTATAAATGTACATGGAAACCATATGGGTCAAATAAAATGGATCCAATTACTATAAATTTCCATGGAATCGTTGTATGTTGGATCCTTGGAGTAGAAAATTCAAATGCATCCAGGTAATATAAGTGAAATAGATATAATGATAAGAAATGACTAAGCCATCCAAGTAGGTCAAATAAACTAGATCAAAGGTGTATAAATGCTCAATTCATCCAATTATGTTTGATCCCTGGAGTATAAATGTGAAATTAATCCATGTAAGCTAAGAAAACTGAATTCAAGATGTAGAAATGTCCAAGGCAACCAAGTGAGTCATCAGTTCCATTCATTGAACCATCCATTATAATCATAACCAATTTATTCACCCTTTCATTATGCATTTTATTATTTATTTTATTAATACAGCATTAATCAAATATAAGACAAGGTTTTATCCTTTTTATACCATTTATATACAAATGAAAATGTGCTTTAAGGTGATTTCACCCTTTAACAATCAAATTTATTACAATATTTAATTCCCAATAATGTAAAGCGAGCTCAATACACCCCAAGGGTATCATATTAACGGTCAAGGTAATAACTCACCCCATGGATGGTTTGGGTTGAGTTAAATAACCTAGAACCACGTATAAGGGTTTCATGACATGTCTTAAACATGAATTTAAAATTTAAATCTAGGTATTATAAATTTAGGAAGAAATATTGGAATGTATGGCATGCATCATAATGGAAACCCAATATAAACAACTAGTATTTAATGGAAATGGTATAGACCACAAACCTTACACCTGGTGAGGAACACTCATCCAGTCTCATCCTCTAATTATTTCGATATCATAAGAAAAAGGAAGATTGGATGAACTCATTGAAAATAGGGCATATCATCTTGTACTAAAAATAGCATCATTGATGGAATAAAAAATGGGGAAAATATCCTAAGAAATTATTAACTCACCAAAGGCTATCCAAAATATGAACGGTACATGAATAGGATTCCAGATAGAATATAGGGATGAAATCTAAGGTGTGTTCCATGGATTAATCTCTCAATGGAGGGAAAATGAGTTTATTATCCTCTTGAGAGAAAAAAGAAAGATATGTGATTTTTTAAGGAATAATGGGTAAAACACTATATTAATCTAAATATAAAGGGTCCCATGTTTTGGACACACAGTTGGACAAACTGTACACCAATAATGAACTCATTTCTTCCCTAAGTCACCGCTCACATTTTCAGGGAACACAATTACACAAACCATGTGTCAACTATTTTTTTCCCTAATAAATGTTTTTCAAAAAATTCATGGGCATTAAATCAGTGTTGTATGGTTAGGTAAAATCATGGGGCCACTATTTTGAAATGAGACACCCCCACATTGTTAGCTGATACCGAGCGGCCCGAGAAGCATAGTTTCAAATAACCTTGGGGCCCATTTGTTACTTCGAAAAGATGGAGATTTGGACTCCGAACACACCTTTGACACCCCCATTTCCTCCATGAACCTACTAAGAAATCATATTAGGATAATATTAAGGATATGAAATTGAAATAAAAGGGTTCATTCAACATATAAAAACCATAGATCTTACAATATTCCCCCCATAAAATAATTAATCCCCAAATCTCCCTTCCAAAAGTTGTAAGGAAAAATCTATGAGTAATTATGACCACTATGGACCTATGGAAGCTTCCATCTCCCAAGTATCATCATTTACATGGTTGTACTTTCATAGAACACATGCTATAGGGACATGCTATCCTTAAATATCCTTCATTATCCGGTCAATGAGATGTATAGGGTGCTCCTCAAAGGACACATTAACCAGCAACTCATACTCATCTGACTGCAGAAGGTGATATGGGTCTGAGTGATAACAATGTAGTTGAGAAACATAGAATACCTCTTACATGGTATGGTACCTCTGAGTTAATTACAACTAAAAGGATACTATCCTGAATCTCTCCAAAATATCAAAGGGCCCAACATAACTGTTATATAATCACTACCTCAGGGTGACCTTGGTAATGTAGTCATGAAAACCACAGTATCATCATCACATTTTCCACCCAGGAATGGGAAACTACTATAAGATATCTTCTAGTCATTTTTGTTCTTCATTCACCTTCTAATAGGTGGAATAGTGTGTAACTAACCTAGTTATCTCTCTTTTCGTCCCTAGTCACCAGAATTAATGGTTTAATTCTCAATACATATTGGTGAGGCCTGGATCAAAACCCCGTATAATGGAATGTGACCCATTCAAAAAATCCTCTCGTGCATCTATAAAATCCCAGATGAATCCATTGATTTGAAAGATCTCATCTCCATGAATAATCCAACCAGGAGTTGTGTCATCACCTAAAATGATATCTTGTAGGACAAAGCCCTATAAATCATATAGTTTCCTCATGTTCACACTCTCCATAAGTGAAGAGGTCCCGTATAGAGATGAATGTACTAACTATCCATGATGGTCTAAAACCTCTTTATGCAACTGAAAGAACAAGTTCACAAGTTTTCACTCACTATTAGCCTTCGAAAATACCTCTTTCTAAGTCCTACTTTGAGTATCAGCAACTACATTGACTTTTTTGTCATATAAGCAAGACAAAGTCAAAATATTATAGTTATTCAACCCACCCTCATTTAATAATATTCAATTCATGATTTTTAATAATATAAATGAGGATATTTTTTGTCTGTATAAACCACGAAACTCTCTCCCAGAAAATAATGTCTTCAATAGTGAAAATCATGAACAACAATGACTAACTCGAGATCATGTGTTGGGTAGTTCATCTCATGGGGACTAAACTGACGAGACCTTTATTTCATGACACACTCCTCCTATATCATAACTTCTTTAATCCCAATACATAAGGCATCAAAATATATTGTATATCTTCCCCATGGATCAAGAATAATCGAGATTGGGTAAACTTATTCTACCTTTCATCTCTTGAAAGTATGTTTAACAAGAGTTAGAACATGAGGACTTCACACACTTATGATTCAAACCCTTAACAGGGGATTATAGGTGCAAGAAGTCCTAAATAAAGCTCATGTAATAATCGTATAGCCCTAATAAAGTAAGTATATTAAGAAAATTTTAATTATTTTCCCATGAAGCAATATTTTTCTCTTTATCTTGGTCAAATTATACTCATGTATTCAAGATATTATTACCATGGAATTAAATTTTATTCATCCAAAAGTAGAACTTTGTGAGCATAAAATATAAACGATTCTATCTCAGTGTGCTAATACAATCTAATAATATTTGGTATGGTTGTATCGAGTGTGATAATACACCAATATTTCTTCCATAAATACCACCACAAACAAATAAAAATATGAGTGGAAACATGGTTCATTAGTGCCATGAAAATGGATAGCATATTTGTCAGACGGAGCAGAATCACCAAATACTCAAACAATCCATATCTACTATAGAATTTTGTAAAATTTATATCTAATGTTCAATCACACATTTTATGATAATCTAAAATATGATCAATTTTTATGAAAATTTGCACTCCTTAGATCTTTTCAAAGAGGTATTCTATAAGGGGAAAGGATATTGGCTCTTAACCATCATCTGATTCAATTTTCATTAATACACACATAAATACATGGTTCTATCCATATTCATGGTGAAAAGGACCAATGAACCCCATAGATAAGTATTTGGTGGTATAACCCATTTTTCCTCTATGTCCTCTAGAAACCTCATGAGCTCCCGCAACTTAGTAATTTCCCTCCTCTGAGGAAGAATGGATATTGATGGGACTCTAGGTACTTGATTGATGGAAATATCTATATTACACTTAGAATGTATGCCTAAAAATTTTTCTAGAAAAACCCCTTAAATAATCTACGATTGTAGGAAAATCTACCTGATGTGTTCTCTGGTAATCCAAATATAAGATAAAAATCATATTTGTCATCCCATCCATCCCATAATTCTCAGGTCTAGCTCAACTCAACAGTACATCACATTCTCCCTTGTGAATAAAAACACTTCTCTCTTAAGATGCAAAATTACCCCTTTCATGATTGCAGTCAACTTAAGAATGGTAGGAAACTAAATAGCCCATCCTGATAATGATATCAAACCTAGTCATCTCAAGGAAAAAGATATCCCACATAAAGTGATGCCCACCAATCTCAAGGGTTACTCCCTTTAGTGGTGAACACTCTCTAATAAGTTAAACAATAGGGAATTTAGTGTCAACATGCCACAGGAAAACTAACCATCATGACCAAGGATCTCTATAATAGGGAAAAATATGAAATAATGAGAATCACTTATATTGAAAAGAGTAGATACTAATGTAGATGCTAGAAGAATAGTACCTCCCACTATAGAAGGTAGAACACTATGCTCCTCGTGTATTGGTTTCACTATATACATCATTCCTGATATGTAGCCATGTGGTATAGCCTAGCTACCTTGAGTATGTTCTATCTACTGGTGTTGTAAGTCAGGTGTCTAGTTCCTTAGTCATGACCACCACCTTAGCCTGATCCGCCAGTGGAAATCCATATCCCCACCTGATTAGAAGATACAAAACCCTCTCTGTAATGTGGATTTAGTGAAGGCCCTCTATCACTGACCCCTAGAGTGAAGTTACATAAAATCAATTATAGATGTCTCATCCATCGATAGGATCAACACTCAACTGGGTTTCTATAACATTGGCTCCTCATGTGTCTATACCTTCCACACTTATGATAGGAAAAAAGTATTGTGATCACTCATGCCCTAGCTGGTATTATCTGCATGAATGGTCAAAGAGAGTTTCTTCCTTCCACCTGATATTTCACCACTAGGTTGAGAAGCTGAACAACCTAACTCTATTCCCCATGATTTCCTTATGTTACGTTTATTAGTATTGACTGAAAGTTTATTTTTTATATGAATAAATAACAGGACCAAATGCATAATAACATCCCCTCAAGGAGGTCATAAATGATAAAGCCCCATATCATCTACTATAACAATGTTTTTACATTCCATTGTATGGGAACCCAAACTACCGAAGATGATGAAAGTATAATTCGGATCCCACACGCGAGATAGAGCATCTACTAAAAAGTTTTCTTCTATACAAATATGTTTAACCAGCTTGCCACCATTTGGACCCAATGAACAACATCAAGATAAATAAACCAACTCCCAAGGGATGTCTCCTTTCTCACTAATCATTCTTACCCGGATTTCTATGTCCGACTATATTTCCATTATTTGAAGTTTAGGTCTTTCAAAAAACATGATACCAGAATGAAGATACCATATTTCCACAACCAAAGAATCACCTTCCCTATAGAAGGCACTGAAACCACACAAAACTGATCTAGTTGAATCTCTAATGATCCCCCCACCTCTCATCTGACCATTCAATCATGAACCACCAACATTAAGTTTTAGACCCACTCGGGGCGGATCCCACTTAATCCATCACCCTATGTGAGAGACACTTATGCCAGGCATATTTTTTCCCTAGGGCGATCTTGCCACCGCCCCCTTTCATTAGGGAACTCAATTCCACTAGCAGAAATTTCACCCTTATAAGAAGAAAGGTAATAGAGATACTATGACCAAATATTACTTGATTATGAGCTTCCCATATGGTCCAAAAATGGATATAAAAATATAATTGTGCCTCTTGAATTACAATACATTCTAATCCACACCCTAAAACCAGGACACAACAAACAACATTGTATCAAAATTTCCTTCACTAAATTTATTCTGTTGGATGAAGGAGGACCATAGAGACACTGCCCAGTTGCTAAGAAAGAACAGGTGCTCTATGGATTCGATATTACCGACCTTGCAGAAGAAACATCGAGAAACCATATGAATACTTCTACTTTGTACATTCTCATCAGTTGGTAACAATATGTTACAAACACGACAAACAAGGAAATTCATCTTCATAGGGAAATCCTTGCACCATAGCCCACCCAAAAACACATCTTACTCAACTCATGTGTGATAAGATTTCAGATAATATCGAGCTAAGAATTCTCCCAAACTCAATTCGGTGAAACAACATATATCCACTTCTTTATTAAGGATGATGTTATCAAATATATCTTGGTGGACTTGGGAAATAAGTTGACTGACCAGGGCTGGAAGAGCGCTCGCCTCTCTGAAGGAACTACTTGAAGTTGGAAAACCAAGAAACCAAAGCTTTTCCCTCATCCAGTTCACTGACGATAATTTGACACCTCCATTCCCTACCACCCAATGTGATTATGTTAATTAATAATTTCTTGATTTAATATTATAGATATGGTATCATGTTGAAACACATTCACTTTTGATCAGATTCCATACATGACACCAACCAGAAAATATCTTAGCATTAGATAACTCATCACCAAAAAAATAGGTGTGGAATGATAGAGCTCTGTGAAACATGTAAAATACTAAATGACTAATAAGTTAACCTTGAACAAGTGCATAAGATCTCTGGATCTATCAAACCTTAATATATTTGGATAAAAAACAATCATAGAAGGTCATCTAGGTATCCCTTCAAGCCATATCTCAATGAAGATTCACCTGAGTAATAAAGTACCACCATCACTAATTGAAATCCCAAAGCATATATGTAACACCCCAAGTAAATAAAGAATATGAAATTTTCATATTTATCCATATTTGTGAATAAAATATAATTATTACTTTAAAGGGAACGCTATGCTTGATGGAGTACCCAATACGCAACAATGAGTTTCATTGAAATCTTACGTTGCACTCTAACAATAAAATAATATTATTTTAAATGGTAGTTAATGCCTAGCCGTTGTAATGGCGGGAATGAACAAAACTAACTACAAAATTATTATATATGTTTTTCAAATATTTTTACTTTTATCCAACAAATTTTAGAGGCTTAAAATGGAAATTAATCTAATTTTAAGCATTAATCTTCTAATATTCTTTAAAAGGTCGATTAACCACCTTTTGATGGAAAACCCCTCTTAAATCCTTTGTTTTGACAATTTTATATATTATATTTGACAAAATAAAATTCTTTTTAGAATCAGGACATCAAAATTTACTTTGTATAAATTTTTGGTATTTTTCTGATAAAGTTCATTTTTTTAATGAATAGTGTAAAATGATGTATTTTAAATCAAAACCTCCTTTTAATCTAATTTAATTATATGATTAGATAATATTTTGAATTTGTTTTAAAGTTAAATTAGAATATATTTTTACAATTTAATCCAATGTTAGTCATTGTAATTAAGCTCACTTTGACATTGGACTTAAACTAGTGTCCATCTTTTAATAGATATTGTTTCTTAAAAACACGCTATTTGTTTTGACAGCGAGAATGAATTATTAAATTAATTAATGCAACATACATATTTTGAATTTTGTAAAATAGACATCATTTTTGAATTCAGAACACCAAATATATCTTAGGGTGAATTTTTTGTATTTTTCTGAAAAACTTCAATTTTTTAATGAATAGTGAAACCACTAAGTGGTAGTTAAAGAAACTGATTTTTCATTTAAATGAATCATTGCCACTTCTGTGATTTGATTTTCAAAAGTCCAACATACATGGTTTTCATTAAGAAGTAAAATGTGGTTCAATGATATTAAAATATTTTTTGGTGAATAGTAACTTTTAATTTTTATTAATCGCGATTAGAGGTAATTAGTGTAATTTAAGGTAAAAATAATGTTTTAATAATATGAAATGACCTAGACACATGTACTACCCTCATTGGATGTGTCATGTCCAACCAAGACAATCCATGGGTCAACTTGGGGACCCCATGGAGCCACTTTGGTTGGAAAATGACATAAATAACTTTTTATTTAAAGCTAAAATAAAAATGTCACAAACATTAGTTATTTTACTAAAACAATTTTTAAATGGGGTTATACAAGTCATATTTCTGACTGTAAATATTAATTATAAAGCTAAAACGAATTCATACATAATGAATTTTGTTTATAATTTTTACAAATTACATAAATTAAATTATTTATGACACCATGATGATGCAGCGATTACCTCATTATTTAACGATTTAAATAAAATGAAAAGATAATGTAAAATATAAGACCTAAACATGTCAAAAGCCTATTGGATGGGTGTATTTTGAACTCCTATCACCTTATCCTCGAAATATATAATTTTGGGACCTTTAAAATCCGAAAATAATTTTATAATAAAGTAACCTTTTATAACATTCCAAGAGTGCCCCTCTTCTCCTCTTATAAAAGGCCCCCACCTCTACCACTATACTCACACCTCTCAAGCCTTTGGCTCGGCCAAACCCTGCCCATTTTGTCTCTCCACATCCCTCTCTTACTCCTAGAAGCCTCACATTGGGCATAAAACTTCCCAAGGAAGCCTTTGAGCTCAAATCAAAAAGAGTTACCTGTTTTAAAGGTAATGTCTTCCCTAGTATTCTTTCGTTTTATTTTGCTTCTCCGACCCCCTAAACTCTTTTTATTTATTTCTTTTGTAATAACACCAGTATCTTCAATATACTAGGATTTTTTTTATGATGAGTATTTGAGCTACACTAACACACACCTCCGTCTAATGGTTAAAGAACATACTGTTTTTTTGGATGGCGAATTACGGCCTCCCGAAACGATGATTGTCCTGTCTTCTCATACCACCTCTCATGGTGGCCATTATTATGGAACTATATTTATTTTTGATATATATTATATTTATTTCCTCACTATTATTATGTATTTTATATTTAATACATACCTTTATGCTTTTCATGTATTGAAAATGCGATAATTTCATTTGAGGAAGTGTGGACTACCTCCCCCTCAAGTGATGTGACTCGTTCATGCAATACATGGAATGTATAAAGAATGAAATTGATGAAAATATGTGATATATATAACATATATATTATAATGTAATTATACTATATATATATATATCTAATATAGTTTTAATTCCATTAATGTGCCAAAGAAATGAAAGTAGCGTTCATGTGTACGTACGGCTTACCGTCTCCATGAACGGTACATTTCATTTCTTATCTCAAAATGTTATGTACTATTATAAGTAAATATATATAATGTATATATATGTAATATATTACATATAAATGATGGATATCATTTTGGAATTATAATATATATCTCTCTTTTAAATTTAATTACATTAATATTACAAAAAAATGAAAGTAGCGTTCATGCGTACGTATGGCCTACCGTCTCCATGAACGGTGCTTTTAATTTTTTTTATCTCCAAATTTTAAGGAATAGTAAAAAATGAATATTATAAGGCCCCAGCCTTAAACCATACTTAATCTCGAGTTATTACAAGATTACACGTTGAGGATCTTTTCAGGTTTAGAGTTTTAGAGAATTAGATCATAAAACATGCATTACATTCCACATATAAACAAAGTGGTTACATAAAGATAGTATTATTCATTCCCATCAATGGAAAAACATTTAAAATAAAACATGGATTATTTCTTGACACATCCTTGACTCTATCATCTTATCATGTACCTTTCCCTTGACCTGTGAAAAACATTTCAAAAACTTGGGATGAGCATAAAAACTCAGTATGGGTTATAAAAAAAACATGGAAAGGAAACATGAGTTCATATATACATAAGAATGAAATCATACTTTACCCATAAAATATAGGCACTTTAACATACCTCATAAAATCATGAATAAATCATAGAAATCATAAGACATAAAGGTAACTTGAGGCATTCATAACATTCTTAAGTAGGGAGTAACCCTCTTGGTTACGTTTGGAATACCCATCACAGTATATTCCCTAAAATCTCTTTGGAGAAACCTTAACGTTTCACTCCTTCGCGTTACCCAATGCATTGGAGAGCTATAACGGGCTCACCCGCCCTTAGTTTATCACAGAACCACCCGTCTTCATAATAATGCCCAAGAACCATAACATAATCATATCACATAAAACATGCATAAAAGAAAACATAAAATTTCCACATTTCAATCACGAGATATCAATACAACACATTGATATAATAACATTATGAAAACCATTTTCAATACCAAAATAACAGAAAAGTAAAACATGGTATTTATTTTTCTTTTAAAAAGAAGGTATGGCTTGTAGAGGAAGCCGAAACTCAAATAACGGTCACGACGGCGGAGAAGCCGTTGTCGCCGCATACGTACGACAAAAACATTCCCTTTTGTCGTTTACTAAACGCTTCGTATAAAAATGATTCCTTTTGAATAAATGTAAAAGTCAAAGGGGTTTATACACCGTATAAAAAAAGTTGTGTATAAAATAAAATATGCCTCAATGAAAGGAGATTGAGACGAAGTCCCATACCTCGTATCCGACTTGACCCGACCGTTCTTTAATCTCCTGAATAATAAACATGAGTTAATCTATACTTGCTTATGAATATTTTTCAAGTTCATTATTCCTTTTATACCATGTTATGAACATCATGTAATCAGTTAAGTTAATAATGTTCATTTTGTCGGTATTTGGTTCTTAAGTCAAAAATAGACTTCTTACACTTACATGTTGTTAATTTGGTCAAAGGTTCATTATATCGAGAATGGTATTCATGATGTAGATATCATGTATGTCATATATATCCAGTACATACTTGCATTTATAATATTACATAATCATTTAGAGGTAAGAAATGAAATGCACCGTTCATGGAGACGGTAAGCCGTACGTACGCATGAACGCTACTTTCATTTCTATTTCGTATTTTATAGAATGGAATCATAATGATATAAAGGTATATTATAATTCCAGTATAATATCATATATAATATCATAGTTCCATCCTTTATATGTCCCACATATGGTATTTAACGAATCAAATCACTTTGAGGGGGCGGTAGTCCGCACTTCCTAAAATGAAGATATCGTGTTTACCCATAATGGAAACCATAAAGGTATGCCCAAAATGAAAAAACATAAGCTTAAGGAAAAAATAAACATATTATATAGCATATATAAAAATAGTGACATCATAATGGCCACCTTTGAAGGTGTTAAATTAGTGTTGAACAATCATCGTTTCGGGAGGCAGAATTTCTCCATCCACGGAAACCGTATGTTCTTTAACCATTTGATGTAGTTGTGTGAGAGTGTAGCTCAAATAAATATTATAACAACATCCTTGTATATTTAATATACTGGTGTTGTTACAAAATAAGTAAATAAAAAGAGTTTAGGGGGTTGGAGAAGCAAAATAAAACAAATGAACATGAGAGAATGAATTACCTTTAAAAGTGTATCTCCTTTTGATTTGAGTCTAAAGGATTCCTTTGAAAGGATTCTGCCCAAAGGAAATCCTCTAGGATGAGGAGAGGGATGTGTAGAGAGTAAATGGGCAGGGGTTGGCTGAGACAAAGGCTTGAGTAGTGTGTGAAATGAGGTAGAGGTGGGGTCCTTTTATAAGAGGAGAGGAGGGGCACTTTTGGAAAGTAAAGAAATATTACTTTATTTGAAAATGTTTTTCGGTTTAAAAAGGTCCCACATTGATATAATTCGTGTATAAGGTGATAAGTCTTCGAAATACACTCATCCAATAAGTTTTGGACATGTGTAGTTTATATATTTTACATTATCTTTCCATTTTATTTAAATCGTCAAATAATGATGTCATCACTGCATCATTATTATGTCATAAATAATTTAATTTATTTAATGTCTAAAAAAAAAATATGATGTAGGAAATCTTTTTATCTTTCCAATGAATATTTATAATCAAAAATCTGATCTTTATAACCCCATATAAGAATTGTTTTTGTAAAACATCTCTTGTTTGTGTCATTTTTACTTTAACATTTAATAAAAAGTTATTTATGTCATTTCCAAACCAAAGTGTCTCCATGGGGTCCCCAAGTTTAACCATGGCTTGTCTTGGTCGGCCATGACACAACCAATAAGTTTGGGACATGTTTCTAGGTCATTTCATATTATTAAATCATTATTTATACCTTAAACTACACTAATTACCACTAATCGAGATTAAAAACATAATAAGTTACTATTCCCCAAAAATTATTTTAATCTCATTGAAGCACATTTTACTTCTTAATGACAACCATGTATGTCGGATTTTCAAAATTCAATACACATTAGTGGTAAACATTCATTTAACTAAAAAATCAGTTTGCTTGATTACCACTTAGTGGTTTCACTATTCATCAAAAATTGATGTTTTTCAGAAAATTACCAAAAATTCACCCTAAGCTATATTTGATATTCTGAATTCAAAAATGAATTCTATTTTACAAAATTCAAATCATATAATTCACATTCATTAATTTAATAATTAATTCCCGCTGCCAGAGCAAAAAGCGTGTTTTTACAAAACAATAAGTATCAAAAGATTGACACCAGTTTAAGTCTAATTTCAAAGTGAAATTGATTCCAATGACCACCATTGGATAAAATGGTATAAATATATTCTAATTTAACTTCAAAACCTATTCAAAACATAATCTAATCATATAAATAAATTAGATTAAAAAGCAGTTTTGATGTAAAATGCAGTATTTTTCACTATTCATTAAAAAATGAACATTGTCAGAAAAATACCAAAAATTCACACAAGGTAAATTTTTATGTCCCAATCATAAAGGATAAGTTTATTTTGACAAACATAGTTTATAAAATTGTCAAAATATTGATTCAAAAATGGTTTGCCATCAAAAGGCAGTAAAACAATCTTTTAAGAATATTAGTGTATTCCATGCATAAGATTGTATTTATTTTCATTTTAAGCCTCTATAACACTATCTTAATAATTAATAGACATAGATAAAAATATATATTATTCATTACTTACTTGTGATGTTACATCCTTCCCCCCTTTAGAAAATTGCGTCCCCGCAATTTATTTACATATCGAATAATTGGGGGTACTTATCCCTCATTGCATTTTCATATTCCCATGTTGCCTCTTCAATCATGTGGTATTTCCACAAAACCTTTACCTGCTTAATCACCTTATTCCGTAACACTTGCTCCATGTGGTCAAGAATCTGGACCGGTTGTTCCTCATAAGATAGGTTCTCTTCCAGCTGAACTACCTCTGGACTCAAAACATGAGATGGATCTGGCATATACTTTCTCAACATCGAAATGTGAAAAACATTGTGCACCTGAGATAAAGTCGGAGGTAAAGCCACTTGGTATGCAACTGATCCAACTCTCTCTAGAATTTCGTATGGTCCAATGAACCTTGGACTCAACTTTCCTTTCTTTCCAAATCTCATCACAGTTTCCCAAGGGGAAACCTTGAGAAAAACATGATCACCTACCTCGAAAGATAGATCCTTCCTCCGGTTATCTGCATAACTCTTCTTCCTACTCTGAGCTGTTCTCATGTGTTTCTGAATCAGCTGAACTTTTTCTGCCATCTCTTCTACCAATTCTGGTCCCATCAACTTCCTTTCACCCACTTCATCCCAGAAAGCTGGAGTTCGACACCGCTTCCCATATAATGCCTGAAATGGTGCCATCTGTATACTGGAATGAAAACTGTTATTATATGAAAACTCAACCAAAGAAAGATGTTGGTCCCAACTTCCCTGATAATCCATAGAACAAGCTCGTAGCATATCCTCCAATGTCTGAATTGTTCATTCTGACTACCCATCTGATTGAGGATGAAAAGCTGTACTAAAATTTAATTCAGTACCCAACGACTTCTGAAGGCCTTTCCAAAAGTTAGAAGTAAACCTGGGATCACGATCCGATACAATGGAGAGAGGAACTCCATGTAACCTGACTATCTCTTTAAGATACAAACGGGAAAGTTGATCAAGAGAGAAAGTATCTCGTATAGCAAGGAAATGAGCAGATTTGGTCAAGGGATCAACAATAACCCAGATTGCATTATTACCTCGAGATGTCTTCGGTAATCCAACAACAAAGTCCATGGATATATTCTACCATTTCCACTCTAGCACTGGTAAAGGGTGAAGCATCCCTTTCGGTAACTGCCGCTTTTCTTTAACCTATTGACATGTCAAACACTTCACAGTAAAATCAGCAATATCTCTTTTCATTTCATCCCACCAGTAATACTCCCGCAGATCTCTATACATCTTAGTACTACCCGGATGAACTGAAAACGGAGAACTATGAGCTTCACATAACAACTCTCTCTTCAACTGTGAATCACAAGGCACACACAATCTCTTCCCAAATCTCAAAATTCAATCATTATAAATGTTGAATTCAGGAAACTTACCTTTCTGAACCAGCTCTACCTTTTTCTGCAACTCATTGTCTTGCTTCTGTGCTTGCTTGATTCTATCTGATAGAGAAGATCTCACTGATACCTGAAACAAAACAGAAGGACTTCCTGCACCAACAACTTCTATGCCAAAGTTCATCAAATCGTTAACCAAAGGATCATGTTCCAAACGCAACATTGTTAATGAAGCATTACTTTTTCGACTCAAAGCATTAGCCACTTTATTTTCTTTTCCCGGATGGTAATGAATTGTACTATCATAATCCTTGATTAATTCCAGCCATCTCCTTTGTCTCATGTTTAACTCTTTCTGAGTGAATATATATTTTAAACTTTTGTGATCAGTATATATTTCACACTTTACTCCATACAAATGATGCCTCCAAATTTTTAAAGAAAAAACAACAGCATCTAATTCCAAATCATGTGTAGGGTAATTTACCTCATGAGTTTTCAACTGTCGTGAAGCATAAGCAATTACTTAATCATTCTGCATTAGGATGCAACCAATTCCTTTCAATGAAGCATCACTGTATATAACAAACTCACCATTCCTGGAAGGTAGTTCCAAAACTGGAGCATTCGCCAATCTTCTTTTCAATTCCTGAAAACAATCATCACATTCTTTTGTCCAGATATACTTAACACCCTTCCGAGTTAGCTTAGTCATTGGACTAGATAACCGTGAAAAATTTCTAACAAACCTTCGGTAATAGCCCTCCAAACCAAGGAAGCTACGAATCTCGGTTACATTTGTGGGTCTTGTCCATTATTCGACAACTTTTGTTTTTGCAGGATCAATAGTTATTCCATCTTTAGAAACAATGTGACCAAGGAAAGAAATTTGTTGCAACCAAAACTCACACTTGCTGAATTTCCCATACAATTTCTTTTCTTTTAAGGTTTGCAAGATAACCCTTAAATGTCTTTCATACTCCTCATTACTTTTAGAAAACACCAAAATATCATCAATGAAAACCACCACAAACTTATCCAAGAACTCATGGAAAATTCTATTCATTAAGTCCATGAATACATTAGGTGCATTGGTTATCCCAAAAGGCATTACTACAAATTCATAATGGTCATATCTCGTACGGAACGCGGTCTTCGGAATATCTTCCTCCTTTACCTTCAGCTGATGGTACCCCGATCTCAGGTCAATCTTTGAAACAAATTGAGCTCCCTGGAGCTGATCAAACAAATCATCGATATGAGGCAAAGGATATTTGTTCTTAACAGTGATATTATTCAAGGCTCTATAATCAATGAAAAGTCTCATAGAACCATCTTTCTTTTTAACAAATAAAATAGGAGCACCCCATGGTGATGTGCTAGGTCTAATGAAACCTTTCTCTAATAAATCTTGTAATTGCTCCTTCAACTCTAAAAGGTAAATTTGTGCCATTCGATAAGGGGGTTTTGAAATTGGCTTAGCATCAGGAACTAAGTCAACAGTAAACTCAACTTCCCGATCTGGTATTATTCCAGGCAACTCATCAAGAAAAACATCAGGATACTCATTTACCACTGGCACATCATTAATCTGAACAGTTCCTTTATTTTCAACGACGTGTGCAAGGTAACATTCATTTCCATCTTTTACATGTTTCTCGGCCTCTTGATATGTTATCAAAAGTAAGGGTTCATTCTTGTAAACAAACTGAAAGTCTTTCTGAAAAGAAACTTCTTTAGCTCTACAGTCAATCTTAGCATGGTAAATAGAGAGACAATCCATACCCAGGATAACATCAAACTCTACTAGAGGTAGAACAATAAGCTTTTCAAGTAGGTTCTTTCCACAGATAAGGATAGGAAGATTCTTATAAATTCTTTTTGCCTCGACACTTCTCCCAGGTGTTTTTACCAAAAGTTTAGGAGTCATTTATTGAGATGGTATTACCATTTTACTAGAAAAGGTTTCAGAGATGAAAGAATGTGTAGACCCCGAATCAAACAACACACTGGCATAATCTTTCTAAAACAAACAAAGTACCTGATTCAACTTCATTTGATGGCCCGACATCTGCTGAAGTAGTTGCAAAGGATTTCACCACCCATTTCTGCTTGTAGTCTAACTGCTTCCCATCACTCAAGCTCCTTGTTGGACACTCGTTTGCATAGTGACCCATCTCATTGCACTTACAACATTTCACTAATTGTAAATCAAATTTGTTCTTACCTTCACCTTGATCCTTTTCAGTGCAATCACGAGCCTTATGTCCCATCTTACCAAATCGGTAGCACTTTACAGAATTCAGAAGACATTCCCCAGCATGCCTTTTGCCACATTTATCACAAACTGGAAACTTAGTTCTCTTACCATCAGACTTTTTTGAAGAATTCTTTCCTTTCTCCTGCCACCTCGGTCTCTTCTTCTGCTGGTTGTTATAGAAAACTTGGTCATCGTAAAACTCCATTTCCACCTTCTCAGCACATCGAACAAGCTTTTCATAACATTTAAACTCACGAGAAGCTAATGCCCTTCGATACTTTGGCTTTAATCTTGAGTAGAAACGATTGATTTTACTATCAAGGTCCCGGATAAAATTTGGAGCATACCTTGCCAATCGAGTGAACCTTTCTTCATAGGCAGCCACTGAGTCTTCATCTTGCCTCAATTCCAAGAATTGCTTTTCCATCCTAAGTCGAACAGCCTTAGGAAAATACTTCTCAAGAAACATACCTTTGAATTCATCCCAGTCAAGAGCATCAATCTCATCGGCGTCCCTGATATTTTTAACCATAGACCACCACTGATCTGCTTCACCCTCCAAACTGTAAATAGCAAGACTAACCTTTTGATTGTCTGAACACCCCATGACATCAAAAATCTTCTCCAGTGCTTTAATCCACCCTTCAGCTATCACAGGGTCAGATTATCCTCTGAATGATGGTGGATGTTGCCTCATGAAATGTTCCACCACTGACATGTTCCTCTGCGGTTGATCTGGCTGATCTCGTGCATGGATACCACCGCCATTTATCGCTTGAGTCAACTGCGCCATTACTGCAACAAACTGTTCAGTTCCAATTCCGACCATTTCTGGATGCTGATTCAGAAGGTTATTTCCTTCTGTATGCCTTCCTAGCACTGCTTCCCTGTTTCCTCTGCGGAAAACCATTCTGAACAAACATGTCTTAGATGAAGCAACATGGTAATCCTTAAATGCTTTATCATTTCGAAAAAAAAAATTGGATAATCATTTAATAGAATTCTAACTCCTAAAGTTATCTAAGTTGACCTTTGATACCAACTATAAGGCCCCAGCCTTAAACCATACTTAATCTTGAGTTATTACAAGATTACACGTTGAGGATCTTTTCAGGTTTAGAGTTTTAGAGAATTAGATCATAAAACTTGCATTACATTCCACATATAAAAAAAGTGGTTACATAAAGATAGTATTCTTCATTCCCATCAATGGAAACACATTTAAAATAAAACATGGATTATTTCTTGACACATCCTTGACTCTATCATCTTATCATGTACCTTTCCCTTGACCTGTGAAAAACATTTCAAAAACATGGGATGAGCATAAAAACTCAGTATGGGTTATAAAAAAAACATGGAAAGGAAACATGAGTTCATATATACATAAGAATGAAATCATACTTTACCCATAAAACATAGGCACTTTAACATACCTCATAAAATCATAAATAAATCATAGAAATCATAAGACATAAAGGTATCTTGAGGCATTCATAACATTCTTACGTAGGGAGTAACCCTCTTGGTTACGTTTGGAATACCCATCACAGTATATTCCCTAAAATCTCGTCGGAGAAACCATAACGTTTCACTCCTTCGTGTTACCCAATGCATTGGAGAGCTATAACGGGCTCACCCGCCCTTAGTTTATCACGGAACCACCCGTCTTCATAATAATGCCCAAGAACCATAACATAATCATATCACATAAAACATGCATAAAGGAAACATAAAATTTCCACATTTCAATCACGAGATATCAATACAACACATTGATATAAAAACATTATTAAAACCATTTTCAATACCAAAATAATAGAAAAGTAAAACATGGTATTTATTTTTCTTTTAAAAAGAAGGCATGGCTTGTAGAGGAAGCCGAAACTCAAATAACGGTCACGACGGCGGAGAAGTCGTTGTCGCCGCATACGTACGACAAAAACATTCCCTTTTGTCGTTTAGTAAACGCTTCGTATAAAAATGATTCCTTTTGAATAAATGTAAAAGTCAAAGGGGATTATACACCGTATAAAAGAAAGTTGTGTATAAAATAAAATATACCTCAATGAAAGGAGATTGAGACGATGTCTCATACCTCGTATCTGACTTGACCCGATCGTTCTTTAATCTCCTGAATAATAAACTTGAGTTAATCTATACTTGCTTATGAATCTTTTTCAAGTTCATTATTCCTTTTATACCATGTTATGAACATCATGTAATCAGTTAAGTTAATAATGTTCATTTTGTCGGTATTTGGTTCTTAAGTCAAAAATAGACTTCTTACACTTACATGTTGTTAATTTGGTCAAAGGTTCATTATATCCAGAATGGTATTCATGATGTAGATATCATTTATGTCATATATATCCTGTACATACTTGCATTTATAATATTACATAATCATTTAGAGGTAAGAAATGAAATGCACCGTTCATGGAGACGGTAAGCCGTACGTACGCATGAACGCTACTTTCATTTCTATTTCGTATTTTATAGAATGGAATCATAATGATATAAAGGTATATTATAATTCCAGTATAATATAATATATAATATCATAGTTCCATCCTTTATATGTCCCACATATGGTATTTAACGAATCAAATCACTTTTAGGGGGCGGTAGTCCGCACTTCCTAAAATGAAGATATCATGTTTACCCATAATGGAAACCATAAAGGTATGCCCAAAATGAAAAAACAGAAGCTTATGGAAAACATAAACATATTATATATCATATATAAAAATAGTGACATCATAATGGCCACATTTTAAGGTGTTAAATGAGTGTTGAACAATCATCGTTTCGGGAGGCAGAATTTCGCCATCCACGGAAACCGTATGTTCTTTAACCATTTGATGTAGTTGTGTGAGAGTGTAGCTCAAATAAATATTATAACAACATCCTTGTATATTTAAGATACTGTTGTTGTTACAAAATGAGTAAATAAAAAGAGTTTATGGGGTTGGAGAAGCAAAATAAAACAAATGAACATGAGAGAATGAATTACCTTTAAAAGTGTATCTCCTTTTGATTTGAGTCTAAAGGCTTCCTTTGAAAGGATTATGCCCAAAGGGAATCCTCTAGGATGAGGAGAGGTATGTGGAGAGAGTAAATGGGCAGGGGTTGGCCGAGCCAAAGGCATGAGTAGTGTGTGAAATGAGGTAGAGGTGGGGGCCATTTATAAGAGGAGAGGAGGGGCACTTTTGGAAAGTAAAGAAATATTACTTTATTTGAAAAAACAATTCGGTTTAAAAAGGTCCCAAATTGATATAATTAGTGGCTAAGGTGATAAGGCTTCGAAATCCACTCATCCAATAAGTTTTGGACATGTGTAGTGTATAGATTTTACATTATCTTTCCATTTTATTTAAATCGTCAAATAATGATGTCATCGCTGCATCATTATTATGTCATATATAATTTAATTTATTTAATGTCTAAAAATCATAAAAAAAAATACTATGATGTAGGAAATCGTTTTACCTTTCCAATGAATAATTATAATCAAAAATATTATCTTTATAACCCCATATAAAAATTGTTTTCGTAAAACATCTCTTGTTTGTGTGATTTTTACTATAACATTTAATAAAAAGTTATTTATGTCATTTCCAAACCAAAGTGTCTCCATGGGGTCCCCAAGTTGACCCATGGCTTGTATTGGTCGGCCATGACACAACCAATAAGGTTGGGACATGTTTCTAGGTCATTTCATATTATTAAAGCATTATTTATACCTTAAACTACACTAATTACCACTAATCGCGATTAAAAACTTAATAAGTTACTATTCACCAAAAAATTATTTTAATCTCATTGAACCACATTTTACTTCTTAATGACAACCATGTATGTCGGATTTTCAAAATTCAATACACATTAGTGGTAAACTTTCATTTAACTGAAAAATCAGTTTGCTTGATTTCCACTTAGTGGTTTCACTATTCATCAAAAATTGAAGTTTTTCAGAAAATTACCAAAAATTCACCCTAAGCTATATTTGATATTCTGAATTCAAAAATGAAGTCTATTTTACAAAATTCAAATCATATAAGTCACATTCATTAATTTAATAATTAATTTCCGCTGCCAGAGCAAAAAGCGTGTTTTTACAAAACAATAAGTATCAAAAGATTGACACCAGTTTAAGTCTAATTTCAAAGTGAAATTGATTCCAATGACCACCATTGGATAAAATGGTAAAAATATATTCTAATTTCACTTCAAAACCAATTCAAAAAATAATCTAATCATATAAATAAATTATATTAAAAAGCAGTTTTGATGTAAAATGCAGTATTTTTCACTATTCATTAAAAATGAACATTGTCAGAAAAATACCAAAAATTCACACAAGGTAAATTTTGATGTCCCAATCATAAAGGATAAGTTTATTTTGACAAACATAGTTTATAAAATTGTCAAAATATAGATTCAAAAATGGTTTGCCATTAAAAGGCAGTAAAACAATCTTTTAAGAATATTAGTGTATTCCATGCATAAGATTGTATTTATTTTCATTTTAAGCCTCTATAACACTATCTTAATCATTAATAGACATAGATAAAAATATCTATTATTCATTACTTACTTGGGATGTTACAAATATATACTGGATAGATATTATATTTAAAACATTAATACTATTCTGGAGATGATGTACCTATAACTACATGGAAAATTCTTTTCCAACAAGTTCAATTTTTACGCATTTACCGAACATCGACAAAAACGCCTGATATGAACTCACTTTATTAACCAATTAGTATAAAATTATAATATGTGAAATGAAATGAATAATAATATTTAAAGGAGGTCCTTAAGCAGTTATAAATTGAACAAATTTTATTATTCAGGAGATTAAAGAACGATCGAGTCGTGTCGGACATGAGGTAAGGGATCTGACCACTCTCTTTCTTTTTAAGTACTCTCTTTTATGTCATTTATTTTATGCTCATATTTCTTATGTTTGGGGATTTTATTTTATTTTCCTAATACTGTACATTTTATGTTCATATTATGAGAGACCCCATTTGATCTCATAAATCCTTTTTTTGAAGTTTTATGTGGCGCCGTTAGGCTGCTGAGTTTTCGTAAGGGATTTTTCATCTCAATTTTATTACCGTGACATTTATGATACGTTAGCCACTATTTACTTTGATTGGTGTATGTACTTCCCATTATTATACACTTTGTGTATTATAATTTGATTTATGGGTATTTTTCATCTTCATTTTATGACCCTTCTTCCATGGGTTGTACGTTTCGAAAGTTACCCAACTCGGTAAGGGGACCTTTCACCCTCCATTTTTTAAAAGAGTTCTTTTGTTATTTATTTAAATTAACACAATATAATGTTGGGATATGTTCTTATATATCCTTATTTTTGTAAATTTTATGTCCAATTGATGAGATACCATTTTCTCTCCCACCAACTCATTTTCTGAATTTTAAAGTGACGTTGTTAGGCTGTCGGATTTATGTAAGGGAACTTCGTAACCCACTTTCAATTATTTGGGTTAAACCTCTACTTATTATTATTCCATGATTATGTGTGGAATCTGTATTTTGTAATTTCCACAAAACTTTGTGTGGATATACTATTTCTACACATAATCATCTCATTGATAAATTCTTACGAACTTGTATGGGAAATCATAACTCAATCTCATTTCATTGAGTTAAATATCTATGTCATTGGTTTTGTTTTTCCAATATTATTTGTGAATGACCTATGATTGTTTCACACTTAATATCCACTTATATTGGGTGTATTTATATTTCTCACACATAATTATGTGATAGATTTATCCTTATTTTATGGATACCATCTTTATAATGGATTTCATCTCAATTTACATTTCCATTGATACTTCATTGTTGTTATACACCAATTCACTCTTATATGGTGTGTGTACTGTCCTTTTACATATTATATCATGAATCCCTTTATTCTCATGATATTATAATGTTCGGATTAAATTTTATTCCGCAATTATTTGTATTCAAGAGTCTCTCATTTTGTTAAAAACTCTTTAACAAAAATATCATTTTAAATGTTTTAAAGATTCATTATTCTAAATCTTTATCTTTAATGTTCATGTTTTCAAAATGGTTTTTAGTATTTATTTATATGGACGTTAATGTTTTAAAATTATAATTCCATTAAAATATTCAAAGTGGTATGGGAAACTTTGATTCAAAAATCTCTTTTAAATGATTTTTTAAAATGGATTGATTAATTCAATATCTTGGAATTACGTATTGTGATTGAAAATGAAATGTTGTTATTGAAATGTTTATATTTTCCATATTTTATGTGTAATGATGGTACTTGGACATTTTACGGGTGGTTACATGATAAACCATATGACGGGTAGTGCCGTGAATACCTGGACGGGTGGTTACGTTATAACCTCTAATGCATTGGGTATAGAAGTCGGCCGTATGGCTATTCCATTATGTGATATATGTGTAGGTCGACAGTATGGTTATTCCATTTAAGTATTTTTATGTCCCAAGTTACATTTATATGTTATGTGTTCTTTATATGGGTTATTATGGTAATCTTTTGGTTACAAAAGGGGTAAGTAATGATCTTTTATTCAGTGAAGAGTTTTTTTACTACTTCATAAAGGTGAAAAGTATTACTTTGATAAAGTATTCTTGGTTTACTTTTTGTTTTGAAAAACTAACAGTTTTCCTTCTTTGTGTATCCTTTACTGGGGTTTTTATGCTCATCCCATGTTTTTGAAATGTTTTCCACAGGAGTTAAAGTTGAATAGGGACAAGGATGGGATCAAGTAAAGACATGTTATCTAGAACATGGAACTAGATATGTTTCTTTTTAAGAGTTTTTATTTTATGGAAACTTAGAAGAAGTGTATACTTTTTAATCTTTGATATGTGATAGTTATGTCTTAATTCTCTAAAACTCTAAACCTGAAAAGATCCTCAATTTGAATTATTCATTTAATTCAATAATAAGTAATGTTTAAGGTCGGGGCCTTATAGTTGGTATTATAGGTCGGTTTAGATAACATTAGAGGTTAGGGAATTCTATAATCATAATTGACATTACTATAATGGCTAAGATTTCAGAAAGGGTCATAGTTTTTAGATAAAGTGAATGAGTAAGTATATCTTAGGGATTGTCTTTTTCATTAGTACGTGATGATTTTGTTGACAAACTCACACTGACATTTTTGGTTTTAGTAAATGGATGGATCTAGTAGGCACCAAATTGAAAATGGGTTTGAAGGAAACTGTGGTCGTTCTCTGATTAAGAGACAGGATGAAATGGGGGATTCAATGAGAAATATCATTGTTATTCTAAACCAACTATCAGGAGTCATGATCAACCACTTGAACCTTGGTGAGTTCTCTAATGCATCATGTACGAGAAAATCAACTCGACGTGGAAGTTCAGGTAAAAATTATAAAGGTAACCATTAGGGTTTATATGATCCTTACTTTTTAGGTAATTATGGGTAACTATATGATATGATGGAAAATGAAAGGCATGAGATAAACATGAGGTTAAAATATGTTATTATCATTTTTGAAGATTTTATCTCGTTTTGGGGAATGTTTTAAGAAGTATGTAGTTTTGGAAAAAGGACAACATGCAGACCGTGTGACAACCCATCACGTCAGACAAAGATGTGAGAATCGATCCCACAACCAAAGTGCGACTGGCATTTATCGCCTACCACTGGACTACATGAAGTCCCTGGTTAGTTAGACTAATTCTTTTTAGTTAGATGATTTTAGGAATCAAGAGTAAGTTTATTTTGGGTTATATATGGAAATTATTAACCTATCAAGGAGGATATATGATTAGGTTAATTACTTTTCAGTTTGAGACTTTAAGAGTAACTGATGTTATTTGGAGATAAATGTTAATGATTATCTTGAAAGACAATGTGATTAAATCCTTCAGAGTTTTGGGTTTCAGTCTTTGGTTTTTTTCATTGAAGAATTTTATTGATAGATGTTTATTTAATGGTCTTTGTTGAACTTTGGGTATTTATTGACATATTTTGGAGATCAAGATTTGATTTTTTTTTTATAAAGGATTATCCTTTTTGGGTATTATCTGATCTCATACTAACCTTTTTTGTTTTAGTTTTGGTTATGGTCTAAATACATGGCAATTATATAGTTCTATTTTGTGGATTAGGTGGTTCTCTAGAAGTTGATTATAGCTCTCTTAATGTGAACGAGTCATCCTAAATACTCGTCTTTTGGAGAAAATACGAGTTCGTGTAAAAAATCTAGTAAAATTTGAAAGTCATCATGACAAGTAAGTATGTTTCCTTATGTTTTAGTTAATCCCATAAAAAAATTCTTCAATGAAAAGTAACTTAAAACAAAAATGTTGTCTGTTAATTTTTTCTTACTGGGGAATCAAATACTGGTTAACCCATCACAAGTTTGTGATTTTCTGGTTGTTAACTTTCTCCTAAACATGTTTTCTATAACTCTCCCTAGGAACATGAACCTTTGTTTTCTCCTCCATGTCCATGTTTTCTTACATGGAATCCCAGTATGGGTAAACTCGGGTGACCTTTGTACTTCACTTTTTTTATTTTAAAGTGATTGTTTTACTAACTCTTGTTCCGATTTTGGATTTTCAATGAAGTTTCCAATCCCAATTTTTAAAATTGCGAGGATGCAATTTCCAAAAGGGAGTAAGGATGTAACACCCCAAGTAAATAAAGAATATAAAATTTTCATATTTATCCATATTTGTGAATAAAATATTATTATTACTTTAATGGGAATGCTATGCTTGATGGCGTACCCAATATGCAACAACGAGTTTCTTTGAAATCATACGTTGCACTCTAATAATAAAATAATTTTATTTTAAATGGTAGTTAATGCCCAGCCGTTGTAATGGTGCGAATGAACAGAACTAACTAAAAAATGATTATATATGTTTTTCAATTAGTTTTACTTTTATCCAATAAATGTTGGAGGCTTAAAATGCAAATGAATCCAATTTTAAGCATCAATCTTCTAATATTCTTTAAAAGGTCGATTAACCACCTTTTGATGGCGAACCCCTCTTAAATTATTTTTTTGAAAATTTTATATGTTATATTTGACAAAATAAAATTCTTTTTAGAATCGGGACATCAAAATTTACTTTGTATAAATTTTTGGTATTTTTCCGATAAAGTTCATTTTTTAATGAATAGGGTAAAATGATGTATTTTAATTCAAAACCTCCTTTTAATCTAATTTATTTATATTATTATATCATCTTTTGAATTGGTTTTAAAGTGAAATTAGTATATATTTTTACCATTTAATCCAATGGCGGTCATTGGAATTAATTTCACTTTGATATTGGACTTAAACTAGTGTCAATCTTTTAATAGATATTGTTTCTTAAAAACATGCTATTTGTTTTGACAGTGGGAATGAATTATTAAATTAATTAATGCAACATATATATTTTTAATTTTTTAAATTAGACATCATTTTTGAATTCAGAATATCAAATGTAGATTAGGGTGAATTTTTTGTATTTTTCTGAAAAACATCAATTTTTGATAAATAGTGAAACCACTAAGTGGTAGTTAATGAAATTGATTTTTCTTTTAAATGAAACTTTTCCACATCTGTGATTTGATTTTAAAAAATATGACTTACAAGGTTTTCATTAAGAAGTAAAATGTGGTTCAATGAGATTAAAATAATTTTTGGTGAATAGTAACTTTTATGTTTTATTAATCGCGATTAGAGGTAATTAGTGTAATTTAAGGAAAAATAATGCTTTAATAATATGAAATGACCTAGACACATGTCCTACCCTCCTTTGATGTGTCATGGACGAACAAGATAATCCATGGGTCAACTTTGGGACCCCATTGAGTGACTTTGGTAGGAAAATGACATAAATAATTTTTTATTTAAAGCTAAAATAAAAATATCACAAACATGAGTTATTTTACTAAAACAATTTTTAAATGGGGTTATACAAGTCATGTTTATGACTATAAATATTCCATAGAAAGCTATAAATATTTCCTACATCAGCATATTTTTATATAATTTTTAGACATTAAATAAATTAAATTATTTATGACACCATGATGATGCAGTGATTACCTCATTATTTAACGATTTAAATAAAATGAAAAGATAATGTAAAATCTAAGACCTAAACATGTCAAAAACTGATTGGATTGGTGGATTTCGAACTCATATCAACTTATCCTCTAAATATATAATTTTGGGACCTTTAAAATGCGAAAATCATTTTATAATAAAGTATCCTATTATAACATTCCAAGAGTGCCCCTCTTCTCCTCTTATAAAAGGCCCCCACCTCTACCACCTTACCCACACCTCTCAAGCCTTTGGCTCGACCAACCCCTGACCATTTTGTCTCTCCAAATCCCTCTTTTACTCCTAGAATCCTCGCATTGGGCAGAAGTCTTCCCAAGAAATCCTTTGAGCTCAAATCAAAAAGAGTTACCCATTTTAAAGGTAATGTCTTCCCTAGTGTTCTTTTGTTTTATTTTGCTTCTCCAACCCCCTAAACTATTTTTATTTATTTATTTTGTAATAAAAATAGTATCTTCAATATATTTGGATTTTTTTATGAGTAGGATTCGAGATACACTAATACATACCTCTGTCTAATGGTTAAAGAATATACTATTTCTGTGGATGGTGAATTACTGCCTCACGAAATGATGATTGTTCTATCTTCTCAGTCCACCTCTCATGGTGGCCATTATGATGAAACTATATTTATTTATGATATATATTATATTTATTTCCACTCTATAATTCTGTATTTTATATTTAATACATACCTTTATGCTTTGCATGTTGTGAAAATGCGATAATTTCATTTGAGGAAGTGTGGACTACCGCCCCCTCAAGTGATGTGACTCGTTCATGCAATACATGGAATGTATAAAGAATGAAATAGATGAAATTATGTGATATATATAACATATGTATTATACTGGAATTATAATATATATATATATATATCATCTAGTTTTAATTCCATTAATGTGCCAAAGAAATGAAAGTAGCGTTCATGCGTACGTACGGCTTACCGTCTCCATGAATGGTACATTTAATTTCTTATCTCCAAATGTTATGTACTATTATAAATACATATATATAATGTATATATATGTCATATATTACATCTAAATGATGGATATCATTATGGAATTATAATATATATATATATATCTCTTTTAACTTTAATTCCATTAATATTACAAAAAAATGAATGTAGCATTCATGCTTACGTACGGCCTACCGTCGACATAAACGGTGCTTTTAATTGTTTTTAACTCCAGATTTTATGGAATAGTACAAAATGAATATATAATGGATATATATGATATTTAAAACATTAATAATATTCTGGAGATTATGTACTTATAACTATATGGAAAATTCTTTTCCAACAAGTTCAATTTTTACACATGTACCGAACATCGACAAAAAAGTATGATATGAACTCACATTATTAACCAATTATTATAAAATTATAATATGTGATATGAATAGAATAATAATATTTAATGGAGGTCCTTATTCAATTATAAATTGTCCAAATTTTATTATTCAGTAGATTAAAGAATGATTGAGTCATATCGGACACGAGGTAAGGGATCCAACCTCTCTCTTTCTTTTTAAGTAATCTCTTTTTTGTCATTTATTTTAAGATAATATTTCTAATTTCTGGGGATGTTATTTTATATTACTCAATTTACTTTTTATGTTAATATTATGAGAGACCCTATTAGATCTCAGAAATCCATTGTTTTAAGTTTTAAGTGGTGTTGTTAGGCTGCCGAGTTTTCGTAAGGGATTTTTCATCTCCCTTTTATTCCTGTGACATTTATGCTATGTTTGCCAATATTTCCTTTTAGTGGTGTATTTACTTCCCATTATTATACACTTTATGTAGTATAATTTCATTTATGGGTATTTACATCTTCATTTTATGACCCTTCTTCCATGGGGGGTACGCTTCGAAAGTTACCCAACTCGGTAAGGGGACCTTTCACCCTCCTCTTTTTAAAAGACTTCTTTTGTTATGTCTTTAAATTCACGTACTATTATGTTGGGATATGTTCTTATATATCCTTATTTATTTAGATTTTATGTCCAAGTGGTGAGATACCATTTTCTCTCTCGTCAACTCATTTTTTGAAATTTAAAGTGACGCTGTTAGGCTGTCGGATTTCTGTAAGGGAACTTCTTAACCCACTTTCAATTATTTGGGTTAAACCTATACTTCTTATTATGCCAATATTATGTGTGGAATCTATAGGTTGTAATTTACACAAACCATTTTGTGGATATACTATTTGTACACATAATCATCTCATTGATAAATTCTTAGGAACTTGTATGGGAAATCATAACTCAATCTCATTTCATTGAGTTAAATATCTATGTCATTGGTTTTGTTTTTCCAAGATTATGTGTGAATGGTCTCTGATTGTTTCACACATAATATCCACTTATATTGGGTGTATTTATATTTCTCACACATAATTATGTGATAGATTTATCCTTAATTTAATGATACCATCATTATAATTGATTTCATCTCAATTTACATTTCCATTGAGACTTCGTTGTTGTTAGGCACCAATTCACTCTTATATGGTGTGTATACTATACTTTGACATATTATATCATGAATCCCTTTATTCTCATGATATTATAAAGTTTGGATTAAATGTTATTCTAGAATTATTTGTATTCAAGAGTCTCTCAATTTGTTCAAAACTCTTTAACAAAAATATCGTTTTAGATGTTTTAAAGATTCATTATTCTACATCATTATCTTTAATTTCCATGTTTTCAAAATGGTTTTCAGTATTTATTTATATGGACATTAATGTTTTAAAATTATAAATCTATTAAAATATTCAAAGTGGTATTGGACACTTTGATTCAAAAATCTCTTTTAAATGATTTTTGAAAATGGATTGATTAATTCAATATCTTGGAATTACTTATTCTGATTGAAAATGAAATGTTGTTATTGAAATGTTTATATTTTCAATAGTTTATGTGGAATGATGGTACTTGGACATTTTACGGGTGGTTACATGATAAACCATATGACGGGTGGTGCCATGAATACCAGTACGGGTGGTTACGTTATAACCTCCAATGCATTGGGTATGGAAGTCAGCCATATGGCTATTTCATTAAGTGATATATGTGGAAGTCGACCGTATGGTTATTCCATTTAAGTATGTTTATGTCCCAATTTACCTTTATATGTTATGTGTTCTTTATATGGGTTTTTTGGTAATCTTTTGGTTACAAAAGGGGTAAGTAATGATCTTTTATTCACTGAAGATTTTTTTTACTACTTCATAAAAGTGAAAAGTATTACTTTGATAAAGTATTCTTGGTTTACTTTTTGTTTTGAAAAAATAACAGTTTTTCTTATTTGTGTATCCTTTACTGGGATTTTTATGCTCATCCCATGTTTTTGAAATGTTTTCCATAGGACATAAAGATGAATAGGGTCAAGGATGGGATCAAGGAAAGACATGCTACCTAGAACATGGAACTAGACATGTTTCTTTTTAAGAGTTTTTATTTTATGGAAACTTAGTAGAAGTATATACTTTGTAATCTTTTAGATTTGATAGATATGTCATAATTCTCTAAAACTCTAAACCTGAAAATATCCTCAATTTAAATTATTCATTTAATTCAATAATAAGTAATGTTTAAGGTCGGGGCCTTATAATATACATATAAAACTTCACTATCCTCTCATGAGGTGTCTAGGGATGTTTGAAAATCTATAGTAAGGCCTCTAGCCATGACTTTATAGCCAATGGTATGTTGTCCCCAAAAAATGTTGGTGATGCTACAAATAAAACTCATGTGTCATCTCTTCCAAAGTTGAGGTAGGATAAGGGTATCATTAAAAATATTTCATTAAGTGTAGGAAACCCTCATGGAAAAGGGCATAAGAACCCATATATAACATATCTGGTTGTACTATTAGTGTCACTACTAGAGGTTCTTCTAGTGGCACAAGTCCCACTAACTCTGAAGCATGGTCGTATCCACCCTCCTCACGCGCAGCTACAGGTTTTATTAGTGTCATATCTCTATAAATTCTAATAACACTACCTAATAAATATTTATGGATAATAATCACATATATATATATATATATATGATTGGGATAGGTTTAATCCTTCCTACATATGAGTCACACCCCTCTTCCAGCTTCCAGAGTCAGGTCTGCGTGAGATACAGATCATAAGAATGCAATAGATATTGCCTAATTCATACTTCTATGGTAGGTTCATGGTAAAGATCTCTGTTATAAGTTAGGGTTCCTAGTATATAGAGTTTCAATTGCAGGTTATAGAGGAAACAACATTTATGATTCAATTTGAATCTTCATTTAATAGTGAAATTTTCATTTTATAATTTAATATTATTTAAATTCTTATAAAATTGTGTTATAAAACTTCTATAATAGTAAAATTATATAGATCGTAATTTTAAAATTTTAAATTCCAATAAAATTTATTAATTAAACTATGGAGTCCTTTTAATCACAACCTAGAACATGTACCAGCCCCTATAACCGATGGTCCATGGATCAATGGTCCATAATTCATTTCTTAAGGTGTATACATTAATCAATTTATTAAAATATTGTTAGGTTGATTTAGTCAATTTAACTAACCAATTCTATTTCTCATTTTTCAATAGAAATTTTTGTTGAATGAAAATCATGTCTCACGAGGTACATAAAAAAATGTCATGCAGTCAAGCAATTCATCTTAGATGACAGGGTATATGAATGAATTGTGAATTTCTAACATGCCTAACTGGATTCATGAGACCAACATATTCTTTACATACCAGGAAAAGAAACAAATATAAATTACAGTCAAATTCACAAATCACATGCATCGACCAATGGTAAAATTAGATCAATAGTAATGGGAAAAAATTAGAACATCAATTCTCATTCCCAGGAAATTTGGTTTTTCACTGTATGTGGGTCAGATACTCCCTGACACATTTCATTACAAAAACCTAACACTTTTATTGTCTCTTTACTAATGATCCCAAATATAAAGATAAAATGGAAATTCAAATACTTATGATACCACATTGTAACATCCCATCCTAGAGTCCATTAAACGATGCCATGGTCTAGTGTGTCACAAGGCCTCATGTATGCATCCTTGTACGCCATAGGCTTCTGAAATATAGTTACGGTCTGTGATAGTATGGCGGAGAGACTACATAATAATAATAATATTAACACATAATTTTCATAAATTAATAAATGATAGAATAAAAATATCAACAAGTTACATAAGGTAAATCATCCATAAAATTGTAATAATAATCAAGGTTTAGGAAAATGTCATATAACAAATGATGTGAGTGTCATGGTGCTATAAAAATAAATTAATTACATGGAAACATGAATCCAATAAAATACAAGTATCAATAGTATGAAAATAAAAAAATAAACTATCCCTAGATAGCATTACAATTCATTTCCTGGTCATGTGCTCCCATGCCCTTATGTAATAATCAATCAAGCGTCACCAAGTAGGAAATTTCCCTTGTCCCTACCTTCATCGATCAAATCTTTTTGGGAACCAAACATCTACTCAAATGAGGTGTGATATAACACTTATTAGGTCACCACTAATAGATTCTAAAATAATCACATCCTGTATATATAAGATAAACCACTTCGCATATATAATAAGATTAATAATGGTAAAAGTATAAGTAATAATATACAGTCTATCAAAATTCATTGTAACTAGGAAACCATAACATAATGGATAACTATAAATCATGGTAAGAAACATCAATGGCCTATTCCAAATAATCAAATATCAAACCAACATGGCCAATGTGTAAAGTGTATAAATTTCAAAGGCATCCAATTAAGCTTTGTAAACTATATCCAAAGAGTAGAAATTTACAATGCATCCAAATAGGAAAAATAAAATGGATCCAAGGAGTAAAAATGTCTAGGGCATATAATTATGTCAAATCCTTGGATTTTAAATTCAAAAGTATCCAAGTAAATTAATTTAATGAGATCCACGAATTATACATGTCCAAGGCATCCATGTAGGTCAAATGAACTGAATCCATGGTGTTTAAATGTTCAAGGATTCCATATATTGTGGATCCTTGGAGTAAAAATTTCCAAGACATCCAAGTAATCTATATAAACCAAATGTAAGGAAAAGTTATGTTCAAGGTAACTAAGTATGATCAATAAACTAGATCCAAGGAGTATAAATGTCCAATGAATCCATGTATGTTGGGTCCTTGGAGTATAAATGTCCATGGCATTTAAGAGACTCGTCGGTACCATAGTGAGTATCCTCTATTATCATCATAACCAATTCATTCATCCTTTTATAAGCCATTTCGTTAATATTTTCAATAATCCTTCAATAATCATATACAAGTCAAGGTATTGTCCATTTAATATCTTTAATATAAAAATAAAACGGTTATTTAATATGCTAACAACCATTAATAATTCACTTTATTACCATATTCAATTCCCAATAATGTAAAGAAATATTAACACACCCCATGGGTGGAATATTCATGTTCAAAGGGAAGAACTCGCCCATTGTGTTTTATGGGTTGAGTTCAACACCCTCTAACCATGAATAAGGGTGTCAGAACATGTCTTAAACATGAATATAATATATAACTCAAGGTTTTATTAATTCTAGAAGTAACTACAGAAACACCAACATATGGTACAATGGTAATAGGGTATAAACAACCATACTTTGAGGAAAAAGGTATATAACGCCTACTTTATTCAATTCAACAAACACTTGTCCAATATCAGCCTCTAAAGGATTATATATCAAAAGAAACTAGAAGTTTAGATGAACTCCCAAAAAATAATTCATATGATCTTCCACCAAAAATAGTGTAGTTTATAGAAATTGAAATTACAAAAGGATCTTCAAGAATGAAGAACTCACCAGAAAATATCGAATGAGGTAAACGGTACATGAATCATATACCCAAAATAAGAACTCGAACAAATCCTAGGTGTAGGCCATCGAAGAATCTCTTAAGGGGGTAAAAAAAGTTTTTTTCTGTTAGAGGGAAATAAGAAAGAGGGGTGAGGTTTTTTAAGGATGTAAGGGTAAAATGGTCTTTTCACCCAAAAATTAAGGGGTTTCATGTTTTGGCCTCATTGTTGTCCAAACCATGTGAAAAACAGACACGAATTTCTACCTCAATTCACCCATCACACGATTATAGAACATAGTTTGAAAAATCATGCACTAAATGTGTGTCTTCCATATATTAAATGTTTGTAACAAAATGCACAGTCGTGCAGATTGGGTCGTACGGTTAGTGGAAACAATAAAAACCACTACTATGTACTGAAACACCTCGCATGGTTATTTGAATCTTTGTGGGTTGGGTGCAATGGTTTTTACTAATCATGCAACTCGGCTGCTTTTTCAAAAATACAGCGACCCATGTTCCAAACTAGCCTCAAATACTCTCATTTTCTCAAGGACCTACAGGAAATTCATATTATGATAAAATTAAGGAACTGAATCAAAAATTAATGGTTCTTTTCCTCATATAAAAACCTAGAATCTTAAACTATTTATGATTCCCATGTTCCCTTTAGATAAAATAGATAATATATCCCTGAAAATAATTAGAGAAACATTATTGGATGCTCTTAGAAAAATAAACATTATAAGTATCAAGTGGTTTCTAAAAATAAAAAAAATTATGTATCAAAGGATTATATATTATTTTGTTTTATATAAAAATTATTGGGATATAATGATGATGAATCATAATGGTAGTTCACTTATCTCTTAATATATAAATATTTTATGATTTTATATTTGAAACTTTTAATGGAGTCTTTACTATGGATTCGATATCAAATGGGGTTAAGTTGAATCTTCATGAATTTTTAATTAGTGTATATGTTCTAATAGTGTTTCATTGGTATCAAAAAATGATATATCATCGTGTTGTATATAGGATGATTATTTCCAATAAAACCAATGGAGGGAATTGTTAGCATCCAATTGAGAATTGAGGTTGGTATTTTATTTTTCATCAACATCCTTGTATAGTTTCAACCATGTTGAATGATATAATTTATTGGATTTGTTTCTAATCACATTAAATCTGAATGAATCTCAACTTGATTATCTTTTCATAATTGCAAAAGCATTGAGGTATTCATGTAATTCCATTATATGGGAGTGTCTATAATAAGTTTTGGAAGTTCTAATTTTAGAAAAGATATAATATTACAATTCTATTAATTACACCGCAATAGGATTCTTGTAAGGTAAATCATTACTTGGATAAAATATAATTTTCATTTTGAGGTATATTTCCATGGTCTAAAACAACTATATTAGTATACTTTCAGGCTTTTTGGAATAATATAATGGTGTGGAAGATTTAATAAAGTAATTTCACACCAAATTTCATTATTTCATGCCACAATAGTTGTTAAAGATATTAAAAAAATTGGTGGAGAGTTTTGTAAGAAATAATTCACACTAAAGAATATATATTTGTTCCTTAATGAAACACTAAATTCAAGTGATCTTCCCAGAAGAGAGTGTTAGTTTTGTGATGGTAGGTAATCTTCCGCATCATAACATTCATAGTAAGTTCCTGATTTTTTTACCACACCCTAATATTAAGACCTTGAGTTTCAATTTTCATATATGTGTGTTTCCTTCAGGTAATATGATGTTTTTTGTTCCAGGTATTCCGAAATTGGAAAAATCATGAATTTTTTTTCAAGAAGAAGACGATGTTATGAAATTAAGAGGTTGTTCATTCCCTAATTGGGTTAACCCAAGAAGAATATCTGGAAATCAAATTTATGATATTGTTTGTATTTTATGAGTTTTAAATTAATAGAGGTTGACTGGGATTTTGGAGACTCATTTATATAGTAATTCAAGATGGTTGATCTATATAAAATCAATGAATCTTCTTAGAAGATTTCATGCAAACATTAATATGAAATTCAAACAAATTCACTTATAGAAATCAAAAAAATGGAAAATCAATGAATTAATTATAGATAATACATCATGGAATATAAATATATATATATATATATAAATTTTAGTGTAGTGAATATGGTCTATCATTGACTGGTTTATATATTTTACTGGATGGAAGAAAAAATATTCAATATAGATTCATATATAACTAATCTATCTTTAAAAATGATTTATGAAGTTAAGAAAGTCATTGATATTATATTTCATAGATTTAATGAAGAGATAATATTTCTATCATTCATATTGACATGTGATCTAGTAAAAATGAAATTCATTTCTTTATATTTATAGATACCTTTATGAAATATCTAATTCATTTTAATGATGACATGTGGTTTGATATTATTTAATCAAATTTGAAAAATATAGATGGAAAATTTTCCCCATATTTCACATAGATAGTTCAAGATATGGAAATAGTTAAACATGGATAGTTTCTTTTAAATAGAGAAAATGAAATCATGGGAATATGGATAAAAATATAGATATCTATTACCTTTGTAATAGATGAGTTTAATATTTTGAAGATGGGATGCAAGAAATAATCATATAGAATGGTCAAAATATGAGGTAAATTATTAATCTATATAATATTAAAGAAATTCTGTCATGTATTGAATTTCATTATAAGGGATAAGATGAAGGTATTCCATGAAGACTCAATGAACTTGTAGCTATGAACAGGGTGGTATTTTAAACATTCTTCAAAATAAGAGTAGTCATGTGTAGATCAACCATAACATATTTATATTTGGTGCATCAACAATAATAGTGATATTTTTTTTTGTTGGCTTATATTCCAAGGTGTTTTCTTTTCTTGAGTAGTGAGAAAATAAGAGAGGATTAGGAGAGTAACCCTTGGGAGGTAGTGCGCTATCCCAATATCTTGTAAAGGGGGTGATCCTTGTCATGGTGTCACTGTATATAAACCCACAACTAAATATTGTAGTTAGTGTATTTGGGTACATTAGAAAAATGTTTTTGTATGATCCTTGGTGTAGAATATGTACTAAAATAATTAATAGAATATTTAAATTTTGGTTAATTTACCTTCCTCAAAGTTTCATTGATAAAAATCCATTTTAAATGGATTAAATTGATATATTATTCATTGAATGGGTACAATGAATAAATGATGATAAGAATTAATGTATGTCGATAAATTGAATACAGATAATGACCCTTAGTGATGATGTTAGAACCTCTTCAAGTGTACATGATACCTATTATTGAGGTCGGGATCTATAGGTTTGTGTTCCCCCATCAAATGTAAGATGTTATTATCTACTTCTCTTCTGATATTCATCATGTGTACATCGTCAAAGATTGAAGATGAAACTTATTTTAATCTAGGTACACATTCATTCTTATTCATTAAAATTATAAATTTATTATATGAAGGATAGATCGTATATTAGTTTTTGGTTTTTGTTGTGTTGTTCATATGTTGTGCACTAAAAACCCAATAGTGGTAACAAAGCATAGGCTTCCTCGATGAATTCTCATTTTTAGTTTATTATTTAATGGTGATTTTTTTTTCAAATTGTAAAATGGAATATTTCAAGCTCATAAATTAATATGAAAATTCATATTAATATTTGATAATTAAATAAAAAATTTATTTAATTATTAATTATTTTATGTTACTTATATTTTTAAAATTATTAATAGAATGGGGAAAACATTATTAATATTTATCTAATTAAATGTATTTTATTATACATTATCTAATATTAATTGTCCATATGATTTTCTCTGTTTTATGAGAATAAATTAAGTATTTATTATATTCCGGAAAACTCAACTATGAATTAGAATATATTATTTTTAATTTTTTTATAAATAATTGAAATAATAATTTGAAATATTTATAAAATTTATTAATGTGTTTTTTAAATTAATTAACTGTTAAATTTTTATTGTTAATTGATAAATTTTTTTCAAATATGTAGGGTTTATAAAATAAGTATAAATCATAGTAAATTTTATTTTAAAAATATTTTACTTTATAAAAGGTTAATAGACTAATGTATTATAATTTTTTATAGTTAATAATATAAATATTTAGGAAACATTTATAAAAAAATAGTCTAAATGCCCAATTTTATGAATAAAAATATATTTTACTGAATTATATGGCATGCCTTAGGTTTAAGAAATATATTATTATTTACAAATCATGATGGGTCATTTATAAATTGTTATAAATTATAAAATAAGGCAAAAATATAATTTGTTTTTATAATCATGAATTTTGTTTAAAAAATTAATTTAATGTTGTTCAAATTTAAAGGGGGGCTTATTTGGAGTAATTATAGAAAATGTTTTTGTAAATAAATAACATTTTATTTATAATATAAATTCAATTAAGAATTAAATTATATTATTTATAAGTTTTTTATAAATAATGAAAACAGTTTTATAGAATTTTTATGAATTTTATAAAATGTTATATTATAAATTAATTAACTATAACATGTTTATATTTAATGGAGTAAATTTTTCTGAAACATTTTTTTAAAAATATATTGTTAATATGAAAGATTTAATTTAAATAATATCTTTTTCACATTAATATGATTTATCAATGTTATAACTCATAATAAAGGGTATTAAAATAATTTTACCTTAAATTATATGGCATCATGGTAATCATTAAATAAATTGTTTTTTGTAAGTTTATAAAAGTGATTTATGAAAGATTTTATAAATATCATAAATATAAACAAAATATAAGTGGTGATTATATTTATAATTATTAAATTTTTATATTTAAATAATTTAAATTTGCTAAAATTAAAATGTGACCCTTTTTAAAGATATTATTTAAAATACATCAACTTTTTTTGATTTATGATTTTAAAAAGGTTATAAATAATATATTCAAATTATGTATGATTAATAATATAAATTATTTCATATTGTATTGAGTATAAAAGATTTTATTTTCAAAATTATGGAATTTCTATAATATTGGATAATTTATATAAGGGTTTATAGTTTGATTTATTTGTAAATTCATCATAAATAGATATCTCGGGTTTAAATACGTTATTTTCTATTTATTTAAATATTATTCCATTCTTAATTCATAGTTAAATAATTGTTTATGTTATGAATTTTTGTACTTTGGTTTAAATTTTAAACAACTACAAGGAGATAGAGCCATGTATTTCATGCTAGTGATGACTCCATAAAAATTAGTTTTATTCTTCCTTGACCTCAGTTTTTCTTTGAAGTTATTATCTTGAATTTAGTAATTTGGAATAATTTTTGAATATTAGGTGTTAGATATATCATGAAGTGAATTATATCATGAGTAAAGTGTCCCTGGGTATATTGACTTGGGTTTGGATGACCTAATGATCGGGAGGCTTATACATTATTCTAGAAATGTCAATGGGGTTGAAAATACGTCACTTTGGGAATACCCTTATAGTTATTTTTATTTCATATATCTATATTCCATTATTCATAAAATGAATCCATATATGTATAATTATTTTTGGATTTTAATTTTTTGGTGGGTAACACAAAATATTGGTTTTTTAAATGTTAATCTTTAATATGGTGTGAGATCATTAATTTTATGTTGAAATAGGTAATCTAAAACTGAATCAATGGAAGAATGTATACTAAAAAGGAATAAAACATTAGAATATAATTATTACGTGAGGTTTAATAATTATAAATTTAAAATACATTTGATTTAAATTAAATTATTTATTCTTTTAAAAGAAACATCTCATATAAAAAGTGTGAGACTCCTTCCAATGTAACACATTTTAAGACCCCCAATCATCTGACTTGGTAGGTCATTCCATTGCTTGGTTACCTTGTAGTTTCTTATGTAAATAAATTATGTGGTAGGTGATACTTTAACATCCTTGGGTGGGTCACTACATAGCTAGGTTCCCCTAGATTATTCTTTGTTTTAATATTATTGGTGTTGTTTTTGGGTTACACTGGTCAGGAGACACTAATAAGATTCTATTACTAGAGGAATGGATTTAAGAGTCATCAATTAGATGAATTTTAATAAAGAGTTTTCCACCCAACTATCCAAGAGTCCCATCTATTGTTATTGGGATTATACCCTATTTAAATACCTACGTAGTGATATAATTGACCTAGTTCACTCATTTAAATGTCAAATATGTATCATGGATCACAAAATTCATATGATGTATAACATCATTGATTTTAGTGGGAGAAATATCATTAATATTCGTCAAAAAAAATATATATAAATAATAAGTTCAACTGAATATAAATTTGTTTGTAGAAGATAGTATCAACATACAATATTAGTTTTGAAATTAAACATTGAAAGTATAAGTATAATTTATGAAAAACATTGGACTCGTAGCTTGATAAAAAGTTCTTTATCTAGAGAAATGTTCCATGTATTAGAATAGATCCAGCCCTAGTAACCACGTTTTGAAGTTGCTCATTATGAAATTAAAAAAGATCATAAATTTAAATGAATTGAAGAATATCGATTGAAGTAAAAGAGTAGAGGAGTTGTTTCATTGATAAGTGGGATGCTTCATGATTGGACAAACATATCATATGATGTGTATTATCTCATTATTATATTAAGATTAGCATATAAAATATTACTACTTGAATAATATTCTATGGGTATTTTTATACACAAAACTTCTAATTTTTTTACTTCTAAAAAATGATTAAATAGAGACTAAAATCGATAATTATGGTTAAAATTCATCTTATTTTCATTTATGTAAATGATCTGAAAAAATTATTAAATTCAATAAAAAAGTTACTAGATATTCTCAAGAGTTTAGAATTTCTAAACTGGGCTTATGAAGTCTATATTCTGGTATTGTAAAAATAGTACAAGAGGTAAATATTCAAATCAAAAGAAGAAAGTTATTTTTAAAGTAAAATAATGTTTCTTCGAGTATCTTTGAAAGTTCATTGAAACCTATGGTTGTTATAATGAAGGAGTAATAATTATACATGATGGTATTATGAAGTATACCTGAAGGATTTTTAGAAAACTTCATGGAATATCCATGTTTGATATAAGGGTTTTAAAAATTGGTTGTTTAATTTTTAAGGGTTTTTTATGCCGAAGCAATATTTTACGAGTGTTTTAAATATAAAGGAGTTAAAAAAATAAAAAATTAGAAGAGATTTTAATTTAAAATCATCTGATGAAGTAAATAGTTTTTACAAAAGGTATTTAAATATATAAAAAGATCAGATGAATCTAAGTAAATTTTGTGTATCTTCATTACATGTCCCTTGTATAGTATGAAATGTGTTATAATTAATATTGGTGATTAATTTTGCACCAATTTTTTTACTCGTTGAATTCTATAACATTTTTTAGATGAATATATGGATAAAATTTGTTAAGTAGGATAATTTAACGTCTCTAATTGGATCACCCCAAAACTGGTGGTCGAACCGGTTTCCACATGACCTCAAGCGCATCTCCCTGTATGCTAGAGGATGCTGACTAGTAGCGAGGGTCGATGGATAGTCATTGGGGGGACTATATGCTCACATTAGAGTTAAATAATAGACAATGGAAATAAATAGCAGAAGAAGTCTAATAAATGATAAAGCAGTGGAAGGAAGATTTTTATTAAATATGAACAAAAGTGTAAAATTCCAGTTTAAAATATAGATGATTTCATGGAATGCTAATGATACAAAATGGAAAGAAGTAAAAAATAGAATGCTTTACATTCCAATACAGAAACAAAGAAAATAATCATGTCTCCAAAGAAAACTCCACGAGCATCCTAAGTTCCATCTCAGTTCTTTTCTTCTAACTCCATGTACTTTCATATAGCAACAAGGATGGTCCAAGGTCTATAGTCATGCAAACAAGAAAGTTCTACTTGGGTACCCCAGTGCAATGACATCCCAAGAAGGTTGTGAGTAATAAATCTCATTAGTACAACACCATCAGTGTCTATCCCTATCCAGACAGTGAAATTAAAATAATAGGAATCATGTATAACAAGGTAACAACTGAATTGAATAAATAAATTACAACCCATCCAGGATCTTAAGGGACACCTGACGGAGATACTTGCTTCGAATCGTAGCCATAAAATAAGAGTTCTAAACAAAAACTATATATTTCATAAATAAACTATTTAAAACATTAATTGATATTCTTATTTAACTGCATAAATTCTAGGGTTCCGCTAGAAACCTGTATCTGAAAACCTACATCAGTCGTGTCGGGGTCACAACCATTTCACATATTCAATTCACAAATCATTAGGTCGCAATTACTTTCACTAACCATTTAATTCATTTTTTGTATGACCGATTGGACCCATGATCCAATGTCAATTAATGGGTGTATAACATCATGTCTAGAACCATCATGAGTATTTGGAGCATTAGTCCTTGTCTCAAAACCCATAGGTATTAATAGAATCAGTCCCCATCCCATAAAAGAATGTTTATATACAAGTTGGGTGTAGAACTCCATGTCTAGCACACCATGAGTATTTGGAGCATCAGTCCCTGTCTCACAACATGTTTATCAATAATACATATATACTTATCATTGGTGTAGAACATTATGTCTAACAACCCAAAACCATCCTTTAATTAATTCATATATAAATTAATCAAACCCATTAATTAATTCAACAACTAATTAACAACATAAATCTCCCAAAAAATTATACAATTAATTAACCATTCAATATATCAATAGTTAATAATTCATTAATAATTAATTATTCTTAACCACAAGCATTTCAACTAAATAATTAACTCAACATCAAATTATCCAAATTCCTTAACAGATAACATGATAATTAATTCACCAATAAATTATTCTTATTCTCTTACTAGTATAATCAATTAGTTAAATATACCAAATCTATTTGTTAATTCATCAATTAAATAATTGCACCTTACCATTATCTAATCCCTCATTTAATTAATCTACAAAAAAAAATCACATCCCATAATTAATTTTCCACAATTAATTATATCATTATAATTCAAACATTTCTTAAACAAACCCACCATTAAAAAACTTAAATCAATATCATGGTACATAACATTGAGCATTAAGTATTAATCAATTAAAATAATTCATTACAATAAATTAATTCAACAAATAATTAATTTAATCATACCCTTTAATCAATTTAATAATTGGATAACATCTCACATCATTAATAACTAGTAATTAATCTATCAGTAATTATCTCAATTTAGTCAAAACAACATATCGTAATTAATCCCTGATTAAATTATCTCATTCAGCTAAATCAATATATTAAAATTAATTCTTTTATTTATTATCTATATCTAGTCTCAAATCACATAATTAATATACAAAATTAATTATCTTATCATAACCAAAATATAACATCATTTAATTATTTAATCGTATCAATTTAACTAATTCACCAATAAATAATTAAATCCAATAATTGTTCATGTTCTCATTTATCTCACGTGTAAAGCATCATTCAATAACATCCACATTTGTTCATCAACACACCACATATCACATTTAGAAATTTAATCAGATATACTAAATTCACATTTAAAACGAATTCAATATAAATACTTCACTGTATACTTTAAATACCAAAAAATATGTAGAAATCATTTTATTAATGCATTTATTGAAGTTAGAGACTTGAAAGGGGACCCTACCTCGAGGTGAAACCAATTCATTATTCAGTGGCTTGAAATACGACAGAACCAATCTACAACTAGTCCAGAAGTGCACACACATGTCTTTATGTGTGTGTGGGTGTGTGTGTTCCTTGTACATTGATCAAAAGACACTGCAACATAACTTAGAATCACAAAAATGTAATGACAAGACACAACACACCTCAAATAAAGTACTAGGGACTTGTATAAACTAAAACAATATAAATTGGATGGTGAGAAACAAAATAGTGGTGTATAAACCTTACCCAAAACATCAGCGGAATATCAAATCTAGACTATCCACCTCACCCTTGGTGGAAGATGCTGGATTATGGACCAATGGGTCCCGAGTTAACATTCACATACCCTAGAAATAGTGGAATGCAACAATCAGATTAAACCAGAACCATAGGGGTTTGGCCAATCCAAAAAGGTGATAGAGGAGTCAAATATCCAATATAAATCAAAAAAATAGGAAGACGAACTCACCATGATGAGGTGGACAAGATTCGTGAAGAGTCTGAGTGGAATCTTCATGTGGAAATTGAAGTCCAGGAGAGGGGGTAGAGCGCTACGGTGGTGCATCTGTGGAGCTATGTACACTACTATAAAATACAGAGGGGTCGTGGCCTTGAAGGGGGATCGTGATAGAGGCTTGATATCTCATCCATGGAGGAGTTCGCAACATTGGGAGAGGAGAAGAGGTCATGAGGGGGAGGTGTTCACCTGGTGCATCGCGCACCTCAAAATTCATTTCCAACCAAAAGAACCCAAATCCATTATTATTATTCTTTATAATATTAATAATAACCATAATTATTAATGATTATTACTTTCATAAAACTAAAATAATAATAATCTCATTAATATTATTTTTCAAACCATAGATAAACCCAACACATTTATTTAATATCAACGCTTCATTAAATCTAAAACTCCTCATTTAATTAAATGTTTCTTTGAGATACCCAAAATTCCCATTAAATTCACATATGTGTTACACCACATTAATCACGCAATTAAATTTTTTACACAAATTTTACATCCCATTAATCATGAAATTAAAATCATTTAACATTCAAATAATTTATGACACCATAATAATAACAACAAAAATATTATTATTAACATTATTTTAAAAAAAACAAATCTCCAATTGAATATTTTTTAATTAAAATTAATAAAATATTAAAATGGGAAAGCTGCATGTGTTGGATCACATCCATGTGCATCACATGTATATCTATTAATTTGGAATTTTATAGACCTGGTTGTCCTGAGACTTATTGGGACACTCTTCAAAATTATCGAGTATTCACCCAAGTCCAAAAACAACTCCTTTAAGTGTTCAAAAACAAGAAATAATGTTTTGGGGATTAGTTTAAGAAATGACATGTCGATAAAAGGGAATTTTTTTCAAAAAAAACATCATAATTTATACCATGTTCAAAAACACGGGACATTACAATCTACCCACCTTAAAAACTTCTCGTCCCTGAGAATTCATCGGGAACTACTACAACATCATCTGACCAACCAGGGTTGAAATTTTTTGTATGAATAAAGATGTTAAATTTTCAAACGCCAAATGAACTACTCTCCAAAACATAATTCCTACTGCTTAGTTCTTTAAACCCCAAGCCAAGGTTCAACAAAATGGAGTTTACATCCTAAGATGTTACATGGACCTCATTGAAGGAAATGGTCAAATTTTTATTGACCAATAGAAACTGGTTGTCCGTGATTTCATGGAAATACATTACAGTTCCAGAACCCACACTCACCCTTAAACTAGAGACACTCTTTTTAAATTTATCACATAACCAACTGCATGTACACCAAAGTTCTTACCCAACCTCTTGTGATATTACTTAAGTCAATCCATCACAAGGATTATTAAAAAAAATAATGTGCCCCAACATGAATAAAGATATATCCCAAAGAAACCGTGCTTCTCATGTAATACTCTATTAATAACCACACATGAAGCCCGATAACATTTAAAACATTAGCATGGAATAAGACGAACACTATCTTTGTGTCTCCATTACGATGTCAAGATAGGGGACATGATCATCACATTCGGAAGAGCACAATAAGAGAAATTCAAGGTCACAAAAAAGATCAATCAAAATACTACTAGAAGACTCTATTAAAAAATCTCGGTATCACCTGCCATCAAATTTACAGAAATCGATGTGACACTAACCACCTTAGGATTTTCCATGATGTTACCAGAAACGATCCGCCTCTCATTGGTGTACTATTTCAGAACACCTTAATTTATGTGTGTGATGTTCCTTGAACCATGATTACCATGTCAAACTATGATCATAATTTCCATAACATAAACCTATCGGCGTGTCAAAAACTTCGAGTCCCAAAAAGTCATCCCGAGTAGTGGGACAGACTTACCTTAAGGCCCAAAACATTATAAGTGTACTACCTACCACAGGTTATCCCCTTACGAAACATAAACGTTGAACCTCTCTCTTGGTCATGAAAAACAAAAATCAAGAGGTTCAGAATCCCCTTTAAAATTTTATCCATTTTAATTAATTCATTTCATCATTTTAACATTTTAATGAATTTCAACAAACATAGATGTACTTTCTTGCAACAAGTCACATGGTTTTCAATCAATGTATCATGTGAAAAATAATAAATCTATAGAAAACATTATCTCTTAAATTTTAACATTCTGTTTCATTTCATTTTTATCAAGAAATTTAGCTTCTAAATTCCTTTTAACAAAAAGGCAACCTCTGAGGGTCACACTTATTCAATCCGAGTTCTTCAAAAAGAAACCCCATAACAGTTTAATTCACTCAAAACTTAGCAATTTTATATTTATAGCCATTTTGAACGCACTATGGTTATATAAGTCTCGATCACATGGGTGGACACCTACCAATCAATAATGTGCCCATACACCTTACCACTAGAATTTGGATCCCATTTAATCAAAATAAATTTACTTTATGATTTAATTTAGAATCCTTTATCAAAGGTTTGAATACAGAGGTTACCATTTTTCAAATTATAAGGCTCCCATACACCTTACAACTGAAAATTGGTTCTATCATAATCATAGCCCAATTAATTTATCCAAAGAAACCAATCATTTATCAGTAAGATAACATGTCACTATAAGTAGATAACACAGATCAACGTGCTGAAATCACTAAAACATGTTATAACGCAAAAGCATGTCACACAAGATTTACATATTATCACTCAATAATTTAAATTACATCACTCAAACATTCTATCTAAAAATGCATGATAAATAAGTATAAGTAATCACATATATTTAGGGCACACAATCCATATTACCAGACTTCTTGATAATGCAACTACATGACATGGCACATATTCCTGGCATGTTAATCTCTAAGTGCCAAATATGATGCATGTAATGTAACTTCTTTTCCATATCAGGACAAGGTAAATTTTTTTTTAAATTTTCATAATCAATAATAAGCGGAAAATACACTACTCACTAAAGGTGAAATCATATCAACTATAATAGTGATCCACATTAACAGCAATCAAACCCTGCCCACATGGTAATTTCCCATGTGTGGGGTGATCAGTCCCGAGAATGGCTATTAACCCAAGAGTCAACACACCCTTTTCTCCTGTCTACCAACCCCAAAAAGGTAAGACAAAGGAAAATAAACTAGGCTCTTATACCACATTGTAACATCACGACCCATCTCACCCCTGAACCGATGGCCGAACCGGTCACCACATGACCTCAAGCGCATCTACCCATATGCCAGAGACTACCAACTTGAAGTGAGGGTCTATGGATAGTCTGTGGGGAGACTATACCCTCATATCAGAGTTCAATAATTGAAAATAGTAATAAATACTAGAAGAAGTCTAATAAATGATAATGTAACAGAAGAAATATTTTTATAATACTTGAACAAAAGTGGAAAATGCCATTTTATATAGTAGATTCATGCATGATATGCTAATTATACAAAATGGAATGTAGTAAAAAACATGATTTATTTTCCAATATAGAAGAAAAGAAAAGACTCAGAGCTCCAAGAAAACTCCATGAGCATCTTGAGCTCCATATAAATCCTTTTCTCCTAACTCCATGTAATTGCATACAGAAAAAAGTAAGGTCTAAGGTCTATAGTCCTAGGAACATGAAAGGGGTACTTAGGTACCCCGGTGTAATGGTAACCTGAGTAGGGTCTGAGATATACATCTCAGTAAGCCAGCACTATCGGTGTCTAGACATTTATATACAGTGAATTATAAATAATAGGATGTAGGTATAATGAGGTAACAATTGAATTTAATAAATAAATTACATCCCATCCAGTTTCCTAAGGGACACTTGACGGAGATAACTACTTCAACTCGTAGCCAGAAAATAAGAGTTCAGAATAGGAACTATTAATTGCTTAATACATTGTTTAACACATTAATTTATTTTCTTATTTAACTGCAAAAATTCATGGGTTCCCCTAGACACCCATATCTGAAAACCTACCTCAGTTGTTCTAGGGTTAGAACTATTTCACATATTCAATTCACAAATCATTATGTCACAACTGTTTTTATTAACCATTTAATTCATTTTATGTTTGACTGATTGGATCCATGATCAAATGTTAATTAATGGGTGTATAACATCATCTCTAGAACCCTTGTTAGTATTTGGAGCATCAGTCCTTGTCTCACAACCCAAGGGTATTTGGAGCATTAGTCCTTATCCCATAAAAATTGTTTACATGCAATATAGGTATAGAACCCCATGTCTATCACCCCATGAGTATTTGGATCATCAGTCCCTCTCAAAACATGTTTATCAATCATACATATATATTTATCACTGGTGTATAACACCATGTCTAACACCCCAAAACCATCCATTAGTTAATTAATAAATTAATTAATCAAACCAGTTAATTAATTAAACCAATAATTAACAACATAAATCTCCCATCAAATAATTCTACAATTAATTAACCATTTAACATCTCAATAGTTAATAATCAATTAACAATTAATTATTCTTAACTTCAATCATGTCAACTAGATAATTAACTCTATATTAAATTTTCCCAATTATTTAACTGATAACATGATGATAAATTCACCAATAAATTATCCTTATTCAATTATTAATTTAATCGATTGGTTAAATATACCAAATCTATTAGTTAATGCAGCAATTAACTTTTTAAATGTTACCATTAATTAATCCTTCATTTAATTAATCTACAAAACATATAAAATCCCATAATTAATTTACGTGAATTAATTATATCATTTTAATTCCAACATTTCTTAATCAAACCCACCATTAAAAAGTTAAACTCAACATCATGGTACATGACTTTGAACATTAAAAATTCATCTGTTAAATTAATGCATGCCAATTAATTATTTAATTTAATCATAACCTTCAATCAATTGAAAAATTGGATAACATTTCTCATCATTTAACATGTAGTATTTAATCCATCGTTAATTATCTCGATTTAGTGAAAACAATATGTCATAATTAATCCCTGACTAAATTATATCTTTTAAATAAATCAATATATTATAGTTAATCCTTTGATTAATTATTTATATCCAGTCTCAAAACACACAATTTATATAAAATATTAATTATCTTATCTTACCCAGAAAAGCATCATTAAATAATTTAATCGTATCAATTTACCCAATTCATAAATAAATTCTTAAAACCAATAAATGGTAATTTCCTCATTTATCTCACGTGGGCAGCATCATTTAATAACATCTAAATTCATGAATCAACACACCAAATATCACATTTAGCAATTTAATCATACATACTAAATTCAAATTTCAATGTAATTAAATATAAATACTTCATTGCATAATTTAAATACCAAAAAAAGGACAGAAATGATTTTATTAATGCATTTATTGAAGTAGAGAACATGAAAGGGGACCCTTAATTAGGGTGAAAACAATTCATTATTCAGTGGATTGGCATATAGCGGCAACCAATCTACAACTGGTCTGTAAGAACACGCACATGAATTTATGTGTATATATATATACACATATATGTTCCCTCTATATTGATCAAAAGCTACTGCAACATAACATAGAATCACAAAAATTTAATGACAAGACAAAATTCACCTTAAGTAAAGTACTGGGGACTTGTATAAAACAAAATAACCTAAATTGGATGATGAAAAACAAATTAGTGGTGTATAAAACTTACTCGAAACATCGGTGGCGGAGATAATCGGGACCATCTTCCTTTCCCTTGGTGGTAGATGCTGAATTATGGACCAATGGGACCCGAGTCAACATTTTCATACCCTAAAACAGAGGAACATAACAATTGGATTAAACCTGAACAATAGGGTTTCGGTCAATCCATCATGGTGAGAGATGAGCCAAATGGCTGATGAGAATCCCAAAAAATACCCAAATGGACTCACCTTGATGATTCAGATAAGATTCAAGAAGAGTCCGAGAGGAATTGTCTCACACAAAGAGAAGTCTGAGAGAGGGGGTGATGCACTACGTTGGTGTGCCCGTGGAGCGGTGTACACTAGTGTAAAACATAGAGGGGTCACATATATTAAGGTAGATCATAATGGAGTCTTGGTTTCTCGTACATGGAGGAGTTTGTGGTCATGAGAGAGGATAATAGGTCATGCAGTGGAGTTTTGCACTTAGTGTGTCATGCACCTCAAAACTGAAGAAGACAAGGGTGGTCGTGCGCCTCACCTACAGGTCATGCAACCCCTTTTTATTGTTTTTTTCTTTTTACCCCAAAAAAATCTAATTACAAGAATGTAATAGTTAAAATTATAATACTTATAATTATAATAATCATCACAATATTACTATTATTATCCCCTTTTCATTTATTCATTTCCAACCAAAACCCCCCAAATCCATTATTATTTTTCTTTATAATAATAATAACAACCATAATTATTAATGATTATTAATTTACTAAAATTAAAATAATTATAATCTCATTATTATTATTTTTTAGAACTTTGATAAACCAAACACCTCTATTTAATAACAACGCTTCATTAAATCTGAAACTCCTCATTTAATTAAATGTTTCTTTGAGATACCCAAAAGCCAGATTAAATTATCATAAGTGTTAGAACCCATTAATCATGCACTTATATAATTTTACCATAAATGTTTCATCCCATTAATCATGCAATTAGAATCATTTATCATCCAAATAACTTATAACACCATAATAATAATAATAAAATTGTTATTATTAATATTATTTTATTTAAACAAAAATCACCCATTTAATATTACTTAATTAAAATAAATAAATTTTTAAATTTGGTAAGTTTCACGGGTTGGGTTTCATCCATGCATAGCCCATGAAGATCCATTAAAGTGGAATTTTTTGGATTTGGTACTCCCGAGACTTATCAAGACACTCGTTAAAATTATCAGGTATTCACCCAAGTCCAAAAACAGCACCTTTCAGTGTTCCAAAACTCGGAATAATGTTTCGGGGCTAGATTTAAAAACCAGCCTATCGATAATGAGGAAAAATAGTTTGAAAACCATCATAATTTAAAGCAGGTTAAAAAATGCAGGACATTATATATAATTATTCTATCAGACATGTTAAAATATGTAAAAATATGTTACTACAACCCTTTGGTGAAAGTTATAGAACCTATTAAAGTGTATGGGAGTCCTCAAATTGATATTGAGATCTATAAGTTGGTGCACCACCTTGAAATATAGGATAGTTTTTCCATCTATTTTTGGGATATTCACTAAGTATATTTTGATTCCCTCTAAGTCATAGGTGTTCATTAAGTTAAAATTGGTTTGTCTTTGGGGTTATTATAGAGGTTTATATGGAATTTGATATGAAACATGAATTTTTTAACAAGGAAGGGTAAGTGTTCTATTAGTTCTAAACATATTATAATTTTGGGGTGTTACTATATGATGTTCTAGTAAACGTTTTTAGGTTTTTCACATGGTTATTCAAACATAGGGACATTCCAGGTGAACTGTGTTTGGTCTGGCTGATTGTCTATGGGTTTTCCAAGGGTGTCACGCAATTTGAACATGGTTTTCCCAAATATTTAGTCTTTCTATAGTAAACTATGTATTTTTTCATTCAATGACATATTATCCACATGTGGTTCGCACATGGTTTGATAAGTTGTGCAACTTAATCTTGCATTCCCCTACAACCCCTTAAAAAGATGGAATTTTTTCCCTTTTCCATTGATCATTTTCATGTAAAAACTTGTTCTAATCCTCATTAAGATCAACCTAAACATTTTCCATTCTTCTTGAGGATTATCTCCTTGAATTATTGTTGAATAAATTTCCTCTTCATGGATCTCTTCGAGGTATGTTTCATTTTAGATTCAGTTTTCCATTTTCATTATAGATCATCACTAGATCTCTTATACTCTCATCTCTTGGGACATGAACGGGATATTGAATTCATATATGACGGGTTTTAAAGAGATTTGATTGTGTGTCTTATTTATTAAGGATCTTGAGGACCCAATATATGTTTTCTCAGTCTCTATTTCCGAAGGTGATTAGTTTCCCTCTATTCTAGAGTTAGGTTCCTATATAAAATGGGTTACTCATTAATTTATATAACTTTTTAGAAAATTTCTTTGTTTTATTCAATAAAATTTATTTACTTATTATTATTGTAATATTTTAAATATATTTAGATTTTTAATGTGTTTTATCATTTAAAACATATTTTTTCACACAAAGTGTTTGATGAAATGCTTTAATAGTGGTTTTGGTTCTAAAAATGGTTTTCAATCATATATGTCATTATGAATTTCAATTAAAATGTTAAATAAATAATGAGAATGTTTTTTTATGGATTTTGGAAAACGTATAACTTTGGGGATCCTTGCATGAATTGGGAAATAGTCTTATCACTCTAGTGTGTGTAATTACACTAGAGGTTTTGTGTCACTTTAGTGTGTTTATTGACACTAGTGGTTTTTATTGGTTAGATACACTTGATTCCTAGCCTAGGGATTACCATTAATGTTTATTATGTATCCCAAAAGTTTAAATCCCAGTGGGTGATCTTTTTCATTTATGGTTCATTTTTTACATCATGGTATATTTCCTAATTATTTTATTTCATATTTATCTTATGATGTATCCATGTTTTGATTTTACAATTATTCTATGCTATATCACATGTATTTATCATATTCTATATTATGTGACTATAAATTTATTTTTAATGAAAACCAATTGTTGATTTACAAAATGGTTTTATCCTATGAAAATGATTTGTAAACGATATTTTTTAATATCCTAGATCTAACTTAATGATAATTAGACACTATATATATTATGTAGTGAAATCCAAATGGGATTTGTGATCACACCATAGTCTTTTCCTTGGGTAGTTTTAGATTTTTGCTTATAGGACTCAAGTAAAGGGAATTTAATTGGGTATCCTGACGGGTTCTCCTATTGTCATTTCCTTGTTATAGGGGTCATTTAGAGGTTATGGATGGTCAAATGAAGACTTGTTAGACTGGTCATGTTTTTATCATTAAGGTTTAGCATTTTTGTCTTAATGTTTCATGTCTCATGGATATGTACTCTATTACATATAGCTTTTTACTTTTTTCTTCATTTGTTATTAAGTCTTTTGTTACTTTTTTCACCACTCCATGTGGGGGTTCATATTGGGTGACATGTCTTATTGACCTGGGTTGGTTCGTTAAAAAATGGTACCCAAGGGAATACCCAACCTAAATTGTTATAACACTACCTGTAATTAGTTCATGTTATATGGTATATTAAAGTTATGACCATTGTAATATAAATAGTAAGTGTGAGAGGGTGCCTTACCGTCTCACTTTTTTTCTGAACACAAGTTACCATGGGTTGTCTAGGATTATATCCAAGTTGAGACTTGGATTTTGTGGTTAATTGAATGAATTTCAAATTAGTTTTATTTACATGAACCTTTTATTTTTTATGTTTATTTCATTAATATATTCAATCCATGATTTCATAAAATTATGGTTTTTTATAGTAATTTACATAGATTCATGAAGTGGCCTTACGATTTAGGAGTTTCTAATAAACCGATTGGTTATTGACTTTATGATAACTAGACAATGTCTCTATGAAAACTTTTAATGAATGTAAGGGAGGAATCTATGAGACATGTTCTATAATAAAATTATATAGTGGACCCTTCTTTTGTGGAATCATTTATCCAAACAATTCGGACTTTGGGTTAAGCAGGTGTTATGAACCCAAGATGAGTGGTGGTTCCGGGCTTGGATTTCACCAATAAAAATCCTCCCATATTTTATTGTGAAAAAGAAACATATTAATATGATGAATGGATTAAAAATATAGAGAGGATCGTCAATTTTTTGAATACTGCGGAGAATTAAAATGTGTTTTTCGATTTATATTCTTTAGGGATCGAAAAGGAGATGGAAGGACTCTATTATGCAAGAAATGTTTCATAAGAATATTACCTGGAGTTTTATTAAAAAATATCCATCCATTAGTTTTATCAGAAAACATTACAAGTTCCGAATAAATGACAGTTTCTAACCCCTATGAAGGGGGAGCATATGGTTTTATTGTATTCCACCCATTTCACTGAGTTGGTGAACCTAAAAACTGGGATTTTAATTAATGATTACTTTAAGGCATAGAGATTCGATATGTGTCTTATTGCTAATATTTTTTCAATGTTAATCCTCTTGTTCCATATGAAATTTATGGCGTTAGACAATAATGTAACTAGGTTTGAGGTATACAAAGTTGGGAATATAGTTTTGGGAGAAACATCAATTGGTGTGGTTGTAAACTAGGGTGGGTCTTCTGGCCAAGAAAGAAGAACATAGGTGATATATTTTCATTAGGACTAGTCTACATAGTTTCATTGGGGAAGAAGAATGTTTTCTATTATTATTTTTAAAGGCTTGGCCACACTAATACTATTTTTATAGAATCACCCCCAAAAGATTCATCATTATGGAAAATATGGCAATGTAATTCATTTTTTTTGGAAGTATTTCCCAAGGCAGTATGGTTGGATACACTTAAAACAAGGGTTCACAGGTTCATTTTGTTTCTATAAAGTGTTTTGGTTCTTATACTTGGGTTAAGGGGGTGTTCTTGGGGAAAATAAATCTTAGGAATAGGCTAATAAATGATTTATTTATGATCTGTATTATGCGCTATAGTATTTGGAAGTAGGTCCAACTACTGTTAGAGGTACGCTTTTTGTTTCATGTTTTATAGTTCTATATTTGGTTGATAATGGTGTTACTTTTCATTTCATATCATCAATGTTGTTTGATGTTTTGGGAATGAATAATGAGCTTATGTGATTATTATTGTATCATTCCATGACTTGGAGAAAGAGGTCTAAGGAATATTTCAAATGTCCCATGTGTCAGGTAATGATTGTTGACTTCAGAGTGGTGTGGGACTTCTTAGTTCTTGATCTTGATATCATCAACCTGATTATTTTTATGGATTATAGGATCATTGTTAAACCCCATATAGATTTTTATCATCATCGAGTTCTATTTTATCACCCTATTTTTTCACTCATGTTTTTCAGGGTGAGTGGGACACTAGATCGAGGAGGGAAGGGCTTGTTGTTCCTTATGTGAGGGTGATCTCATGCCAGTTTTCAGTGATATTCCATGATGTCATTGTCTCTTGATTTATTATTCCACTTCTAATAGTGTGGAATTCATACCCTAATGTATTTCATGACAGTTATTCTGGGTTACTACCGTAGAGAGTGGTCAAGTTTACTATTGACATGTTCCTTGGAATATGTCCATTTCTTTTCCTTCTTATCATATGGAACCTAGTGAGTTAAAAAATATATGTTTCATCTTGAAAATATTAATTCAAATATATTTGTTCAATCTAATATGTCACCTTGGGCTTTTCATGTTCTCTTTTCTAAGAAGAAATATGGGAGCCTCATAATTTTCATTGATTACTAAATATTATGTTTGTTGACTGTTAAGAAAAAGTCTCCCTTTCCATGAAATTAGGACCTCTTTGATCATCTTAAATGTTTTTATCAATTTTATATGATTGACCTCTAGTCGGGGTTCCATAAATTGAAATTTCAATAATTTCATATAGTAAAGACAAAATTTAAGAGACAGTGTGGGCATTTCATGATTTTTTTATGTTATATAGTATCACTAACACACATACGATTTTTATGGAAATGATGAACCAAATAATTAATTGACTTTTGGACTCACTTATATTCATGTTCGTGGATTAATTTTTTTTTGTAATCCAAGTCAAATAAGGGGTACATAAATCATTTGGATGTCATCCTTAGATCCTTTAGGGAACATCGTTTGCATGGGAAACATTTCAAGTGTAAATTTTGGATCCAAGAAGTGATGTTTCTGGGTAATATTATATCTAAGTGGGGTATCGTAGTGGATATTTAAAAGATAAATATGGTAATGTCTTTCCAACAACCCAAAAATATAGATCCAGGTTTTCTCAAGTTTTGTTGGTTATTACATACTATTTGTTCAAAACATTTCATAGATTACTTCTTCATTGAGATATTTAACCCATAAGGGTGTAATGTTTTTGTGGAATAACAAATGTCTAATATATTTTAAGGTACTGAATTTGAGGTTGAATTCATTTACAATTTTGATTCTTCTATAACCAAGTTCATATTATGATATTTTCATCAATGCTTTTAGTATGGGTTTAGAGTTTGTCTTAATTTAAGGTAATATGTTGGTTGCCTATGGATCTAACTAGTTAACCCCTCATGAAAATAACTACCCTACCCATTATCAAGAGTTTTTATTGGTTATGCATGAATTCAAAACGCGTTGTCTCTATCTCTTTAGGGAGTGGTTTATGGTATATTGATATTATAATATCCTGGTGTATATTTTCACTCATAGGGAGATGAATTTACAAAATAGATGATGGGTTGAGTATCAACAATCCTTTTATTTGGATATTAGTTTTATTCACAGGAAATTGAACATGGCCACTGATCCATTGAGTATGAAATTATAGACTTATGATTTAAAGGAGTCATTGGATGAATGTTCGTTGATGAGTTTGTTCACATAGATGATCTTGGGAGTGGATGAGGATAGAGGGAAGGTGTTATTAGTTTTAGTTAAGTCATAATATTTATTTTATGATATGTTTCGTCTTAATAAAGTGTTTTAAAATAATTTTCAACTTTTGATTAAAATCCTAAATGGCGGGGAGACCTCAGGTGAGTGGTCTTGGTCTCCTATTAACACCTTTTATTTTTGTAGCAGGTTGGTTATTCCTTTTTATATGGGGAATAAATTGAAGGATACTATACATTGGTAATCTAGTATGTGAAAAGTGGAAATATAAAGATGTGTCATGATTTGTGAAAACATTATTGGTGTACCGGGATGAGGATATCTATTATAGAATTCCTATCATGGTTCTTTACTTGTCATATTATTAAGAGGGACCCTAGAGGCCAGTTGTCTTGTTTCGACCAATGCCCAATATATTATGGATATGGTATGATATTTACATGGTATTTTTTATTGGTTTACCATGGAATCCTATCCAGAAAGATTCAATTTTGGTGATTATTTGTGGACTAACAAAATCATCTTATTTCAACCCTATCAAGGAGACACAAAGGTGTAATATCTCAATGACATGTATGTCCAAGAGGATGTGAAGATTTATGGGATTCCAATTCTAATGGAACCAACCAAGGCACAAGGTTCATATCAATATTTTCAAATGGTTTGGAACATGATATGGGTTCAAATTTTAAATAGATCATGATATACAATCTACAGCTGGATGGATATACAAAGAGGGCTATTCCGGTTCTTGAGGATATATTACAAGAAATTGTGATTAATTTTAATGGTTCTTGGTAAATGGATATTCTTATGGTTTAATTTTCATATAAAAATAGTTATTAGGATTAAATTAATATTTATTCTTACAAAGAATTGTATGGGTGTCCATGTAAATCTCTATTGTGCTGGGATGAGTCTGGAGGGTGGTCCTTTGTTGGAGTGTGACTTTCTCAGAAGATGATGGAAAAGGTTTTTTGATCCATAAAGTATTTTTCATGGAACATAGTCATCATGAATCCTATACAGACCCTCATCATCATCCACTTTATTTTGAGATTGTTGATGTGGTCTTTCTTCGAGGTTCACTTTTCTTGGTACATCATCGATTGGATATGTAGGTTAACTTGACGTCGAGGGTTTTTGTCTCCTTTGAAATCATTGTATGAATTAGAAAGGTGGGATATTTTTTGGACATACGAACTCATTTAACCTAGATTCATGTTATGTTTCATGTTCCTCAGCTAAGGAGGTATCGAATAGATCCTTCCAATTTGATTTAATGGGAATATTTTGATCTTGATCCCAACATAATCATATTTGAGAAACCAGTTCAGATTATAGATCATTAAGAAAAGTTATTTTACCGTAAAAAAAATATCTTAGGTCTATGTATAGTGGAAGTATAGATAGGATATCCATAAGAAATAGGAGTGGTAGTTGATGATGAGGTAGTAGTGAGCCTCTTTTTTATAGGTCCAAAATCCTGAAAAGTTTATGAGGACAAAAAAATCCGTGATGGGGAGAATTATGAGGCCCTTAGGGTTAGCGGTGCACATTAAGTTGAACAAGATTTATCTTTTGGGTATTTATTGATTTTTATACATAACTTGAGTTAAAAATAGGAATTTTTTAAGAATTTGTTCTATGCATATGGTTGGTGCATAGTTACTACTAACATTGATATAATCATGTGGTATGCCTCTATGAGGATTCAATTAAATTTTTTATAGTTTTAGCATGGTTAGTCAAATTGTGTGACACTCCAGGTGAACAATAAGAGGTTTTTTTATTTTTTATGGATTTTCCAAAGTTGTTACATATTTTGAGAATTGTTCTAAAAACCATGTATCTTGTACAAGGAAACTATGTGGCTTATATTTTGAAATAGAGTATTCATGCACAATTGGTGCATAGTTTGAAAAACTGTGTGCTCCCCTTTGAACCCTTAAATACTAGAAATTTACCTTTTACCCAAGACAGGTTTCATGAAAAAAAATCATAATAATCTTCATTAGGATCAACCTAAACCTTCTATAAAGATATTGAAGATTCTATCCTGGGATTCTTGACAGAGTTTCCTTATTCCTGATAGATCTCCTCATGGTATGTTTCATTTTAGATCTAGTTTTCCATTTTATTTATATATCCTCACATGATATATTCTCCTCTAATATCATATATCCCTAATTCATTATGTATGTATAACCTAACAGATTTTTATGAGGTTTTATGAATTTTCATATGGGTCTCGGAATATGAGGACCCGGTCTATCCTTTCCCAATATTTATTTCCAAAGGATATTTTTTTACCTTCATTCTTGAGATAGGTGTCTTTATACAATGATCTAATTCACGAATTAAATTAATTTTCTAAATATTACTTTGTTTAATTTAATATATTTTATGGATTTATGATCATGGTGGTTTTTTAAAATGGATAAATTTTTTAATGGTGTTTTTCTATTAAAGTAGATTTATGCACAACAAGTATTCTAAAAATTATTCAATAGTGTATTGGGTTAAAAAAAGTATTTTTAATAATATATGTCATTAAACATAACTATGATAAATTTTAAATCATTATAATTTTTTTAAAATGGATTTTGGAAAATGTAGCACATTGGGTATCATTGGGTGCATTAGGAAATAGACTTCTCTCTCTTGTGTTTGTAATTCTAATTGAGGGTTTGTGTCACTTTATTCTCATAATGCCACTATAAATTATTATTGCTTGGATTTTTTTACCCAAAATATGGATAACTGAAAACTAATGAGGGGTTAATTGAGTTTCTAATGTTTTCTTTACTAAAATCCTCCCTCTTCAGGTATGATAGTTCAAATATTTTCTTTAATAAGAATCGAGAACAAAAATATAAAAACATAATGTAAGCAGATTAAATATAAGAGACTTATAGTGGTATGGGGAATATAAATCCCTTAGTCCACTCCACCAACACTATACTCTATGTGTTTAATATTTTCTGTGTACAAGAATTCATAGTATTCAAATGTATGTTCATTCTAATCATTATTCTCATTTATCTCACTCCATATAGTTTCTAACTTGTTTTTATATCTTCTGTTGGAACTTCAAAAACATGAAATAATTACAATTATAGAGTGATTAGTTCATTGAAAAGTTTACCAGGCATGTTATTAAGAATGTGTGTCCATTCCTTTAAAAAATAGAAATTACTTCTTCAGCAGCAACTTCAGAAATATATTTTTTCTTTAGATCATTATATTAATGTCAAAGTGATATAATTTACAGATCTACATTTTCTTAAATTAATAATCCTTTCCCTCATAGGTTCTAAAATCATGACATGAATTATCAATATATTAGAAATTTAATCATGACATTCTTCATAATATCTAGATCATCATAAATTATTCAACTAATAGTACTGTTCTTCATAAGATAATTTCTTGAGAGAATTCATAAAATAAAATAGATATTTGAATTAAACTATGTGTAAGATAAACTTATTTCAGCACTTCTTAAGATAATTATTCAGTGTTTGAAAAATATGTTACTAATTTTTGATAATTTATCTTTCTATACTTCTCCTAGATCTTATAATAAATCTTTTTAGAAATATCATATTCTTAAGGATAACATATTTTAAAATTTTCATTTATGTGTCTGAGATATCTAAATTTGAGTATGCAAAACCACAACCATTCTCTTCATAAGATAACATATTATGTAGTAAGATAAAACTTATATTTATATTTTTCTAATTCTGAGTTAATGAAACATAATATTGGATTATCTTAATATAAAATTCATTTTCATAAAAATAAAATTCATATGACATAAGATAATCACGGGGATAATAAGAGTAAGATAGAAAAATTTGTTGAATGTAATATGAAACACTTAAGAAAAAATTATTATAATAAAAATAGGAATTTTTTTAATCATCAAAACAAATAAAAACTAAGATATTTTAAAATAAACATAAGTCTACCCAACAATCTATCCATTTTTTATGATAAAAAAACCATGAAATTAAAATAATAAAATTCCAAAAAATGAGCTTTAAAATAATTTTTTGAGTTTTAACTAAAACTTTTGAAACATATATTCTTGCTTTTTCTTCTCCCCCTTAAAAATAATTCTCCCCCTTTGAAATAAAAAAATTGAATTCTTTATTCCCATTTTCTTTTCCACAAAATAAAAAACATAACGCTTTAAATTTCTGTATTTTCTTTAACTTCTCACTCATTTAGTTTTATAAAAAAGAATTATAATCAAGGGGATACAATCAAAATTTCCCAAGATTAGTTGTAAATAGTAAATAAATATAATTATAAAAAGAATTGGTCATCAATTTGTGTTAAAATAAAAAATTAATACATATCATTAAAGGATACTCAAATGTAATTATTGATGTTCTAAAAGATAGAATAAAAACTGAGAAGGGGTTGGATCATTTGTTCATTTTTTATGAGTTTCAAAACATTTGGAAACTTAACCCCTACAACCTGTTAAGATTTATTTCGTTATCAACTTTTATTAAATACTCATACATGAAAAAGTTGTAAATCTAGTAAAGTACATACGATTTACAAGTTTTGACCTCATTATGAGAACATATATCCTTTCCAAACCCACTACCGCGGGTTTCTGGAAATCCAAAATTATGAAGAAGTGAATAAAACATATTCCAAATCTTGTAAGACACCTTATATATCCCTATAGGAATGATTGTACTCATTACTATCAATTTAAAAGGATTTATGATGAAAATGATCTATAAATAGAATAAATACTTTTTGAAATTTCTCTACAATTGCTCAGTCTAAATCCTCAGTTCGATTGGTTGGATTCGATTTTCTCAATCTGATGAGTTTGGGATTGATTCTCTCAATACAATGAGTCTTGATCCAATAATCTTAATATGATGAGTCTAGATTTTATTCTCTCAATATGATGGAATCAAAATGAACTTCACAAACTATTCTCATAATGTCAATATGATCTTCTTTAGCATGATTAACTTAACATGATCTTATCAATATGGTCTGGATCAATGCGGTAAACAAACATTCAGCTGTCTGATACTCCTTACGATATCTATGGATAGAAATGAATCTCACTTGATTTATTCAACACTCTTCCTTCTCCGATTGAATGAAAATTTTACACTGAATGAATGTTCTGACCAAGTATTTATAGTTGACTCAGAAAACCTAAACATGAAACTTGAAAACATTCCCCTCTTCCTCAAATTTTTAAAACATTGAAAATCTCACATATTTAAACATCAACATTAACTTCATAAAATTTCCTTAAATTTCTCTTGGATTTATGAAAAATTGAATTTTAATTTTGACCACTTAAACTCTTCATAAAACATTAGTAATTTTCTCTGTGATTCTTCTTCACAATCATATCATTAAGTTCTTTGTTTCTTATTCATATCATTATGAATTTGGTTTTCTTATAAGATCCTTGTGATTTCTGTTTCCTCTTCATTTCATTATTATTTATGGTTCCTCTTTATCTCAATAAAAATTATTATTCCTTCTCACCTCACTATTATTTTTATTTCCTATTCAGATTATTATGATTTTTGTTTCCTCTTAATCTCATTACAAATTTTGTTTCCTTCTCTACTCATTAAAAATTTTCTTTCTTTCTCACCACTTTATAATCTTCCTTCAGCTTTAGCTTGACGAAATCCTTAGAATTAAAAAATTATTATTATAATTGAATTATCATTACAATGGATTTTCCCATTATGAAGGAAATATAATTATATTGAAATTCCTGTTATATTGGAATCTCTATAATTCAACATTTAAAGTCTTAAAACTTCATCAGCTTCACACATTATGACTTATGGATCTGACCTTTTGAAAAATTCTACCCTCAATGTATTTTTTCATAATTATGGATTCCCAATTATGATGAAATCCTCATTATGATATAATTTATCATTATAGTGGAATTCTTCCCTCTTCATTTTGAATTTAATCAAACCTCTCCATCATTTCTTCAAATGATTTTATCATGAATGATTTCATGATCTGTGATAAAATTTTTACTAGAAAATAATCATTTGTTTTTTATTGTAAAGTTTTTTAAACATTATAACTTCTAATTTTTATATCTTATTTCAAATATATTCAGTAATAATATGAATTTTTAATTAGGCGATTCTTTATTTATCGAATTAAGAGAAAGGACAACATACTGTAAACAAAAACAAATCATTCGATTCTTCTGGATTCAATGATCTAAATATGATGTAACGGGATCTAATTAATAGATAAAAAAATTATTATAAAAAAATGTTAGTTGTTAACAAATAAAAAAACATAGTTAAAACCAAACACCAAAATGTTTCTTTAATCTTCTCGTTTGGATTTGTTGAAAACCCTTATTAACAACTTTTTAAACTTTCGGAATTTTTTCACAACTCAACTTTTATAAACAACTCATGTTTCTTGACTTTTATCAAAACATATCCTTTTTCTAAAAGATAGTGTCCTAACACCACACTATTGGTTAATATAATTTTTCTCAATGAATTCCATCCCTAGTTGAAAGAAAATTTTATGACCATTTATTTTCTCCTCTCTCACTTTTATTTTTCTCTCCCACATTTTATGATAACCACAGCTTCAGATTCATAATATAAATATAAGTAAAAACATTTTACAAAGTAAATATTTTTTTCTTTCTCTCCCCCTTTTTCAATGTAATAAAAAGCATTATGGGGGTAATTCTTTATGAGGTATAGGAATGCATGGGATGTGGCTGAACTTGAAGTTTCATCCTCAATTCAATAAATCATTCTTTAGACATTACTTTTTAAAATATATTAGTTATATGATACATTTTTGAAATGTATTTAAGAAAAAAAATATACAACATCAACATTATCTTTTATGTAGTGAAACTTTATATCAATGTGTTTTGATCTTGAATTTGGTATAGTATTTTTTTTAAATATCAATTTCACAATAATTATCAAAAGGTATCTTCAAAGTTTTACAAATATTTAATGTCAAATCTTCCCACTGAACTTTCATCCATAACATTTCATTACAATCTTGACTAGATACAACATATTCAGATTCATGTGTGCTAAAAATTACTAAACTTTGTTTCTTAAAATGCCAACACAGACTATATTCACCCAAGAAAAATGTTCCTTCTAAGTTTTGTTTTCTATTATTACAATCTCGAGCCCAATTGGGATCTATACAAACATGAAACATTATTTCACAATTCTTTTTGAATGGAAATACAAGTGATGTTGTTCCTTTTACATATCTCAAAATCCTCTTTTCTACCAACATATGTGATTATTTTATATCACTTTGATAATCTTCAAAAAAATTCATAGTATAAAAAATATAAAACATTGATTATGTAAGGTAAAGAAGACTTATTATCAGCTTTAGAATGTCTTTATAATGCACACTAATTCTGGATTCATATTTACTAAACTTTGTGCTCACTAAAATAGGAGTTGAAACATAATTAGATTCTTATATCCCAAACTTATTTAACAATAACATAGAAAACTTTTCTTGAGACAAGACGATGTAATTATCCATATTTTTTAACTTGTAAGACAAGGTAAAAAGTTATTTCTCCTGACATAGATATTTCCAAACTCTCCTTCATTTCCTCATCAAATTTCTTAACAAATCCTTCTCTATCACCAACAAAAAATACATAATCTACATAAAAAATTACTTTTATATATTCAGAGTCAACATCTTTCACATATATATTGCTCTCACCTTTTCCATTATAAAAATTTAACATTATCAAGAAATTTTCTTGTTTTGAATATAATGTAAGTAGATATTGTTTCACCCCATACATATATTTATTTAGTTTACAAACTTTTTTTTCATACTCATCAATTAGAAATCCAGAAGGTTGTTCAATGTAAATTTCTTCCACAATATCTCCATTTAAGTAAGCTAAATTTACATCCATCTGATAAACTTTGTAATTATGATTTTAATTTATTAAAAGAAACATTATAATAGTTTCTAATAATGAAACTATTGAAAACTTTTCTTCATAATCTACACCTTCCACATGCGTATAGCCTTAAAAACAAGACTTTCTTTATTTCATGAAACTAATCCATATTCATTTAACTTATTTATATAAACTCACTTGGTTCAGATAAAAAAAATTTGATGGCCATGAAATAAGTTCCCATATTTAATTCTTATCAATCTAATCCAAATCTTCATTCATAAGATCCGCCCATTATTTGTGGTGAATAGCTTCTGAAACTGACTCTAGTTCAACTTTTGAGATAGGTGAAGTCTGGTTATCAAATCTCAATATTCTTCTTCTCTGAACTGGAGAATTATGATTCCCAATAATGTTTTTGGATTAAATATGTTTTTTAAGGTATATAATTTCAATTTTTATTTACTAGCTTAAATATCATCATCACACAATTCTTCTAAGTATAAAAAATATGTTTTTAATTACTTTCACTATTGTTGGAATTCTTCAGTTTATCCTCAACATTCTCATTAAATTTTGTTAAGGAAGGTTGATTTTTAATTACCTTCACATAATATGAGTCCAAAAACATTTTTAAATTTTTTTTCCATAATTTGTTACTTATTCCATTTGGTTAATAACCTATAAAAGTTCCTTCTTCAGCATTCTCATCAAACATTCTGAAATTCAGATTTTTTATTTTCAGAAAACATGGACTTCCAAAAACATTGAAGTATTTCAATGAAGGTTTTTTTATACCACATTTCATAAAGATTCATGTTGGTTTTAAGTCTAAACTAGAATCTATTTTCAACATGTATAGAAATACTAATAGAATATCTCTAATAGAATTTTGAAAAATTTTATTTTTCTGACCTATTTCTTTCCACTTCTGCCAAACATATATTATTTCTTCCTGGTACTCCATTTATTTTTGGAGTATAAGAAACACTATACTGATGTTTGATACCATCCTTTCTCAAATAAGTTTCAAAATTATTTCTTGTGAATGTTTTAGAATTTCATGTTCTCATCCTTTTTATGGAACCCCCTTTTTCCTTCTCAATATCTTTTCTAATGAATTTGATGTTTTCAATAGCCTTGGACTTGTTCTTCATAAACATCATGTTTGTAATCCGAGTGAAATCATCAATAAAAGTGATAAATTATAAATCTCATTTTATTGATTGATGTTTCGTCGGCCCACATAAATTGGAATGAATAAGTTCACGTGGTCTAGTATATTAAATATAAACTCTTTTCTGATTTTTTTAGTCATCTAACCTTTTTAGCAAGTTACACAAACATCTTACTGTATTATTTTCAATTCTGGAATGTTTTTAATGAAATAAAGATTAGAAAGTTTATTCTTGTTTTTCTTACCATGGTGGCCAATTCTTTGGGGTCGTATTTTGTTTTCGTATTTAGCACTAAAATAATAGGAGTTTCTGAATTCTTCTATTCGAAAGAGATTTCCATTGGTTCATTCTCCTTCTGTAATAACTTTTCCATCTTTAACACTTTTGATGATATAAAAAACTTCTTCTTTTTTCTAATAACAAAGTTTACTTACACTAATTAAGTTAGGTTTTATCCAATGAAAAAATAAAACATCCTTAGATTTCAACATTTCAACTTCTATCTCCACCACTCGGATTCCTATGATTTTTGAGGAACTATCATTACCGAAGGTAACTACTCCTCCATAATTAATTTCAACATGTTTCAAGATTTTTATATCACCTGTCATATTTAAATAACAACCACTATCAATTATACATGATTTTTTCCGTTTACTTATATATATAGTTGTCTCATCAACAAATGATCTTTCCTTAACTTTCTTCTTTTCATAATCCTTTTCTTTTCTATCATAAATAATTTGTTCTGGAAGGAGTTTCATACATATTTTGGCATGATGAACTTCCTGATCACATCTTCCACACACTTCTTCTAAGCATTCAAATTTATTTTTTGTTGTAAATTTTCTATCATCATGGGAATTCACTTTTTCAAATTTTTGTAGGTTAGGACGGTTACTCATTCTACTTTCACTATTTCTTCCACTTTTCTCAAAACCTTATGTCGAGTAGATATAAGTTTTGGAAACAATTATAAGATCTATTCTCATATATTCCACATCACCCAAAATAGCTATCGAATCTTGATTTTCTATTCAAGAAATATCTTTCTTTGTAGAAACCTTATAGCAGCTGGTAGCCTTTTTGAACTCTAACATTCTTAGGATGTATACCATCTTTTCTTTTGAGTGAGTTTTCTACTTTGGTTGATTTTATAATTTTATCAGATTCTTTATCCACAAAATCATTCCCAATAATATTTATAGAACCTAAAATGTTAAAATAATCATATGAAACATTATTTCTGGTAAGATTAAATTTCACCTGAATTTCATATTGATCCTTCTCATCAAATTTATAAGTCTCGGCTTTTACATTTGAGGATTGTGGAAGTTTTAATTCATCTTCCTTAAAGTAATTTCATAATCATAATTTTTGATTGAAACTTGTTAGTTTCTTCTTCCATAGCTTCCAACATATTACTAAGATATTTAGAAATCTTTCTATGTTCAACAATTCCATGTTTTTAACATAAAATATCCTTTATCTATTCTTCCTCCTGCTTGATGACATCTTTTCTTCCATTTGATACTTCTTCATAATAATTTTTCATAACTCTAATTTCTTTCTTGATATTTTTATTTTTCTCAAACCATGAAAAAAGTTTTATTCTACATTGATAGTCTCTATAAGATTCTTCACCACCATCTTCAATATATGAGGAATATTTTGTTTTCTCGACATTTTTCTTGAAGGGTCCAAATTTTTTTAAACGTTTATCTTCCAAATAATCGTTTTCAATTGAGTTTTATTTAACATTCTTGGTAAATATACTTATTTTTTTCTAGTAATCAGATTTTATTTATTGGAATAATTTTTTTATTTATCATTTTTGTTCTACTTCTTCATTTGAGGTTTCTCATTAGAATCATATTGATATTCTACAATATTCTTTATGGATAAATTCATAGAAAAATGTCCAATTCAAGAAAACTCAACACATTTGAGATAATGTTTACCTCCATGTTTTTCAATTCTTCTCCAATATTTTTTAGATATAATATACATCATCTAATCATTCAATTAATCATCATCCTTATATTTAGACTCACAAAGATTAACTTCTTCAACAGCATGTACTATCATCTTTCTCATATCATCAAAATCAATTCCATATTTCATATTATTTTTAAACATTGTAGATTTCTTAATTTCATAAGAAATAATATAGTTATTCAATTCATCAATAAGTAAATCATCCTTATCTTATAAATAAGAATTTTTATAAAAAAAATAAGTTGAGAATGTTTCTCATAAGTTTCTTCACAATTTTAGAACCTTTAAAGACATCTCTGAATCCTCTGATGTTCAAATAATCATTTACTCTTGTAAAGTATTCATCAATTTTTTCTTCATCACTCATTTTATTTCTCCATAATCACTCGGCCAGATTTATATCTTTGCTTCCTTAAATTTTTAATTCCCTATGAAAAAAAATTTCCACCTTGTCCCATATACTTTTTGATGTTTTAAGACCCATCACCTTCTGATAAACATTTTATGATATGTACATGAGAATATAATTTCTACACTTTCCATAAAATTCTATATTTATCTTATCAGAAACATTATTTGGGAAATATTACTCAATAGGCGGAAGATCAATAGGATCAGCATCAACAACTTCCACAACAAGGGATAAGAGATAAGAAATCATCCTATTTTTTTATCCATAATAATTTTTTTCCATAAAATGTAGTAATTCCTCTAATATTTATAGAATTGATTTTAACAATTATAAGGATTAAAAAAGGTAACATCTATCTGATACCAATTGAATTTCCAAAGGATCGAATAACAACTGATAAGGGGGGTTGAATCAGTTGTTCAATTTTAAATAGTCTTAAAAGTTTTAGAAACTTAACCCCTATAACCTATTAATATTTATTTCCTCATCAATTTTTAGTAAATAATCATCCATTAAAATTATGAAATCATGTAAATAACACAATATTTATAAGGTTTTTCCTCATTGTGAGAACCAACATCCTTGCCATATCCACTTTTTTGGGTCTATGGAAATGCACTATTATGATGATGTGAATTGAACATGTGCCAACTCCCATTATAAAACATCTATCTCCTGATAAGAATGATTATACTAAATTTAATCAGTTTATAATAATTTATTACAAAAAAAGTGATCTAAAAAAAGAATGAATACTTTTTTGAAACAGATCCACAATTTCTCTCTCCAAATCCTCAGTTCGATTTGGCTTGATCCAATTTTCTCAATCTGATGAGTCTGGTTCTATTTCTCACAATACGATGAGTCTGGAGATGATTCTCCCAATACGATGTGTCTGTATTTGATTATATCAATACAATGGAGTCAATATTCACTTCAAAAACTCTTATTAGAATCATAATATGATCTTCTTGGATACGATTGACTCAATATGATATTCTCAATATGATATTTCTCAAATCGGTAAACAAACATTCTGTTGTCTGATCCTCCTTATGAGATCTCGGGTCGGAAATTACTCTCACTTGATTTCTTCAGCACTCTTCCATTTTTTCTTGCATGAAAAATTTACACTGAATGAATGATCTACGAAATTATTTATAGGTGACTCAGAAAACAAAAGCGGGAAGCTTTAAAACATTCCCCACTTCCTCAAATTTCAAAAACACCACAAATATCTTACATTTAAACTTCAACTTATATTTATTCAAACCTCCTTAAAATTCTCTTATATTTATGAAAAATTGAATTTCAAATATTACCACATAAACTCTTCATAAAACTTTTTGAATTCTATTTTTGATTCTTCTTAGTAATTAGATCATTACGATTTCTATTTCCTATTCATCTCATTATGAATTCTATTTTCTTCTCATCTCATTACGATTTTTGTTTCCTCTTCATATCATTACAATTTTTTTTTCTTTTCAACTCATTATGAATTCAGTTTCCTTATCAACTCATTATGATTTTTTTTCCTCTTCAGCTCATTAAGATTTATGTTTCATCTTCTAATCATTATGAATACTCTTTCCTTATCAACTCATTGTGAACTGAATTTATTTATTATCTCATTATGATCTACATTAGCTTCATCCTAATTTAATATTCATAATGAAAGAATTCTCATTACAGTGGAATTCCGATTATGATGTATTTTCCCATTTTTATGGAAATACCATTGTGATGGAATCTCCGTACTTCAACATTGAAATTCTATAAACTTCCACAGCTTCACACATACTCACTTCTCAATATGATCTTCTAAAACATTCTTCCTTTAATGGATTTTTTCATAATGATGGAATCCCAATTAGAAGGAAATATTCATTAGGATATAATTTCTCATTATGACAGTATTATTCACTTTACAATTTTTAATTTCTTCAATCCTCTACATCATTTATACAAAAACGTTTTTCATGGATTTTTTCATGATCTTTGAGAACTTATTTATAGAAAATAATTGTATATTTTTTATTAGGATGTTTTAAAAATTTCTAACTCTTGAATTCAATATCTTATTTAAAAACACTTCAGAAACAATATGAATTTTCACTCATAAACTTCTTTCTTTCTCTGATTATAAAAAATAAAAACTTCTAGAAAACAAAAATATATACCTTCGCTTAATTTGGATCAAATGATCTGAATATGATGTAGATGGATCAGATTCCTGGATAAAATAATCATTCTTAAAAGTTTTTTTTTTTAAAAATAAAAAACCTAGTTAAAACAAAACGCAATAACATTTCTTTAATTATGAATACAAAATGGAAACTGAGTATGTAATATATTAACCATATGATTCAATAAAATAGCATAAAATAAATAGATAAAGATATAAAATAAAAATAACTATGAGTAAGTACAAAAATATGGAACCATAGAGAAAAAAATCATTAGTATGAAAAACAAATGCATTAAAATCATGAAAACTAAGTATTGAGATAGAAATTACCAGTCAATTATTTAAAATTCTACTTAACTAATAATGATTCAAATGTTTTAAAAAAAACCCATTCAAATGTTTTTGAAGTAAAATTAAATCAAATTTAAAAACTATGAATGATTTGTAGCCCTTATAATTAAAACAATTTTTTCATGGAGCTTTGTAAATGATCAGGGTTTTTTAAAAGGTAGAGCGGATAACATTATAGGATCACCATCCATCTCTCCAAAAAAATACCCCAATGTAAGAAGGGATGTTCTAAGACATTCTTAATCACTTTTAATGATCCATACAGATTTGTATTCGATATTGGGACCAAATTATTGAGATATTTCCAATCAAACTTATCTGTATGTGCAAAGGATAGTTTAAAGGGTGGTTCAGGTAAAGGTAAGGAAATTTCTTTTCAAACCTAAGGTTCTCCCACAAATGAACACTATTAAGGTCAAATATAATTTTTAATCTCTAAGAAGTAAAAGAATGATGATCAACTATATGAGGTCCTCAAATACCTCTCCATCATATATAAAATACAGGATCCAAATAGGCATCGATTTTTTTTCCATTTCATTATTATAATAGTACTTGATAGTTTTGAATCAATTCCAAAAATGTTTTGATAAATTTCCTATGAAATTATGTATATATCATTTATTCTATAAACCGAATACCAACATCAATTCTTAAAACTAATAATTCAATATTTTCATTGAACTATCCACAAAAATGATATCCTTTTCTTTCGCAGAGGTCTAATATTATTTCCACTCAAAAAAATCATCTACTTCTTCTTCATATTCCTCTTTAGATGATTCTTTCTTTAAACTATTGCAACTACCTGATGGAAGTATTAAACCATTTTCTCTATAAATTAAAAAATAATTTCTAATGAATTAGAAAATGTTTGAAATCCTATTATTCGGAAACATACATCCTTCTTCACTTTAACTAACACATTATGAACTTCTAAAACATTTTCATTCAACAAAAAGGATATCTCTTTCCTAGATTGATCAAATGTTACCAGAGATTATCTTTTAACAATAGGGATCCTTATTACTTCATTAACAATATCATGATAAATATCATGAATGATTTCCCTATAAATTTGGTCGTATTGTATTAAAGTAATGAAATAGATTAACGTGACTATTTCATGAGACCCAAATTCTATCTTTGAAATTGCATCACTTTGACTTGTGATTTCTCCAAAGGATTTTGATGAATATTTTTGTAGAACTGATTGAAACAACAACTTAACTTCTTTTACTAATTCCTTGTAAACATCACTTTCAAGAAGATTCATAATTTCATTTCAAGATTCAACTCTCTAGGTTTTCTCATATTCCACTTCCAGTACCAACTTAGAGTTGATATCTTAATCTATCGTAGTAGCATCTCTACCGAATTCATGGAATTTTCAATTTTCAGGGTATTTATGGAAAAAACCATATCTATCCTACAAAGAATCTACACTTTAACCACTAACTGGTTAGATTTTTCCAACATTAAGTATTTATACAAATATGGTGAGATTATTGATTTTTAGATCTAATTCTCCTTCATCGATTTAATTTAATAATTTCTTTAGAATGATAATCAACAATAATAGGTAATGTTCTTGGTCTTATTGATATTTTTATTTCTTGAAGAATATAAAGTAAAAAAAGTAACATCAGAAGTTAAAATTTCCCTATTAACCGAAATAGGAATAAAAATAGTAAAAGAAGTTGAAATATCTTTTGGATCAATCCATTCTTCTGATTGAACAACAACTATGAATCCTTTTAGCCTTTCAAAATGATTATCATTTTCATGATCTTCTCTTACTTTTACACATTTAGTAGTTCTGTCTACCAAAACAGGTCTTTCATCCATGAAGGGTAACTCCCCTGTTTTTAAGTGGGATAAACATCAACTTCTTCTACAGACACCATATAAATAAACATATTCAGAGATGAATTTGAGTAAAAACCACATTTTAATAATATATTTTCAATTAATGTTGTCATATCGTGACAATGAATTATAGTATTTTCTTCCAGGAAAACTCCAGTATTGAAAAAAATCTGGGTAATCGTATTTCTGAATGGATAGAAATTTAATGAGTTTTTCTTAACATGAAGAATTTATCTCAAGACATATCAGGTCAGGTTAACAATTTTTTTCAACAATGAACAAATAAATAAAATTTAACTATTGAAAGAGAAATTTTTAAAATGCAATGTTCCTCTAAGAGACTACATACTGAATAAATTTTATAAGAAATTTTCTCTCTAGCTCTAAGTCCTTTACTAGTTTCTTTTCAATATGTGATGTTCTAAATAGAGAATTCATAATTCCTAGTGGAGTAACTCCATATTTAGAAACTAATGAAGTGTTGAATAATGTATAACCATTATGAGGGATCTTAAAATCTTTAGATATCTATAAATAGGCTATCAAAAGATTAGTCTAGTTCATTATTTTAGTGACCAGGTCATTATTATCATCAAAGGTAAGAACTCTAGATTAATAAAACTCACAAGAAAATTTTTTTAACACAAAATATATTTGTTTCTCATCTAAATAATAAAAAAATATCCTTGATTATTGATAACTTCATTGAGTAACATTTCTGTCATATCCAACTAGTTTAAATCTATTATAGATCCACTCAAAACATTTCTTTATTTTCATCACCTTTTAATTATTATTATAGAAGAAACATCATTTCTCATAGTTTTTCTATTTAACATGATCGTTGGATGTTTTTGAAAATTCGGACACGGAGGGATTAGATAGAAGAGATAAGTGAGGATTTGATGGTTTTAATGAGGTTTCACTTATTGTCTTGAAACACTTTCTTTTGTTTCATGATAATTAAATAGTCACACTAAGATGTGTAGATTAATTATTGAAATATTTAGTTGACATTTCCTATTTCATATCACAAATATATGAAATAATGATACAAGTATTAAATAATATACAAAAAATATATATTTAATTGGTTAAAAATTAGGTAAATCCATAAGTAAAATTGAAATCAAAAACATTAAACAAGCCTAATTCAGATCTAATAAAATCAAATATGTAAGGAGGAAGAGGTTTAGTACAAATGTCTACTAGTTGATTTTTGGTGAAAAAAAATAAAATGACATTTCATTATTTTATTCATGACCTCTTAATAAATTATGACTTTAGACAATGTTCTTATTTATGGAATGTTTTATCTGATTCTTGTAATTTTTTATAGAACTTTTTTTATCACAATTAATTGTAGCATAATTAAAATTAAACCCAAAATCCATTATATTATGTTTCATCCATAACACATGTTCACAAAAACATTGTACTATAATATATTTCCTTTTACCTATTGATAATTTCATAGAGTTTTGGTTTGTAATTGACCAAGATACCTGAGATTAAGAAATAAAATGACACAACCTTTAGATGAAAATTACCAAGATCATCTTTGGTGTTTAAGATGTAAACTTTGCATCCAAATACTTTGAAGTATCCTACCTTTGGTTTTCTATAATTTCACAACTCATAGGGTGTTTTATTTATGATTGGTATTATTATAATTATGTTAATGGAATAAAATTTTGAATTAATATATTCTGCCCAAAAATAAGTGGGAATTTTATATTCACATAACTTGGTTATAGAAATTTAATGAAAATTTATATTCCCCTTTTAAATAATTCCATTTTTTGAGGTTTCCTAGGGGTATAGAATGTATTTTCAATTCATTTATTTTATAAATATGAATTAAATTAATGATTCTCAAATTTTATTGATGATAACTTCCCAAAGACATTATTTTATTTTATTTTCATGTTTTAGAAGCTTAAAAAATTAATAAAAATAGAAAAAGCGTCACAGTTATGACTTAAAAAGTAAATCCATGAAAATATTAAAAAATCATCAACCAAAACATAAATAAATGATTCTAAAATAATAAATTATGTTATATTTGGTCTAAACAAAACTATATGGATGATATCTAGAAGTCTAGAAGTAGAAACCTATTTAATTGGTTTGAAAATTGACCTATGTTGATTTCAAATTTGACATCCTTCACATAGAATCTTTTTGACCAATTTAAGAATGGAAAAGTGAGAAATAAAATGTTTGATAAACATTTTTTCAATTAATGACAGTTATAATTTTCAATCCTTCTTTGCTAAATCTTTGATTCATCAATTTCATCATTTAAACTCTTTATATTTTTTATATATAAGTATTTTAGATCTAGTGTATATACATTATATATTTTTGGTGAATTAAACATGTGAATTTTATCTTTTAAAATTGAACATGCATTTTTTTAAAAAAATAAAATGAATAAACATCATCACAATGTTGAGATGGACTTATTAGGTTGTTCTTCATGCCTTTGACATAAATAACTTTTTTATGATAATTGATTGAGGATTTACAATAGATCCAACAGAAACAATTTTCCCTTTTTCATTATCAACCAATGTGACGTTGGCTCTATCAATCATGGATAATTAATAGAAATTCTAGAAATAAAAACTCATATGTATTAAATAACCAATATCTATAAACCATTTTTCATTTTCGTTCATGTGTTTTATTCCCTATAGTGAAAAAAGAAACAAGATTTTTTTGTACACAAATTCTCTTGGTCCTGTAATGTTAAATACAAAAGGTTGGGGGTAAAAATATATTTTATCTATAAAATATAGAAAAAAAATCATAAATACTTCTTAAGATAGGAATTTTGATTCTATAATATTTTCTGTTTTTTAGATTACAAATTTTATGATAATTTTTTATTTCAACACAGAAAACAATTAACTTTAGAAATATTTGTGATTTTAGAACTATGTACAAAATAGTTTTTATAAAATTTGATGTTTTTACACTTACTCTCTATTCCTAATTTTTAAAATTTATTTTGACCAATGAATATTTTTTTCAAATAATATTTCCATTTAGTAAAGACACTTACATCATATTTAGTGTTTGGAACCTCCTTTTGTAATTTTTCAATTGTATTAGTTTATTCAGCACATGATGTAGTGGATTTTCTTAATTGATTATTAAACATTAGAATTTGTTTATTTAGTTATTACTCTTCATTAATAATTTAATTTTATGAATTTATGGGGGCCTTAGTATTCTTTTTTAATCTTTCATTCCTTATCTCCAATATGGTAAAATATTCATTTAATTCCACTTATGATAAGTTTCAATTTTCTAATTCATAGTCTTGTTCTAAAAAATAATAAGAGTTTACTTCATATAATTTCTACATGAAACATATATTATCCTTTTTATTATGATCTTTATATTTTGATTCTCAAGATTTATATTTATTGAATTCTACATACTAACTCCATGATGCATTGATAAATTTCTTGGACTTCTCACTGTATCTGGTCTTCTTCAATGCTTTTTAATTAGGCTTTCTATTTTCATGAATTTTTTGACACTATGGATTAATGTTTCTGGGATTCATGAACTCATTGAATCCCACTTATTTATAGTTACCAATATGCTCTTTCTACTTGTTGAAGGTTCTTAAAAAGACTATTTTATTTCTGTAGAATTTTTTTAGTTTTTTGGAAAAATATGAAAGTTCATCATTTGATCCAGAATTTCTTTATAAGTAATGTTATATAGATATTTCATATATTTGTATTATTTTATTCTTCCTTTTGACCTTTTATGTTGAATCCTTTATGGAATCATTTTCTCTCTTGACCATTTTAGGTGCTCCAGCTTCAATTTCCATTTTAGCTTCATACATCATAAGATTTCCAATGATAACATTTATCATGAAATGTTTTACCTCTTAATATTGTCTGATATCAGCTGATATTCCACTCCACTTGAGTGTTAATGCTCTAAGGAAGTTCAATTATTTTTTGGGCTCAGTTATAGGTTCTCTAAGGCTATCAATGTTATTAAAAATATCAATGATCCTTCCATTTAATTGAGTAATTATTTATCCTTCAATAATCATAAATAAATAAAACTTGATTTTGGGGGTATCATATCTTGGAGACATTACATTTTCATTACATTCTTATGAAAATATTATAGTGGTCTATATTTCATGATTTTTTTGCACTGAGAAACCATGTTGAACTCATTTGGTCCTACTCTATAGATTATATAATTTATAGCTTTGGAATTCAGATCATATAAATTTTTCTTGTAGCATCCCACAGTTTAGGTTCTATCATAGGAATTTCCTATAGATTTATGACATTACGATAAACTTTCAGTCCAATATTCTTTATATAAATTTCAATACGAGCCTTCTAGCAACCCTAATATTCACCCTTAAATTATAGAGATCTGACCATTTACATACCTTATTTATTATCAAATATAGAATCCATTTTTAAAAAGTTATTTAGGCTTAAACCTTAGATAGCTTTGAAATCAAAAGTCATGATATCTGATACCAATTGTTTTATCATAATATGCATAGCTGAAAACTGATATGGGATGTGAATTGAGTTCATAAAATTCTCATTATTACAAAACCATCCTCTTCAGGTATGATGGTTCAAATATTTTAATTAACAATAATATACCATGTAAATATAAAAAAATTAATGGAAATAGATTAAAAATAGGAGTTTTATAGGGTTGGGGAACAAAGTTCCCCTAGATCACTGCACTAACACTCTACTCCATATGTTTGGTGATTTTCGCTATAACAGCCCTTTTTCTAGGGGATCCCAGCTAAGTAGAATAATATTTAACTTACTATAAAGGTACAAGAGCAGTAAACCAATATAACCCTTTATAATACATATCCACTACATCAACACATAGTCTACAATGAGTGTAAATAGAATAGAATGAATAAAATTTTGAATATCTATTATAGCAATAGTTTCAAGATTCAACTAACAGTAGTTGAAAATACATTTTGTGAAAATGAAAATCTTCACGGTGTAGCTTAGAATGATCGTTACTTAAACTGATAAACTTGTAAGAATAGTAAAATAGTTTATGTTTTATATTTTCTATATACATGGATTATATTATTCATATGTATGTGAATTCGAATTTTTCTTCCCATCTGTATTCTTCATGTAGTGGAGAAATTATTTTTTATATCATATTTATGACATTAAAACACATGAGATAATTATAATAGTTGAGTGTCTAATTCATTGAGAAGTTGAAAAGACATGATATTATGGATATGTGTCAATTCCTTTCAAATATAGAAATTACATTACCTACAATGATGTCAAAAATATTCTTACTCTTCGGATATTTATATTCAAAGAAATGAGATATATTGTATAGAATGACCTTTCCATAAATAGATAATAAATTCTATGATATGATATAAAGGAATGAAATGGATCATCAAGATACTATAAAAGTCATCATAAATATTTTCCATAATAGCTAAATATTTATATGTTATTCAACTTATAGTACTATTTTTCATAAGATAACTACTTGATAGACTAATTAAGACAAAAAAGATCATTGAATTAAACTGTGCGTAAGATAAACTGACTTCAACACTACATAAGATAATTATTCATCACATGATAAATATGTTATTAATTTGTGATAATTTATCATTCTAAACTTCTTCTAATTCTTATAAAATAATATTTTAAGAAAATATTTCTCGTAATATAACATCTTCTCATTTGTTTCATTCTGACTGAGATATATGACTTTGAGTTGTGACAACACAATCCTTCTCTTCGTAAGATACAGTCTTAAGTAGTAAGATAAACTTTCCACATGTAGTTCTATGATTATGTATAGACGGAAGATAATCTTCCACTCTTATAAAATAAAATACATATTCATAAAACGAATACTTCACACATAGTTAGATAATCACTTAGAGAATCAACTTAAGATAATTTATTGTCATAAATTTAATCTTACACACATAAGAAAAAACATTAGGATAAAATTATGGAATTTTTGAATCATTAAAACACATAAAAACAGAGATATGTTGGAACAATATAAGTCATTCCAATAATATCTCCATTTTTTATGATCAAAAAACCCATGAGATAAAAAAAATTAAAAAAAATATTTTTAAAAAAAATATGTTTTGAAAAAAAAATTTAAAACATGTGTTATTCCTTTTTATTCTCCCCCTTTGAAAAAATTCTCCACCATTGAAAAAAAAAATTGTATTTTTTATTTTCATGTTTGTCTCTAAAAAATAACTGTTTTAACACTTTCAAATTTTTGAATTCTTCATTGCCTATCCCCTTTTTGTGATATCAAAATGTTGTAAAATCAATGAAATACAATCAACATTGCAAATTAACATTACCAAATTGTTAATGATAATGTGTATGAAAAGAATTTGGAATCATTTTCTATTAAAAAATATGTAATAGATATCATTAAATGATACTCAAATGTAATTGTGAATAGTGAATTTAAATTAAGGATAAAACATATTGACTATAAATATTCATCAAAACTCTATAAAATAAAGATTAAAAGATATCATAATATATAAAAATTGAATAATTGAAAAGTGATAGAAGTATATTGGAAACAAAAAAAGCATTAATATGAAAAATAAATGCATAAAATTCATTAAAACTAAGCATTTGGATAGATATCACCATTAAAATGTTTAAAATTCCACTTAACCAATCATTATTCTTATTTTTATGAAACCCCATTTAAATGTTTGAAAAGACTATTAAATAAAACATGAGAGAAATGACTTTTTTTCAATCCTTTGAATTAAAATTAATTTATAGGGGTTTATTTTTGAATGATAAGGGTTGGATTGAAGTTGGATAGGATAAATGTGTAGGACTGTCATATGTCTCACCAACAACGTATCCCAAAATAAGTGTGTATGATCTAGGATCTTCTCGATCACTTTGATTTATACTTATATATATGGATTTGATGTTGGGAATAACTTTTGGAGACCTTTAAAAATCAACTTTATTTCCATGTGATAATGATAACTTATAGGGTTGATGACACATGCTTGTCATGGTGTGTGGAAAAACCAAATTTCAATATTTTCCTAGTTTAGCAAAGTGGCTGACTAGGGTCGTCTCACTTGAGGATCTTTTTAGTTGGTTCAATCACTAATCCTAATTCACCAATTTTAATTATTTTTTGTGTTTTTAATATTTATTTAAAATGATTGTTTTAAGGGGTTTTTTTAAAATAGATAAATTGAAATAATGTAAAGAAAACTTAAATTCTTAATGTAGATGAAAATGATGATAGAATGAATTTAGGTAAGAAAGCACTTGGTCCTAGGGTTGGATAACACAGGTTTGGTCATTATTTATTTATTATTTCAATTCAATTTGATAATTCATTTTATAAAACCTCATTTATGAATTGCTTTCTTTTGATTTAAAGAGTGTTTGATTTTAGCATGCCTCTGGCACACCAGACCACACCTCCTCCAATAGTCAACTAGGATAACACCTCTACTAATAATGCTATCCAAAAAAGACCTGGCTCCACTGTATGTCGTTTCATCCCCTATAGAAACCCCAAATCCACCGTATCAAGGGTTATCCTAAGAAAAGCGGAGGATAATAATGAATCCATGGAAAGGAATGGATTTTGAAATATTTTTGTGGTGGACAACCGCCTCACCTGTTCAATACTCCTCCATCCCCAACAAATAAATTTATTAAAATTTATATTGATTCACAATAATAAAGACCACTATGAAACCTCCATCGGGTATAAGAATCTAGATTGTCACTTGTCATGGAAAAGTGCATAGAGATCACAATGTAACGATGGAAGAGAAAAAATGAGAATTATAGTTGGAAGAGAAAAAATAATGCAAGAAGAAAGGGGAACACATTAATTTCAAAATATTAATAAACTAAATGATAAAATAAAACTAAAACAAAAAATAAAATAAAGAAATATATATCATAAATGTATCTTTTCCTTCTCTCCCTAGTGCCATAGATGGTGTTGGGAAAGATTGGAATGATTTGAGAGGTAGGAGCTCCTCTCCTTTTATACGTATATTTATGTCCTCCATTAGTTATCATGATTTATTCCCATTAATTGGCCAAATAACGCATGTCCCCCTTCATGAAAGTTGTTAATTAATATATTTTCTGTGCACCCGCCAAATTTAAGATCATTTTTCCACCAGTTGTAGGAGTTATGATTTTTTAATTAGATATTTCTTTCTTCAGACAAAGGTTCCTGGATGCTTCCTCTAAATGTTTAACCTCCAATAAAAATTTTAATGACTTCCAAAGTCCATAAAATTAATATTAGAGGAATTTATATGTGTACGCGTGATATTCCAGGGGTAATAACATCAATTGGAGGCATGTAGGATGAAATGGTTGTCTGTTACATTGGTGGGGTCCATGCTGTCCACCCAGAAAAAATCTTCAACTTTTTTGACTTTTTATAGCCTTTAGTTGACTGATTCAATCCCTGGTCCAAAATAAAAAAATGAGTGAAATAAAATAAGGATTTGAAAAAAAAATCATTCAATTTGGAATTATATTATTCAGTAAATGACAAAAATACCCTTGATGTAAAAAACAATCAAAAATCCAAAATTTAGCATTTTTCACAATTTAGCTCATTTTTATTCTATAATACAATTTCCCATTATTTTAATAAAACATTTAAATATATGGGTTTTACAATTTAAAAATATCAAAAATTAATTATTATTTTATTAATAATATGCGCATAAATTTTCAAGGTCAGTGGATCATGTAGAGATAAAGAAACATCTTTTTTAAACCTACGATTCTCCCTTAAATGAACATCATTTGAGTTAAAGATATCCTCTAATATATGAGAAGTAGAGGCATGATAATAAACTATAGGATGTACTGGAAGATATCTCCCTCGCATCTAAAATATATTATCATCGAAGGAATTGATTCATTTTACCATATCAATTTTACAATTATCTTGGATAGTCTTGAATCCATTCTAAATCCGCTGTGACAAATTTCCTATGAAATTTTGCATATCTCCTTTCATTGCAACACAAACTCCCAACTTATTTAATTGTTCAAATTTATTATTATAAATGTTATCTTGATGATAAATATAAACAATTAAATTTCCTTTTATATATGTCAAATATACTTTTCTACTCAACAAATGCATTTTCCTTTTCATCATACGCTTCTCTGGATGATTATTTCGTCAAACTTTTTGCAACTGTCAGATACAAGTATTCAACCTTTTTATCTATAACTTAAAAATTATTCTCCAATTAACCATACATTAATTTTAACCTATTTATAATGAAAATACATCCTTTTTCACTTCAAACTAAACATTATAACCTTTTAGAAATTTTTATTTTAACATAGATAAGATATATTTTTTAGATTTATAAAATCGTACCAGATATGCTTGTTGAACAACTTGGATCCTTCTTACTTCATTAAGTACATCATGTTGAAGATACTGAATGATTTCCATGGAGACTAGGTCACACTGAATTGAATAATTAGAAGATATTAATGTGTCTATTCCTTGAGACATAATTTATAAATTTGAAAGTACATCAATTTGACTTGTTATTTATCTAAAGGATTGCCAAATACGTTTTTCTAGAACTAACTAAACCAATAGATTATCTTCATTTACTTCATCCTTGGAAACTATACTATCTCAAATTGAAAAAAATATTTGTAGGATTAAACTAGCTGGGATTCCATATATTCCACTTCTAGTACAAAGTTAGAGTAGCTCTTTGGATCTCTCTCAGAAGCATCTCTACCAACTTCAAGGACTTATGAATTTCTGTGGTCTTCATGGATAGGAGAGTTTCTATCTTACTGAACTTTTACACCTTCACCACCAACTTCTTGGATTTCTCCAACAAGAGGTATTTTTAAAACATGGTGTGATTCTTGATATTCAGATCTAAGTCTCCATTATTTAGCTAATTAACCAAATTCATAAAAATGAGAATCAACAATAAGAGGTAAATTTCTTGGTCTTATTAAGATTTTCCTCTGTTAACTGAGAGGAAAAAATGATTAAAAATAAAGGTTATCCTTTCTCTATTGGCTAGTATAAGAAAAAAAAATTAGGATCAGAAGATGGCCTCCCTTGAGGAGTAGTTAGTTCACCTGATTGAAAAAAAAATAGTTAACTCTCCATCAACTTTAAAAAAGAGTCTCATTATAATGATCATCTCTTATCTAAACACATTGAGCTATTTTGTCTACCAAAACAGGTTTTTCTTCTTAGAGATATGAATCCCCCATAGTTATAGTGGGATCAACTTCCACTTATTCTCCAAATACCATAGGAATCAACATATTCTAATATAAATATTAGTAAAAACAACTTTTCCTTAGGATATTCGAAATCAATGTTTCCAGAGCATGAAATGAAATTGTGGTATTTTTATCCAGGAAAATTACATCATTATGGAAAATGAGGGTTAAAATCATTCTGAATGGATAAAAATTTAATGATTTGTTATGAACATGAATCCTATATCTCAAAACATATCTTTACTGGTTTACAGGTTTTTCAATAATGAAAAAATAAAGAAAACTAATATATTGAAACAAAAAAATCAAACTTAAAATTCCCCTAATCGACTGTAGACTGAATAAATTTTTTAAGATCTTTTCTATCCTGATCTAAGTCACTTACAAGTTTCTTTTCAATATATGCTATTCCAAATAGAAACATCATTATTTCTGGTGGAGTAATTCTATATACAGAAACTATGTAATTGTTGAATAATGAATATACTTCATGAGGGATCTTGAAAGCATCAGATATCTATAAATTGGTTATTAAAATATTATTTCATTCAATTATTATTGTGATCAGGTCTTAATTATTACCTAAGTAAAAAACTCCAAATTCAAAAAACTCATGAACTAAATTTTCAAACACAAACTCTATTTATTTCTCATAAAACAGAAAATATCATCCTTAATTATTGATAACATTATTGAGTAACATATATGCCTTATTCATCTAGATGAAATATATTACATGTCTACTCAAAAAAATTCAAATATTCTATTGTATTTTAATTCTTCTTATAGAGGAACTATCAGTTCTTTTAGTTTTTTATATTCCACAAGAGTTTTGATGGTTTTGGAAAATTAGGTAAAGGGGTTTTAATAGAAGAGAGAACAGAGGATTAAAAGGTTTACATGAGGTTTTTCTTGTAGGATTGACACATGTTCTTTTATTCCATGGAAATTGAAGAGTTATGCATATATTTATAGCATAATTAATTCAATATTTAGGTGATGGGTCTTATTTAATATTATTAATGTGTAAAATAATGATAAATATCCAATAAGATATGCAAAATAATATTTTCTAGGTTATAAAATTATGATACTTCGCAAGTAAAATTAAAATCTAAAAAATTAAATAATAATAATTCAGATCTATTAAAATCAAATCTATATGTGGAAAAATGTTTAGTGAAAAAAATTTCTAGTTGATTATTTACGAATACAAATTATAGAGATGTATAGTTATTTACAGCACGATCTCTTACAAAATTATATCTCATGTCATTGTATTATGTCAATTTGATTTTGGACCTGATATGATCCCACCCACCCCTACATATCCACCACTATGAGGATGACACCTCTTGTTCACTATGAGTTCACATATTAAAAAACATGTCATCAGACACCATATTATAGAACTCTATATTCCATAGTAGATCCCTCTTCTCACCATTAGTTATAGTTGAGTGATTAATATAATGGTAAGTATAATATACCATATGAACCAACTTAGGTCATTATCATTGACCTATTTTCTATCCAGATGGTTTCTCTCTTGAGAATAGAGTTTCCACCAACTTAAGAGTTTGAGAACACTCTGGAGTCCACTATATATTAATACATCAACTAACACATCTTTAGCATACCCCAAATAATGCTTCCAGCTCTGACTATATTATCAAGATAACCCTAGAGATAGATCATATTAAAAAATATATATTTCACAGATGCTACCCCTCCATCATTTCTAGTTGTTTATATATCCTAGGGAAGCTGATAGGCTAGTTATCCTTATGAGGCCCTAGTCGATGACACTCAAATTTAGCAGTTGGATTTTTCCTTGTCCATTACACCATTAGTCCTATTAGAGTAAGGGAATACTATATGAAATATAAGTTAGAACACTAAGTAGTATTACAATATTTTCTTCTCCCCTATTTTTAAATTATTATCAATCAATTTTTAATTTTTCTCTTGGTTTTATTTATCAATTCACTTTTGATATTATTATGTATCTGAATTGAGTTTACTTATTTCTATACCTAGAATTAATTTTATGTAGGATTATTTCCCTTAAAACTCATTTAATATATCATTTTATGCTCATCATTCTCTAGGGGTATCATTTTGGGTTTGTCATGATATGAAATAAAATAACTTGAATATCATCATTTGGTTCCACTAATTAAGGAAGATAGGTTGCATCAATCATGTAAACATTATTTTATTTACTATATTTTTAATCGAATAACTTACTTAATTTTAATCAGATTATTCATGTATTTCACTTGAACGGTTTTAAAAAATGAATAAAATTTTTAATTCAAGTGTGGGAGAGAGATTATTAGACCCCATTTCCCTTTTTCTCTTAACTATGTAGGAAGATATCATTAATTAGAAAATAATTTTGAAATTTTGGTTTCATTAACTAATAAATTTCGAAAATATTGAATAAATAAGTGAATTTTTATGAAAATTTCATGCCTATTAAAATTGTTAGATTATTTTAATTAATTTATATTATTTTTAATATTTTTTATTTTGATTTATAGAAATTCCCATTTTTTAGACTGTTTATTTTTAGTCCATGTTATAAAATAATTGACCAATAATTTGTAAATTCCTATTAACTATATTTATTCTAAACCTATATTTACATATTCTTCAGTGTACTCAATTTTCATCTGTGTTTCTTACAATATTCATGACTAATACAATTTATTCAATTATATTTTCAAAACATAATGATCTCAAACCACATTAAAATGATTAAGTGCTTACATGGTAAATTTTTTATCCCACATTCCCTTGAGATATAACCAATATTTGATGTAACACCCAAATATTTTATGATATGTCTCTTTTTAAATAAATTTAATTTATTTGATGTGTTACGTTGCACATGACACCAATCTTAAACGATCAATGATATACCATTAAATACCATTATTTTAACTTGAACATTATAACCTAACTGTTAAATTAAAAAGAAATGCATATTATTAACCAAATTATAAAATTTATATATATTTTATATTTAATCAAATGTTTTTACATTAATTTAATGGATTTAATCTTCATAAGATATGAGAAAATATAATTATATGCATAAAATCTATATTTTTCTAAAGGCAAATTTACCGCATTTTAATGGCGTACTTACATTAAAAATACATTTTGAAATTTTATAAATTATATTTGAAAATATAATATTTATTTTGAATTATTAATATAAAAATTGGATTTGGATGAATTTTTTTATATTTTTGATAAGTTTCATTTTTTATGATTAGACAAAATACTACATTTTAATTGAAAACTGAATTTTAATATAAATGTTTTATAATGTTAAATTATATTTTAAATTGGTTTTAAAGTAAAATTAGATAGATTATACATATATTAATCCAATTTACACCATTTTAATCATTTTATATTGAATTTAAATATAAAAACATTTCAAACATTTGAACGTTTTCACATTAAAAACCTATTTCTCACCTAGTCTATGGAATTAATTTTAGATTAATTTTTTCCAATAATGTGTTTTTAATTTTTAAAACTGGATTCCATATTTTTAATAAGTATTTAAAAATTAATTAAATAATTCACATTTAATTTTGGATAATATGAATAGTAAACAAAGTAATTTTAACTATAATTGTTAAGGAAAAATCATGTAATTAAGAGTAAATATAATATTATAAATATTATAAAAATATCATAAAAATTTTCAAATTATTAATGAATGATTCATTGTTGACCAAAATAGTCTATGGGATGATTTTATGTCTTCTTGGAGCTACTTGGAGAAATTTAAGCCTTTTTATAGTATTTTATTCTATGAGAAGTCAAATATATAATACTCGTGTTTTTATAAGTATTAAATTTTTAATATGTTGTTATTTGGGAAATATATTCAACTATAAATATAAATTTGGAAGATAAAATTATTATATTCATCATGATAATTTATTTTTAATTTTTAATAAATAGCCTTAATGTCTTACACAATGATGACGCAGAAATTATTTAATTAATGTGAATATCAAATAAATGATTATAAAAATATTAAAATAAATATAAAATGAGACAATTAAGGCCATAAATTTATTTTATAGATACCTTAAACATTTTATTGATGTTTTAAAAAAAATTCTATGATATCTTGATTTATAGACTTTTTTAATAGTAAAAGTAACAAATAGTGTTAAAATTGACATTTATGTTATGTTAAAAAAATAATATTTTTAAAGTTATATAAAAATATAAAAATTGTAAAAATTGTTCAGTTAATTTTTAAAATTGTATCCATGACTCATTTGTGGTTATTTTTCACATTATAGTAATAATATTGACCCTCGAATATTTATAATCATTTTTTTCATTGTAAGAGTTTAAGGGACTAAATAAAGGTTAAAGCCAAACGATTAGGGAAATAATTTGAACTAAACTCGTATAAATATTATTTTTGAGATTATTTATTCCAATACTCATCATGGATGCTAAATAACTCACCTTGAAGTAATTTTTAATTGAAAATTAATTTTTATAAACTTAATATTTTGAGTGTTTCCAAAAGTGTAGCTTACCTCAATTATAAAAGGGAACCTCCTCTCTCACTTATTAACACCAAATTGAAACATCTAGATCAGCCAAAACCTTCTTACTTATTATTCCAAAATCATTATATAATTTTTAGAGATACTCGTCTTCTAAAAATACCATCCTTAGATCCTTTAAAAAGATATCTAAAGGAAGTCTGCCGAAGAAGAGGTTATCTTTTTTACCAACTCATCCAAGTTAATTTCTTTTTCTACTTCATCTTCATGTTTTTTTAAAATATAAAGTAATAAATATAGTTTAATATCTATTATGAGATGTTATTATTATTATTGAACACCATATTCCTCATTTTATCTGTCCTATATAAAAATGAATGCATCATGTGTGCGTGCATACGACATACCATCTCTATGATGTGGTGTAATCTGTTTTTCATCACCAATTTATGTGGATTGTTATAATGATGAAAATAATATATATATATATATATATATTAATTATGAAATTATATTTATTCTATAAATATTAATTTATCATCTACTTCCTTACCCATTCACCAATAAGGTAATGATATCATCACTCATGCATTCATAAGGCCTTCCATCTCTACGATGCAATAAAATTAATTTTTCATACTCACCATTAAATATTGATTATAAAAATTAATATAATGGATAAATATGATATTTATGACCATGATATTATTCTATAGATGATAGAACAATATTCTATTAATAGGAATCGGGACATTCACGATAAAATGTGCATATGAAAATGAAGTAGTTAACTCTCGAAATAAAGGTAATAATGAAATATTATTAACAAAAGTGTGATAAGATGATATAATTGGATAATATATGTTATAATAAATATAAATATGGTTCTATTATAAATTAATTACTTGTTTTAAAAAATTATAAATGAGCTTTAGATATGTACAAATTAAATTTTACATATCGTAAGGGATTTTGTCTCACTTTTTTTGGTGGGATACATTATTTATTCACTACTTATTTATTTAGTGTAGTTCCAATATTTACCCTTTTATATAACATCATGAATATATCTATTTCCATGGTATTTAAAATCTCATTTTATGTTATGGGTCACATGATTCAACTAATTACAATGTGGTGAGGTTTATATCACAATCTCATTAATATTCTATATTTTTTTGGTTTAAGTCCTCATTGGGGAATATATTCTTATATGTCCGTATTTTTAAAAAAATAAATGACTATTATCGAAAAAAATTAAAGTCTTTTACCCATGTTTTACTTTTAAAAAATATTCTAAATGGAATCTCTTGTTTGTTTTTCAAATGATGTACTTTGTGACTTTTAAAAAAATATATGAAAGGAATGTTTTTTTAACTTATGCGGCATGAGAGGATTTTTCCTCCATTATAACATCTTAATGTTTTGATGTATCATTTACATGTTTAAAAGGTTATTTTAAAATAAAATGTTTTCTTTTATAAATAAACAGCTTTGTAAATAAATGATTTCAATGTAAAAAATTTGATATTTTGATAAATAAATTTTAATTAATTTATTGAATTATTTTCATATATTTCAACACCCATTGTTGAAACATATGCTTCATTGAGATTGATCTATTATGATATCATATACCATGTTTTATTAAATGTTTTATGAGTTTATTCACTGTGGATGTACTATTTTGATACCATTCACCATATTACTCAAAATTGTTTTTTACTATGTTTAATGATTGGGAAAGTTATTTTCATTTCATATATATATGTTATTTTTGTTCCACCCCATTAATATTAGGAATTTATTTTACCTAGTAAGTGGCGAGTAGGTCTCTCTATAACCCCTCGATGCATCGGTAAGTCCCATGAGACAAACAAAATTAGGATTTGGCTAAGGCCATATCCATTTATTTTTATATCTCTTGGATGAGGCCTCAAAGATATGTTTCATATGTCTATCATTATGTATTCCACCATTACGAGATTAGTTATTGATTTCCATGGGATTATTCAGATAGTAGAATTTTGATGGATAATTTTTCTAACTCTTATGATTTTTTCTATGGAATTATTCAACCATTTTTTCTTTATTCCATATTATGATAAATGCAATGATTAAATAGAATGTGTGATTTAGTTACACTACTACAAAACTAACGTTTAAAAGTGTTAGTATCTATCAGTGCTACAAAAAGATACTGATAAATAGCATCTTTATTAGTGCTAAAGAAGATGCTGATAAATTTAACATTTTAACAGTACTTTTTTTAGTGTTGATAAATTGAACCTTTATCAGCACTTTATTTAGAGCACTGATAAATGGTACAATTTATCAGTGCTTTTTTTAGTGCTAATAAAGGGTACCATTTATCAGTGCATTCTTTTTAGCACTAATAAAGATAGATTTTATCAGCACTCTTTTAGTGCTGATAAAGGTCCTGATAAATAAAATCAAATAATGAAATAAATAAAAAATTAGTTTATTAAAAAATTATTACATGTTTTATTAATTAAATAATTATTGAAAAAAATGAATAAATTTATTATACATTAATAAAAATTAAACATTTTTTAAATTGGATAATTATTATAATTAATGTTAATAAGTTGTATATATTAAATATATAGATATATATTAATGTATATAAATATGATTTATATATTACAATATATATATGTGATTTACATTAAATATTAAAATATTTAGTGAATAAATGTTTTATAATTAAAAATTAATGAGAATTAAAAATACAGACTAATTGCATAGGGAAGTGAACATATAATTGAATAGATCATTTGATTTTTCAAATAAACATAGTTCAAATGTGTGTTATATTGATTTAACATGTACATAATTAATTCGTTTTTATATAAAATTCACACACACAATACTTATCTATTTTTTCAATATTGTTAAAGTGTACATATCTTTAATTTATTCAATTTCACTCATTTTTAACATATTTTCATATGAATTCACTTAAAATTACATATTTATTATTTTTCAACAATATTTCTTTGATTATAAATAAATAATTATAAAATTATAATAAATATATTTAAAAAGAAATATGTTTACTATATTTACATTCATATATATTTATTAATTAAATATATAATTTCAATTTATTTATTTATAATAATAATTATAAATCCTTTATTAGTACTTAAGTAAAAATCATTGATAAATATAAGACTTTATCAATGATTTTTTCCCACTAATAAAGATTTGGATTTATTAACGCCAAAAGAACACTGATAAAATGAATGTTTGTTAGTGCTAAAACGTTAGCACTAATAAATATGTATTTTATCAGTACTTTTTTAGCCCTAATAAAGACCTACCTTTTTTACCGCTAAAAAGAGATAATAAATATTCATTTTATCAGCACTTATCACTTAATCACAAATAAATTTACTCTTTATCAGTGTTTATTTGTAAGTGCTGATAAAAACATCCCGATATATTTAATAAAAACTCTAACCATTTGAAAACATTTCACAATATAAAAATATTTTTGTGGATGCCACCCACTATCAGTGCTCCTCTTTGGTTAATCAAATCTCAAATCACACAACTCAACTACCTCTAGTTTCTCGAACATCATTGAACATTTGGTGTTCATTTTCAATTAGGGTTTCCAAAGAGGATTTTCTTCAACCTAGTGGGGAATGATTTATGATTTTAATTGTGTTTTTTTATTTAGTTTTTGATTTCTTGTTCGACGATGTCATGAGTTTCTTTTTCCCTTGTCCTTGTATATAATATTTTTAAAATTATGAATAGAACAATTTTTTTATTGTCCATTGTATGATTGAATACTGATTTGGATATCCAGTTTTGGTCTTTTTAAATTGTTGTTTTGAATCAATTTTCTTCATTATCTACATATGTACCCCATATTTCTCTACATTCTTAATTCCTAGTTTTTAATTTAAATTGAACATTGGTTGATAAACATTTCAACTATTCCTTATCTATTTCTATATAGTGATCTTATTCATTGATATATGTTCAATATTTGATCTTTTTCTTAATAATAAAGTTTTTATAATTACAGTTTCATTATGATTTAATATGTTCCATGTTCATTCCATGGATGTTTTAGGTATAGTTCCCCAACACAAAATTTATAACATTATTGTTTTAGTAATTTTTAAAAAACATATTGTGTTTTATTAAGAATTGTTTAAATTTTAATGTTACCTTTATAGAACCATAAACAAAAATCCTTTCATTATAAATATCAAATAAGAAATTAATTATGTTTTATTAATAATTCATGTTATAATTTTATATCATTCTTCATGTTTGTGGTTAAATTAACCCAAAAAAATAACATTTAACAATCAATGGGTATCAATTAATATGATGTTAATTTTATTGTATGATATTCATTAAAAAAGTATAATTATTTTCTTTTGATTTCATTTACAAGGTAAATTGGTATTAGAAATAGTTGGTTGATGAAGATAAATTGAAATGAAATATAAGAAATTGTTAATTACGTAAATGAAATCATATCTTTTATTTAAATATTTATTTTTAATGAATAATTTAGGAAATACTATTGAGATTATAATCCCTAAAAAGTGTAATGTATTAAAATTATAATGATTATTTATAGCTTATATTGAAAGATAATAATTTTTCTTGATCTTATAAAATGGTGGTGGAGGGGTTGTTATATAATTTAGAAGGAGTTTCATTTTCATAAATACCCTTTCCTTAATGTGTGATAAATAAAAATATACATCGTATGTGGATCCAATGTGATTAAATAATATATATGTTTTTTCAATTACCTATAAATATTAAGGTTGGGTATACATCATGGAAAATTAAATGATGATGGGTTGTCTATAAATTTTACCTTTGAATGAATTCATAGGAAAACATCTACCAAAGTGGAGTAATAGTTTTCTTAAATCCAATTATCTTTTTTCTTCAACATACTAAAATTATTTAAAATAATAAATTTTTTTATTTTTCTTAGTATAACACATCCCATAGTGGAATCATTCTATTATTATTTTTTCTCATAATATTATATGTTCTATAAAGTATTAACTTAATCTAAATTAAATGTTTTACTACTCATGTAGACAATGTCTTCTACAGATGATGATGTTACCAATCCCTCAGAAGAACAAACTATAATGAGGGAAACCCCTTAGAAAGATGTAAAGATACTTTTAAGATATAAATTCTAAATTTTACCAAAAAAATATAATGAATGGATGATTTAATTTTCATAATTCCTTTAAGAGTTCATTTATTTTATAATATTTATTTTTATGCTATATGCCTTTGCAAGAAGATAAATGATTATATCTCTACTCAATATCATTCGTAATCTTGATATTTTGATAGTAAAGTCATTTTCTATAGAATTAATGTGTTTTTTCATATTTATGTTTCATTTATTTATTTCTATTATTACTCAGAATAATTTTTTTCTTATACAGGTGGACTCTTTTGTTCGAGTAGGGGTGGTTTTTCTATCTTTTATATATTTCTTCACCAAAAATTCTACATAATTCTTCTCCCTCAAAGCCCTTTCACCACTATAGTGTCTCATTTATCACTTTCTTTCATGTTATATTTAATGACTTTGTAGGAAGTGAAATGACGCTTCCTCTTCTCAATTATAGACATAATCTTGATGTTGTCACAGTAAAATCATTTTCCATAGAATTAATGTATTGTTAAATATTTATGTTTAATTTGTTTCTTTTTAGTATTACTCACATAATAATTTTTTTCTAATTACAAGTAAATTATTTTGTTCAAGTTAGGGTTTAATATCAATATTTTATTAATTTCTACATAAAAATTTACACAGAATTCTTCTCCCTCAAAACCTCTTCACCCCTGTAGTGTTTAATTTATCACGTTCTTTCAAGTTATCTTCATCGCCTTTGCGGGAAGAGAAACAATGTTGACTCTACTCAATTATAGAGGTAATCTTGATGTTTTTATAGTAAAACCATTTTTCATATAATTAATATATTTTTTCATATTTATGTTTAATTTATTTCATTTTATTATTACTCACATAATAATTTTTCCTTATATAGGTGGATTCTTTTGTTTTTGTTGGTGTCATTTTTCCAGCTTTCATGCTTTTTTTCACCAAAACATTCAAAAATTCTTCTATCCCAAAAATATTCACCCCTTAAATGTGTAAAATAATATCATTACTTCAAGTTACCTCCACTACTCAATCACATAGGTAATATTTTTATTTTCCTAGTAAAATCATTGTCCATGTAATTAATGTATTATTCCATATTTATTTTTTAAAAATTATGTTTTAGTATTAATCATAATAATTATTTTCTTATACAGGTGGATTATTATTTTAATGTTGATGTGGTTTGTTCAAATATATTCATGCAGTGTTGGTAGTTTAAAAAAGAAAGTCAATGGACCGGTATGACTCTAAGTACTTATTTCTATTTAAAATTGACAATAATTTTAGTACAAAAGACAACTGACATACTCAAAACCCAGAAATCATATTTAGATTTTTTGTCATAATTTAATAAAATTATATATAAGTCAATTATGATGTGTGAGAATCATATGCACCTCAATCTAATACATGATGTTCCCAACATGACTCATTGTGATATTAATCAGTTTAAAATTGGCATTTGACTTTAAAAAGTGTTAATCACTGAAAACTAATCAAACATGATTAGATATTTTTGAAAATTTAGGGAATTAATTCATAAATCATTTGTGACGTGTAGGAATTAGTATCAGGTAAAACTGATACAGGATATGATCAGAATGAGTCAAAAGTGTGTGTTTCCTATTTAAAATGGCATTTTAATAAAAATAATTGATTTACTCAAAACAATGAAAACATATTAATATTGTTTTGATATATTATGAAAAAATAAATAATGTATTTGGAACATGTACGAATCAGTCACACCCCAATATAATGCATTGTGTGACCATTTTGACACTATGTGTGTCTTTATTTAATATTTTCATCAGTTTTAGTAAAAAAATAAAGTGACCTAATCAAAACTAAACAAAAAAATTCATATATTTTTGATAATATAGGAAAACAATCCCTATGTGATTTGAGATGTTCATGAATCAGCCACACCTTAATGTGACACACGGTGTGACCGATATAAATCCTAGTGTGTGTTTTTATTTAAAATTGAAATCAATTTTATTAAAAACTCTAACTTACCAACTCAAAAATTAACAATTCATTCAAAATGGTTACATAATTTTGAAATGTGATCTATATGTAATTTTTGATGTGAAGGAATCAGATGCTCCTCAATTTGATACATAATGTGATCAGTATGAGTCAAATTTCATGTTTAAATTTTAAAATGACATTTTAGTAAAACAACACAAGTGAAGTACTCAAAAGCGAGATAACACATTTAGATTGTTTTGATAATTTATAAAAAATAATCCTTAAGTCATTTATGACATGTAAGAATCAGTCAAACATCAATCTATGACATGGTGTGGCCAGTATAAATTAAAGTGTGTCTTTTTATTATAATATTTTTAAATTTTAGTAAAATGGAAAATTTTCCTACTCAAAACTATGAAAACACATTCATATTAATTTAATACTTTTCAGAAATTATCTATAAGTCATTTTTTTTTTGTTTTGGAACCATCCAAAAATCAATCTGATATATGATGTTCTCAATATGACTCAAAGAGTCTATTATTAGTTTAAAATCGATATTTTAATTCAAAAAGTTTCACACATAGAAAACTAATCGAATAGGCTCATATTTGTTCCAAAAATTATGAAAATGATTCATAGGTCATTTGAAACATTTAAAATATGTTTCCCATAAAATCGTAACATGATTTGATCGAAATGAGTCAAAAGTGTGTGTTTCCAGTTTAAAAATACACTTTAGTAAAAAAGATAACTGACATACTCAAAATTGATAAAATGCAATAATATTATTTTGATACATTAATAAAACAATCCATATTTCATTTGGGATGTGTAGGAATCAGTTTCACCTCAAAATGACATAAGGTGTGATAGGTATGACTCAAAGTGCATCATTTTATTTAAAATTGTCATCAATTTTAGTAAAATGGACAACTGTCCTACTCAAAACCAAGGAAAACATTCAAATTGTTTTGATACATTATGAAAACAATTCATAATTCATTTTTTACATTTAGGAATCAACTACACATTAATCTGATAATTGATGTGCCCATTATAACTCAAAATTCCCATTATCAGTTTAAAATTGACACTATAGTTCATAAAATGACACTCATTGAAAAAAAAACAAACGTACTCCTATTTTCTTGCTAATTTTTAAAATGATTTATAACTCATTTTTTGTTTTTAGGAATCCTTTTCATGTCAAACTGATACATGATGTGATCATAATGAGTCAAAAGAATTTTTTTCCAGTTTAAAATAACATTTTAGTAAACAATACAACTAATGTACTCAGAACTAATAAATTGCAATTATATTGGTTTTGTAATTTAGGAAAAAGATACACAAGTCATTTATGACGTTTAATAATCAGCCTCATCTCAATCTGAAGCACGACAAGACCGATATGACTCAAAGTGTGTCTTTTTATTTAAAATTGTCATCAATTTTTGTAAGAGGGAAAATTTTCCTAATCCAAACTGAGCAAACACATTCAGAATGTTTTGATACTTTAAAAAATCATTCCATAAGTCAGTTTCTTAGGTGTAGGAATCAGTCTCACCTTAATTGAATACACGATGTTCCCGATATGACTCGAAGAGATTGTTATCATTTAGAAATAGACATTTTAGTTCAAAAAATGTCACTCACTTTAAACTAATCAAACACACTAGTACTTTCTTGATAAATTATGAAAACGATTCATAATCAATTTTGGATATGTAGGAATCTATTTCACCTCAAACCTATATGCGAGGTGATCAGAATGAGTCAAATGTGCTTTTTTCTAGTTTAAGATGAAATTTTAGTAAAAAACAACTAACATACTCAAAACTAAGAAAACACATTCTTATTTTTTTATACATTATGAAAATGATCCAAATTTCATTTTTTATGTTTATGAATCAGTCACACCTCAATCTGAAGCCTGGTGTGACTGGTATGACTTCAAGTGTGTATTTTTATTTTAAATTTGAATCAATTTTAGTAGAATTAACTCTTTCTATTAATTTGTTTATTTATATTATTACTAATATCAGAATTTTTTCTTATACAAGTTTTTTTATTTTTCTCGAGAATGGGTGGTTTTTCTGGAAATAGCATGAGGTGGGATAGAATTAAAATACAAAGGAATATTGATGTTCTTGAATGTGTGTAATAATTTGTATTTATGTAACGGTATAAACTAATGTATAAAATATCTATAATATAGTGTTTATTTCTTGCGTTTTTGTTATAAATTATATTTCATTTAAATCACATATTGGGATTTTTTTTATATTTAATTTGTTTATGGTGTTGTGGTGTGTTGTAACAACACATTGTTGTGTTAGTGGAGTGTGTTGTTACATCACACTACAGTATTTACTTTCATTAGCGCTTGTATAAGTGATGATAAAATAACCATTATCAATTATTTTATATGTGATCATAAATATATCCTTTATTTGTGCTTAAAATCACTAATAAATGGTTCCATTATTAGTTATTTTAAAAGCACTGAAAAAAGACTGGGACTTTTAACCTAGCTCATGTATTAATCTTGTTTTTAGCAGTGATAAAGGACATTTTTAGCACTGTTAGAGTTATATTTTGTAGTAGTGTTACTTACCCTTCCATAATGGATATTTATGATAGATCTTACTGTATACATACCCTTACTGGGCATTCGAGCTTACCCATTTCTTATGTTTTGTTTTTTCCCAGCGCACCAGTAAGTGTATTATGTTTGACTATATAGATATGATCTAGGAGAATAATAGTGCTCTCAAAGGCATTACTATATTGTATTTTTCAGTTAAAATATATGAATCAAGTATGTATCTAATTTTACAAAACTACTAAAATATTATATCCTTTGGGATATGATATCTTGTACTAAGTACCAATGTAATAATGTAACCACTAACTCTAGGGTACTGGGGTTGGGGTATTTATAGTTGGTATAAGAGAATGTTTAGTAGAATCATTGAAAAATGTGTTTAGAAAAATATAGATTAGGGAAGCGTAATCCTATAACAAACTTTGAGAATATTCCAAAAGTAACCAAACTTAGGATTTAGAGATTAGTTATACCAAAATTTTCAATTTAGTTTATAATATTTACTAGTTCTAAGATTATAAATTACATGTCATAATGTTTGGATCTAATCTAGTGTATATAATCCTTTCAAAAAAATTCCTAGCAGAAGGAATGGAATAGGCATCAATAAATGTAGTCCATAGAGTAAGAATGATTGTTTCGTCGATGGGTTTATGATAATATTTGAAAGGGAACAAGTATACCAAACATTATCATCATATGAAAACATGTTATTATGTTCTAACAAGACAAAGAAATAATTCTCTAACTATTGTGGCTTAGGAGGGCAGTACATCAGGTAAAATATGGATAATGGAAAGAAGATAAAGAAGTATTTTCCCACATGTGATAATTGTAGAATGAAACACCTTGGTACTTGATTAAAAGGAATGGTAGTGTGATACAAGTGTGGAGAGAAATTCAATTGTGCTTTTTATTTCAAGTGTAATAAAAAGGTTGATAATGTACAATGCTTCAATTATGAGGAGATGAGACACTATTTAAATAAATGTATCAATCAATAAAGGAATATACCCCAAAAGTGGATAATGAAAATTGGTTATGTTTATTCTATTGCAACATATGATGAGGAATAGTTAAGATAGTCTTTTTTGGATTCAAGATTTATGTTATTTTGGTATTTTATCAATAATTCCCTGTTCATAATAATTATGATATATATATAAGTATTGTGCTACACTAATTTTTCATTAAGGATTAGGGAGCATATGTTTAATGGTACAAATGTCCAGGAAACGTGATTTTGTAGAAAGCTAGTATTTTATGAAAACATTTTATTGAGAGGATATAACCCTTAATATATTCTTGGATTTGAGATAATAATGTAAAATAGATGTTTATGGAAAAGTATTAGTGACTATGATTGTGGTTAGGGATTAGATGGTTTATGTTATCATTGTTGGGTTTACAATATGGTTGGATTTAAGAAAAATACCTGCAATTTTTTCTTAAAATCATGGACGTTTTCAAAAATGATTATAGGTGATAAAGGTATTCATATATTTGGTTGAAATATAGAAATTGTGTTATTTGGGAAAATCTAATGTTGATATTTTCTTATAAATTTAGTGAAATTCCTAATAAATTTTTGGACTGTGAATTTGGAAAGATATAATTTGGATGATTCTTAAGGATGGAATGGATTAAGTTAAATATTGGATATTATTTCTTTTTTATAACATGTTATATCCCTTTTGTTAAGTAAACATTTAAAGGATGAAGGAATTACTTGTGGATCGTATGATTCATTAAAATGATTCATACATAAAAAATCCATCATGAATATTTATCTCTAGGTGTATGAAATTAAGTGAAAATATATCTAAGAACAACCAAAGAATGAGATTATTCTCCTGAAATGTAAATTAATCAAGTATGTTTATTATATCAAGTTCTTATATAAATGTTTCCCTCTACTATATGGAAAATATTTTTAAATAAAAACATTATTATTTTACATTTATTTATGATAAATCATTGTTATTTTAATAAATCACAAATTCATAGTTTTATTATGATTAACATTCCCATGATCATATTCTCTATCACCCTCTATTAGTGTTTGAGAGTTAGTTTTATCTTCCATGTTCTATTTTCCTACATGTAATAGAAGTATCTGTTATCTTAGGTGGCCTTCTATAAATAATTGTCCTCAAGCATTACATATTCTAATTAATTTAACAAAAATTTATTTTCATAGATTCTTAAACCTCTTTTTGGTTTAGAGTTTTAGAGAATTAGTTCATAATTCATACATGACAACCCATAAACATAATAATTGGATAAAACTAGAAGAGTATCAATTTCTTCTATAATAAAAACATTTTAATAAGACATGAATTATTTTCATGAAAATATTCACCACATTTATCTTGGATTTTTCTTTTATTTTAACCATCTTTAATCTATGTGAAAAACATTTTAAAACTTGGGATTACCACAAAAATCAAAGTATGGGATATATAAAGGATGAAACAAATCATTGATCCATGAAAAAAACATTTTCACAGAATAAATCAAATGCTCTTTAGATCACTGTAACAGCCCGAGATTTTATGAAAAATATTCTTTTTTATTTTACTAATGTCTTGTGTTATACGCTACACCAAAAGGAGCTTGCACAACACGCATCCTTGACTTGCCTTGCATTACACGCAATCGCAACCTTCCTCGATAGCATGTGTGGTACGTAATCCTGAGTTTCACGAAACAATGATATGCTATTAAAATATTATTAAAACTAGCCGTTATGAATAGTAATAACCACTTTTTAAAATTCTGTAAATCTTATATTTCAAAATGAACTTCATTTTTGGATTCGGAGTATCGAATTTAGCCTAAGGTGAAATTTTGGTACATTTCGGATAACTTTCATATTCTGATGAATAGTGAAAATTACTAAATTATAATTAAAAAACAACTTTTTTAATCGAAATAATTAATAGTGATAAATTATTAATTTGAGTAGTTTTAAAGTATATTTAGAATATATTTTTACAATTTAATACAATGTTGGTCATTGGATGTAATTTCACATTTAAACTAGACATAAACAAGTGTCAATCTTTTGATAGATATTGTTTCTTAAAAACACGCTATTTGTTTTAACAGCGGGATTTAATTATAAAATTAATTAATGCAACTTTTATGTTATGAATTTGGTAAAATAGACTTCATTTTTGAATTCGGAATATGAAATATAGCTTGGGATGAAATTTTGGCATTGTTCTGAAAAACATCAATTTTTGATGAATAGTGAAACTACTAAGTGGTAGGTTAAAAACTGAATTTTGCATAAAACTTAATTTTACCGCTTCTGTGAATGGAATTTCAAAAATCCGAGAGACACGGCTAATATCAAGGACTAAAATGTGATTCAATGAGATGAAAATAATTTTTTGGTGAATAGTAACTTTTTACTTTTTTTACCACGGTAAATAGTAAATAGGGTAACTAAGGGTAAATATGATATTAATATTACCCTAACACATGTCCTAATTCTATTGGACAAGTGTAATTCGACCAAAAACAAACTTAGGAATAAAATATGACCATTTAGGCCCACTTGGATTAGATTAGGACATTTATTATTAATTTATTTAAAGAGTGGTTAAAATAGTTAAAATCAAAGTTTAATAAGTAAATCATTTTTAATATGGGGTTACACATAAGATAAATTAGACTATAAATATTCATTAGAAAGCTAAAAAGATTTCCTACATGATGGTAGTTTATTTGTAATTTTTAGACATCAAATAATATAATTTATTTATGACACAAAGATGATGCAGTAATTATCTTATTAATGAAATATTGACATAATTGATAATATAAATACCAAAATAAATGTAATTTAAGACTTTTTATGAATTCCACTAATTTTATAGGTTACTATGATATATTATTGTTGATTTAATCAACTTGGTTCGAACATATAATTCTGTTATGACTTTCACAAAAATCATATATCAAATAGTGTCAAAATTGACACAAAAGAGTTTTTAAATTAAATATTATATTATTAATTGTTATTTTATTCCTAAAAATCTAAGGTTCGGCCAAATGACTTAGATAAGGATATATGTATTAATAATATACAATTTGGGGTTCGTTTGGCATGTTATATTAAGTTTATTAACCATATAGTGAAAGAAAACAAAAAGACACGGTAAAAGTTAAATTATTTAACTTAGAGTTAAATCTAATTGATAAGGTTAAAATAAGAACCTAAACTTGTCTAAATCTTATTGGTTGATAGGATTTCGACCCATCCCCACTTTAGCTTCGAAATAAGACCCTTTGGAACCATTATAAACCGATTTTGACTTTAATATAAAATAATATTTTGAGATATTCCTAAGGTGCCCCTCTCCTCCCCTATAAAAGGACACCTCCTCCCCCTCCTCCTCACAAAAATTTGAGCACTCAAGCTCGGCCAACCCCTGCCAAAATCTCTTCTCCACTTCCCTAGAATAATCCTAGAGGTCCTGGTCTTCTCCAAAGACCAATCTTAGTTCCTTAAGTGGAGGATTCAAAAAGGCGTTCCAAAGAAGAGGTAATATCCATTATCGATCTTTTCAATTTCTTTCTTCTTCAACTTCTTCTTCTTTAGTTGTTTCATGATAAAGTAATAACATCAGTATTACTTACATACTGATATGTTATTATAAATATGAAACAACCCTAATTCACCTTCTATCCATCCTACGGAAAAATGAAATCACCGCGCGTGCGTACGTACGGAATACCGTCTCCACGCCGTGGTGTGATCTATTTTCCACCATCACCTTACAAGGATGGGTATAATGGTGTAATCAGTAACTATATATGATTATTATTAAGTAATATTGATACTGAAATAATATATATATATACTCCAATACAATTCCATGATCATAGGAACGATATCATCACTCGTGCGTACGTACGGAATACCGTCTCCACGATGTGATGCGACTCGTTCTACATGATCTTCATTTCATAATGATTATATAAATGAATTGAATTAATGAATATGGTATATACTACACTAATACCATTATGGAAATGAATTATCTATAACCTAAAGATAAGAATAAGAATTTATTCGACAAAACACGCATAAGAACAAAAAGTTATAAAGACCCGAGTAACAAGTAACAATGAAATATTACTAAAAAGAAGCTAATAATATGACCATATATGATCTCATATCAATATGTATGATTCTGGAATAAGTCAATAACAGTATTTAAACCATTATACAGGAGCTTCGGACACGAACAAAGAAAATCGGACCTAAGGTAAGGGAAATATCACAATCTCATTTTTATCCGAGATTGTTTCTTCGTAAGTATTTACTGGGGTGTATTTTATCATCCACATCTATGTTTTATCAATATGTAATATTATTTCCATCCACCTAAAATTGTTTAAATCCATTTTTACCCTTCGGTGAGTTTTAGTAATATGTATGAAAGGAATCTTTTGTCGTTTTTCGTACGAGGTACTTTTTGACTTTTCCGACAAAAGTACGAAGAATGTTTTTTTAACTTATACGGCACGAACGGATTTCTACTGTTTTATAAAGCCTTATTTTAATGAAGCTTCCTATAAAAGATTTCATGACTATTTTCAATAAAATCTCTTTCTTTTAAAATTGCATGATGTTTTGTGAAAAGAAATTGATTTTGAAGAAGAAAGGATATTTTCCTCAAGAATTCAATTCAAGTGTTTTATCAAAATTATTTTCCATCTAAGATAATAAAGGGTTCTGTTTCTATCCATATTTTTACATTGATTTGACTATGTTGTGATGGAATTATGTTTATGAATTCCTTTATCTTATATGAATTGATTTATGATGTCATGATGTTTCAAGAATCCCATTTTTGTTACATGTGTTATGCGATGATGTATGTTTTATGATTATGTGGCACACATAAGAAAGGATTCATTATAAGATGGGTGGGACCTATATCTCCCTCCAATGCATTGGGTAATGATTTTATATCTCATGAGATAGACATGGCTGGAACGGAAGGTTATTTCGGTTCAGTGATATAGGACTGAAACGAGGAGTGAACTCGGTTCAGAAAGGGACTTTGTCCACTAAGATAGTCTTGGCAATGAGTCATGACTAACAAGAAATTATTTTCCATGATTATGTGTGCATGCCACAATGTTTCAAGTTTTATGTTATGATTATGGGGATCTCATTTTCACTTCTATGATTTATCCCATGTTATGATATTATGAGCTCTTTTGCAGGTTAAGATTTCCAAAAAGCTATGTTCTTTTGTATATGATGTGATTGATATTTCTTTTGTTTACCCTTACTGAGCATTTGAGCTCACCCTTTTATGTTTTCTTTTCCCCAGGATATAAAGAAAGGTTTATAGGTAAAAAAAAGGGGAGGATCTTTATGGGAGATATTGAAGATCTTTCACCACGATTAGAAGATTACGTTCCGAGTTTCCAAAGACACTAAACTATTACGATCCTTGTGTGTGTGTTTTTGTTATGTACTAAGTATTCCGCAAAAGTAATGTAACGTCCATGTACGTCAAGATACGGGTCTCTACAGTTGGTATCAGAGGCAAAGGAGGTAGGAATGTATCCGATCCTTGGGAACTCTCACATGTGAGCGTTGGACGAAGCATGGCTCTCCGCCCAAGGGCTTCATGTGGAAATGGCTGCCACTGGGGATGGTGGTGTGTCCCGCCCAGGGGGTGTAGCCGCCCATGGAGTGCCCTGATAGGTATCAACTATAGTCCACTAGAAGTAATTCCAGACCGCTACAGTTGGTATCAGAGGAAAGGTTTAGTCATCCTTTGGAAACTAGGATGCGAGAACTTTAGTGAGATCCCTAGAGATATTTCTAAGGTATGTATAGGGATGTCTCTAAGGATAAGTATACGTATAGGTTATAGTCCTAGAATTGCGCTAACGATCTTCGAATTTAACCTAAGATGTTAGATATTGAGGGTACTAACCCTTTATTATGTTGTTTCCCCTAGCATGATTTTTGCCTCTCACACTATTCTTTTGGGGTTTTAGACGATGGCTGGAACCCGAAGGAACCGTGTTAATACGGAATGTGATGGGCAATGCAATGATTGTTCCCCTGAGCAACCAAACGATATAGGAGCTGGAATGAAAAATCTTGTAGCCATGCTCACACAACTTTCTCAAGCTATGAATCATGCAGGACTTCCAAACGAGCAAAGGAAGGAGCAACATTCTGTTGAATCCTTCATGAGACAGCGTCCACCTTCTTTCAGTGGGTCTACTGATCCATTAGTTGCTGAACAATGGATCAGTACTACTGAAAAGATATTTTCAGTTCTTCAATGTTCTGAACATGATAAAGTCATCTTAGCAGTATATCGTTTGGAAGGTGAAGCTGATCAATGGTGGAATCTTATCAAGAATACGAGGCCAAGAGATGAAATTGAGTCCATGGAATGGGACGAGTTCAAGAACTTGTTTTTCAGTAAGTACTTCCCTCGAATTCTTCAAACAAAGATGGAGAAAGAGTTTCTTGAACTGAAGCAAAGAGACGATGAATCTGTTGGTACCTATGAAGCAATTTTTACAAGACTTGCAATGTATGCTTCTGGAATTATCATCCAACCTGAAAGTAAAGTTGATCGATTTTTCAGTGGCTTAAAACCAAGTCTTCGAAGGGCATTAGCTATAAGAGACTTCAGTAGCTATGAAGAAATTGTGCGTTGTGCTATCAAGGTAGAAATGGAAGTTGGTGTTACATATCCATCTCATGGTTTTGACAAGAAACGAAAGATGGAGTTCAAGGAGAAATCTCAGAATAATGGTGAAAAGAAGATGAATGTTTCCTTATGCACAAAGTGTGGAAAGAAGCGTGGTGGAGATTGTCTTAAAGGGACTAGAAAATGTTTTAAGTGTGGAAAAGAAGGTCATCGAGCAGCTGAGTGTCGAAGTAATGGAAAAAGGGTTTCTAATGATGTGAATAAAGCAAACACTGCAGAGAATGCACCGCCAACACTTCAATGCTTCAAGTGCAAGGAAATGGGGCATTATGCTAATAATTGCCCTAATCCATGGGTTAGTGATGATCAACATGAGCAACCACTGAAGGAAAAGGACAAAGGGAAATCACATGCGATCACTATTGGCAATGTTGAATATGACAACGATGTGGTGGAATGATTAAGTGTTTATGTAATGGGATAATGTTGTATCATTGAGTATTGCAATATTTATTGATGTGGTATTCAAAGTGATTGAGATATTTTTTGGAAATAAGATGATATGCGCATAATGAAGACGAGAAAATGAAATGTTTAATAGTATTCATGAGCTCATGATTGATATAAGGACTAAGTGATATCATGGTTTGAGTATATAGAATTTTGAGGATTTTGGTATGTGGAAAGTGTTAACTTTAAACTGCACTCATGTTTTCACTAAGGTATTCAAGAGAATACACGATTAAGGACTTTGAATGTTTGGAATGTGACCAACAAGACATATCTTATGATATGTGGGGATCAACGACAGTATTAAATCTCTGGTAATCGATGTCACTATATTATGAGAGTGGACTGCAGTATTATGTATAAGCCTAAAGATTAGACTGGATTATGTTGGACATAAGTTATTATTGTTTAAGGATAGAATATTTTCGATATTATTGATGGGATGTTATAGTAACGTAGTTTTAGAAAAAGGACAACCTGCAGGACGGGCGACAGCCCATCGCTTCGGACAAGGCTGTAGGAATCGAACCCACAACCGAAGTGCGACTGGCCTTTATCGCCTACCACTGGCCTACAGGAAGTCCCTGTTTAGTAGAAACTAGTTTTATTATATTAAGCAGTATAAGTCCATTTTAGAAACCATATGTGATTAATCTCACTATAGATCGACTTATGTATATAATTTTTAAAACCTTTTGTTTGAGACAGATGGAATGACTCGTCATTCTATCACATGATCTGCTAACACTTCACGAATAACAAATTCAACTTCATTTATTTAAGAGATGAAGTAGAAATTTTTCAAGGCACGAACAAAAGTGAGATTGTACCAAAATAAAGTAAGTATTTATTCTAAGCAAATTTTCAACTTTAGGGAAATGATCTTGAAAACCAAAAAATGTTGTCCTAGTGATCTTATACCTGATGAATCAGATGGTACCTTATATCATCACAAATCTATGGATTTGTGATTACTGGATTTTCCATAGCCATGTTCTCTACCACTCTCCATCAGAACATGATGGTTAGATTTCTCTTCCATATCCATATTTTCACCTATGTGGAAACCCAGTGATTAGTTTATTTGGGTAATCGTTACATTTCATACTTTAGTTTTTAAAGCCAAGTTTTGGTATTCCCTTTTACGATGTGGGTTTCTATTAAAGAAACTTTCGAATAGTAAACCATTTATAACCCCGACGAATTTCGAGGGCGAAATTCATTTTAAGGGGGGTAGAATGTAACAGCCCGAGATTTTATGAAAAATATTCTTTTTTATTTTACTAATGTCTTGTGTTATACGCTACACCAAAAGGAGCTTGCACAACACGCATCCTTGACTTGCCTTGCATTACACGCAATCGCAACCTTCCTCGATAGCGTGTGTGGTACGTAATCCTGAGTTTCACGAAACAATGATATGCTATTAAAATATTATTAAAACTAGCCATTATGAATAGTAATAACCACTTTTTAAAATTCTGTAAATCTTATATTTCAAAATGAACTTCATTTTTGGATTCGGAGTATCGAATTTATCCTAAGGTGAAATTTTGGTACATTTCGGATAACTTTCATATTCTGATGAATAGTGAAAATTACTAAATTATAATTAAAAACCAACTTTTTTAATCGAAATAATTAATAGTGATAAATTATTAATTTGAGTAGTTTTAAAGTATATTTAGAATATATTTTTACAATTTAATACAATGTTGTTCATTGGATGTAATTTCACATTTAAACTAGACATAAACAAGTGTCAATCTTTTGATAGATATTGTTTCTTAAAAACACGCTATTTGTTTTAACAGCGGGATTTAATTATAAAATTAATTAATGCAACTTTTATGTTATGAATTTGGTAAAATAGACTTCATTTTTGAATTCGGAATATGAAATATAGCTTGGGATGAAATTTTGGCATTGTTCTGAAAAACATCAATTTTTGATGAATAGTGAAACTACTAAGTGGTAGGTTAAAAACTGAATTTTGCATAAAACTTAATTTTACCGCTTCTGTGAATGGAATTTCGAAAATCCGAGAGACACGGTTAATATCAAGGACTAAAATGTGATTCAATGAGATGAAAATAATTTTTTGGTGAATAGTAACTTTTTACTTTTTTTACCACGGTAAATAGTAAATAGGGTAACTAAGGGTAAATATGATATTAATATTACCCTAACACATGTCCTAATTCTATTGGACAAGTGTAATTAGACCAAAAACAAACTTAGGAATAAAATATGACCATTTAGGCCCACTTGGATTAGATTAGGACATTTATTATTAATTTATTTAAAGAATGGTTAAAATAGTTAAAATCAAAGTTTAATAAGTAAATCATTTTTAATATGGGGTTATAAATAAGATAAATTCGACTATAAATATTAATTAGAAAGCTAAAAAGATTTCCTACATGATGGTATTTTATTTGTAATTTTTAGACATCAAATAATATAATTTATTTATGACACAAAGATGATGCAGTAATTATCGTATTAATGAAATATTGACATAATTGATAATATAAATACCACAATAAATGTAATTTAAGACTTTTTATGAATTCCACTAATTTTATAGGTTACTATGATATATTATTGTTGATTTAATCAACTTGGTTCGAACATATAATTCTGTTATGACTTTCACAAAAATCATATATCAAATAGTGTCAAAATTGACACAAAAGAGTTTTTAAATCAAATATTATATTATTAATTTTTATTTTATTCCTAAAAATCTAAGGTTCGGCCAAATGACTTAGATAAGGATATATGTATTAATAATATACAATTTGGGGTTCGTTTGGCATGTTATACTAAGTTTATTAACCATATAGTGAAAGAAAACAAAAAGACACGGTAAAAGTTAAATTATTTAACTTAGAGTTAAATCTAATTGATAAGGTTAAAATAAGAACCTAAACTTGTCTAAATCTTATTGGTTGATAGGATTTCGACCCATCCCCACTTTAGCTTCGAAATAAGACCCTTTGGAACCATTATATACCGATTTTGACTTTAATATAAAATAATATTTTGAGATATTCCTAAGGTGCCCCTCTCCTCCCCTATAAAAGGACACCTCCTCCCCCTCCTCCTCACAACAATTTGAGCACTCAAGCTCGGCCAAACCCTGCCAAAATCTCTTCTCCACTTCCGTAGAATAATCCTAGAGGTCCTGGTCTTCTCCAAATACCAATCTTAGTTCCTTAAGTGGAGGATTCAAAAAGGCGTTCCAAAGAAGAGGTAATATCCATTACCGATCTTTTCGATTTCTTTCTTCTTCAACTTCTTCTTCTTTAGTTGTTTCATGATAAAGTAATAACATCAGTATTACTTACATACTGATATGTTATTATAAATATGAAACAACCCTAATTCACCTTCTATCCATCCTACGGAAAAATGAAATCACCGCGCGTGCGTACGTACGGAATACCGTCTCCACGCCGTGGTGTGATCTATTTTCCACCATCACCTTACAAGGATGGGTATAATGGTGTAATCAGTAACTATATATGATTATTATTAAGTAATATTGATACTGAAATAATATATATATATACTCCAATACAATTCCATGATCATAGGAACGATATCATCACTCGTGCGTACGTACGGAATACCGTCTCCACGATGTGATGCGACTCATTCTACATGATCTTCATTTCATAATGATTATATAAATGAATTGAATGAATGAATATGGTATATACTACACTAATACCATTCTGGAAATGAATTATCTATAACCTAAAGATAAGAATAAGAATTTATTCGACAAAACACGCATAAGAACAAAAAGATATAAAGACCCGAGTAACAAGTAACAATGAAATATTACTAAAAAGAAGCTAATAATATGACCATATATGATCTCATATCAATATGTATGATTCTGGAATAAGTCAATAACAGTATTTAAACCATTATACAGGAGCTTCGGACACGAACAAAGCAAATCGGACCTAAGGTAAGGGAAATATCACAATCTCATTTTTATCCGAGATTGTTTATTCGTAAGTATTTACTGGGGTGTATTTTATCATCCACATCTATGTTTTATCAATATGTAATATTATTTCCATCCACCTAAAATTGTTTAAATCCATTTTTACCCTTCGGTGAGTTTTAGTAATATGTATGAAAGGAATCTTTTGTCGTTTTTCGTACGAGGTACTTTTTGACTTTTCCGACAAAAGTACGAAGAATGTTTTTTTAACTTATACGGCACGAACGGATTTCTACTGTTTTATAAAGCCTTATTTTAATGAAGCTTCCTATAAAAGATTTCATGACTATTTTCAATAAAATCTCTTTCTTTTAAAATTGCATGATGTTTTGTGAAAAGAAATTGATTTTGAAGAAGAAAGGATATTTTCCTCAAGAATTCAATTCAAGTGTTTTATCAAAATTATTTTCCATCTAAGATAATAAAGGGTTCTGTTTCTATCCATATTTTTACATTGATTTGACTATGATGTGATGGAATTATGTTTATGAATTCCTTTATCTTATATGAATTGATTTATGATGTCATGATGTTTCAAGAATCCCATTTTTGTTACATGTGTTATGCGATGATGTATGTTTTATGATTATGTGGCACACATAAGAAAGGATACATTATAAGATGGGTGGGACCTATATCTCCCTCCAATGCATTGGGTAATGATTTTATATCTCATGAGATAGACATGGCTGGAACGGAAGGTTATTTCGGTTCAGTGATACAGGACTGAAACGAGGAGTGAACTCGGTTCAGAAAGGGACTTTGTCCACTAAGATAGTCTTGGCAATGAGTCATGACTAACAAGAAATGATTTTCCATGATTATGTGTGCATGCCACAATGTTTCAAGTTTTATGTTATGATTATGGGGATCTCATTTTCACTTCTATGATTTATCCCATGTTATGATATTATGAGCTCTTTTGCAGGTTAAGATTTCCAAAAAGCTATGTTCTTTTGTATATGATGTGATTGATATTTCTTTTGTTTACCCTTACTGAGCATTTGAGCTCACCCTTTTATGTTTTCTTTTCCCCAGGATATAAAGAAAGGTTTACAGGTAAAAAAAAGGGGAGGATCTTTATGGGAGATATTGAAGATCTTTCACCACGATTAGAAGATTACGTTCCGAGTTTCCAAAGACACTAAACTATTACGATCCTTGTGTGTGTGTTTTTGTTATGTACTAAGTATTCCACAAAAGTAATGTAACGTCCATGTACGTCAAGATACGGGTCTCTACAATCACCATATGAAAAACCAAAGTTCTTATAAAACCATAGAAATAATACATTGATCATAATAAGAAACTAGTGGAATCATTTTTATATCACTCTTACAAATAATGTAGCTCTCCCAGCTACAAATGTAGTGACTATCATGGTTACACTTGGAATAACCATAACAGTATATTCCCATAATATATTAGGAGAAACCTAACTGATTAACATTGTCCCTTTACCCAATGCGTTGGGGAGATATATAGGTCTCACCCACCATAGGTTTATCATAAAACCTTCCATCATCATACCAATTCCCAATAACCATAACATGATCATAACACCAAAATCGTTTAAAAAATAAATGTTCTTGGGTGAAATAAAATTTCCTTTTTCAAAATCATTTTTAAGAATTCACAGACTTTTAAATGAAAAGATCTATTTGAAAATAAACTTTTAAACATATAAAGAAAACATAAAATCAACAATTCACCATGAAAATGTAAAAAAATCCTCTTTTGTGGTATAAAAACATGTTCTTTAATAAAAAGTGTTTTAACAGAAAATGAGAATTATTTTAAAATAAATTCCATTACCTCAGCTTATAATTCCTTAAAAACTATATAAAACTCATGTATAATGGTATAAATAGTACTATTAATTTATTAAATAACTCCTTTTATTTTTATATTACCTTACATGAACATTTTATAACATCTTTCCACCCATTTAGTAATAATATTTTGTTTTCTCAATTGTTTCAGGTGGGTTCATTTCATGGTTTCCATGGTCAGTTAATTATAGACTTTCTTGGAAAAAGAAATTGTATTCAAAAAGTGATAAAATATATATTTAGGTCATTTTAAACATTTATGAGAGAATATTAACATTCCCTGAATGATGAAAAGGGAAATGAAAACTCATCATCCGTGAAGGCGGTGAATTGACACACCTTGGATAATGATTTTTGTTTTAAGAATAAAAGAAGAAAATAAGAGATTTTATGGTTTATATTCAATTAAAACAATAAATTTATATTATATATATGATACAAGAGTTTCCATGAAACATTTGATAGGGTGTATGGATAAGGTAAAAGTAGGAAATAATTTAAAATTTAAAAGGATGTAATTTTCCTCTTGAAAGTTTCTTTTAGGGAACCTCCTTAGGCACATGGATGTTGAATTTTTGTGAGACCAAATGCACTAGAATGTGAAAAGGAATGAGGATAAGGTAATTTTTCTTAGTATAGTAGAGAAATATGGATTATAGTGATTAAAATTTTTGAAGGGATGATTCTCCTTTTATAATTGCGGTGAGGGGGAACATAGAAATAACTTAAAATCTCAAATTATATTTATTTTATTTTTTTAATATCATTATTTTTATTTATTCATTAATTAAATAATTATTGAATCATATTTGTAAAAGTAATTAAAGTAATTATTTATTCCCTAAAATTTAAAATTAAAATTCCATGAAAAATATAATATTTTTATCTTTAAAAAAATATTTATGTTCAAGAAAACTTCTGTAAACCATTTGTTAAAATATTATACAAATTAAAAACTATAGTGTGATCAACTTGATTTCATTATGAATATAATATTATAAAGGGCATAAAGTAATTAATGTCAGACCAAAAATATTCTAAATTCAATTAAAATTTATGTAAGGGTTGAAAATTTATCATAGATAAATATTTCACCAAATATTGGATCATTTAATGGTTCTTATAATTTTAATTAAAATCATTTTATTTATTTTTATTTGGCTTTCCCAAGCATTGCATCAGTGTTGCATAAGCGTTAATGTTAATTATTTCATACATAAAATTTATAAATGAATTAATATCATAAAATTAAATTAATTAGGTGCAGTATAGACATTTATATTTGTTCAAAAAGTATATTTAATCATTTCCATGTCAAGAAAATTTCATTAATTTGTCATTTTGTCTTTTTTCCCTCTACAAGAATTGCACATGAATTTTGATAAGATTGATGTTATATATCTCTAAAATTATAAAATATTAGTAAATAAATAAATAATACATAATAATAAATGAACAAGTCATGAAAATACTTTTATTACTCAATTATTAACTATAAGGAACCAAATTTGACATTGTTAATGCAGTACAGGCACTACGTTAGCACTGATAATAGTTTTTTTACTATAATGAAATTATTTATAATCTACATGTTCTGGATTATTTTTGTACAATATTTATCTTATAAAATCACAATTTAGTAATTCAATAAATTTAATAACTTTTATATCATTATTATGTCTTCATGATGTTACAAAAATACTGTATTTTATAAAAAGACTATATTATTTACTATTCAAGAAAAAATTAAATTTTTAAAAAATTCTAAAACATTCATACTATGATAATTTCAACATTATGAATTCAAAAATAAGATTATTTTTGTCAAATTAAAATTATATAATTTAAAAATTAATTTTTTAAACAAATAACAATATAATAAATTATTTATTTTAAGAATTACTTTATATATTGAATATAAATATTTAATTCTAGAGCACTCATAAATATTAAAAAATTATTCTATTTTTACTTAATTTGTTGCATCTTCCACACCTTTTTGAAATTGTTTCCTCACAATTTATTCACTTATTAAAAAGGGGGTACATTTCCCTCATATCATTTCCAGATTCACTAGTTGCTTCTTTTACCATGTGGTTTTTTCACAACTCCTTAACCTTGTGAATTACCTAATTATGTAATAATTTCTCTCTATGATCAAGAATATGAACAATTTTCTCTTTATAATAATGTTTCTCTTCCGGCTAAATTTCTTCTATTTTCAAAATAAAAGGTGAACCTGACACATACTTTCATAACACTAATACATGAAAAACATTGTGTACTTGAGATAAAATCGAAGTCAAAGATACTAGTTATAAAACTAGACCAAATTTCACTATGATTTTATAAGTTATAATATATTTTGGGATTATCATTCTTTTCTTAACAAAGCATATAACATTATCCCCTGGTGATACATTAAGGAAAACATAATCACTGACCTCAAAATAATGGTCTTTCCTCCTGTTATTTCCATAACTTTGATGTCTACTCCAAGCTGTCCTCATATGTTTCAAGATCATATTAACTTTATCAGCCAATTATTATACTAATTATGGTACCATCAACATCCATTACCCAAATTCATCTAAAAATAATGGATTTTGATGCCACTTTCCATATAATTTCTCAAAAGGTTCCATCTATATACTTTAATGAAAACAATTATTATAACAAAACTCAACTAAAAAAATATGTTGAGGCCCAATTATATGGTAATACATTCAAAAAGATTGAATCATATCCTCTAATGTATGAATTGTTCTCTTTTATTATCCATCAGATTTCATATGAAAAGTAATTATGAAATTTATTTCAATTCCCAACAACTTTTGAAGTAATTTCCAAAAGATAAAACTGAACTTGAGATCTTGGTCCAATAAAATAGAGATAATTACTCCATGAAACCTGAATATCTCTTTTTGCTATAGTTGATAAAGATGATCTAAAGACATATTATCTCCAACAGGAATGAAATGCGAAGATTTAGTCATTCAATCAACAATAACACAAATTTCATTGTTTTCTTGAGAATTATATGGTCTCCCCAATACAAAATCCATGGATATATTTTTCCATTTACACTATGGGATTGGAAAAGGATGAATCATCCCCTTTTTTAAGTGTAATTATGCTTTAACATGTATAAAATTCAGACATTTCAATGTAAAATGAGTAATATATCTTTTCATTCCATCCCATCAGTAATACTTATGATGTTCTGTATACATCTCAGTGCTTCCAGGATGAACTATAAATGAAGAACCGCAAGATTCACTTAATTATTATTTCTTCAGCTGGGAAACACAAGGAATAAGTAATATCTTTCCAAATCTCTATATATAATCATTATCAATATTAAATTCATGCAACTTACCTTTCTTGACCAATTCTACCTTTTTTTTGTAACTCACAGTCTTCTTTCTGTGCTTGCTTAGTTCTTTCTAGGATAGATTACTTCATTAACACCTAAAAAAATAGAGGACCCTCCTACACAAACAAATTCTACAAAAAAAATCATTAAATCATTAATTAAAGGTTCATGTTCTGCATGTAACATGGTTAATGTAGAAGTACTTTTTGACTCAAATCATCGACCGCATTATTTTCTTTTTCAAGATGATAATTGATCATGAAATCGTAATCCATTATAATTTCTAACCATATTCTCTACCTCATGTCCAATTCCATCTAATAAAATATACACTTAAAACATTTTTTGTCATTATATATTTCAAATTTCGTTTCATATAAATGATGTCTATAAATTTTTAAATCAAAAAAACAACAGAAGATAGTTCCAAATCATGTGTGGTATAATTTATCTCATGAAGTTCCAGTTTTTGTGAAGTGTAAGAAATTACCTGATCATTTCTCATTAGAACTCATGTAACTCCTTTCAAAGAAGAATAAATATATATGAATAAATCACTATTTCTCTAGGTTAAGGCCAAAACAAGATCATTCACCAATATTCATTATAATTTCTAAAAAAATATTAACATCCTTTTGTCCAGATAAGTTTAACTCCTTTTTGAGTAAACTTAGTTAGCGAGCGAGATAATCATGTAATGTTTTTAACAAACCACTGATATTATCCTACTAATCTAAGAAAACACCAAATAGCATTAGTATTTGTAAGAACCCGGACCTTCATTTCAGGTATGTTTTTCCTTTTTCTGGTGTTTTTAAGAAAAATGAACTTTCTGGAAATTTTTGAAGTACACGCTGTGTACTTTCATAGTACACGCCGTGTACTCTTCCCCAGCTCAAAGCTGTGTGCTGGCCATGTCAGGACACATACACGGTGTGTAGGGGTGGCGTGGAGGCTGATTTTGGCGGAGTATGGAAAACCCAACTACACGCCATGTACTTTAAAAATACATGCAGTGTACCTTTCTTTTTTTCACTAAACGGACCGGGGTCGTTCCTGATGCACAGAAACACCTCCTTCTAGGTCCCGTTCGTCCGAGAGCGACCCATACGGCCAAATCTCTGATGAGATCCTGTATCTTCATCTATTCTCCTATTCGAGCATGGTCGCTTTTGTTGGAATCGAAGTGGTGAGTTCTTCCTTCTGCTTGATCCTTGTTTTCAGTTACCTCCTCATTTTCGAGTTATCGTGGGTTGAGCGTTTTGTGTGTTTTCTCAGATCTACGACATTCTAAGGGTAATCAATCGTCATGATTCATGTATATCGATCTCCTAGGATCGAGTTAGGTGGTTTGTGCCTTCCTGTTGAAAGTTGATGAGTATTTTGTGCAAATTCCACAAATTCCATTGGGCTGGGAATTGTGGGTTTCTTGTTTTTCCCCTACTGTTTGCCTGCTTTTCTTGAATGCTGTAGTAGAGGTTTATGCTTGTGATTCGAGTAATTTTTTTTGTGATCAGGTTTCTTTTCCATGATTGTTTTACTTTTCGGCATTTTCCAGTTGTCATTCCTAGTTATAGGATAGTGGAACTGTTGCTTTATTATTATTGTCGAGTCGTAGACTGATAGCAAAGTAGTTCTTGAGGTTTACTTGGACGATGTACACGCGCTGAGCATGTTTCATTCCACACAAGACTATGAGTACCTAGTGTAGCATACCATAGGGATAATTGATATAAGGGCTTCTCCAGAGTGTCTTTTAAATACGATGCGAGACCACGGGGGGAATTGACGATGAGTGCTTCCTCAGAGAGTTTGTAGTTCCTCAACATGGGCCATAGGGGTAATGAGACGTTTAGTGCTTCCCCAGAGATCCTTTAGTACGATACAAGACTATAGGGGGAATTGACGGTGAGTGCTTCCTTAGAGAGTCTATTAATTTTGTAGCTGAACCAGAGGGATGAGATTGTGTGTGCCTTCTAGAGGGTTTCTAGTACTTATAGGTTGAACCATAGGGTTAGGCTATGAGAGATACCTAGAGGGTTACCTTTTTCCTTATTATTGTTGGTTGTTTACTTGTGTACTCTGTTTTTTAGAACTATGGATTGTAGGTGCTTGTTCTTTCCTATTTACTGCTTCTTGTTTTATTACTTCCATGTATTCACTGACTGTTAGGCACCAATATTTGGGTGATTGCATTTTGGGATGTATCTCACACCCTGTTTGGGCCATGCTTTTGGGCCCAAGAAAACTATGTTGTTACTGGTAGAGATAAGGGCAAGCGCCCTTCTACTTCAGGTTCTTGATTTCACTGGAGTTGGAGACCATGGGTCCGAGCCATGTCTTGCGATGCTGAGGAGTTTAATTTGTTATCTTTTGAACTTGTTTTTCAGTTTTACTTCAGCACATTGGTTTTTTTACTGCTTTCCATAGACATATGCACCGTGATGCATCATCATTACCTTATACATTGCTTCCGCTATTCAGTTCAGTTGTTGTATGTTGTTTATTGTTTCTGTTATTGTGACTGGTTGTTCTTCCGCTGTATACTTTACCGAATGAGGGCATAGTTTCCCCATCGACTAACCAAGGCCCTCGCTGCTAGTCGGCAGCCTCTGGCATTCGGTGAAATGCGCTTGAGGGCATGTGGCGAACCGGGTATGGGGCACCAGTGGAGGGGCTCTGGATTTGGGTCATTACAAAGTTGTATCAGAGGAGTTCTTTTCTCTTGCTTTACTGTTTAGAGACTTTATCTAGGGATAGGACGGATTCGGTACTTTGTATTAAGTTGTGCTTGGGAGTATCTAACCCATGTACGGGTAAAATCCATACTAACTCGTTAATTTCAGTTTTCTGGTTTTGAGATTTTATGGTTGATCTGATTTCACCTAGAGTGAATTCACATGACTTGTGCTATTATTGTTTTGATATTTCGGTTCTATTTCTGTCGCAACCCGATGAGATGAGGGTATTCCATCTATTGCATCATATAGGCACTTGTAGAAATCACATGCCATGCATTCTTGCCATGCCATCTAGGGTGAATTATCAATTTCATGTTGTTTTGATAGACTTTGTGTAGATTATGCATGCTGTTAGGATAGATGCTTGATAGGTTCTCTGCTATTATGTTAGAAAACTGGTTCTGTTTTTCTTCGCTTAAATGAACGCCAAATTTTGATTCTTGAGGTGTTATATGCCCTTAAGAATCGGAAATTGGTGGATCATGATCCTATTTTCTCTTGTCAATGACTATAAGAGATGTCAAGATTTGATTCGCGGGGAGTATGGGCTCTCACAGATCGAAATTTGGCACCTCTTTTCCATGTTTTCAGTGTTTCAGGGGTTCTGTGCAATTCTGAGCAACTGCCCAGAAAAACCCAAAATACATGGCGTGTACTTTTTGGATACACACCGTGTAGTTTTCAGGCCGTGTCACTGACCGTGTGAGCAGAACACGGTGTCGTGAAAATAACTTTAGGTACACGCAGTGTATTGTAGGTACACGTCGTGTAGTAATGAGCCGTGTACCCAGCCGTGTCTCTAACAACACGGGTCGTGGAAGCTCTAGTAGCACACGTCATGTTGTAACGGAACACATCATGTAGTCCCTTCCAGGTACCCGGCCGTGTCACGAACAACACGGGTCGGTGTGACCTTCTCTTATACACGTCGTGTGTTTTCAGAACACGCTGTGTAATCTTGTTCAGGTACCCGGCCATGTCACGAACAACACTGGACGGTGTCACCTTCACCTATACACGCCATGTTCATTCGGAACACTCCATATAGGGTCCATCCATGTAGAAGGTCATGTGTTTAACAACATGGGCTGCCAAAACCTTGTCTAGTACACGCCGTGTGTGTTCATAACTCACCGTATAGTCTCGGGTTAAGTCGGACCATGTGGGTTGGCCGTGTAAAGAGACTGGGGCAGGGGAATATTTTTCCAGTACACATTGTGTGTTGGGTAAACACGCCGTGTAGTTTGAGGAGTTACACGGCCTGTAGGGAAGGGGTACATGCCCGTGTCAGTGGTTTAAGAAGACACGCCGTGTAGTTTTTATACACGCTGTGTAGTTGAGTTTTGTGAAATTGTGTGTTTTCCTTCCCCTGTTTCCATTTTTTACTCTTGTGTTCTCTTTCCTAATTTTCTTGATATAAGGTATACTTTTAATCATTCAAAGTTATGCCTCTGAGACATCCTCTGGTCATACGTTTATCGTCAGGCAGTGATCAGACACCAGACAGGGCTGATCAGGGACTTCCTGTCGATCCTCCAGTCGGGCCAGCCATGGCACTGGCTGTTATACTGGTTGTAGGCGCGGATGCACAATTTAGGGAAGGTTTCATAAGGATGATGTAGGCCTTCCAGGGAGCGCCGCCTCCTACCACGACTATGGAAGATTTGACGAGGGTTCTCCAGCAGCAGCATCCTCCCACGTTCTCGGGGGAAGGAGGACCTCAGACTACAGATTCATGGTTGGAAGCTATGCTGACTATCTTAGAGCATTTGGGGACGCCTCCAGAGAGGTAGGTCAAGCTCGCTGACTACATTCTATGAGACTCCTCCAATAGGTGGTGGGACGTGATCTCATAGGCGGGTCATCAGTAGGCTATGGCTTGATAGGAGTTCCAGCGCGTGTTCTATGACTACTTTTATCCGGAGACCTTGAGGGCCGACCGAGCCCAGGAGTTCATGAGCCTAGAGCAGGGTACTCTTTCTGTCATGGAATATTCCTCTCGATTAACTGAGCTACGGCGTTTCACACCCTTCCAGGATGGAAGTGGGGTGTTCTTAGCAAGGAAGTTTGAGAATGGTCTTAGGAGGGAGATTCGCTCGCAGGTGAACATCTTCCAGCTGACCTCCATCACATCCATCATCAACCAGGAACTGATTACAGAAGGCAATCTGAGAGACTCTGGAGCTGTGAGCCAGGGAAGTTCTACTTCCAGATCTAGTTTTCCTCCAGATGATAGCAAGAAGCGCCATAGAGTGTCTATGCGCAGTGACCCGAGGAAGCATGATGCATCGTCAGGCAGCCAGGTGACATGCTACCAGTGTGACCGGTCAGGGCACACGAGGCCGCAGTGCTAGAGGGACCCCGTGGAGTGCCGATCATGCGACATGATGGGTCACCTTCAACGTTTCTACCAAGTTTTCTCACCAACAACTGGTGACCGGGGTTCTTCCATGACTCCTCGTTCAGGAGAAGCACCACCAGTTTCTCACCAGTCGGGGAACTGGAGTTCTTCCGGCCATTCGGGCCAAGGTGGAGGTCGAGGCCGTGGAGGTCTGCCACCAGTCCCTCAGCATCAGCAAGGTGGATCAACTCAGAGTGATCTTCCAGGGGCACAGGGTCGCGGTGCAGGCCAGTCTTTCTCCGTGGAGCAGATCTATCAGGATCAGGATCCCAGCCCTTCTACAGTTCAAGGTACGATTTTAATTGCCTCAGTTTTAACATCAACTCTTTTCGATACTGGTGCTACTTATAGCTTTATCTCTATTGTTGTTGTGGAAAGCATTGGGCTCTATGTCTTTTCTTCTGCCGACTCATTGACACTAGACACACCTTTGGGGATGAGGACATCTAGTGTACGCCAGTGTAGAGATGGACCTCTCGAGGTTGTAGGGTATCATTTCGTATGGGATCTCTATGTCCTAGAGATGATAGGCTATGATTTTATCCTCGGGATGGACTGGTTGGTTCCCTTCCAGGTAGTCGTCGACTATTATCGCTGTAGAGTGAGATTCGTTTCACCAGAGGGTGAATCTTTTCTTCATAGAGACGAGTGGGATGTTCAGGTGAGTCAAGCAGGACTCGAGTATCATGGGCTAGGAAGGGTGACAACCGAGATTGCTAGTGTTTATCTAGACGATCAGGGGACTTCGTAGTTGGACTTTCCTCCAGTGGTGGATCGTTTCCCGGATGTCTTTCTAGAGGACTTTTTGGTTTTTCCTCCAATGAGTTAGTTAGACTTTTCTATTGAGCTCGTGCCAGGAGCAGCACCGATGTCCATTCCTCCTTATAGGATGGTTACACCCGAGTTGCAAGAGCTCAAGAAGCAGTTGCAGGAGTTGCAGGCTAAGGGTTTCATCCAACCCAGTACTTCTCCTTGGGGTTCACCTATCCTGTTTGCGAAGAAGGCAGACGGTACCCTTCGGCTTTGTGTGGATTATCGGAAGCTGAACCAATTGACGGTCAAGAACCGATATCCCTTGGTGAGGATCGATGACCTATTCAATCAGCTTCGAGGAGCCCGGGTGTTCTAGAAGATCTATTTGAGGTCTGGTTATCATCATTTTCATGTTAGACCATCAGATATAACTTTGACGGCCTTCAGGAGCAGTTATGGTCTTTACGAGTATACAGTTATGTCGTTCGGTCTCACGAACGCACTAGCAGTTTTCATGGCACTGATAAACCGAGTCTTCCATCCTGATTTGGACTCCTTCATCATGGTCTTCGTGGGCTATATCTTGTTGTACTCTCACACTCGACACGACCATGACACACATCTTGATATCATTCTGAGTACACTAAGAGAGCACCAACTTTATGCTAAACTCTCGAAGTGCCACTTCTGGATGGATCAAATTCACTGCTTGGGTCATGTCATCTCAGAGGCAGGAGTATTAGTGGACCTAGAGAAAGTGAGAGTTGTAGTTTTCTGGGAGTAGCCGAAGAAGGTATTTGAGGTATGAAGTTTTCTAGGTCTAGATGGACACTAAAGACGCTTCATTGAGTAATTATCTCATCTGGCAGCACATTTGACATGTCTGACCATGAAGGGGGCAAAGTCCTTATGGTCAGATTCTTGTGAGTCAGCCTTTCAAGAGCTAAAATAGAGGATGACGTCAGCATCGATACTAGTCTTGATAGATCCAGGCTACAGCTACACTATTTACTGTGATGCTTCAGGTATTGGTATGGGATCTATGCTTATGCATGGAGATGGATTTGTTGCATATGGGTCTCGGTAGTTGAGCCACATGAGAGGAACTACCCAACGCATGATCTGGAGTTGGTAGCTATTGTTCATGCCTTACGATGTTGGATACATTATCTCTTGGGAGAACACTTTGTGGTATTTACCGACCAAAAGAGTCTTAGGTATATCTTCACTCAACATGATCTGAATCTGAGATAGCGCAGGTGGTTCGAGTGTCTTCAGTCTTTGATTTTGAGATTGCCTATACGCCGAGAAATGGCAACGTAGTGGCAGATGCGTTGAGTAAGAGAACTCAGATTCAGGCAGTTTAGGAGGCCAGTAGTGAGTGGCAGCTTATGGCTCTGTTCTCTGAGATGCATTCTTGAGGTGCACGACAGACAGGGACAGACTTTCCTCTCTTATGTAGTTGTTACCTCTACACTACTTGATCGGGTACGGATGAGGCAACTATCAGACCCAGAAGTCTTAGTCCTGCGGAGAGTGTGTCAGGAGAGGACCCTCTTCCTAGAAGGAAAGTGGGCGAGGATGAGATCTTGTGTTTCTAGGGACACGTATGGGTTCCAGAAGACATACGCGAGGAGCTGATGCAGGATTTTCATTCCTCTGTTTGGGCAGTTCATCCTGGCGTCACCAAGATGTATCGGGATCTTCATCGCTAGTACTGGTGGCCAGGTATGAAGAAGTATGTTACTGGTTTTTTCATGAGATGTTCTACTTGTCAGCAGGTGAAGGTAGAGCATCAGCGACCAGTAGGACCTTTACAGCAATTACCCATTCCTAAGTGGAAGTGGAATGATGTTGTGATGTACATCGTGACCGGGTTGCTGAGATCACCTCGGGGAAATGATGTTGTTTGGGTTGTCGTCGACAGGCTCACTAAGGTTTCCCACTTCATGCCGATCAAGGAGACCTTCAGTTTCGATGATCTGGGATGACATTACATCCGATATATCATTCTCCTGCATGGAGTTCCACACTCCATTGTTTCTAACAGGGATGCACACTTTACTTCTCGGTTCTATCAAGGGCTTCAGAAGGCCTTGGGTACACAGGTACTTTTAAGTATAGCATACCATCCCCAGACTGATTGCCAGTCCGAGCGCATGATCCAGGTGCTTGAGGATATGCTCCGAGCCTGCATTCTAGACTTTGGCGGTTCTTGGGAGAAGCATATACCTCTGGTGGAGTTCACCTAAAACAACAGTTTCTAGGTGACCATTCAGATGGAACCTTACGAGGCTCTATATGGTTGGCCATGCCAATCACCCTTATGCTGGCTGGAGGCAGGAGAGACAGATTTGCTAGGACCTCGTCTTGTTCAGGATACCTTTGAGCAGATAGAGTTGATTTGGAAGAGGATGGCTAAAGCACAGTCTCAATAGAAGTCTTATGCTGATTAGTGGAGACGACCTCTGGAGTTCAAGGTCGGGGATTAGGTTTTGTTGTGTGTCATACTGAGGTTGGGGAACAAGAGGATTCGGAGATAGGGTAAGATTTCACCGTAGTACGTCGGGCCATTTGAAGTCTTGGAAAGATTGGGGTCAGTCGCATATCGGTTGCAGCTACCTCAGAGGTACCGGGCCATGCACGGCGTCTTCCACGTCTCTCAACTTCGACGTTACTTTTCAGACTCGTCTCTTGTCTTTCAGCCTGAGGAGGTTGAACTTGATGCAGATGTGTCATTCGAGGAGCATCATATCCGGATTATTGATCGCAGTATGAAGGTTCTCCACTAGTGTTCTATTCCTCTGGTACGAGTGTTATGGCAGTACGGGCGAGTACAGGACGAGACTTGGGAATGGGAGGCTGATGTACGATCGCAGTGCCCGGAGCTGTTCCGGGATTCTTCTTCTACGCCACGTTAGGGAAATTCAAGGACGAATTTCTTTAAGGGGGGATGTTTGTAAGAACCCGGACCTTCATTTTAGGTATGTTTTTTCTTTTTTAGGAGTTCTTAAGAAAAATGATCTTTCTAGAAATTTTCAAAGTACACGCCGTGTACTTTCTGAGTACATGTCGTGTACTCTTCCCCGGCTTGAAGCCATGTGTTGGCCATGTCGGGCCACACACACGGTGTGTAGGGGTGATGTGGAGGCCAATTTTGGCGAAGTACAGTAAAACCCACTACATGTCGTGTACTTTAAAAATACACACTGTGTACTTTTCTTTTTTTTCACTAAACGGACCGAGGTCATGCCTGATGCACAGAAACATCTCCTTCTGGTCACGTTCATCCGAGAGCAACCCGTACGGCCAAATCTTCGACGATCTACCGTATCTTCATCCATTCTCTGATTCGAGCCCGGTCGATTGCGTTGGAATCACAGCGGTGAGTTCTTTCTTCTTCTTGAGCCTTGTTTTCGGTTTTCTCCTCGTTTTCAAGTTATCGTGGGTTGAGAATTCTGTGCGTTTTCTCAAATATACAACGTTCTAAGGGAAATCAATCATCATGGTTCATGTATATCGATCTTCTAGGATCGATGTAGGTGTTTTGTGCCTTTCTGTTGAAATTTAATGAGTATTTTGTGAAAATTCCACAAATTTTCTTGGGTGGGTAATTGTGGGTTTCCTGTCTTTCCCATGTTGTTTACCTTATCTGCTTGAATGTTGTAGTAGAGGTTTATGTTTGTGAGTCAAGTAATTTTTTTTGTGCTATGGTTGTTTTTCCATGCTTTTTTTACTTTTTGGCATTTTCCAGTTGCCATGCCTAGTTGTAGGATAGTGGAACTGTTTCTTTATTGTTGCTGTTGAGCCTTAGACTGATAGCTATGTAGTTCTTGAGGTTTACTTGGACGATGTACGCACTCTGATCATGTTTCTTTCCACACAGGACTGTGAGTACCTAGTGTAGCAGACCATAGGGAGAATGGACGTAAGGGCTTCTCTAGAGAGTCTTTTTCACATGATGCGAGACCACAGGGGGAATTGACGATGATTGCTTACTCAGAGATTCTATACTTCCTCGACACGGGTCACATGGGAAATGAGACGTTGAGTGCTTCCCCAGACAGCCTTTAGTACGATATGAGACTATAGGGGGAATTTATGGTGAGTGCTTCCTCGGAGAGTCTATTAATTTTGTAGCTGAACCAGAGGGGTGAGACTGTGTGTGCCTCATAGAGGGTTGCTAGTACTTATAGGTTGAACCATAGGGGTTAGGATATGAGTGATACCGAGAGGGTTACCTTTTTCCTTATTTTTTCTGGCTGTTTACTTGTGTACTCTATTTGTTAGAACTGTGGATTGTAGTTTCTTGTGATTTTCTGTTTACTGGTTCATGTTTTATTACTGCCATGTATTCATTGACTGTTAGGCACAAATCTATGGGTGATTGCCTACTGGGATTGTACCTCACACCCTATTTGGGCCGTGCTTTTGGGCCCAAGTAGACTATGTTGCTGCAGGTATAGATAATGGAACGCGCCCTTCTACTTCAGGTTCTTGATTGCACTGGAGTTGGAGAGCAAGGGATCAGGTCGTGGCTTGCGATGCTGAGGAGTTTACTTTGTTTTCTTTTTCACTTTGATTTCAGTTGTACTTCAGCATGTTGGTTTGTTTACTACTTTCCATAGACATATGTACCATGATGCATCATCATTACATTATATATTGCTTCCACTGTTCATTTTAGTTGTTGTATGCTATTTATTGTTTCCATTATTGTGACTGGTTTTTCTTCCACTGTATACTTTACCGAATAAGGGCATAGTTTCCCCACTAACTCACCAAGGCCCTCACTACTAGTCGGTATCCTCTGGCGTTTGGAGAAACGCGCTTGAGGTTATGTGGAGAACCGGGTATGGGGCACCAGTTGAGGGGCTCCGGATTCGGGTCATTACAATATTTTTTGGTCTTATCCATTCATCAACCACTTTTGTTTTTTTGGGATTAACTATTCTAGAATCCTTAATAACATTGTTCCCAAGGAACGAAATCTATTACAACCAAAAATCACATTTTCCAAATTTTCTGTACAACTTCGTTTCATTGAGAGTTTTTAGGACAATCCTTAGATGTTATTTATGATCCTCTTAACTTTTTGAAAACAACAGAGTATCATCAATACAAAAACCAAAATCTTATAAAAATATACATAGAATATTCCATTCATAAGATCCATAAATATAGTAGGAAAAAATTTCAAAAAAAAGTGAAAAAAACTCATAATTCTCATATCTAGTATGGGAATCTATTTTTATAATGTCAACATCCTTCTCCTTCAGCTAAGGGTACCCAGATCTCAAGGCAATCTTGGAAAAATACTGAGCTCCCTATATTTGATCAAACAATTCATCGATATGAGTAAAAGGATACTTATTTTTAATAGTGATATTATTTGAAATTCTATAATCAATACAAATCCTCATAGAACCTTCTTTTTTTAACAAACAAAATGGGATCACCCCAAGGTGAAGTACTCGGGAAAATTAAACCATTATCTTGAAACTCATACAACTTCCTTTTCAATTCTAGAAGTTCTACTTGATCAATTCAACAAGGGGGTTTTAAAATTATCTTATCATCAAGAACTAAGTTAATATTAAATTCAAATTTCTGATCAGGTATACCTATGGGCAACTCATCAGAAAAAACACACATGTTTTCATTTATCATTGGCACACCATTAATGAATAGTGTCAAAACTGACTTTAATGTTATATTAAAATAAAAAATATTTCAATAAATGATATAAAATTTATAAAAAAAATTAAATTAAACAAAATGTTTAACTAAGGTTAAAAAATTTATACTTGATTCTTTTGGGGTTATTTTTTCATTTTATAGTAACAATATTGACCCTAAAAGAGTAAAATCCATTTTTTTCATGATAAGATATAGAGTGATTAAATAAGGGTTAAAGCCAAAAGATAAGGGCACTAATGTGACCTAAACTTGTATATAAATTAGTTTTTGTGAGTATTGAGACCCATAATAATATTATCTTATTAATGAATCCCTTTGGTGTCATTTCAAATTAAAAATAATTGATATTAATTTAATATTTTGAGAGTGTCCAAAAAATTCCCCTAACCTCAATTATAAAAGGGAACCTCCTCCCTCACTTATTCAAAAAAATGTAAAACTTATAGATCAACCAAAACCTACCAATTTCTCTTTACAACGTACTTATATAATTTATAGAGATCCTGGTCTTCCAAAATTACCAACCCTATAACCTATAAGAAGAGATTTGAAGGAAGTCTAGTGAAGAAGTGGTAATCATTTTTAACAACTCATCTATGTTCATTTATTCTTCTAGTTATTATTGATGTCTTTTAATCATGATAAATTAATAAATCTAGTATAATATATATTTTTATATGTTATTATGATTATGGTACAACCATATTTCTCATTTTATCCATCTAAATAAGAACAAATGTGTCATGTGTGCATACATACGGCTTATTGTCTCCACAGTAAGGTGTAATCTGTTTTTCATCACAAATTTACTTGGACAGGTATAATGATGTAAAAAATAGATATATATGGTAATTATTAAATGATATTGATTCTATAAAATAAAATATACCATACAATTCATTTCCTTTTCATCAATAACAGAATGATATCATCTCTTATGCGTATGTATGGCCTACTATATCCACGACGCCATGTGATTCATGTTCTATGTTCACCATTCAAAAATTATTATAAAAATTTATATAATGAATAAATATTATATATATATGGCCTTATTATAATTCTTTATATGAATGAATTATATCTTGTTCATAATAATCATGACTTACATGATGAAACTATCGTAGGAAATTGAAGTAGTTAACACTCGAAACAAGGGTACTAAAGAAATATTATTAACAAAAGGGGGATAAGATGATATAATAAAATGATATATGATTTAAAAAATATAAATATTGTTCTATTATAAATTAATAATATTATTTAAAATATTATACTGGAGTTTTAGATACAAAGAATAGAAATCATACCTAGGTAAGAGATTTTCGTCTCATTTTTACTATTGTGGGATACATGTATTATTCACCACATATTTAATTTGTGAGGTGTATATAATATCCCTTTAAAAAAATATCATCAATATCCCTATATTAATGGAATTTAGTTTTTATTTTTATGTTATGTATCATACAATTCAACTAATTACAATATGGTAAGGGTTATTTCATAATCTCATTATTATTAGAGATTGTTTACATTTAACTCTCCACTAGAAAATATATTCTTCCATGTCCATTTTTTGTAAAACAAAATTAAAAAATATTTTTAATATTATCCTATGAATTTCTAAATTTTTTTACACGTGTTTTAATTTTTATAAAATGGCCTTAAAGTAAAATTTTTTTGTTTTCTAAACGAGGTACTTTGTGACTTTTTCGACAAAAAATATGGAAGGAATGTTTTTTGAGTTATACAGAATGAGTAGATTTTTCTAATTTCATGAAACCATAATGTTTGGAAGCTTAATTTTCATGTTTAAAATTTTCTTTTGAAAGAAATTTTTTTCATTAATAAATGTTTGTCTTTTTAAATAAATAATTTCAAATTTTAAAAAGTGGTATTTTTTTCAATAATTTTTAATGATTTTTGTAGAGGATTTCTATCAAAACCCTTTTTTAGTCTTGTTCTTAATTTATATTGATCTCTTATTATATCTTCTAACATATTTTTTTATATATTTTATAATAATTTTAACCGTCGATGTTTTATTTTGATATCATTCACCATATTACTTTGAATGGTTTGTGATTATGCTAACTGATTAGATAAATATATTTACATTTCATATATATATATATATTATGTTTCACCCCATTTATATGAGAAATTTGTTGAACATAGCATGTGATGGGTTTGGACCAGTATATCCCCTCTACTCATTGGTAGGTCTCATGATACAAACCATATTGGGATTTGGCTGAGGCCTTACCCATTTATTTTTAAATGCCTTGGATAAGTCCTTGATGGTATGTTTTAGATTTCTAGAATTACGTAATACATCATTATGATATTAGTTATATATTTTCAGGAGATTATTTTTATATTATAATTTCCATAGATAAGTTTTCTGGCTCATGGGATTATTTATATGTCCTTGTTCTATCATCTTTTTTTCAACCATATTGTTATCAAGTTTTTGATTAAATAGCATGTGTGCTTAGTCATTTATACAACCAAATTTAATTTTCTTATTTATTCTAGTTATCTTCCACTTTACTTAATCCTTATTGATCATTTTATATCACCACTTTATTATGTTTTATTTTCCCAAGATTCCCATGATGTTTACTATGATTGATATGAAGGGTTGCGCTAAAGAAAATAATAGTCTTCTCATAGAAAAATAATCTTTTTATTTTATGTATAAAATTTAATTTTAATATGAAATATGTATCTATTTTACCAAGACTACTAAAATTTATAATCCTTTTGTATGTGGTTCCTTGTATCTATGCCAATTTAATAAAGTAAGGAATCGGTTTCAGGTTGTTGGGATCTATTTATTTACATTTGATCCCTTGAAAATTATTTAAATATCAGGATATTATTTATGGGATTCTATTTTATAGAACTATTTTCTATTACAACCATAATTTTTTAGTATAATTACCTGACCTAAAATGTTCATAATAGGACTTTGGGTGGTTTCATGGTGCATCTAGATATTCTATGTTGAAATGAATTTACTAAGGTAATCATCTCTTTATGTTTTGATGATTTGGGACAATTTTTAATTTTATTTCAATAATTTAATACCCTATAATTTTTACAAAAATTGAATGAGAAATGAGATACCTTGGAAGACCCATGGCCTAAAACCTATCCTCTTCCAATAATAATTATCAGAAATAGTGTCTGTAGGAAATTGATATTGGGGATTCGTGTGATGGTCTCGTTTTACTTATAATAGTGTGAGAATAATTATTGAATGATTTCCATAAAAAATAATATAAAATAGGTAAAAAAAATAAAATTAATAAATCCATTACGGAGATAAAAGATAAAATTATGATCTAATGTGGAAGAATAAGAGGAAAAGGAGTGTGAGCTTATTCACTCTAAGGATGAATAAGAAAGATAGTTATTGTCTATTGAGTATATTTTAACAATTTTGTTTTTTGTTTAAGATTATTTTCACCTTTATTGGGACTAATTTTCTAGATTCATACATCATTTCCCATTGAACTTTAGCCTTACAATCAATTGAACATTAATGAATGTCTTCTTAATTAGTGTAGTTTTTCTTATATATGGAGTTTTAGATGAATTATAATCCTAGGTAGATATTTAATACTCTTGATACTAATTATAACTATTATCAAATAATATTTTATGATGAGGGATTTAATTTTAGTGGATCTAGATGATGATAAAAAATTAAGCAATGTAAATGGAAAGTAAGATGAATTTTGAATTATAATATTAGATGAGGAATGATTAGGATAATCTAATTTAGATTGTTTGTGTGCTTTTATAAACATTAATTATGATAAAAAAAAGTTATGTATATCATTGATTAACAATTTCCCTTGTTGATGTTTTATTTCTCATTGATTTCATGTTGTCTTTTTTCTTGGGGAGAAGAAAAAGAATAAGTTTGGGAGAATTTGATGAACGAAAAACATGCATAAATGTTTTCATTGATTTTATTTTTTTCATTAAACAAATATTGATTCATGTTTTTTATTTTTAAATGGATTCTTGGTTATTTCACTTAAATATTAATATGCATGTATTGTAATGGTTTTAATGAAAATGACACAAATTGTGGTGAAATCCTAATCACCTCACCATAATCTTCATATGGAAAAATAAATTAGAATATGTGCCAAATTTAATTATAGTTATTACAGGATATTTTACTCCATGAATTTAAATATCTATATCAAAAAAGTTCTATGAATTATTAAACTAGATAAATATATAAATAAACTATACATTGATTTTCCCCACGTAAGAGTAGTTCATAGAGAATAGAGTAATTTCAAGGATGTGAACACAACTCTTACACCACAATGTTTCATATAGAAGATTAAATTGGATATATTTATGAATAAAATGAAAATTAAAAAGATGAATCCTTGTGTATTGGTTAAAATATATGTGTTGTAGCTGGTTCTTTAAAGAAATAACCTAAAATAAAATTATGGAATCATTTCACCATGGTTTTGATCCCCATAAAGTAATGAATGTTAATTGAATTAACATAAGGGAGATGAGTGGATATCACATTCCAATATAGTCTCTCTGACATTGAGGATTGATAATTGGAAGAACCACATGATTTAGGCTACTTGACCATCACACTATATTCGTCATCCTATAACATAACATATTTGTAGTAGTATTAAAGAGATTTAAATAAGGACCAATAAATTCTAAAGATTACACCATGATCTCTTGGATTTCAATGATTCTAAAAGAAAACATTTTCTTCCATTCTAATGTAATTTCATTTTCACTATGAATTTGGTCAGTATATGGTGATAAATCTTGGATTTTTACTATCCATTTCATAATACCTGTGGATAAACTATTTTAATCTATGTGCCTATATATTATTTATAATACAAAATGATTAATGGGGGTTTTAGATGAGATACTAGAACTTGAGAGATTGCAATAACAAGTGGAAGACATTCTTTTAGCATCCTATATACTTATTTGGGAACTTTGATGTATTTATTTCACAATTAGGTATTTAATATCATGGAATAAAGTATTCAAAATTTACTTATTTTCTTCTATGCATGTGTTTCCATTTTTTCCTTATGTTTTACTCTTTCATACCTCAATAAAACTCATTCATTCAGGATTCGTTTCTATTCCACCAAGAGTGAGTAGTTCTCTTAGGGGATAGTTCATCAAGAATCAAAGTATAATTATTTACCATGAATGATTAATTTTTCTTATCAATTTTACTTATTAAATTAGTTTCACATTAAACTATATTAAAATCTTTTCCATTGGTGGTCTAGTGAGAGTTCATGAAACTGAGGGATGAATCGCAATTTGTATAAGAGTATGGGATTTCATGAGACAACCTTAATTCGCCATTTTCATTAAGATAAATAAAAATTCATCTAGATAATATTTGATTACTCTTCTAATAAGTGTTGAATGGACATAGATAGTGTTATTTATTATTTACCATATGTCACTAATTACCTTTATAAGTCTCATAATTACTCAATAATGTTAATCCATTAGACAATTTAATCATAAATTTTTGACACATATCTTCTAAAATCGACACACCATCTATTTTTATTATGAATTTATTTCAAAAATTCAAGTTCATTATTTAATCTACGGTAATTTTTTGAATTTTTCATCTTTAAAATTTCTTTTCAATAGTTTTTTATACCCAAATTCAATGGACCAACAAATTGAGAGAGGATAATTAGGGTAGGCTCTCTCTGATCCTAGTTGACCAGCCTAAGGAATTGTAATTACTATACGAAAAATTCATTGTTTTTTATTTTAGTTTTGGGAGTTTAAAATCAAAAAATTAACTCATTCCCTTAGTATGAGATGATTTTGAGTGGATTATAAAATTATTACCCTTTAATCATGGAAATAAATGGAAAAAATATATTTTTACTAATCCATAAAATGATTACCAGTATATTATTATTTTAAGGAAGAAAAATGTATTTCAATTATGATAATGTTTTTGGTGTTTATGACTTACCTGATATTTCTTCGTCCGTTAAATGAATATCAAATAATACTAAGTTCCATGACATAAACTCTAATGTCTTGACCTCAAAACAGAAAAAACATGATTTTTGAATCAAAAAATCATATTGTATCATTCGTAATGATATTTTCAGGTTTATAGTTTTATAAAATTGGTTCGTAAATCATAAAACGCATACATAACATGTTGTACACTTATACTCAGAATCCATTTTTCTTATAATATAAATATTTCAAAATTAAACATGGTTTCTTCTCATGAAGAATCATCATAACTTTAAACGTGACTTATTATTTAATCTAACTCATATTTAAACCCTTTGAAAATCATTTGAAAACATGGAATAAGAAAAAAAATTAGTAAGGGACATAAAAAGAATGATAAATAATATTGTTAGTCTATTTCAAAACTATGATATTTTTCCTTAATTGTAATAAAATTTGAGCTCAAATAAAAATTTATTTACACATGAAGATAGCTTTATTACCCATTTTTAATCATAAAACTCAATAGAAAAAATAATAAAGAAGAAAAATATTAAGGAGTTTCTAATAGAAAACATGTAAACCCATGAAAAAAAATTCCTTAAAAACATACCTTTTAACCTAAAGGGGAATAATCATTCTATTAAAACAAAGATCATTATATTACCAAATAGAAACAACATATTTCCCAAAAACTCATTAAAAAACATGGAAAATTTTTTTAGTTACTTTGATAAATCATCCTCATATAACCCTTACAATAAAACTTAAAAAATACATGTATATTTTTAATAACCAACATTGTCAACTTCCAACATAATCCTCCAGATAACATAATCATTACTCAGTGTAATGGAAAACAATATTAGGCAGACATGTCATCATAATTAATTTTAATAGACTATAACATGCATGAAAAATATAAAATCATCCATTTAAAACTTCAAATTCATAGTAATATAATTTTAAACACATAATCTTACCATTTTTAGATATTAAAATATCATTTTTCTTTAAAACATAATTTTCAAAACTAAAATAACTAGAAAAAAAGGATATTTATATTTCAATAAAACATTGTATATTTTTATTAAATTAAAACATAAAATAATAGTTATTATAGAGGGAAAATTTGTTCACATCATATATGTTAAAATATAATATACCATTTCTATTTTGAAAAAAAAATATTCCGTATAAAATACATAAAAAGATTCATTTTAAAAACCTTTAAATGAAATTAAAAAAAGAGAGATATAATGTACTTTAAAATTTATTTATGTTCATATATATATCTATAAAATAATTTCAACAATACGTACATATAATAAAAAAATTATAAAATAAAAATTTAAAACATTTATAATGATGTTTTAAGATAATGTGTCCCTTACCTTGAGTCAGATTTGTCATATACATTTTTCATCTTCCATAATAATAAACATACATTAATTTTTTACCTCATAAGGAAAAAATTTCAAATTAATTTCATTATCACTATCCCATCTATGTCATTTATTTCTATGATTCAATTATTTACTTCATTAGTTAAGTTTACGTTGAACATTTTGAGGATATTAGATTTATAATCCCATAATAGCTTATGTAGGATAAATATGGTCAAAGTGGTCATTATTCCATCCACCACGAAATATATATTTTTTTGGAAAATCCAATTTGAGGAGATGTGGGAAACCTCATTCAACATAGCCAATGAACTACGTATTGAAAGAGCTCACATATTGATTAAAAAATACTATGATGGTGTCAAATTTAAACTTTATATAACTCTCAAGGAAGTGAACTAACCTGAATATATGGTTCCTTACTGAGATAATATTCAAAATGATTAGCCATTCTGTCTATTGTTTATATAAATTCCTCTATGTTGATCTTACATTTATTGAAGCCCCATACTAGTATTAGGTCTTTCTTGTTTATCAATTCTTTCTACTCCTCATTGATATCAACTCACAACCTCCCTTCATAAATTTTTTTTAACCTTTTATTTGGAGGTGTTTACCTGAATAACATTTTCAAGCATCTCTTCCTAATAATAAAGTATGAACTCCGAAGGATCTCCTTCGTATTCTTCCACTTTTCATGTTTCCTTGATTTTTTCTCCACGTTTTGGCCTTCTTTTGGTGGTTGCTAATATAATTTCTCATGTTTCTACTTTTCCTTTCTTACCTAAATATCTGGTAACAGTTTTTTTGGGTATTTGAGAGTAATATTTGTGGGGTCTCGATTTCATCCCTCACTTTTGAATTAGAAAATTCCCTGATTTAAGGTGTCCTTATTTTCCCTTGCTCAGTTTGGATCGAAAATTCATATCCTTGAAGGAGTCTTTCTAATACTATGTCGCTTGTTGGTACACACTATCTCCATCACTCATCTCATTGTTTTCAACAGAATTTTATTCACACCATTTATTTTTATTTTTTTGGAATTACTTTCTTCCACCCTTCAGGATCTTTAACTCTTTGCTCGCTTGCAACTGAAGAAAAAGAACTAGTTATGAATATCAAGAGGACTTGATGCATCCTACTAATAATATAACAAGTTATTTTAATTTTATACATTCTGATCCGGGAGTTCCCTAACTAGGAAATGTGAACTTGGCTCTAGTGTCTCTATCTCCTCATTCTCACTAATAATAATAGGGATTAGTTCTTGTCTAGGTTTCACTACCTCATCAAAAATATCAGCACTCATAATAAAAGAAGTACATACCTAATTAGTATTCAAGCAGTTGAAAAAATCAGAGACCCTTGATTCATCGTTGGCCTTTAACAGTCCACTGCCCTCCTTCTTACCAAGCAAACCTACCTTTAACCCCTGTTCTGTTAGTGCCTTCTCAGGTAAATAATTATCAACTAATTTTACAACATCAGAAAAATAACTAGTATTGGAAATTCCATGTTCCTTCCCAATGGTTCTATTCTATTTTACATGATGATAAATACCACAATTACCCATATGATTCCCCTTAATGGTAATTTCACACTGACAAAGATAAATATCAACTGAAGTAGGCTGAAAGGAGGATGTAGAAGCAGTACTAACCTCCTGTGGGACAAATTCATGAAGAATCTCTCCAGAATGAGCCAACTGAACTTCTCTTTGGAATTCATCGTTGTTACTGATCTCCCTCTCCAACTGCATTTTTCTGATTCGAGACCTAGTACAACAAACATGGGTGAGATTTCCAAGCCAAACACAAGAGGTATAAAATCATGCAAGGTTTCATAGATGAAGAATTTATTCCACTAAATTCCTCACCAACAAAAATATAGACCCAGTCTAATGGAACCTTCAATACATCAACCTCAATGCAGATTTAGGGGGAAATGGGGTGGTTGACTGCTTCTGTTTGAATATCTAAACACAAATATCATACAATATGTTTTCGGATAATCTTCAAGATATAAGGGTTATAAAATGGAAGGGGAGTTCTAGGTGGGTTACCCAAATCACGGTTGTTGGTTCATCCCTATTTAGGTGAAAATTTAAGGACCATATGAAGATGTAAAATAAATATATGTTGCATCTATGGTGGGAATTGGACCACGTGGTAGAAATATCTTCCATATTTTATATCCTAATCATAATGTGCTAATGGTTGAGAATACCAACCATTCCTCAGTGCATTAAACCCAATTATTCTAAGACAAAATGATCAAAATCATTAATTAATGGATATTTTGGCTAGAAATGATCTTCCAGTGTTAGGTTAAGGAGACTCGGGGCATTGGAGAACTCTGAAAGCGAGAGAGGAAGATGCAAAAATACGTTGAATAGATCTGAGAACTTTGGTCCGAGTAGGATATCTGAGAGCTTTGTAAGTGTTCCGGGGTTCGATAAAGGAAACAAATTAGGGAATCAAGGTGGGGGAGAAAGAGAAAAGGGACATCCCCCATCCAAAGAGTAAGGGGGATCCAAAATAGACGCCATCGATGCCTAGGGCATCGTTGGTGAGTGGAAAAGAGAAAGAAGGTGACCTCAATTCTTCCTCATTATTCCAACATATAAAGATTAGTAATCTTGAAATAATTATAATTTTAATACATTAAATAAAATATTTTAATAATATATTAATTGTCTACATGATAAATGAATCATGTCATCTTATGGACGTGGTAGTCCACACGTATGAATGAATGACATTATCGTTTTTTTAATGGATGAAAATGTATGAAAATAGATAATAACTTTTCATAAAATATTGTTAATTATTTTATAAATATCATATATATTATTTATATACATCTTAAAAGTAGTCTTTGTGAGGTGTTTATGAAAAAATGAAACACATGCCTTCATGGTGGCAGTAATCTACAACTAGGTATGAGTGATGTTTTTATTTAAAATGTGACAAAAACGGAGGTAAAAATTGGTTGTACCATAAAAATAATATACTTTATGTATATGGAATACAAATATGTTATTATTTCAACAAGGTTAGAGAATATTTTATGGAGGTATAAGAATAAATGAACTTGAAATAGGTTGGTTGTGACTTAGAACGTGGCCAAGGATAACCACTTTGTCATACAACTTATAACCCTGTATCTTTGAAATTTTGGTGATAACAGGACCTATATGATATGGAGAGTATATTTGGATTAATATTTGGTCTAGTTTTGGTGGAAATAGAGTTATCAAAATGTGTAAGGAAGAGAGGATATGAGGTTCCCTTTTATAAGTGAGGGGAGTAGAACTCTTGGAATTACTTAATGTACAAAATTTATATAAATTAATTTTAGTGTAAAAGTGGTACAAAATTGAAATATTTCTAATATATCATGAATATGTTGCTAAATACTCTCATCCAATAAAAGTTTTACATTTTTAGGTTATTTTTTCCCTCTAATATATTATTTGACCACCCCCCCCCCCCCCCCATTAACCCTTTCGACGATTACCATGATATAAATGTTTGTACCCATTATGAGTCAATAAAAATTACTATAAAAGGAAAAGTGACCTGTAAATGGAAAAAAAAATTATATTATAGATCCTATACCATTCACTTTTCTAATTATAATATTTTAATGATTTTTAAATCTTTAAAAAATATTATTTAACATAATATATCATTAAAGTTATTTTCGACACTATTCACATAGTTTGAATTTAATAACATCAATATATTAATGGAATTAAAATATAAACTATTAAAACAAACCTAATAATTTATATTTATCTATAATTTTTTTGGGATACTATAACTCACCCCAAAAAATATAACTTTTTTGGGTTTTTAAAATTATTTACTTGATTTTTCTACTCCTTGAACAATCATTGTGTTGGTGTTGTGTAAGAATTTAAGGTAATTAATTCATCACTAAAAATTTAAACTTAATTAAAATTATATAAAAATATCTTTAAAATAAACACTCATAACTGATTATAACCTCTTCACATCTCTACGAAAAAAATTGAGATACTACAATAGAGTGATTTTCTGTTTTTATTCTTAGTTTAAAATCATATGAAGGTCACTATGAAAGTACATTGGTAATAATTTTCCAAAATTTATAAATTTTTATGCTCATGGTGGAAAAAATTATACAATAAAATTAATACATGTGTTAGTGATATTTTTTAGCTTTATTAGATTATTTTTTAACATAATTATCAAATTTACTCTTATCGATGTGATAAATATTTACTATGTTTATTATTCATAATAACCAAAAATAAAATGGTGCTATTTAAAAAAAATAACCTAATAATTCCAAATATGGAATCCCGTTTTAAATATTCAATTTTTATAATTTAAAGACATAAATTCTCATATAAATGAATAAAACACAATGAAAAAAGTTTTCAAAAAAAATATGTTTTTTAGCCAAATATGTGTTTATACCAAAATAATATTTAATGATGATTCCAATGATATTAATTATATAAATTATAAATAATGGAGCATTTTTTCCCTATGATAAAATTGGACTTTTAAATTACTTTATTTAATAAAATGAAAGGATAGTTTTAAAAAGATTGGTGTTTTAATTATTCATTGAAAGATCATCCTTTTCATAAAAATACCAAGATGTAACCTTAATGTAATTTTCATATGATAATTTTAGAAATTAAGATAATTTTTCTAACTTAATATTCTAAAATTTATGAATTAATTTTTTACATAAAACCTTATATTACATGAAAAATAATTTAATAATAATAAAACTATTTCCTTTTGGATTGAAAAAATCATCATATTATTATAATTAATGTAACTCTATAAAATAAAAATATATAATATCAATAAGGTAGGATATATATTTACTATTACATGGGTTTTCACATTCCTTACCATTTTTTAAACTATTACCTTGTAATTTAATTCACTACTTACACAAGTGCGGATATATTTTTTTAAAAGAATTTTTTGATACCCAAGTTACTTCTTTGATCTTATAGTTTTTTAGTAAATTCTTGACTTAGAAACTTGCTTTATTTCACAAAATATTCTCCCTATGGTCAAAACTATGTACTAGAAACACCTCATAAGAATAATTCCCTTCCAAATTTACAAATTCATTCCTCAAAACATGGAACGTTCCTAACACCTCCTCGAATTCCCCTTTTTTATTTTAAATAAGGAAAACTCCTCATGAGCCATTATGGGGGCTGAAAGTGGTAAAGACCCAGCGCATCGCCACAAAATGAACCCTTACAAGAGGGGGGAAGGAAATGAAAATAGTGGAACATTGTTAGGACATCATCCTCCTTCGCACATGAGGCCAAAGCATCTGTCGCTTGGTTTCCTTCCCTGAAAGTATGCCTGACCTCCATGTCTTCTCATATCCACTCTCTAAAATCCCTGAGGATGTACCCAATGTCCATAGGTGGGGCATTTTTGTTTCCAAGAAGACCCCTATGGACCTCAGAATCAGTCTCTACATAGTTTAGCTTAAGTCTGTAGAGATCGTACAGCATGATACTGCAGTGAAGGGCTCTTGCCTCTACACTTACCACATTGCCTGGTCCAAAAACATTTACAAACACATAAAGGTATGTCGTAGCTATATTTCCACCGGTGTATTGAAATTTAGGGGTTTCCTAGGTCTATGAAGGGAATAAATTTTCACCTAATTGATAAGAAGATTTATCATATTGATTCTCCATAGATTGAAATAATTATAACTATTATTATTTTATTTATTACTTAAAAGATTCCATTTCATTATTTAGAGGCTCTAACACCAATTTCTGGGGGAAAAATTGAGTGGTACTCCCCCACACAATAGCATAGGGAAGAATATATATTCATTTTTTTCTATTAAGTATGTGGAAATAGATGATGAACAAATGGGAGAAAATCAAAGTCGTAAGAAAAGTGAGATTCGGGGAGTCAATATGAGAGAAAAGAAATAAAAATAAAAGAAAAATAAAACTAGTAAAGGAAAAAAATATTTAATATTATTTAAACTATTTTGGTCATATGTAAATGTAGAGAACACCACCCACTAAAGAAATTTTATTTATGATCAAGAAAAAAAATGAGGGATATGGTTATTAAAATTAAAATCAACCATAAAATAAAAATAAATGAATAATAACCAATACAGTTAAAAAATATAGGGGAATATACAATCTAAATACCTTACCATATACTTTTTCTATTCTAAGTAGCTCTTGAAGAAGATAACCTAGCCTCTTGAACAAAGGGTGGGCACAAGCATGGTTCCTCATGAGATATGAGAACTATATCTCCACTCAGAATCTTCATCTAGGTCATCTATTCTCTGAAAAGATAGAGAATATTTAAATATCTTCTAAGGATAATGTGCAAGTAGCAGCTTAGAGAGAAATCAAATATTTCTTCTAATATTTATTAGGTTTTCTCTAGAACATATAAGAGTGGAAATTTTAGGTGAATGGAAAATGGAATTTCTACACCAAATATCACTGAAATGAAAACATTCTATAGATTAATAATCCACCTGAACAAAAAAAATGAGCAGTGGCATAACAGCCCAAGTAATGAGAAGTAACCACATAGATGGATTTAATGAGACCAAGAAAGGAGGTCATTCAATGTATTATAAAATCCTAGAGAAATAATATGAGATCTAAGTACGACCAAGGGAAATACCCTATAAAAATACAAGGCCTAGGCACAAATCCCATATTTAGAGAACAAGACACACTAATAAGACAGATACCTAAGCTAGGGAGAACTAGAAAACCAATATAAATTATCAAATAAATATATTTCATGGGGATCACAACATAAATGATTGATAATTAAAGAATAATATTTTTTAAGTAAATCATAATTCATAATTTTGATGGATTTTCATTTTTATTCTCAATCATTATTAATTATGATAAGATAATGGTTTCATTCATTGTCTTATGATAAAGAAATATCCAAGAACTTTTGAAGAATGTGTGGGGAATAAATTTAGAGGTTCCTTGGATATTGTTATCATAATGAGATTACTAGACATTTAAGTTAATTACACACCATGATGTCTTGATCAACCACACAATGATGTGGTTGCGCCAATCACAACTGGTTGTGTGGGTGTTCATTACAAGGCATGTTATTTAACCACCCATTTTTTACCATGTTGGAACATTTTTTTAAGGGTTATATGACGTGTGACTCTCATACACACCATTTAACCCCAAAATGATGTCTTGTAAATTTTTTCAATGGATGTGGTGTGAAATTATTAATAATGTGGTGTAATTAATTATATTTTATGTGTTTAATGCAAGTTTCAAAACGTAGGATAACTATGAATACCTGATGTGTAAATCCCTTACATGTCAAGTGTCCCATAAATTTTATTACATATTACATGATGAGTCCCTATATGTGTAACACATATGTGTAGAGTGAACTACACAATGGGTAACTACTGTAAATGTCATGTAATACATACCCCTTTGTGATCATTGTATGAAAATACATTTTGTATGACACAAAAAATTAATTTCATAGAACGAAATTAATTTTGAAATTAAACCATACTACATGGTGTGTAATAGTCTATACATAGTTTGATAGGTTTTGAAGAATATTAAATTCCCAATTAATTTCATGTAAATTATGAAACTACTGGTCATGTCATGGTTATATACGCGATGTAAATTTCACATTAATGTAAATTGGCACATGTAATATAGGTTAAAATTGCTCTATGTGTCAATACATGTTGCCTTAACCACTCGTCTTGACACACAGAACTGCAGACTTTGTAACAACATTGAAATTTTTGTACACTACATGCCATGTAAATATGTTATACAAAACCATAAAATATGCCACTTAGTAAATGTGGGAACACACCGGGTCGACTCCATGTACACACCGTGTATTACTTAATTTGAAATAAAATTATTAATTTAATTTTCTTAAAATTTAAGAGGATGATAATCTTATGTATCTCTATGAGTACTTGGTTTAAAAATTAAGATAATTAATTAACTAATTAATAAGACCATTAGTTATTAACTCAAGAGATATTTATCTTCGTTAATTGATTTATTATAAATTTTTTATATCTTGTATGAGTGGGAAATCATTTCACATTTGTGACTAGTCATGGAATTTATCAGCTAACGTATTTATTGGGTATCTATTCAATTTAATATTATTTAATAGATTCCATATGTGATATTTTTTAAAAATTAAATATGTTGACCTATGATTCATCTGTCCCACTATTATTATATAGGACTTGTGTTTCCATGATTTATTATAAGTATCCCCTAACCCTGGTTCACCTCACCCGTGTGTGACTAAAATCATGTAAAGGATGAAGCTCCAATGAGAGGAGGGTTTTAAGAACCCAATTTAAGGTGAAGCCAACAAGGAAGATAGAAAGTTTGATGGTGGAATGCAACAACTTGAGCCAATCCAAGCTCAATCAATTTTTCTCATAGGGTCACATATTTATTTATTATATAATTGATAAATCAACCATTTTAATTCTCAAGTTCAAGTAACATTATTTATTTTATTTTTTAATGTTACTGATTATATTTTATATTATTCATGTATATATGATCATGAAAACATAAACTTAATAAGATAACAAGACATAAAAGATAAAGTAAAATAAATAGATTATGTTTAAATTATTTTATAATTAAATAGATAATTAATTATTTAAAAACATGTTATATTAACAAGACATGTAAAATAATAAATTTAATAAATTTAATCACATTAAAAAATATCTCTCAAGAAAATATTGATTCAAAAATCTTTTTATTACTAATTTATAATGAAACCATATAAATTACTGTTGGTCAGGTCCTTCATAGGATACTTATTTTATCGAGGAGTTTTAATGATATTTTCGGGTTGACTTTAATAAGTTGACATGTAGAGGAGTATCCCTTTCTAAAATTGGTTTAAATCAAAAGAAATTATTTATTAAATAGGAATTATAATTTAATGATTTGGGAATCCACTCAATGTATTATGGATACCACAAACCATCCCTAGTTGACCTAGACTGTTATCCAACCATGCTTGTAACATGGCCTAAATGATGTTCCAAATCCCTATTGGTTGGAAACTAGTGTCTAGGTATTATGGTAACACAAACATCATATGCTTTTTAAATGATAAAATAAAATAAGGTAAGGGATATCCACCTAGAAATTTGACACGACCCATCCATACAATATAATTTCTTGCTTTAAAGTAAAATAATAAATAAAATACATCCAATCATAGTAAAAAGTAGCATAAATGAATAAATATCACAAAAATAACCATCTATAATTTATTTAATATAAAATATTTAAAATAACACATAAATATACAAAACAAGTATAGGATATTTCTGAGTTTCAGAAGTTGATATTGACACATCCCAAAATAAAAAAACCAAAACCAAACCACTACTAAGAAACTCCATGTGATCCATGATCACTCGCTATTTTCCACTTTTTACTACTATAATGACACGAGTATAAACAATGACAACCTCAAGGTTAGGCACCTAAAAGAAAACAATAGGATCTACATATACCCAATGGTATACACAGGGTGTGAGAAAATGATCCCAATATGATTTTAATGGAGTTTTTATAGTTAATTTAAAAAAATAATTTGGGATGGGTTTAAATTCAATAAGAAAATAGGTTTTTCTATAATATAATTAAATGTTTAAATAATAAACAATTATTATTTCATAAATCCATCCATTTCCTTTAATAAAATAAATATTAGTAAATTAATCATTCATTAACATTTAAAATCACATTTCATTTAATAGAAAACATCACTTTGGTAAAAATTCATGGAAATAATGAATTCCTTACTAAATACCCCTTTTCTATTTAAGGCTTAATTTTAAAAAACATTTTTGAAATGATTTAAAAAATCCCACTCATAATATATAAATAATAAGGTCAATCAAAAGGCATCATGTCATCAATAAACAAAACATGAAAGATCTATAGGTTCCATACATGGAAAAAATAGTTGATACAATAATAAATTTAAAGGATTTACCAACATCAACCAACAACAAAGGAATATATGTCATGGACTCTACGTTATGTAAAAATGTGGGATTGTCTATGAATTTACCAAACTAGGAACATTTGTTTCCCTATGTTGTATTCTAGAACAAGCCATCAGACTAACTTTCCCCCAACCTCATTGAGGTCACTCCTCAATAGCCCTAGAAATAAAAAAAAACTAGAGGAAAATAGTTGCGTGAAACAATATAGTGTATCATAAATATACATTGCCCGTATATCTTCCCAACTTTTTTTGAGCAAGAAAACGTGATGTTGATCAAACAAGAAACAAAAAAACCATCATAAAGCATAAATAATAACTCACCCTCGCCTTTGACTCCCTCAAAAGAAACAACCAATTTTTATGTATTACCCATTATCTATATACATAAATAACCATTCATAATTGGAAACAAGTAAAATTTTACATATAGGGTCTCACACACCAACACCTTTAGAAAACTATTTTAATATTCCAAACAAAACTTCTTGAAAGAAGAATCGGCATGAAAAATCCATTTTAAGAATTATAAAATGAAATATTACGATTTTTTTAAAATATTAAAATTAAATGAAATTATTAAAAAATTATAATCAACTAATCTTTTATAAAATAACTCTTGAAATCTCAAAAAATTACTCATTGATATATTTTCTGACCCAAATGAGTTTAAAAAACATTACAAATTAAAATTTCCATTATAATTAACCTTTAAGAATTTTTAAGATACTTATAATTAAATAATTATTTGGTAAGATATAAATAACTAACAAATAATCTATTTACAAGTGTTATATCATTTTGAAAGAACCTTTTAACTCATTAAAAATATCATGCATAAATATAAATTCAATAATAAGAAATTAACAATGTTCAAGAACACAGTGACATGCCAATTAAATAAATTACACCAAAATACCTCATGAATCTTATAATTTCACATATATTATTATAAAATTAAATGTTTTAATCCCACCAATTTCATGTTTTTATGGTAATTTTAATGAATTATAGGTTTTATTAATATTTTGAGCATAATTGTGAAAATGGATTAATTTTTTGAATTTAATTATTATTAAATCAATTTTTTATTTTGGATATAACATCATGTTCACTAATCCAAAATTGAAATTTTCATTTTTTGGAATTCAAAAATTTATGGGATTTTTTTCATTTAATTGGGCCTTGAATGGAATCCATTATTATAAGGCATAAATAAATATCACAAGTCCAAACATGAAATTTTTTCCCATATTTAATGAATTATAAATATGTGGCCATATATCACAAATTTACATACAAAATGAGCTTAAATTTTAAATGTATATAGATATTATAATATAGATGATTTTAGTTGACTATTTCACTCATAATTCTACCATCTACAGGCATATTAATTCATGTTAATTTGATATGTTAGAAAATGAACAGTTTCTAGCCTTGAACAGTTTTCTAGGGTAATTTTGTTATAACACTCAATACACTTGGAAAATGGAGAAACATATTTGGTGGTGAATATGGATAAAAAATGGTAAAAACATTATAGCTTACAAATTTCCATGTTTTTTCCATTTAGAAGGCTGGATAAGCACCAATATTTGGAGGAAAATTTTTAGAGCCAATATTTACCACCATATCCCTATAAAAATGTACCTTCACTCAATTTCAATGAATTAGATACTTAAATTTTCCATTTTGAGTATATAAGTAGGGTTATTCTACTATAATTGTCTCTTACATTCTCAATATATATTATTCATGTTTTCTTACTCTCATCTATTTTATTTTCACTTTTTTTCTCCCTCTATAAATATCATCTCTTTGAAAATAGGGAACTATATTTGATTATTTTTTGAAGGGTGGGGGCATTTTAATTATTTTATTTTTTATAAGTAAATGTCTTTTTATTCTATTATAATAATTTCAATAGTGGAGAACCCGATTGTGGTGTGAGGTATCCCCACTATATTTACTATTTTATGCTTCTTCCCAATAATTTTTCTTATTCTTATTCATTATTATAATGATGCATAATAATTGGAGTAGATTCATTGGAATTTTATGAAGTATTTTTTTCCAAAATATTGAGGGTCAATGTGGGATAAAAATAATTCAATATTATGGTTTTGAGTAATAGGTTTAATCTCATCATTAAATAGGATATTGAGAATTAATTGTTTTCGTGAACAATTATTGCATCATCGTGAACTCCCTAGAACAAAAATATCCTTATCATTAAAATATTTTTATATTTTATGGTTTGAATAGATATATTTATGTTTATTAAAATAAATATTTTTTTCTAATTTAATTCCCCATTATAATATTATATCATTTATTAGTATGTTAATTATTTTATAAACAGTGATAATATAAATTCTATCTTGTGTGAGAGGCATCATCAAGAGATTGACACTATTGTTTGCACTAAGGTAAATTATAATGAAAATAAGAAGTTATTGATTAAGGATTTACAAAAAAATTCATCTTATCAATTTCTGGAACCATTTCTCAGAGTCTAATCACATTCAAAAAAATCACAGAAAAAAATCATAACTTACAATAATTAAAAAATATAAATTCATGGAATATGTAACATCCCAAGTAAGTAATGAATAATATATATTTTTATCTATGTCTATTAATTAATTAGATAGTGTTTTAGAGGTTTAAAATGAAAATAAATACAATCTTAAGCATGGAATACACTAATATTTTTTTAAAAGATTGTTTTACTCCCTTTTGATTGCAAACCATTTTTAAATATATATTTTGACAATTTTATAAGCTATTTTTGTCAAAATAAACTTATTCTTTATTATTGGGACATCAAAATTTACTTTGTGTGAATTTTTGGTATTTTTCTGACAATGTTCATTTTTTATGAATAGTGAAAAATATTGCATTTTACATCAAAACTGCTTTTTAATCTAATTTATTTATATGATTATATTATCTTTTGAATTGGTTTTAAAGTGAAATTAGAATATATTTTTACCATTTAATCCAATATTGGTCATTTGGATCAATTTCACTTTGAAATTGGACGTAAACTAATGTCAATCTTTTGATACTTATTGTTTCATAAAAACACGCCATTTGTCATGACAGCGGGAATTATTTATTAAATTAATTAATGTAACTTATATGTATTTAATTTTTTAATATAAACCTAATTTTTTAATTCAGAGTATCAAATATATCTTAGGGTGAATTTTTTGTATTTTTCTGAAAAACTTCAATTTTTGATGAATAGTGAAACCACTAAGTGGTACTTATAAAAACTGATTTTTCGTTTAAATGAAATCATGCCATATTTGTGTTTTGAATTTCAAAAATCCGACATACATGGTTTTCATTAAGAAGTGAAATGTGGTTTAATGAGATTATAATAATTTTTTGGTGAATAGTAACTTATTAAGTTTTTAATCGCGATTAAAGGTAATTAGTGTAGTTTAAGGTAAGAATAATGTTTTAATAAAATGAAATGACCTAGACACATGTCCTACCCTTATTGGATGTGTCATGGACGACCAAGAAAATCCATGGGTCAACTTGGGGACCCCATGGAGCCACTTTGGTTGGGAAAATGACATAAATAACTTTTTATTTAGTGTAAAAGTAAAAATGACACAAACATGAAATGTTTTACTAAAACAATTTTTACATGGGGTTATACAAGTCAGATTTTTTACTATAAATATACATTACAAAGATAAAAAGATTTCATACATCATATTATTTTTTTTATAATTTTTAGACATTAAATAAATTAAATTATTTTTGACATCATGATGATGCAGTGATGACCTCATTATTTAACGATTTAAATAAAATGGAATGATATTGTAAAATATAAGACCTACACATGGCCAAACCCAATTGAATGAGTGTATTTCGAACCCGTATCACCTTAACCTCGAATTATATCAATGAGGGACTTTTTGAATCTGAAACGCATTTTAAAATAAAGTAACTTATCTTTACTTTCCAAGAGTGCCCCTCCTCTCCTCTTATAAATGGCCCCCACCTCTACCTCCTTACCCACACTTACAAAGCCTTTGGCTCGCCCAAAACCTTCCCATTGTGTCTCTCAACTTCCCTATATTACTCCTTAAAGCATCACTTTGGGCAGAAGTCTTCCCTTGGAAGCCTTTGATCTCAAACCAAAAGGAGTTACCCGATTTTAAGGTAATGTCTTCTTTTGAGTCCTTCTGTTTTATTTTGCTTCTCCAACCCCCTAAACTATTTTTATTCTTTTCTTTTGTAACAAATCCAGTATCCTCAAAATACTAGGATGTTTTTATAATAATTATTAGAGCTACACTTACACACACCTACATCTAATGGTTAACGAACATACTGTTTCCGTGGATGACGAATTTATGCCTCCCGAAATGATGATTGTTCAACATTCTTTTAACATCTTCAAAGGTGTCCATTAAGATGTCACTATATTTATATATGATATATAATATGTTTATGTTTTCCTTAAGCTTCTTTATTTTTTTATTTTGGTCATACCTTTATGGTTTCCATTATGGGTAAACGTGATATCTTCATTTAAGGAAGTGCAGACTACCGCCCCTTAAAGTGATTTGATTCGTTAAATACCATATGTGGGACGTATAAAGGATGAAACTATGATTTTATATATGATATTATACTGGAATTATAATATACCTTTAAATAATTATGATTCCATTCTATAAAATATGAAATAGAAATGAAATTAGCGTTCATGCGTACGTACGGCTTACCGTCTCCATGAACGGTGAATTTCATTTCTTACCTCTAAATGATTATGTAATACTATAAATGCATGCATTTAATGGATATATATGACATATATGATATCTAAATCATGAATATCATTTTGGATATAATGGATACATGAACTACTTGTAATTATAAAGGGTTTATTTTTTACTCAAGTACCAATGATCGTTAAAATGACCGTTATTAACTTAAATAATTACATAGTGTTCATGACATGGTAATAAGTGATATAAAAGGAATAATGAACTTGAAAAAGGTTCTTAAGCAAGTAGAAATTAACTCAAGTTTATTATTCATGACATTAAAGAACGATCGAGTCAAGTTGGACCCGAGGTATGGGACTTCATCTCAATCTCCTTTCATTGAGGCATATTTTGTTTTATACACAACCTTCTTTTATATGGTGTATAAACCCCTTTGAATTTTACGTTTATCCAAAAGGAATCTTTTTTATATGAATCGTTTTACTAAACGACAAAAAGGAATGTTTTTTTCGTACGTATGTGGCGACAACAACTTCTCCGCCGCCGTGACCATTATTTGAGTTTTGGCTTCCTCTACAAGCCATACCTTATTTTTAAAAGAAAAATAAATACCATGTTTTAATTTTCTTTTATTTTGGTATTGAAAATGGTTTTCATAATTTTTTTATATAAATGTGTTGTATTTATATCTTGTGATTGAATGGTGGAAATGTTATGTTTCCTTTATGCATGTTTTATATGATACGATTATGTTGAGGTTCTTGGGAATTATTATGAAGACGGGTGGTTCCATGATAAACTAAGGGTGGGTGTGCCCGATATAGCTCTCCAATGCATTGGGTAACGCGAAGGAGTGAAACGTTAAGGTTTCTCTGAAGAGATTTAGGGAATATACGGTGATGGGTATTCCAAACGTAACCAAGAGGGTTACTCCCTACGTAAGAATGTTATGAATGCCTGAAGTTACCTTTATGTCTTATGATTTCTATGATTTATTCATGATTTGATGAGGTATATTGAAGTGCTTATGTTTTATGGGTAAAGTATGATTTCATTCTTATGTATATATGTACCCATGTTTCCTTTCCATATATATTTTATATCCCTTACTGATCTTTTTATGCTCAACCCAAGTTTTTTTGAAATGTTTTTCACAGGTCAAGGGAAAGGTACATGATATGATGATAGTGTCAAGGAAGTTTCAAGAAAGAATCCATGTTTTATTTTAAATATGTTTCCATTTATGGGAAAGAAGAATACTATCTTTATTTAACCACATTATTTATATGTGGAATGTAATGAAAGTTTTATGATATAATTCTCTAAAACTCTAAACCCAAAAAGATCCTCAATGTGTAATCTTGTAATAACTCAAGATTAAGTAAGGTTTAAGGCTGGGGCCTTATAGTTGGTATCAGAGGTCGGTTTAGATAACATTAGGAGTTAGAATTCTATTAAATGATTATCCAAAAATATTTTTTTATGGTCAAATTGAAGTGATATAGTATTTTAAGATTACCATATTGCTTCATCTAAGACATGTTTGTTCAGAATGGTTTTCCGTAGAGGAAACAGGGAAGCAGTGCTAGGAAGGCATGCAGAAGGAAATAACATTCCGAATCAGCATACTGAGATGGTCAGAATTGGAACTGAACAGTTTGTTGTAGTAATGGCGCAGTTGACTCAAGCGATAAATGGCGGTGGTATCCATACATGAGATCAGCCAGAACAACCGCAGAGGAACATGTCAGTGGGGGAACATTTCATGAGGCAACATCCACCATCATTCAGAGGATCATCTGACCCTGTGCTAGCTGAAGGGTGGATTAAAGCACTGGAGAAGATTTTCGATGTCATGGGGTGTTCAGACAATCATAAGGTAAGTATTTCTAATTACCGTTTGGAGGGTGAAGCAGATCAGTGTTGGTCGATGGTTAAAAATATCAGGGACGCTGATGAGATTGATGATCTCGACTAGGATGAATTCAAAGGTATGTTTCTTGAGAAGTATTTTCCTAAGGCTGTTCGACTTAGGATGGAAAAGAAATTCTTGTAATTGAGGCAAGAGGAAGACTCAGTGTCTACCTATGAAGAAAGGTTCACTCGATTGGCAAGGTATGCTCCAAATTTTATCTGAGACCTTGATAGTAAAATCAATCGTTTTTACTCAGGATTAAAGCCAAAATATCGAAGGGCATTAGCTTCTCATGAGTTTAAAAGTTATGAAAATCTTGTTCGATGTGCTGAGAAGGTGTAAATGGAGTTTTCCGATGATCAAGTGTTCTATAACAACCAACAGAAGAAGAGACCGAGGTGGCAGGAGAAAGGTAAGAATTCTTCAAAAAAAATTGATGGTAAGAAATCTAAGTTTCCAGTTTGTGATAAATGTGGAAAAAGGCATGCTGGGGAATGTCTTCTGAATTCTGGAAAGTGCTACCGATGTGGTAAGATGTGACATAAGGCTCGTGATTGCACTAAAAAGGATCAAGGTGAAGGTAAGACCAAATTTGATTTACCGTTAGTAAAATGTTATAAGTGCAATGAGATGGGTCACTATGCAAACGAGTGTCTGACAAAGAGCTTGAGTGATGGGAAGCAGTTAGACTACCAGCAGAAAGGGGTAGAGAAATCCTTTGCAACTACTTCAGCAGATGTCGGGCCGTCAAATGAAGTTGTATCAGGTACTTTGTTTGTTTTTTCAGATTATGCCAGGGTGTTGTTTGATTCGAGGTCTACACATTCTTTCATCTCTGAAAACTTTTCTAGTAAAATGGGAATACCATCTCAAGAAATGACTCCCGAACTTGTGGTAAAGACACATGGGGGAAATGTTTAGGAAAAAAGAATTTATAAGAATATTCCTATCCTTATCTATGGAAAGAACCTACTTGCAAACCTTATTGTTTTGCCTCTAGTAGAGTTTGATGTTATCCTGGGTATTGATTGGCTCTCTATTTACCATGCTAAGATTGACTGTAGAGCTAAAAAAGTTTCTTTTCAGAAAGACTTTCAGTTTGTTTACAAGAATGAACCCTTACTTTTGATAACATATCAAGAGTCCGAGAAACTTGTAAAATATGGAAATGAATGTTACCTTGCACACATCGTTGAAAATAAAGGAACTGTTCAGATTAATGATGTGCCAGTGGTAAATGAGTAACCTAATGTTTTTCCTGATTATTTTCCTAGAATAATACCAGATCAGGAAGTTGAGTTTATTATTGACTTAGTTCCTGATGCTAATCCAATTTCAAAACCCCCTTATCGAATGGCTCAAATTGAACTTTTAGAGTTGAAGGAGAAATTGCAAGATTTATTAGAGAAAGGTTTCATTCGACCTAACATATCACCATGGGGTGCTCCTGTTTTATTTGTTAAAAAGAAAGATGGTTCAATGAGACTTTTCATTGATTATAGAGCCTTGAATAACATCACTGTTAAGAACAAATATCCTTTGCCTCATATCGATGATTTGTTTGATCAGCTCCAGGGAGCTCAGTATTTTTCAAAGATTGACTTGAGATCGGGGTACCATCAGCTGAAGGTAAAAGAATCAGACGTTCTGAAGACTGTGTTTCGTACAAGATATGGCCATTATGAATTTGTAGTAATGTCTTTTGGGTTAACCAATGCACCTGCTGTATTCATGGACTTAATGAATAGAATTTTCTGTGAGTTCTTGGATAAGTTTGTGGTGGTTTTCATTGATGATATTTTGGTGTTTTATAAAATTAAAGAGGATCATTAAAGAAATTTAAGGGTTATCTTGCAAACCTTAAAAGAAAATAAATTGTATGGGAAATTCAGCAAGTGTGAGTTTTGGTTGCAACAAATTTTTTCCTTGGTCACATTGTTTCTAAATATGGGATAACTGTTGATCCTACAAAAACAAAAGTTGTGGAAGACTGTCCAAGACCCACAAATGTAACTGAGATTCGTAGATTCCTTGGTTTGGCAGGCTATTACCGAAGGTTTGTTAGAAATTTTTCACGGTTATCTAGTCCAATGACTAAGGTAACTCGGAAGGGTGTTAAGTTTATCTGGAAAAAAGAATGTGATGATTGTTTCCAGGAATTGAAAGGAAGATTGGTGAATGCTCCAGTTTTGGCACTACCTTCCAGGAATGGTGAGTTTGTTATATACAGTGATGCTTCATTGAAAGGACTTGGTTGCATCCTAATGCAGAATGATCAGGTAATTGCTTATGCTTCACAACAGTTGAAAACTCATGAGATAAATTACCCTACACATGATTTGGATTTAGCTGCAGTTGTTTTTGCTTTAAAAATTTAGAAGCATCATTTGTATGGAGTAAAGTGTGAAATATATACCGATCAAAAAAGTTTAAATTATATATTCACTCAGAAAGAGTTAAACATGAGACAGAGGAGATGCCTGGAATTAATCAAGGATTATGATTGTAAAATTCATTACCTTCCGGGAAAAGAAAATAAAGTGGCTGATGCTTTGAGTCGAAAAAGTAATGCTTCATTAGCAATGTTGCATTTGGAACGTGATCCTTTGGTTAAGGATTTGATGAACTTTGGCATAGAAGTTGTTGGTGCAGGAAGTTATTCTATTTTGTTCAGGTATCAGTGAGATGATCTATATCAGATAGAATCAAGCAAGCACAGAAGCAAGATAGTGAGTTGCAGAAAAAGGTACAGCTGGTTCAGAAAGGTAAGTTTCCTGAATTCAATATTGATAATGATTGCATTTTGAGAATTGGTAAGAGATTGTACGTGCCTTGTGATTCTCTGTTGAAGAGAGAGTTGTTATGTAAAGCTCATAGTTCTCCGTTTTCAGTTCATCCTGGTAGTACTAAGATGTACAGAGATTCTGCGGGAGTATTACTGGTGGGATGGAATGAAAAGATATATTGATGATTTTACTATGAAGTTTTTGACATGACAACAGGTTAAAGAAGAGTGGCAGTTACCAAAAGGGATGCTTCAGCCTTTACCAGTTCCAGAGTGGAAATTGGATAATATATCAATGGACTTTGTTGTGGGATTACTGAAGACATCTCGAGGTAATAACGCAATCTGGTTTATTGTTGATCGCTTGACCAAATCTGCTCATTTCCTTTCTATACGAGATAATTTTTCCATGGATCAACTTTCCCGTTTGTATATTAAAGAGATAGTCAGGTTACATGGAGTTCCTCTCTAAATTGTATCTGACCGCGATCCCAGGTTCACTTCTAACTTTTGGAAAGGCCTTCAGAATTCATTGGGTACTGAATTAAATTTTAGTACAGCATTTCATCCTTAATCAGATGGGAATTCAGAATGAACAATTCAGACCTTGGAGGATATGCTATGATCTTGTTCTATGGATTATCAGGGAATTTGGGACCAACATCTTTCTTTGGTTGAATTTTCATATAATAACAGTTTTCATTCCAGTATACAGATGGCACCATTTCAGGCATTATATGGGAAGCGGTGTCGAACTCCAGCTTTCTGGGATGAAGTGGGTGAAAGGAAGCTGATGGGACCAGAATTCGTAGAAGAGATGGAAGAAAAAGTTCAGTTGATTCAGAAGCACATGAGAACAGCTAAGAGTAGGCAAAAGAGTTATGCAGACAACAGGAGGAAGGATCTAACTTTTGAGGTAGGTGATCATGTTTTTCTCAATGTCCTGCCATGGAAAAGTGTGATGTGATTTGGTAAGAAAGGAAAGCTGATTCCAAGGTTCATTGGACCATATGAAATTCTGGAGAGAGTTGGATCAGTTGCATACCGGGAGGCTTTACCTCTATGTTTATCTCAGGTACACAATGTTTTTCACGTTTCGATGTTGAGAAAGTATATGCCAGATCCATCTCATGTTTTGAGTCTAGAGGTAGTTCAGCTAGAAGAGAACCTATCTTATGAGGAACAACCTGTCCATATTCTTGACCACAGGGAGTAAGTGTTATGGAATAAGGTGATTAATCAGGTAATGGTTTTTTGGAAAAACCACATGATGGAAGAGGCAACATGGGAATCTGAAAATTCAATGAGGGATAATTACCCCCATTTATTCGATAAGTAAATAAATTGCGGGGACGCAATTTTCTAAAGGGGGGAATGATGTAACATCCCAAGTAAGTAATGAATAATAGATATTTTTATCTATGTCTATTAATTAATTAGATAGTGTTTTAGAGGCTTAAAATGAAAATAAATACAATCTTAAGCATGGAATACACTAATATTTTTTTAAAAGATTGTTTTACTGCCTTTTGATGGCAAAACATTTTTAAATCTATCTTTTGAACATTTTATAAGCTATTTTTGTCAAAATAAACTTATTATTTTTTATTGGGACATCAAAATTTTCTTTGTGTGAATTTTTGGTATTTTTCTGACAATGTTCATTTTTTTATGAATAGTGAAAAATATTGCATTTTACATCAAAACTGCTTTCTAATCTAATTTATTTATATGATTAGATTATCTTTTGAATTGGTTTTGAAGTGAAATTAGAATTTATTTTTACCATTTAATCCAATTGTGGTCATTGGAATCAATTTCACTTTGAAATTGGACTTAAAATAATGTCAATCTTTTGATACTTATTGTTTCATAAAAACACACTATTTGTCGTGACAGCGGGAATTATTTATTAAATTAATTAATGTAACATATATGATTTGAATTTTTTAATATAGAAATCGTATCTGAATTTGGAGTATAAAATATAGCTTAGGGTGAATTTTTGGTATTTTTATGAAAAACTTCAATTTTTGATGAGTAGTGAAACCACTAAGTGGTAATTATAAAAACTGATTTTTCATTTAAATGAAATTTTTCCATATTTGTGTTTTGAATTTAAAAAATCTGAAATACATGGTTTTAATTAAAAATTAAAATGTTGTTCAATGAGATTATAATAATTTTTTGGTGAATAGTAACTTATTAAGTTTTTAATCGCGATTAGAGGTAATTAGTGTAGTTTAAGGTAAGAATAATGTTTTAATAAAATGAAATGACCTAGACACATGTCCTACCCTTATTGGATGTGTCATTTCCGACCACTACAATCCATGGGTCAACTTGGGGACCCCATGGAGCCACTTTGATTGGGAAATGACATAAATAACTTTTTATTTAGTGTAAAAGTAAAAATGACACAAACATGAGAAGTTTTATTAACAAAATTTTTACATGGGGTTATACAAGTCATATTTTTGACTATAAATATTCATTAGAAATATAAAACGAATTCCTACATCATAGTATTTTTTTTATAATTTTTAGACATTAAATAAAATAAATTATTTATGACATCATGATGATGCAGCGATGACCTCATTATTTAACGATTTAAATAAAATGGAAAGATAATGTAAAATCTAAGACCTAAACATGGCCAAAACAAATTGGATGAGTGGATTTCAAACCCTTATCACCTTATCCTCTAATTATATCAATGTGGAACCTTTTGAATCCGAAAATCATTTTAAAATAAAGTAACTTATCTTTACTTTCCAAGAGTGCCCCTCCTCTCCTCTTATCAAAGACCCCCACCTCTACCTCCTTACCCACACTTCCAAAGCCTTTGGATCGGCCAAACCCTGCCCATTTCGTCTCTCCACTTCCCTATCTTACTCCTTAAATCCTGAAGTTTTGCAGAAGTCTTCCCAAGGATTCCTTTGAGCTCAAACCAAAGGGAGTTACCCGATTTTAAGGTAATGTCTTTTTTTGAGTCCTTTTGTTTTATTTTGCTTCTCCAACCCCCTAACCTCTTTTCATTTTTTTCTTTTGTAACAAATCTATAATCCTCAATATACTAGGATGTTGTTATAATAAGTATTCTAACTACACTTACACACACCTATATCTAATGGTTAACTAACATACTGTTTCCGTGGATGACGAATTTATGCCTCCCGAAACGATGATTGTTCAATATTCTTTTAACACCTTCAAAGGTGTCCATTAAGATGTCACTATATTTGTATATGATATATAATATTTTTATGTTTTCCTTAAGCTTCTTTATTTTTTTATTTTGGGCATACCATTATGGTTCCCATTATGGGTAAAGGCGATATCATCATTTAAGGAAGTGCGGACTACCGCCCCCTCAAAGTTATTTGATTCGTTAAATACCATATGTGGGAAGCATAAAGGATGGAACTATGATATTATATATGATATTATACTGGAATTATAATATACCTTTAAATCTTTACGATTCCATTCTATAAAATACGAAATAGAAATGAAAGTAGCGTTCATGCGTACGTACGTCTTACCGTCTCCATGAACGGTGCATTTCATTTCTTACCTCTAAATGATTATGTAATATTATAAATGCATGAATGTACTGAATATATATGACATATATGATATCTATATCATGAATACCATTCTGGATATAATGGATACATGAACAACTTGTAATTATAAAGGGTTTATTTTTTACTCAAGTACCAATGATCGTTAAAATGTCCATTATTAACTTAAATAATTACATAGTGTTAATGACATGGTAATAAGTGATATAAAAGGAATAATAAACTTGAAAAAGGTTCTTAAGAAAGTAGAAATTAACTCAAGTTTATTATTCAGGACATTAAAGAACGATCGAGTCAAGTCGGACCCGAGGTATGGGACTTCGTCTCAATCTCCTTTCATTGAGGCATATTTTGTTTTATACACAACCTTCTTTTATACAGCGTATAAACCCCTTTGACTTTTACGTTTATCCAAAAGGAATCTTTTTTATACGAAGAATTTTACTAAACGACAAAAGGTAATGTTTTTTTCGTACGTATGCGGCGACAACGACTTCTCCGCCACCGTGACCGTTATTTGAGTTTCAGCTTCCTCTACAAGCCATACCTTCTTCTTAAAAGAAAAATAAATACAATATTTTAATTTTATTTTATTTTGGTATTGAAAATGGTTTTCATAATGTTTTTATATCAATTTGTTGTATTTATATCTTGTGATTGAAAGGTGGAAATGATATGTTTCCTTTATGCATGTTTTATGTGATACGATTATGTTGAGGTTCTTGGGCATTATTATGAAGACGGGTGGTTTGGTGATAAACTAAGGGTGGGTGAGCCCGATATAGCTCTCCAACGCATTGGGTAACGCAAAGGAGTGAAACTTTAAGGTTTCTTCGAAGAGATTTAGGGAATATAGTGTGATGGGTATTCCAAATGTAACCAAGAGGGTGACTCCCTACGTAAGAATGTTATGAATGCCTCAAGTTACCTTTATGTATTATGATTTATATGATTTATTCATGATTCGATGAGGTATGTTGAAGTGATTATGTTTTATGGGTAAATTATGATTTCATTCTTATGTATATATGTACCCATGTTTCCTTTCCATATATATTTTATATCCCTTACTGATATTTTTATGCTCATCCCAATTTTTTTTTGAAATGTTTTTCACAGGTTAAGGGAAAGGTACATGATATGATGATAGTTTCAAGGAAGTGTCAATAAAGAATCCATGTTTTATTTTAAATATGTTTCCATTGATGGGAAAGAAGAATACAATCTTTATGTAACCACTTTGTTTATATGTGGAATGTAATGCAAGTTTTATGATCAAATTATCTAAAACTCTAAACCCGAAAAGATCCTCAATGTGTAATCTTGTAATTACTCAAGATTAAGTATGGTTGAAGGCTGGGGCCTTATAGAACATCCATTATTTCTTTTGTAAAGATCAATTTTTATAGTTTTTTTATTATAATTGAAATTTTTGTATTAAAATGTGTGAGAATTTCTAGGATTATTTTTTAGATATTCAAGTTTCCAAAAATAAATTGATTTCGTAATATTACAAGATTCTTGAATAAATTTGAATCCAAATCAAGGTTATTTCTTCTTCTCTTAAATAAATCAAAGCATTGAGCACTGAGAAAAAATAGAAACACATAAAATATGAGGTATAACTTTTCCCACCATCATTCATAGTTAACAAACTTGAGTTTTTCATGAATCAATATATAGAAGATCCATTTAGCCTTACTGAAAATTTTCTATAAGAGGCCTAGGTTTCTAGATAACACATTCCATCTAACGAAATTGTTAGTGATAAACATGGTTTTGATGAATATTTTTCAGTCTATGTAAAAGTTGAAAAATTTATGTTATAATCCTAAATTTAAAAATTAAAAATCAAAACTGGTCTACCTCTCTCTTTATTTTTAATAATATAAAGAAGATTCCCCTATTGATATCATGTTCCTAGTGTTATTTCCTCAAGAAAATGAGTACCATGTTTATTTACTTGAAGGGTAATATTTCATTATTGATTCTTATTATTTTAATTCTATTCAATTTAATCATTTAAATGACACCCAATTTATTACAAATATTGAAACTTAAAATAGGAAGGAACTAGATGATGAAGTTGAAGAGGAGGATATGAAATTTCTATTCATTGAAGTAAAAGTGATATACCCATTATTTTTCATCCCCCTACCTTGTAAGTTGTACAACATTGCTAAGCGTATGGATCTATTATACTCTCTAAATGGGTTCTTCTACAACCACTTTGAAGTGATGAATTTTTTTAGAAAAATGGTTTTTTTCAGTCCATGCAAACCACACCCAACATGATCTTTGATATAAAGTACTATGACTACCTAAATATGGGTATTAAAAACCTAGCACCTCTTTGGGGGGTGTCACCCAAAATCTTTCCTCTTTTATTTTTACTACTTTTTTTCTTCTAATTAATTTCTTCTATTTTATTTCTTATTTCTTATAGTTTTAATGTTCCAAAATCAAAGATATTAACTCAAAACAACCACTATAAAGTGAATTTGGTTTTTTTATTTTCTTATCTTTAGTTTTATTCCCATATCGTCGTACATGATTGAGCATAAATAATGGGTAGTTAAATTTAAGATTGGTGGGAGTGTCAACCTGCTTAGGAGTATTGTGTGTTTTTATTTTCCATGTTTTTGAGAAATTTTATCTTCCATGAATATTTATTTTCATTTTTCACACATGAATTGATCATGATATTGTTTTCCTAATTTTTGATGAAATGGATTTTAAATTATTGTAAATGTGGAACTTTTTTCTAGACATTTATTTTCAAGAAACCTTAATGTTTTGACCATTTTTTGTAATACATTTTTAAGAAACACTGAATCATATTATTTTTCCATTTCATGAGCTATTTTGGACCCTTTTTAAATATTCTTCCTAATACCCACACTTTCTTGAGAGAAAATTACATTTTTTATGCAAACCAAAACATTCTATTATTTAATTTCTAATCATTAGTGTTTCTAAAAGAAAATATTGAGGAATTTATTTGGAAATAAAAAATTTTAACATGATACATACCCTTAAATATATCCTTGTTAGGCAAATATAAAAAATTGGGAGCATATAATCAATGAGTATACTTATAGTTTTAAGATATAATAAAATACAATTACCATTACCTATCTTTACCAATAATATTTTTCCCTGAATATTTTATGTTTGATTCAAGGGAAGGGAATTTTAAGTGTTTTATTTGGAACACCACTCATTGTTGGGTGTGTGATGTATGTGACATTATTTTTACCATTTTATTAATTTACATGAGTTAATTTCATTAATTATTATTAATTTATATATATGGTTGTCCCAAAAAAATTATAAATTAAAATAATAAAAAAATGGTAAAAATGGAGATAATATTGAATTTTTCATTATGATGAATTTCATGAATCATTCCCCTCTCAAAAAATGGGGAATTGTATTTTATTATAACATTATACTCTATGAAAAAATTGAAAAAAATGAAAAATTGAAAAAAAACAAATTATTGGGATGAAATCATTCATTTTATTAATTTATTTACTAATGGACCTTGTAAATAAAAAAGGTAGTTTTGTGAATCACAAGAAAGGGTAGTTTATAGAGGTACATTTATTGTCTTTTCACATGAATATACATGAATTTTTATTTAATAGTTCCACCTTAAGCCTTTAATTTTTAAATATTTGACTAACCAAATTATGGCACAAAATTAAACATGAAATTTTCATCAGGATTGAAAATATTTTTACGAATCATGTTGTAGATATATTATGATTTTCACAGTTTTATAGTGATATTTTTATTTTCCAAGTATGAGAATAACTCTAGATTTTATTTCTCTTGAGTGAAGATTTATATGCAATTTAATGTGAGGTAATTTATGTTTGGGCCATGGATGGATTTTTTAAGTTAAATGATTTTAAATTGGAGAGTTAAAATGAAATGATATTTTTTTTCATAAATGAGACATTATGTAATTACATTTTGGAAAACAAGAATGGAAATTTAATCACTTTTCATTTTGGTGTGGATTTTGATTCAAATATTTGATAATTGATTAGTAGTGTAATGTTTATGTGTATAGGATTGATGATGCTCACGTTTTTACATATATTATTATGTAATTAAATGTTTTAATCCAACTAATTTCATAATTTAAGGATAAATGTATCAATTTTAGGTTTTATTAATATTTTGATCTTAATAGTAAATATGACTCAATTTTTTAATTTGAATTTTTTTAATTCAGTTTTCTAGTTCATCCATAAAAAATTTCAGACTAATCAAAATTATGAAATTCTACCTTTTTATGATTAAAAATATTATTGGATACATTTCATTAAATTGTATATTGATATGAATCTAATATTTTAAGGCCCAAAAAAACCCATAAGTCAGGCCTTATAATTTCTTCCCATATTGAATGAATTTTAAATATTGACCCATATCTTACTAATGGAGATCCCAAATAAGATTTTATTTCACATGCTGATCAAAAATATTTTTTGGAAAATTTTTTTTAGATGACCACTTATAATTATTACATCTTCATGGATATTAATTTATGGTAATTCGTCATGTTGTAATAAAGAAAGTCTCTATAATGTTACTGTTTTATAGAATAATTTGGTTGTAACATTCTATAGTCATGTCCAGTAGAGATAAAAATTTGTGGTTGAATGTGTATAAAAAATAAGAACCAAATTATATTTTACAACATTCTATTATTCTTAATTTAGTTGACCAAACATGCATAATCTTTTAGCGGATACTTTTTAGTGCCAAAATATTCATCATCTCCCTTTAAAAATGTACCACCACTCCCAACAAGGGGTTAAAATTTTTACATAGAAATATTGGAAATATAATTTTTTTTGATACTATAATTGTAAATTTTATTTTCAACATAAATTATTTAGGGTATTTTTATCTTATCTCTTTTGTTTTCTCCTTTTGTGAATCTCCTCTCTATGAAAATGGAGAACTATCTTCGATTGTTGTTCGATGGGAGGGTGTAGTGTTATGATTCATTTATTTTTTATTCAATTTAATATATTTATTTATTTATGTAAATTTTAGTATTAGAGAAACATATTTTTATTATGATTTCAACCCACTGTCTCTACTATTGTATTCTTATTCGTGATTATTTTTATTCATCTCCTTTATCTCCATAATGTCGAAAACAAGGTGGAGTGACATTAGGGTGATGATGTGAGTTCGTATTTTACCACTTGAAACTGGTTAGTTTGGGATACTAAAAATTAAATTTTAGAGTTTTTATTGATAGGTTTTAACTCAACATTTAATAGGATATTTATAATTAATTTTTTTATGAACAAATATTTCTTCTCTATGAACTCCTTAGAACAAAAAATTATTCTTCGCTAACATCTTTATGTATTTCCATAATTTTTTGTTTTATTTATTCATATATATTTATACATATCATAAATTTTATAATACCTTCCATTATTTTAGAATATCATTTAGTATTATATTTATTATTTTATTATAGGTGAAAATAGAAAATTGATGTTGAGTGAGAGGCCATTTTGGGAGATCAATCGTGAGCTGAGAACTTTGATGCATTCTTTGAAAAATAATAATTTACTGATTAGGGAGTCATGAAAAATCCATCTTATAAAACCCTAACTATTTTCAATGATAATAAATTTGTAAGTCGCCTCCTTCTATAGTAAATTATCCAATAAGAAAAGAGAAGGCCCCTCGAAGCCCTAAAATACAAAACTCCTTAGATAAACCTTGTTCTAACCCATAATACAAACATGGTAGCCCCTAGGGTTTTGGTAAGGAATGTAAACTAACAGAAGAAGTGAGTATTATGATGTAAGAAGGTAGAATAATAAGAATTAAGGGGTTTCCCTGATAAAAAATACTCGGTATAAAATTTTAGAGGCTCAAAAAATATATAGGAAAGAGTGGGAGAACTCCCCAAGATGTGCGGCCTTCTTATCTGAAACAAATGAGGAAATAAAAATGGAGAAACCCTTAATATAAATAAGGATGAAATCATAGATATTATTAAAAAACTATAAAGATAGGGTTTTATGCATGGTTCTAATCACCATGGATCAAAGTAACTCGGGGAGTCCCTACTATAACATCACATAGCTAGCCCAAAGAAGACAAATACACATTGACCCTTTTCTCCAGACCTCTTTAGTGTAGAATCATGGAAACAACATAAGGGTACCTAAATTTTTTAACCCATGAACTAGGGTGTGGATTACACCATGTGAGGTTATGTGTAAGGGTAACCCTCATGTATAACCTTTACATTTACACAACACCCATGATAACCTTGTTTATTACTCTCAATGGAATTACCTTAATGTTATGAGAATTCCAAGAGAAAAAAATGGTAATTGATTCACTAAATAGTAAAACGGAAAAACAAAATAATTTGAATAAGATCAAAAGAAACATTAATTTATGTGGTTCGGTAAATTATCCATACATCCATTGAGAGGTAGAAATTGCACTCAGATCGAGAGAGGAATTACAAAGTGATTTTAGATATTCGTACTCACATATAAACCCTATATAAAATGATCTGATAAATAGGATTATGAAACTACACCCCTAACAAAATTTTAATTCCACTATGCTACAGTGAATGGTGTTTGGAAGTCATCATATTTATAGTACAACTATATATAATGTCCATGATGCCTGGTAATCATGTCAATTTATGTAATACTATAATTCCTTATCAATGTATCCTTTTCACTTCAGTTTCAGTGCTTCAGAGTAGGTATCGTATCCAAAATTTGGGTCAGGGTCTATCAACCCTCAGACTCATGAGTAGTGGTTTGTTTCTCCTTCAACCCATGTTAACCTCATTAAAGAGGTGAAACTATGTTATTAGTGGTCTGGTCTACTAGAATTTGGCCCAGCTTCATACAAAAGTACTGGGATACACCATTCCAGTGATATCCTCTTTCAGCATATTCCTTTATGTTAACCTTCTTTGATGCTACTATCTTAGACAACTAACTTAATGTTAGATCTATTTCTTCTTCACTAACAAGTCCATGCTTCAATTCAAAGCTTCAATTTCAATATGACTATTCATAAAATACCAAAAGTTTTCCCTTTTATAGTCCCATATATTTCCCCTATGTTTTTACTATTAGCCTCCATTTATAAAAGAAGACCAATAGAGACACAATGGTAACTCAAATTCTCTATCACCATTATCTTTTTTAACATGTTTGGTGGATTGTTGGTTCTATGAATCTTCTATAATGTCAGCAAACCATCCTGTATCTAGCCCCTGATAAAATGGTACTTCAACTTAATATTATTCTTTTAGGAAAGTAATATCAGGTTTTCTTCAATATAAATGGAACTCTGGCTATCATAATGAAGTAAATTTTCCTCTCACTTTCTACCCAACCCATATAAGATGTTATTTTCCAAAGCTCTTATTTTTAACTTATATAACAACAATATATTTTTCCTATATGGTAGATAGTCCGCCACCATCTGTAATTGAGATATCTAGCTTAATGTGGTCCCTGCATCGGTAAAAACATAAACTATGGTACTACTATTATCGACATCACCTCAATGGTCATTATCCAAATACCCTTACAATTAATTTCCTTTCCCAAATCATATAGATACATCATTTATTCCATTTAGGTATCTTATTTTCTACATCATGACTTCACAATAATTCTTTCCATGGATATCCATGCACATTCTCAAAAATCACACTTTATGATAAATATAATGTTAGGTATAGACCATTGCATATATCAAGCTTCCAATAGATAATCCATATGGAACCTTTTCTGTATATTAAACCACTTATGTTTTCCTCGGTGTTTGTTCCATTTATAGTTTGAAATATATTCATAGGGGAATAGAATGAAACGTTTTTTCCAACATAATAAATATTCTCAAAACATTTTCAATGTATTCAGACTCTGATAACATCAAGGTTTCTGGTGTGCAATCTCTCTTGATCTTCATCCCTTAAATTTTACCAGTTTTCCAAGATCTTTCATCTCAAAATACTCACCTTATTTCAATTTGATCTGATCAATCCTCTTCATATATAATATTATAATGTACTAGTAATCAAAATTAAAATTTAATATAATGTATTTATTATCAAAATACTTTAAATAGTATCTTTGATCCATGCCACACCATTTGCATGAATTGTTTCTCATGAATGAATCAAATATTTTGTTCCACTACTTGGGTGTCTTCTTTAACCCATTAAAGATCTTTTGGAGTTTACACACCAGGTCTTCCTTCTATGACACAACATGTCCCTTGGGTTGTTTCATATATAGGTCCTTATCAAAATCGTAATAAAGGAAAACTCTCTTCACATCAAGTTATTCCAGATATATCTATTTTGATGAAACAATACTGAAAACCACTCGGATGGTGGTAAGATTCACTATAGGTGATAAAATTTTAGAAAATTACTTACCTTACTTCTATTGAAATACTTTAACCACCAACCATGACTTGTACCTTTTATTACCATCATGTTTTTCCATTACATGGTATACAAATTTTTTTATAATTATTTCTTTACATGGGGAAAAATTTTCTGCACCACATTATTTTTATCCTGAAATAATGAAATATCTTCCTTAATAGTTGTATCCCACTTTCTCAACTCTACAAAACGAATTTATTTTTAAAAACATGTTGGTTCTGCCCAATAATTCCATAATAGATAATGTAAGGATGATAAATACATTTGTATAGGTATTCTCACCCTTATTGGTCTCCTCAATTGTACTTGATGAGTATAATCCACTGGTTTTAGTTTCACATACTTGGGTGTACCTCCAAACTCCACTTTCTCATGAAAATATGTTTCTTCATTACCACCATTAACATTAGATACATGATGGTCCTTGAATGTGACACCTTCATTAAATATCATGTTCTATATTCTGATTATTATATTCTTCTTATCATTACAAAAGTAATAAATAAACTCCTCAACACCATAGAAAATACAGAAACATTGTTTGGACTTAGAATCAGGGTAGTCCTTTGAATTAGCATCTATATTTACATATTCGTAATAGCTAAAGACTCAAAAAAATGAGATACATACTTCATTTCAAGACTAGATATCCCCGAGTAGACATTATTCCATTAGTATAGATGGACTATTTTTAATGAGATATGTTTCCATGTTTACTGCCACATCCCATAAATTCTTAGGTAACCATGAGTGAAGCCTCATTCTCTTAGCACATTCATTCGGTGTCTTATTCCTTATTTTAACTACATAATTTTTTTTGGTGTACTTATAAGATTCTTCTACCAATGAATTTCATTATTAGAAAATAATTCCATAAAAGCATAACTATCATACTCTCTTTTTTTAGGCCTGAAACATTTTATCTTTGATCCTGAATCATTCTCCAGCATGGTCTACCAGTTCTGAAACATGTTGAATGAATTAGATTTTCCTTTCCAATGGTATATCCATACTTTCCTTATGGTGTCATAAATAAATTTCACATAATATTGTGACCCCCATGGGAAAATACTAGTGCATCCCCCCAAACATTATTGTGGACAAGCTCTATATTTATAGCCTTCAGTATTCTACCTATTTTTGAAAATGTTACCTTCTTTTTCTTTCTAAAGATACAATCTTCAAACAATAAAATTTACACTGACTTTAGCTCCAGTATAATTCCTTTTGTTTCATCCATCTTAATATCCTTATCACTTATGTGGACATTTCTATTACAACACAATTGTGAACCCCAATAGAATTTATTAATGAATGCATGTTTATTCCAGTTTTTTTTATATTGTAAAGCTTTCCATTCTTTACTACCCAATCTATAACAATATCTCCCTTAATAATATTCCATATACCACTGGTAAATGTGATAACAAAACATGAATCATTATGCTTCCAAAAAAATATTTCTTCTTAATCTAAGTACACTGCTTACATTTTCTAAAATGAGAAAAATATCATTGTTGTTCTTGATCAGTACATCACCCTTCCCCAAAATCTACAAGGGTTCATCATTAGGAAGATATAACTTTCCAAAATTTCCAAGAACATTTTTTTCCAAAAACTATTCTATGTATTATAATGTAAATATTCCCCTGATTCTAAAATCTAAGACTCCAAAGTAGTATCTATACTCAGAAGAAATAGTCCATCGATTATTTTCACTTATGTGTTTGTTGTTTTGGTTTCAGGAACCATCCTTTTTTCTCTGCAGTTCTTATTGATGAGTCATTTCATCCCACAAATCTATTAGGTAATACCATACACCTTTTCCTTATGTTATATTTTATCACATGATTTTGATCATCATCTACAATATCTTACTTAAAATATATGCCTCTTCCTTCCACATTCAAACAAAAACTATAGAATATTTCCAATTCTCTTATTTGAATATCCCATCAGAGGATCAAGTCCTACACATTATTTAGAACTATATTTTTATTCCCTAAAGAACATATCGTGGATGATACATTCACATTCCAAATATCTGGTAATGAGGAAAAACCCAATGCATATACCTCGTCATCGAGTGTAATTCCCAACGATGTCCAATGACTTCAATGGTATTGATTTCATTGATGTGATTAATAAAAATATTCCATTAAATAATTTTTATATTGATTATTCATCACATCAGGTACACATTATTCAACGTTTAAGGCTTATCATTCATATTTTTTATATCATTCATCAACCCATCCATCATATTCTCCTCTCTAATATTGTATTTCATATTTTTTGATATTTTTAGTCACACAAAACCAAACGACTATAAATTCAGCATCTTCCACTCCACCTCCTCCATATTCACTGGTTTTATACCTAGAATAATTATGTGATTCTTCCTTTAATAAATAAAATCCTTGATATTTATCCTCCAGTAACTAAAATAAGTTCCATTGAAGCAATCAATATTCACCTCGACTTCTTCTATAGCCAACATCTAATTTGAGAAAAACAAATCATGATATTTTAAACTCAATCTTTGAAACCAGTATTTATAAAAACTCCTAGATCAAAAAATGACATATGATTCATAGAAGATTAAAATGGATAAAAACAATGGAATGATAATAATATCATAGGACCGAACAATTTATGTGGTTTGCGAAATTATCCCAACATCAATATAAAAAAAATTTCCCAATAACCAAGAGAAAAATTCTAAGGAAATTTTAGAGTTTTAGAATCACATAAAAACAATATCTTGATTGAGATAATAATAAATATGATGCAATTGTTCCATAAACTACATAGTAAGTAAATTGTGCTATAGTGACTGATGGCTAGAATTCCACAATGATACAGTACCAATGTCTCCAAAAAAATTTATGTTATTGTAACCATTTTAAAGTCTACATTAGTATAGTGACCAATTGGTGTTTTTTTTTATATCTTCTTTGGTGATTCAGAGTTTTGTAGTTTCCAAAATTTGGTTTGGGGGCCTTCGACCCCCATACCCTTGAATAGGGGTGTGTTTCCCCCTACAACCCCTAAAAACCTAACCATAGAGTTCGAACCATGAGATTTTTTATATGGTGTGTAGTTTTAACTGGTGTAATTTTTCCAAAATTCATCCAAAAAGGTCAGTCTATACCATTCTAACAGTTAATACAATGTAGTATACCTACCCTTATGCAAAATCCATAATAGTGTAGCTTAGATCCTATAGTGTGTCCTTCCCTGCTAAACCTTAGGTAACATCAGTATAACCCATACACATCACCAACTAAGATGTATCCCATAGCCCTATGATGTATAGTTATCCCCCCAAATGATTTGCATATATGTATTCCATTACACAACCCTCTCTCTATATAAAACATCCCCAAGATGAAATATGGTTCTATTCGTGTACACATACACCATTCCAAAAATCCCTAGGTTGTGGTGTGGTCTGAAGCCTATAACCTGTAGTCATAAACACATCTAGGGTTTCTAAGAGACCTGGAAACATAAAGAAACAGTCTAAAAAACTAAAACAACTAACATATTAAACAATTCACCATAGAATAACATGGGAGTGTTATAATTCCCTACCACGCAACTTTATTCTCATATAAAGTCCTCAGTAAAATAAAACAAATATAAAATTAATGATACAATGATATTTCATGTCAAGAGTTGGGTGAGAGGGAAACAATTGAAGGGGGTCCCAAATAAATAAAACCATTGAACATAAACACTCATATTAGCTAACATAAAATTTCTATAAATTTATCGGATATATCTGAGCATAATAAAACCATAAAAATATCCATGACATGGAACCCAAAAGATACAATGACCTATAAAAGGTCTATGTACCATTTATAAATCATCTAAAGTGGTTAAATTCAAATGAAACACACACTTCAATACAAAACACTACCAAAACCCACATCTCCATTAAAACTAAATAATTATAAAACAACCCTAAATTAAAACATCAATAAAAGTACCAACCTCGAAACCCATGGATAAATAAAACCCTAAAAAAACTTATCCAATAAAAATGGGATCCAAATCCTAGACAATGGGAACCATATAATTTATACTATCACCTCACACCAAAAACACCTCCCCATGGGTATCCCAAAAAGAAAAACCCACACCATCAAGGTTTTAATTTGATGATAATCATGTATGCTCTAGATAAAAGTAAAAATACCTCAAGTATCTCCCCATATTGAATCCCCCAGGAACCTATCCTATATAAGGATAATCCATAATCACACATGAACATTAATGAAAACAACTTGGATAAACAGGGAAAACATGAAACTAAATTTCACATCAACCCACATACTAAAGATTTAAAATTTCTACAAAACCAAAACAAAAAATGAAAGGGAATACTCATAATAAAACATATTATATCTAATAATATAACATCCAAAAAATATTCATTACCCAATAGTAAAGCACCAAAATAAAAAAAATCAACATATACCGAATATAACCCCAAAAAACACTTATCCAAAGATAGAAATCACCCCTATGTTCTCCAATTATGAAAATAAATTTGAAATATTTTAAAGATTTACTAAGAAGACATACTGATAACACTCCCTTTGAGCATTCAAACAATATGACTCTAAATACATGGTTCTCAACACTAGAAGTATGGAATATATCTCTTCCTTATCTAAGATGACTAACCTTGCTCAATTATACCCTTCCTACTCAGGCTCAACTTTTTACTTCTTCACATTGAACATGGAATATTCACCTAAATCAACTTTAAAAAAATCCTTATTAACCATGGGTTATCTTACAAGACCAGCTTCCACAAACACACCCTTATCCCTTAAATCCACATTAGTTTTTAGATAACAAAATACATTCTCAATTACCTTTAACCACTCTATTTCCTTAAATAGACATTAATCTCTATGAAAGGAAGGTTGTCAAAGATTTAGAAACTCATGGTTTTAGTCTAAGTGTTAGAAGGATTTTATCTTCGTCAGTAAATATTCTATCTGAGTCGAGTCAATAAGTAGCAAAACCAACCCTACGTGCTAAGGAAAAATTCACAAGAGATTATTCCAACAATAATACATCATAGTATTATTTTATATTTCATTATAAAGTCAACTAATAATGAAATAAATAAAAATTCAACCAACTCATGTTTTTCAAATCCAATAAAATGTTTCCATATGAATCATAATCTGAAGAAAAACACAAAAATCATATGACAAAGAACCACTTTCCTTTAAAATAAATTATTTTCAAGAATATTTTCAATACCCATTATAGTAAGGAACTCCATTAAAAAAATAATATATCTCAAAATCATTTATTTCTATTTGAAACATTCCATGAAATATAAAATTCAAACCACTTTCCCAATTCTTGTATAAAACCATTCTAATTTTTTTCATGTTCAAAAGGTGAGTTAATACTAATATTAACCAATAATATCTGATCTTCCAAAACCGCAAAAAAATTATAAATTGTTATTTTTATTCATAACATTTCATAAAACCTTACTAATTTTCTCCAAAATAACTTTCCAAAAAAACACATAAACAAAACATAAAACAAACATCCCATACACCACAATATAATATCCTCAAAATGAGAAACAAAACACCCATAAGATCATATCAAATGAATGATGGAAATCATTGAAACCTATTTTGGATCCCAGAGAGTTCAAAAAATATGTCCAGAGGAGTGAAGAGCCTTGCATGGTTTGGCTACATGGATTGCATGATTGTGCGACACCTATGTGTCAAATCCTATAAAATCATGAGACCATGTACCAAGGAAAATCACATGGTTTTCCATACTAAGTATGATATTTATGAATCATTATCCCTCCTTTAATTTCTATCCAAAACCATAGAATATTCTTAGAAAATCCCATAAGGGGTCAAAGTTCAAAAAATCAATCCAAAATGAAATCCAACTCAAAACCAAACCCCACATTCCCAAGTAAACACAAGTTTCATCATAAACGGTGGTGATAAAACCCCTATTTGTAATCTACCCATAAAATACCAAAACAATACTATTATATTTTCTACATTAACACCTAAAAATAACTTAAGGTCTCCTTATGAACCTAGCATCCATATAAAGTATCAAGGATCTGATACTATTATTTAAAGAACCGACCAAGGCCTACAAGACCTGTTACTCGACTTCTCTCATGATATAGCCCAAAGGGCATTCCCAATCTGCAAAGGCTGATAGCTACTATTTGGGAATTGTGTAAATAAAAACATGGGAACTATTTCCTCTAATTTAAGAATACCATATAAGTTTCTTCCACTCAAAAATCCACCATGACCTATTCCTATAACGGATGTACACACTCCAAAAAAACTTAAATAAAATATATCCAATCAGAGTAATAATAAGATAAATTGAATAAACATCACATGAACAACCATCAATAATAAAGTAAATATAAAATAATTAACATCATGCATAAATAAATTAAGTAGTAATAGAATGGGTATGGGAATAATATTTATATGTACACCTCTCAATATAAAATCTCAAAACCAAAACACTATTAATAAAATATATGGGATTCATGTTCATCATAACATGCCACACTCCCACTAATATACTGACTTTAGCATCTACAATGAAGTGACCATGGTTAGAAATTTTAAAGGAAATGATAGGAGCTTTATACACCGATTTTAAATGTTTGTTGTTATCAAATGATCCTAATTGGATTCCACCATAAATATTGAAAGATTCCATTAAAAAGTAAATTAATATAATATAGTTTGAAATAAAAAAATAAATTTTGTTTTCCTGGAATATATTTAATAAGAAAAAATAATAATAATAAACATCTTTCATAAAACATTCCATTTTCATTAATAAAATCATGAATATGTAACTTATTTTATAATAAACACCTAAAATCACTTTTATTAAAATGGAAATAGTAAAATTGAAAAAAAAAATATTTAAAGGAAAACATACCTTATTAGATATCAAGTATTAATTTAAAATACCCATCTTAAAATCCATTTGAATGTTTTTTATAAAAACCTACTCATGTTTCATATATAAAGTGATCAATCAAAAGGCACCATGTCATCAATAAACAAAAAAAGAAAAACCCATAGGTTTTATATATTCAAATAAACAACGGATATAAAAATAAAGTCAAATTAATAAATTAAATTAACCACCAACCGTGGATTAATTGTCATGGGATTTCCCATAGGTCTTAATGTAAGAAAATCCTTGAGTTTACAAAAGATGGAATAACTACTTTACTTTATTATGTATTAACACAAGCCACCGAACCAGCCTACACCCATCCCCATTGGAAGAACTCACCACTTCTCATGAATTGGACCACTGGGACCCCTCATGGGACCATAATAATCTAAGGTTTACACCACAATTCCACCTCTAATAGTCTAGGAGTGGCAGAAAAGTGATGATTAGTAATATCACTAAAACTGGAGGATTTATCCTAAAGTACTTGTATCCACACACAAAACTACATCAATGCAATAGTGAAGAGACATTATAAAATCCTAAAACATATAGATTATAAACCATGCATACATCAACCTCTATAAAAATACATCGTATTAAAGAAAGGTAATGTAATAAATATAAAGGGGAAAAATACACGCCTCAAAATAAATGAGGTCCCAAATTGAAGAAAATTATAAAAAGGGAAAATAAATAGAGATCATCTCATAATTTTTATGGCCAACCAATGAACATAGTAAGCACCACTATGTACCACTATGGTCCTCCAATATTAGGTCCACTGAATCCATCTCCAATCATCCTATAATTTTCAAAATTCACAACAAGTGAGGTAAAATATCATGTCAGGGTGAGTATATACATACCCAATAGGATTCCACGAAAACCAAGAGGGAGGTAATAGATATGACAATATTCATCTCAACCCATAAGTAATAGGGTAAAGAAAACACAAAATTAGATATGCTCAGAAGAAACCCAAGTGAAGAGAGAAAGGGGATCTACATCGTCAAAGTCATCTAAGAATGATGAGTTGGAATGTAGCTCCCAAAGGTATATCTTTGATTACAATTAACCCACATAACCTCACAAGAATCAAAGTAGGGGGACCATATCTCACCAGTGTTCTTCACATTTGAGGGAGCACTAAATCTACAAGAGGACCTGCTCCCCACTAGTTCTTGAATATGGGGAAGTACCACTCTGTAGATAAAGTAAATTCACCCTCTATAGTATGGGGAGTAATAAATATATATATAAAGAGAGCGGTGGGGCCAATCCCTAGTGATTCCAAGGAGTTCCAACCCTAATATCTCACTGATGATTAAAATCAATCACTTCCATATTCTATGAATCTCTAGAATAATATTGATGTTTGTAAATCCTCATTTCATATATGTGATACTGTAATAAAGGGCACTATCACATTCTATGTGGACTAATAATCTATATATGATACTCATGGGCCCATACCTAAGTCCCAAAGAAGGATATATGCAAGGTATAAGTTTCCTAGTGAAGTACATGTTGTGTATATAAGGTTACTCAACGTGTGATCTAACATAGAAACCTGGACATGTCTTCCTATATACATGTATTGGAAATACATGTGGTTCTACATGGAATATATATGGAGTAAAGAGTTTTGTGGCTTCTTGGGTATGATAGTTTTAAAATCATTGTTCCTAATTACTTTATCCAATGCTCGTGTACTCTGGTTGTGCCAATCTGCCTATGTTTTTCCTGGGTGCTCTCATTTTGCACAAGTACACTAGTTGTTTCCATGCCTGTGTACTCTGACAGTGCTCATGTACCTAGTTGTACTTGTGTCCATGTACCCTTAAGTATATGTCAGGTCACAATCATTAGGTCACATGTAATGTGGTAAGAACCCATGATATATGATATTTAACTTTTCATGAAACCCTAGTCACCATAGGATGAGACTACATGGCTTGTGTTACTAGGGGAGACATGATGAGTAGTTGGGTTTTCCACAAAATGTGTATATGTTCTTCCTGTGGTCTCTAGATCCAACATTTCTACCATTTCTAATGTCGATTGACTCACATAGAATGTTCAAAATCAATTAATTCTATCACTTATCATCATTTCTCATCCTTTGGTGGCCAGAACATAGAATTATGGTTCCCCACATGGTAATTTCCATGCCTCCCTTCACCGCTCGAGGTTTTGATCCATAAATCCATCACCCAAAACACAAAATTAATATCAATAAAACCAAAAAACACTGATCCCAAGTAATTCACACATCTTTCATGAATCTGGTGGTTCAATCATGCTTGAATCTGACCTAGGAATGATGAATCTCCAGCATCATGGGCCAATGATGAAGAATGTGAAGAATAGTGGAGGAAAAACCATGAGAACAAATAAAACCATTAATGTATAGTGAGATCTCATTCAATGATCATGTAAATTATAGAAAAAATAGGTTAATTATAAGTTTTCTAAGATAATAAATGTGTTCAATAATTCTATTTATAATTAGGCTCATGCAAAAAATGTGAATCGTAAATAAAAAAATAAACGAATCCATTATTGTCAAATAAATAAAGTGTGAAAACCCAAAAAAAATCTCTACCTCGATAATGGGTCGATCGTTGGATAAAAATGAATTTTTTAGTGATATAGGTAAATATTCTACTACGTTAACTATCCATCTCATGATTCTCCTTGATCATTGTTGTCTATCCACATTCCCAATATTACAATGCCAATGAAGCTCTCCTCCTCCTCTATAATCTCCTTAGGATATAAGGATAACCCATTTAATTCAACATAAAATATTTATATAGAAAAGGATTAGTTTTTTAGGAAATTAAATTAATTAATTAATTAATTTATTAAATTCACATAATGCACCTTTAACCGACATCCCTCAACAAAACAGCCAATGTCAACTAAATTTATATCATGCCTAGGGTGAACACCATGTTATGGAAACAAACATGATCTCAGATTTCCCATATGAGGTCCCGATCAAAGGGAAAATCATTTATTCTAAAAAATATATGTTCACATGTTATCTAATATATATTAATTGTTTAAATATATTAATTTCAGGGTCTTAAGACACCCAAAAACTTACACCTACTCTAAGTAAAAATCCATAGATATATATAGAAATATTCCAAGGATCAAACAAAAAAAAACAGAGTAATTTCATTCGTCCCTCCTTCAAGTATTTTCTCTTAAGAAGCACAATCTACACAAAAAGGTGGGCCGCAAAGCCTACATCTAACTCTCACATTCCTATATTCTCTTATACATTCTCTCATGATACCATGTTTATCTAAACAAGGGAATATTTCATCCACATGGAATCTAATCCTACTGATACTTGATCACTACTGGGTACTCTTATAAGGTGGCACTATCCATGATGTCCAACTCTCCCCAAACAATAACATGTTTCAGGTCTTTCAAATACCTCCTCAAATACATCACATGGAATATTAAATGAACTCATTACAACAGTGGGGGTAAGACCAAGAGGTAAGAAACTTTGTCAACCCTCTATAAGATCTAGAACATCCCAATTAACCATAGGAATAGATTTCTTCTCCAACAAAATCTTTGAAATCCTTGTCATTGAGACTCTAGAGAAAACATGGTATCCTTTCTCAAACTCAAAGGACCTATGACATCACTATTCATAAGATTTTTTTCGACTTGGATCCGTCCTCATATGCTCGTATATCACATGAACGTTCTTTATTATCGTCTACAATAATTCTATCCCAAAAGGAGATGTCTCTCCAATCTAAGTCCAGTATAAGGGTGACCTACAGGGTCTTTTATACAGGGCCTCAAAATGTACCATAACAACAGTATAGTGATAGTGGTTGATGATCCACCCATATTTGGTCGATTTATTACCCATAGGCTCTCAGCATACCCTCCAAACCCAGGATGGTCTACTCAATCTGTCCATACCTATTGTGGTTAAACATTGTGCTCATCCGTAGCTATGTCCTAAAATCATCCTACATAATCTTATGAAATTATGACATAAAATGAGAATCATGGTTAGAGATAATTGTCAAGGGTACCCCATAAAGTCGGATGATGTCCTACATGTACAACCACCCAAAACTCTCAACTAAACTCTGCTCATGAATAGTTAGAAAGTGTGCCAACATAATGAGACAGTCAAAAACCACTCAAATAACATCATTAACTCTCACTATTTGTGGGATTAATATAAAAAAAATACATCAATATTCCCTCTCATTCCATTCCAAGATCTTAATTGGTTGATTTAAACATGTTGTAACCTAATTTTTAACCTCTATCGGCTAACGTGTGAGACATTGAGAGACAAACTCAACAACACTCCACCTCATTCTATCCCACAAAACCTACCATTGAAGGTATTATTTTATATTTTACACACCTTCATGCACAAATAAGGCGGTGTTATGAAACTTACATCACACATCCTCATGAAACATGGCTGGAACTATCATCCATCCCAAGAAAAGGATGATACGCTCCCCTCCTTCAGCAAAAACCATATGGTGCATCTCCTAATGGTATCTGATCATACAGAACCTCCCAGTAGATGTATCTAAAATGGGTCTCTGTCATATGTTAATGAAGTGGTAATGTCACCAATTTCCACTGATGATAAGATGAACCCCTCTCATCTACCAGGATCAGCTGCAATGAAGCCAACTACTCAGATGCCTCTTCCACCAATCGAGATTGGGATTTCCTACTAAGGGAATCTTCCAAAATTTTAGCCTTACATGGAGTGTATACTATCTTGAAGTCTTAGTTCACTATGAATCCCAAAAAACAACTCTATCATAGGTTGAGATCTATCTGATTGGATATTTACCTGATACTCTGATGGTATGAGTAAATAATAATATTCTCACCCAAAATTTAATGTCTCCAAATCCTCTGAGCAAAGACAACCACTGCCAACTCTAAGTCATTATTTGTTTAATTATAGTCATGGGACCTCAACTACCATGACCGATAATTGATCAATGGATGCCTCTGAATCAACACACAATTGAGGTCAGATCGATAAGATTTAAAAAACACCAAGTACTTGACACCAACCATAAATAATATTAGTATACAAACACTGATCAACCTATAACTCATCTCCTCAAAGGATTTCTGACACAAATTATTCCAAGAAAAAAATATTCCATTTTCACATCAAGGTACTCAAATGGGTTTTCATCCAAGATAATTATACCATCAACATCTGCTATTACCCTACAAAATTGAAAAATCTCCACACCTCTGACACGCTCTAAGGTGGTTCCCAAGAAATCACTAAATAAATATTTTCCCAACACATTGATAAATCATGATCCGATATTACATGGCCTAGAAATTGAATATATCATATCCAAAAATAATATTTCAAGAACTTACTGTGTAGTTGGTGCTCTCATAGTAAGTTTAGTACCATCCACAAATTATCTGCATGCTCATATTATAATGTATAGTATATGAGAATGTCATAAATAAAGAGAAATAAAAATTGGTCCAAGTACAGAAGGATGATCTAGTTCATAAGTGCCATGAAACAATAAGGGTAATTAGTCACACTAAATAGGAATAACTAAAATTTTTTATTGTCTGTAGAAAAATAGAAATGATTTTTTATAATATCATCCTCACGAACCCTCAAATAATGGTATTCAGAACTAAAAAAATCTTTAACAACAAACTCTCAACTTTAAACTAGTCAAAATGGCCATCAATCCTCATTAAGTGGTACTTGTTCTTGATTATCACCTGATTCATGTGATGATAATCAACCCCCAGCCTCAAGCTCTCATCCTCCTTTTTCATGAATAAAACTAAATCCCCAAGGGGGACACACTAGGTCTAATAAAAAATTCTCTCAATCAAATTCCAACAAGACCCTAATCTCTTAAATCTTATTAGTGTCCTTATTAAATGTTTAAGAAGATATTGGTGTATCCTCAAGATTATATTCCATGCAGAAGTCGATATCTCTCCCCAGAGTTCATCCAGGAAGATATTCAGGAAATACATCAATTAATTATTCCAATATAGCTCGATCCATATTCCTAAATATGTTTCACATAAAGAAATAAACTCACATACTTATGGTTCAGAGGTTGTACATTCCTTCTCATTAGCCCCACTCTCTCAATCATAATATTTATCTCTCCCACGAAGGATAATTTCATACCATATATATGAAGTAATCAAAATCTCCAATGAAAAAATTATATCTAGCCTTTTATTGTAGATAAACAGTGCATACCCAAGATGGAATCATAAGGTTTCATTGTAATGAACAAGAGTTCCCATAATAAACTCTCCCTATTGAGTGTTAATTTTAACTTATTGAAGGTGTATGATATAGAATAATTTCACCATATAGAAACCTCTAGCAATAGCTGATCTTCCAAAGACTCTACTTGTAGTTATAGCTCTTACATGAGGGATGTGGAGATAAATAGATGACTATAATCTATTTATACATGTGCTAGATTTAAATTATAGGATATATAGAACTTTCCTCAAATAATCGCCTGAGTAACCCAATCATATCCCCCCATATCCCGCAATGGGTCAGGCGCTAGACCGCCAGCCCTTTGAGCCTGGCATGGGCCACCTGATGGTGGTTTTGGAAGTATGTTTTAGCATTTTCCTCCACTTGTAACTCCTCCCTATGAAGAACCACCTTATCTTCTCTTAGAACTACCTCCTTGGGAGACATCTTAACCAGGCTTGTGAGATACCTGATTATAGTGATTCCACTTCCGTGGAGGTCCATCCATAACCTATTTGACATACATAGCACATCAGGTCGGGAAATCACAATTCATGTGACCTCTTCTATCATAATCACAGCATCACCCCTCTCCAGGGTAACTGGACCCACTTTGAGAACCCTTTTTCTATATATCAACATCTTCGATTCTAGGCATGATTATACCTCCTATGTTAATGCCTTCTTGACTAACACTTACTATTTGTTGTAGAAAACTCATCACCATGATGTCCACTGCCAACTCTAGCCACCCAACATCCCTCTTCTAGATGTTCCTTGTAACTAAGACCCCCTCCTGCACTTTGGAATAAGTTGGGAAGGATTAAGGATACCACACTAGCATGGATCTCACTATGAAGTCCCTTATCAAAGCTATGTCCCTATAATTATCCATCCCACGCCATATCGAGATAATAACTCATGAAATTTTTAAACATTGAGGCATACTCAACAACTAACATATCATTCTACTACAGCTCAAGAAGTTCCTAGATTCATAGATAAAGAAATATTGAAGGCTAATACTCATTTTGGATCAAATTATAAAACTACTTCCATGATATCAACATCTCTTCACTAGCCTGAGTAATTAGTCCCCACTAGCACCTTGTTACTCCATGACGAGGAATAATTATCGGTGCAAGAATCTGATTCGTTGGGGTATAAACAAGCTAGATTACTTGAAACACTTACTCAAATTAATCCTCCACTACCTAAGGGTTTTTTTCACCATGGAACTTGAGCGGTCTCTATCTCGGGAACTCATATAACATGTGAATCCTACATGCAAAAATTTCCTATATTGGAGGAGATATCGCTTTCCCAGCACACAATTGATCATATTCCTATACCACTATAGGTGGACCCACATTTTGTTCATTAGGTGGAAGAACTACTCTATTCCCTCCTAAGGGAAACACATCATGATAAGGTCCTTTAAAAGAGGCATCGTCACTCAATAAAACTTCATCACAATCCGTAATTTATATCCTAGTTGGACATCATTGAAAAGACATAATAAAAGTTCACAAGATGACATAAATATTAAAAGACCCAATACTATATGATAAATGCACCATTTTTTCCTACATCTGATGCATTAGATTTTTGAGTCAACAAGAAGGTAGTTAGAATCTTGGTGTATGGATACATCAGTCATCGTAAGATAACTTGGTTCCCTGGTATGGGAACTGAAATCGAGACCCTCTGGTATAGTTTCCCTATGTTCCCATAACAAAACTAATGATATGTACAAATCCAAACATGAACCTAAGGAAATGCCAACTTTGATACCACTCTATCATGATATGACCCACAATGACCCATACTAGGGTAGAAGTAAGCTAAAAATGACACCCCAAGATATCCTCTAATAGGTTTGGGATTAGAGACAAGCACCAAGTAAACATGTCACTGAAATGGGAGGACATATTCTGAATTACTTTTATTTATTCACATAATAAACACTATGAAATAGTTTAGAAAGATAATAAAAGATTGAAACATCTAGAGTGTAAACCAAGCATCTAGAAACCTCATGGAAAATGGTTCAATGTACATAAAGGTAATATAAAAATATATAATGGGGAAAACATATTCCCAAATAGAAATGATGACCCAACCTAAAAGCAAACGTAAAAGGGAAAACTAAAGAGATCCAAACTCACAATCTCTAAGGCCAACCATCGAATATGGTTTGTACCTATAAGTACCACTATGCCCATCTAATACCATGTCCAGTAAATTAACTACTAATCTTCTTATTTTTATTTTAGGGAACAACACATGTGGGAATACCCCATATAGGGGTGAGTATATACATACCCAGTAGAATGCCGTAAAAACTAAGATGGTAGAAATAGATATAACAATAGTCATTTCAGCCCATAATCATGAGGGTAAATAAAACCCAACTTAAAATTTTCTCAGATGAAACAAAACTGAAGAGAGAAAGGGGATATTTATATTCACATATATATAAGAATGATGAATCCTCCTACAAATCACAAAGGTCCATATTTAATGCCATGCCCCCTAAACAACCTCACAATAATAAAATTTGGAGGATCATACCTCGCCACTATGCTCCATCATTGAGGGAGAACTAAATCCATTTGAAGAACAACACTCCACTAGTTATCTTGATGTGGGAGTTCCACTCCATAGATAAATGACATTCACACTCTTTGTATAAGGGAGTATTGACTCTTTCTCTATAAAGAGTATGGGGGACCCAATCCCCAGTATGTCAGGGTAGTACTAATCTAAACATATCTCTGATGATCAAACCTAATAACTACCATTTTCCAACCATCGTTTGAAAAATCATATTTCTATTTACACATCATATCATATCAATGATTTCATAACAAAGGCCACAATAACATTATATATGAAAAACTACTCAAGAAAGGCTACTAATGGGCCAAAATATGAGTCCCAATGAATATGATACCTAAGGTAAAAGTTTCTTAGTGAAGTATATGGTGTGCACATAGGGTCACACAGCATGTGACCCCACATACAAATTGGGGAATGTCTTCCCCGTACATGCCTTGGATATCCATGTGGTTCTACATGGAATGTATGTAAAGTTCATGGAAAGTATTGGAAGCCTGGTTATGTCCATGTCCTATGGCCCCTGTCTATATTTTTTGGCATCTTCATGTGTACTCTGGTCATGCATGTGAATCTTATTCATGCCTGAGTGTTCTAGTCAAGCATGGGTACACTGGTCATGTTTGTGCCCATGTACTTTTATCATGCCCATGTACAGAGTTGTGTTTGGGCCCATGTAAGGGTTTCTATATTCAGGACACATGGAATATTGGTAGAGAGAATGATGTGTTATATTTAACTATGTTTAAAACCCTATCCATTTTAGGAGGAGACTATATGGCATGGGTTCCTCTATAAGACACAACATGTAGACATATATTTTTATAGAATCATAATCTGGTCTTCATGATGTCACCATATCTTCTGTTTCCTCTACTTCTATAATAAATCGACTCGCCCAGAATGGCTGTAACAAAATAATTCTATTTCTGATCATCAGTTCCCTACCTCTAGTGGCTCAAAAACATAATTTTGATCAACCTTATAGTAACCATTATGCCTCCCATCATCTTTTGAGGTCCCAATCCATGAATTTGTCACTTATAACACATTTATCATCTCAATCCAATAGAAAAACACAAATATCAAGTCATTAGTTTATCCTTCGTGAATCTAAAGGTTTAATCAAGTTCAAATTTGTCTTGAAAATGTCAAATTACCAACCCCAATGGAAAAGGATGAAGAATGCAAAGAAAAGTGGTGGGAAAATCACCTGAAAAACTGAAACCATATTTTTCTAGAGTGATACCATCCAACAATCACAAAAATTGTGGAAACAAGGGTGAATTAAAATGATTCAAAGATAAGAAAATTGGATTAAGAACAATATATTAAATTAGTTTCAGGTGAAAAATGAAAATCATTGTTAAATAATAGAGATATGGAAATCCATTTTTGTAATATAAATCAAGTGTTGAAAACAAAAAAAATGTTCCCTATGTCAAGAAATGATTTATCATTGGTGAATGAGGTTTCTATTAGTAATGGAGGTGAAGATCCCACTATATTATCCATCCATATCATGATTCTCCTCAATCTTTTTTTCGATCCACATTCCTGAATTACCAACATAAACAAAGTTCCCCTCATCCTATCTAACTCCCCATGGTTATGTGGCTACCCTTGGTAATTCCTTATAATTATGAATATATAGAGTATTATTATGGTTTGGATAAATTATGTTAATAAATTATTTAATTCAATTAATGCACTTGTCATCAGATTCCCTCAACCAAATGCCTAGAACTGGCAAAATTTATGTTGTCATTAGGGAAAACCTTTTGTTCTCGAAGTGATGGTGGCCTCATATTTACAATATGATGTTCGTATCAATGGGAAAACAATTTATTATGAAAATATTGTTTATGTGTTCCATAATATATAGTAGTACTTTTAATATATTAATTCTAGAATCCTAAAAAACCCAAAACGCAATACCAACTCCAAGGAAAAATCCATAGATATATATAAAAATATTCAAAGGGTCAAACTACAAAAATTGAATTCGTTACACCACTTTCCCCCATAATGCGACATAATTAGGGTGTGCAACAATATAATGTAGCTTAAATCCAAACTTCCCACATAGCTACTTGGGTTCCCAAGACCAAAACAATGAGAGGGTGGTCAAAGAAGCAATTGTAACTACCATTATAAATCATAAACAATAAATATTCATCACCTCTAACTCCCTCATAAGAAACAACCCCTTTTTATTCCATCACCCAGAATCCAAATACATCAAGCACCACCCTTAAATAGAAACTAGAAAAAGGGAAACCTATAGGGATTCAAACACTCAAACAATTCCAAAAAATTGAAAATGGTAAATGGTACTTCTTCAAATATGAATAAGTATTCCAATTCCATTATATAAATTTTACCTATTTTTATTAAAACGTTACATTTAAAACCAATTTTAAATCTAATTTGAGAATTAACACCTTTTTTAAAATATACCACTTGAAATCTCAAATAGCCCAATTGGATGTATTTTATAACCCAAATGGGATGAAAAATCATTAAAAAACAATTTTTCCATTAAATAATACCTTTAAATAGTTTTAAGACACTTGTAATTCAAGCATTATCTAAAAATATATAAAGCACCATTAAATTCAATTATTCCAAATGTAATTCGAATTTTATTTTTTTAACATATTGATATTATCAAATATATAAATAATTATCTAACAAAACAACTAAAATTTTCAATAACATAATGAAATACCATGTATATAAATTTTCTAGAAATACATACCTTGTATCAAATATAGTTGATCAGAAGTCATCACCTTCAATGGAGAAGTCACAAACAAATAATGAGAAGACCCCTCTAGGGAATAACACCAAAAACCCCTAAGTTAATACAATCCTTGATCCTTAATCCAAACATGTAAGCATATATGGTTTTGATAATAAAGTTAAACTCGTAGAGAAATAGAGGAAGAGAAAGTAATAATGGAGAATAAAAAGAAAAAATGGCTTTAACTCAATAAATTATTTTGGAATCAAAGCTTAGAGGCTCAAAAATAAAGATTAAAGTGAGGGAAAACAACATATGGAGTACAACCCTCTTGGAATAATGAAATGATGTATTATGGGGTATAAATCCTAAAAAATAATAAGTATTATGGGTAAATTTTATCTTAAAGAAAATTGTGGGAAGAGAGACAGTGGAATGGTCCTCATCACCAGGTAGTAGAGATTTGTAGGGTTTCCCTATTGTGGTGTGGTCTAATTACCAGGGTATAGCTGGTTAAATAAGTTGGAGGGTTATTGGCCCCTTTCTATATCTATATATAGTGTATTCTAAAGGCCATGGCTTAGGGTTACCTCCTCTTCACATCCCACAACTTTCAGTATGGAGTACACCATGTAAGGGTATGTATAAGGGTAACCCTTACACACACCCCCACCTTTATGAAAAAAACAAAATCCCTTTTTCACCCTCCATGGTGAAGCCCAGACTCTATGAAATGGATCTACCCTTACACAACATCCACCATGGTGAAACTCATGTCTTACGACATGGCCTTCATTGCAAACCCTTATGAAACATTAGGCTGACACTTACGTAGTTCCCACCATGACACATCCCATAGCCCTACAGAGTAGGATACACCCATGGAATGTTTTTATATATTTATTCGCTAATGAATCAATTATATCTATACCACCCATCAACTATATATTATGTGTTCACCACCCTATACACACACACCATATCACAATTCCCTAGATTACAGCGTGGTCTACAGCCTTTATCATGTTGTAAAACATACCAAAAAAGTCACTTGAACACTTGGAAATAGAAGGAAACTCCCATAAAAACAAATATAAAACATAAATAAATAATTCAACACAAAATAACATGGGGTTCTACACTGGAAATTTAAGCTAGTAGTTTGTAAGACCCTATACCTAAATAATTTCGAGTAATTGGATAGATACTTGTTTGGTCAATGAGAAGAGGAATACATATCTTTTCCACTTGAATATCCTTTTGATAACACATTCTAAATATAATGGTTAAGGATACATGGAAATGATTAAATTGTTTGAGACTAATAAGATAAATTAATATTAATTCATCTCACATATTTTGGTAATCAATATAAATTACTCTTATCAACTTTTATTACGTTGTAGAAAAATGAAAATATGAATTACCTCAATATCTCTATAATATATATTGGATAAAAACAAACTTCTAACTAAAACTAACTTCTAATTGTCCTATAGATTCATGTGCACTATACTACAAAAATAACATTATCATTAAATGCTCGAATCCTAGGTTTTAGATCTCAATACTAAGGAGATGAGTGAAAAAGATCTCTATAACTATTTAAGACACCTGAATGATACGCTTGATGTCTACTGGATGATGTTATCATACATGTTTGATGAAATCCAAAAGTAACATTAGAACATGGTTACATATAGAATTCTAAAATATTTCAGTGATATTTATCAAGAAAGATCTATAATAGATCGTATTGTGATCTCTAACGAACTCTTTGCATGAAAACATAGAGAGGGTTCACCAGCTGGTCCTCGTGTGGTATAAATTATTAGTTATATTTTGAATCTAGACATTATAGGGTTTAAAATTCATAATAAATTGGTAAAAAATGTCAAAATTTATTTATTATCTTATATATTCTCTAGCTGTGTTGTGAATTTTAATGTAAAAAATAGTGATAAGTCACTCCCATATCTCATTAATCTATTTTAGAAAAGACAGAAACCATGAAAATTATATTATATTAATGGTTTATAATATTAAATAGATAGATAAGACACCAAATAATAACTAAAATTCCTAGGAATATTCTGAATTACAAACCAAGAGGTGGAAGATCAAGGGGTAGAAAGGGTGTATGGTGTTTTATGCTCTACATGTGGCAAGTGGGGCCACTGGAGGATTACCAGTACAATGAAAAATAATCCATGTAAAACATAAAGTGATATTTTTATCGATTGAAATCTTTATATTTATAAAAATTAGGTATTACATAAAGATTTTAGTGACCTTATTTTTATCCAATTATAGGAAAAATGTATATTTTGAAAATTTTCCTTAAGATAAGTGGAACTAAAAGTTTCTAATGGAGATTTACTCATTGTAGTAGTGATTTTAGACTATAATATCACATTTCTAATATGATTGGTATTGGTTTTAAAGAAAGTTTATTATTCTATAGGAATTTCCATAAACACTATTTTTTTATCATGTATAGATATGAATGTTTTTGTTAACAAATTTTGAAATAAAAGTATCTTCTTTTATGAAGATAGCATATATTATGGTATTTCACATCTAAATAGTGTTATTTATGTATGGAATTTTTATGAAAAAAATTGGAAAAAAATAATGAATATATTTTAAAGGGCTCATTCTATATCTAACTATGGAATCACCAACTCAATCATGTAAATGAAAAGTGTTTGAAAAATATATATCAATATGGATATTTTGATTATTTTATACTAAAAAAACTCAATATATGTTACCCTTGTTTACAATGAAGAATGGAAAATCTCCATTTATTAGAATTTGTGAAAGTGCCACAAAGCTTCTTGATTTGGTTCATACAGCTGTGTTTGGACAATATTATAATAATGAAATGGGTGGATATCCACAATTTATAGATTTTACTAATGACTTTAGTGAATATAGATATTTCTTATCAATGAGAAATATGTCAGATTCCATTAAGAAATAAAATGAATACTAGAATGAACCTGAGAAACAAATTGATAAGGTGATAAAGATTCATTGCTCAAAATATGGTGGATAATGACTTAAGAGTTTATTAATTATATATTGGAGCGTGAGATATTTTTCCAACTCACTCCACCTTATACCTACTAATTGTATAGTTTATGTGAAAGGAAGAATTGCACTATGTTATATATGGTGATATCAATAATGAGTCATGTACCCTTTAATGGTATGAATTATATTTAGTGATGGACCTAATAAACTAAGGGATAAAAAATTGTAAAATTACATTCCATATGAAAATTAGTGTGGAATTAAATAAGTGTTGTCAAATTTTTATTTTTGGGGATGAAAGTAATTTTTTAATACCTCTTAAGGTAATAAAATTACATCTCGAGACACAAAGTGAATCATTATATAATATCCAAAGGAAAAATATATATATTACCCATAAAAACCCTCTGATAAAATGGTAATTATGGTAAGACATTGCATGTTCAATGAGAGGTAACACATCTATTGAAGAGATAGTGGGAGTGAAATAAAATTATTTGAACATGGGGCTCAAGATACACAAGAGTATGCACATGAAAAAAATAAGAAATTCTTTATGGAATATGATTACCCAAAAACACAAGCACTGCATAGGAGTATGATAGAGATTAGGGAATTGGAAATATGTTTTTTCTAGTAATTGAGGTTTTTGAGTAATTTTTAGATAATAATAATGAACCTATATCCTAAAAGGAAGAAGTTAGTGACTCAAAAGTAACTAGATAAAAAATAATCCAAGAATTATAAGACGGATTCCAAATCCCAAAACCAAGTATGTATTTTGGTAGATCCTCTTATGAACGTAAATTCCATTGGTTGAAAATAGTTATTCAAGAAGAAACCTCACATAGAATGTATAATAATAACCTATTAGGATTGGAGAGTTGCAAAAGGGTTTAAACAACTTCAAGACTGTGACTATGATGAAACCTTTTTTTCATATTCAATGATGAAATACATCATAATTATACATTAAATTATATCTTACCATGATCATAAGATTTTTTTTGGATGGATGGAAAAACAACCTTATTTAATGGAAAATTTGGGAAAATTATAAATATATTATAACAAAAACAGTTTTTGACTTCATAGTACTCTAATAATGTATTAAAATTTTAAATATCCATTTATGGGATGAAAAAATATTATATACGATGGAATAATCTCATTGATGAATCCATAAAGGAATTTGGTTTCATCATAAATGAATATAACCCTTGTCCCTATAATTGACTTAGTGTGAGTGCGATTTTTTTCCTAATACTATATGTTTCTGACATATTACTAATTGGAAATGAGATACTATTCTTATAGTCCTTTAAGACTTGGTTGAACACGTCATTCTCTATATGGTAGTTTGGTGAAGTAATATACATTCATCAAATCAAGTTCCATCATAATTGATCAAATTGGTTGTTAGAACTAATTCAAGGTACATACGTTGATAAGTCATTCAATAGATTTATTATAGAACAATCCAAGTGATTATTGTTTCTAACAAAACATGGAATAAGTCTCTACATGAAAATATTTCATTTCAAACATGATGAGGGACATGGAATGATAAGGATCCCATGCGTATTTGTGATTGGAACAATCATGTATTCCATACTATATGAAAGGATTAATATTTCTTATACCTAGATAATGTAATTTAGATATAAATTATACTCTAAAGACATCTATTGGATGGTAGTCAAGACAATCCTAAAATATTTGAGTCATACTTAGGTTATATTCTTGTTTTATGGAGGAGATGAGAACTAGTCATCAGGGGATTTAAGGAGGATATTTTCTAAATAGATTAGGATGATATGAAATCAAAATCGGGATATATATTATACATCATTAGAGGATAACTGATATGGAAAACCTATGTAAATTATTTTTTGTTGATTTTATAAAATATTTTGATTATTTTGCGATTATAAATGAAATTCAATAATAAGTCCTAATAAATAACTTCATATAAGATCTCGATATGATAATTAATAGTTGTGAACTTATCGTGTTATATTTTGATAATAATTTAGTGGTTTATCTTTTAAAGGATCCATGTTCAGATAAATAGATGAATTGCATACTTCATAAGTTTCACCTCTTAAGGAATTTTTCTTAGAGATTTTACGTTTTAGTAACAATAGTTTCCATGTAATAGAAAATGGAAGAGAAGTTAACTAGAGACAAATATCAGTAGATTTATACACATCATGTTATATTTATTGAACTACAAGTTTTTTTTAGTTGACTCTATTGTGAGTTAGATTCTATTAGAGTTGGGGACATAGAAAAAACTATTTCTTACTTTAGATTAATTATATATTAAAATTATTTAATAATAATAAAATAACTTATCACATGTTGAATATTATTTTTTGTAACATTAATTTGATAATGTCCTATTGTATTTTTCACTTGGAATGGTCATAAAAACTCCCTAATATGATGTACAACATGATGTTCTATGATGATATTCTTAAATACATTTTCTATAATCAGATAACATTATTTGACGAGGCATATAGTATGTATGATTTTTAGGTTCTTGTTACTTGTAATAATAAAACACTTCATCTCATGAATAGTATACCTAGTAATCTTCAATATAGGAGTATATGAGAATAGACCAACCATTATGAATTCAATATGTTTACATGTTATTCGATATTCCTTTATGCGATCATGTGTAATGATCCTTAGACATGATATTATTATTAATGCATAACATGAGTTTCGTACATTTATGTATTGATGAAAATCATGATGAAATATGTTCATGGATAGGTAGTGTATATTGGGTGAATCATGAATGATATTCCATTAATGGATAAGTTAATATAGAATTCCCCCTTATGAATAAAGGAATATGGAATCTTAGGCCCTTTTATTGAAATATAATTATTAAAATAAAATTTTATATCCACAATGATTGAATGTTTTATTTTAGGATATCAAAGAAATATATATTGAGCACAAATATTGATGAAATGATTATGGATCTTTCTTGATAAGAGATATCATGAAAATTTTATTATATTACACAGTGAGAATTCTTATGTGGTTATCATCATTATTGCATTAACTACTTCCCCCATGGGTTTATTTATGTGTTTCTAGAGACTGATATTAAAAAATTTCCAGCCTATCAAATTCCACTGAGGAAGAGGCTTAAAGGGTCGCACAACTGATGTTTCCATTTATCTCAATTAAATAATATTTTTAGTTAACTATTTGAATTAAAATAATTCTTATGATCAAGAAATAAAATTTATTCAATATGTATTAATCGATATTATATATTCACTAATTATATATGATTTAAATATTTAAATAAGTATTTATTCACAATACTATTGAATAAAATATTTATTTATCCCTTACTTCAAACACAATTTAATAAATAATATAATTTAGTGAATATATATTTATTTAGTAACATGAATATTAAAATAAATATTCATTTTCAAGACCATAACTGTAATATTAAATAATTTATCAAATGAATAATCATTATTTTTTATTCTTGTTATGGTAAATACATAGTTAGGTGGCAGTGCTGAGTTATGTTCTCCGCAATAAAAATTTTATAATCATAAATATCATTTAAATAAATAATGAATTATTTATTTTATAAAATTATATTCATTTTAATAAGTGTGTTCCATTATATGACCAAATTTTTATTATTACTTGAATGGAGAATATATATTATGTTTATTATTTGATTTAGGGCCATTTTGCAATTATTATTAATATACTCCATATATATATACCGAATTATATCATTTTACTCTATTTGTAAAATCAATTGTGTTGTTTACAATGCATTATCTTCCAATAGAATTCTCCCATTAATGATATATATAGATTTCTTCTCAAGACTGAGAGAATTCACACACTTCCTTCCTCCCTCTCAAGAATGAGAGTGTTAAAGAGAGGCGATTTTCAGGCTCGAAATGTTTTGTTACGGTCTAGGTGAATAACACAAGACATATATATCATTTCTGCAAGTACCCAACATACCATTGGTTTCATTTGGAGAGAAATTAGATCATGTTAATCACCACTATATTGATTCTATTTTAGATCTTCTTAGCACAATGATGGTATAATGTAAACATGGGATTAAATGAAAAAAAAATTCATCTAATAAATAATCTTAAGAACAAAGTAATTATTGTAATTAAAATAAATATAAATTTATCATAAAATATAACATTACCTTTGTTCAAGGGTTATTTGGGTGTTTCCATTATACATATCAATTCATCATCAAGCTCTCATCAATTTTTTATTGAATCTGACATAATCCGGGATTGGTATGGGCTTGATCGATGGTTCTTCCACTCCAAAATTCTTTAAACTGTAGTGGAAAAAAATATTGATCATCATTTTATGGGTTCACCTTTATCATGGAAGGAGTTCTCTACACTATTTCCTTCAACTAAGAATCCAACTAATGATTGGCCACTAAACCTGGCATATAATCCCTCTCCTATGTTCTGATCATTAAATCGGAAATTTTGTTTTATCATATTTAATTTCCATGTTTGGTTATATTTCATTTACTTTAATTATTATTCACATGCATTTAAAATTATATTGAAATTATTATTCAACTCAAATTTTGTGTTATATGCTAGAATGGCGGGCTTCTATGTGGATCTCTTTATTGGGATAATATGCACACCTGGTCTATCTGTTTCCCTTCTCCCGTTATTACTAATGCATTCATTTGGAATAGAAATATTTTTGTTCATTGATAACTTTCACTTCCTTTTACTTATTCCATCCACTTATTAATCTTTGTTCAATATCACCAATCCATTTTTTGTTTGATGTGACTCTATAGAATATCATGGTTATTCATGTAATTTTGATGTACTATGGTTGTGTGGGGGTTGGTGGTCCCTTTTTACCTAATCTATTTGGTGGTGTTTCTCATTTTGGTTTTCCTCTCCCAGTTTTTCTCCCATTTACCCTTTGATAAAACTCTAATATTGGAGATAAATTATTTTGTGATGAAACCCAGGTTCTAAACCAGACGTCTGTAGTTTGTGATTCTAGTGCACAATTTCTGGATGATTATTTGATAATGATCCTTCCTTACGAAGAAGTGATACTTTCTGATGAACCTAGATGATCTAGTGAGGTCCTGCTTTTTCACACTAAATCGTGAGACCATCTATAGCCCTTCAAACTCAGATGATAAATTCTGGTGAGAAAGAAGTAATCAGGACCCCAAAATAGATTTAATTCTGTCTGGGTCTATAAGTTCTTCACTCTTCTTCTGCTTACTATAAATTAATTTTATTTTATTTTTTGTCATTGTATTTCTTTCATATTTTTTAATAATTTTTCTTTTACATGTAACTTATTTTTATATTAATAAAATATGTGTATTTGTGTGAATAGTTTTCTTGTCATGCATGTAGGACCCAAAGCGATTGAAGCACTTTAAAACCTTGGTGTCTATTCTTTACTTCTAACTTAATTTCACATCTTGAATGTTTTATTTCTTTCATATTAAAATATTTTGAATCATAATACCAAAAAAAAGTCTTCCTAGGTGTGTACAGACTATCTCTAGGAAGTGAAACTTCAAAAAAAGGTGGTATCAAATCCTAATTGGGTTTACTTTTATTTAATTTTGTTTCTTGTTTCAATTTTTTTTCTATTTTAATTCTAATTTCCAAAATCATATTAACTTTCCTATAACCTATCCTATTCGAAATTTAAAACAGTATAACCTCAAAAAATATTCATATTCAAATATGTAATTATATATGCATACATATTTGTTGATCTTGGTTGTTTATTGGGGTCATTCACTTAACATTTTCCCCAAAAAATTAGTATATGTTAATTTGGTTAAACATGAAAAAAACTATGTTTGAAGTCAATAAATTTGAAGGTAACAATTATTCCAATTTATGGGTAATTAAAACGATATCTCTGCTTATTCAATGAGGGATAATTAATCCTTTAAATTTCCTGAAAAACCAATTTTTACCATGTCTAATACTAAATTAACATCTGCTTTTTACCAAGATGTCTCTTTTAATATTCTTATTTAGGCCCATAGTTATATTCTTCTTTATTTATATAACATAGTTCTTAGATAATTTTATTTTTAAAAAACTACTTATAGTAAATGGATTAATCTAGATAAAATGTATATAAAATCTTTACTTATTGGTAGACTTTATAAGAAAAATTGTATGTTTACATTTAAAATTAAATCTTGTGTTTCACTTAAATCCCATTTAGATGAATTCAATATATTCAAGTTTTACATAGCCAACATAAATGTGATTTTTGATGGTGAGAATAAATCCATTATTATTTTAATCTCTATATATAATTCCTACATAACACTAGTAGATATATTGATATATGGTCATGACTCTCTAACCCTATAAGTGGTTAAATCTTACCTTATCTCTAATTAAAATGAATCTAAACCTATAGTTAAATGTGGGGTTTATATTCTTTTCACAAGAGGTAGTCCACTATTCAGGTTCATGAAGAAAGAGTATAGTAAAGATTAAATAAAGAACAATAAGCAAACCAATTCTAGGGAAATGAAAATAATTTACTTCCACTGTGGTAAAACTAGGCATGCTAGACCCGAGTGTAGGAAACTAAAAAAATTGTGACAGAAGAACATTTTGACCAGTCCCTTTTAGTGGATTCTGTTTATGATACTATTTGTAGCACCCCAAACATTTTATGGTGTGTTTCTCTTAAATACACTGTATTCTTTAGGTAGCTTATATTTCATGAATCACTGAGCCCCTATGGAAAAAAACATGGTTACATATAGGAGATAGCCATAACTTATCCACTAAACTTAAATTTATCAGCTCTGTCATTTGAATTTTATAAATCTGATATACAGGGTTGTGTTCAAGATGATATTTAGAGTCTGATAGAATTAACTTAATTTTCGGTGAATAGTAACCTACCCTTATGAATATTAACCTACCCTTATGAATAGTAACTTACCCTTATAAATAGTAATATGACTCTTATGAATGGTATCCATACCCTTTAGTGTATAAATGAATTTAGACACCCTAAAGATGAAGATGAATATTCTAAGTGTTTATATATTTTCTCTCAAGACAGCCAATAGTGAGTATCCATACCCTTGAGTGTATAAATGAATTTTTCTAAGGCCTATGGGCCATGTAATACTTATGCCTATGGGCCTTGTAAGGGTTCCACCTCACCCCTTGAAAGGTGTATTATCAAAAATCAATACAGAAATGAAGGCCTTCGGTCCATTAGAGGATAAATTGCAAAATTAAGATAAATACACTAATTATAGAGTCATGTGTGATGTTCTGCTGATGTAATCCCACTTGGTTCGGGATCAAATGATAAAATTACTATTCTTGGTTATGTAATACACACTATTCCTTGTCTTTAGGAGAAATAATAAATTAATGAGTTTTATATTAAGAAATCCCCTCTCTCATCCACTATAAAAACCCCATCTCACCCCCCCCCCTTCTATTCACTCCTCTCCGGCCTTGTGCCTTCTCCAAATTCTGTCCAAATACCTTCCCAACCTCCTCCCCCACATCCAAAAAGCTTTGGTCTCATAAAAAGACCAAAACCTCTACCCTTAAGAGGTTCTCAAGGAGTATGTCCTAAGAGGTAAATTCCTCTTTCAAATCCCTTATTTTCTTTTAAGTCCTTTTATTTTTGTTTCTTTTCTCACCTCCCTTCACCAAAATAGTATGATAAATCTAGTAACATACGTGTACTGGAATGTTTTCATGATAATGGTATATATTCCATTATCTTATCTCCTTTCCCCACTTTTATTTGAAAGAAATGAAAGCACCATCTGAGATATGATAATTTAGCACATTCAAGGACAACGGTTTATTGATTTCTATTATAATCTTTAATTATGGTCAGGAAACCATTTGTGTTATGGTTGAACAAAATTATTATGTAATATATCCTTTTATTAGTTCTGTAATACTTTGGTATACATGGTATTTAGTTATAAAGAAAAAAAATGTTCATCGTAATCAAACCCACCGATTAACCAAAACGGTTATCACTAAGGTTATATATATACAAATTTGACTACAAATCTATGTAACCCAAACTAAATTTAAAACCATGTAATCTCCTAGATGTTAATTAATAGTGTACAAATTCATTTCTGTACAAACACATCAATCTTATATATTTATCCGAACTTGAATATAAGTGAACCAATCATTTAAAACCAAGTAAACTAACAAGCCTGAACAATGGAATTGAACCTTATAACCAATAAAAAGGCCAATAATGAACTAAAAAGAATTATAATAAATCATTTAAATATAAAAAAGGTTTTGGACTTATAAATTAATAATCCTATTTTTTTATTCAGTTCTTTAATAACAAGTCAAGAACACCTTCAAGCATAATGTAAGGGATTCTCTCTCTAAATTTTATTCAAGAATCCACCCTATCTTGTGTGCTTTTATTTTTAATTTATAATGATGGGGAATGTTTTATCATCTCTCCCATACTTCCCTTATGATATATAAATCCTGGGATTTTCTTTTATCTCTCATTAATCCCTCACAAGAACACTTGTTACCATGCCGAAATGTTTGGAAGGGGTTTTCCTCATCTCACTTTCAATTCTGTGGGATCTCCATTGTTCACCTCTTATTTCTTATATGTGGTATAGGTGTACTAAAATTTGACATATGTTATCATGTTTGTCATTATATTCATTGTATTCTGTGACTATTTTTTTGGTTATTAACTCTTTGTCATAAAACTCAATTGAATAAACATGGTAACGAGCTTTGTCTCAATTTTGACTTTATTGTGACTTGCTTAGTAATTGTGCACCTACTCTTTATTATGTGGTGTACCTACTACCCATTTGATATCACTTTCAAATTGAAAGTATATTCCTTTTAAATATCCATATTCTCATATCATGGATATTATTATTGTCTAAGTCGTATACCATTTTACGTATGGTATTTATTTTGAATGTTGTTTTGACTATGGAAATGTTGATGAATCTGTATCCTCTATTCTATACGGATAATTTAAATACATATTTCTCTTTTATTGAATCTATTTATAAATAATTCTTGGACATAAAGGTGTATGGGGCCCACTACAGGCCCTCGATGCATCGGTAGGTCTCATGAGAAAAAACAATTTGGCGACAGACCCTTCTAGTTTGTTTCCAAAAAATATCATAAGGGTTTCTACCCATAGAACTAAACCGTCTTTACGGTATTATGGTTTCATGTTCCAAATACATGACGTACAATTAATAAGAATTCTTTTTATTCATTATCAATTATTATTATCCATGATATTTTCACTATGAAAAAATCTATGGATGGAGTTTCATTCTCAGTTTATTAATGGGATTAGTTGTTCATTTATTCACTATGTCATATTGATTATGTTGGATCAATTGTGATTCACTTATTATTGTACTCATGATTCCGCTATTTGTAAACCTTACTGATCTTTGAGCTCACCCCTTTCATTGTCTACCTTCAACAGGTGATGAAGAGAAGATCTTTTATTGAGTTCCTGGGGATGTCATTTTTAGTTTTTAAAATGTATTGTACTTTGTAACGTTATCCAATGTAATTTATGTTAAATATATGTATCTAGTTTCTTCAAGAACACGAAACTGATCGTTATTTCAGGATTTTTATTCCTTATAACCATGCCAACATCACAAGTAATGCACTGGCTCCAGCCTAGAGGGTTTGGGGCGTTACACTATTGATGTTTTAAGTGTATCCAATCATCCACTCACCCATGAGTGGATCTTGGATTCTAGATTTTCATTCCATATTTGTCCCTCAAGGGAGTATTTCTTTGATTTTTTAAAAATGGTTGAAGTATTTTTTTCATTTAGGAAATAAAAGGATGTGTCATGTATTGTGAAGAGATTATATTTTCATAGAAATAGATGACCGCAATATCATTACTTTTTAAGATGTTAGGTGTGTTCCTAAACTCCATAGAAACCTGATATACTTAGGAATTATGGACCAAAAGGGATTCATATTTATGTATGAATCAAGTTTCTAAAAATATTACAAGGATCTAAAACTATCATTAAGTGTTCCATTGTCAATGGATAGTATTTCTTGAATATAAAAACTCATTCTAGATAGTTGGTAGTCTCTATGTTACTAATACTGATAACACATTATTATAGAATATGATATCGGGGTATGTAGCTTCATGGGTCTTGAGGATCTTAATAAAAAAGGGATGTTAACTAATATTACACAAAGTAACCTTCCTTTTTGTGAACATTGTGTAATGGTTAAAGCTAATATATTCAGTTTCAATAGGTCTAGCTTCAAATCTAGTAGCTCCTTAGAATATATTCATTCTGATATATGGGGACCAGAAAGGACTACCTTCCTTAGTGGAGGCTCTTAATGTTTTATCATTATTGATGAATTATGTAGAAATATTTGAATTTACATAATCAATAAAAAATACGGACTTTTTTAAACCATGAAAATATGGAAAATTCATGTTGAAAATTAGGTTAGAAGAAAAATTAAAACCATGATAACTAATAATGATTTAGAATTTATCTCTACTAATTTAATTAAAATATAAAAATCTGAGGTCATTGAAAGACACCAAACTATTAGGGAACCCCCCAATAGAATAGACCTGCAAAAATAATGAATAAGACTATTCTTGAGAGAGTTTGAAGCATGCTTTCATGATCGAGTCTCCCTAAATCTTTCTGGGTAGAGGCTTCCACCATGGTAGTGTGCCTCATAAATAAGTGTTGATATTATTCTAATCACTTTAAATCCCTGAATATACTATTGAATAAAAAAACATTTTTATAACCACCTAATTTTTTTTTCACTACATATGCCCATGTCAATACCTACAAGCTTGATGATCTAGTTCATTGATGTATTTTTTTTGGGTATCTTGTGGGTACTATAGCTTATAAATTATGGGTTGATAAACCTAGTTACAAAAAATATAAAATTAGTTGTGATGTATTATTTCATGAATCTTATGCTCCTAAATCTATACATGTCACACAATAAAGTGATTATGTGTCCATTGGTGGGGTTGTTGCTGCTCAACCATAAACCTAGTTTTAGGCTACAGTTTATCCTCCTTCATCTAATCCTCATCATGTGACCCAAACGAAATATATTTCTTGTCCTTATTAATATTCCATAAATTAACTTCCTAATAACAATTTTTATTACCTATTTACTTATTATAGATCTATATGGTTCATTATATTTCTTATTTGTTTTAATCTACATGATATGGCTTAATTTTCCTGTCATGTTTCCTAGGATCTTATATTTTATAATCCTAAATCTTATAAGCAATCTATTCATGAAATATATTATAAGAAGTTGATATTTTCCATAGATGAAGAGATGAACTCTTTAATTGAAAATTACACTTGTTATATCATTGATAAACCTCTTAATATTATGATGATTCATTGTAAGTGGATTTATAAATGAAAGGAGGATAACACTTCTCAAAAAAATAAAGTTTATAGCTAGTTTAGTCACCAATGGGTTCCTCAAAAGAGAGGGATTAGACTATTATGAGATACTTTAACATATTATAAAACTCTATTCTATTCATAAGTTCTTTGATTTTTCTGTCTATAATTAATTTCACATTAAAAAACTAGATATGAAAAAAACCTTCCTTCATGGTGATCTTAATGGAAATATTTATATTCAACCTATTATTGGTTATTATAAATAATTTAAACCATATTATATTTTCCTTTTGAATAAATCATTGTATGGTTTAAAAAATCATCTTGCAAATAGTATATCAAGTTTGATTCTTGTATACATAATAAGTATTTCATTAGAAGATAATATTATGATTGTGTTCATTCCAAGTCCATTGAAAATATTATTTACCATCTATTATATGTTTATTACATGATTTATATATTAAATAACATGAATCTTTTAATTTCTATAAAAACACAATTGAAATGGGTTTTTGAAATAAAGTATTTATGGAGGAAAAAAAATATTGGTGTATAATTTTTTAGGGATAGAGACAATAAATTGTTGATTATCTCCCAACATGCTAATTTCTTAAAAGTTATTAAAAGATATTTTTTGAATCCATAAATCATGTTAATATTTAATTTGGATATCATTTTAATCTCCATTTTACAAAATCATCCAAGGTTGTTGTTTATGTAGTGTATTTGTCTAAAATAACCTATGCAATATTATTGGTAGTGTCATGTAATCCATGATATTCATAGGACCCAATATTGGTTATGTAATATGCACTCTTAGAATATTTTTTTATACTATGGGAAAGCCACATTGTCATGCCTTAAAGTGTATTATTCGGTTCCTATCATGAAATTCAGACTTATCTTTATGTTATGGTAAAAATGTTGACACTTATGAAACGATTATTAGATAGGTAGATTCTCACTATACAGGTAACAATAACACAAGAAATTCATTAACTAAATATGTCTTCACTAATTTTGGAGGATATATAATGAAAATGTAATATGAAATATGTGGTTTCTCTTTCAACCCTATAATAATATTATGTTTCACTAACCGAGGCTGTAGAATAATCCTTCTGGCTCTAGGTTTTGGCTTCTGAACTTAAGCCCTGTTATTTTTTTTATTACAGTATATAGTGATATCCAATCTCCTCTACATTTAACCAAGAATCCTGTATTCTATGGTAAATCAAAACACATAGATATTATATTACACTTTCATTGAGATTTTATTGAATATGGAATGGTATGTTTCAATAAGGTACATATTGGTAATAACTCATATTATGGATTGACTAAAGCTATGGTATTATCAAAATTATAATAATATTTAGATAAAATGAATTTAGTTCTCATTCAATAACCTTAGGTTTAAAAAAAAAATTCAAATTTAAATTGAATATGGTGGATATTTTTGAATTTATTGTTTACATAATGAATTTCCATGTTTAATTATCTATAATTTACTTTACTTTACATGTATGAAAAATTATTTTCCAATTATTATTCTTCTCGGATTTTGTTCTATATGATGAGATGATCGTATTTCATGTTGACCACTTTGTTAGGACATTATACACACTCAACATGTCTATTTTATTTATCTTTATGGTTTTTGGGTCATAGATCTGATACATCTTTACTTCTGGTTATTGATTACTTTCACAACCTTTTATCTATGTCATCAACTTGTTTGGATTTTTTCCATTGTGTTGATCCCTTTTCTATTCACAATTTCTCTATGGAATATCCTGGTTGGTCAAGCCAATTTATAGTACAATGGTTGTCATGGGGGTTGATAACCTGCCTTTGCTTCATCCCTTTGGTGGTGTTCCTCATTCTGGTTCTCCACTCATTTTTTTCCTCCTGCTTCTCCTCTAGTGAAACCCTAATATTGGAGATAATTTATACAGTTTTGAAACCTTGGTATTATGCCAGTCATCTCTGGTCAGTGCTCCTAGTGCTCCATTCCCAGTGGATTTTGTGGTGATGATCCTTCCCCATAAAGAAGGCTGGATTTCTGATGAACCTATAAGATCTAGTGTGGTACTATTTCTATGAACTAAAGCATGAGACTGTATGCATATCTTTGAGCTCGAAAAATCTAATCAAGTGATTGAGAAGTGATTAGGACCCCCAAATATATTTAAATCTTTCTGGGTTTGTAATTTATTCACTTTTCTTCTACTTACTATTAAAGAAATTGTTTGAAGCTTTTATTCCTATATTTTATTCATCTTTTCTTATATATTTTATCTTATTCCTTTTTCTTATTTTGAGATTAATAAAACATGTGTGTAGGTGGTGTTCTTGTCATGAAAATATCCCCCAAAGGGACTAATTCATGTTAAATCCTCTATGTCCATTATTTATAACCTTATTACTTTCAAATCTTGAATTTCCTATTTTTATCAAATTCAAATCTTATGAAAAAATACCCAAAATGGTATTCTTGGTTTTTTGTGGACTGTATCGAGGAATCTTCCAGAATAATATAGACAAGAATGAGTAGATGAGTTACAACTCACTAGATATGGTCAAAGAAAAAAAAATTTATTCAAAAGATGGATGTCCATATGTCGATTATCCAAAAGACTAACCACTACAAGGAAATGTAAAGCCTAGTTAGAATTGACATGCCGATCAAAATCAATTGTTGAATGGGGATGATGACCAAACCAAGAAACCAATGAAAGATCATATAGAATTGAATATTTCTCAAATTCAACTGGGGATATCTCTAAAATTGGCTCTCCCCCTATTGGTTCAAAACCATGAAGGTTGGCCTCAATTACTTTGAAATCGAGAATGGGAAACAAGTCATCCACAATATAAATAATGATTAACAATTAATAATTTTATTTATATAGTAAATAACATAAATAATAATTAATAATATATTTAACAGCTAAAATCTAATAATATGATTAATAATAATTAATAATTTATACAATAGTAAGTAATAATATAAGTAATAATTTTTTATATTATTAAAAAAATTTAATATATTTAATAATAATCTCAATAATATTATTAATTATATTAATTAATTTTAAGTAAAGCTTTAATTATATTAATAATATATATAAATACAATCTAATAATTTAAATATAGATTATTTAATAATTTTAATATTAATTATTATATTTTTTAATTTTTTATTAATTATTAAATATATTATTAATTATTGATTATTTCATTAATTTTACTATTAATTGGTAATAATTACCTGGCAAGTCCAGTGAAGGGAAAAAGCCTCTAACCGTATATTAAAGATAAGGAAAAAAGTGCAGAAGATGATAAAAAAGATACAGTCATATAGTTCGTTCATATCCAAAAATCATTTCCAACCAGAAAAGAGCAACTACATATCAGAGTCATCATAATACTTACCACATCCACAATAAGGGGCATGCTCCGTAGTATCTAATTCCAACTCTGAGTTCATTTTTAATTGCTTCAATACATTGGTATACTTCTTTCTAAGCTTCAGTTTGTCCATAGAGAGTTTCTCTAAAGACCCATAATTTCCATGTAAATTTTTTTTAAAATTATTTGGAATTATTAAGAGTCCATGAAAATTGACGACACATCATTCCGAAGCCCGGAGAGCCCAAAATAGGATTTTGATTTTTTTTTTAAGGTATGTTTTCTAAAACATGCGAGCGGCGATTTCTATCTTTTGAACCAGTGCTTGGATTAAAATTTTTAGGACACTATTGGATTCACGGCACCATGATTCATTTAGGTGAAGCTTAACTTCAACTGAAAAGTGTCGGAAGAAAAAGTTAATCTGTGGAATTTACAAAAAAAAACTCCATGAGTTATTTTATTTTTCTTTCAACGATTGAGCAATGGTGGCGGGACCATATATTAACGTCAAGCTTGAGGGGATTCATTTAATGACATGACCATTGGTTTTGTAACTGTGATGCTTGTGAGTTTTAATAGAACATTCAATGTGGTTCATTAATGAACGACATTAATGAAATGCAATGAGGGAGGTTAATTTTCCCTTATTTAATCAAATATTGGGAAAGGCCTTTGGATACCCATGATAGAAACCTCTGAAAAAAATTTAGTGACATCTTCCTCCAATAAAGAATGGAGATTCGACGACGCAATTGAGGATTCTATCTGGAGATCAAAGAACACCCTTCGAACGCCGGTTCATCTTCCTCATCTGCAGTGCCTTACAAAAAGTTCCAAGTAGTGGTTTATCTTATTTAATTTCTAATAGTGTATGAATTAATCTTCTCTTGATGACATTTCATCTCTTCCCTTATTATAATGATAATGCAGAGGGCGCGGGCGGAACCGAACAAGGCATGGGCCCTCCATCATTCTTGGCTGCTTGCGTTGTTTTTGGGTGATCGAGCAACAAGGAGGAAAGGATAAAATGAGGGCTACGCAGTGTAGGCAACGTCCTAAGAGGCCCATAGGTGTAGTTAGAAAAGAAAACGGGCCTCTAGAGCTTCATCGGAGGCCCACAGAAGCTCTGCCGGTGTGGCGGTGCCGGCAACAGGAGGAGACGGCGGCCGGCTATCACTGGCTGCGAGGAGATGGCAATGCCCAAAGGCTCCCCAGCAGATAGCGGTGGTTGGCCAACACCACCCAGATTGATAGTAGTGGTACACTGCAGAGGAGGGACGCCTCTTTGATCCATGATGGAGGGCAGACCCATGCCCGTGAATAGTAACCTACCCTTATGAATAGTATCCTACCCTTATGAATAGTAACTTACCCTTATAAATAGTGATATGACTCTTATGAATGGTATCCATTCCCTTTAGTTTATAAATGAATTTAGACACCCTAAAGATGAAGATGAATATTCTAAGTGTTTATATATTTCCTCTCAAGACAAATAATAGTGAGTATCCATACCCTTGAGTTTATAAAGGAATTTCTCTAAGGCCTACGGGCCATGTAATACTTATGCCTACGGGCCTTGTAAGGGTTCCACATCACCCCTTGAAAGGTGGATTATCAAAAATCAATAAAAAAATTAAGGCCTTCGGTCCATTGGAGGATAAATAGTAAAATTACGATAAATACACTAATTATAGAGTCATGTGTGATGTTCTGCTGATGTAGGCCCATTTGGTACGGGATCACATGATAAAATTACTATTCATGGTTATGGAATACACACTATTCCTTGTCTTTAGGAGAAATAATAAATTAATGAGTTTTATATTAAGAAATCCCCTCTCTCCTCCACTATAAATACCGCCTCTCACCCCCCCCCTTCCATTCACTCCTCTCAAGCCTTGTTCCTTCTCCAAATTCTGTCCAAATACCTTCCCAACCTCCTCCCCCACGTCCAGCAATCATTGGTCTCATAAAAAGACCAAAACATCTCCCTTTAAGAGGTTCTCAAGGAGGATATCTCAAGAGGTAAATTCCTCTTTCAAATCCCTTCTTTTCTTTCAAGTCCTTTTATTTTTGTTTCTTTTCTCACCTCCTTTCACCAAAATAGTATGATAAATCTAGTAACATATATCTACTGGAATGTTTTCATGCAAATGCTATATATTCCATTATCTTATCTCTTTTCGCCACTTTTATTTGAAGGAAATGAAAGCACCGTCTGAGATATGATAATTTACCACATTCAAGGACAACGGTTTATCGATTTCTATTATAGTATTTAATTATGGTAAAAATACCATTTGTGTTATGGTTGAACCAGATTATTATGTAATATATCCTATTTTTAGTTCTTTAATACTTTTGTACCCATGGTATTAAGTTATAAAGGAAAAAAAATGTTCATCGTAATCAAACCCACCGATTAACCAAAACGGTTATCACTAAGGTTATATATATAAAAATTCGACTTCAAATCTAAGTAACCCAAATTAAATTTATAACCTTGTAATCTCCTGGATGTTAATTAATAGTGTACAACTTTATTTCTGGAAAACCACATCAATCTTATATATTTATCTGAACTTGAATATAAGTGAACCAATCATTTAAAACCAAGTAAACAAACAAGCCCGAACAATGAAATTGAACATTATAACCAATAAAAAAGGACTAGAATGAAATAAAAAGGATTATAATAAACCATTTACATATAAAAGAGCTTTTGTACTTATAAATTAATAATCCTAATTTGTTTATTCAGGTCTTTAATAACATGTCAAGAACACATTCAAGAATAAGGTACAGGATTCTCTCTCTCACTTTTATTCAAGAATACACCCTATCTTGTGTGCTTTTCTTTTTAATTTCTAAAGATGGTGTATGTTTTATCATCTCTCCCATACTGCCCTTATGATATATAAATCATGGGATAACCTTTTATCTCTCATTAATCCCTCACAAGAACACTTGTTACCATGCCGAAATGTTTGGAAAGGGTTTTCCTCATCCCACTTTCAGTTTTCTGGGATCTCCATTGTTCACCTCTTATTTATTATTTATGGTATAGGTGTACTACCATTTGACATATTTTATCATGGTTCTCATTATATTAATTGTATTCTGTGACTATTTTTGTGGTTATTAACTCTTTCTCATAGGACACAATTAAATACAACATGGTAACGAGCTTTGTCTCAATTTTCACTTTGTTGTGACTTGCATAGTAATTGTGCACCTACTCTTTATTATGTGGTGTACCTACTACCCATTTGATATCACTTTTCAATTGAAAGTATATTCCATTTAAATATCCATATTCTCATATCATGGATATTATTATTGTCTGAGCCGTATACCATTTTACATACGGTATTTATTTTGAATGTTGTTTTGACTGTGGAAATATTGATGAATCTATATCTTCTATTCCATAAAGATAATGTAAATACATATTTCTCTTGTATTGAATCTATTTATAAATAATTCTTGGATTTAGAGGTGTGTTGGGGCGACTACATCCCCCCGATGCATCGGTAGGTCTCATGAGACAAAACAATTTGGCGACATACCCTTCGAGTTTGTTTCCATAAAAGATCAGAAGGGTTTCTACCCATAGAACTAAACCGTCCTTACGGTATTATGGTTTCATGTTCCAGATACATGATGTCCAATTAATAAAAATTGTTTTTATTCATTATCAATTATTATTATCCATGATATTTTCACTATGAAAAAATCTTTGGATGCAGTTTCATTCTCAGTTTATGAATAGCATTATTTGTTCATTTATTAACTATGCCATATTGATTATATTGGATTGATTGTAATTAAATTATTATTGTACTCATTCTTCAGCTATTTGTAACCCTTTCTAAGCATTTGAGCTCACCCATTTTGTTGTCTACCTTCAACAGGTGATGAAGAGAAGATCTTTTATTGGGTTCCTGGGGATGTCATTTTTATTTTTTGTAATGTATTGTACTTTTTAACCTTATCCAATGTAATTTATGTTAAATAAATGTATCTAGTTTCATTAAGACTACTAAACTGATCGTTCCTTCATGATTTTCATTCCTTCTAACCATTCCAATATCACAAGTAATTCACTGGCTCCAGCCTTGAGGGTTAGGGGCGTTACACTGTTGATGTTTTAAGTGTATCCAATCATCCACTCACCCCTGAGTGGATCTTGGATTCTGGATTTTTATTCCATATGTGTCCCTAGAGGGAGTATTTCTTTGATTTTCTAAAAATGGTAGATGTATTTTTTCATTTAGGAAATAACAGGATGTGTCAAGTAATGTGAAGAGATTCTATTTTCATAGAAATAGATGATCGCAATATCATTACTTTTTAAGATGTTAGGTGTGTTCCTAACCTCCATAGAAACTCGATATACTTAGGAATTATGGACCAAAAGGGATTTATATTTATGTCTGAATCAAGTTTCTAAAATTTTTCCAAGGATCCAAAACTATCATTAAGTGTTTCATTGTCAATGGATAGTATTTCTTGAATATAAAAACTCATTCTAGATAGTTGGTAGTGTCTATGTTACTAATACTGATAACACATTATTATGGAATATGATATCGGTGTATGTAGCTTCATGAGTCTTGAAGATCTTAATAAAAAAAAGGTATGTTAACTAACATTAAAAAAAGTATCCTTCCTTTTTGTGAAGATTTTTTAATGGGTAAATCTAATAGATTCAGTTTCAATTGGTCTATCTTCAAAGCTAGTTTCTCCTTAGAATATATTCATTCTGATATATGGGGACCAGAAAGGACAACCTTCCTTGGTGGAGGCTCTTAATTTTTTATCATTATTGATGAATTATGTAGAAATATTTGAATTTACATAATCAATAAAAAATATGTACTTTTTGAAACCATGAAATTATGGAAAATTCATGTTGAAAATCAGGTTGGAAGAAAAATTAAAACCTTGAGAACTAATAATGAATTAGAATTTATCCCTACTAATTTCATTCAAATATAACAATATGAGGTCATTGAAATACACCAAACTGTTATAGAACCCCCCCCCCAATAGAAAGTCTTTCAAAAATAATGAATAAGACTATTCTTGAGAGAGTTTGAAGCATGCTTTCATGATCGAGTCTCCCTAAAGCTTTATGGGTAGAGGCTTCCACCATGGTAGTGTGCCTCATAAATAAGTGTTGATATTATTCTAATCACTTTAAATCCCTGAATATACTATGGAATAAAAAAACATTTTTATAACCACCTAATATTTTTTGTTTTCACTGCATATGCCCATGTCAATACCAACAAGCTTGAAGCTCAAGTTCATTGATGTATATTTTTTGGGTATCTTGTGGGTACTATAGCTTATAAACTATGGGTTGATAATCCTAGTTACCAAAAATGTACAATTAGTGGAGATGTGTTATTTCATGAATCTTATGCTCCTAAATCTAAACATGTCACGCAATAAAGTTATTATGTATCCATTGGTGGGGTTGTTACTGCTCAACCATAAACCTGGTTTTAGGCTACAGTTTAGCCTCCATCATATAATCCTTAACATGTGACCCAAACGAAATATATTTCTTATCCTTATTCATATTCCATAAATGAACTTCCTAAAAAAAAATTTGATTACCTATTGACTTATGATAGATCTAGAAGGTTCATTAGATCTCCTATTTGTTTTAATCCATATGATATGGCTTCATCTTCCTATCATGTTTCCTAGGATATTATATTTTATAATCCTAAATCTTATATGAAAGATATTCATGAAATATATTATAAGAAGTTGATATTTTCCATATATGAAGAGATAAACTCTTTAATTGAAAATTACACTTTTTATATCATTGATAAACCAATTAATATTAACATGATTCATTGTAAGGGAATTTATAAATGAAAGGATGATAACACTTCTGAAAAAAATAAATGTTAAAGCTAGTTTAGTCACAAACGGGTTCCTCCAAAGAGAGGGATTAGACTATTATGAGATACTTTAACTTATTATAAAACTCTATTCTATTCCTAAGTTCGTTGATTTTTCTGGCTATAATTAATTTCACATTAAAAAACCAGTTATGAAAAAAACCATCCGTCATGGTGATCTTAATGGAAATATTTATATTCAACCTATAATATTTTATTGTAATGAATTTAAACAATATTATATTTTCTTTTTGAATAAATCATTGTATGGTTTAAAAAATCATCTTGGAAATAGTATATCATGTTTGATTCTTGTGTTCACAATAAGTATTTCATCAGAAGATAATATTATGATTTAGTTTATTCCAAGTCCATTAAAAATATTATTTACCTTATATTATATGTTTATGACATGATCAATTTATGAAATAACATGAATCTTTTAATTTCTATTAAAACCCAATTGAAATGTGTTTTTGAAATAACGTATTTATGGAAGAAAAAAAATATTGGTGTATAATTTTTTAGGGATAGAACCAATAAATTGTTGATTCTCTCCCAATATTATAATTTCTTAAAAGTTATTAAAAGATATTTTTTGAATCTATAAATCATGTTAATGTTTAATTTGGATATCATTTTAATCTCCATTTTATACAATCATCTACGTTTCTTGTTTATGTAGTGTATTTGTCTAAAATAACCTATTCAATATTATTGGTTGTGTCATGTAATCCAGGATATTCACAAGACCTAATATTGGTTATGTAATCTGCACTCTTAGCATATTTATGTCTACTATGGGGAAGCCAAATTGTTATGCCTTAAAGTGTATTCTTCAGTTCCTATCATGAAATTCAGACTTATCTTTATGTTATGGTAAAAATGTTGACACTTATTAAATGATTATTAGATATGTAGATTATCACTATACTGGTAACAATAACACAAGAAATTCATTAACTAAGTGTGTATTCACTAATTTTGGAGGATATATAATGAAAATGTAATATGAAATATGTGGTTTCTCTTTCAACCCTATAATAATATTATGTTTCACTAACCAAGGCTGTAAAATAATCCTTTTGGCCCTAGGTTTTGGCTTCTGAACTTAAGCCCTATTAATTTTTTTATTACAGTATATCGTGATATCCGATCTCCTCCACATTTAACCAAGAATCTTGTCTTCCCTGGTAAATCAAAACACATAGATATTATATTACAATTTCTTATAGATTTTATTGAATATGGAATGGTATGTTTCAATAAGGTACATATTGGTAATAACCCATATTATGGATTGACTAAAGCTATGGTATTATCAAAATTAAAAAAATATTTAGATAAAATGAATTTTGTTCTCATTCAATTACCTTAGGTTCAAAAAAATTTCAAATTTCAATTAAAAATGGTGGATATTTTTGAATTTATTGTTTACATATTGAATTTCCATGTTTAATTATCTATAATTTACTTTACTTTACATGTATGAAAATTTATTTTCCAATTATTATTCTTCTCGGATTGTGTGCTATATGATGAGATGATCGGATTTCATGTGGACCACTTTGTCAGGCCATTATACACACTCAACATGTCTATTTTCTTTATCCCTATGGTTTCTGGGTCATAGATCTGATACATATTTACTTCTGGTTATTGATTACTTTCACAACCTTTTATCTATGTCATCCACTTGTTTGGATTTGTTCAATTGTGTTGATCCATTTTCTATTCATAATGTCACTATGGAATATCCTGGTTGGTCGAGCCAATTTGTAGTGCAATGGTTGTCATGGGGGCTAATAACCCGTTTTTGCTTCATCCCTTTGGGGGTGTTCCTCATTCTGGTTCTCCTCTCATGTTTTTCCTCCTGATTCTCCTCTAGTGAAACCCTAATATTGGAGATAATTTATAATGTTTTTTAACCTTGGTTTTATGCCAATCATCTCTGGTCAGAGCTCCTAGTGCTCCATTCCCAGTGGATTTTGGGGTGATGATCGTTCCCCATGAAGAAGTCTGGATTTTTTATGAACCTATAAGATCTTGTGTGGTACTAATTCTGTGAACTAAAGGATGAGACTGTATGCATATCTTTGAGCTCTAACAAGCTAATCAAGTGATTAATAAGTGATTAGGACCCCCAAATATATTTAAATCTTTCTGGGTTTGTAATTTATTCACACTTCTTCTACTTACTATTAAAGAAATTTTTTGAAGATTTTATTTCTATATTTTATTCATCTTTTCTTATCTATTTTATCTTTTACCTTCTTCTTATATTGAGCTTAATAAAACATGTGTGTGGGTGTTGTTCTTGTCATGAAAATATCCCCCAAAGGGAACAATTCATGTTAAATCCTCTATGTCCATTATTTACAACCATATTACTTTCATATCTTGAATGTTCTATTTTCATCAAATTCAAATCCTGTGAAAAAATACCGAAAATGGTATTCTTGGTTGTGTGTGGACTTTATCCAGGAATCCACCAGAATAATTTAGATAGGAATGAGTAGATGGGTTACAACTCACTAGATATGGTCAAAGAAAAAACTTTTTTATTCAAAAGATGGATGTACATATTTCGAGTATCCAAAAGACTAACCACTACAAGGAAATGTAAACCCTAGTCAGAATTGACATGCCGATCAAAATCAATTGTTGAATGGTGATGATGACCAAACCAAGAAACCAATGAAAGATCATATAGAATTTAATATTTCTCAAATTCAACTAGGGATATCTCTACTATTGGCTCTCACTCAATTAGTTCACAAGCATGAAGGTTGGCCTCAATTACTTTGAAATCGGGAATGGGAAACAAGTCGTCCACAATATAATTAATGATTAACAATTAATTATTTTATTTATATATTAAATAACATAAATAATAATTAATAATATAATTAACAGCTAAAATCTAATAATATGATTAATAATAATTAATAATTTATACAATAATAACTAATAATGTAAGTAATAATTTTTTATATTGTTAAAATTTTGTAATATATTTAATAATAATCTCAATAATATTATTAATTATATTAATTAATTTTAAGTAAAGATTTAATAATATTAATAATAAATAGAAATACAATATAATAATTTAAATATCGATTATTTAATAATTTTAATATTAATTATAATAATTTTTTAATTTTTTATTCATTATTAAATATATTATTAATTATTGATTATTTGATTAATTTTACTACTAATTGGTAATAATTACCCAGCAAGTCCAGTGAAAGGCAAAAGCCTCTAACCATATATTAAAGATAAAGAAAAAAGTGAAGAAGATAATAAAAAGGATACAGGCATACAGTTCGTTCATATCCAAAAATCATTTCCAACTAGAAAAGAGCAACAACATATCATAGTAATTATAATCCTCACCACATCCACAATAAAGGGAATGCTCCATAGTAGCCAATTCCAACTCTGAGTTCATTTTTTATTACTTCAATACCTTGGTATACTTCTTTCTAAGCTTCAGTTTCTCCCTAGAGAGTTTCTCTAAAGACCCGTAATTTCCATGTAATTTTTTTTTAAAATTATTTGTAATTATTAAGAGTTGGAGAAAATTAACGACACATGATTTCAAAGCCCAGAGAGACCAAAACAGAATTTTAATTTTTTTAACGTATGTTCATAAAACATGCGAGTGGTGATTTCTATCTTTTGAACCATTGCTTGGATTAAAATTTTTAGGACACTGTTGGATTCACAGCACCATGATTCATTTAGGAAAAGCTTAACTTCGACCGAAAAGTGTCGGATGAAAAAGTTAATATGTGGAATTTACCAAAAAAAACTCCATGAGTTATTTTATTTTTATTTCAACGATTGAGAAATTGTGGCAGGATCAGAGAGTAACGTCAAGCGTGATGGGATTCATTTAATTACACGACCTTTGGTTGTGTAACTGTGATGCTTGTGAGTTTTAATAGAACATTCAATGTGGTTCATTAATGAATGACATTAATGAAACACATTTTTTGAGGTTACTTTTCCCTTATTTAATCAAATCTTGGGAAAGGGTTTTGGATACCCATGATAGAAACCTCTGACAAAATTCTAGTGACATATTCCTCGAACAAAGAACGGAGATTCGATGACACAATTGAGGATTCTATCTGGAGATCGACGAACACCCTTCGAACGCGGGTTCGTCTTCCTCATATGTAGTACCTTACAAAAAGTTCCAAGTAGTGGTTTATCTTATTTTATTTCTAATAGTGTATGAATTAATCTTCTCTTGATGACATTTCATATCTTCCCTTATTATAATGCTAACGCAGAGGGCGTAGGTGGAACCGAACAAGGCATGGGCCCTCTGTCATTCTTGGCTGCTTGCGTTGTTTGTGGGTGATCGAGAAACAAAAAAGGAAAGGCCAAAATGAGGGCAACGTAGTGTAGGCGACGTCCTGAGAGGCCCATAGGTGCAGTCAGAAAAGAAAACGGGCCTCTAGAGCTTCATCAGAGGCCCATAAAAGCTCTGCCGGTGTGGCGATGCCGGCAACAGGAGGAGATGGCGGCCGGCTCTCGCCGGCTGCGAGGAGATGGAAATGGCCAAAGGCTCCGTAGAAGATAGGGGTGTTCATCCAACACCGGCCAGATTGATGGTAGTGGTGCACTGCAGAGGAGGGATGCCTCTTTGATCCATGATGGAGGGCAGACCCATGCCCGTGAGTATGCTGTTGACCGGTCCATGTGGACCAGCCAGGTAGAGTAGCGCCCACTAGCATCATTGATGGTGGAAACCAAAAGGACTTCTCAATTCAAGAGGGGAGCAGACCCTCATGCATAGTTGGCGGGATATGCCCAGCCAACGGGCCGGGTTGGTCCAGTGGGCCGCGCCCAGTTGTGTGGGTCGAGCCGGTCCCGCAACCCAGTGGGTTGGGCCTGTCCTGCAGCCCAACAGGCCGAGCCTGTGGCCAACGGGCCAAGATCATAGACCAAAGGGTCGAGCCAACGGCTCAGCCCCTTTAGATTGGGCCCAGTAGAACCGGGACCAGTGGGTCGGGTCGGGGCGGTCTGACCAGGTCAGATTGGACCCGAACTCGCTTACGACCCAGTTTTGATTTTAGAGAAATATCTCCTAAACAAGACATCCATTTGATGAACCATATGCAGTGCTATAATCCTTAGGATGAGGATATCCTTTTGAGTTACTCCACTTGGGTTTTTGAGAAAGTTAGATTATGGCTAGGTTGGATCAGACTCGAATCCAAACAGGCCCCTGGCACTAAAATGCCTATAACATACAGACTGGGCATCCGATTGATGCGTTATCTATTGCGTTGAAACAGATTTGAAATGTTGGTTCATCGGGATACTTCTTCATGGGATTTTTTAGAGTTTTAGGTACAACCGATTATCTTGAGGAGTGGTTTCTCAGAAATGCAGGCACTCGAGGTGCGCGAATCTTGTGGATGGCTATCATGTAGCATATGACCCTCTATGGGTCGACATTAGAATGACCCTATGTGGATCCGCAGTAGTGCGACCCAATGAGTACTAGACTTTGAGTTACCTGTCATGGATCAATAACTTACGACCCTGTGTGGATCCATGACTTTCAAACCTGTGTGGATTAGGGACTTACGACCCTCTGTGGATTGACAACTTACGACCTTGTGTGGATCGGTGACTTACGACCCTATATGGATCAATGACTTATGACCCTATGTAGATCAGTGACTTAAGACCCTATATAGATCAATGACTTATGACCCTGTGTGGATCAGCAGTAGCATGACATGAAGAGGACCATCCTTAGAGTGTCCCATCGTGGATCAGCAACATACAAACATGTGTTGATCGGTGGCTTACGACCCTGTGTGGATCAGTGATTTATGACCCTGTGTGGATTGGTGATAGGGAAAATTATTCATGGTTCAGCAGTGGAACTTATCAATGGAATTAAGTTGTATTAGATTTATGACTAATAATCATTATTCTTATTCAATAAGTTGTATACCTAGTTTGAGCTGAGTCTTAACTTGGGCTTTGTGATTGGGATCATTCTTTGTGGTTATTCCCTTGTGGATTTATGGGACACCTTTGAGGGTCTCAGGGTCTCTACTGGGTATTGTTATACTCACCCCTACATTGGATTCACCCGAACCTTGTTGTGTCTTATGAAGAAGATGGATAGTGTTTACTGAGGTTAGGAAGTCAGGACTAGACTATTCACGGAGGTGACCAGTTGATGTAGAGAGATGGAGTGGTGAGTTTTACCTACCATTAAGGTAGGATCCTTGGTGGAGGACCTCAGTAGCTATTTTTCCTTTTTGGTGTATCTCTTTTAGTTGGCCTTGTATTTTAGCCCCATCACTTTTAGTTCACACTTTTACTCAGCATTTTTACTATGTGGTTTACATTTTTTGTGTACATAGTATGTGTGTGTATAGTTTAAATGGAAATGCCTTCCCATTTTAGGGATATGCCTTTCCGGTGCTAGTCTCCAACCCCTGGCCTATAGAAGGCGGGCTTAGGGAAGTCATGGCATGGGACTCAAGGAATGGGTCATGACAAAGTGGTATTAAAGGAGTTATTTCTACCGAAGAACTAAGACTATGGTCTTCTCAATGGTGAAATGGTGTTAAGTATTTTGACTACGATTTTTAGTTTGGGGAGTCCATTGATTGTGTGGCGGCCGACGTATCCAAACACCAGGGCCCTACGTTCTGATTTTTGACTCGATACATAAAAGCATTGATTGTGTGTGTCTTTAAAATGCTTTTTATCTCTTTTAAGTCAACTCAACATGTATAAACTTATTGACTGTGGTGTATCTGTTTCTTTACAATATGTCACCGCGTATACAGCCATCCAAGATTCCAGAGAGTTTTCACGATGATGTCCCATCGAGCGATGATGCTTCGGTGTAGGGCCCTCTTACGACGATGGTACCTTAAGATGGTGTACTAGCATTACCACTACCTGTAGGGAAGCAGTTTCCACCAGCCCCACCGGCGAACAGTGCACGCCAACTTAGTGTGTTTTACAAGTTTCAACGGGAGGTTACTATGAGGTTTGAGGCAAGATGGATCTGCATGTAGCTAAGGACTAGATGGTGGTTGTGTCTAGAGTGTTTTTCCTAGTTGGGACTCCAGTAGACCAGATGGTCATATTAGATGCTAGTCTCTTCCAGGGCAGAGCAATGAGATGGTGGATCCTGATGCTCCAGATGCATGATGAGGTAACCCTCACCTGGCCGAACATTGAGAGACTCTTCAAGGAGGAGTTCACTCCATCAACTCTATGCTCTGTGTGTATTCAGGAGCTCATGCACTTATAGCAGGGCATCCTAACAGTAGCCCAATACTCAACGAGATTCATTGACCTCTCCCGCTAATCCACCAACATGGTACGAGACCCTTTCTTCAGGGATCGGACCTTCGAGCAGGGTCTCCAACGAAATATCGTAGCGTCGATGATATTTCTCAACATATCGACGCAAGCTGTAGTGCTAGAGTGAGCACTTATGTTGGAGAGATTCCTAGCTAAGTAGGCACCGACAGTGACATCCACCACCGAAAGACACATGGTCAAGTCATCTATAGCAGGTAGTAGGTGGATGGCGTAGGGGCCCAAGTTGGCCGGACATTCTAGTGTATGACCCTAGGATGTAGAGGGAGGTGACAAGCTCACGAGACAGAGGAGGTCAGCAGAGTATTATAATATTCTGTTAGTACAGTGGATAAGGTCACATGGATCGCAACTGCCCAACCCATCATACTGACAATCAACAGATGGTCAAGGGACCACCGAGGCAGAGGTATAGATTTGATTGGGGAGGTTCATAGGGTGGTGGACATGGTAGAGGTGAAGGTCATGATATAGGCGTTGGGTGACGATTTGAGTTTCTACTACCACCACCTCCAAGTGGTCCACCCCATCCTAAGGGAGCAGGTGAACATGGATTAGCTCAGCTTCAGGTAGCTGAGGCTTATGACCACAGTGCTCCAGAGTTGATTTGAGGTACGATCTATGTCTACTCCACCCTAGTGGTAGTTCTTATAGATACAGGTTCCAGTCACTCTTTTATTGCAATGGCTCTCGTTTAGAGCTCAAAGATTATGATAGATCCATTGGCTCAGTCATTATGATTATAGACTCTTATGGGAGGGGATTCGACGATTACGCACTGGTTCCAACAATGTGGGATTACTCTAGGAGGCGAGAGCTTCGACTGGGATATCCTAGTAGCAACGTCAAGGCCTTACGATGTCATCTTGGGTATGGAGTGGTTATCCATGGTCCATTCTTAGATCGACTGTTTTGGGCGCAAGGTGCGGTGTGACCACAAGGATGGGACCAGGTTTTCCTTCACCATCAAGTAGGGAATATTTGCATCTCAGGATGGAATTTCTCATATAAGAGTTCAGTTGATCACTCGTCAGTTGACTAGCCCTACCCTCAGAGCATTTGAAAATAGGAGTCTAAGTTATACTATTGTTATGGACCAGTATGATGATGTCTTTCCTGATGATGTTATGGGATTACCTCCTCATAGATACGTAGACTTCTACATCAACCAATAACCTAGGATGGCACCAATATCTACCATATCATATCATATGTCCCCCGTGTTGTTTCGGGAGTTGAGGGTGTAGTTGGATGACTTGCACGGTAAGGGGTTCATAAGGCCCAGTGTTTCTCCACAGGAATCCCCAATTTTGTTCACCAAGAATGAAGATGGGAGCTTGAGGCTTTGTGTGGACTATCAGTTCCTGAATCAAGTGACCATGAAGAACAAGTATCCACTCTTGAGTATTTATGATCTCTTCAATCAACTAATGGGAGAATGGTGGTTTTCAAAGATTGCTCTTATATCAGGCTATCATCAACTTAGGGTACGGGATGAGGACGTACCGAAGATAGCCTTTAGATGCCGATATGGACACTATGTGTTCTTGGTGATGCATTTTAGTGTAAATAATTCCCCAACAGTGTTCATGGGACTCATGAACAGGATATTCCATCCTTATCTCGATTGCTTCTTGGTGGTCTTCATTGAAAACATCTTGTTGTACTCAGCGTCGGAGGAGGGGCATGCCACTCATCTACGGATAGTTATGGATACACTCTGAGAGAACCATCTTTTTGGTAAGCCCTCAAAGTTCCAATTTTTGATATGGTAGGTCCACTTTCTAGTACACGTTATCTTGGAGGCTGGATTTGTCATGGAACTAGTGAAAATAGAGGCATTTCTTGCTTGGGGGACACCCAGGAGTGTGACCAAGGTACGGAGTTTTCTGGGATTGGTTGGGTACTACCAGAGATTTTTACCTAACATTTCTAGAGTACCATAACACTTTTCATCTTTGACAAAAAAAATAGATATCCTTTCTTATGGATAGAGAGATGCCAGCAGAGATTCTAGGAGCTAAGTGAGATACTGAAAGGTGTCCCCATCTTGAGGCTACCAGAAGAGAGAGTTGGGTATGTATTCTACTATGACGCATTAGGGGCCGGATTGGGATGTGTCCTGATGCAGGAGAAAGTAGTTATTGCCTAAGTCTCACAAAAACTAAGGAAAGAGACATAACTATACTACCCATGACCTGGAGTTAGCAGTAGGGGTATTTGTGTTGAAGATGTGGTTGCACTACTTGATGGGAGAACGGTTTTCTGTCTACTCTAATCACAAGAGTCTCAAGTATATATTCTCACATAAGGACCTGAACTTTAGACAACGATGATGTATAGAGTCCCTCCAGGACTATGACTTTGAGGTAGTCTACACTCTTGGGAAGGGTAATGCGATAGCAGATGCACTCAATAGGAGGTCTGGGTTATAGTTGTTGTGTGAGGAGACAAAGCAGATAGCCGCATTACAGTTATACTTCATGGATAGTGATGGATCAACATACCTATAGTCCATGACTGTCACTCCCCTACACCTTCAATGAGTACAGGAGGCACATCATAGGGACATTGACTGCGAGGCCTGACGTACTCATATATCCTCAAGACAAGTTCCTGAAGTATTTTCTAAATGTTGAGAGCACGTTATCATTTTAAGAGGACACGCTAAAGAACAAGTGATGCTACGAGTGGAGGTGTTGAGGGAGTTCAAAACTTCCCCTTTGGTGGTACATATTGGTGTGGAGATTGTGTATCAGGACCTTTGGCATCAGTAATAATGTCCAAGAATGAAGAAAGCAGTGGAAGAGTTCATTTCATGATGCCTCACTTGTAAGCAAGGGAAGGCTGAGCACCAGGTTCTAGTAGGCTTGACACAACCACTAGAGGTACCAGAATGGAAGTGAGATTGTAT